>CM060925.1:218324950-219700783 GCA_030737875.1 Allium sativum
TAAAACAAAACCATAATTTAGTTAACATGAATGACAATCAGATCATAGTTCTTAATCATTACTAAAATTGTAAAATAAAAGACTCCTTCGCTGTTGCAAAAAGGAAGAATCGCATATATCAACTTATTAACTCCCCGATTTTGGCAATTAGACAATGACTGAGAAACGGCTTTTACATGATTACCTGTATTCACCAATTATATACATCATACAAAACAATTATATGTGATACTACATCAATCCATCTTTCTTACAACATTGGTTCAGATAAATTGAATACACAGTAATATCGTTAATAGATGTTTCCAAGATTTAGTATATTATTTCAAGATTTTGAGCATGTTCAAACATTTCATCATTTTTTAACAAAATATTTTATTTCCATCACTTCCACTACATGTCCTAAACACTCTTTTTACTCAAAACTGATGCAGTACTTTGACAGATAAATGACAATGATAACTGTTTCAATCCAGTTCCAGCTAGGTTGCCTTCTGGTTTAGACAATGGAAAATATGAAGATATGATTCCAATACAACAACAACAACTAAGCCATAAATCCTAAACAAACTGGGATTGGCTAGACATGGAACCCAAAAAAAAAACACACACACACACACACACAAAACCCTAAGGTTATGGTACATGGATTGCTACCTTCCATGCACTCCTATCTAAAACCAACTCTTCAGCTATATTCCAATTCCTTAAGTCTCTTTTTACAATTTCCTCCCATGCCATTTTAGGTCGGCCCCTATCTCTCTTTGGGCCTTCGGCGCGGCCTATAATTCTAACGTGCACTGGAGCATCGTGCGGTCTTCGTTGGAGATGTCTGAACCATCTCAAGCGGTGTTGGACTAACTTTTCTTCAACAAGTGCAACTCCAAGTTTGTCCCGAATATCATCATTCCTAATCCGATCTCGTCTGTCATACCCACAGCTCCAACGCAGCATACGCATCTCTGCTACACTTATCTTTTGGACGTGTTGCCTTTTAGTAAGCGAACATTCTGCACCATATAACATCGCCGGCCTGATTGTTGTTCTATAGAACTTTCCTTTAAGCTTCTGAGAGATCTTTTTATCACAGAGAATGTCAGATGCAAGCCGCCATTTCACCCATCCTGCTTGAACTCTAAAACTGACATCCTTATCAATCTCCCCATCACATTGCAACATAGATCATAAATATCGAAATGATTCTTTCTTGGGTACTACTTGACTGACCAGGGTGACATCTCTGTCATCTGACCTGACACCGCTGAACTCACACTTCATATACTCTGTTTTAGTTCTGCTAATCCTGAAACCCTTCGATTCCAAGGTCTCCCTCCACAACTCCAATGTGATTTCATCCATCACTAAAGCAAAAATATAGGGGCTCAAAGCCGAACCTTGATGTAACCCTATGTTAATGGGAAAGTCGCTGGTCTCACCATCGCATGCCCTGACACTAGTCACAACCCCCTCGTACATATCCTTAATAAGGGTAATGTACTTTGATGGCATCCTCTTCCTTTTTAGCGTCCACCACATAACCTTCCTCGATACCCTGTCATAAGAAGGTATGATTCCAATATAATTTAAATATTGGGATCAAGAATATGCTAGATTTAATCCACATCCCAACCAATGTAGTGTATGGGCATGCCATGTCACTTTTTGTTGCATGACATCACTCACGATCGCAACTCTTTTTTCTCTTATGTCATGGATTTACAGATAAAGCATGCACATATAGCCTGTATGGCATACACGATGCACACCACCTTTCACTTTTTTTTATTGCTTTTTCGTTACTTCTCATTCTTTTTGCTGCTTTTTTTTGAAGGAATAAAAAGCTAGTATTTATTGCATAACTGCTTTTTTATTTAGATTTTATTTCCTTTTAGATTTTAATGGGATTTTATTGCCAAGCTCTATTTCATACCATTATTTCTAATATTTCTGAAAAATGCTCTGGATATCTTCGTTAACTATGTTTTGTTAGAAGAAATTAATTTGCAATATTAGTTTCGATCAATGAATGCATGATATTCAACAAAACAGAAAGGTAACTCTTTAATTTTGTTTGAATATATCGCAATATTTCAAGAATAAGCATGACAATCGACATGCATCAAGGCTCAACAAAGCCTTCACATATTTATTAACGACGCACGACGCAAATTCTTGTGCATGGCATGGCAACTGGCAAATGACACGTCTTTTCAACTTACTGCATTTGTTTAGAACATGGTTACATAGGACGTGGTTCGATACGAAACTTACGAAAATAGATACGTGGAAGGTTGTCTTGAATGTTTCTGGTACAAGGGAACGCATGGGCCTGCTTTCATCTTCCAAATTTCGTGTAATATACAGGTTGTGTATATAAAGGCGGTCGTAGGCAGCAATTAACTTCGGAAATAGGGTGGCCTTTGGATTTCTAATGTGACGTTTCAATTTGATTTAAAATTTGGAAAAACTAATCTATTTATTTTTTATGTTAACTACCAAAATTTGAAAGTCAAACAATACACTTTGTGAAGATCTTGCAAATTTACAGCTGTCCTTGAATGGACAAAACTTAAGTAGAAACCACACTCCTCACCCCCTCGCGGGAGGGTATGCAGTTTCAATTGTTTCACTTGATGTAGCCAAACCAATCTTCAACGTTGTCGTGGCAATCCTGAGGATTTCTTCTTAAGTGACCTCAAAAAAGTTGCCTAGCTTACCCGGCCAAATTAAACTCGGATAGGTAGATACACAATAGCATAAAATTAATTCTATATGGTTAACTCGAGTGGATTACACAAGTTACGCGGTTTTACAAAAGCCAAGTTATATATAGTTAATTTGATTACAAACGTTATGCGGCTTTACAAAAACCATATAACTTGGTTCGTTTTGTCCAACTCAATGTTGAAATTAGACTGAATACTATGGGTTAGGGGAGTGTGTAAGCGGATTAATATCATAGTTGATAAGACGAGCGTCTAGGCATGCCTAAGGCTTAAGCATAGGCTTTGCGCCTCGCTGGCCTTCGAGGCGCCTCGACTAACTGAGGCGAAATAAAGCGCGCCTTTGGCGCTTTTTCTTAAGGCGTTGAGGCTCAAATAAGCGTGCCTCGCAAAATAATTGATTTCATGCCAAACCCATTTTCATTTGGACCCGGTCCGACTCCCAGCTCTCAAATTCAAACAGTTTTGTTCGACGTTTAAGGTCTTCCGTTTTGATTTAACGCCTTCGACACTAAAAAAAGCTTCCACCGTCAGGGGGGTGTGTGTATATCAAATATCAACTGCAGTTTCCTAATTGTTTTTCATTTAATTAGTTTAAAGGTTTAAACTTTAATATAAACATGTTAGTTAATTTACTGAGTTATGTTTTAAATTTTAAATTAAAATTTAGATATGTTTCAAAATTTATTGAGTTATGTTTTAATTTTAAAGTTTAAAGAGATACGTTTAAACAATTAAATCTATTGAATTTGTAATCGTTTTAGTTCTGAAATTGCATTTGTGACTTCGTACCTACTAATTTATGTTTTTTATCAATAAATTTATCATTTTTAGTACCAATTATAGTACAGAATTTTTTATAGCAAAAAAGCCCACACTTGAGGGGGAGCCTTGGCGCAATGGTAAGATCATCTGGTTAGTGGGGCGCCTATGTTCAAGTCCGGAAACAGCTTCTTCGCAGTGCGAGGGAAAGATTGCGTACAATCGACCTCCCCAGAATCCGCTATTGCGCGGGAGCCTCGTGCACTAGGTTCTGCCTTTAAAAATACCCACACTTGTATAAAAGTCGCACAGAAAAGGCCTAAGGCTGAAAAAAAACCAGGGCTCAAGCCTTGCGCCTTACCTACTATGGTTAATATGATATTTTTTATAAAAAAACAGTGACTGACACTTCACTAGGTAGTGCCCTAACTAGTAATCTTACCATTCCATCTATTCAGTACCGTTGATACACTTACTAAAGACGTATTTGCAGTAATTGCACTAAAGCAGTCAAATCTATGCAATCTGCTTATGTACAGAAACATACTGGGAAACCTACCAAAATCATAGCTCCAAAAGATGATTAGGTAATATAAGTACGATTGACATAACGATTACCATCAGGGTCAAAGAAGAAAGCCTGCTTAGTCTTCCCATCCGGCTGCATCCTCTCACAAACCCTAATCCCTTTCTCCTCCTTCAAAACCCTAACAAACTCGTCAAAATTAGAAATAGAAAATGACAAATGATGCCCTCTGGAAATCTCCTTCGGATCAAGCCCATCTAGTGGCTGAGATTTCCCAAAAGGACCTTCCAGAAGCTTCGATTCCGGATTTCTTTCGATTATGTGGAGAGAGAAGGGAGGCAAACTAAGCCACACCACTTGGAAATCCCCGAACTTTGGGGCATCTATCCGCTTGAAGCCTAGAATCTGAAATTAATCATTGTAAGGGGAGCGAAAGTGAAAAAAGAACGATGAAGAGTGGTAAGACCAAGGTCGTGAAAAGGACGAAGGACGTACCTGTTCGTAGAATGAGGCGAGGCGATTGACGTCTGAGGTCTCACGGGCGACGTGGTTAAGTCCGACTCCTCTTGCTACAGCCATAGACTGACGAAGAAAAAGATGAGATTTTTTGGGGTATGCCAAAACCCAAAGGGAGGAGGATGGTGATAAAAAAAGGATAAAGTATTTATATAACCTAGTTTTTTTTTTTTTTGTAAATGTTTAATCCTTTCACTACATATTCTATGTATAACCTAATTTTCCGTAAATATTTAAACACACAAAGGATTTTAACCCTCCTTTTTTTATATAACCTAGTTTTTTGTGTAAATATTTAACACATACAAAGTATATAATGGTAATATACTAGTCTGCATTGAGTAAACTTGATTTGCATTTAGCAATCATGTAAAAAAAAATGGGCTTTGTTATTGGTGTACTGTCATTCACACCTCATTTTCCTCTTCCAACCACCACACATTTTTGTTCATAAACGGCCGAACTCCCTTCACGTTCATCGGTCGTAAATGGCCGAACAACGGTGTATTTTTTTTTGGAAGTAGGTAGTCTGGCGGTGAACAACCGAACGCTGTGGTGGTCGAAAGAAGAAAGTGAGGTGTGAATAAGAAGACTAACACTCCATTTTTGGTCAAGGGATGACACATTTTAATGGCACTCAGTGCTTTTTTAAAATTTATTAAGTAATATTTTTTTTTTTTTTTTTGAAAACAAAAATGTGTGATCTTCTAAAAAGAAGAGAGCATAAATTTATAAAGTAATATTATAGTAGAACATTTTAAAAGCTCTCTACTTAATTTGAGGAGTTTTCTCTCTTCACCTTTCTTCTCTCTGGATATTTTATTTATAAATTATTATCACTTATATTTATTTACTATTTCTCTCACATTATTTTACATTTTCTAACAGTATACATTTTGATATAGACGTTTCAAAATCTACATAATTATTTATTAACTGTTAACTCATATCATTTTATATTTAAGTCAACATATTTAAATTAATTATAAAGCCAAAATTTAACTAATTTGAATAAATTTAATTAACTAATATTTCTTTTAAATACTAAAAATAACAAAATTATGTTTTTCGGCTCCAAGTATCTACACTTCAAATTTTCTATAATCATTTTAGTTTCTCTCAATTCATTTCTAATATTTTAATTTTAGCACTATGTTTTACAATTAATTGCATAATATTAAAACTATTTAAATAACTTTAACAAACTATTATTCATTGACTCTAATAATAGATCACATCAAGATTAACCATGTTCGTATTAACAAAAATAAATAAAAAAATTCAAATGTATAAACGCTTCAATCACATATAATATAAATTACATACATAAATAACTGTCATAAGTTCCAAGTTAAACTCATTTACGTTAATATATTTACCGTGTATTGCACTGTACTATTAATGTCAAACACCTACATTTTAAAATTTATTAAGTTATTTACAAAACACCTTACAATATCACTTATCATTGTACATTTAAGTCAATATGTTTAAATTAATTATATGATTTTGAATTTAACAAATGAATTCAATCAATAAATTATCGTTAATTCATCTAATTAACGCTAAATGTGATATTTTAAAATGTGTACCATGTTCACATCAACAAAAATGCCAATATTAGTTTTCTTCTAAATATAAAATTAAATATGTCACACGGTTTAAATAATATATGTAAACAATAATAATAATAATAAAATATTATACACTTATCTTAATAAATTAATCATAACTTGAGCAAAACAATTTCCACTTTAAATACCTGCATTTTAATATTTCTATATTTATTTGCTAAACCTCCCCAATTCTTTCGTGATATTTTATATTTCAATCTATATGTTCAAACTACTCATCCGATCTTAAATTCCAATTTTTAAAATAACCGTAGAGAGTATTTAGTCCCATTTTCTAATAACTCCTAAAAGTATACATCAATTTTACTATGTATATTTATATTAAAAAAAAGTGATTTTTCCATGCAACTACAAAGATTTATAAATCACATAACATGAATGGTGTATATCAACAATAATGACAGACAAAGTTAATTTGTACATTAGTTATGGTTCGTTTATATCAGAAATTTATCATATATTATATCATAATTATTTTTTTGAACAATAGTAACTCTAGAACAAATTTATACGTTTTGTTTGCAGATTTCTTTTCAATTTTTCGTACTATCCTATACTGTAACAACCCGGATTCCGACAGACCGAATTTATTTTAAAAAATCCAATCTATCGAAACCCGAGTTGGGTGCTTTGGTATCCTGCAAAAAAAGACAGAGACAAAGAAACATGTCAGAACTCGTAAAGCATCTCACAGCGGAAGGAAATAAAGTATAATATTCAAATATTGCTTTACCTTATTAACAATACTGCTAAACCGGTATCCAAAGCTATACCATCTCTGTCATGAACCTAACCTGGAAGTATGTAATGAGGAGGAGGTCGGAACATAAGTTCTGTGTGAGTGGACTTAGAATAAACTTCTGTATAATCTTATATATACCATTCAGTTACATTTTCTTATTTATTAGGTTGTTAACAATGTTAGCTCTCTAGGCTATACTCATGTCCCACTAGTAGATTAACCTAATACAACGTATATGTAGATACCCCAACTCGTGTAATCCGTTCTATGTATATATACAGTCCTTTGTCGCATGTCGTACGAGCTTCATTATGTAAATCAATACTACTTCAGTGTAGTGCAACCATTCTCGAAATCGTTTGGACTGCCACTCTTGATCTTGCTAGATTCCGTTTATTACACAGGTCTAATCTAGGGTTTACTATCGAGCGCTTCCAAGATTCAACCAGGGTTTACGCTACCTAGATCCAACTAGGGACTATGCTACATATCGAACGATGCCCCCTAGTCTAGGACATACTACCCAGAGCGATGTATGTTCC
Source organism: Allium sativum (assembly GCA_030737875.1). Classification (NCBI taxonomy): domain Eukaryota; kingdom Viridiplantae; phylum Streptophyta; class Magnoliopsida; order Asparagales; family Amaryllidaceae; genus Allium; species Allium sativum. Next base: position 218,332,396 of record CM060925.1, read on the forward strand.
TAGACTTTCCCCACGTACGTGTCGTGAATCGTTATCGATGTCTAGTTGCACATGTCCTCTATATGTGCGGCCCGAGTCCTGTGGCAGGGATAGTCAGAAACATGGAACTCAGTCGGGAGCTTTAGGTTATCTACCGATGCAGATGCTAAGGTCTGTTTTTATCTGTGTGTGGCTATGGTCCCACTTGACCCCTCCCTCAACTAATGAAAGGCACCCAAGAAAATCAAGAATGAGAACTATTCGTATGGCCCCTATGCCCCATAAACCTATTGGCCAAACTTCACCCATAACTAGATAGCAAGTATATGGTCTGCTGGAGTTCTCCGCCTTTCCGCTTTACGTACTCGATTGACTCAAGATGGTAGGTAGACGACGACGTGCTATCACAGGGCTAAACAAGGTATTGCCGCCTCACGCTGACCCATCCTAGTCTTTAGGTTGCTTATATTGCAACTAAGGCATACCCTTGGCTCTTCTAACGCAGACCTTAACCTCTGTGAGCCCAAAAGGATCATCTGCAACCTCACAGAGGGATACCAAGAGTACCCTCACGTCCCCTCGAAGTCGCGTGCTTTGTAACCCAGTTCGTTGGAGCCTTCTTCATGATCCGATGGACGTTCGCTCCTCCTCGTGTTCTACTTGGCTTTCTTCACTAAGGTTTACTACTCAGTTCTCTTAACTAAGGTTTACCACTTAGTTCTCTTTCTCGTTATTTACTTAGTTCTCTTAACTAAGGTTTATTACTTGGTTCTCTTAACCAAAGTTTGATACTTAGTTTTTGGTACTTAGTTCTCTTTAACTAAGGTTTACCTATGAATTCAAGCATGACTTAAGTTCTCTCCATCAAATGACAGCGTACGGGTGTTCTCCCACAATTCCAGCTTAGATTAACTTATTTCATGGTATAATCGTCCCACCCTTCGAGTCTTGTATTACATCTTAAGTCATATTCATTTCTTATCCCTAGGATAAGTTTATCTATTATTTAATCTTATCATTCCCCATTTTTCCTTGCTTTGATACTGTTATATTGGTTAAGTTTGCCCATGTGTCCAAGTTGACTTAACTCCCAATCACGTATTCAATTCAATCCACACGTCATGTCAAATTGGTTAAGTGTTATCTCATCTTCTTTGTCGTTTCCTATAACTTATCTTGTCCCATAGTTATAATTTCCACCTATTATCCTTTCTTGCCTTATTCAAGTTTATTCGTAATAGGTTATTTATCATTCCCCATTTTTCTTGTCAATAAATTGGACTTAACCCTTCCATTTACTTAACCCGTTACTTAAACTTTACCCAATTTAATTTATGATACTGTTACGGGTCCCATTTGGTTAAGCATATCTAAATTTTTGTTTCACATGTCACCCGTGCCCCCACTTAACCCTCTAACCATACCCATGTTACCCACATGTCTTATTATGGTTAGTATTTCTTAATTTATTTATTATGCCGTAACGATGTATGACCTCTCACATTAGATGTCCGTTCGTGGCTGCTGGATTTGCCGAGCGGTTCCGGGCAGACTTATACCACAACACGTCTAACCTCGTGTTATAAACCATTATGCCTCTAGTTCTTGTCGTCGACCTCTCACATTAAACGTCCGCTTGTGGTTGCTGGATTTGTCGGGCGGTTCCGGGCAGTCTTACACCACAAACGCGCCTAACCTCATGTCATAGGATTTTATTAACAATCGTCTTTCACTCAAACCCAAAATTCATGTCATGTGTTCCAAATTTAACTTAATTACAATTCATGTCTATTCTAAGTGTCATAGGCCAATTATAAATTTACAAGCATGTTCATGTTCATTCTAGATATCAAATGTCAATTACCAATTCACAAGCATGTTTGCGCTCAAGTTATGCCACTATTGTCAATTTCATATTCAGTGTCGAGTTACATAATACATAAGAAAAAACATGGTTTGTCCAACATATTCCATTTTTAATTATGTTTCTAGGATCTTAACGACATATTCAATTTTCAAGTCTCAAATTCAAGCTTTTCCCAAAAACCCCTATTTATGTTCATGCTTATAATCCCGTTAATAGGCTATACCTATTATTCCAATTCAATTTATAATTTAAACCCTCAATCCCATAATATTTAGATTTGAAATAAATCACTTTTTTCCCAATCCTATCCCACATTCAACAATTCCAATTAAATTTACATAATTTCATGTCGACATCATATATCAGAATTCATGGTTATGCGCTATTCACGCTCCCAAATCATATCCAAAGATTCATTATGGACTACACTCCAAAATTACCAATTACAAACTATATCACAATGATTCCCCAATATTTTCAATGATAATTGTTATGCCACAAATCCCAAATTACGGATTATGTTCCTCGATTGCATAAAATAGATTATGCCCAATATTCCCCTATTCCAACCGTACGTATGTATAATAGGATTTTCGTCTAGGTTAGAGATAACCTAGATCCAAAATTAAAAAGGGAAAGGAGAATAGAAGAACAATTATTATAACATTAATCTTGAATTGAATTTATAACTAGGAGAATGATGAACGATAATAATACTATTATGCAACAAGTTTATTGTAATCCCACTCACAGTGTTTTTTGCGCTTCAATTCGTAGATCTTTGGTTTTCTTATTCAGTTCATGAATTTGACTTTGATTGATTTCATGCCCCAATTTATAGATCTGATCTTCCCTTGATTTCCTTTCGCGGCGTAGGTTGCGGATCTGAATCCCTTCTCTTTTCTTGCGTGGTATTTTAGATCTGAATCTCTCTTTTATTTTATTTGCGGTAGTTGAAATCCTAAATCTCATTCTTTTTAATTTAGGAATAGATTTATGAAGAGAGAAAATGGATCTAGGGTTTGGTAGAGAAGAAGAATTGTTTAGATCCATTGAGGAAGAAGAAGAGGAGAATCCTCTCAAGATTGAGGCAGCATATAGTTACAATGACTTGGTGTGGAGAGAAAGCAAGGCCTAGGGGGTGTTTAAATAGGTTTAGAGTCAAAGAACGATGTCCAGAAACAAGTCCGGATTCATAAAAATGAATATGCAGCTAAAACGAGGCTTTCCCGACCAAAACAGGTCGACCTGAACCAAATAGGTCGACCTCCCTAGGGGGTAGGTCGACACCATGGTCGACCTCCTCCTTGGGAGGTCGACCTTATGATCGAACTGCTAATATATATATATATATATATATATATATATTCTCTTGAGTTGGTTGATTTCCGAATTTTCGTTGAATCTTCTGAACGTCATAACTCCTTCATACGGAGTTCGATTTTCGAAAATTTGGACTCTATTCCATGCAGAATTCGGAGACGAACACAATGGTGATGTCCGTTTTACTTAATTCCTGATATTTAAATTAAGTATCATTATTTTATTATCTTTTCCGTTACACCCACTGGTATTGAATTAATCTTTCCTTTTTCTTTCATGTATTAATTAATTTCCATTGTACATCACCATATTTGCCTATCTATGCATATATATATATACATTTATGTACATTTTTAATTCTATTAAAAATGCGGGGTGTTACATTCTCCCATCCTTAAAGAATTTCATCCCCGAAATTCGATAAGAGTAAAATAGATAATCTCTCGCAATATCCATCCATCAAGTGTGCATCCAATTGTTGCAAACATTGTGCACATGTGCAAAGTGAGATACATCATAGCAAATCGTGTATGCCTAATTTGGATCCACCTATGTGTATGCAAACTTTAAAAACTCTTTCAAAACATGATGCTCACATCGTAAATATACTTGCAGTTCTATATGAATGCAATATTCTTGAAAAATCCAAATATTTTTCATCCAAGTTTTCCCATACTCTTATAGAATAAGAGCATAGTTCACCCAATTGTCGCATCTGAAACCCTACCATCCATCATTAAATTCGAAATTTAGGAAAAATATAATTTTCCAAATTCGATTTCTTATGTTACGAAAATGTATAAAACGGAAAAATTCATATCCTCTGTTATTCTTTTCTAATCGTACTTGGATTTTTATATGACTATTCTATGAAGATTTCCTATTTTCCTATCCAAGTACAATCACATAAGAAAATTTCTTCTCTTTTTCCACTTATCTTGAAAATTTTCATATTTATTCATCTTTTTTCTTAAGATTTCCATTTTCTTTGCCCGTCTCGTTTTGCTGCTTGACTGATTCTGTTGTTTTCTTTTTAGTTAGGCTAGTTTCTTTCTTTGCTTATTTGACTTAATCAAATTACTTAAGTTTATTATTTTCAAATAAGCCTTTTCGTTTTCAACTCAAACAGCATCCTACACAGCTACTACTATGGGCCAAGAATCTTAGGACTTATGTCACGAGTCCACTCAACAGGATCTATACACTTGCTTGCCCTTCACTACCTAGTAGTCACCACTAGTCCATGTTGTGTATTACTAGACTATACTTCTCTTTCAAGCAATAATCCTTTTTCTTTTTCTCAAGCAACAAACCTAGGTTTCTCAATGCTTATGCATTCTACGGGAAATTTTCCATTAGTTCAATATTATCTAATCCCTGACTGTAAATTGGCAAGAAAATAATTCCCTAAGTATCAACCCGGAAGACCGAAATCAACATCAGACTGACACTCAGAGAATTACTCAACTCAACCAATTCCCAGTTGGTTCAAATAGCTTTAACTTTATCTCGTTCTTTCTAGGACTTAATCCTTAACTACTCCATTTTTTTAAAACATGGTTTGGCCTTCTTTCTTTTTATTACATTTTTTCTTTCAAAAAGAAATTTAAAAGTGTTAAAACTTTATTTTCTTTTCTCAAAAACTTGATTTTGCCAAACCATAAAACATGTTACAAAGTAAAATTGCAAAATATTTTTTTTTTCAATTCACAAAACTGGAGTAGACAAGGACAACTAATGGGTTACACTGTTCCTATTTACAATGTTAAGTTTGGCTGTTAAGGTGCAAATTTCTAGTCTATTATTACACTCTATCGCTTATTTTGTTCACCCAACAAAATTTATTTTTAAAATAATAATCAAAATTTATTGTTAACCGAATAGAGATTTCAAAACTTCTTTTCATATATGAAAACTAGCGAGCTATTTATGCTCCATAATATGCACCTTTTTATGAGAGAATTCTTTTAAAACAAGAAATCATTATTTTACACAATATACCCCACTTTACTTTAAAACCCAACATGCATTTATCAAAATACTTTTAAGATTAAATCTTGGAAAAATACCACAAATTCTTTTATAGATTCAAGTTCTTAAAAGCTTATCATTGGGTTAGACTCAAAGCGAGTCTTCAACTCACTAGGCTTTCCAAGGCACTTTCGCGAATTCAATTCTCTCGGCTATATATATTTCTAATCCATTTTTCATTTTTCAACCTTTTCTAGTTTCTAAGGTTACACTTCTAAACCCACTACTCTGAAACACTAATATTTCAGTTTCCATCCAATGGGATGCTTTTCTTTCTTTAGCTTCAAGTCATATTGTACACTTTCCCAACCACCTAATGGTTTCCAAATTCCTATGTTCATTCCTTGAGTGTACAAACTAGATATCTCAACTCTTTTCATGTCTAGTGGGCTACTATATGGATTTAGGTTTATATATATATATATATATATATATATATATATAATATTTATATTTTAGAAAATACAAATACGTTCACTCATTATCTCCCAAAGATCACTAAACCTAACTCTGATACCAGATGTAACAACCCGGATTCCGACAGACCGATTTTTTTTAAAAAAATCCAATCTATCGAAACCCAAGTTGGGTGCTCTGGTATCCTGCCGAAAAAGACAGAGACAAAGAAACATGTCAGAACTCGTAAAACATCTCACAGCGGAAGGAAATAAAGTATAATATTCAAATATTGCTTTACCTTATTAACAATACTGCTAAACCAGTATCCAAAGTTATACCATCTCTTTCATGAACCTAACCTGGAAGTATGTAATGAGGAGGAGGTCAGAACATAAGTTCTGTGTGAGTGGACTTAGAATAAACTTCAGTATAATCCTACATATACCGTTCTGTTACATTTTCTTGGTTATTAGGTTGTTAACAATGTTAGCTCTCTAGGCTATACTCATGTCCCACTAGTAGATTAACCTAATACAACGTATATGTAGATACCCCAACTCGTGTAATCCTTTCCATGTATATATACAGTCCTTTGTCGTATGTCGTATGGGCTTCATTATGTAAATCTATACTACTTCAGTGTAGTGCCACCATTCTCGAAATCATTTGGACTGCCACTCTTGATCTTGCTAGATTCCGTATATTACCTAGGTCTAATCTAGGGTTTACTATCGAGCGCTTCCTAGATTCAACCAGGGTTTACGCTACCTAGGTCCAACTAGGGACTATGTTGCCTATGGAACGATGCCCCCTAGTCTAGGACGCACTACCCAGAGCAATGTATGTTCCTAGACATTAACCACATACGTGTTGTGAATCATTATCGATGTCTAGTTGCACATGTCCTCTATATGTGCGGTCCGAGTCCTGTGGCAGGGCTAGTCAAGAAACACGGAACTCAGTCGGTAGCTTTAAGTTATCTACTGATGCAGATGCTAATGTCTATTTTTATCTGTGTGTGGTTATGGTCCCACTTGACTCCTCCCTCAACTAATGAAAGGCACCCAAGAAAATCAAGAATGAGAACTATTCGCATGCCCCCCTATGCCCTCACAAACCTATTGGTCAAACCTCACCCATAACTAGATAGCAAGTATATGGTTTGTTGGAGTTCTCCGCCTTTCCGCTTTACGTACACGATTGACTCAAGATGGTAGGTAGACGACAACGTGCTATCACAGGGCAAAACAAGATATTGCCGCCTCACGCTGACCCATCCTAGTCTTTAGGTTGCTTATATTACAACCAAGGCATACCCTTGGCTCTTCTAACACAGACCTTAACCTCTGTGAGCCCAGGAGGATCATCTGCAACCTCACAGAGGGATACCAAGAGTACCCTCACGTCCCCTAGAAGCCGCGTGCTTTGTAACCCAGTTCGTTGGAGCCTTCTTCATGATCAGATGGACGTTCGCTCCTCCTCGTGTTCTACTTGGCTTTCTTCACTAAGGTTTACTACTCAGTTCTCTTAACTAAGGTTTACTACTTAGTTCTCTTTCTCGTTATTTACTTAGTTATCTTAACTAAGGTTTATTACTTGGTTCTCTTAACCAAGGTTTGATACTTAGTTCATATTACTTAGTTCTCTTTAACTAAGGTTTACCTATGAATTCAAGCATGACTTAAGTTCTCTCTATCAAATGACAACGTACGGGTGTTCTTCCACATTTCCAGCTTAGATTAACTTATTTCATGGTATAAGTCGTCCACCCTTTGAGTCTTGTATTACATCTTAAGTCATATTCATTTCTTATCCTTAGGATAAGTTTATCTATTATTTAATCTTATCATTCTCCGTTTTTCCTTGCTTTGATACTGTTATATTGGTTAAGTTTGTCCATGTGTCCAAGTTGACTTAACCCCCAGTCACGTATTCAATTCAACCCACACGTCATGTCAAATTGGTTAAGTGTTATCTCATCTTCTTTATCGTTTCCTATAACTTATCTTGTCCCTTAGTTATAATTTCCACCTATTATCCTTTCTTGCCTTATTCAAGTTTATTCGTAATAGGTTATTTATCATTCCCCATTTTTATTGTCATTAATTTTAAATTGTATTTAACCCTTCCATTTACTTAACCCGTTACTTAAACTTTACCCAATTTAATTTATGATACCGTTACGGGTCCCATTTGTTTAAGCATATCTAAATTTTTGTTTCACATGTCACCCGTGTCCCACTTAACCCTCTAACCATACTTATGTTACCCACATGTCTAATTATAGTTAGTATTTCTTAATTTATTTATTATGCCGTAACGATGTATGACCTCTCACATTAGACGTACGTTCGTGGCTGCTGGATTTGCTGGGTGGTTCCGGACAGACTTGTACCATAATGCGTCTAACCTCGTGTCATAAACCGTTACACCTCTAGTTGTTGTCGTTGACCTCTCACATTAGACGTTCGCTTGTGGTTCCTGGATTTGTCGGGCGGTTCCGTGCAGTCTTACACCACAAACACGCCTAACCTCGTGTCATAGGCGTTCATTAACAATCGTCTTTCACCCAAACCCCAAATTCATGTCATGTGTTCCAAATTTAACTTAATTACAATTCATGTCTATCCTAAGTGTCATAGGCCAATTATAATTTTACAAGCATGTTCATGTTCATTCTAGATATTAAATGTCAATTACCAATTCACAAGCATGTTCGCGCTCAAGTTATGCCACTATTGTCAATTTCATATTATGCGTCGAGTTCCATAATTACATTAAAAAACATGGTTTGTCCAACATATTCCATTGTTAATTATGTTTCTAGGATCTTAACGGCATATTCAAATTTCAACTCCTAAATTCAAGCTTTTCCCAAAAACCCCTATTTATGTTCATGCTTATAATCCCGTTAATAGGCTATACCTATTATTCCAATTCAATTTATAATTTAAACCATCAATCCCATAATATTTAGATTGGAAATAAATCACCTTTTTCCCAATCCTATCCCACATTCAACAATTCCAATTAAATTTACATAATTTCATGTCAACCTCATATATCAGAATTCATGATTATGCGCTATTCACTCTCCCAAATCATATCCAAAGATTCATTATGGACTACACTCCAAAATTACCAATTACAAACTATATCACAATGATTCCCCAATATTTGCAATGATAATTGTTATGCCATAAATCCCAAATTACGGATTATGTTCCTCGATTGCATAAAATAGATTATGCCCAATATTTCCCTATTCCAACCGTACGTATGTATAATAGGATTTTCGTCTAGGTTCGAGATAACCTAGATCCAAAATTAAAAAGGGAAAGGAGAATAAAAGAACAATTAATATAACATTAATCTTGAATTGAATTTATAATTGGGGAATGATGAACGATAATAATACTATTATGCAACAAGTTTATTGCAATCCCACTCACAGTGTTTTTTGCGCTCCAATTCGTAGATCTTTGGTTTTCTTCTTCAATTCATGAATTTGATTTGACTTTGATTGATTTCATGCCCCAATTTACAGATCTGATCTTCCTTTGATTTCCTTTCGCGGCGTAGGTTGCGGATCTAAATCCCTTCTCTTTTCTTGCACGGTATTTTAGATCTGAATCTCTCTTTTGTTTTATTTGCGGTAGTTGAAATCCTAAATCTCATTCTTTTTAATTTAGGAATAGATTTGTGAAGAGAGAAAATGGAGTTAGGATTTGGTAGAGTAGAAGAATTGTTTAGATCCATTGAGGAAGAAGAAAAAGAGAATCCTCTCAAGATTGAGGCAGCATATAGTTACAATAACTTAGTGTGCAGAGAAAGCAAGGCCTATGGGGTGTTTAAATAGGTTTGGAGTCAAATAACGATGTCCAGAAACAAGTCCGAATTCATAAAAATGAATCTGCAACTAAAACGAGGCTTTCTCGACCAAAACAGGTCGACCTGGACCAAATAGGTCGACCTCCCTAAGGGGTAGGTCGACACTATGGTCGACCACCCCCTTGGGAGGTCGAACTTATGGTCGACCTGCTAATATATATGTATATATATTCTCTCGAGTTGATTGATTTCTGAATTTTTGTTGAATCTTCTGAACGTCATAACTCCTTCATACGGAGTCCGATTTTTGAAAATTTGGACTCTATTCCATGCAAAATTCCGAGACGAACGCAATGGTGATGTCCGTTTTACTTAATTCCTGATATTTAAATTAAGTATCCTTATTTAATTATCTTTTCCGTTACACACACTGGTATTGGATTAATCTTTCCTTTTTCTTTCATGTATTAATTAATTTCCATTGTACATCACCATATTTACCTATCTATGCATATATATACATTTATATACTTTTTTAGTTCTATTAAAATGCAGGGTGTTACATTTACAGTTAAACTAACTTTGTAATTTTACATCGAAATTATTTAAATACATTTTATCTAATAATATTTGGTAATTCATCGCATAAATTACTAACATACATCAATTCCAACATGTATACCTATATTAACAAAAATAATTAAAAGAATTCCCAAATACACACGCGTACATATTATTTGTATAAGTTGTAGAACATGAATTACGCTCAAACAATAATAATAATTTTAATTAATAGTTTATGTATTTCACATCAAAATATCATATATTACATAAAAAAGTTCTAATTTTAATATTAAAATAATAAATGATATTTTTAATAATATTATCGTGCGCAACGCACAGGTTACACACTAGTTGTTAAGGGGTTACACAACATATTATTTCTGCTTACCATTTTAACCTTGCCTCAAAAAGACGTGCGCGTTAAAAGCAAAAGAATTTTTTTTTGTTTGAAACGCTACTTCGTATTCTCTTTCTAGCCATACGTAAACCATTTTCTTCATCTGAGTCTAAAATCGCGACTATTCTTCAATAAATGGCTGAGAAATGGTGTGATTCAAGCATACATCGAGGAAGACAGTGGAAAGCACACCAGCAGTAGAGCACGCCGACAATAGTTGAATTTTGGGATGTTTAATTTGCTAACTTTATTCATGAAAATGGTTGGTTAGGTTAGTTATTGTCTTGTTAGCGAGATTGTTGGAGAAGAAGGGGATTTCATATGGTTTTAAATTAGGGTTTTTGAGTAGTTGGAGGAGAAGGGGAATTCGGCAGGTAGGATTAAAAGTAGTAGTTGATAAACGAAATTCTCTGGCTGTATCCAATTGATTTAAAAGATATGTACTTGTTTTTTCAGTAAATTGTGGTAAAAACCATATCCACATGAAGTCGGACAGTAGTGTTAATTATTTTCGGCAGTCTGTAGCCTTTTTACATATACGACATTAAATCTTAATAATTTTTGTAAACGGAAAAATGATGTGGCATATAGTTGAATTATACAGCAAGTATATGTCGACTTTGGTTTTATAATACGACTTCCATATGACGAAAAGCATGTTATAGATGTGTGTGTGTGTCACCTTTCAAAATGGTAATACTGGACCGTTTTGGTTTGTAAGTTCGAACTATAGTGTAAATCAAAATAATACATTTACATTGAAGCTATTGCCAGGTTCATATACATATACATTTTGTTCATTAATTAAGTATCTAAAATGGGTTATATATGTTTGTATGTTTGCAGGAAACATGGTGGAGGTTGATCCTCTCGTCTATGGCCTACGGAGTCAAATAGAAGGAAACTTGCAACCGAACGATAGAAGGGATTACAAGAGCAAAAACAAAAGAAAACGGAAGCATTTTAAGGCGTAGAATATCTATCTGGAGAAATCTCAAGTGAAAGTGGTGGTAGTGGTTGTTCCGATGTGGAGGAAAGTACTGGTTATGATAATGAAGGGCAACAATAAGACGTACATGTAGAGGAGGAAGAGGGTGATGAAGACAAAAGTGGCGAGGAGAGAGTAGACGGAGATGATGGTGATGATGTCGATGAGTGAGATGACCGTGAAGATGTTGAGCGCAATGAAGGATCTGATGACAATGAGCATGAGAACGTTTGTGAAGAAGCAAATGTACCGAAGGAAGAAACATTGACAAGTGTTGAAAAGGGCAAAAAACAAAGCAAGTTAGCCGTACCGATTATGATTCTTTCCCTGAGCATAGTAGTGAAGAATATGTGACAAAAGAAGATGTGCAGGATCCTGAAAAGAGAAGGAGTATTAAGAAAGGCAAACGACCACGGAAAGAATCTTCCCCTAAACTAGCAAACACCGATGATTAGCCTGGGTTACTATTTGCATACAAACACCATATCGCTCGTAAAATATAGAACAATAATGTAAGATTTTTTTTTGGGTACATTGTTAGTAAATTTCTTACTTTATATATAATGATAACTGTAGTTGTACATGTGTGTATATTGTAGGAATCACGAGGGGTAGCAAGGCTTGTAAGAGTCCATAGTCATTTCGGCATACAACGATTGTGGGATTATAGAAAGGAACGTTTTTTGTTCGAAATGTTGTAGTTCAGTCATGGCTACATGGTTTTGTGCTACATGGTCATGGGAAATTAGACAAAGGTTTGATCAACGCATTTGTTGAAAGATTTTATCAAGAGATGACCACATTTCATCTATGTGACGGCCCGCCCCGCACCAGCCTGCATTTTCCTCCGAAAGTGCGCTGTACACATGCCCGACTAGCACAGGACGGACGTCAAGAGAAAAGAAAGAAGATGATGAACTAATCAAGGAACCTGTAGAATGTCTCACAGCGCATGGGATAAAATATAATAATAACATACTTGACACAAAACAGGCGAGACAGTGCATAAGCTGATAACTAAAATCAACATCAATCATCAAAGCAGCGGAAATCCAAATACAGCTTATTACAATTTTCCAAATTTACTGTCTCTAAACAAAAGAAAGCTGAAGTAGAAGATACACCAACAATGCCCAAGCAGTGATCTTCAACAACACAGGGAGAATACTATATATATTACGTGGAAGCCTCCTGCTCGTCTCCGGATCATCTACCCGTGCATCACCAGCTAACCTGTCTCTAGTCTGCTCGTGTGAGCACCCAGAGTAATAAGAGGAGACATAAAACTCTGGGTCAGACATAAAGCCTGGTATGAGCGATAAGCATCTAAACAGAATAATAACAGGTATACTAAACCATACCTGAACCTGGACCTGCAACCAAAGAGTTAGTACCACATACCGTACAATACTCCAAGGTGCCATAATAAATAGTGTAAGAATACGGGGGTGGGGTGTGCATGTCACAATGATAGCAAACAAATCATCCATAGCAACCATCCTCACATCTCTCACTCAGTGCGTAAAGCGTACGACATCTACCACTTTGGAACACTAGACAAACTGAGGTAACGACGAATCCCGACTTGTAGAAACCCTGCTGTGACCAAGCCAAACACTTGGAGTCATGACCAAACATTTCAATGACCCACTTCATTGGTCGTAGCCCTTGGTTCTACCGATGCCATAATGGCCCTGAATCCGCCTTCGCACCTCCTACCATAGTGGTCCAAAGCTATAGACGTCGATAACTCCTTAACACGCGTCCCGCAGCAAAGCCCAACCATGAAGCGAACTCGTTGATTCCCATCTAAATCTTGAGCTCTAACTTCTCAATTGGACTTCCTTTGCATCTCGGGTTCTCAGTCATCACCCTCCGGATCGGTCTTCGTTCTGTTCGTAACTTCCTGGTTCGGTTCGCAGTCACCAGCTCGTAGCCATCAACCTCGGATCGGTTCGGATCATCCTTCACGCTCGGGTCGGATCGTCGAAGCCTTCCTGGTTCGGATCGGTCGTGTTGAGCTTCCCCAGGTCGGGTCGGTTCAAGTTCCCCATCTCCATCGGATCGTGATCCTCAGGTCGTGGTGGCCCCCTCCAGTGCATAACTCCGGTTCGGGTCGTCTCGTGGTGCTCGGTTCGGGTCGGAGTCTCCAAGTCGCATCGCCATCACTGGTTCGGGTCGCACTGTCTGGTCACGAGGGATTCGGATCGTGCAAGCGGGTCGGATCGTGGCATGGTGCTACGATTCAAGATCTCCTTTGGTCATCATCTCGTGGAGGGGGTTCGGGTAGTATAGCCTCCATCGATTCGTGCTCATCGTCTTTCAGCGGATCGGGTCGGAGTCCTTACATCGGTTCGGTTCGGGTCTCCCTTATCCGATCCGATCCGGTCAGATACCCTGCAGTTTTCTGCAACTTTCCAGCAACTGTTTATACGCCTCTCGACGGCGTTTTCGACCAATCTAACTATTGGAATCAATCACAAAGCATACCAAAGAGTCATAGCAACATATAACAGCAACCACAAGCAACAAACAACAATTTAAATGAATCAAAATGAATCAAAAGTGGCCAAAACCTCACCTTTTCCTATAATCCCTCTTAATCATGTTTAAGCATACGATTAGCAAAACACATCGAAATTAACCCAAATTTCTAACAGAGCCTTAAAACATTATTTTAGAATTTTAAGAATTTTTCCAGAATTTATTTACGTATAAATTCGCTAATCTTCACTAATTACCCTTAATTAACTGTAATTAGTGTCAAAACGATGCTATCACTCACCTTTGCCACAACTAGAACCCCAAAACTGAAATATTCTCTGATTTGGCGCTGTTCCCAATCCTACACAGCAGCTCTACCTCGGTTCTCGTGCTAATACTCCTTGGTTTGATGTTTGCTATGCCTAATCTCCAATTAGAAAGTGATTTTTGGGTGTTTTAGAGAGATTTAGAGAGTGGAGGCCATGGCTAGGTCAAGAGAAATGAAAGTGGCGGCTGGAAAATGTCTAAAGAAATGTTTTCTAACCCTAATCAGCCTCCATATACCCCTAAACCCGAAATTCCCCTTGGGCCTAGCTGCTAATTACCCGGTTAAGCCCAATTAAGCTGTTTTTAACCATCTGAAACTTGTTTCAGCCATATCTCCCAAACGGTAAGTCCGTTTGGCTAATGTGACCACTCTACGGAAAGAGAAACCATCATCCGAAGCCAATGGAAGTGGTTTCAGGTCAAAATTCCTTTCCAGTCAAAAGTTATGGCCAAAACAGTGCCAACTAGGGGTAAAATGGTCATTTAAAAATCGGGAAAAATCATGAACATGGGAAATGACCCCAATAGTCGTCTCCCAAAGTTACATGACCATACGACTTCGTATGTGAAAGAAATAAATATCCCACGATCCTATGATGCGTAGGATACGGGTCGTTACACTCTCCCCCCCTTAAGAAATTTCGCCCCCGAAATTCCTTAACCCAAAACATACAAAGGGTCCCGCATGCCTAACAACCAAATACAACAATCAATCATGCAAAACAAGCAAACAAGTCTATCCTAGCATGCGGAAAAACTAAATCGAAGCCAAAATCTTACCAAGCAAAGAGTTCTGGATACTTCTTCCTTATGTCCTCCTCTGTTTCCCAAGTACAATCATTCTCGTCCTCGCTCCACTGTACCTTGACTAGCTTCACCGCCTTCCTTCGAAGTTGCTTCATGTCGTGTTCGACAATACGGGCCGGCTTGCGGTTCCCAACCGCCTCGGGTTCTACTTCGAAGTCCTCCAACTGATCAGGTGAAATAGTCATATCTGAGTCGTGGACGAACTTCCTTAGTTGGGAAACATGAAATACGTTATGAACTCCCGCCATCTTCTCCGGTAAGTCAATTCTATATGCCAAATTCCCGACTAGTTCAAGAACAGGGAATGGACCAACAAATCTTGGTGCTAATTTGCCTCTCCTGCCAAATCGTATTACGCTCTTCAACGGAGAAATCTTGACAAACACCAAGTCACCAACGGAAAATTTTAGGTCTCTTCGCCTCTTATCAGCATAACTCTTCTGCCTATCTTGGGCTGCCTTCATTCGTTGCTGAATGATCTTGATCTTATCTGAATTTTCCCTCACCACATCTGGTCCAAGCATAAACTTCTCGCCAGTCTCTATCCAACATGATGGTGAGTTGCACGGTCTTCCATACAAAGCTTCAAATGGAGCCATACCGATACTGGATTGGTAACTATTATTATATGCAAACTCTACTAGATGCAAATGGTCATCCCATGATCCACCAAAATCCAATATACATGCTCTCAAGAGATCTTCCAAAATACGATTCACCCTCTCCGTCTGACCGTCGGTCTGAGGATGATATGCGGTACTGAGATGTAACTCTGACCCTAGAGCCTCTTGTAAGCTCTTCCAAAACCCACTAGTGAACAACGGGTCTCGGTCGCTCACAATGCTTTTAGGTACTCCATGAAATCTCACTACCCACTTCATATACAATTCTGCTAACTTAGCTGCCGTTCTGGTCGATTTGACTGGTATAAACCTTGCACTTTTAGTCAGTCGATCTACAATTACCCAAATGCTGTCATATCCCGATCTAGTCCTTGGTAAACCATCGATGAAATCCATCGAGACTTGCTCCCATTTCCATTCGGGAATTTCTAATGGCTGTAACAACCCACTGGGCTTCTTTTGCTCGGCTTTAACTAGCTGGCAATTCATGCACTTGGATATAAACTTCCCAACGTCTCTTTTCATCCCTTCCCAGTAGTAAGTCTGCTTCATATCTCGATACATCTTATTACCACCGGGGTGTATAGTTAGCTTTGAGTGATGACATTCTCTAAGCACTTCATCTCTTAATCCATTGACATTGGGTACAACAAGCTTTCCATTCTTTCTAAGCCATCCATCTCGATCAAGCCCATACTTGTTCATCTCCTCATCGATACCCATCTCTAACTTGGAGATGATTTCCAATAGGTTAGGATCGTCCCTCTGACTAGAGCCGATCCGTTCAATCAAAGTGGGTCTGACCGTCAAACTTGCTAACATTTCTGGATCCAATTCGCACTTTGGTCTGAAATCAAACCCCGCGATAAACTCCAGTTGCTTCCATTCAAGGAACATAGCCCCTAAGCTGGCATGTCTTCTACTCAATGCATCAGCCACCGCATTGCCCTTTCCTGGTGTGTATGCGATGTCAAAATCATAGGAAGCTAAGAACTCTAACCATCTCTGCTGACGGAGATTTAAATCCCTCTGGGAGAATAGATACCTCAACGACTTATGATCTGTAAACAGCTCAAATCTTTCTCCCAAGAGATAGTGTCTCCACATCTTTAACGCGAACACGATCGCTGCCAATTCTAAATCATGGGTAGGGTATCTTCTCTCGTGCGGTTTCAACTGCCGACTTGCGTAAGCTACAACCCTACCGCCTTGCATCAATACAGCACCCAGCCGGTACCACAGGCATCCGTGTATACCGTCATCTCTTCATCCCCCTTAGGAATGACTAACACTGGTGCACTTGTCAACTTGTCCTTTAGACTCTTGAATGCATTCTCGCACCTTTCATCCCAGACAAAAGCTTGATTCTTCTTGGTCAACTGGGTTAATGGTGCTGCTATCTTGGAGAAACTTTGGATAAACTTACGATAATATCCAGCTAACCCCAAGAAACTTCTTACATCTGTTGCATTCTTGGGCGTAGGCCAATCTTGTACCGTAGCCACCTTCGCCGGGTCCACGGCAATCCCATTTTCTGATACAACATGGCCCAAGAACCTCACTTCCCTCTTCCAGAAGTGACACTTAGAAAACTTGGCTTTCAATTGGTGTTTTCTCAACACCTCCATCGCTACTCTTAAATGTTCTTTGTGTTCTTCCTCTGTCCTCGAATAGACCAAAATATCATCAACGAACACAAGAACAAACTTATTCAACTGATCCCTGAATACCCTATTCATAAGATCCACAAAATATGCTGGGGCATTGGTCAGCCCAAATGGCATAACCAACCATTCATAAAACCCAGACGGCGTTCGAAATGCCGTTTTAGCTATACTCTCAGCTTCCACTCTAAGCTGATGAAAACCTGTCGCGAGATCCAACTGAGAAAATACTCTCGCGCCACTCAACTGATCGAACAAATCATCTATCCGCGGTAGAGGATACTTGTTCTTCCTCGTCACTTTATTCAACTCGCGGTAGTCTACACACAAACGAAGGGAACCATCCGCCTTGGTAGCAAACACAACTGGTGCTCCCCATTCAGAAACACTCCTTCTGATAAATCCCTTCTTCAAAAGATCGCTGACTTGCACCTCGAGCTCACGCTGCTCTCTTGGTGCCATACGACGAAGTGGCATCACTATAGGTCTGGCATCCTTTACCAAATCAATACGAAACTCAATCTCTCGGTGTGGTGGAAGTCCGGTCACTTCTTCGAAAACCTCCGGATACTGGCCAACCACGGGCAAACCTGACAACTCACTATGCGGAATGTCGAGGGAGTTTAGAAAACTAGCCAATACCCCCTTACTGGGTAGACCACCAAACACTATCCTCCGCCCATCATCCGCTCTAGCTGTCACCAACAAGCCCTCACAGTCTACCACCACCCCGTATCTTTGGAGCCAATCTACTCCCAAAATAATGCCAAACCCAGTAAAGCCCAAAACAAAGCAATCACAAACAAACATGCATCCATGACTCGATAAGACCACATTGCGACAAATCATGCTAAGGCTAGTCGAACCACCAATCGGGTTCGTCACTACTAAAGGTCTATCGACAATCTCGGGTTCCAATCCCAACCTATCTACCAGGTCACTAGATATGAAAGAACTGGAAGCTCCGGTATCAAACAAAATTCTAACAGGAACATCATAAACAGAAAGCATACCTTGAATGACGACATTCTTTCCCTTCTCCGCCGCAGTTGGGGCATTCGACGAAGAAGGAATAGCATTAAGGGCATATGCTTTCACCATTTGCTTTTCTTTAGGGGGCTGTGGACACTTGTCCTTGTGATGTCCCATTTGGCCACAGTTGAAACACTTCCTATCCGCTGGCTTGGCCCGACAATTACTAGCATAATGGCCCTTCTTACCATAGCTGAAGCACTCCACATCTTGCTTATTCTTTTTCTTCTGGCCATCCTTAGCTTGGTTCTGCTTTCTCTTATTCTGGGAACCACCCTTGCCTCCACCACTTGCTTGTGGCTTTGGCTCTTCTGCAGATGCAACCTCAGTCTTCGACTTAGGGTAGAGACTTTCTGATCTTAATGCTTTCCCCAAAATCGATTCAAACGTCTCATCGATGTGGTTAATAAGTTTTTCCCCCAAGTACTGATCCAAACCAGTTATAAATTTCTCATTCTTTTTCTCGGCAGTATCAATAAGAGATAACCCATATTTTGACAAAGTGTCAAATTCAGCAATATACTCCGAGACAGCTCTGCCATTCTGCTTGAGCTCCAAGAACTTCTTAAACAACATTGACTTCTGAGCAGCTGGAATGAACTTCTCACTAAAGCGAGCCTTAAACTGCTCCCAAGTAATCTGGTCTTCGGGAGTAGCTGCCTTTATAGCATTCCACCAATTCATTGCCCGCCCTTGCAGCTGACGGGACGCTAGCTTTCTCTTCATCGCATCCTCGATACCCAAATCCTCGAAGATACGCTCGCAACTATCCAACCAATCCTGAACGTCCGTAGCCGACTCCGTTCCATGGAATGACTTCCCACCAAGACTAGTATAATCCTTATTCAGCTTGGCGAAGTCGACTCTTGGCGCCTGCACTATTGGACCACCACCATTTCCACCATTGGGAGCTGCCCTCTGCACATCTCTAAGCATCTCCCTCATGAGGTCAGTAAACATCGTCCTCATGTCAGCAGCATTCCCATTATTGGCCCCTCTACCAGCACCTCTAGTATACCGGCTCATCGTCAATCTGAAAAAGGAAACGATTAACGACTCCATAGTGGTGCTAGTGCAGTACGACTTCATCCTTATACTAGTAATAGTATATATATATATATATAGCTTTTAAAAACCAAAGTAATCACAAATACGCTCTCTCGTATACGTATAATATCTCTCCCTGATAACTTCCCTAGGTTAACTACGCAACCTAGAGCTCTGATACCAAGTGTGACGGCCCGCCCCGCACCAGCCTGCATTTTCCTCCGAAAGTGCGCTGTACACATGCCCGACTAGCACAGGACGGACGTCAAGAGAAAAGAAAGAAGATGATGAACTAATCAAGGAACCTGTAGAATGTCTCACAGCGCATGGGATAAAATATAATAATAACATACTTGACACAAAACAGGCGAGACAGTGCATAAGCTGATAACTAAAATCAACATCAATCATCAAAGCAGCGGAAATCCAAATACAGCTTATTACAATTTTCCAAATTTACTGTCTCTAAACAAAAGAAAGCTGAAGTAGAAGATACACCAACAATGCCCAAGCAGTGATCTTCAACAACACAGGGAGAATACTATATATATTACGTGGAAGCCTCCTGCTCGTCTCCGGATCATCTACCCGTGCATCACCAGCTAACCTGTCTCTAGTCTGCTCGTGTGAGCACCCAGAGTAATAAGAGGAGACATAAAACTCTGGGTCAGACATAAAGCCTGGTATGAGCGATAAGCATCTAAACAGAATAATAACAGGTATACTAAACCATACCTGAACCTGGACCTGCAACCAAAGAGTTAGTACCACATACCGTACAATACTCCAAGGTGTCATAATAAATAGTGTAAGAATACGGGGGTGGGGTGTGCATGTCACAATGATAGCAAACAAATCATCCATAGCAACCATCCTCACATCTCTCACTCAGTGCGTAAAGCGTACGACATCTACCACTTTGAAACACTAGACAAACTGAGGTAACGACGAATCCCGACTTGTAGAAACCCTGCTGTGACCAAGCCAAACACTTGGAGTCATGACCAAACATTTCAATGACCCACTTCATTGGTCGTAGCCCTTGGTTCTACCGATGCCATAATGGCCCTGAATCCGCCTTCGCACCTCCTACCATAGTGGTCCAAAGCTATAGACGTCGATAACTCCTTAACACGCGTCCCGCAGCAAAGCCCAACCATGAAGCGAACTCGTTGATTCCCATCTAAATCTTGAGCTCTAACTTCTCAATTGGACTTCCTTTGCATCTCGGGTTCTCAGTCATCACCCTCCGGATCGGTCTTCGTTCTGTTCGTAACTTCCTGGTTCGGTTCGCAGTCACCAGCTCGTAGCCATCAACCTCGGATCGGTTCGGATCATCCTTCACGCTCGGGTCGGATCGTCGAAGCCTTCCTGGTTCGGATCGGTCGTGTTGAGCTTCCCCAGGTCGGGTCGGTTCAAGTTCCCCATCTCCATCGGATCGTGATCCTCAGGTCGTGGTGGCCCCCTCCAGTGCATAACTCCGGTTCGGGTCGTCTCGTGGTGCTCGGTTCGGGTCGGAGTCTCCAAGTCGCATCGCCATCACTGGTTCGGGTCGCACTGTCTGGTCACGAGGGATTCGGATCGTGCAAGCGGGTCGGATCGTGGCATGGTGCTACGATTCAAGATCTCCTTTGGTCATCATCTCGTGGAGGGGGTTCGGGTAGTATAGCCTCCATCGATTCGTGCTCATCGTCTTTCAGCGGATCGGGTCGGAGTCCTTACATCGGTTCGGTTCGGGTCTCCCTTATCCGATCCGATCCGGTCAGATACCCTGCAGTTTTCTGCAACTTTCCAGCAACTGTTTATACGCCTCTCGACGGCGTTTTCGACCAATCTAACTATTGGAATCAATCACAAAGCATACCAAAGAGTCATAACAACATATAACAGCAACCACAAGCAACAAACAACAATTTAAATGAATCAAAATGAATCAAAAGTGGCCAAAACCTCACCTTTTCCTATAATCCCTCTTAATCATGTTTAAGCATACGATTAGCAAAACACATCGAAATTAACCCAAATTTCTAACAGAGCCTTAAAACATTATTTTAGAATTTTTAGAATTTTTCCAGAATTTATTTACGTATAAATTCGCTAATCTTCACTAATTACCCTTAATTAACTGTAATTAGTGTCAAAACGATGCTATCACTCACCTTTGCCACAACTAGAACCCCAAAACTGAAATATTCTCTGATTTGGCGCTGTTCCCAATCCTACACAGCAGCTCTACCTCGGTTCTCGTGCTAATACTCCTTGGTTTGATGTTTGCTATGCCTAATCTCCAATTAGAAAGTGATTTTTGGGTGTTTTAGAGAGATTTAGAGAGTGGAGGCCATGGCTAGGTCAAGAGAAATGAAAGTGGCGGCTGGAAAATGTCTAAAGAAATGTTTTCTAACCCTAATCAGCCTCCATATACCCCTAAACCCGAAATTCCCCTTGGGCCTAGCTGCTAATTACCCGGTTAAGCCCAATTAAGCTGTTTTTAACCATCTGAAACTTGTTTCAGCCATATCTCCCAAACGGTAAGTCCGTTTGGCTAATGTGACCACTCTACGGAAAGAGAAACCATCATCCGAAGCCAATGGAAGTGGTTTTAGGTCAAAATTCCTTTCCAGTCAAAAGTTATGGCTAAAACAGTGCCAACTAGGGGTAAAATGGTCATTTAAAAATCGGAAAAAATCATGAACATGGGAAATGACCCCAATAGTCATCTCCCAAAGTTACATGACCATACGACTTCGTATGTGAATGAAAGAAATATCCCACGATCCTATGATGCGTAGGATACGGGTCGTTACAATCTACCTTTTGGTGAGTTGGGAATAACGATCGATGAAGTTGTGCACATCATTGGCCTTTCTGTCGAAGGAAGAGCAGTCACAGGTTCGCTTGGTGGCTCTAAGGGAATAAGTTATCACGATGTGTACCAACTTCTGGAGGAATGTTTTGGGTTTGGCAACAAACTTCTATTATGGTGTTGGGTGGAGATAAAAAAAATTAAGTTCGAATGGTTAAGAACTCAGTTTGAAGGATTGAAGGAGGATGATAGTGAGGAACGAAAGATAAAGTACGCCAGAGCATGCCTTCTATATACAATTGAATCTTTGATATGCCCCGACAAGTCCGGTAATAAGGTGTTGGTTCATTTTCTACAATGTTTAAAGAATGTAAAAGAAGTTGGTACATATCCTTGGGCCACATCCTGTTTGAGTTGGTTACTGCGTAATGTAGGCCTAACTACTCGACGTGATGTTCATCAGATGACATGATGCATGACATTACTGTAGGTACATATTGCAAACCTTTTTTAGTTCAATATGATGTTAATTGCTACGACTCAAATGTTCACTTGTACGTATTTTACTTATTTGTAGGTTTGGATATTTGAACATTTTCCTATCTGAGACGACATAATCGTTGTATTAGTGTAGCTGACGATGATATCTGAGCTGCGTTCTATTTTGCGAACGATAAGGGTACGTTTTTTAGCCACTGATTTGGTGAAGCTTAGAGAAAGAATTAATGATTTGAAAAAGAAATGAGATTATTTGGGATTGTTTTAAAAGAAAAAGAGATTTATACCCGTTTCAGCAGTGTTCTTTATACGGTCTGACGGTTGATCTGTTTTGAAACTGAAGAATTATATCTTCTCCAAAGATTTATACACCAATTTGGATATGTTCAGCCCATCCCCACCAATCTATTCATGCTGAATAAGAAGAAGTTTAAATATTCGATTCATGGGTTTAAAGCCACGTACCATAATGTTGGGGAGTTTGGGTGGAGCAAATGAAGAAATCATCTCTTGAATGAAACGTTAACATCAAAAGTAGTTGTTCATCCTTGGGACTGTGAAGATAGTTACAAGCAGTGGTATCAGAAAGCCTCTCATCCTGTCGTGTCTAATCCAATGGAAAGAATAATAGAACCGCTCCACGAAATTGATGAAAAGTCTCTTCTTGTTCGTATTGTAAGTTTGGTGTACACATACTTTCAATACCGTTTGACTGAATGTGTGTTATGCTTACTTAATTTTCACTTGTGGAAACACCGTCTTTGACAAGTTGTTGATATCATCGGGGTTTACGAACCTAGCGAGACTGTCGATCAAGTAATAAAAATGATCGAGCGAGTAGAACCTGAGCCTTCTGATTTGTATGGGAAGTAATTGGTTGTTGATGAAGGTAACACCGGAGCTGAGCCCGCAGAAGGTAAAGGAAATGAGAGGCGTGGGAAGAAAGCTGCAGCCAAAAAGAAGAAAGTTGTTGCAAAAAAGTAGTTTGACTTGTTATTGGTTGTCTTATTTTGTTTGTTTAAATGTGCACGTTGGATATGTCATGTTTTGGTTTAAACATTGTGCTTGGTGTTTGCGGTGGATGTAATATTTTGGTTGGTACTAGGTTTGTGGACGTTGTGTTCCACTTTCAATGAATGTGCACATTTTACTTTTCGCTTTATATGTCTTACACTTTGAATGAGTTGTTGTTTATGATCAACTACACTTTGATAGAATGGTTTGTTTACTCTTTGAATGAATTTCTTGTTTTAGTTCGGACTTTGAATGTAATGTTTGTTTAAGGTTTGAAATGGTTTTCTGTATTTAGGCGGTTGGTTAATGCCAAATTTTATCAATTAAAACGGTGAAATGTTGTCGTATTATAAGTGTGATAGTATCCAATTTCACTTTCTATGGGGCTCTGCCATTTAAAAGTAAATTAAACTATAAGCTTATTCTGAGAAGTTTCAGGATGGACTTATTGTTTTTAAACTTGTGCAGGTGGTGGTGTTCTGCCGGTTTTATGTAAAGTAAACGGTGGATTTATTTCGAGAAGTCCCAGGACGGACTTAATATTTTTAAACTTGTGCAGGCGGTATGTTACCACCGATTTTTTGAATATAAAAACGGTGAGATATCGTCGTTTTATACGAATGTCTTAGTACCAAGTTTCATTTTTGGTGGTGTTCTGCCCTTTATATATAATTTAACGGTGGATTGATTTTGAGATTAGGATGGACTTACTGTTTTTATGCAAATGATAGCTTACCTTCGATTTGTTTTAGTAAAAACGGTGATATATTGTCGTTTTATCGAGTGTCTTAGTACTCAGTTTCATTTTCGACAGTGTTCCACCATTCAATTTTAAAGTAAATGGTAGGCTTATTTCGAGAAGTCGCGGGATGGAAATATTTTGTTGAACATGCACAGTCGGTAACGAAATATTGATTTAAAAAAAATTAAAACGGTATCTTCCATGTTACATGAAAACCTGTGCTAAATTTTTTAATAGCTATCTTGAACATAACAAAACGTGATACATTACATTACAACTGCAGTAAATAACATGACAAATATAACAAAACACGATACCTTACATTACAGTTACAGTAAATAACATATTGAACATAACAACAGAGGATACTATGCATTAAAATTTCATTAAATAACATGTTGAACACAACAAAACACGATACCTTACATTATAACTACAGAAAATTACATGTTGAACATAACAAAACAGGATACCAAGCATTAAAACTTCAGTAAACGACAATTTGAACATAACAAAATACGATACCTTCTATTACAACTTCAGTAAATAACATGTTGAACATAACAAAACATGATACCACACAGTAAAACTCAAAGTACATGCTCAAAACACTTATGATAACAAGTTACAGTGTATGGTCACAAGTCAATGTATATGCACACGAATCAGTAGCGTTGGCGTTTGCTTCAATACCCCTTTTCTCTTCACATGGCGAACTTGGAAGATCTTTCCGCATACGAGTTGATCCAATCTTCAGCATTGACATTGTATATTCAATGAAAGTGTGAAAATAAAGGGGTAGAAAGTAAAATGGAGTTCGGTTGTACCTTAACATCAACAAAATGTGAGTTGCTTATATATTCCATAACGACCATTATGTCCCTGTTTAACAAGGTTACACGTACCGTGGTAGAAACGAATATACAACTCATCTTTTTACTTAGCAAGACAATAATAGTGCTAAATATTTTTGAGCAATTATAAATCCAGACTCAGGCATTTGCATCCACCCACTTAACCCATATGTGTTATTTTGTATCCTCGTCTTTGTTTCTTCGAAACCACATTCATCCCACATAGCTTTGTACATATTCAAATGAAGCATTAAATTATCAATCATGGCCTCTCGTATGAACTTACAAGGGTTTTCTGGTCTTTGATTATGGAGATTTAGTTGATTGACCACGACCCAATAACCACAATTACTGTGACTAGGCTACGAGTTATATACGGATGCATAAACCTGGCAGGTGCAATAAATAATTATAGTCAACCTCATTGCTTTTCGTAACCTTTGTCTTCATTCAAAGCTTCTTTAAGTATCGATCAATGGAGTAACATTTGAGCTAGAAGATAACGATGCTTCCACATGATCAAAGTAAGATGGATCTCGTTTAGTGGATTTATCCTTTTTTCGACAGTCTTCCCTTTTTTATAGTCACAATAGGGGTTTTTAGAATGTTGGTTGACTGAGTAAAAGCTAGCAATTTCAGATCTTGTTGAATAACAAGTCTCACATTCCGTAGCATCGTCATACCTACGTTTTAATGCTTGTAATTCAAGCAAGTCCATAAAATCAAGAGTGGAACGACTTAATGTAGGAGGAGCACATGACAGTTATTTCCAATAACAATTTATAGCACTTAGAGGTGTAAAGCCGTGTGAGTGTCTGAAGTCTGCCAGCATGTGTGCACATGGTAAACCATTAACTTCCTGTAAAATACAACAACAATTCTCAATACTCATGCCAATATTTGAAATGCTACATAGTTCGGTTAGCAATAAATCAAGTGATTTGTAAGAAACAAATCCCAATAAATCTTTAAACATTGGTTCAATACGAAATCTATGTTGTGTCCTAGATGAACTCGTTTCAAATGCATGTTTAGTTACTACTAATTCATTTTCACAACAAAGATGTGAGCTAGTCAAACACTGTACGAAACTACCTGCAACTGAGTTAAAATACAGTTTAAGATGATGATGTACTTTCAACTATTGAAACGACCCGCCTTTTTGCTCGATTCTCGTCGGTAATTAAACCAACTTAAATAGCTCATAAAGACGGATGGTTATGAATACTAACATATTTGAACACAAATAACAGAACTTTTATTTTATTACAAAAGTTTCACATTAGAGTTACAATGAATCAGAGTATACCATAAGCTCAGCGGAAACAACTTGCTCTCAACGGAAGAAGTAAAACCAAAACTAGACTCTAGCTCCAATTGGAAACCAGCCCTGAAACTAAACCTGCAAACTAAACTACTAGCTTCCCGTGCAAAATTATGGGCACCCAGAGTTTAGATAAGGGAACAATAAACTCAAGGTCAGTCGTGGGACTGGTGTGAGAACTCCTATTTTCATTTTATTTAAATTTAGTAGAGTAATTAGTTATAAATTAGTTTATAATTGAAATGAGTTGATGATTGGTTGTTTGCGGATATTTGTGGTTATGTATGTAGTGTGATGGAAGCTCATCTAGTTAGAATACACTAGACACTAAGCGTTGTGGACCGTAACGCTTTACGCACATTGAAATAGTTGATTTCACAACAAATAATCGAAGGAGTTTTAAAGAAATAATTAATCGATTATTTTCAAAATAAATTTTCGAAATTTAAAATAAAATGATGTTCTAAAATAAATTTTTAATGGGAATATACAATATTATTATGGAAAGATGTAGGATATAGGTTGAAATTCTAAGATTAAAATTGATAGAATGACTTTCGTAAAGGACAAAATCAGTTCGGAAATATTTCAATAAGTTATTTTAAATTTGTTTGGTTGTTATGCAAATAAATTTTATTTGAATTAGATTTAAATCTATAATAATCAACCGATGTTCGTGAAAATGAATTTTTTTCATTGAATTAGTTGAAATATGAATCAGATAATGATTTGGAAAAAAATGTATGCAACATTGGTTGTGGAAAATTGATACCACGTTGTAACAACCTGCCTTTTTGACCGCTCTAAATCGGTATTTAAACCAACCCAGAACGTTCAAAACGACGGGTAGTTATTTTAGCTTACGGGTTTAATAGAATAAAACATACAGAATCACAGGCACGAAAATAACAGTTTGCAACGGAAATAAATTTTTATACATATCATATCAGAGTTTTATACAAAATATATGGTACAACGGAAAATAATACATAAAATTTAAAATAAAACTTTATGGATTTGTCGGGCCCTTGAGCGCCTTAGCGTCTTCACGTTCCTCTCCCGTTTTGCGAGCCGAAACTTCAAATCTGGAACACTTAGGACCTGACGCGAGCGTTTCATGCAAAATACACAAAACACCCAAGTGAAGATTAAACTTATTTCAAGCCAGTACACTTCGAATAACACATAAATATAATTATTTAATCCCAACAATTTATTAACATGATTTGAACATAATAAACAGTGATCTGCCCATAATCTAAACATTATAGACATAATGAACAAAATTGCATGTAGCATTTGCAAAATTTAATAGATTCACCCAACTCAGTTAGCATTAACCAGGTAAACATGTTTGTTTAATGGAAGTCACAACCGCTGGAATCGTCTCTTACATAGTTAAAAAGGAAATTCTTAAAACACATGATTTGCAAAAAAAATCGAATTCAGTCTGTCATGTTACATAGTTGTTGGCATGTGATTTTATCACATATTCAACATATAATATTGCTTCACTATTCTTGTTCGTTGTTAATGTTTTTATTTATCTTTTTTCTTCTTCTTTGCTCATAGCTAACGTCCTAGCTACTCATGCAATGATTTCATGTATTAAATAAGAAGACAATACTCACAAGTTTGATCATTTTCATTTAAATGTTTATTCAAGTGAATGATATAGTTTGATCTCACATAGCAAAGAGAAGTGTACACATCTTTTGTCTATGCTTAGACTTCAAAAGCCACATAAGCTGAGTTTTACATGAGGAAATAGATGCCTACAATTGAAGCAACTTATGTACATTGCCTCATGCAATGATTAATGTTTGAAATAAACATGACAAATGCATAAAATGCTTGCATGCTCACATGCCATAATAAGTATGTACATGCATGTCCTTTTTGAACCATGCATGCCAATTCCCTCCCTCAAAATGCAGTGCCATTTACACAGCATACACTCATTAATAAATGTAAACATGATGAATCAAGTCACACAAATAGTATATTGTATATTTTGATAATAAGAAAGGAGCGAAGTTGTTTTCTTTCCTGGAAGAGAAGACAGAATTGAGTGGAAATAATCAAATGGAAGAATGCTTTTTGTTGGAAATGTTTTTACAAACATTAAGTGAATTATTAAAAATGTTGAATAAGTGTATGAATGGCTCCTATGTGTGAATAGTCCCACATCATGGGATTATATGGAAGAGGTAAGGATTTATACTTGTTTCTAAGGAATCATGTTGGGGCCTTGGGCTCCCAATACATGCTTTGTTGTGAGGAGGGAGACCATGCATCATGAACACCACACGCGCGCGCGACGATCGACCGGCCCGGTCCGGTTTGGTTCGGGCTCGGGCTTTGTGGTGTAGACACTTATATTTTTTGGACCATAAAACTTTGCAGTTTTCGAACCTTGTTTTATGGAAAATTATTTTCTACATCGATAATTTTTTTTGTAATGGTAAAAACTTTGTCCCCCGAAATTTTAGCAGATCCGATTTTTTCTCCCAAACCCTAATTCTCATTCTATATATACTTTTATCTATAGACAAGAAAATACACCGAATTCTATTTTCTTATAGCCTCCGCCATTAAAACATTCTTTCAGAAATTTCGAGCAATATTATTTTCGAAAGTGCAAATCTACACAGATTTGTTGTGCAAGCAAATCGGTTATCATTTTTAGAGGCTGTTTTATCCTAGAGGCGGCGGCGAATGAACGAACTGGTTTGCACCTATGACCAGATCACTGAATCGTCTTCAAGAAAGCGACCGAGTCCGCGACACAACCATTGTTTTCCAACACTTTGAAGACGATATGAAACAATGGCTTCGAACTCAACCATAGACGTTGCTGCTCCACCCTCTGCTTTCCAGAACGCTCTCGTGAATGCTTCTCCATTCAGATTCGAAGGCTTGCATTTTAAGCGATGGCGTTAGAAGATGGAGTTCTTCCTCACAATCAGAAAGGTTGTGGCTGCGCTGACTGCTGACAAACCGCAGCTACCAGATAAACCTGATGAGGCTGATGCAGCGAAGATGGCATCATGGACTGAAAGTCAAAGCAACTGCAGACCTGGACTGAACAGGATTATCTATGCAAGAACTTTATTCTGAATGGACTGAGCGATGATCTGTATGATTGCTATAACTCAGATGAGAAGACATCAAAGGAGATCTGGGAAGCACTGAAAAAGAAGTACGATACAGAGGAGGCAGGGGCAAAGAAATATGCAGTAAGCCACTACCTAAAGTACCAGATGACTGACGACAGATCAGTTGAGACGCAATCTCATGAGCTGCAGAAAATAACTCATGAGATCATCTCCGAAGGTATGGCATTGGACGAACACCTTCAAATTGCTGTTATCATTGAAAAATTACCCCCTAGCTGGAAAGATTTTAAAAATGTTTTACGACATAAGACTAAGGAATTTTCCTTAGAAAGCTTGATCACGCGCCTCCGTATTGAGGAGGAGGCACGCAAACAGGACCAGAAAGAAGAGGTGTTGATTGTCAATAACAACAACACTAAAAAGACCACACCCGCTGTTCCAAAACTGAATCAGAAATCTTTTAAGAATCATAACAGGGGCAACAAACAGAATGGGAATCCGCAAGGAAACCCAAAAGAACAACAGAAACCAGCCCAAAAGAATGATTCTGGACAGTTGTTTCTACACTACAACTGTGGAAAACCAGGTCATATGTGTAACACCCCATATTTTTTGTTAACATTATAGTAACGAATCAAAGAATAATTAATTTCAAATGTGAGAATTAAGGGATACGAGTTACGCCATTGCGTTCGTCTCGGAATTCTGCTTGAGATAGAGTCCGAGTTTGCGTAAAATGGACAACGTATGAAGGAGATATGGATGAACGAAGTTAAACAAAGTAAACCATAAGAAAGAAGAAGAAAAATATGCACTGGCACACTTGGGAAGTGCGCCAGTACAAAAGTTGCACTAGCGCACCTGCCAAGTGCTCCCAGGTCGAGCTGAAAGTCTGCACCACATTCTGGTGTGTTCTGATCCATACTGTGAATCATTGCTGAGTCCTTTCTAACTCCTTGCTGAGTCATTAGGGCTGAGCTATCACCCTATCCTGATTGAGTGGTTGTGAGAACTCTAGGTTCATCCGATGGCTATAATTAAATTGAAATTCTATATAAACAACCCAATGCTCAAACCTAAAAATCACAAAAAAATAATCCTGGAACTATCATGCCGTCAATAGAGAACTTGGAGTAGCCGTCACCAATTCAAAGACAAGATAAATACCTGAATCAAAAATCAAAATAAAGTAATCAAATTCAACGATCTACATTAAAGGTGAGCTTACCAATTTTAGAATTCAGATTTCAGAAATCAAGAATTCCTTTTTTAGTTTGTAAGTTGGTTATTACGTAGATTTAAACGTTCTTTCAAATGAATTATGACATGTTGTAATTCGAATATAGAATGATGCTTATGTATAAGATAAATAAAGTTTGACTCTCATTTATCTTAAAGTACCGTTGCGATTGATCATGTATATATGCTTGTGGTGATGAACATATTGTATGTTATTGGAATCTATTGTGATTGGGTAATGGATTTATTATGCTAACTGAATGGTGAAACATGTCATGTTATAATTTGGTGGTTACTTGCAAGTTTATGATCTAAAGCACATGCTTATATGTTAGATCAACACTCATGTATATTTAGATCCATGTTAAGATGAATCAATTTATATTGTAAAATTGGAATTGTAGTTCTCTTATGTTTTAACACATAAGTATCATGCTAAATTGTGATTCGAATATGTTTATAGTGGCTCTCTTATGTTTAACACACAAAAGTTATCATGCTAAGTTGTGATTCGAATATGATTATAATAGTTCTCTTATGTTTAACACACATAAGTTAATATGCTAAGTTATGATTTAAAAATGTTTATAGTAGCTTTTTTATGTTTTGACATACATAAGTTAATATGCTAAGTTGTGGTTTAAAATTGTTTTGATATGTTAAACCTCCATGCTAGACCTATATCAAGTTTACATGACAATTGGACCCAACTTAGTCACAAGTTCACCTTTACCCGTTTAATTAAGTTAATGATACTTCTATGCCAAGTTACACATGATAAGTTGAATGTATGCTATTTTATGGTTGTTTCATGTCCTTTGTTTATTACCCCTTTTGTTTATGGGTTTGGGCTAATTTACTAGCCCAACATTTTATGTGATTCATGCGTATGTTCCACAGGGATAGCGATGGGAATATATGAAAATTCATGGCATAGATTTGTTCATAAAATGGTATATTTGATATACCATTTATTGTGAGCATAATCAAAGGACAATTATGGCATGATTAAATTAAAATTAATTTACATAAAGAAATTAGACATATATAGAAAATTTGTGAATTTAGAAAAGACGAATATGCCTAACCCGATGTTAGACTGAGTTGTGGTGTAAATCTTCCCTGAACCGACCGGCATATCCAGTGACCACAACAAGACCTGTCCAATGTGGGTGGTTATTGAATCAAGCCCAAAAAGAACCCGAGGTTAGACTGAGTTTTAGTGTAAATCTGCCTGGAACCGACCGACATATCTAGTGACCACAAGTAGACCTGTCTAATGTGAGTGGTTGGCGCTTTAATGAATAAATTAAAGCTAAGTCAGGATTGGTAGGGTTAAGTCAATTAGGGAAACACTTAACCGATTCAACATGTTAATTAAACGGATGGGTGGGGTTAGGTAAACTTGGGCACTTAACCAAATAAACATGTTGATTTGAAAACCCTAGTAATAGGGACACATTTCAGCAGTAAGCCACATAGATGTATCATGGTACCCTGAAACTAGGCAGGGTGGGGCATGATTACTGGGCTGATTAACGTCGGCGGTTGGTGCGTCAGTGTAGGTTCCGACGGAGTATGGGCGTGCACGTACTCCGGAGTGGAAAAAGCGGGCACTGGGCATCAGTAGTATACACTGTGCATCTTGAATCGTGTCGGGTTGCCACCAGAGGGACTGATACACCCCATGGTGGGACCAGCACAGGTATCTACAGTCAAGCGGGGCCAAATGACATAGGATATGAATGCATACGAGTAGGAGCCGATCATTAAGGGGTTCGTTTGTTATGAACACGTGGGGCTGGTTGAACCAATAGTTTGTAGGTGCAGAGACTATAGTAATGGGTGCGATCACATGTTCCTCTTATCTTATATTAGGGTATTGTCCAATGTTCTATTATTACTGTCATGATCCCTTTCCTTGTTTAAATACTAGTAATCACTGAACTTACCAGACTTATTGTCTGACCCGTTTTCTTTCGTCCTCTTTTTCCTTCCGTTCCCCCCCCAGGTCCACAGTGAGGGAATACTCCAGCTTAGTCAGATTCTTTGCAAGCTTCAAGAAAGTAGATGTATGATTGGGACTCTCTCACCTTGGCTATGGCTTTTGAACAACTACACTTGGGGATTTATGCAGTTTTATTTATGGTTTACGCTTCTTTATTAAATAATCAAGACCGAAATTATGGTGTAATTTTTGGAAGGTATTTTGAGACAATTTGATGTAATGCTATTGTATTGAACCACGTATGCAATAAATATTTGAATTTCGCTGCTTATATTTATATGTCTTGTAAATTTTTCTGTGTCTTGTACCTATAACCCTCCACCAAAGTTAAGGCATTCCCTTTGTGAGTGACCTTAACGGAGGTGGGGTGTTTCAATATCGCACGAAAGTGTCGGAATAGGCCAAGCTCTGCGTCGTAGGCTAACCTGACTGAAGAGCCTCTTACGGCTATGATTACTGAGATTCACCTTGTTGGTGGATCAGATGGTTGGTGCGTAGACACTGGTGCCTCTTGTCATTTCTACTATGATCGTGGATTGTTCTCTACATAAACGGCTGCTGAAAATCAGAAA
Source organism: Allium sativum (assembly GCA_030737875.1). Taxonomy (NCBI): domain Eukaryota; kingdom Viridiplantae; phylum Streptophyta; class Magnoliopsida; order Asparagales; family Amaryllidaceae; genus Allium; species Allium sativum. The sequence goes on from CM060925.1 coordinate 218,365,932, forward strand.
GTGTTTGTAACACCCCATATCCTCACAGAGGGAATGCACTAAGTTCTGTGAAGTATTATAGGTAAAAGATGCAGATAAATTACAAGACAGATAAATAAAACAGCGGAAAAGTGAATAAAACTTTATTTCATTTATAAACAGCTTGTACAAAGATTGTTTTCCTACAACAAAGTATCTATCTTGTTTAAAAAAATAAAGAAGCATAAATATACAATGATATTCCCCAATGAAACATTAGCCAGCCATAGTGGTGGAAAAGAGAGTCCAAAGCAGCACATCAAAGAGTCATCAAGCTTGGAAAGAGTAACAGGTCCATACAAATCTGAGCTATTCCCTTCCTGACTACCTGGGGGAGGGAAACGGAAGAAAAGAAGACGAAAGAAAACATAGAGTCAGACATAAAGCCTGGTAAGTCTAGTGGTACTTCGGTATATGAATAAGAAAAAGGACATGACAGACAAACTGAAAATGGGAAAATACCATAAACTAAGGCAAAGCGGTTTAGAACCGAAATTACTATCTCACCCCATACTAATCTCTGCACCACCTAACTAGTATCCGCAAACTTGTGGTTGCTTTCAGGTGTACGTCCATAATATTTTTATGTGTGTCACCCTATCCTGATTGAGTGGTTGTGGTTAACTCTAGGTTCATCCGATGGCTATAATTAAATTGAAATTCTATATAAACAACCCAATGCTCAAACCTAAAAATCACATAAAAATAATCCTGGAACTATCATGCCGTCAATAGAGAACTTGGAGTAGCCGTCACCAATTCAAAGACAAGATAAATAACTGAATCAAAAAACAAATTAAAGTAATCAAATTCAACGATCTACATCAAAGGCGAGCTTACCAATTTCAGAATTCAGATTTCAGAAATCAAGAATTCCTTTTTTAGTTTGTAAGTTGGTTATTACGTAGATTTAAACGTTCTTTCAAATGAATCATGACATGTTGTAATTCGAATATAGAATGATGCTTATGTATAATATAAATAAATTTTGACTCTCATTTATCTTAAAGTACCATTGCGATTGATCATGTCTATATGCTTGTGGTGATGAACATATTGCATGTTATTAGAATCTATTGTGATTGGTAATGGATTTATTATGCCAACTGAATGGTGAAACATGTCATGTTATAATTTGGTGGTTACTTGCAAGTTTATGATCTAAAGCACATGCTTATATGTTAGATCAACACTCATGTATATTTAGATCCATGTTAAGATGAATCTATTTATGTTGTAAAATTGGAATTGTAGTTCTCTTATGTTTTAACACATAAGTATCATGCTAAGTTGTGATTCGAATATGTTTATAGTAGCTCTCTTATGTTTAACACACAAAAGTTATCATGCTAAGTTGTGATTCGAATATTTTTATAATAGTTCTCTTATATTTAACACACATAAGTTAATATGCTAAGTTGTGATTTAAAATGTTTATAGTAGCTTTCCTATGTTTTGACATACATAAGTTAATATGCTAAGTTGTGGTCTAAAATTGTGTTTGTAACGACCCGCAAATCTGTACTATTTGAGTCGACTAATAACACCACAAGTCCAACCCAATTTGCACTTAAATACGAATCATTATTAGAAAGAAGTTAGAGGATGAGAAATAGAAAGAAAGAAATATTAGAATAGAAGGAAACAAAGAAGACAAATCTCACAGCGGAACGAATAAAATATATTATATAACATAACTTTTGAAATACAAATCAGTAACTTTGTATACATACCATCATCATAGCACAACAGTTATTCCTGGAACAGTTATAAACACCTGCTTCCAGATACAAACATGGTTCACAGCGGAATATATGGTAGTCTATAGCTAACTGGTGAAGCCTTTTGCTTCCAGCTCTTCCAAATGAATCTGAAAATTCCCGACTACTTGACTGCCCATACAAATTTGGGCATCCAAGAGTTTTGGGAAAACAACAAAATAAACTCTGGGTCAGTCATGGGACTGGTGTGAGTAAACTCCAACCATTTATTTAACTTTCAAAAATCCTTTCGAAAGAATGATAATCGTAAGACCAATCCACACATAAACACGGACGGTTTTTACCTTACGATAACCCAAAATATTTTTGATATCAAATCCAGTGATATTATACTAATGTCTAAATCAAATAAATAGAATCTAGTGGAACGCTTGCATCTCATGTTCCATATATAATATAAAATCAAAAACCGCATGGCGCTTATTGGAGATTGGATTTCCAACATGACAAGATATGGAACCACCTTCCGATAGTGTATCTCTAGAGAGGAATACACTGGGTTCAACAAGAACGTCTTGCAACCCGGCCCACACATGACCGACCACTCATTTCGCTTAAGTGTATCGAATGTATATCACCAACGGTTGGGATCAGCAATCGTTTCCCGAGTGGGACAGCATCGAATAGAATAAGGAATTGCATGAATCTCTAGATAGGTGATTATACACCCTAATGGGAGCGACCAACATAGCCATGCTGCCTGCCCGATTTTTGTCATTTCCCGGTTGTTAAGGCCTGAGGCTACGATTTATTTCTATTCATTGATAGCACAATCACTTTGAATGCGACATTGTCAGATCCGTTAATCACTAATTGATTTGCACAAATATTCTGGATATTATGCTAAGGGAATAAATCCGTTGCCACCGTATATATTTGTATAGATCAACATATTCGATCATTGGAAATACTTTGTCAGACATTCGTCCATATACGTTCGTTCTGGGATTGAACAAAACCGAAGTCACAATTTCTATTAATAGAAAAAGCCCTTGCACTTTACTTCGTCTTCGATTATCTTCATATAATCTGATTCGCAATGTTACTGCCAATACAGAGTGGTTCACGGATAATAATCCAACCGGTCTCTCCATATTGACAACGATATTGGCAAACACTTCGATAGTCGGTTATTTAACTATCGAAGAAAACAAACAAACATTCATCCATAACATCAACCAATCACTGGGCCTGCTAATTAATATTTCATTAATTAATTCACTTCTTCATTTCCCTATCTATGTTTGTTAAACAAATATTTTCAATTATCATCTCGGTCTCTTACATTCTTTGGAAAACATTTCTATATCTCGCCTTCTTTTATTTTCTACACTTAGAAAATATATTCTATGTGAAATTGAAATAATTTCAACCACTTATCTCTTTCCCGACTACTTTAATTATACTCAGGAAATATTTACTTTTATATTTCCAAAATTCCACCACTTGGGTTAAAACGAATGCTGTGTAAAACATCGTTACAACAATCCAAAATATTTGATTCAACTAATTATTATTCAACACTTCTCTTCGAGATTGGATCTTGTTATTTATCAATTAAAAATGAAACTAATTAAGTTGGGGTAAAATTACCTCTCAGACCTTGACCGAAAATATCATTAACTTCAAAACAGACAAAACCACTTATCCCAAATGATCAACATTATAAAAACCAATTATTCATTTTTAAACATATATATTTTTCTCTTTCTATTACCAGCTTATCGATTTCCTTTTTGTTTATAATATTCTATTTTAAATTCGTTTCCTTATCGAATTCAATATATATCGATACATTTATTTCTAACTATCAAATTTTTCTTAAAAATATTTTAACTCCTTAAATTTCCGGAAAATTTCGCCATAACCTCCTTTGTACCGGGAGCATCGGGATATTTCAAATAGCCTCCCATGGCCCTCACCAATCCAAAAGAAAATGAAAAATCCAAGCGGCTAGCCGATTCGGCGCATAAAACCTCATATGGAATTTAAACAGGTACCTTTTTTTGGGCACATAAATTAAAATCTTCATATACTTCCTCCCATACCTGTCTAACACATGTTCACCGGTTTTCAATTCAATTCAACTCAATCCATTCATTTGAATTCAGTTTCGCCCATTTATTCTTTAATTAGCTATTTTGCCTATTCCACTTCTTTGTTTGAACATAACATATTCAGATAAAATATTTAATTTGCTTATAACCAAATTTAATTCCAATTTCAATTCTAATTTCCTTTTTGATTTCGAATATAAATTTTCAAATCGAATTCACTTATTCGAAGCCCAATATCAATTCAAAATCTCATTAACTAATCACTATTCGAATTAGTTAATTCTATTCAACAATCAAAAACCTGATTTCTGTTTCAAAAATCAATTCATTACTCCACCTGAGTTCACATATAATCTACAACTCAATTCTGAAATTTTCTAAATAGAAATTCAGATTTCATTCGCTTAAAATCCTTTTATAAAATTAAATAAACCGTTATGGTTTTTAAATGGTTATGGCGCTGTTTTTTTGAAAATTTGATTTTGACATAACTAAAAATATATACGACGAAATTCAGATTTTTCTCCTTCATTAGAAAAGTATTATTCAACTGGTCCCGACGATTCTTGTTTCAAAGAATTCCGACTTCAATTGAGTTTTGTACACTCAATTGAAATTCGAATCGCCAATTTACGAACTGCAGCGCTGCGGCGAGTTTGTTTTAATTATATTTATATATATAAACGTTTGAACTTCATTTAAAATAAATTCAACTCCATTCTAATATATTTTAAATTCCACTTGAATTCTATATTCAAATTCCATATTCAAACTCCATTTGAATTTCTATATTCAATTTCTATTTGAATTTCTAATTCCGTTTTGGGGTTTTATTTCAATTTCTATTTTGAAATTCTACTTCCATTTTGAAGTTCTATTTCAATTCCTAATATTCAACTACATTTTTATTCTATTTGAAATTTCAAATATTCAAACTCCTTTTTAATTCCATTTGAAATTTCAAATATTCAAACTCTTTTTTTTTTGTTCTATTTGGAATTTCAAATATTCAAACTCCATTCGAATTCTGCTTGAAATTCCTATTTTAACTCTATTTGAATTCTAAATTCAAAGTCTTTTTCAATTCTCTTATTCAAATTCTATTTGAATTCTCTTGTTCAAATTCTATTTGAATTCTCTTATTCAAATTCTATTTGAATTCCATTTGAGTTTTCTGCATTTAATTTATAAACAACGTTTATAACTTCACTTAAAATCCCACATTATATATTTATAAACAAAGTTTATAAAAATACAATTCAAATCCAACATTTTAAATTTATAAACAGAGTTTATAAATTCAATTCAAATCCAAAATTATAAATTTATAAACCAAGTTTATAAATTCAATTCTTGTTTTATATATATTCAAACAAGTTAATATTTTCTATAGTTCATAAAAATTCAAATTCTATTTATAAAAATAGAATTCCCTTTTTAAATCTCAAATACCCATTATTGATATTTTTTAAAAATATATTCACGCCCCAGGGATATTTTAAACAATCAAATCAACCAATTTCAATCGTTTGAATTTTTTTAACACATCATATATGAATATACATATGAAACCAAACAAACAAATAAACAGATAATATATTTTTGAGGAACCCAGTCGGATTCCTCCAACCTGTTTTCCTGCATCCACAGACGTTAGTCAACATAGTAATACCCATCCTTCTTCGAGGCAGGACATTGCGGTATGAAGGTCAACCACTAATATATATTTGTGGGGCGCATAGGGAAATCATCCGCTATGAAACTGCGGGAATCCGCTAATGAGACTGCGGGAATCCAACCAATCATCAACCCAATATATATATATAATAGTCAACCCTAAATAACTAATATATTTAAAGCAACCAGAAAAATCCAAACAAGCAACAACAATTATTTTTACGAATAAAAATAATTCTAAATAAAGTGGTGAGTGAGATTTACTCACCGAGATTTTAACTGCGTTGAATATCCACATTTAGATAAATCGAACGCCATTCGATTTAAATTTAATCTTGGTTAATTCTGATCGACCCCAATTGCGTTGCTCCATGCTTTTCCAACCATAATATATATTTAACAATTTAGATTTTATTTATTTATTTAAGCATTTGAACTATTTAAATGAATATAAATTAATTTACTAAACTAGAAATAATTACCTTAATTACTTTTTTTTTCATCTTTCTTCCTTGCCAATTGTAATAACCCGGAAAATCTGGGCCAGTTTAAAATTTTTATTTTGGCAATTTTAAAGAATTTTGCATATTTAAAATAGATTATTTTAAATAATATCGACGAGAAATTTATTTTGAATATAATTCGAACGTATATATTATATACGTCGTCGTTAGAATATAAATATTTATATATAATTATAAATAGAATTGAAAATGGCGCGGTAGTTCGATAATTCGACTTCAAACTTCAATTGAATGTACCGGGTGCAAAACAATCCGGATTTTAGTGAAACCAAAAATAATAGGATCTATTTGAGGATATCTTTCCAACGAATCCGAAAAATCGTGATTTCATAGCGGGAATCAAAAGATATGTCCAGTTGAAAATTCTGAATAGTCGCTATGGAATTCAGGCCCTTAAAAATGGAAATTTTGCAAATGACCTCGGATTTCGACGAAACCACTTTTGTTGGGTCCGTGATGTCAAGTTATTGCTAGGTTTCAAATTTCATAATTTTTCGAATCAATATGTGAGCGTGGCAAAGGAAAACGCGTTTGACCAGTTTCAGTTGATTTTAATCGACTGGAAAATGGCCATTTTTCAAACGATCTCAGAATTCGACGAAATTAGTTTTGTTAGGACCGTATCGTCAATATGAAACTAGAAAATATTTTTCGAGAATTTTTAGAGTTAGTATGTGGCCCCGGTAAATTGAAATGTGCGTTCAAATTCAATATATAGATTTATATTTTGATTTTAACGAAAACTGATCATAACAGTCAAATCAGCTTACGGAACATATCCCATTGCGTTCGGAATGGGGGTATTTAGCTAGGGGCGACAGTCGTTGGGCTCGGATTGGAGTTAGTATCAACGAACAACTATTTTTCGAATTAAAAGAATTTAAATAATATTAAAATATAAAATAATTTCTTTAAAACCTAAGGCCTCTCTCATTCCTTCAGAGCCGCCTCCACCCTCACGAACGAACCAAATCGTTCCAAAAGAATTCGCCGATCTCTCCCAAAATACGAAGAAATAATCCACGAGTTCAAAGAGAAAATCGAAGAGGGGAGTGAGATTAGCATAGTGAATGGTAGTGATCTTCTCTGGTTTAACGAATTGGAAGAAATCATTGCTCCAAAGAGCACCGTTCGCACGCATTTTTATGCATCAGGGGACCTTCGAGTTTGTTAATGGTGGCTGGCGCGGGTGGAGCTTGAGGAGGCGCGTGAAGTAGTGTTCCCTGATCGACGTCCGGTCCCCTGAATTTGCGCGCGCAGGTGAACTTCGACGGTGAGGTTTCGTCGTGGAAAGCTGGAGCGTGTCAACGAAGATGAAGACGCAGTGTATGTTTTAAACCATAGTTAATTAGTTAATTAATTTCCATTTTTTTTATATATATAATGTATAAATACATAGATTAAAATGTAGCTTTTAAAATATAAAACTATGAAATATAAAAATATAGAATTGTTTTTAGAAATATAAAAATATAGAATTGGTTTTAAAAGTAGAAAATAGAATTATTTTTGAAGGTAGAAAAATGAGATTTTTATTAGTAGAAAAACAACATTTTTGTTAGTAGGAAAGTATGATTTTTCAATTAGAAAAAATAGATTTTCATATATGAAATAGCAATAGTAAAAATATAATTGTGATTATAGAAGTTGCGGGATAAAGACGTGATATTTATCTTTATAAAGATTTGATTTTTGTAGAATAAAAGATTCGATTTTTCCTTATGGAAACGAAGAATAACAATTCAATTTTTATATATTGAATAGCATAGTAAAAATTCAATTTTTATATATTGAATAGCGAAGTAAAAATTCGATTTTTATACATTGAATAGCATAGTAAAAATTCAATTTTTATATATTGAATAGCAAAGTAAAAATCCGATTCTTATATATGTAGTGGCTACGGGCAACGAAAGGGAAGAAAGGCGAGCACGGTGGAGATGTTCTACATAGGAAGTGTCGAGGCGTTTGGATTAGCTTTGGTGAGAATTTCTCACTCTTCAATTTCTTTTCTAGTTATATATATATACTAGGATGCAGACGGTGCTTAGTAGCACCCGACACAATCGTCCACAGACCATGGACTTGTTTGTTTGGTTGTGTAGTTGGTTAGATTATTTGGTTTGAATTGAATTGTTTGGTGAATTTAATGGATTTGATTGATGTGTGAATGGCGTGGGCCTTCACTAGACCGGGGATAAGGCTAGGCCTCGTCCCGTTTCTAGTATCGTGTCGTTATGCCGCCAGAATTTTCTAAAATAAGTTAGAAAAATAAAAATATCATTTTATTGGGTAAATGAACTAAAAATTAATGTGTTGAAAGAAAATAAAATATTTATATAGTTAAAAATATTTTATCGTTAAAAATATATTTTTTAACGTGAATGTGAATAAATAAATATCTATAAACAAATCGGCCGATTTGTTTATATACACTGATTTGACTGATATTGATTGGGTCGATAAATTTTACACATCGCCCAACTGCACAAATAAAATCTGCGTTTGATTGTTTGAAACCCCACACGGGTATTGGGATAAAATACGGCATACACTAATCCCAATAATTAGTTGTATGTCGATCGATTGATTGACAGGCTGTTATAAGCGTTAGATATCTATATTTGATGCTTATACAGTGTAGTGCACTTTGGTTGATGGTTGATTATCTATCGTTGATATTATATACATGCGTTGTATGGAATCCATATAATTAACTTTATATGGTAATTGATTGGGCCTCATTCCAATTTGAAAAATAAAGAATATTATAAAATAAAGGTTCATGTGTTGACAGTACTCATCCGTTGAGATTAGTCATGTGTTGAACGAAATATTTTAATAATAAAATTTACATCTTTATCAATATAAAATAAAGGTTCATGTGTTGACAGTACTCATCCGTTGAGATTAGTCATGTGTTGAACGAAACATTTTGATAATAGAAATATTTGAAATAGAAATATTTTGAAATAGAAGTATTTGAAATAGAAATATTTGAATAGAAATATTTGAAAAGAAATATTTGAAAAAGAAATATTTGAAATAGAATATTTGAAAACAGAAATATATGAAGCCGTGTTGATTAGATTGACGCCATTTTGACGTGAACGATATTTATATCGATTTTATTCATTTATAATGAATATCGAAAGTGATTTCAAAAATCTGATATTTTGAAAAGAATTGAAATTTAAAATCAATTGAATTTGAATAGAATAGAAAATCAATTGAATTTGAATAGAATAGAAAATCAATTGAATTTGAATAGAATAGAAAATCAATTGAATTTGAATAGAATAGAAAATCAATTGAATTTGAATAGAATAGAAAATCAATTGAATTTGAATTGAATAAATAACGAATTCGAATTGAATTGAATAAATAACGAATTCGAATTGAATTGAATAGATAACGAATTCGAATTGAATTCAATTGAAAACGAATTGAAATAGAGTTTGAATTTCAATTGAATAGAAAACGAATTCGAATTGAATCGAATAGAAAACGAATTCGAATTGAATCGAATAGAAAACGAATTCGAATTGAATCGAATAGAAAACAAATCTGAATTGAATTGAATTCAATTGAAAACGAATTGAAAACGAATTGAAATAGAATTGAAATCAATTTGAATTGAAATCAAATAGAAGTGAATGTAGAAAGAATTTATAAGGGAAAATTCAATTTTGATTTGAATTTGAAATAAAGGTTGAAATTGTTTTTGAAACAAATTTGAAATGATTTATAAAATTCGTTTTAAAAAGGAAATCGACGAAATATATATAATATATATATATAGATATATATATATATATATATATATATATATTATATATAATGGCCTGAATAGAACGCGCCGCGCCGCGGCAGTTCGTGAATTTCGACCATTGATTTCGAACGGACATTACGGGAGATCCGACCGTCGGATTCTCCTAAAACCAGAACCGTTGGGTTCGTATCGAAAAGAGCTTTCTAACGAATATTAGAAATTTGAAATCTAACGGTTGGATTTGGAGATACGTCCAAATCAAATTCGAAAAAGGTCGCTGTAAGTGCAGTTCGATGGCCGTTGATGGAAATCGACTGTACGGGCCTTGATAAAATTATTAAAAATAGTAATAATTTGTGTAAAATCATAAGAAATGATTTGGGAAAAATTGGGATGAAAAACTCCATATTTGAAAAGATAAAAATAATTTTTTATCGAAATGAACTAGTTTTGAATTAAAATTAAAACCCATTTATTTTTAAATAAATAAATAAATCGAATTTGAAATGGGTTTTAAATAGAATTGATTTGTGGGTTTATCGTGAACAGTGTTTTGAATAACACTTGTTCTTTAACCCGATAATAAATAGAATGTGATTTGGGTTTGTCGTGAACTGTGTTTTAAAAGACATTAGTTCTTTAACCCAGTAAAAGGAGTTTTAATGAATCTTCAATTAGATTGAAATGGGAATTGATAATTTAAATTATCAAATTTAGAAATTGAGCGAGAATGGGGTATCACCAGTTTTGCTCCAGGCGATAGTTAAATCTTTAATTAGATTTGAACGTGAAATGGTAATTGAATTTACCGATAACACCGTGGTATTAGATATGGAGTATTACCAGTTTTGCTCCATGGGATGAATAGGTTGGGATTGGGAAATAAAATAAATAATTACTTCGGTGTGGTTCGCTAATCCCGACTAGTTTAAAAAAACCATAATTTGGTTTGAAATGATATCCAAAGGAAGATTAAAGAATAAATTCAAGGAATTTATCTTTGATAAAATTAATGGGAACCCTTCCCTATGAATGTGAAAGTTAGAAACTAACTGTCGGTTAGCTAAGCAGAATGGTTTTCTGGATATTGATCTGATGTTGGTTTCGGCCTTCGGGGTTAATATTTGGGGAATTATTCTCTTGATTAATTTACGGTTAGTGACTGATGAATTGGAATGAGGCGTATGTTGTGTTTGTGTAACATTTATTTTTAATATACGCGGGTTGTTCGGGAAGGCCGGGTTTACACCCATTCTGAATAACCGATTCGACGATATGTCGAAGATGAAGACGGTGGTTGAAGACCGAAAGTCTTCACATCGTTTGGATAATTACTGACGATCCTGATTGGGCTGTACACCCAAGAGGATGGAAATAGTTGGTGGTCGTCCAGACGTACTTGGAGATGGATGGATATGCGAGGAAAGTGCCTCCGGTTTCGTTCAGACCTAGAACGGACTTGTAAACGGATGGTGTGTCTGACATTGTATTCCTTTATATTGTATTTGTTGATCTCTGCTAAATATATATCTGTTTGGCGGCGGAGAATTTATTCTCTTGCTTAACGCCCTTCTCTGAGACATACGAGCTCAGAGGTTATATATTGGCAGAAATCAGTGGTACGAAATGGATTGATAGTGTGGCATGCTGAGATGCAGTGATCCAGACTTTTGTTGAAAAGCAAAGTTTGGTGGATGATGATCAAAGCGCAGCTGATATAGCATGGCTTTGTGTATAGCGTTGATTCGCGAGCCTCACACCCCGGTATGGTGGTAAACTGGTGGTTTGATCAGTATGCTTTTAGTGGATGGGCACCTTAGTGGTGTCGTGGATTCGGTCGACCGAGATGAGCCTAGTGCTCAGGGATATATAGAGTAGGCGGTGTTTTCTCTCGCTGGGACGTAAGCCGCGGTGGTACTCTGGTCCCAAATGTGCGGATGTGCAAACGGTGTTCTCTTGTTGGGACGTAAGCCGTGGTGAATTGCATTACACGATCGATCTTTCGAATCAGGAGCCACCATGATGGAAATCCAATTTCCAATACGTGTATTTCGGTTTTATTTGTAGAGCCTAGTATGGCGACATAGTGGGATGGGGCACTTATGCCGTCTATGATTGATACTTATGATTTGAAGATATTTTATACAATATGCACTTATTATAGTATCAAATGGTTTGTTTTAAACGTATCAAGCATTCTTGGCTATTATAAGGTAAAAACTCTATCCTCCGGCTTGCGTTGCATTATGTGATGGGACCTGGGTCTTATAATAGCTTCATTTTTCTTTATTTAGCATTGCGCTGTTGTTTTATGCACTGGTGTTCTTGGGAGGAAACCCGTTCCGTGTTATGCGGCGTGGTCCCTTGATTTACCTAACTTTAAAAATAAAGATCAATAACTGTTTTAGTTCTCACACCAGTCACACGACTGACCTGGAGTTTATTGTTTTAACCTAAACTCTGGGTGCCCCTATTTTCCACACGGGCAGCTAGTAGTTTTGGTTTTGCAGATTTATATTCACAGGATCCTGGTTTACAGCTGGAATGATATCCGGAAAGCTTTGTATCCGTATATCTCTTCTAGTTGTGCATTGTATTATTTTCCGCTGCGATGTATTTAAATGTAATTTAAATCTCTGATATTTCTGTGTAATATTCATTTTTACTCTGTATATTCTTGTATCTGATGGAATTGTTGTAATAACAATGAAATGTTCTTTTGTCTGCGTTCTGATTTGTCTTGTCCTCACAGTAATTCGTTCTTTCTCATCTCTTCGGAGACCGGGGAAGTTTCGGGTCGCTTCATTTGGTATCAGAGCTTTGTTTTACAAAGCTCAGAGAACAAGACACATTAGAACCATACGAAAGAATTCATCAGAAATTGGATTAGTAATATCCAACGAGAATGACTCGTTAGAGATGGGATCAGTAGTATCCTAAAACGAGAGTGAAGAGTATATTTTTGAAAATGAAAACAAATCTTGTTTTGAAATATAAATCAATTATTCGTATTTGGTTATTTATATTGATGTGGACAATCCAATATATATAGATTTTGCGTATACGTCTGATCCGCGTGTGTTCGAAGTTTTGATATATTGGGTAGATATAGAATCACCTTCTAGTCGCCCGGAGAGAATTCTGATGATTGATGCATCATCATCAGAATTTATGTTCGAGTGACGAAAGTGGGATTTCTATATATTTCCTATTGACTGGTGTGAGAACCAAAATTTGATAGGGCTTATTGTTGTGAGTTGGCATCAAAAATGTGATTTTCGACTATGTATCAAAGTTATGAATTTCAAAAGCTAATCAACTAATGGATTGATGTTTGTGTTGTTTGTTTATTTATTTGATAATTTTGAACCATTTCGCCTAATTGTATCAAATATTGAATTGTATTGAAAATTAGTCGCATTTGCATGCATATACATGTACTTACATTGAACATGTCATAGCAAGGAGGCTAGAGCAGTGAATAAAATTTGTTTGCCCGACAAATTGGTATATGTTTACTATATAATTTCCTGTTTTGTTTGGGTGATGATGATTTTATGAGCCTATTGGCTAGCCGCTTGGCTTTTTCTTTTTCTTTTTGAGATCAGAAGGCCTGTATGGCAATTTCGGGATTTTCCCGTGGCTCCTGGTGCAGGGGAGGTTATGGCGAAATTTTTCGAAAATTTAGGGTGTTAGCCAAATTTTTGAAGAATTTGAAAATTCTCAGAAACTGAAAAGTTGGAGAATGGAAGCCAGATCGAACGTAGAGTTGATTAATCAAACCACTCTCGACTTTGTTCCTTTTCGGGGACGAAAAGTTTTAAGTGGGGGAGATTGTAATAACCCGGAAAATCTGGGCCAGTTTAAAATTTTTATTTTGGCAATTTTAACGAATTTTGCATATTTAAAATAGATTATTTTAAATAATATCGACGAGAAATTTATTTTGAATATAATTCGAACGTATATATTATATACGTCGTCGTTAGAATATAAATATTTATATATAATTATAAATAGAATTGAAAATGGCGCGGTAGTTCGATAATTCGACTTCAAACTTCAATTGAATGTATCGGGTGCAAAACAATCCGGATTTTAGTGAAACCAAAAATAATAGGATCTATTTGAGGATATCTTTCCAACGAATCCGAAAAATCGTGATTTCATAGCGGGAATCAAAAGATATGTCCAGTTGAAAATTCTGAATAGTCGCTATGGAATTCAGGCCCTTAAAAATGGAAATTTTGCAAATGACCTCGGATTTCGACGAAACCACTTTTGTTGGGTCCGTGATGTCAAGTTATTGCTAGGTTTCAAATTTCATAATTTTTCGAATCAATATGTGAGCGTGGCAAAGGAAAACGCGTTTGACCAGTTTCAGTTGATTTTAATCGACTGGAAAATGACCATTTTTCAAACGATCTCAGAATTCGACGAAATTAGTTTTGTTAGGACCGTATCGTCAATATGAAACTAGAAAATATTTTTCGAGAATTTTTAGAGTTAGTATGTGGCCCCGGTAAATTGAAATGTGCGTTCAAATTCAATATATAGATTTATATTTTGATTTTAACGAAAACTGATCATAACAGTCAAATCAGCTTACGGAACATATCCCATTGCGTTCGGAATGGGGGTATTTAGCTAGGGGCGACAGTCGTTGGGCTCGGATTGGAGTTAGTATCAACGAACTACTATTTTTCGAATTAAAAGAATTTAAATAATATTAAAATATAAAATAATTTCTTTAAAACCTAAGGCCTCTCTCATTCCTTCAGAGCCGCCTCCACCCTCACGAACGAACCAAATCGTTCCAAAAGAATTCGCCGATCTCTCCCAAAATACGAAGAAATAATCCACGAGTTCAAAGAGAAAATCGAAGAGGGGAGTGAGATTAGCATAGTGAATGGTAGTGATCTTCTCTGGTTTAACGAATTGGAAGAAATCATTGCTCCAAAGAGCACCGTTCGCACGCATTTTTATGCATCAGGGGACCTTCGAGTTTGTTAATGGTGGCTGGCGCGGGTGGAGCTTGAGGAGGCGCGTGAAGTAGTGTTCCCTGATCGACGTCCGGTCCCCTGAATTTGCGCGCGCAGGTGAACTTCGACGGTGAGGTTTCGTCGTGGAAAGCTGGAGCGTGTCAACGAAGATGAAGACGCAGTGTATGTTTTAAACCATAGTTAACTAGTTAATTAATTTCCATTTTTTATATATATATAATGTATAAATACATAGATTAAAATGTAGCTTTTAAAATATAAAACTATGAAATATAAAAATATAGAATTGTTTTTAGAAATATAAAAATATAGAATTGGTTTTAAAAGTAGAAAATAGAATTATTTTTGAAGGTAGAAAAATGAGATTTTTATTAGTAGAAAAACAACATTTTTGTTAGTAGGAAAGTATGATTTTTCAATTAGAAAAAATAGATTTTCATATATGAAATAGCAATAGTAAAAATATAATTGTGATTATAGAAGTTGCGGGATAAAGACGTGATATTTATCTTTATAAAGATTTGATTTTTGTAGAATAAAAGATTCGATTTTTCCTTATGGAAACGAAGAATAACAATTCAATTTTTATATATTGAATAGCATAGTAAAAATTCAATTTTTATATATTGAATAGCGAAGTAAAAATTCGATTTTTATACATTGAATAGCATAGTAAAAATTCAATTTTTATATATTGAATAGCAAAGTAAAAATTCGATTCTTATATATGTAGTGGCTACGGGCAACGAAAGGGAAGAAAGGCGAGCACGGTGGAGATGTTCTACATAGGAAGTGTCGAGGCGTTTGGATTAGCTTTGGTGAGAATTTCTCAGTCTTCAATTTCTTTTCTAGTTATATATATATACTAGGATGCAGACGGTGCTTAGTAGCACCCGACACAATCGTCCACAGACCATGGACTTGTTTGTTTGGTTGTGTAGTTGGTTAGATTATTTGGTTTGAATTGAATTGTTTGGTGAATTGAATGGATTTGATTGATGTGTGAATGGCGTGGGCCTTCACTAGACCGGGGATAAGGCTAGGCCTCGTCCCGTTTCTAGTATCGCGCCGTTATGCCGCCGAAATTTTCTAAAATAAGTTAGAAAAATAAAAATATCATTTTATTGGGTAAATGAACTAAAAATTAATGTGTTGAAAGAAAATAAAATATTTATATAGTTAAAAATATTTTATCGTTAAAAATATATTTTTTAACGTGAATGTGAATAAATAAATATCTATAAACAAATCGGCCGATTTGTTTATATACACTGATTTGACTGATATTGATTGGGTCGATAAATTTTACACATCGCCCAACTGCACAAATAAAATCTGCGTTTGATTGTTTGAAACCCCACACGGGTATTGGGATAAAATACGGCATACACTAATCCCAATAATTAGTTGTATGTCGATCGATTGATTGACAGGCTGTTATAAGCGTTAGATATCTATATTTGATGCTTATACAGTGTAGTGCACTTTGGTTGATGGTTGATTATCTATCGTTGATATTATATACATGCGTTGTATGAAATCCATATAATTAACTTTATGTGGTAATTGATTGGGCCTCATTCCAATTTGAAAAATAAAGAATATTATAAAATAAAGGTTCATGTGTTGACAGTACTCATCCGTTGAGATTAGTCATGTGTTGAACGAAATATTTTAATAATAAAATTTACATCTTTATCAATATAAAATAAAGGTTCATGTGTTGACAGTACTCATCCGTTGAGATTAGTCATGTGTTGAACGAAACATTTTGATAATAGAAATATTTGAAATAGAAATATTTTGAAATAGAAATCTTTGAAACAGAAATATTTGAATAGAAATATTTGAAAAGAAATATTTGAAAAAGAAATATTTGAAATAGAATATTTGAAAACAGAAATATATGAAGCCGTGTTGATTAGATTGACGCCATTTTGACGTGAACGATATTTATATCGATTTTATTCATTTATAATGAATATCGAAAGTGATTTCAAAAATCTGATATTTTGAAAAGAATTGAAATTTAAAATCAATTGAATTTGAATAGAATAGAAAATCAATTGAATTTGAATAGAATAGAAAATCAATTGAATTTGAATAGAATAGAAAATCAATTGAATTTGAATAGAATAGAAAATCAATTGAATTTGAATAGAATAGAAAATCAATTGAATTTGAATTGAATAAATAACAAATTCGAATTGAATTGAATAAATAACGAATTCAAATTGAATTGAATAGATAACGAATTCGAATTGAATTCAATTGAAAACGAATTGAAATAGAGTTTGAATTTCAATTGAATAGAAAACGAATTCGAATTGAATCGAATAGAAAACGAATTCGAATTGAATCGAATAGAAAACAAATCTGAATTGAATTGAATTCAATTGAAAACGAATTGAAAACGAATTGAAATAGAATTGAAATCAATTTGAATTGAAATCAAATAGAAGTGAATGTAGAAAGAATTTATAAGGGAAAATTCAATTTTGATTTGAATTTGAAATAAAGGTTGAAATTGTTTTTGAAACAAATTTGAAATGATTTATAAAATTCGTTTTAAAAAGGAAATCGACGAAATATATATAATATATATATATATATATATATATATATTATATATAATGGCCTGAATAGAACGCGCTGCGCCGCGGCAGTTCGTGAATTTCGACCATTGACTTCGAACGGACATTACGGGAGATCCGACCGTCGGATTCTCCTAAAACCAGAACCGTTGGGTTCGTATCGAAAAGAGCTTTCTAACGAATATTAGAAATTTGAAATCTAACGGTTGGATTTGGAGATACGTCCAAATCAAATTCGAAAAAGGTCGTTGTAAGTGCAGTTCGATGGCCGTTGATGGAAATCGACTGTACGGGCCATGATAAAATTATTAAAAATAGTAATAATTTGTGTAAAATCATAAGAAATGATTTGGGAAAAATTGGGATGAAAAACTCTATATTTGAAAAGATAAAAATAATTTTTTATCGAAATGAACTAGTTTTGAATTAAAATTAAAACCCATTTATTTTTAAATAAATAAATAAATCGGATTTGAAATGGGTTTTAAATAGAATTGATTTGTGGGTTTATCGTGAACAGTGTTTTGAATAACACTTGTTCTTTAACCCGATAATAAATAGAATGTGATTTGGGTTTGTCGTGAACTGTGTTTTAAAAGACATTAGTTCTTTAACCCAGTAAAAGGAGTTTTAATGAATCTTCAATTAGATTGAAATGGGAATTGATAATTTAAATTATCAAATTTAGAAATTGAGCGAGAATGGGGTATCACCAGTTTTGCTCCAGGCGATAGTTAAATCTTTAATTAGATTTGAACGTGAAATGGTAATTGAATTTACCGATAACACCGTGGTATTAGATATGGAGTATTACCAGTTTTGCTCCATGGGATGAATAGGTTGGGATTGGGAAATAAAATAAATAATTACTTCGGTGTGGTTCGCTAATCCCGACTAGTTTAAAAAAACCATAATTTGGTTTGAAATGATATCCAAAGGAAGATTAAAGAATAAATTCAAGGAATTTATCTTTGATAAAATTAATGGGAACCCTTCCCTATGAATGTGAAAGTTAGAAACTAACTGTCGGTTAGCTAAGCAGAATGGTTTTCTGGATATTGATCTGATGTTGGTTTCGGCCTTCGGGGTTAATATTTGGGGAATTATTCTCTTGATTAATTTACGGTTAGTGACTGATGAATTGGAATGAGGCGTATGTTGTGTTTGTGTAACATTTATTTTTAATATACGCGGGTTGTTCGGGAAGGCCGGGTTTACACCCATTCTGAATAACCGATTCGACGATATGTCGAAGATGAAGACGGTGGTTGAAGACCGAAAGTCTTCACATCGTTTGGATAATTACTGACGATCATGATTGGGCTTTACACCCAAGAGGACGGAAATAGTTGGTGGTCGTCCAGACGTACTTGGAGATGGATGGATATGCGAGGAAAGTGCCTCCGGTTTCGTTCAGACCTAGAACGGACTTGTAAACGGATGGTGTGTCTGACATTGTATTCCTTTATATTGTATTTGTTGATCTCTGCTAAATATATATCTGTTTGGCGGCGGAGAATTTATTCTCTTGCTTAACGCCCTTCTCTGAGACATACGAGCTCAGAGGTTATATATTGGCAGAAATCAGTGGTACGAAATGGATTGATAGTGTGGCATGCTGAGATGCAGTGATCCAGACTTTTGTTGAAAAGCAAAGTTTGGTGGATGATGATCAAAGCGCAGCTGATATAGCATGGCTTTGTGTATAGCGTTGATTCGCGAGCCTCACACCCCGGTATGGTGGTAAACTGGTGGTTTGATCAGTATGCTTTTAGTGGATGGGCACCTTAGTGGTGTCGTGGATTCGGTCGACCGAGATGAGCCTAGTGCTCAGGGATATATAGAGTAGGCGGTGTTTTCTCTCGCTGGGACGTAAGCCGCGGTGGTACTCTGGTCCCAAATGTGCGGATGTGCAGACGGTGTTCTCTTGTTGGGACATAAGCCGTGGTGAATTGCATTACGCGATCGATCTTTCGAATCAGGAGCCACCATGATGGAAATCCAATTTCCAATACGTGTATTTCGGTTTTATTTGTAGAGCCTAGTATGGCGACATAGTGGGATGGGGCACTTATGCCGTCTATGATTGATACTTATGATTTGAAGATATTTTATACAATATGCACTTATTATAGTATCAAATGGTTTGTTTTAAACGTATCAAGCATTCTTGGCTATTATAAGGTAAAAACCCTATCCTCCGGCTTGCGTTGCATTGTGTGATGGGACCTGGGTCTTATAATAGCTTCATTTTTCTTTATTTAGCATTGCGCTGTTGTTTTATGCACTGGTGTTCTTGGGAGGAAACCCGTTCCGTGTTATGCGGCGTGGTCCCTTGATTTACCTAACTTTAAAAATAAAGATCAATAACTGTTTTAGTTCTCACACCAGTCACATGACTGACCTGGAGTTTATTGTTTTAACCTAAACTCTGGGTGCCCCTATTTTCCACACGGGCAGCTAGTAGTTTTGGTTTTGCAGATTTATATTCACAGGATCCTGGTTTACAACTGGAATGATATCCGGAAAGCTTTGTATCCGTATATCTCTTCTAGTTGTGCATTGTATTATTTTCCGCTGCGATGTATTTAAATGTAATTTAAATCTCTGATATTTCTGTGTAATATTCATTTTTACTCTGTATATTCTTGTATCTGATGGAATTGTTGTAATAACAATGAAATGTTCTTTTGTCTGCGTTCTGATTTGTCTTGTCCTCACAGTAATTCGTTCTTTCTCATCTCTTCGGAGACCGGGGAAGTTTCGGGTCGCTTCATTAAAACATGCCTACTCCATACTGTTCATACTGCTCCAATGTCGGGCTACTATGAGCATCCCTTTTCCCCCAAACTCGCAGCTCGTGCATTTTGTGGTTATAAACCTGATCGTGATTTTCATCATTAAATTTTTGACCTAAATTAAGTTATTGCATTTAAACATTTACTCATGAATTTAAAAGCTAAATAAATCTAAACTAATTTATTGAGATAAACTTCCATACCTAAATCAAGTTTTGAAACCCTTCTTCCCCGCATAGTTTCAGCGACAGGAAAACCATCGCTCAAGGATTACCCAACCAGTCTACACCTCTCTCTTTTTCCATCAAACAATATTCATACAGTCCTCCCTCAACTCCATTCCTCCAAGCTCGAGCCACCTGACAGCAACACCTTTCTTTTCGCTGCCTCTTTTACATTACCAATACCAATGTCATCCACAAGTGACAGTCCATGAAGTTGTCACAACCCAGCATACACCCAGACCTTCAAACGCTTGCTCCTCCACTCGATAAGTCTCCAGCATCCATCGGCCAACCCACTGTCGCTTAAGGTCAGCCCTAGGTCTACGTAGAACACCCTGAATCGATGTCGCACTCCTCCTGATATTCATAAATACCCTTAAATCCACCTTCGATGTTGTCAAATGAAGTTGCCCCTTCGATGAACCCTAAAATCGAACGAAGTTATTGAAAGCCCGCCCCTTTCCTCCTGATTCGCGAATGTCTCTAATGCTCGAAGTCGAGCTCGAACCCACCGAAAACACGATGACCCAAATCGACACTGCATTCCAGAAATTCGCGGCTTCGATCTGATGATGATCTTCAAGGATTGCGCGACTTCAATTCGAGAGAAAGGGGGATACTTGCGATTTTCGTAGTTACAGTGAATGAAGGAAGAAACGAGGAGATGAGCATGGTCCGTTTTATTTGTTTTAGATTAAAAATCGGCCATTTCCCATTTGCAAATATAAAGAGGAGCACAATTTTCTTTGTTTACTGAAACATTTCAGTTTGGCTTTGAAGAAGGAGAAAATAGAAAAGGAAGCAGGCACGATTTATACATGAAGGATACTTCGGGGTGAAGGAGTTTATTCTGCTGTAGGATTTTGAAAATCTTTAGATAGATTTTGATTTGATATTAAAAAAAATTAATTAAATTTGATTTGATTTTATAATTAATACGATTTGATGTAAAGTGATTTTTTATTCTTTTTAAACAGATATCGATTTGATTTCGATCTTATCCATTATAAATATCTCGGGGTTCACAGTTAAAAATCATGAACCATTATTTTAACGTACCGACCGACGTTTCTACGTAATTACACTATTCTGCACTCAACAGAATAGACTGTAAAATTTAATTCTAATGTATATATAAAATAACCATATTAAATTGATATAAAAATAAATTTAAATTCAAAACAAATAAATTCTTTGAAAATAAATTATTATTATCGCTTCAAACAGAACTGACACTGATCATCTGAATCATTTCTATTTAGTTTTTAACTTCGATTTCAATATATTTCGTATTACAATGATTATATGTATTCAAAATAAATAGTATATCTATAATTCAATATAAAATTTCTTTTATATTATTAATTCAATATTTAAAACAATATTAAATATAAGAATAAAAAAGAATAAAAAAAATCCGGGTCGTTACATTCTTCCCCCCTTAAAATAATTTCGTCCCCGAAATTGCTAAGGTTGGAAAAATACTATAAACCCATTAACTTTTCAAAACTCCTTTATGTTGAAACTCACCTCTTCATATTTCAACAAATTAGCTCCAACCAAAACTTTTGATTTTCACACACTTAATCTAAATGATTTACACCCAATTCAAATTCCATTCATTCTTATTCAAATTGAATTTCACTAATTTATTTATCTCGATCCATTTAACTTGCTTAAGTTAAATTTAAACTTCAAAATTCAAATTTCTGGGTTTTCCTTTCAAATCCTTCTGAAATCACATAAATATATACATATATATTTATTTATTTCCATTTCAAATTCAAAACATTTGAATTTTCAAACTACTTGTTTTCTTTCAAACAAATTTCCAACAAAACTTTTCTAAGGTAGCAATTTTATCACTTAGAAACTTGAAAATGAATACTGATGATGCTGCAGTCATCATCAGAATTATTTTCCAGTCACTAAAGTGAGTTCAGTGCTTTATCACTTTCAAAATCCATTAAAAATGAATTCTGTTCACAAACAATACTATATTACTATAATATACTTCCAAAAATATTTTCACACTTCCCAGGATTTAAATTCTAAATTCTAGTTTGAATTCAACTTTAATTCATCTCTTTTGTATATTTAATTCGTATACAAATTATATTTGGTTATATATAACCATTTCAATTTTATAATCTCATTTGATTATAATAATAACATCCAACACATCCATATAATGTAAGAGTTCTAGAAAATTATTCCTTTTCTATAAAAATAGGATGTTGGGCAAAATTATTTCATTTACCCACTTTAAAACAATATCGTGTTCAATCTTCTGTTCAAGTATCTACAAACTCTTATCGACGTCGTGGCGTCCCACGATTCGACCAGAATTTATAAATCACTCAACAAACTAGCCAACACAATATAAACCCATTTTTTTGTATGAATTAACAAATACGCTCTCTCGTATATATACACTCAACTCATTCTAGGGTACTACTGACCCTATCTCTAATGAGCACATGACACATAAGCCTGGGTATTCGCTCAACCTAAGCTCTGATACCAACTGTAACGACCCGTAAATCTGTACTATCTGAGTCGACTAATAACACCACAAGTCCAACCCAAATTGCACAGAAATACGAATCATTATTAGAAAGAAGTTAGAGGACAAGAAATAAGAAAGAAAGAAATATTAGAATAAAAGAAAACAAAGAAGACAAATCTCACAGCGGAACGAATAAAATATATTATATAACATAACTTTTGAAATACAAATCAGTAACTTTAAAAGCATACCATCATCAGAGCACAACAATTATTCCTGGAACAGTTATAAACACCTGTTTCCAGATACAAACATGGTTCACAACGGAATATATGATAGTCTATAACTAACTGTTGAAGCCTCCTGCTTCCAGCTCTTCCAAGTGAATCTGAAAAATCCCGACTACTTGACTGCCCGTACAAATTTGGGCACCCAAGAGTTTAGGGAAAACAACAAAATAAACTCTGGGTCAGTCATGGGACTGGTGTGAGTAAACTCCAACCATTTGTTTAACTTTCAAAAATCCTTTCGAAAGAATGATAATCGTAAGACCGATCCACACATAAACACGGACGGTTTTTACCTTACGATAACCCAAAATATTTTTGATATCAAATCCAGTGATATTATACTAATGTCCAAATCAAATAAATAGAATCTAGTGAAACGCTTGCATCTCACGTTCCATATATAATATAAAATCAAAAACCGCATGGCGTTTATTGGAGATTGGATTTCCAAGATGACAAGGTACGGAACCACCTTCCGATAGTGTATCTCTAGAGAGGAATACACTGGGTTCAACAAGAACGTCTTGCAACCCGACCCACACATGACCGACCACTCATTTCGCTTCAGTGTATCGAATGTATATCACCAACGGTTGGGATCAGCAATCGTTTCCCGAATGGGACAGCTTCGAATAGAATAAGGAATTAAATGAATCTCTAGATAGGTGATTTTACACCCTAATGGGAGCGACCCACATAGCCATGCTGCCTGCCTGATTTTTGTCATTTCCAGGTTGTTGAGGCCTGAGGCTACGATTTATTTCTATTCATTGATAGCACAATCACTTTGAATGCCACATTGTCAGATCCGTTAATCACTAATTGATCTGCACAAATATTCATAATATTATGCTAAGGGAATAAATCCGTTGCCACCATATATATTTGTACAGATCAACATATTCGATCATTGGAAATACTTTGTCAGACCTTCGTCCATATACGTTCATTCTAGGATTGAAAGAAACTGAAGGCACACTTTCTATTAATAGAAAAAGCCCTTGCACTTTACTCCATCTTCGATTATCTTCATATAATCTGATTCGTAACGCTACTGCCAATACAGAGTGGTTCACGGATAATAATCTAACCGGTCTCTCCATATTGACAACGATATTGGCAAACACTTCGATAGTCGGTTATTTAACTATCAAAGAAAACAAACATTCATCCATAACATCAATCAATCACGGGGCCTGTTAATTAATATTTCATTAATTAATTCACTTCTTCATTTCCCTATCAATATTTGTTAAATAAATATTTTCAATTATCATCTCAGTCTCTTACATTCTTTGGAAAACATTTCTATATCTCGCCTTCTTTTATTTTCTATACTTAGAAAATATATTCTATTTGAAATTGAAACAATTTCAACCACTTATCTCTTTCCCGACTACTTTAGTTATACTCAGGAAATATTTACTTTTATATTTCCAAAATTCCATCACTTGGGTTAAAACGAATGCTGTGAAAAACATCGTTACAACAATCCAAAATATTTGATTCAACTAACTATTATTCAGTAATCTCTTCGAGATTGGATCTTGCTATTTATCAACTAAAAATGAAATCAATTAGTTAGGGTAAAATTACCTCTTAGACCTTGACAGAAAACATCATTAACTTCAAAACAGACAAAACTACTTATCCCGAATGATCAACATTATAAAAACCAATTATGCATTTTTAAATGTATATATGTTTCTCTTTCTATTACCAGCTTAACGATTTCCTTTTTGTTTATAATATTCTATTTTTAATTTTTTTCCTTATTGAATTCAATATATATCGATACATTTATTTCTAACTATCAAATTTTTCTTAAAAATATTCTAACTCCTTAAATTTCCAGAAAATTTCGCCATAACCTCCTTTGTACCAGGAGCATCGGGACATTTCAAATAGCCTCCCATGGCCCTCACCAATCCAAAAGATAAAGAAAAAGCCAAGCGGCTAGCCGATTCGGCGCATAAAACCTCATATGGAATTTAAACAGGTACCTTTTTGTCGGGCACATAAATTAAAATCTTCATATACTTCATCCTATACCTGTCTAACACATAATCACCTGTTTTCAATTCAATTCAACTCAATCCATTCGTTTGAATTCAGTTTCGCCCATTTATTCTTTAATTAGCTATTTTGACTATTCCACTTATTTGTTTGAATATAACATATTCAGATAAAATATTTAACTTGCTTATAACCAAATTGAATTCCAATTTCAATTTTAATTTCCTTTTCGATTTCGAATATAAATTTTCAAATCGAATTCACTTATTCAAAGCCCAATATCAATTCAAAATCTCATTAACTAATCACTATTCGAATTAGTTAATTCTATTCAATAATCAAAAATCTGATTTCTATTTCAAAAATCAATTCATTACTCCACCTGAGTTCACATATAATCTACAACTCAAATCTGAAAATTTCTAAATAGAAATTCGGATTTCATTCGCTTAAAATCCTTTTATAAAATTAAATAAACCGTTATGGTTTTTAAATGGTTATGGCGTTGTTTTTCTGAAAATTTGATTTTGACATAACTCAAAATATATACGACGAAATTCAGTTTTTTCTCCTTCATTAGAAATCTACTATTCAACCGGTCCCGACGATTCTTGTTTCAAAGAATTCCGACTTCAGTTGAGTTCTGTATACTCAATTGAAGTTCTAATCTCCAATTTACGAACTGCAGCGCTGCGGCGAGTTCGTTTAATTATATTTATATATATAAACGTTTGAACTTCTTTTAAAATAAATTCAACTCCATTCTAATATATTTTAAATTCCATTTGAATTCTATATTTAAATTCCATTTTGAAGTTCTATTTCAATTTCTATTTTGAAATTCTAGTTCCATTTTGAAGTTCTATTTCAATTCCTAATATTCAACTACATTTTTATTCTATTTGAAATTTCAAATATTCAAACTCCTTTTTAATTCTATTTGAAATTTCAAATATTCAAACTCTTTTTTCTATTCTATTTTGAATTTCAAATATTCAAACTCCATTTGAGTTCTGCTTGAAATTCCTATTTTAACTCTATTTGGATTCTATATTCAAAGTCTATTTCAATTCTCTTATTCAAATTCTATTTGAATTCTCTTGTTCAAATTCTATTTGAATTCTCTTATTCAAATTCTATTTGAATTCCATTTGAATTTTCTGCATTTAATTTATAAACAACATTTATAACTTCACTAAAAATCCCACAATATATATTTATAAACAAAGTTTATAAAAATTCAATACAAATCCAACATTTTAAATTTATAAACAGAGTTTATAAATTCAATTCAAATCCAAAATTATAAATTTATAAACCAAGTTTATAAATTCAATTCTTGTTTTATATATATTCAAACAAGTTAATATTTTCTATAGTTCATAAAAATTCAAATTCTATTTATAAAAATAGAATTCCCTTTTTAAATATCAAATACCTTTTTTTGATATTTTTAAAAAATATATTCAAGCCCCGGGGATATTTTAAACAATCAAATCAACCAATTTCAATCGTTTGATTTTTTTAACAAAACATATATGAATATACATATGAAACCAAACAAACAAACAAACAAATAGATAATATATTTTTGAGGAACCCAGTCGGATTCCTCCAACCCGTTTTCCTGCATCCACAGACGTTAGTCAACATAGTGATACCCATCCTGCTTCGAGGCAGGACATCGCGGTATGAAGGTCATCCACTAATATATATATTTGTGGGGGCGCATAGGGAAATCATCCGCTATGAAACTGCGGGCATCCGCTAATGAGACTGCGGGAATCCAACCAATCATCAACCCAATATATATATAATAGTCAACCCTAAATAACTAATATATTTAAAGCAACCAGGAAAATCCAAACAAGCAACAACAATTATTTTTACGAATAAAAATATTTCTAAATAAAGAGGTGAGTGAGATTTACTCACTGAGATTTTAACTGCGTTGAATATCCACATTTAGATAAATCGAACGCCATTCGATTTAAATTTAATCTTGGTTAATTCTGATCGACCCCAATTGCGTTGCTCCATGCTTTTCCAACCTTAATATAAATTTAACAATTTAGATTCTATTTATTTATTTAAGCATTTGAACTATTTAAATGAATTTAAATTAATTTACTAAACTAGAAATAATTACCTTAATTACTTCCTTTTTTCATCTTTCTTCCTTTCCAATAAAACATGCCTACTCCATACTTTTCGTACTTCTCCAATGTCGGGCTACTATGAGCATCCCTTTTTCCCCAAACTCGCAGCTCATGCATTTTGCGGTTATAAACCCGATCGTGATTTTCGGCATTAAATTTTTGACCTCAATTAAGTTATTGCATTTAAACATTTACTCATGAATTTAAAGCTAAAAAAATCTAAACTAATTTATTGAGATAAACTTCCATACCTAAATCAAGTTTTGAAACCTTTCTTCCCCGCATAGTTTCAGCGACAGGAAAACCATTGCTCAAGGAAAACCCAACCAGTCTACACCTCTCTTTTTTTCCATCAAACAATATTCATACAGTCCTCCCTCAACTCCATCCCTCCAAGCTCGAGCCACCTGACAACAACACCTTTCTTTTCGCTGCCTCTTTTACATTACCAATACCAATGTCATCCACAAGTGACAGTCCATGAAGTTGTCGTAACCCAGCATACACCCAGACCTTTAAATGCTTGCTCCTCCATCCGATAAGTCTCCAGCATCCATCAGCCAACCCACTGTCGCTTAAGGTCAGCCTTAGGTCTACATCAAACACCCTGAATCGATGTCGCACTCCTCCTGTTATTCATAAATACCCTTAAATCCACCTTCGACGTTGTCAAACGAAGTCGCCCCTTCGATGAACCCTAAAATCGAACGAAGTTGTTGAAAGCCCACCCCTTTCCTCCTGATTTGCGAGCGTCTCTGATGCTCGAAGTCGAGCTCGAACCCACTGAAAACATGACGACCCAAATCGACACTGCATTCCAGAAATTCGCGCTTCGACTGATGATGATCTTCAAGGATTGCGCGACTTCAATTCGAGAGAAAGGGGGATACTTACGATTTCCTTAGTTACAGTGAATGAAGGAAGAAACGAGGAGATGAGCATGCTCCGTTTTATTTGTTTTAGATTAAAGATCGTCCATTTCCCATTTGCAAATATAAAGAGGAGCGCAATTTTCTTTGTTTACTGAAACATTTCATTTTGGCTTTGTAGAAGGAGAAAATAGAAAAGGAAGTAGGCGCGATTTATACATGAAGGATACTTCAGGGTGAAGGAGTTTATTCTGCTATAGGATTTTGAAAATCTTTGATAGATTTTGATTTGATATTAAAAAAAATTTAATTAAATTTGATTTGATTTTATAATTAATACGATTTGATATAAAGTGATTTTTTATTCTTTTTAAACAGATATCGATTTGATTTTCGATTTGATTTCGATCTTATCCATTATAAATATCTTGGGGTTCACAGTTAAAAATCGTGAACCACTATTTTAACGTACCGACCGACGTTTCAACGTAATTACACTATTCTGCACTCAACAGAATAGACTGTAAAATTTAATTCTAACGTATATATAAAATAACCATATTAAATTGATATAAAAATAAATTTAAATTAAAAACAAATAAATTCTTTGAAAATAAATTATTATTATCGCTTCAAACAGAACTGACATTGATCATCTGAATCATTTCGATTTAATTTTTAACTTCGATTTCAATATATTTCGTACTGCAATGATTATATATATTCAAAATAAACAGTATATCGATAATTCAATATAAAAATTCTTTTATATTATTAATTCAATATTTAAAACAATATTAAATATAAGAAAAAAAAGAATAAAAAAATCTGGGTCGTTACAGTGTTGATATGTTAAACCTCCATGCTAGACCTATATCAAGTTTACATGACAATTGGACCCAACTTAGTCACAAGTTCACCTTTACCCGTTTAATTAAGTTAATGATATTTCTATGCCAAGTTACACATGATAAGTTGAATGTTTGCTATTTTATTGTTGTTTCACGTCCCTTGTTTATTACCCCTTTTGTTTATGGGTTTGGGCTAATTTACTAGCCCAACATTTTATGTGATTCATGCGTACGTTCCACATGGATAGCGATGGGAAAATATGAAAATTCATGGCATAGATTTGTTCATAAAATGGTATATTTGATATACCATTTATTGTGAGCATAATCAAAGGATAATTATGGCATGATTAAATTAAAATTAATTTATATAAAGAAATTAGACATATATAGAAAATATGTGAATTTAGAAAAGACGAATATGCCTAACCCGAGGTTAGACTGAGTTGTGGTGTAAATCTGCCCGGAACCGACCGGCATATCCAGTGACCGCAACATGACCTATCTAATGTGGGTGGTTAGTGCATCAAGCCCAAAAAGAACCCGAGGTTAGACTGAGTTGTGGTGTAAATCTGCCCGGAACCGACCGGCATATCCAGTGACCACAAGTAGACCTTTCTAATGTGAGTGGTTGGTGCGTTAATGAATAAATTAAAGCTAAGCTAGGATTGGTAGGGTTAAGTCAATTAGGGAAACACTTAACTGATTCAACATGTTAACTAAACGGATGGGCGGGGTTGGGTAAACTTGGGCACTTAACCAAATAAACATGTTGATTAGAAAACCCTAGTAACAGGGACCCATTTCAGTAGTAACCCACATAGATTTATCTTGGTACCCTGAAACTAGGCAGGGTGGGGTACGATTACAGGGCTGATTATAAGTGGTCAAAACGTCGGCGGTTGGTGCGTCAGTGTCGGTTCCGATGGAGTATGGGCGTGCATGTACTCTGGAGTGGAAAAAGTAGGCACTGGGCATCAGTAGTATACACTGTGCATCTTGAATCGTGTCGGGTTGCCACCAGAGGGGCTGATACACTCCATGGTGGGACCAACATAGGTATCTATAGTCAAGCGGGGCCGAATGACACAAGATATGAATGCACGCGAGTAGGAGCCGATTATTAAGGGGACCGTTTGTTATGAACACATGGGGCTGGTTGAACCAATAGTTGGTAGGTGCAGAGACTATAGTAATGGGTGCGATCACATGTTCCTCTTATCTTATATTATGGTATTGTCCTATGTTCTATTATTACTGTCATGATCCCTTTCCTTATTTAAATACTAGTAATCACTGAACTTACCAGACTTATTGTCTGACCCGTTTTCTTTCGTCCTCTTTTTCCTTCCATTTCTCCCCCTGGTCCATAGGGAGGGAATACTCCAGCTTAGTCAGACTCTTTGTTAGCTTCAAGAAAGTAGATATATGATTGGGACTCTCTCACCTTGGCTATGGCTTTTGAACAACTACACTTGGGGATTTATGCAGTTTTATTTATGGTTTATGCTTCTTTATTAAATAATCAAGATAGAAATTATGGTGTAATGTTTTGGAAGTTATTTTGAGACAATTTGATGTAATGCTTTTGTATTGAACCATGTATGTAATAAATAATTGAATTTCGCTGCTTGTATTTATCTGTCTTGTAAATTTTTCTGTGTCTTGTACCTATAACCCTTCACCAAAGTTAAGGCATTCCCTTTGTGAGTGACCTTAACGGAGGTGGGGTGTTTCACTTGGGATCAGAGCAAAGGTTTACCCGATCAGATAAGAGTTTTTGAAAACTATTTTCAAAAAAAGAAATAGAAAGAAGCATTTTACAAGAAAAAGTGTTGTTTTAAATTTAAAAAGGCATAATCTCCCTAGCCATATGCACTATCTTTCTATCCTTCGTTTTGAATCTTTTCTTTTTCGTTTCAGCATGTCTGGGAATCTTAACCTTCCAGAGGGTGTACCGATACCTGGCTGGTTCAGGAGGTACTTAGAGGCTAGGGCCAAGACGCAGGCCCAGCAGATATTCCTCCTCCAGCTGCAGCGGTTCCTCCTCCTCCTCCACGTGCAAATGCTTTCTCAAAAATTTGTAGAGACTTTAGGGCCATGGGTGGAAAGGATTTCAAGGGAACTGAATCATTCGTAAAAGCAAGGAACTGGCTCAAAGAAACTGAGGATCTGTTCGTTACCTTCAAGGTGGACGATGGGAAGAAGATACAGTTGGCGGTATGGTTGCTCAAAGACGAAGCTTCCTATTGGTAGGAAGTCACTAACGCAGAAAGACCAGTTGAAACATGGATGGATTTTAGAATAAGGTTTGAGATGAAATTCCTCATACAAGCTGAATGAAGTTTACAGCTGGAAAAGTTCTTATCTCTTAAGCAAGGTAGTATGATGGTCAAGGTGTACGTCAACCAATTTAATCAGCTGGCCCGATTTGGACTGGACTTAATGAATACTCCTCATAAGAAGGCTCTCTATTTTGTCAAGGGATTGAATGAGCCACTTCACAGCTTGGCTATGACCCATGTACCTATGGGGGCTACTTATGAGAGGTTAGTGGACATGGCACTCTTGCATGAGGAAGACAAGGGCAAGAAAGAGGCAAAAGCAGAAGTGCCTCAAGATAAGAAGGGGGAGGGGTCGCAAAATAAGAAGGCTGATTCAAAGAAAGGCGGGAAGAACAACAGACCCGTGATAAGAGAAAGTGTAATTTCTGTGGTATTCCTGGACATCTGATTAAAGACTGCAAGAAGAAGAAAAGGAAGATGGGTGGTTGTTTCCACTGTGGTGAGACAGGACACATGGCTAGGGCCTGCCCAAGGGAGCAAGGGCAGGGAGCTGGACTTTCTTCTGGAGGACAAGTTCACGCTCTCACGGCACCTCCGCAAGAATGAGGTAGAAATATTTATGTCGAAAGTTTAGTCTATCTTTTTGGTCATCCAGTTCGTACACTTTGATTCTAGTGCATCGCACTCTTTTATATCTACTGCGTTAGTGGAATCTCTGCACCTAGACACTAGTATAGTAGAGGATCCCTTAGTTGTTTCAAATCCAATTGGGGGCTCAACTTATTTGTCAATGGTTTGTTTGGATTTGAAAATATCTATACTAAGCGTTGGGTTTAGATGTAATGTCTTTGTTTTAGGCTTCACGGGCTACGGGTTGATTCTAAGCATGGACTGGCTATCCAGTAATGGTGTCGTCCTCGATTGTGAAAAGAAAGTGGTTAGACTCATGATTTGCCTCGGTAACACTCTCGAAATTTATTGTAATCCCATGAACTCCGTTATGCTTAGTTATATAGAATCTCTTGATGCGTCTGTTGAGAACTTGCAGTCTGTAAGGGTAGTCCGTGAATACTCGGATGTCTTTGAAGGGGTAAAGGGCTTACCTCCGAAGCGGGAGATAGACTTCCGCATATACCTCGTTGACAATGCAAAACCCGTTGCTTTACCCGTTAGACACATGGCTCCAAGGGAGAGGAAAGAACTCAACAAGCAAGTTAAAGAATTGCATGAGAAGGGGTTTATAAGGCGGAGTATTTCTGAATGGGGTGCTCCAGTATTGTTCGCAACTAAAGCGGATGGTTCGCTTCACTTGTGCGTTGATTATAGGGAGCGAAGCAAGCTGACCAAGAAGAATAGGCACCCACTCCCGAGAATAGATGATTTGTTCGATCAACTTGTAGGTGCATCGGTTTTCTCCCAATTAGATTTAGCTACCGGGTTTCATCAGCTAAGAGTGGATGAAGACAGCATTGATAAGACCGCGTTGAGAACTCCAGATGGTTTCTTCGAGTGGCTTGTCATGCCTTTCGGCTTGACAAATGCACCCGCTTGCTTCGTTGATTTAATGAGCAGGGTGTTCCGAGAGTTCCTCAATAAGTTTGTGGTGGTCTTCGTAGACGATATTTTGATCTTCTCAAAGAATGAGGAAGAGCATGCCCAGCATCTAAAGGAAGTCATGAATACTCTCCGTGCACATCAGTTGAAAGCTAAATTCTCCAAGTTCCATTTCTGGAGAGAAGAAGTTAGGTTCCTTGGACACGTGGTGTCCAAAGAGGGGATAGCTGTGGACCCCGCGAAAG
The DNA here is from genome assembly GCA_030737875.1 of Allium sativum. NCBI lineage: Eukaryota > Viridiplantae > Streptophyta > Magnoliopsida > Asparagales > Amaryllidaceae > Allium > Allium sativum. The sequence goes on from CM060925.1 coordinate 218,399,158, forward strand.
TGGTTGCTGTGCAAGATTGGAAGGTTCCTCGAAACGCAACCGAAGTCCGAAGCTTTCTCGGGCTAACAGGCTTTTACCGAAAGTTCATCAAGGATTTTGCAAAAATCTCAGCTCCACTTACAAGGTTGACAAAGAAGAACCTAGTTTTCAATTGGGATTTGGATTGTGACTGTAACAACCCTGAATTTTTGGGTAAATTTAAAAATTTATTTTCAGTTATTTTAATGGGTTTTGGTATTTAAAATAATAATGATTAAAAATCTAAGTTACGATGAATAATTTAATTTTAATTATAAAAGGAGTTAGAAATAGCGTGGTAGTTTAAAAAGTTAAACTTGAACTTTGACTGACCGTACAGGATGCAAAATTTAACGGATTTTAGTGAAACCAAAAATATTAGAATCTACTTAAAAATTTCTTTCCAACGAATCCGAAAAATCAAAATTTCATAGCAGGAATTAAAAGTTAAGCCCAGTTTAAAATTTAGAAAGGTCGCTATGAAATTTATATATATAATATATAAAGGTCAAAAATGCTACTTTTTGCATACGAAGGAATTTGGACTCGAAACCACTTCCATTGAGTTCAGAATGACATTTATGAATTTAAAAAGTATAAACACTTATATATTTCGAGTTTCGGAAATTATTTGTTTAAAAATGTGTTTTTAATATTTAATATATACGCCTTAAAAATAGCCATTTTTCGAACGACCTCTGTTTTCGACTAAACCACTTTTGTTGGATCCGGAATGTCAAAATACGGTTAAGTTTAATTTTTCATAATTTTTAAAATTAATTTCTGACCGTGGCAAAAAGATTTCAGTTTGGTCAATTTCGGTCAATTTTAATCGACTTGAAAAAAGCCATTTTTCAAATAGGCTCAGAATTGAATGAAATTAATTTTTCTAGGTCCGCAGCGTCAAAACATAGCTAAATATATTTTTTGAAGTTAATTTGTGGCCACGGTGAATTTATTCGTACGGTTGAATTAAAAATAAAAGTAAAAATTTTAAATTAAAGAAAACTGGGTCAAGACAGTCGTTTGGGCCTGAGGGACATAGCTAGATGGGTCCAGAATAGGGGTTAATGGGTACGGACGACAATCGTAGGGCAGAAATCTGACAAAGTGCTAAACAGGCCTTTATTGGAAAATTTATTTAATAAAATAATATATAAAGGTGCAGATATGGAGACATCTTCTTCCCCGATTCTTCTCGTACAACAGCCGCCATACACTCCACACCTTTTCTCTTCGTTTCCTCCTAATCCATGAAGAATTAGACTTGGCCACTGTTAAACTTTTTCAAGATCTCTTCCTCCTCTTCGAGTCCATACCAAAATCTCCCCGCCCCGTTGTCTGTAGCCACCGCACCAGCCCTCCAAACCCGCCGCCGTTGCACACCCCCCCCCCAGTGCCACCACGGCCGATCGCACTTACCCCCCTCCAGGCGAAGATGCCCCTCTCCACCGTCTCCATCTCCAACAAACCGCTCCTCAAACTGTCGACCGTAGCTCAAGTTATCGCGATTCAAAGTTTTGAACGATTATTGGTTTACACGGTTAATCAATTTCAAAGGTTTGCAACACTTTTAAACCGTCGCTAATTCATTTATTTTGTAAAAATCATAACTTTTTCATACGATATCGAAATTCAGAAATTCCAGTTGCATTGGAATTGTGGCGACAAGATCCACGTTTCAGAATTGATTAGAGATGATTTGGAGTCAATTTGTACTTACAGCCAATAAAATTCGAATTGCCAAAATTAAAGAATCAAGATGAGAAATCTTATCTATTTTTATAAATAATTATATTTTAATTATTGTTCTCACCTATGAATCGCTATATGTATGTTATTCTGCGCTATGGAAATTTAGGATTTATTTGTTTATGTATTTCTGTCGTGTTTGATATATTCGCTTGGGTTGATACAATTAAAATCTCATATTTATTGAGATTCAAATTTATGTTCTAAATTCACGATGAAATTTATTATTAACTCCAAATCCATTATTTCAGATCTGATGTTGCGCTGCTATTTACTCCTTTATTTCAGTTCTATTATTTCAGTTTTGTCAATGCAATCAAAATCTCATCTTTATTGAGATTTATATACATATATACGAATGGTTCCTTAGAATTTGTGTGTTTAAAATTTGAATTTGTGTATGTTGGAAATAGTTAAACCAAATTCATCATATTTGTTTATGGAATTGTTAGGAAGAATTTTTAATGTCTTTCTTTTTGTTCATATTAAAAAGATTATCTTTTTAATATCGCTTTGTTCATATTAAAAACATCATTTTGTTAAAATGAAAAGATTTGATTTTTAGCATCGTGTTGTTATAAATAAAAAGATGACATTTTTTAATTTCGTGTTGTTTATAATAAAAATTTTAAGCGTCGTTTTATTTCAAACATAAGTATCATTTTTGTACGTTATAAAAGAACACATTTTTGTACGTTATAAAAAAAGAACATATTTTTGTTCGTATTAAAAGAACGTATTTTTGGTTCGTATTAAAAGTACATATTTTTTACGTTAATAAAAGTACATATTTTTGTGAAAGAATGATTATAGAAATAAAAATAACATTTTTGTGAAAATAGGATTATAAGAAGAATTCATTCATTTTTGTCACTTTAGAGAAATGAATTAGAAAACATTCATTTTGTCACCTTAAAAGAGAATGAATTGGAAATGTATATTTTTATACATTAAAAGAGAATGAATTGGAAATGTATATTTTTATACACTAAAAGAGAATGAATTGGAAATGTATATTTTATACATTAAAAAGAGTTTAAACAAAAATACATTTTTGTTCATTAAGAAGAAAGACTACATTTTCATCATTAAAAAGGATTAAAGGAAAATTAGCATTTTGTTTACTTTAAAAGAATGAAGACAAAAATGACATTTTTGTTTACATGGAAACATTAGACAAAAGTAACATTTTTATTAAATCGGGCAAAACCCAATTTAAGATGTTAGTATTAGAAAAAGATCATTTTTATTATATGAAATGTTAGCATAGAAAAGTAACATTTTTATCTTATAAAATGTTGCATGAGGAATAAAATTACATTTTTGTTAAAAATGTCACATTAGTATAAAAATATCATTTTTTGTTAAGATGTCACACTAGTATGAAAGTAACATTTTTGTCTTAGAATATAAATGAACATCTTACACCGTCATGTGTTAATTAGAAAATGAACATCTTACACCGTCATGTGTTAATTAAAAAATGAACATCTTACACCGTCATGTATTAAATTAGAAAATGAATATTTGCATCATTAAGTATTAAATTAGAAATGACAATATTTGCATCGTTATGTATTAAATTAGAAATGACAATATATTTACATCGTTATGTATTAAATTAGAAATGACGTTATGTGTTAAATTAGAAATGAACATGATTGACACCGCAATTAAAAAATTACATTTTTATGTAATTAAAAAGATAAGATTTTGTCACTGAAATTAAAATTATATTCTTATGTAATTAAAAGATTAGATTTTGACGCTGCAAAATTATTTACATTTTAATGTAATAAGAAGAAATAGAATTTATATGGTAACCTTAATTACATCTTAAATGTAATAAAAGGGAAATATTTTGACATTGTAATGTTAAGTTCAATTTTTAATTTAATTAAAAAGATAAGAATTTACATTGTAATTAAAAAGAAGATTTTACAGTGTGATTAAAAAGGTAGAGTTCAACATTGAAATATAATTTATATTTTTCAATGTAAATAAAAGAAAAAAATAGGAAGTTACATTTTTATATGTAATTAGAGAAATATAGAAACTTACATTTTTCAATGTAAATAAGGAAGAAATAGAAATTATATTTTTTATGTAAATAAAAGAATTTACATTTTCAATGTAAACGAAAGAAATAAAAGAATGATTAGGAATTCACATTTTACAATGTAAATAGAATATGAAATAAAAGTTACATTTTCAATATAATAATATATTGAAATATAAGTTTAAATTTCTCAATGTGAATAAAACAGGAATAGAAATTTACATTTTTTTTATGTAAATAAAAGGATTAGAAATTTACATTTTAAGGAATGAGTTTTCATTAAAAAGGAATAATGAAACCAAATATACATTTGGTGTAAATTGAAAGATGAAAGAAGAAAAAAATACATTGTTGGATATAACATGTGTATGTGAATTAAAATGAAATAAACATTATTGTGTGTCATGTTATACCTCGATATTATATACACAAATAGGTATATTCGATGTTAACAAAATATAGTGAAATGAAATGGATGACGGAATTATATATATGTAAATTATAATTAAACGAATAGCGCGCGGTAGTTCGCGATTCAACAATCGTAACTTTAAATAGTTATACCGAAAAGATCCGACCGTCGGATTTTCCCAAAACTGAAACCGCTAGGTTCGCCTTGGGAAGATCTTTCCAATGATATGAATTGTGTTAAAATCCAACGGTTAGATTTAGAGAAATGTGTAAAACAAATTTGGGTGAAAACAGCGCCATGGTTGCCTATTGACATGAAGTGTTGTTAAATAAAATTTAATTATTTTTATATAAATAAAAAATAGGGATTAATCGTTATAAATTAATATTAACGATAAGAAATGATTTGAAATGATATATATATGCAAGAATCATTTGGAAGGTCCGAGTTCAATCTCATTTCAAATGATTATTCGTCGATCTAAGTCGAAGAGTTGAAGACGGTGATTGAAGACCGACGATCTTCACGTCGAATGGATGAGTTACCATTGACGCCCATGATTGGAGTAGCTACCTTGAAGGGGCTACAATGGTGGCCGTCCAGACTACTTGTTGATTGTTCGGATATGCGAGGTATAAGGTGCCTCCGGTTTCGTTCAGACCCAGTACGGACTTGAAAAATGGATTGTATGTCTGACGTTGTATTCCTTTATACGATATTCGTTGATCTCTGCTAAATATATATCTGTTTGGTGTTTAACACCCTTCTCTAAGACGTACGAGCTTAGAGGTTATATATTGGTAGGAATCAATGGTATGGTATGGGTTGACAATGTGGCATGCTAAGATGCATGGATCAAGGTTTTTGTTGAAAAGCAGGCCTTGTGGATGGTGATCAAAGCACAACTTGAAAAGCATAGCTTTGTGTATTACGTAGCTTCACGAGCCTCACACCCCGGTTGAGTCTAAAACGGAGCAAGGGAACGCAGGGAGAGCAACACGTTTCTTTCTAGTTAGAAGTGGTGTTTGGGTTTTACACGACCCAACATTTTACTTATGTGGATAATGGAAAGAGGCGCCTCAGATATTAGGTCCTATAGGACCGTGAAACGTGTGTTCAGGAATAACTAATCCGCAAAATCGTATGTGCGGACCGGCCCTGCAGGATCCAAGGGTTCAGTGCGGGGAATCCTGAGACATTAGCTAGAGTGTCTCGAATCGGTAAGGAGATCGTTCCTAGCCTTGACTCATGATGGAAACCCAATTCCCAATACGACCCTACGGACTTGATTGTATTACTAGTATGGAGGCATAGTATACAGTAGCTATGCTTCCTAGGATTGATACATTTACTTTGAAATGTTTTAGAAACATACATACACTAATAATATTATCAAATTTGTTTTTATCGTACCAAGCATGTTTAATCATCATAAGGTAAAACTCTATCCTTCGGTTTGCGTTGCATTTTGTGATGGGACTTGAGTCTTATGATGATTTCATTTTTCTAAAAAGCATTGCGTTGTTTAACGATTTACTTTAATTTATGCACCGGCAATCCATTGGAATAAAGCCCGTTCCGCTTTAGCGGCGTGGTCCTTGGATTTGCCTCATTGCTATTGGTTATATTAGTTAAGAATTCTCACACCAGTCCCATGACTGACTCGTAGTTTGTTTCACTTTGCAAACTCGGGTGCTCTCTTTTCCACATGGGCAGTCGAGTAGCTTTTTGCAGATATTTATCTCTTGAGCAGGATTCTAGATCGAAGCCAAAAGCTGTGTCTAGAGCATAGAAAGTCTTCCGCTATGTATTGTATTAATTTACTGTAATTTATCTTCCGCTGTAATTTTATTCGATGTACTCTGATATTCTATACTCTGATGTAACATTATTGTAATGTTTATAAAAGTCTGCTGTTATTGTTCTAATGTGTTGTATTCCCAGAGTTAACGTACTCGGGTTTTGAACGGTATTGGTCGATTTTGCGATCGATCGGGTCGTGCGAATTCCGAGGCCGTTACAGTTGGTATCAGAGCTCTGGTTAGCTCAAATCTTTGGGGTACAACTCGTTTGAACTGAACAAAAGACTCATCAGAGATTGGATTAGTAATATCCAATAAGAATACTCATTAAAGATAGGATCTGCAGTATCCTAGAATGAAAAAACTCATCAGAGATGGGGTTAGTAATGCCCTAGAATGAGTTGAGAGTGCCCAGTTTATAATTAACGTACTTGTGATTATATATAATCCGATCTTTGAAAATATGATTTTTGAATATATAAAGTTATATATTTTAAAAGTTAATCAACAACTAAAATTATTGAAATCAATAAAAGAATGAAAGATGAGTTAGTTAATTAAACAACTTTAGCTTCGTTCCTTTTCGAGGACGAAAAGTTTTTAAGTGGGGGAGACTGTAACAACCCTAAATTTTGGGGTAAATTTAAAAATTTATTTTAAGTTATTTTAATGGGTTTTGATATTTAAAATAATTTATTTAAAATAATAATGATTAAAATCTATTTAAATCGAAGTTAGGATGAATAATTTAATTTTAATTATAAAAGGAGTTAGAAATAGCGCAGTAGTTTGAAAAGTCAAACTTGAACTTTGACTGACGTACAGGATGCAAAATTTAACGGATTTTAGTGAAACCAAAAATATTAGAATCTATTTAAAAATATCTTTCCAACGAATCCGAAAAATCGAAATTTCATAGCGGGAATTAAAAGTTATGCCCAGTTTAAAATTTAGAAAGGTCACTATGAAATTTTTATATATAATATATAAAGGTCAAAAATGCTACTTTTTGCATACAAAGGAATTTGGACTTGAAACCACTTCCATTGAGTTCAGAATGACGTTTCTGCATTTAAAAAGTATAAACACTTATATATTTCAAGTTTCGAAAATTATTTGTTTAAAAATGTATTTTTAATATTTAATATATACACCTTAAAAATAGCCATTTTTCGAACGACTTCTGTTTTCGACGAAATCACTTTTCTTGGATCCGGAATGTCAAAATATAGTTAAGTTTAATTTTTCATAATTTGTAGAATTAATTTGTGACCGTGGCAAAAAGATTTCAGTTTGGACAATTTTAATCGACTTGAAAAAGCCATTTTTCAAATTGGCTCAAAATTGAACGAAATTAATTTTCCTAGGTCCGCAGCATCAAAACATAGCTAAATATATTTTTCGGAATTTTTCGAAGTTAATTTGTGGCCCCGGTGAATTTATTCGTACGGTTGAATTAAAAATAAAAGTAGATATTTTAAATTAAAGAAAACTGGGTCAAGACAGTCGTTTGGGCCTGCGGGACATAGCTAGATGGGTCCGAAATAGGGATTAATGGGTAAGAACGACAATCGTTGGGCTGAAATCTGACAAAGTGCTAAACGGGCCTTTATTGAAAAATTTATTTAATAAAATAATATATAAAGATGCAGATATCGAGACATCTTCTTCCCCGATTCATCTCGTACAGCAGCCGCCATACACTCCACACCTTCTCTCTTCTTTTCCTCCCAATCCATGAAGAATTAGACTTGGCCACTGTTAAACTTTTTCAAGATCTCTTCCTCCTCTTCGAGTCCATACCAAAATCTCCCCGTCCCGTTGCCTGTAGCCGCCGCACCAGCCCTCCAAACCCGCCGCCGTCGCCCCCCTCCCCCCCAGCGCCACCACGGCCGATCGCACTCCCCCCATCCAGGCGAAGATGCCCCTTTCCACCCTCTCCACTCTCCAAAAACTGCTCCTTAAACCGTTGACCGTAGCTCAAATTATTGCGATTCAAAGTTTTGAACGATTATGGGTTTATCAATTTCAAAGGTTTGCAACACTTATAAACCGTCGCTAATTCATTTATTTTGTAAAAATCATAACTTTTTCATATGATATCGAAATTCAGAAATTCCAGCTGCGTTGGAATCGTGGCGACGAGATCTAGTTTTAGAATTGATTAGAGATGATTTGGAGTCAATTTGTACTTACAGCAAATAAAATTCGAATCGCTAAAATTAAAGAATCAAGGTGAGAAATCTTATCTATTTTTATAAATAATTATATTTTAATTATTGTTCTCACCTCTGAATCGCTATATGTATGTTATTTTGCGCTATGGTGATTTAGGATTTATTTGTTATGTATTTCTGTTGTGTTTGATATATTCGCTTGGGTTGATACGATTAAAATCTCATAATTATTGAGATTCAAATTTATGTTCTAAATTCGCGATGAAATTTATTATTAACTCCAGATCCATTATTTCAAATCTGATGTTGCGCTGCTATTTACTCCTTTATTTCAGTTCTATTATTTCAGTTTTGTCAATGCAATCAAAATCTCATCTTTATTGAGATTTATATACATATATACAAATGGTTCCTTAGAATTTGTGTGTTCAAAATTTGCATTTGTGTATGTTGGAAATAGTTAAACCAAATTCATCATATTTGTTTATGGAATTGTTGGGAAGAATTTTTAATGTCTTTCTTCTTGTTCATATTAAAAAGATTATCTTTTTAATATCGCTTTGTTCATATTAAAAACATCATTTTGCTAAAATGAAAAGATTTGATTTTTAGCATCGTATTGTTATAAATAAAAAGATGACATTTTTTAATGTCGTGTTGTTTATAATAAAAAGATGAAATTTTAATGTCGTTTTGTTTCAAAATAAAAGAGCAAATTTTAAGCGTCGTTTTATTTCAAACATAAGTATCATTTTTGTACGTTATAAAAGAACACATTTTTGTACGTTATAAAAAAAGAACATATTTTTGTTCGTATTAAAAGAACGTATTTTTAGTTCGTATTAAAAGTACACATTTTTGACGTTAATAAAAGTACATATTTTTGTGAAAGAATGATTATAGAAATAAAAATAACATTTTTGTGAAAATAGGATTATAAGAAGAATTCATTTTTGTCACTTTAGAGAAATGAATTAGAAAACATTCATTTTGTCACCCTAAAAAGAGAATGAATTGGAAATGTATATTTTTATACATTAAAAGAGAATGAATTGGAAATGTATATTTTTATACATTAAAAGAGTATGAATTGGAAATGTATATTTTATACATTAAAAAGAGTTTAAACAAAAATACATTTTTGTTCATTAAGAAGAAAGATTACATTTTGATCATTAAAAAGGATTAAAGGAAAATTAGCATTTTGTTTACTTTAAAAGACTGAAGACAAAATTGACATTTTTGTTTACATGGAAAGATTAGACAAAAGTAACATTTTTATTAAATCGGGCAAAACCCAATTTAAGATGTTAGTATTAGAAAAAGATCATTTTTATTATATGAAATGTTAGCATAGAAAAGTAACATTTTCATCTTTTAAAATGATGCATTAGGAATAAAGTTACATTTTTGTTAAAAATGTCACATTAGTATAAAAATATCATTTTTTGTTAAGATGTCACACTAGTATGAAAGTAACATTTTTGTGTTAGAATATAAATGAACATCACCGTCATGTGTTAATTAGAAAATGAACATCTTACACCGTCATGTGTTAATTAGAAAATGAACATTTGCACCATTATGTATTAAATTAGAAATGACAATTTTTGCACCGTTATGTATTAAATTAGAAATGAAAATATTTACATCGTTATGTATTAAATTAGAAATGACGTTTTGTGTTAAATTAGAAATGAACATGATTGACACCGCAATTTAAAAATTATATTTTTATGTAATTAAAAAGATAAGATTTTGTCATTGAAATTAAAATTACATTCTTATGTAATTAAAAGATTAGATTTTGAAGCTGCAAAATTATTTACATTTTAATGTAATAAGAAGAAATAGAATTTATATGGTAACCTTAATTACATCTTAAATGTAATAAAAAGGAAAGATTTTGACATTGTAATGTTAACTTCAATTTTTAATGTAATTAAAAAGATAAGAATTTACATTGTAATTAAAAAGGAGATTTTACAGTGTAATTAAAAAGGTAGAGTTCAACAATGAAATAGTATCTACATTTTTCAATGCAAATAAAAGAAAAAAGATAAGAAGTTACATTTTTATATGTAATTAGAGAAATATAGAAACTTACATTTTTCAATGTAAATAAGGATGAAATAGAAATTATATTTTTTTCATGTAAATAAAAGAATTTACATTTTTCAGTGTAAACAAAAGAAATAAAAGAATGATTAGGAATTCACATTTTCCAATGTAAATAGAATATGAAATAAAAGTTACATTTTCAATATAATAATATATTGAAATATAAGTTTACATTTCTCAATGTAAATAAAATAGAAATAGAAATTTACATTTTTTTATGTAAATAAAAGGATTAGAAATTTACATTTTAAGGAACGAGTTTTCATTAAAAAGGAATAATGAAACCAAATATACATTTGGTGTAAATTGAAAGATGAAAGAAGAAAAAAATACATTGTTGGATATAGCATGTGTATGTGAATTAAAATGAAATAAACATTATTGTGTGTCATGTTATACCTCGATATTATATACACAAATAGGGATATTCGATGTTAACAAATATAGTGAAATGAAATGGATGACAGAATTATATATATGTAAATTATAATTAAACGAATAGCGCGCGGTAGTTCGCGATTCGACAATCGTAACTTTAAATAGTTATACCGAAAAGATCCGACCGTCGGATTTTCCCAAAACTGAAACCGTTAGGTTTGCCTTGGGAAGATCTTTCCAACGATATGAATTGTGTTAAAATCCAACGGTTAGATTTAAAGAAATGTGTAAAACAAATTTGGGTGAAAATAGCGCCAAGGTTGCCTATTGACATGAAGTGTTGTTAAATAAAATTTAATTATTTTTATATAAATAAAAATAGGGATTAATCGTTATAAATTAATATTAACGATAAGAAATGATTTGAAATGATATATATACGCAAGAATCATTTGGAAGGTCCGAGTTCAATCTCATTTGAAATGATTATTCGTCGAACTAAGTTGAAGACGGTGATTGAAGACCGACGATCTTCATGTCGAATGGATGAGTTACCATTGACGCCCATGATTGGAGTAGCTACCTTGAAGGGGCTACAATGATGGCCGTCCAGACTACTTGTTGACTGTTCGGATATGCGAGGTATAAGGTGCCTCCGGTTTCGTTCAGACCCAGTACGGACTTGAAAAATGGATTGTATGTCTGACGTTGTATTCCTTTATACGATATTCGTTGATCTCTGCTAAATATATATATGTTTGGTGTTTAACACCCTTCTCTAAGACGTACGAGCTTAGAGGTTATATATTGGTAGGAATTAATGGTATGGTATGGGTTGACAATGTGGCATACTAAGATGCATGGATCAAGGTTTTTGTTGAAAAGCAGGCCTTGTGGATGATGATCAAAGCACAGCTTGAAAAGCATAGCTTTGTGTATTACGTAGCTTCACGAGCCTCACACCCCGATTGATTCTAAAACGGAGCAAGGGAACGCAGGGAGAGCAACACGTTTCTTTCTAGTTAGAAGGGGTGTTTGGGTTTTACACGGCCCGACATTTTACTTATGTGGATGATGGAATGAGGCGCCTCGGATATTAGGTCCTATAGGACCGGCAAACGTGTGTTCAGGAATAACTAATCCGCAAAATCGTATGTGCGGACCGGCCCTGCAGGATCCAAGGGTTCACTGCGGGGAATCCTGAGACATCAGCTAGAGTGTCTTGAATCGGTAAGGAGATCATTCCTAGCCTTGACTCATGATAGAAACCCAATTCCCAATACGACCCTACGGACTTGATTGTATTACTAGTATGGAGGCATAGTATATGGTAGCTATGCTTCCTAGGATTGATACATTTACTTTGAAATATTTTTGAAACATATATACAGTAACAATAATATCAAATTTGTTTTTATCGTACCAAGCATGTTTAATCATCATAAGGCAAAACTCTATCCTCCGGTTTGCGTTGCATTGTGTGATGGGACTTGCGTCTTATGATGATTCCATTTTTCTAAAAAGCATTGCGTTGTTTAACAATTTACTATAATTTATGCACCGGCAATCCATTGGAATAAAACCCGTTCCGCGTTAACGGCGTGGTACTTGGATTTGCCTCATTGCTATTAGTTATATTAGTTAAGAATTCTCACACCAGTCCCATGACTGACTCGTAGTTGTTTCACTTTGCAAACTCGGGTGCCCTCTTTTCCACACGGGCAGTCGAGTAGCTTTTTGCAGATATTTATCTCTTGAGCAGGATTCTGGATCGAAGCCTAAAGCTGTGTCCAGAGCATAGAAAGTCTTCCGTGTGTATTGTATTAATTTACTGTAATTTATCTTCCATTGTAATTTTATTCAATGTACTTTGATATTCTGTACTCTAATGTAGCATTATTGTAATGTTTATAAAATTCTGCTGTTATTGTTCTAATGTGTTGTATTCCCAGAGTTAACGTACTCGGGTTTTGAACGATCTTGGTCGATTTTCCGATCGATCGGGTCGGGCGAATTCCGAGGCCGTTACAGCGATATTGCTTTCCAACGTTTGAAAAGGGCTCTAACAACAGCCCCAGTTCTGACATTGCCTGATGGAAGCAAGATGTTTACAGTATACACAGAAGCATGCGGAACGGGACTAGGCGTTGTTCTGATGCATGAAGGGAAGGTAGTGGCTTATGGTGGAAGCCAGTTGAAAGTACATGAGAAAAACTACCCAACCCATGACCTAGAGTTGGCAGCCATCGTTTTTGCACTTAAGTCTTGGCGCCATTATCTCCTAGGTGAGAAATTTGAACTATACACAAATTGTTGAAATACCTTTTCTCGTAGAAAGATCTCAACTTGAGGCAACAAAGATGGATGGAGTTTCTTGCCTCGTACAATTTTGTGATCTCCTACACCCCTGGCGAGGGCAATGCAGTAGAAGATGCCTTGAGTAGAAAGAAACTGACCTTAAGCCCTCTCTTTGTGGAAAGGCAAAGCTTGGAGTTCATAGCAAACTTTGACTTTAGGCCCTCCTCTGACTTTGTACCTGGCTTGCTAGCAACATTAGAAGTGCGGCCAACTCTATTAGACTCAATCGGAGCCGTGCAAAGAGAAGACCCTCAGCTAGCCGATGTGATGGACAAGTTAATTAGAGGTGAGACTTCTAGTCACCTCAATAGATACTCCATTGATGCCAACGGCTGGTTGAGACGAGATGGAAGACTATGTGTCCCGCAAGCAAGGGATTTGGTAAAGGCAGTTCTAGAAGAGGCACACCGTTCCAAGCTGACCATACACCCAGGCGGAGACAAAATGTATAAAAACGTCAAAAGAGTTTTCTTTTGGAATGGCATGAAGCAAGATGTAGCTGAATTTGTTTCTAAGTGTTTAATATGCCAACAAGTCAAGACGGAGCAGAAGAAGCCTGGTGGTCTGCTCCATCCTCTAGAGGTCCCACAATGGAAATGGGATAGCATCTCGATGGACTTTATAGATGGGTTGCCTAGGTCAAGAAGGGGCAATACCAGCATTTGGGTAATAGTGGACAGGCTTATTAAAAGCGCCCACTTTATACCTGTCAAAAGTAGAAGGACTGCCTCATCTCTAGTATCCATATATCTTAAAGAGATAGTTCGACTTCATGGGATACCCTCCAGTATAGTGAGTGATCGAGACCCTATCTTCACGAGCGAGTTTTGGAAGAGTTTACAAGAGGCTATAGGCACACAGTTATGCTTAAGCATGGCTTATCACCCTTAAACTGATGGCCAGACGGAAAGAGTCAACAGAGTATTAGAAGACCTCTTGAGACTATGCATTCTTGACTTCGGAGGTACATGGGAGGATCATCTACCTTTGGTGGAATTCGCTTACAACAATAGCTACCAAGCCACCATAGGCATGGCACCTTTCGAAGCTTTATATGGAAGACGGTGCCCGTCACCAACTTGCCGGTGGGAGTCAACAGACAAGCTCATACTTGGACCAGACATGATTAGGGAAACTTTAGAGAAAGTAAACTTGATAAGAAGAAGAATGAAGACCGCCCAAGATAGACAGAAGTCCTACGCAGACAAAAGAAGAACTGACCATGAGTTCGAAGTTGGAGACAAGGTGTTCCTTAAAGTATCTCCTTTGAGAAACGTCGTTCGCTTTGGATCTGCAAGAAAGTTAGCACCAAGATTTGTAGGGCCGTTCCCTATCATCGAGAAGATTGGGAAGATGGCTTATAGGGTACAGCTGCTCGAAAGATTGGCTGGAATTCATAATGTCTTTCATGTCTCTCACCTTCGGAAGTGCTTACACGAGTTTGCGGAAGTGGTAGAACCAAGTGTGCTAGAGGAATTAGAAGTTGAACGAGAAGCAACTGTGAGGAGAGTTCCAACCCATATCTTGGGAACAAAAGTCAAAAAGCTACGCAACCGTGAAGTTAAGCTTGCCAAAGTTCAATGGAGCGACGCCAAGGAAGACACGACTTGGGAAACTGAGGACATAATACGTGCAGCCTACCCTTTTCTTTTTGAGGGTACATCTTTGATCTCTCTTTCCTTAAGTTTATGCTCGTATCTATCTTTTTAGGTATATCTCCTCGATCTTATCCTTTATCCTTAGGTAGAAACCCATTTGGATGTAAACATGTAATTGAAACATGTTATGGTTGATAGTTGCAAGTGGTTGCTAGTGGTTGCTCGTGGATGCATATACACACACATTAGGTATTAGATCGGCTCAGTCACTTCCATATTGCATATGCATATATGTGTTTGTATATGGATTGAAACTTGATGTGTTATCATATAGACGTTGCATTTATATGAATGATTGTGCACTCATGTAGGAAATTTTGAATAGGAAAAAAATTGCATTCATAATGGACTCATGGCACTGACATAATTTGCATTAAGGAGGTCAACTGAATCAGTAGACCTCCTGTGTTTGATGGTCCAGTAGATGGGTGATTGGATAGTAGGATATAAGTTATTCTCGACTTGAAGATTTCGGGGACGAAATCCTAAAAGGAGGGGAGAATGTAACACCCCGTATTTTCTGTTAACATTATAGTAACGAATCAAAGAATAATTAATTTCAAATGTGAGAATTAAGGGATACGGGTTACGCCATTGCGTTCGTCTTGGAATTCTGCTTGAGATTGAGTCCGAGTTTGCATAAAACAGACACCGTATGAAGGAGATATGGACGAACGAAGTTAAACAAAGAAAACCAGAAGAAAGAAGAAAAAAATATGCACTGGCGCACTTGGGAAGTGCGCCAGTACAAAATTTGCACTGGCGCACCTGCCAAGTGCGCCCAGGTCGAGCTGAAAGCCTGCACCAGCTAGTGCGTTCTGATCCATACTGTGACTCATTGCTGAGTCCTTTCTGACTCCTTGCTGAGTCATTAGGGCTGAGCTGTCACCCTATCCTGATTGAGTGGTTGTGAGAACTCTAGGTTCATCCGATGGCTATAATTAAATTGAAATTCTATATAAACAACCCAATGCTCAAACCTAAAAATCACAAAAAAATAATCCTGGAACTATCATGCCGTCAATAGAGAACTTGGAGTAGCCGTCACCAATTCAAAGACAAGATAAATACCTGAATCAAAAATCAAAATAAAGTAATCAAATTCAACGATCTACATTAAAGGTGAGCTTACCAATTTTAGAATTCAGATTTCAAAAATCAAGAATTCCTTTTTTAGTTTGTAAGTTGGTTATTACGTAGATTTAAATGTTCTTTCAAATGAATCATGACATGTTGTAATTCGAATATAGAATGATGCTTATGTATAAGATAAATAAAGTTTGACTCTCATTTATCTTAAAGTACCGTTGCGATTGATCATGTATATATGCTTGTGGTGATGAATATATTGTATGTTATTGGAATCTATTGTGATTGGGTAATGGATTTATTATGCTAACTGAATGGTGAAACATGTCATGTTATAATTTGGTGGTTACTTGCAAGTTTATGATCTAAAGCACATGCTTATATGTTAGATCAACACTCATGTATATTTAGATCCATGTTAAGATGAATCAATTTATATTGTAAAATTGGAATTGTAGTTCTCTTATGTTTTAACACATAAGTATCATGCTAAGTTGTGATTCGAATATGTTTATAGTGGCTCTCTTATGTTTAACACACAAAAGTTATCATGCTAAGTTGTGATTCGAATATGATTATAATAGTTCTCTTATGTTTAACACACATAAGTTAATATGCTAAGTTATGATTTAAAAATGTTTATAGTAGCTTTTTTATGTTTTGAGATACATAAGTTAATATGCTAAGTTGTGGTTTAAAATTGTTTTGGTATGTTAAACCTCCATGCTAGACCTATATCAAGTTTACATGACAATTGGACCCAACTTAGTCACAAGTTCACCTTTACCCGTTTAATTAAGTTAATGATACTTCTATGCCAAGTTACACATGATAAGTTGAATGTATGCTATTTTGTGGTTGTTTCATGTCCCTTGTTTATTACCCCTTTTGTTTATGGGTTTGGGCTAATTTACTAGCCCAACATTTTATGTGATTCATGCGTACGTTCCACAGGGATAGCGATGGGAATATATGAAAATTCATGGCATAGATTTGTTCATAAAATGGTATATTTGATATACCATTTATTGTGGGCATAATCAAAGGACAATTATGGCATGATTAAATTAAAATTAATTTACATAAAGAAATTAGACATATATAGAAAATATGTGAATTTAGAAAAGACGAATATGCCTAACCCGATGTTAGACTGAGTTGTGGTGTAAATCTGCCCTGAACCGACCGACATATCCAGTGACCACAACAAGACCTGTCCAATGTGGGTGGTTATTGAATCAAGCCCAAAAAGAACCCGAGG
Source organism: Allium sativum (assembly GCA_030737875.1). Lineage (NCBI taxonomy): Eukaryota > Viridiplantae > Streptophyta > Magnoliopsida > Asparagales > Amaryllidaceae > Allium > Allium sativum. Next base: position 218,416,243 of record CM060925.1, read on the forward strand.
TTAGACTGAGTTTTAGTGTAAATCTGCCCGGAACTGACCGACATATCTAGTGACCACAAGTAGACCTGTCTAATGTGAGTGGTTGGCGCTTTAATGAATAAATTAAAGCTAAGTCAAGATTGGTAGGGTTAAGTCAATTAGGGAAACACTTAACTGATTCAACATGTTAATTAAATGGATGGGTGGGGTTAGGTAAACTTGGGCACTTAACCAAATAAACATGTTGATTAGAAAACCCTAGTAATAGGGACCCATTTCAGCAGTAAGCCACATAGATGTATCATGGTACCCTGAAACTAGGCAGGGTGGGGCATGATTACTGGGCTGATTAACGTCGGCGGTTGGTGCGTCAGTGTAGGTTCCGACGGAGTATGGGCGTGCACGTACTCCGGAGTGGAAAAAGCGGGCACTGGGCATCAGTAGTATACACTGTGCATCTTGAATCGTGTCGGGTTGCCACCAGAGGGACTGATACACCCCATGTTGGGACCAGCACAGGTATCTACAGTCAAGCGGGGCCAAATGACACACAGGATATGAATGCATACGAGTAGGAGCCGATCATTAAGGGGATCGTTTGTTATGAACACGTTGGGCTGGTTGAACCAATAGTTTGTAGGTGCAGAGACTATAGTAATGGGTGCGATCACATGTTCCTCTTATCTTATATTAGGGTATTGTCCAATGTTCTGTTATTACTGTCATGATCCCTTTCCTTGTTTAAATACTAGTAATCACTGAACTTACCAGACTTATTGTCTGACCCGTTTTCTTTCGTCCTCTTTTTCCTTCCGTTCCCCCCCAGGTCCACAGTGAGGGAATACTCCAGCTTAGTCAGATTCTTTGCAAGCTTCAAGAAAGTAGATGTATGATTGGGACTCTCTCACCTTGGCTATGGCTTTTGAACAACTACACTTGGGGATTTATGCAGTTTTATTTATGGTTTATGCTTCTTTATTAAATAATCAAGACCAAAATTATGGTGTAATTTTTGGAAGGTATTTTGAGACAATTTGATGTAATGCTATTGTATTGAACCACGTATGCAATAAATATTTGAATTTCGCTGCTTATATTTATCCATCTTGTAAATTTTTCTGTGTCTTGTACCTATAACCCTCCACCAAAGTTAAGGCATTCCCTTTGTGAGTGACCTTAACGGAGGTGGGGTGTTTCAATACCGCACGAAAGTGTCGGAATAGGCCAAGCTCTGCGCCGTAGGCTAACCTGACTGAAGAGCCTCTTACGACTATGATTACTGAGATTCACCTTGTTGGTGGATCAGATGGTTGGTGCGTAGACACTGGTGCCTCTTGTCATTTCTACTATGATCGTGGCTTGTTCTCTACATACACGGCTGCTGAAAATCAGAAAGTGTTTGTAACACCCCATATCCTCACAGAGGGAATGCACTAAGTTCTGTGAAGTATTATAGGTAAAAGATGTAGATAAATTACAAGACAGATAAATAAAACAGCGGAAAAGTGAATAAAACTTTATTTCATTTATAAACAGCTTGTACAAAGATTGTTTTCCTACAACAAAGTATCTATCTTGTTTAAAAAAATAAAGAAGCATAAATATACAATGATATTCCCCAATGAAACATTAGCCAGCCATAGTGGTGGAAAAGAGAGTCCAAAGCAGCACATCAAAGAGTCTTCAAGCTTGGAAAGAGTAACAGGTCCATACAAATCTGAGCTATTCCCTTCCTGACTACCTGGGGGAGGGAAACGGAAGAAAAGAAGACGAAAGAAAACATAGAGTCAGACATAAAGCCTGGTAAGTCTAGTCGTACTTCGGTATATGAATAAGAAAAAGGACATGACAGACAAACTGAAAATGGGAAAATACCATAAACTAAGGCAAAGCGGTTTAGAACCGAAATTACTATCGCACCCCATACTAATCTCTGCACCACCTAACTAGTATCCCCAAACTTGTGGTTGCTTTCAGGTGTACGTCTATTATTCATTACCTAGATCTAATCTAGGGTTTTCTATCGAGCGCTACCTAGATTCAACTAGGGTTTACGCGACTTATCTAATGCTTCTCGGATTCAGGGTTTATGCGACCTAGGTCCAACTAGGGATTATGCTGCCTGTTGAACGATGCCCCTAGTCTAGGACACATTACCTAGAGCGGTATATGTTCCTAGACTTCCCCCACGTATGTGTCGCGGGTCGTTATCGCCGTCTAGATGCACATGTCATGTATATGTGCGACCCGAGTCCTGTGGCAGGGCTAATCAAGAAACATAGAACTCGGTCGGGAGCTTTCAGATATCTGCCGATGCAGATGCTAAGGTCTGTTTTCCAGTTGCTATGGTCCCACTTGACCCTTCCCTCAACTAATGAAAGGCACACCTTGAAAAATGAGAACTATACGCAGGTCCCCCTATGCCCCACTAACCTATGGCCATCCGCAACCATAACTAGATAGCAAGTATATGGTCTGTTGGAGTTCTCCGCCTTTCCGCTTCACGTATCTCGATTGACTCAAGATGGTAGGTGGACGAAGAGTTGCTATCACAGGGCTACTGGTCTCGCCGAATCACGCTGGTCCATCCTAGTCTTTAGGTTGCCTTATCTTGCAACCAAGGTATACTCTTGGTTCTCCTAACGCAGAACTTAACCTCTATAAGCCTAGGCGGATCATCTGCGGCCTCACAGAGGGATACCAAGAGTACCCTCACGTCCCCTCGAAGTCGCGTGCTTCGTAACCCAGTATGTTGGAGCCTTCTTTAAGATCAGATGGACGTTCGCTCCTTCTCGTGTTTTACTAAGGTTTACTACTTAGTTCCCTTAACTAAGGTTTACTACTTAGTTCCTGAATCGTCGTTTTCTTAACTAAGGTTTACAACTTAGTCCTCTTAACTAAGGTTTACTACTTAGTTCTTTTTTCTCGTCAAGTTGGATTGGTTAAGTGTCATTAGTCAATTCAAGTTAACTTAACCCATTCATTTGTCATGTTAAACTGGTTAAGTGTTATCAGTAGTTCATGTTGACTTAACCCTACCACAAATCAAGTTATATTGGCTAAGTATTCCTTATTACTTAATCCCACCCCTTCATCTTTTATTGGTTAAGTGTTCCCTTTAACTTAACCCTGCCCATCTGTTTAACTAACACGTTATAACGGTTAAGTGTTCTCTTAGTTAACTTAACCCTAACATCTATTTAATTCACATGCCCTAGTGGTTAAGTATTGTCCCTTCATGTTTTAACTTAACCTTGTTCATTTGGCACACTATGATAGCTAAGTGTTCTAAGTTTACTTAACTCCACTTTCTAATCTAGTTAACATGTTAAGTTGGCTAAGTGTATTTTACTTAACCCCAACTTCTAGTCTAGTTAACATGTTATAACGGTTAAACCTTTTCTTAACCTCACCCACTTGTCTAGTCAACATGTTATAATGGTTATTTAACCCCTACAAGTCTTGTCTTGTTAACATGTTGAGTTGGTTAAGTGTTCCTATGGGCTTAACCCTCCCATTCTAGCTTAACTGTTTCTTAGCTTTAAATTATTCATTTAAAGCACCAACCACTCACATTAGATAGATATTGTTGCGGTTATTGGATGTGCCATTCGGTTCCGGGCAGATTTACACCGCAACTCAGTCTAACCTTGGGTCCTTTTGGGCTCAATGCTCTAACCACCCACATTAGATAGGTAGTGTTACGATCGCTGGATTTGCCGGGCGGTTCCGGGCAGTCTTATACCGTAACTCAATCTAACCTAGGGTTAGGCATATTTGTCTTTCTAAGTTTACATATTTATCTCTTTTCATTTTTATATGTAAATGTCATGGCCCATTATCCAAATTCACTAATTTTGGGTGTAACAATTTATACCGCTTACATGTCACAAGTCATTGGCATGTGCCAAACATGCCAACACATATATTTTATTTCAAACCCAACATTATTTCCCCCGTCCGTATGTTTGATGTTATAACAAATGTTGGGCTCGACATTTCAGCCCAACTTATAAACATACAAAGGGGAAGCACAAAATCATGAAATATTTTAGGATACATAAAAGGTGTTTGGCGCATGAACTTGCAACATAACGTTTTCACTAACATAGATTATGGGTCATGTGAACTTGCATTCAATAAGGATATAACTAAATTGGTGTCACATGGAATGGCATACTTTTTAGGCTTGCCTAAACATGGTTTTATACATATATAACTAGGCATAGTGTCAAGCATGTTACATGTTTATAGAAATGTCCACTTTTTGACATAACCCAAAGATGTAAACTAACTTGAAATCAAGTAGCCTATTTTAACATGAAACTAGCATAGTTTGTGTAACCAACTGTACTTTTATAAACCCAATTATAACTTGCAAATAAACACAAGAATGTATACATAGGTTTTTGAGTCATGTAGGCATAAAAAGGTCTCAAACTAGAACATATTTATATAAGCCTTAATTTAGACTTAGAAAATGTACACAGTCCATACTATCAACATAAACATAAAGGTGTCACTTCTAGTTTTTTTTCCACAAATTTGCAAGTGATATCATTTTCATATACAAATGTCCAATAGGCTCGCATCAATCAATTTATGCCACAAACACCCAGTACAAAATATGACATAATCATCGCAATATACAGAATTAACATAAACATTGTACAATAGTAAGATTCCATTTCATTTACATCGAGTCAAATCTTAGTTTTATTCATATTCAGAAAACCACTATACTTACAACGGGCGTTGAAATCTTGTTTTCGGGTTTCTGTATTCTGAATTTGCAAAGCTTTCCTTTGGGGTAGAAAACGTTGCATTGAAATTTGATTAGACTTTTGCTTCTCTTTAAGTTGGCACGCCTCTAAGCTTTTTCTCTCTTGACGGCTATTCTCCATTCCCTCCCGGCAGCATGACGACTCTAGCTTTATTTTTTTATGTGAATTAGGTTGAGTCTTAGGTTGCTTTTATAGAGTTTCAAGTTGATTTGAGCCGTCAGATGAAGACAGAAGGAATCTAGGCCATACACGTCAAGAGGAACCAATCCGGTGTCGACACGTCAGCCCTAGTGACACACTAAGGCTCAGGAATTCGACCAGAACACAGACCAGGCCAGCCAGACCTGACCAGGTCGACAGGGCAGGTCGACCCTATGGTCGACCTGGGTCAACCAGGTCGACCCCCAGGTTGACCCTATGGTCGACCTGGGCCCTGGGCAGGTACTTTCCTGCCCAGCCCGGGTCTGGTCCTATTTTTGAATTTTGAATCCAATTTTCGAGCTGTTTGAATTTTAAATAAATTCTGAAACTTCCGGAGGTCATATCTCCTTCGTACGGAGTTCGATTTATGCAAACTCGGACTCTATCTCAAGAAGAATTTCGAGATGAACGCAATGGCGTAACCTGTTTCCCTTAATTCTTTTGTTTTGAATTAAGTATACTTTAGTTTATCAATTTGCTGTTAACCGAAAACTCAGGGTGTTACATTCTCCCCTCCTTAAAGGATTTCGTCCCCGAAATCTTCAAGTCTGGAAGAACATATATCCTACCATCCAATCGTCCATCTACTCAACCATCAAACACAGGCAACCATTGTCCTTAAAAGTCTTCTAATGCTTCATGATCATATACATAGTGTGTTTATATGTCCGTATCTAATGCAAAATCAGGCGGTCTACTGATTCAGTTGACCTCCTTAATGCGATTTATGTCTGTGCCATGAATCCATTATGTATGCGAATTTTTTTCTTACTCAAGATTTTCTACATGAGTGCACAATCATTCATACAAACGCAACGTCCATATGATAACATATCAAGTTCAATTCATAAACAAATACATATTTGTAAATGCAATATGAAAGTGTCCGAGCTGAACTAGTGCCTAATATATGCATCCACAAGCAGCCACTTGCAACCATCAATCACAACATGTTTCAAATACACGTTTACATCTATTGGCTTCTACCTAAAGATCGATGATACGTCCTCGAGGATATACCTTAGAAAGAGAGAAACAAGTATGCGTAAAATTTCTACAAAAAGATCAAGGATATATCCTTAAGAAAAAGAGTATGGCGCGTGTGTCTTATCTTCAATCCCCCATATCGCGTCTTCTTGAGCTTTACTTCACTGTACCTTAACTAATTTAACTTCACGATTGCGAACTTTCATGACCTCCATTTCCAAAATAAACAGATGTTAACCATGATACCATGTGTATATACTAAAATGATTAGAGGTCTCTCCTCTTAGCTTATCCATCATGCCATAACTATGAGGGTCAAAAGCTAAAGGTCACTACGTACTTTTTACCTCTCTTAAGGTTAGTCTTTTTCTATTTAGAGCACCTGCCACAACTATTTATCTCTCACGCATACCATCCTAGTCGAACTCGACATCCCTCAAGTACAAACCCCAGAGGCCTAAACCAATATCAGACAAGCACCCAAGGAATATCTCCTCCAAATTTGGACGATCTACGTGAGATGATATAAGCAAAACAACCAAGCAATTGAGCACTTAACCGACTCTGGCTATCCTCGCCAGTCTTGCTCCAAAACTATCATTGGTCGCATAACTGACTTTGCATTGTTAACTAGATATATGCAGAAATTTATCTCGTGTTTTTAGGGGGGAAAACCCTAACCTAACCAAAACATCTGCGTGCTCATGGACTATCCTAACGGATCGCAAACCATTGATAGATGTATCAAGTGATTCTAGGTAGCTAGGCTTAACTGATCATTTAGGATCACACGGAATCTCGAGGGTATTCCCGAGGTGAATCAAAATTCTAACTACCCTCCCTTCACCATTATTAGCTAACCAACCCATGCCTAGAATCAACCCATATCCCATGAAACCCAAAAACATAAGCATTACGCTTAAACCCAATACTTAACTATAGCTACTCTCAAATCCCTACAAACCAAAGATAAATTGGTCGAACCACCAATTGGATTTGAGACACTAGTGGGATCTTTCTACTATACAAGTACTACGGTGCAGAGACTCAACTATGGAAGTAGATATGGACAAATGCGAAGCGCTAAGATCAATAGAGTACTAATCGAAATGAAAAGCTAAACTTTTCCAATAGAGACTTTTACTATCTCTCTCTCAGGTATTCTGGAGATGAAATCATGCACTCGCCCTTCTGCAAATCCTGTCCCTCGTCCTGCCCTTGTCCTTAATTATACCATGGAAAAGATACCTCCTCTCCTCTTAGGTTTTATAATCCTTTCTTCGTGAGTTGAGTTTTATGTCCATGAATTTCTCATCCTTACGTTGAGCTCCCTAGCCAAACTCCCTTATCCTCATTTTTACCATCCCTATGAAATCATGTTGACAAGTTTCTCAAAAGCTGCCTCCGTCGCACGGAAAACCGTTCAAAGTTTGAAAGAAAACTAGTCGCATGTGAAGCTATGGCTATAGATGGAAGTCGGGTACTACTTTTGCCCTTCGATAGGTATCGTAGTCTTATCAAGCCTACGGAACCGTGCAACGATGAGGTTACCTCCTAGAAAGCCAGGAGCCCCAGAGACTCAGGTAAGAAGGAAACAAGGATTCAAACAGAGGATCAAAAATAGTGTATATGGCTTTAGGGAACATGCCTTTTAAAACAAAACTTTTCTTTTGAAAATGCTTCTTTTTAAAACCGTTCTGAAAGTAATTTTTCAAATCTTTTATCTGATCCGGTAACCTTCAGCTCTGATACCACGTGTAACACCCCACATCCGTTAGTGCCACTCACAGAGGGAATGCAGTAAGTTCTGGGAAGTATTATAGGTAAAAGATGCAGATAAATTACAAGACAGATAAATAAAACAGCGAAAAAGTGAATAAAACTTTATTTCATTTATAAACAGCTTGTACAAAGATTGTTTTCCTACAACAAAGTATCTATCTTGTTTAACAAAATAAAGAAGCATAAATATACAATGATATTCCCCAATGAAACATTAGCCAGCCATAGTGGTGGAAAAGAGAGTCCAAAGCAGCACTTCAAAGAGTCTTCAAGCTTGGAAAGAGTAACAGGTCTGTTAGACCAAAACTTGGCTCTAACACCCAAATTGTTCTGATTCGTAGAGAATTATAACTGAAAAATGAGAAAAAACAGAAAACACACACGGTTTATAGTGGTTCGGCATTAACGAGCCTACGTCCACTTTATATGCTATTGATTATACTTTGGATGATAGTAAAACCAATGATTTCTCTCAAACTCACTCTTACAACTACGATTCCTTTCAGTTATCTCGAAGTAAATCTAGTATGAAATAGTGGTATGACAGTAATGGTGGATTCAATCCTTAAAACTGCCAAAAGATCCCCAAAAATGCCAAGTTCTGGGCTATTTATAGCTGATTTCTTCAGGCGGATCGCGGTCATACGTGGCCCACATCCCGAGGATCTCGGACTGGTTCATTGCTTAAGGAAGAATTGGTCAATATGACGGTTGTGGACAGGTGTCGCGAGATCCTGCCTTCTCGGATCGTGAATGACTCGGTCCTGACTTTCAACTTGGTATCTGGAATCGGATCGCCTCGTGGTGAAGAGGAGAGGACGGGTCGTGGCTACAGGTACAGATCGGATCGAGGCTATGAGGGGCGATCGGGTCGCATACTGGCGCAGCGATCCGGGGGAGTGTCACGATTCGAGGATGACGATATGACCACGATCGATTGCTCAAGGGGTCGGACCCTTAAAGACTCATATTTCCTTTGCTTTTGGACTTTGGTGGCTAGGTCAAAAAGCTAGCCAACATTTTGCCCCTTCGAAGTATGTTTTATCGAGGACGGAACATGCTTTGAAATTTTTGAACTGTCTTTTCCTGAAGTGATGCGAATCAAAGGTCGTACCCGTTCGTTCGTATCATCGTGTCGTTTTAAAGAGTTGCATTCCCTGATTAGTATATATATATCCAGATATACCATCGATTATTTCTTCATTCGTTAGATACCCTTCTTTTCTGCGATCTTTTGGAGATTTCATCGTAAGATTGTCGGGTGATTGTCAGGTAAAACTTTCTTAATCCTTTAAACTTCGTTCATATTCTTCTATTAATGAACGTTATTGAGTTTGGATCGTTGTTATGTGGTGCAGATCGTGGAAAGGAGGCTCGTCGTGATCCATCATTCAGATGGGTCTTCAGTGAAGCAGGCCACGCCCCCTTTCTCCGATGGGCCTAGACTCGTGGCCCACCAGGCCCCCATGGTTCGATCGAGACAAAAAAGGGAAGATTAACGGTCACGAACCCATCTATATAAACCCGACCTCTATTCCTTTTTCTCTTCTTCTTCTCTCTTCGCTCCGCCGCCTAAAGCTTTGACCAAACCCATATCTTTTCCGATTTCGAAAGAGAAAATCCCAAATTTCTTCCCTTTGAAGAAAGGTAATGTCATAAAAAACATAGTCTAGCGTCTCTATCTTCGTTTTACTTGAGTTTCAGTCGGTTTGAGTGAAGAGCTGGTGGAGTTTTGTGAAAACTGTGACTTTTGGGAGAGCGGTGGTACTGGTTTCGTGAGTAGGGAGGAGAATCGAAGGAGAAGAAGAAGGAGGCTGGATCGGATCATGGTGATAACAAGGCAGTAAAATTCAAAGAGCGGATCGGGTCATGGTAGCAGGGACGGATCGGATCGGGGAGAATGAAAGAATGCTTCCACGTTGAAATGTCGGTTCGGGTCGAGACGATCGAGGCAAATTGCGAGAGGTTAGAGCGATCCCTCTGATTTCCACGATCCAGCGCTCTTACTCGAGCTGATGTTTTTTCTACAAGTCTGTGTTTGCTTTGCGATCCGTAGATGCTTCGCGATCCGATCCCTGTCTTGCGATCGTAGGAGACATGCGATTCGAGGAGTTGTGCGATCTGATTTACTTGCTACACAAACAATGCGACTTAACTTTGATACACCAATGGACAGTTAGGTTAGAGCCTACGAGATGATCCCTCTGGACTAAATGACAACGTAACTTGATAGCGCATTACGACCAATACCTTGCTTATGTAGCTAATCTTTATGCTTTTCTCCTATGTATGCACAGGAACACACTTGCACTTACACACACGGGAGACGGGTAATTATATTCTTATTTCTCATGTTTACTCGCCTAAACAGTAATGTCGGATAACCGTTCCCCTTCAAGATCTGATACAGAGATGGATCCCGAGACGTCTGAGCACCACAACCCCGAGGTTCTTCCAATTAATCCAGAGGGTGAGGATTCTGGATCCGAATATGAGGCAGAAACGGAATCGGATTCATCTGAGAGTACCTCGCTTGATGAGGAGTATGAAGTAGACGACCAAGCTCCCGATGAGATTCCTGGTGCACTAGAAATAGAGAAATTCACTGACTCTTTAGCTTCCAAACTTGATGATATAAAGCTTAAGAAAATTTGCTTGAAACACGGGATCCCCTGGGATGACGTGAGAACACCTGGTAGCGAAGATAGACCTCATCTGGCTCCGGAGGGGTATATGACAATTAGCCGACTCATGTGCTGGGTAGGCGCTATTCCTCCGTTTCCTCCAATCGTCATTGAAACCTTAAAACGATTGGGTATTGCTCCGATGCAGCTTCATCCCAATGCCTACGCAGCCCTATACACTCTATACATCGCATATGCGGAAATCCTGCAAACTGAGCTCACGTTTAAAGATTTGAAATTCTATTACCTTTACAAGCATCGCTCTACGGCAACCCCAAATTTTTCTTTCTTCGAATCGGTAGCAAATAGGAAGGTCTTATCTGACGGTTACAGCAATATAGGGGATCCCAAGGCTGATTGGTTCTATATAAAGAGACAGGCTGGGTGTGCAAAAAGATGGCTTAAATCAAGTAAATTTTAAACCTTTGAATGAATAACCTGTTTAAGAAATCGAAGCGCTAACATGCTTCTTTTCTCTATGCAGATCACACCTTTCCAAAGCGGAAGGCTCGGTGTACAGTAATCGACTATCCCTTCTTATGAAAAGCAAATCCGACTTCCTAAAGATCAAGAAATGTATTACTGACGAGAATCTTCACAAGCATCGCCTTCTGGATATAAGGTTTGGACTTGGCGCGGGTGGCAAACCTTACAAATACGTGCCCCCGGCCGAGGGAGAAGGAACGTCACAGGCAGCAGAGACAACTAAACTTCATAAGAGTCCTTCGCCGATAATTAACCAGGACGACGAAAATTTAAATGTATATAGAGGAGATGAGGCCCGTGCTGATGAGTCTAAGGAAATCCCAGCCTCTCCGAGGGGTTCCCCCTCAAGAGCCTCTCTACCGGTTGAACCTACCGCTCCCAATGATTTAACAGAGGAGCAGTTATTTAAAGAATTGAGCAAGATTCCTATACCCGACGATGTATATACACAGGAAGACTTCGAAGGGGAGCCATTTTTTCCTATCTCTGAGGAAACAATTGTTCCAGTTGAAGAACGAGAGACTACCCAGATGAGCCTAACTTCGGGCCCTGGTCTGTTAGGGGGAATTATATGGGATGCACAAATCACATGCACTGTCTGACCCCACACTTTTATACCAACAGTATTCAAGGTTTTAATATGTACTTGTTTATTTTGCAGGAAAGATGTCTCGCAAACGATCTTATTCTTATTGCTCTCTTCGTGAAGGCACACCTAGTCTTCATCCAAATCCTGAGCGTGCTCGTAGCAGCAGCCGAGGGGGAGACAGCCATTGGTCCTGGGATTCTCACAAGTCTCATTCTTCACGGTCCAGATCTCCGTCAAAACAAACCTCTGGAAAGCCTCATAGTCATCCAGTGCCACCTACAGGGGGAAAACAACTTCCCAAAGACTTAACTCCTCCGAAGAGCACGCCGTCTCACAGCAGATCATCCAAAAAACACCACGAGCCTAAGGATAAAAACAAAGATCCAAACAAGGATTCTGAGAAGGAGAAAACTGACATCGTCCCCTCCAGTCAACAAAGTTTAAGTGCCCCCGGGGCGCGAGACTATGTCCATGGTCCTGAGGCTCAAGCTAAGCTGGGGAAATTACGAGAACAATTCCCCAATATCTTCTCCGAGAGGATGATGTTCGTTCCAGCTCTGGAACCAGTTCCTGGGAATTGGGATACTGAAGTCATCAGACATGTTCGCCATGTAGCCAAGCAATATGAGGCGATGAAGAAACACACTGCCAACCTTTCAGACGTTATCCGAACGCTAGAGATGGAAGCGCACAGGTCCAAAGTGAGGATAGATAACAATGACAGGGCCAGGGTGAAAATGGAAAAGGACTTGGAAGATGCACAATCTTTGCTTGCCTTGGCTCAATGGGATGCTAAAAATTACAAGACAGAGCTGGAGGAGGCCAGGCAACGTTTTCATAGTGAGCTCGATTATAACAGCAAAGAGCGTGTGTCATTGAAGAAGGAGGTGGAAGATCTCAAGATGGCCAACACTGAACTGAAAACATCACAGGATCATTTCGAAGCTGAAAAATCTGCTTGGGAGAAAGAAAAGGAAAGCTTGAATGACAGTTTAGCTCTGGCCGAAAAAGAGAGGGCGATTCTGAATGATCAACTCGCGCAAGCAGAGAAGCGCGCGGTTCTTGCTGAAAATAATGTGGAAAGTGCCATTGAAATGGCTACTGCTTCTAATGAAAAGCTCCTCGAGAGAGAGAAAGATATTGAAGGAATTGAAGAAATGCTGTTTGACTTCCTTGGCCAGGTCATCAAGACCCATAACATCTCCTGGATCCCGGACTACCATGTCACTTTAGCCAACATATGGGATGCTATCATCCAGGGCAAGAAACGGCGATTAGGAGTCGATGAGATTGATGAGAATGAGTTGATGCGTACCATTCTTAAGGATAACGAACCCGAGGATTTAGAGGAGGGGAGACGCCTAATCCGAGAAGAGGTGGAAAGGGAGAAGACTGAGGCTAAAGGTAAGAGCAAACTTGATGAGGGTTCAAGCTCAGCGGCGGAACTCAAGGCCCCCGAAGTCGAGGAATATAATCCTGACGATCCGTTAATTCCCTTACGCCCAACTCCTTCGGCTGTCGGAGTTTCTGCTGCAGGCTTAGATGAAATATCAGCTGAAGGTATATCCATATTTTCCCCGCAATTTGCCAAAGCAGTTATGACTTTTCGTCGTTCTGCGGAGCAACCCATTGAGTTACTAACATGTGCCTTTCGCAATACAAGTGATACATTGACCGAGAAAAGGGGAGAAAAGAAAGCAGAGGCAGAGAAAGTTGATATCCCCTTAGGCACTGATGCTGAAATTTCTGAGACTTCAGAGCGAACTGAGGGTGATGAAAAAGTAACTATGGTATCTGTGGTACCCAGCACTGGTGTTCCTGCAGATGCCGAGGTCATTGCTGCTTTGAAGGACACGGAAGGTGGTTACGGGGACGAAGAGGATGATGTTGTTATTACAGACGAAATCAAGGGTGGTGGTGAAACCTTGGCTGATCAACAGGCTGAAGAGGAGAGGCAGTTGCTCCTTATGAAAGGGGAATAGGATCCAGTATATGTGCCCCCTATTTCCGAGATCGATCCCAAAACTGGGTTGGTCATAAGATTTTCCACCCGATCAATAACTTCACAACTAGCCTCTAAATCCTCTAGTTCTTTGCCAGAGCCTCTTGTTGATAAGAGGAAGAGGAAAAAAGGTGATCGTTCGGATGTTGATAAGGAGGAGTCGGGGAAGCAGAAGAAGAGCAAGAAGCCAACATAGCCCCCCCCCCAGCATGAGTAGGATGCAGATATTAGTTCATATTTTGTCCTTAGTATTTTTAGGCTTTCCACTGGCCATGAAATGTAATTGTGAGAATGGCCCTCACTTTTGTTTAGTTTCCTCTTTATCTTGTAAGCTTGCAGTTTATGAATGAAAGTTTATTTCTTTTGCATCATCGTGTACCTGCATTCAATAAACTCTTCACACTTAGTCACAAGTCATTTGACTATAATCAAGTTGAAATTATATTACAAATCCTTCAAGCGACAGAAAAAATTTAAAAATTTCTATGCACGTTGCCCCCTATCTCTGAATACGGGGGACTTGGAATTTTTAGTAGGATTATAGTCCTTGAGGCGCCAAATCTCCGGTACCTCTATACTTTCCCGATCCATCAGTGGGTTAAAGTTCGAACTCGTACCATGATCCGCTCTCCGATCCTTCAGCGGGGCAGAAATTCTGGGGGTGCTGAGTCTCCAGCATCCTTCTCAGCGCTTGATCATAGACGCCTTTATACTCTCCTGGCGGTCGCCAAGGTTAGAGTTCGAGCTCAGCTGTTCAGTCGCCCCCCGATCCTTCAGCGGGGTAAGAGCTCTTTCTCAGCGCTTAATCATAGAAGCCTTTATACTCTCCTGGCAGTCACCAAGGTTAGAGTTCGAGCTCAGCTGTTCAATCGCCCCCCGATCCTTCAGCGGGGTAAGAGCTCTTTCTCAACGCTTAATCATAGACAGCGGGGTAAGAGCTCTTTCTCAGCGCTTAATCATAGACGCCTTTATACTCTCTTGGCAGTCGCCAAGGTTAGAGTTCGAGCTCAGCTGTTCAGTCGCCCCCCGATCCTTCAGTGGGGTAAGAGCTCTTTCTCAGCGCTTAATCATAGACGCTTTTATACTCTCCTGGCAGTCACCAAGGTTAGAGTCCTGTCAAGGCGATTCTTATCATGGTGCGTCGCCTTGCCATGTGGACGTTATTTTCGCGTCCTTTACGTTCTCTCTCGGCTCTGGAGAGTTAGAGTGCAATCAATGGTGTGATTCACTTTATTGCACCTTCAGCGTTCTAGCTGCGGATTACTCTCCATTCTGATGGAAGGCGCTTAGAATTACACGTTTCTGTGATCGCTATATGGTTTTACAGCTAACTTTATAAAGATAGAAGAGCAGATAAATAATAGTGCCAATAAAGGGAAACGACACACAATATTTTTATAGTGGTTCGGTCGAATCGTGACCTACGTCCACTTTATAATCCTTTGTTCAAAACATTGGACTATTCTAGGCAAGTTATGCCTTTTACATGGTCCTATGAAACAAAAAGGATAAATCTGACAACTTTACGTCAGATAGGGCCGCAAATGTCGGGCATTCCACACTCTGGGGGTTTCTTCTTCATCTACGGTTGTTAGCTTGAAGGTTCCATTATCAAGCCTTTGTAGAACGGAGTATGGTCCTTCCCACTTCGCACCCATATGAGTTGGGGGTGGAAAGACATGCTTCAGAACCAAGTCTCCGGGTTCAAAGGTTCGGGCTCGAACTCTTTTGTTGTAGTATCTAGCGACCTGTTGCTTGTGTCTCAAGGCACGCAGGTCTGCTTCATCCCTCTTCTCCTCTATTGTATCTAGGGATTCAAGGAGCAACTCGTTATTAGTCATCGGATCGTAGTAAGTGACTCGGTGAGATGGTACTTTTAGCTCAACCGGGATGACTGCCTCTGCTCCAAAAGCAAGAGAGAAGGGAGTATGGCCTGTCGCCGATTTATACATTGTCCTGTAGGCCCATAATGCCAAGGGTAATTCATCGACCCACATGGCTTTGGCCCGCTTCAATCTTCTTTTGATAATGGACTTAATCACTTTATTTACTGCTTTGACCTGTCCGTTCGACTGCGGATGTGCCACAGAGGTGTACCGTTTCTCGATGTGATACTTCTGGCAGAAGTCCCTGAACTCGTTGCTATCAAACTGGGTTCCATTGTCAGTTATGAAGATCTTCGGGATCCCAAACCGGCAAATAATGTTCCTAACAACAAAATTAATCACTCGCTTGGTTATGATTGTAGTTAATGGCTCAGCCTCGACCCATTTGGTGAAGTAGTCTACAGCTACAATAATGAACTTTGCTCCGCCCTTCGCTACAGGGAGGCTTCCGATGATATCAATTCCCCACATAGCGAAAGGCCATGGACTCTCCATTGTCTTTAACTGGCCAGGAGGTGCCCTGGGAATTTTTGAAAATCTTTGGCATGCATCACAATGTCGTGCGTATTTTGCCGCATCTTTGTTTATGGTAGGCCAGAAGTAACCATACCGCAACACCTTTTTTTGCCAATGTTTGTCCTCCAGTATGGTCACCACATTCACCCTCATGTACTTCCTGTAGTACACGCTTGATGTCGTCATGGGATATACACCGGAGAAGAGGCATCGAAAATCCCTGTCTGTACAGGACTCCGCCTTGCAGAACGTATCGGGAAGCTTTACGGATTATTTTACGCCTCTCGCTCTTCTTGGTCAGAAGTGTTCCATTCATCAAGAAATTTTTTAGAGGGGTCATCCATGACTCCCTTTCTGGCTTAGTCTTTAGTATCGGATCAATTTCCATCTGACCTATGCTAGGGAACTGAAGTACTTCAACTGGGGCTAGCCCGGCTTCTTCAGGATCGTCAGAACTAGCCATCTTCGCTAACTTATCCGCCTGTTGGTTCTCTGACCGCGGAATATGAGATATACTGTAGTGATCAAAGCCAGTCAGCAACTCCTTCACTTTCTCCAAATACGAAATCAATCTTGGGCTCTTAACTCGGAATTTTCCAGTGACCTGAATTACAACCAACTTGGAATCACATAATATGTCCAGCTTCGCGATCTCTAATTCCTTTGTGATCCTCAGCCTGGCTATCAGGCCTTCATATTTGGAGTCGTTGTTAGTGGCGTGAAATTCCAACCGGATAGCATAAGATATCAGCCGTTTCTCAGGAGTTTCAAGCACCACTCCGGCACCGGATTGTTTATCACTCCTAGCACCATCAGTATACAATTTCCATGCACTAGGATCGAGAAGTAGTTTTGGTGGGTCAGCCTCTTCGTTTACTATGTCATCCTCCGGGACAGTGAATTCTGCTATGAAATCTGCCAGCACTTGCCCCCGTATCGATCGTCGGGGCTGAAAATTCAGATCAAATTGACTCAATTCAATATTCCATTTGAGCAGTCCCCCAGAAGCTTCTGGTCTCTGTAGAGCTTGCTTGAGCGGATGATCAGTGTACACGGTGATAAGATGAGCTTGGAAATAATGTCGAAGCTTCCTAGATGCAATCAATAAACTGTACGCCGGCTTTTCTATCCTCGGATAATTGCGCTCAGCTGCCGCCAATTTTTTACTCACGTAGCACACTGGCCTTTGAACCTTGTCTTCTTCTCTCACTAATGCTGAGCTGATCGTGTGGGACGACACTGCTAAGTACACGAATAAATCCTCGTGGTCCACTGGCTTAGACAGTATCGGAGGCCTCTCCAGATGATTCAACAGGTTCTGAAATGCTTCTATGCAATCAGGAGTCCATTTAAAATTGCGTTTTCCTCGCTTTATCAATTCAAAGAATGGAATGCATTTGTCTGTCGCTCTAGAGATGAATCTGCTTAATGCTGCTACTTTCCCTGCAAGGCTTTGCACATCTTTGATTTGTCTAGGCTCCTGAATGCCTCTGATTGCTGCGATCTGGTTTGGATTAATCTCAATCCCGCGCGAGCTGACAATGAATCCCAAGAATTTCCCGGAGGCAACCCCAAATGAGCATTTCGTTGGGTTGAGTTTCATCCCATACTTTCGAAGGATACCAAACATCTCTGCCAAGTCTGTAGTGTGATTGGATGATTGTATGAACTTAACCAACATGTCGTCAACGTATACCTCCATCGTTTTCCCAGTCTGGTTATAGAACATTCTGTTCACTAACCGTTGATATGTAGCGCCTGCGTTCTTCAAACCAAAAGGCATTAACACGTAGCAGTATAATCCCAGATCCGTAATGAAACTAGTGTGTTCTTGATCTGGAACATGCATAGGGATCTGGTTATATCCTGAATAAGCATCCATGAAAGAGAGAAGCTGATGCCCCGCCGTTGAATCTACCAACTGATCAATTCTGGGTAACGGAAAGCTATCTTTTGGGCAGGCTTTATTCAAATCCGAAAAATCAATACACGTACGCCTCTTCCCATTGGCCTTCTTTACCAAAACTGGATTTGAAATCCAATCTGGGTAGGTTGAGTCTCTGATGAATCCGTTACTTCTTAACTTTTCAACTTCTTCTTTCAAGGCTGCGGACCTCTCTGGGCCCAGCATTCGCCTTTTTTGTTTTACAGGGGGATGCTTTGGGTTAATGCTCAATGAGTGGCTCATGATTGATGGAGATATCCCACACATGTCCGCGTGGGTCCAAGCAAATACATCCAAGTTATCTTTCAGGAAATCCGTAAGTTCTTTAGCTCGAACTGGATCCAACTGGGATCCAATCTTCAGGACCTTCTCTGGGTCACTATCATCGATCGATACATCCACAGTCGTTTCGTTGGGAGCCGCCATTCTGCCCCCAGTCTCTTCGTCCTCTTTGGGATCTATATCCTCGGGCAGTTCTCTGGGCGACTCACCCATAGTCATTCTCTTTAATTGCTATGACGCCTCCTCCCTTGTGGGGGAAGAAGCGTCTTTAGTTTCTATATCTCTGCCTTTACGGAGTAGCTTTAGCTCTGCAATGTAACATATTCGTGCGGCAACCTGATCTCCTCTGACTATGCCAACACCAGCTTCCGTAGGAAACTTCAATAACAAGCACCAGGGGGCTATACAAGCTCTAAACTTTTCTAGGGCCGGTTGGCCCAAGAAGGCAATATAAGGCGATTCAATACCCAAAACCACGAAGGGAAGAATTCTCACTCTCTGGCGTTCTACTTCCCCAAGTGTTACCGGCAGCTCTACATATCCCATTGGAGCAGTTGAAGCTCCGTTAAATCCACGGATCCATCCTTCACACAGCTTTAAATCTTTCAATTCAAGGTTCATTTGATCGAATGTCTTTTTGAATAGAATGTTGACTGAACTCCCGTAATCCACTAAAACTTTATGGACAGTGGCCGGGCCAATAGGAACTGTGATTACAAATGGATCTTCGGTCGGAGCGTGGACTCCAATACTCTCTCAATTGCGGAAAATGACGTCATCTGACATCATCTTTTGCTGTTTTACCGGGACATTGTCCTCAGGGTTGCTACACTCTCCTACCTCAAGATGCTGCTTTGCTGCGTTTACGTATTGATCCATCTCCTTGAAACTATGCCCGGCTAGGTGAAGCCCTCCGATTATGGTATTGATAACAAGATCCTTTCCTTTTTGCTGGACAGTTGGCCTGGCAGTAGGTTGATTCTGGTTTTGGTTCGGGGTCTGAATAGCTTGCCCCCTGTCTCTAGGAGTCACCCTGTACTCATCCAACTTCCCTTCCCGGAGCAGCCTCTCAACTATGTCTCCCAGATGATGGCATTCATTTGTAGAATGGCCGTGAGTCTGATGGAAGAGACAAAACTTCCCCGTCTCACGTTCTTTCTCCGTCGAATCTCTTGGAGGAGGCCTTTTATGTTGGAGAACGTTGTACGAGTCTACGAATATATTCTCCAAAGTATCATTTATTGGCGTATAATTTTCGAAAGACCTGGGACGGGTCCTTCTCTGGGAGTCATTCCCCCGATTTCTCTTCCGATTATTGCCATTACTGTTGTTACCATTATTTCCTGACTGGTGGCCGCCGCCCTGGTTTCGGTTTCCAACATTGACTTCAACCTTCCCCGAGTTGTCTCCGGTTTGCTTGATGGCCACATTACTTTGGATTTCCTCCTTATTTGCCATTTTCATCTTCCGGTTAGCTTATACCTCCTCCTGACGTAAGCGTACGTTTGCTTTCTCGTAGAACAATTCTCTAGTATGAGGTGGCTTGCCGGCCAGGTATCTCCCAAATTCAGTATCTTTATCTACCCCATCAATCAAGGCTTACACAACAGTTGGCTCATGGGGATCCTTGACTTCAGTGGCGGCTAGGTTGAAACGATCTAGATACACCCTCAAGCTCTCGCCTGGTCGTTGTTTGACAAGGAACAGATCAATCACACTCTTTGTCCTCTGTGCATAAATGCGGAACTGTTCCACGAACCTTTCACTCAACTCCCTGAAACTTGAAATTGATCTTGCTGGTAAGTGAGTAAACCATAATAACGCTACATCCTCCAGGAATATAAGGAATGCTTTGCACTTTACAGCGTCAGAGGCTGCGGCAGCGGTCATTGACCAAGAATATCTCATTAGATGTTGGATTGGATAAGATCTACCCGCGTAACGGTTCATCTGAGGCATGTTGAAGCGCCTCGGGAATGTTACGTCTAGAATGTCATCAGTAAAAGGGGTGTGACTGCGGCTAATTCCCCAATCTTCATTCCTTTGTCCACGGCTATCCGCCAGGATTTGATGGACCATAGCTGCAACATTTGCACTGGTCATCGGAGGCTCGGGATCAGCGCTTCTCGCTCGGTGGAATTCTCCGATCTCTCTTCTAGGAATAGCCACGAAGTCCGGAGCTCGGATTGGGCTTCGTGGTCCCCTGTTACCATGAGTATTTGTACGGCGAAGGGGCTGAGGTGGTCTATTCTCAACAGGATTGTACACAACTCGAGCTCTAGGAGTTGCGGCACGATTATTCAAGTTGCGGTTTGAGGGTCCTACACTAAGTGTCTCTTCCTCTCGTGATGGCAAGGTTCCAAATCGGAGCTGCTCTATGTTTTCAGCCCTCTCATACGGTCGCCGCGGAGGTCTTGGCGATTCCTCTGACGAAGAAGAGTACTCTGGGGTGGGTGGGCGAACTGGGAGTGTTCTTTGTCTTGCGAGATCATCGAGCCTTCTATCCATAGCAGTTAAGTTCTGTCGTAGCACAGAGCTTTGTTGCCTTTGAGCAGCTAATTCATCAAACAGCCTATCCCACATTTCAGAGAAGCGAGAGAGATCTCCTTCAGTGACCGGAGCAGAGGGGTCATATTGATCATTAACATTTTCTGTTATGCGCAGGGAACTTGAGCCAGGTTGAACAGAGGTACCGGGACAGGAAGAGTGAGCCATAACCTCCTTTCCAGGTCGAGTTGTAGTCTGGTCATCACTTCAGATTGCTGTGGACCTATGTCTGTGGCTCGTAGCGCCCCTTGGGGTCGGATCGTGGTAACATTAGGTGGAGGGTTCGCGGCGTTGTCGTGGGATCGAGTGACGACCCCTTCAGTTCAGATCGTGGCGCCCCCTTCAGACTGGTTCGTGACGCCACGTTCGGATCGGTCCGCTCCTATGTCACCGCGATCCGCAAGGCCCTCCTCAACCTGCTCATGTACACTTTCTTCAACTGCTTCATTCGCGACTTCAATCACCTGCGAAGCTCGTACATCCTTAGACTTCTTTCCGGCCATGATATCAGATGCCGCTGGAATCTTCAAAAATCTAAACAGTGAAGTTTCGGGACTATTTCCTTCGGACTTGAATATCCAAACAATGGAGCAACAATCCAATATGCCGAGAAATCAATTCTCAGTGAAAGCACCAAAATGTTAGATCAAAATTTGGCTCTAACACCCAAATTGTTCTGATTCGTAGAGAATTATAACTGAAAAATGAGGAAAAAACAGAAAAAACACACGGTTTATAGTGGTTCGGCGTTAACGAGCCTACGTCCACTTTATATGCTATTGATTATACTTTGGATGATAGTGCAACCAATGATTTCTCTCAAACTCACTCTTACAACTACGATTCCTTTCAGTTATCTTGAAGTAAATCTGGTATGAAATAGTGGTATGACAGTAATGGTGGATTCAATCTTTAAAACTGCCAAAAGATCCCGAAAAATGCCAAGTTCTGGGCTATTTATAGCTGATTTCTTCAGGAGGATCGCGGTCATACGTGGCCCACATCCCGAGGATCTCGGACTAGTTCGTAGCTTAAGGAAGAATTGGTCAATATGACAGTTGTGGACAGGTGTCGCGAGATCCTGCCTTCTCGGATTGTGAATGACTCGGTCCTGACTTTCAACTTGGTATCTGGAATCGGATCGCCTCGTGGTGAAGAGGAGAGGACGGGTCGTGGCTACAGGTACAGATCGGATCGAGGCTACGAGGGGCGATCGGGTCACATACTGGCGCAGCGATCTGGGGGAGTGTCACGATTTGGGGATGACGATATGACCACGATCGAATGCTCGAGGGGTCGGACCCTTAAAGACTCATATTTCCTTTGCTTTTGGACTTTGGTGGCTAGGTCAAAAAGCTAGCCAACAAGGTCCATACAAATCTGAGCTATTCCCTTCCTGACTACCTGGGGGGAAACGGAAGAAAAGAAGATGAAAGAAAACATAGACTCAGACATAAAGCCTGTTAAGTTTAGTGGTACTTCGGTATATGAATAAGAAAAAGGACATGACAGGCATAAACTGAAAATGGGAAAATACCATAAACTAAGGCAAAGCGGTTTAGAACCGAAATTACTATCGCACCCCATACTAATCTCAGCCCCACCTAACTAGTATCCCCAAACTTGTGGTTGCTTTCAGGTGTACGTCTATTATTCATTACCTATATCGAGCGCTTCCTAGATTCAACTAGGGTTTACGCGACTTATCTAATGCTTCTCGGATTCAGGGTTTATGCGACCTAGGTCCAACTAGGGATTGCTACCTGTCGAACGATGCCCCCTAGTCTAGGACACACTACCTAGAGCGGTATATGTTCCTAGACTTCCCCCCCACGTATGTGTCGCGAGTCGTTATCGCCGTCTAGATGCACATGTCCTGTATATGTGCGACCCGAGTCCTGTGGCAGGGCTAATCAAGAAACACGGAACTCGGTCGGGAGCTTTCAGATATCTTCCGATGCAGATGCTAAGGTCTGTTTTTCCAGTGGCTATGGTCCTACTTGACCCCTCCCTCAACTAATGAAAGGTACACCTTGAAAAATGAGAACTATACGCAGGCCCCCCTATGCCCCACTAACCTATGGCCATCCGCAACCATAACTAGATAGCAAGTACATGGTCTGTTGGAGTTCTCCGCCTTTCCGCTTCACGTATCTCGATTGACTCAAGATGGTAGGTAGACGACGAGTTGCTATCACAGGGCTAGTGGTCTCGCCGAATCACGCTGGTCCATCCTAGTCTTTAGGTTGCCTTATCTTGCAACCAAGGCATACTCTTGGTTCTCCTAATGCAGACCTTAACCTCTGTAAGCCCAGGCGGATCATCTGCGGCCTCACAGAGGGATACCAAGAGTACCCTCACGTCCCCTCGAAGCCGCATGCTTCGTAACCCTATATGTTGGAGCCTTCTTTAAGATCAGATGGACGTTCGCTCCTTCTTGTGTTCTACTAAGGTTTACTACTTAGTTCCCTTAACTAAGGTTTACTACTTAGTTCCTGAATCGTCGTTTTCTTAACTAAGGTTTACAACTTAGTTCTTTTTTCTCGTCAAGTTGGATTGGTTAAGTGTCATTAGTCAATTCAAGTTAACTTAACCCATTCATTTGTCATGTTAAACTGGTTAAGTGTTATCAGTAGTTCATGTTGACTTAACCATACCACAAATCAAGTTATATTGGCTAAGTATTCCTTATTACTTAACCCACCCCTTCATCTTGTATTGGTTAAGTGTTCCTTTAACTTAACCCTGCCCATCTGTTTAACTAACACGTTATAACGGTTAAGTGTTCTCTTAGTTAACTTAACCCTAACATCTGTTTAATTCACATGCCCTAGTGGTTAAGTATTGTCCCTTCATGTTTTAACTTAACCTTATTCATTTGGCACACTATGATGGCAAAGTGTTCTAAGTTTACTTAACTCCACTTTCTAGTCTAGTTAACATGTTAAATTGCCTAAGTGTATTTTACTTAACCCCACCTTCTAGTCTAGTTAACATGTTATTATGTTTAAACCTTTTCTTAACCTCACCCACTTGTCTAGTCAACATGTTATAACAGTTATTTAACCCCTACAAGTCTTGTCTTGTTAACATGTTGAGTTGGTTAAGTGTTCCTATGGGCTTAACCCTCCCATTCTAGCTTAACTGTTTCTTAGCTTTAAATTATTCATTTTAAAGCACCAACCACTCACATTAGACAGATATTGTTGTGGTTACTGGATGTGCCGGTCGGTTCCGGGCAGATTTACACTGCAACTCAGTCTAACATCGGGTCCTTTTGGGCCCAATGCTCTAACCACCCACATTAGATAGGTATTGTTACGGTTGCTGGATTTGCCGGGCGGTTCCATGCAGTCTTATACTGTAACTCAATCTAACCTCGGGTTAGGCATGTTTGTCTTTCTAAGTTTACATATTTGTCTCTTTTCATTTTTATATGTAAATGTCATGGCCCATTATCCAAATTCACTAATTTTGGGTGTAACAATTTATACCGCTTACATGTCACAAGTCATTGGCATGTGCCAAACATGCCAACACATATATTTTATTTCAAACCCAACGTTATTTCCCCCGTCCGTACGTTTGCAACGTTATAACAAATGTTGGGCTCGACATTTCAGACCAACTTATAAACATAAAAAGGGGAAGCACGGAATCATGAAATATTTTAGGATACATAAAAGGTGTGTGGCGCATGAACTTGCAACATAGCGTTTTCACTAACATAGATTATGGGTCATGTGAACTTGCATTCAATAAGGATATAACTAAATTGGTGTCACATGGAATGGCATACTTTTTAGGCTTGCCTAAACATGGTTTTATAAATATATAACTAGGCATAGTGTCAAGCATGTTACATGTTCATAGAAATATCCACTTTTTGACATAACCCAAAGATGTAAACTAACTTCAAATCAAGTAGCCTATTTTAACATGAAACTAGCATAGTTTGTGTAACCAACTGTACTTTTATAAACCCAATTATAACTTGCAAATAAACACAAGAATGTATACATAGGTTTTTGAGTCATGTAGGCATAAAAAGGTCTCAAACTAGAACATATTTATATAAGCCTTAATTTAGACTTAGGAAATGTACACAGTCTATACTATCGACATAAACATAAAGGTGTCACTTCTAGTTTTTTTTTTCCATAAATTTGCAAGTGATATCATTTTCATATACAAATGTCCAATAGGCTCGCATCAATCAATTTATGCCACAAACACCCAATACAAAATATGACATAATCATCGCAATATACAGAATTAACATAAACATTGTACAATAGTAAGATTCCATTTCATTTACATCGAGTCAAATCTTAGTTTTATTCATATTCAGAAAACCACTATACTTACAACGGGCGCTGAAATCTTGTTTTCGGGTTTCTGTATTCTGAATTTGCAAAGCTTTCCTTTGGGGTAGATAACGTTGCATTGAAATTTGATTAGACTTTTGCTTCTCTTTAAGTTGGCTCGCCTCTAAGATTTTTCTCTCTTGACGGCTATTCTCCATTCCCTCCTGGCAGCATGACGACTCTAGCTTTATTTTTTTATGTGAATTAGGTTGAGTCTTAGGCTGCTTTTATAGAGTTTCAAGTTGATTTGAGCCGTTATATGAAGACAGAAGGAATCTAGGCCATACACGTCAAGAGGAACCAATCCGGTGTCGACACGTCAGCCCTAATGACACACTAAGGCTCAGGAATTCGACCAGAACACAGACCAGGCCAGCCAGACCTGACTAAGTCGACAGGGCAGGTCGACCCTATGGTCGACCCCCAGGTCGACTCTATGGTCGACCTGGGTCAACCAGGTCGACCCTATGGTCGACCTGGGCCCTGGGCAGGAACTTTCCTGCCCAGCCCGGGTCTGGTCCTATTTTTGAATTTTGAATCCGATTTTCGAGCTGTTTGAATTTTAAATAAATTCTGAAACTTCCAGAGGTCATATCTCCTTCGTACGGAGTCCGATTTACGCAAACTCAGACTCTATCTCAAGCAGAATTTCGAGACGAACGCAATGGCGTAACCCGTTTCCCTTAATTCTTATGTTTTGAATTAAGTATACTTTAGTTTATCAATTTGCTGTTAACCGAAAACTCGGGGTGTTACAGTGTTGTTGGGAGATTCTCACACCACTAAAGTTGCAGGGATTGGAAATGTGGAAATTAAGTTTACCTCTGTAAAGACTGTAATTCTGAAAGATTTTATGCATACTCCAGAGATTAGAAAGAATCTGGTGTCTGGCTTTCTCCATAATAAGGCTGGGTTTACTCAAGTTATTGGGGCTGATTTGTATACTCTAACTTATAAGGGAACTTTTGTGGGAAAGGGTTATGCTTGTGAGGGTATGTTTAAACTGAATGTTGAAACTAATAAAGTGACTACTTCTTATATGTTGTGTGATTTTATTATTTGGCACTCTAGATTATGTTGTGTTAATAAACGAATAATTCACAACATGGGCACCCTAGATATGATTCCTAAAATGACAGAATCTAAACTTGATAAATGTGAATTCTGTACACAAGCAAAAATCACAAAGAAATCTTATATATCTATTGATAGAGAGTTTCTAAACCCTTAGACTTGATTCATTCTGACATATGTGGACTTGATGGTACTTTGACTAGACAAGGACATCGTTATTTTATCACTTTTATTGATGACTGTTTTGATTTCACATATGTATACCTTATGAAAAATAAAAGTGATGCTTTTTACATGTTTAAAACATTCAAAACTGAGATTGAGAATCAAGCAAATAGGAAAATTAAGAGACTTCGTAGTGACAGAGGAACAAAATATGAATCCACTTCAATTCTGGAATTCTATAAACAACATGGTATAATACATGAAAGAACTGCAACCTATTCTCCTGAAATGAACGGTAAAGATGAAAGGAAAAATAGGACCTTTACCGAACTAGTAGTTGCCATATTACTAAATTCTGGTGCAGCAAAACATTAGTGGGGGAAATTTTATTGACTGTATGCTATGTTCTGAATAGGATCCCCAAATCTAAGAATAAAATTTCACCTTATGAAATTTTAAAGAATCATAAACCCAATGTCTCATACTTTAGAACTTGGGGTTGTTTAGCATATGTTCGCATTCCAGACCCTAAGAGAATAAAATTGGCAAGTAGAGCATATGAATGTGTATTTATAGGCTATGTTATTAATAGCAAAGCATACGGATTTTACGACCTTAATGCACATAATATAATTGAATCAAATGATGCTTACTTTTATGAAACAAAATTTCCTTTTAAATTAAGGAAAAGTGGAGGCACTTCAAGTATGCCTATTGGAACAGAACTTAACGAAAATTCTGAAGCTGAACCTAGAAGAAGTAAAAGAGCAAGAACCATAAAAGATTTTGGTTCAGATTTCTGTGCTTTTACTATTGAGGAGGATCCCATGAACCTCCAAGATGCCTTATCTTCTTTAGATGCTGATTTTTAGCAAGAGGCTATAAATGATGAGATGGATTCTTTAGAATCCAATAAGACTTGGCTTTTGGTAGATTTACCTCCTGGTTGTAAATCTATAGGCTGTAAATGGGTACTTAAAAAGAAATTAAAACCTAATGGTACTATTGATAAATATAAAGCACGACTAGTAGCAAAAGGTTTAAACAAAAAGAATACATAGATTTCTTCGACACTTTTTCACCTGTTACTAGAATCACATCCATTCGGGTATTAGTCTCACTTGCCTCTATTCATAATTTGTTAATACACCAAATGGATGTGAAAACCGCATTTTTGAACGGTGAATTAGACGAAGAAATATATATGGACCAGCGTGAATGATTTGTGGTACATGGTCAAGAACATAAAGTATGCAAATTAGATAAATCATTATATGGTTTAAAACAAGCACCTAAACAATGGCATGAAAAATTTGATAACTTAATCATTTCACATGGTTTTAAAGTTATTGAAAGTGACAAATGCATTTATTACAAATCTAAGAATGACATTTGCACTATTATATGCCTCTATGTAGATGACCTACTCATTTTTGGGTCAAACATTCATGCCATAAACTCAGTCAAATCCTTATTAAGTGCCAATTTTGATATGAAAGATCTAGGTGAGGCGAGTGTAATCCTTGGTATTAAAATTACTAGGTCAGAAAAGAGAATTTCTTTGGATCAATCTCATTACATTGAGAAGATCCTAAATAAATATAATTACTTTGACTGTAAACCTGCAAGTACACCATATGATCACAGTGTAAAGTTATTAAAGAACACTGGTGAAGGTGTAAGACAGTCTGATTATGCGAGCATCGTTGGCAGCCTTCGGTATGCCACTGATTGTACTAGACCCGACATTGCCTATGTCGTGGGACTAGCGTGCTATTATAGGAATTTTATTAAGGACTTCGCAAATATATCGTCCCCACTCACCAGACCGACAAAGAAAAGTATGACATTTTCTTGGGGTATAGACTGTGAGGAGGCTTTTCAGCGATTGAAGAGGGTTCTAACAATAGCCCTGCCTGATGGGAACAAAGTGTTCACAGTATATACTGATGCATGTGGTACAGGGCTCGGTGCCGTCTTGATACAGGCGGGAAGGTTAGTATGTTACGATGGTAGACAGTTGAAAGTTCACGCGAAGAACTACCCCACCCATGTTTTGGAATTAGCTGCAATAGTATTTGCGCTTAAGACTTGGCGGCAGTATCTGCTTGGAGAGAGGTTCGAGTTATACACGGACCATAAGTCGTACAAGTATCTGTTCTCGCAGAAGGATGTCAAATCGAAACAACAGAGATAGGCTTCTCCTTGGACCTGAGACGATTAAAGAAATTTCAAAAAGATTAATCTTATCCGCAGGCGCATGAAGACAGCTCAGGATAGGCAGAAGTCACACCAAATAAAGGAAGGAACGATATTGAGTTTGAGGCGGGAGATATGGTTTTCATTAAAGTATCCCCTTAAGGAATGTGGTTCGCTTTGGATCGATAGGGAAATTAGCGCCAAGGTATGTAGGACCATTTCCCGTAATGAGAAGAATAGGTCAAATAGCCTACAGAATAAAGCTACCAGAAAGATTTGTAGAAGTTCATGATGTTTTCCATGTTTCTCATTTATGGTAGTGTTTGCATGATATCGCAGAAGTAGTTGAGCCGAGTACGCTTGAGGAAGTAGAGGTGAAACGGGAGGTGACAGTTGAACGAGTTCCTACCCGTATTCTTGGATCATAGGTTAAGAAGCTACACAACCGAGAGGTCAAGTTGATGAAAGTTCACTGGGGTGAAGATCCTGAGAATGCAACTTAGGAGACTGAAGAAAAGATTCGAGCTTTTTACCCTTTTCTTTTCAAGAGTATGTTCTTAACTTCTTTTTCCGAAGCTTTTATTCGTACTTGTTTCTATCATTAGGCATATCCTATCGATCGAATCTTCGACCTTTAGGTAGAAATATAATGGATTTAAACATGTGTTTGAGGTATGTTATGTTTGATGGATGCAACTAGATGCAAGTATTTGCTCAAGGATACTTGTACACACACACACACTAGGCACTAGATCGGCTCAATCACTCTCATACTGCGTATGGATGCGTGTGCATTTTTCTTCTTTTATGGATGGAAATGGGTGTATTATCAATAGATGGATGTTGCATTTCGATGGATGATTGTGAACGCATATGACATTTACATAATATATTAGTATTATTTGCATACATGTGAGATTCATGGCACTGACATACGTTGCATTAAGGAGGTCAACTGAATTAGCAGACCGTCTGATTTTAATGACAATGGATGCCCACGATTGGTGGATAAGTAGATGGATGATGAATGTTAGGATATACATTCTTCTTAACTTAGAGATTTCGGGGATGAAATCCTTTAAGTAGGGGAGAATGTAACACCCCGTAATTTTAAATAACACTTAATAATAATTAATTAATTATTGGGAATTAAGTAAAACAGACTATTCTTTTGTGTTTGTCTCGTAATTCTGCTTAAGATAGACTCTGAGTTTGCGTAAAACGGATAACGTATGAAGAAGATATTAAGGTTTGAAGTTTGTATAAATATAAGAAAAATAAATACAAATAAACTAGTCCAGAAATCAAAATCGAATAGCGGGTAAAAGGGAGGGAATTCGTCCCGTTAGGGGTGACCCCGAACCCCATGGGTGTCGACCCATAGATCGACCCCTACACGAGGGTGTCGACCCCTGGGTCGACCCCACCCAGATATGGGGCAAATCCATTTCTGTGAACGTGGACTCGTTTCTTGACTAGGTTCATTTGCATTAGGCTGTAAAATGGACCTCGTTTCTATTGTTTTATTCATAAAAAACAATGGAGACAATGAGACGATGCCCCCCAGCTTAGATTGAGTTAGCCTATTTCCTTCAACAGCGGCTTAAACGCATTCAAGAATTTCTTCTACAGCTTCAACCTATTATTCTCTGTTTTTTAGATCCGGTCACAGTGAGTTCATGTTATTTTTAGATATAAACATGTAACAAGTAATCTTGACATGTTTATAAATTAGGATCTAAACCTATGCCTAGTGTAACAACCCGCCTTTTTGCCTGATTCTCGCTGGTAATCAAACCAACTTAAATCGTTCATAAAGACGGATAGTTATGGGTACAGACATATTTGAACATAAAGAACAGAGCTTTTATTTTATTACAAATTTTTTACATCAGAGTTACAGTAAATCAGAGTACAATATAAGCTCAGCGGAAAATGATCACACTGGAAGAAGTTAAAAATCATAACAAACTCCAGCTCCAAAACTGTATCCAGCTTTGAAATCTAATCTGCAAAATAAACTACTAGCTTCCCGTGCAAAATAATAGGGACCCAGAGTTTAGGTAGGAAACAATAAACTCCAGGTCAGTCGTGGGACTGGTGTGAGAACTCAAAATAGTTATTACTTCGGATTATTTTAAAGTTGGGAAAATTCACTGGACCATGCCGCTAACGCGGAACGGGTTTACTCCATGTGAATTCCCTACATAAAAATCTGCAATAACTTCGGAAAATTAAGCTATCATAAGCTCATCCCATATCACACAATGCAACGCATACAGACGGGAGAGTTTTGTCTTATGATAACCAAAAATGCTTAAATACGTGAAAATACTTTTTTAGTATTATCACTAGTGCATAGTGTCGAAACCATTTCACAAATAATTATATTAATCTTAGCAAACATAGTGACTATGCCCGCATATATAGTTTACAAACAAATCGAATGGCTTGTATTGGTTATTGGGTTTCCAACAGGATGGTTCCTGACACGAAAGATCAATCGAGGACACGAAGCTAAGTATCTCTCGGTTAACATCCAGACAACGGACACCGAATACATAGCACGAAAGTATATATCCCGGTTAACATCCAGACATCGGACACCGTATATACTTTATTCCCTCAGGTTTCGAAGTAGATCTACCGCCGCATCTTTCGATTTTCTCTAGAGATTATGTATACAACCTAACCTCCAGTTTACCATCAATCCAGGGTGTGAGGTTCGTCGAGGCCACAATATACACAAAGCTACGCTTCAATAGCCATGCTTTGATCATCACTAGCTCATGTCATAACTCGAGAATGCCACGTTGACAATTCATGACATATCACTGATTTCAATCAATGCATACCCTCTAAGTTCATATGACTTAGAGACGAGGATAATAAATTGCCACAAATCCGATATATATTAATGGAAACCAGTGCTATGTAGTCGATTTCAATGTCAGACACACAATCTATACAAGTCCGTTCTGGGTCCGAACGGAACAACAATCCGAAAATCTCTAAATATATTAAGATCTCATGCCACTTATAACCTGTATTGAGTGATCGACCCAACCGATACATTAGCAATTAGTCCAAATAATTAAAAGATTCTCGGTCTTCCCTTATCGATTTTCACGTCTTCGGTTTCTTTAAAATGTTATATTATTACTTGGAATGGTTTTTGAAACATTCGATCCCGGTCTTTCCAAGTAATAAGCGCACTTTTATACAATAGTTATGGATCATTTCGTATTTTGAATTTAAATCTCCTTCCAAATCGTTATAAAATTTATTTGCAAACTAAGTTAGGTTCACTCAAATTTCACAAAACCCCATTATCGCCTTAACCCTTCCTTGAAACTTAATGTTCACTTCAAATCTTATATTTCAAAACAAAATTCTTTTATTTGTTGTTATTATTTCATAAGTTTTCAAAATTATCAAATCTAAATATGGTTTAAATTCCATTTGCGATAATTCAAACCATTCAAATTTAAAAGGGGATATAGTTCTCATATCAAATATCGTAATCATTCCAAGCCGTTTATATTCAACATAAAATACATATCATACCGATATATCATAATCATTTCAAAAATCGATTTTATATTCAAAATATAATATTCTTGTTGATCACCATACAATAATCTTCTCAAAATCGGTTAGAAGAATATATTTTTATTTCAAATATCAACTTGAATCAATGGTTTAAATCGGAAACAATTCCAAATTAGTAAGACATTACAAATATTTAAATAACCTGAAAAATTGATAAAAATGAAAATCATTTTATGAAAATATATGTATAATAAAAAAATTAGAGTACAATAAAATGATTAAAAACACTATATATATGAAGTGCTTTACTAAAATAATCTTTAAAATATAAATAGTCTTTAAATAACAATTATTTAATATATATTTTTTGAAAAAACAATATAATATAACAAAAGGAGAATCGAGCCATTATTTGCATTCAAAATCCATTATTTGCATAAAATCCATTATTTGCATAAAATCCATCGTTTGCATAAAATCCATTATTTACATACAAAATTCAAAATCTCATTTTTCTTCTAAATTGCAAACTAGTTGCATTCATTTTAGTATTTTTGAACATTGTTTAATTATTTAGATTTCCAAACAAATTTACAAATAATTTAAAATTTCAAATCACAAAATGATAATAATAAAATCGTTTTTTGTATGGCAAGGAGACTTCAACCGATTATCGCAAAATTCCACAACTGTAGTGTGTGACACAACCATAAACAAATCAAAATCAACCATACAAGCATGCAGTCATTCATCGTAAACACGATAAATTTCCGATAACCGATTTCGCTATGCGCAAAGCGTTATGGTCAATAACGCTCTGTGTTCAAATGTGTTTAACTACATAAATGTTAATCAAACCATCACACATAACAAACAACTTCCACAAGCCATAAATTAGCACAAACAATTTATAATTAACCACGAATTATAATTAACCATTTTATTAAATTTAAACTGGGGATTCTCACCTTTATGTTTCCAATTCTTTTTCAGAAGAACCCGCGTTTGTTTCTAACCAGCTTGCGGATAGTGTCACTTGCACTACTTCTTAACAAACCAGGTTTATATATTTCTTTCCTACAACTCTTAAATCCTTGTTTCCTTTGCAACCGAGATATATATATATATATATATATATATATATATATTCGGATATTCCCACTTTTGCTCTTCTCAACACAAGGGCCAAGGCTAGCTGCAGACGAAGACTGGAAAGGTGGCTGGAAATTTGCGTGGTTGTTTTAAATAAGAGCCAATTGTTTGAAATTTTCTTCTTTTTTTAGAAGGAAGCACGGAAGTGCTTTTGGAAAAGAAAAAAAAATTCAATTTTCCAGGATACAACGTAATACATGCTTGCGCATGCATGCACCATGCTACGGGAAGTTGTGGCACAAAATTTCTATCCTTTCTTTCGTTTATCCTCTTGCCCCATTTTTTTTTCTTCAAATAAAAGATCACGGACTGTTTTTCCTGAAAGGAGCGGAGGAGGCTCGATTTAAGGAGGGCAAGGGAAGAGTGGAGGAGAGCTGGGTGGTCTGGGTGGAATGGAGATGTGGTCTTGGCGGCTGTAAGGGTGGTGCTTGGCGACTGGTGATGGCGAAGGCAAGGTGGCGGTTGGGAGCAGTTCAGAAGGGTGATAGGAGAGGCGAGAGGGGGTTGTGGTTAGGAGTGAAGGGGTTTGCTCAAAGGCTGACAGCGCGAGCTGGTTGCCGGCGAGTGGGAAGTGTGGCGGATGTTGACAATGAAGTAGAGGTGAGTTCATGACGGCTGTTGAGAAGGGAATGTAATAACACGGTGGTTGTGGGTGTCTTCAAGGTGAGGCGGTGGAGTTGAAATACCGCCATGAAGAAGGTTGATCAGTTTAAGGGAAGGAGCGGATCTGCTTTAAGAGGAAAGACAGAGCATGGAAGGGAGTAGCTTCTCATGAACAAAATGATGGAGAGGGTTATACAAGGAGAAAGTTCAGGACCAAAAGAACACGCATGCGAACGAGGAAAAGGAAATGTGGAGACAACTCCGAGATTTGAGAACACGTATTGCATTGGGCTCCAAATAAATTAAAGTGCTTAAGCGGAAAAAATGTTGGTTGTAAATTTTAAAATCTTTACCAACGATGGACTACAAATCTCTATCGCCGACTTTAAATTTCAACCAGTGCACTTAAATAAAATCATACCTTTAATAGACAACGAATAACCATAACTAATGATAAAATCATGTACAAAACCACGATCCCAAAACCGTAATAAAATAGACTGGTTGATTATTTCTGTTAGGTGTCAAAAGGATCACAGTCTCCTTAAAATAAGCTAAAAAAATATGTGCTTATTTTTCAAATTAAAAATTTTAGTAAAATTTTATTAAATATTTTAAGACTGCGCGTATAGAAATTGAACGATTGTTTGAAGCGAATATTTAATTATAATTAATATTTGAACACTATTGTTTTAGTAACTATATTGCAAACTGTTTTGACTATTCGACCAATAACGAGCAATTTTGCCAAATGGATATTGTTCATAACTTAATTAATTTCAACCGAACGTTATCGTCTTCAAATCTTTATTTAACCTAACAATTTTTAAATCTTTATAAATTCCATATATAAATGACATTTTAAATCTTAATATTAAAAATAAATTTGTAAATTCTTTTGTACAACATTGAATAACATTTAAATGAATCATATAAAATAATTTCTTGTTAAATCTTAAAAAAACTTTTCTTTTACAAAATCACAATTATAAACTAGAACAAAATATTTATTTAAACTAATATACAAAAGTTTATTAATCCATGCTTATATTTATACCGTATTAAATTAAATATATATTCAGAAAAATCCAAACAAATTTCATATATTAACCATTGAAATTTTATATCGTTACACCTACTAAGAATCTGACTCATACCTAAAACAGATCAGCCATCACATGTACATCTGATCTGCTGTTCAATCCTCGTATGCCTATTCCTGTCACCGAATGCATATGCTGTTATTATGCCCAATTTTATCATCATATGGTTGTTTTGTTATTATGCCTATTTATGTTCCTTTCTCTTCCTCCTTCCCTTTTTATTTTTATAGCCACGTTAGCTTCGAGCCTAGGCCTATCGTCGAAATATGCGGACGAACGAAGTTGGGAATGGCTGGGAATGATAAACTAGGGCATGACTTGTATTGTAAAACATGACTGGGATTTGGAGGCATAATCTATACATTGATCTAAAACTTTAATTTGGGCATAACTCGTATTATGAATCATGACTGGGGTTTTTGGACGCATAACCAATACAGTACAATTTGACTAAAACTTGGGGGAAATGTTATATTGTGAATTATGACAGTAATTTGGGGTATATAAATCTATAGGCTTAATTTAAGATTTAGCAGAAGATGATAATGAAACTGTAAGTAACCTGCTGTAACTTGCGGAGATGTTTAATCTGTTAAAAAGACAAATATGCTGAAATCTGTTGAAACTGAATATTATAATTGAAAAAACCTACGATGAACATGAATAATTGTTTAAGAATGAATATGCCTAGATTTACAGTAAATAGAAACTGTAACTGCACTTAGACTGTGATGGCCCGTAAATCCGTACTATCTGAGTTGACGAAACAACACCCGTCCAACCCAAATAATACAAAATTACGAGTCATTAGGGTTAAGGAAAAAGGGGAAGATAGAATAGAAACAACAAAACAAAATCTCACAGTGGAACGAATAAAATATATTATATAACAAACATTTGAAATACAAAATTTGGTATCATATATACATACCATTATCAGAGTACAACACAACATTTGATACAGCGGAAATAACTCTAAATAACTAACGGTGAAGCCTCCTGCTTCAAGCTCCTCCAAGTGTATCTGTAAAAGTCTAAAACACTTGATTGCCCGTACAAATTTGGGCACCCAAGAGCTTGGAAAAAAACAAACAAAATAAACTCTGGGTCAGTCATGGGACTGGTGTGAGTAAACTCCAACCATATTGTTTTACTTTGAAAAACCTTTTGAAAGAAAAGGATAATAGTAAGACCAGCCTACACATAAACACGGACGGTTTATACCTTATTATAACCAAAACATTTTTGATATAAAAATCCAGTGATATTATAATAATGTCTAATCAAAATAAATAACCAAATAGTAGGAACACTTGCATCTCATGCTCTACATACATATTATAAAATCAAAAACTTCAAGGGGCTTATTGGAGATTGGATTCCAACTATGACAAGGTATGGGACCACCTCCCGATCAGTGTACTCTAGAGGGGATACACTGGGGTTTAGCAAGAACGCATTGCAACCTAGCCACACATGACCGTCCACTCATTTATCTTGAGTGTAGCGAATACATTGTCACCCACGGTTGTCGGCCGTCCAACCGTAATCCATAAGATACAGAATCGAAAGAAGAAAAAATAATTGAATTTTCTCTAGATCGGTGACAAATATATCCTGCTTGGGTATGACCCAACTTTCCATGCTTCCTGCCCGATTTTTGTCATTTCCTGGTTGTGAGGCTTGAGGCTACGTTTATCTTTTCAGAACATTTTTCTACCATACACTTTGAATGCCACATCGTCAAACCCGTCAAATCACTAGTTGATCTTCTCAAAAATATTACAGGTATAAAAGTTAAGAAAAACGAATTCCTCCACCACCAAACGTAATACCTTGAAAAGATCGTCTTATGTGATCTGTTAGGAATACTCAGTCAGACATTCGTCCATACAAGTTGCCCTGGGACTGGACAAACATAACAGCCCTTGCATTTAACTCCGTCTTCCATTATCTTCAGCATAATCTAATTCACAATGCCTATGCCTATACAGAATGGTTTTCAGATATTAAATCCAACCGGTCTCTCCATATTGACAGCGATGGTCAAAAAATCTTTGATAGCTGGTGATTTAACTATCAAAGGAAAACAAAACATCCATCACACAAATCATTGGCCCTTTTTAATTAATATTCATTTTAACTTTTCTTATCAATTCTGTATATATCAATATACTGATTTCTAGTAATCAAAATATTTTAACTCCTTAAATTTTCGGAAAATTTCGCCAGCACCTCCTTTGTATCGGTCAATAGTTCAAACCCCAACTCGCCTCTCTAGGCCCTTTCCATTCAAAAAGAAAATCAAAAAGCCAAGTGGCTTACCCAATAGGCTCATAAAATATCATATGGAAATTGAAACATTTACCTTTTGGTCGGGCACTTAATATAAAATCTTCATTCTCTTCGTTTCATATCTGTCTAACATATGTACGGCCATTTCCAATTTATTTCAATCAATTCAATCATTTTTACTTTAATCGTTTTCATTCGCTAATTAATTTTCCAATTAGCTTCTTTGATTATTCTGCTTTTAATTTGAACATATCACATTCAAATACATTTGTATTAACGTACCTAATTCAAACTCAATCTCCTTGCTCACTTCCCATTTCTAATCCATGTTTTATATTCAAATTCTCGATTAACAAATCCATTCATTTAAACTAAGTTGTGTTCGAATCACAACTCTATTAACTAATTCCTTTTGAAATTAGTTAACCTCATTCGATAAATAAAAATCTGATTTTTGTATCAAAAATCACTTTATCTATTCCACTTGAGTTCATATTTAATTTATAACTCAAATCTGGATTTTACTGCTGGAAATTCGGATTTTTATTCATTCAAAACCCTTTTAGTTTATTTTATAAACCATTATGGTTTAAAAGCGCTTATGGCACCGTTTTTCTGAAAATTTGATTTTGACATAACTCAAAATCTATATGATGAAATTAATATTTTTCTCTTCTATTATAAAATTATTATTCAATAGGTCCGGGCGTTTCTTGTTTCATCAAATTCCGATTTATATTGACTTCTATATACTCGATTGAAGTTCGAAACGCCTAATTATGAACTACCGCGCCACGACGAGTTTGTTTTAATTAAATTTAAATATGAACGTTTTAAAACTTCGTTTACTAAATAAATTCCGTTCTTTGAAAATTTTAATCAAAATTAAACCATTCTTCCAAATTTAACTTAAAACTCCGGTTATCCAAATCGTTGATTATTTTATCAAATAA
This sequence comes from Allium sativum, assembly GCA_030737875.1. Classification (NCBI taxonomy): domain Eukaryota; kingdom Viridiplantae; phylum Streptophyta; class Magnoliopsida; order Asparagales; family Amaryllidaceae; genus Allium; species Allium sativum. The sequence goes on from CM060925.1 coordinate 218,454,376, forward strand.
TTAGTTATAAATTTATTTACAACTCAAATTCATTTTAAATTTCCATTCAATTCATAAAATCTGATATAATCGAATTCTATTATAAATTTTTTTTATGGGAATAATTAATAAATTCAACGTCTTTTACCATAACAACCTAATATCATCTCTTGATAAGAGTAGAGTCATTCAAGTTGGGGTATTTTATCTATACCTTAGACCTTGACCGACAATGTTCTTATCTTGAGACGGATAAGAGTTTGTAATACAAATTGACATTACATATCGTAAAAATCTCTTCTTTTGTTCCATTTAAAAATATGATTTCTAAATGGCATCCCTTATATTTGGAAAAAATCTATTTCCAATTTATCAAATGAAGATTACTTCAACATATATATAAAAAAAAAATATGAATCAACTTCCTTATTTTATATTTAACAAGCTTACATTTAAAACTCGATTCCTTATTTGAAATATTTTATTATTATAATTTATATATATGATCGTATAATCTGTTTTCACATTAAAATTCTAATTTTCTATTTAATACAGTTCCAATATCTTTGGAAATAAAATTTAATTTCTATAAGTTTGACTTTACTGAATTCAAATCATAAATCTGTATGAATTTATTTCAATCCAATTTATTCCAAACATCGGAATAAATTCCCATGTTTTCTTCTCGATTGATTCCAAATTCATTTATATTCATTCTTGAATTAGAATTTTAAATTATACCATGATAGTTAATTTACTTTATTTATAAATACCATTTATAAATTTCATTTCATGGTTTAAATATTAAAATAAGCTTTGATTTCGAATTCCATTTGGAAATCCAATTTCACTTCAGAAAATAATCTTTCCTTTTTAAATTCGTTCTTGAACTTAAATTTTAATATTATCAAATGATAATATTTCTTTCCAATTATAAACACTGTTTATAAATTCAATTACTTGTTTTTATTATTAAAACAAGTTAATATTTCTCAATGCATTCGAAATGCCATTTCCATTTCAAAAAGTAAAATTTTCCTTTTTAAATTCAAAAGTCCATTTTTATGATATTTTTAAATATCTATATCTAGGGCCAGTGATATTCGAACATCCATAAACACCCAATTATTAATCACAGGTTTCAAACACATCATATATTATAATATATATGGAAACAAACAATTATAAATTTTGAGGGATCCAGTTGGATCCCTCCAACCAGTTTTCCTGCATCCATGGATGTCAGACAACATAAATAATACCAGTCCAGCTTCACGGCAGGACATCACGGTATAGAAAGTCATCCACTCATATATCGTGGGGCGGTAGGTTCGTCTGCTAATGATACTGCGGGCACCCGCTAATTGTACTGCGGGAAATCCAATATATATATATATATATATATATATATATATATATATATATATATATTAACCACAATCACCAAGCCTAAATAACTAATATATATAATAACCAAGACTGGTAAATCATTTGCAAATGCATCCAAGCAGCCAATAATTTATTTTTAATGATAAAAATAAATTTTTAAGTAAGACTTACTCACCTTGTTTTTCCTTTTTTGAATATCCATTTAATTACATATTTCATGACTACGAATCTTCTTGAATCATCTTTTCAACACCTACTATTATCAATTTTATTTAACGAATAAATGACTATTTACTTTAATTAACTACAAATAAATAAAACATTTTATGAATTTAATTTTAGTAAAACATATACCTTATTTGCCTTGTAGTTTAATCGACCAACTACGAAGGATTTTCCCGAATCAACACAGTAACTTGCTGCCTTTGCTATAGGCTTCCCTTGGCCGATTTCTCACAGCTTCCCCCCTTCAAAGCTTTACAAAAAAATTGCTGATGGACGGTCTTGCTTCTTTCCTCTTACAGCAATTTCAATTGCAAACTTTTATCACTGCATCTCCTCTTTCATCCACCTAAATTGACTTCTACATCTCACTAACAAAACCAACATCATTGCCATTCCATTGTCTACAATACTTCGATCTCCTCCTATCCCTTATCACCTTCAGACCAGCACCAAACTCCTTAAATTCATCATGTTTAACCCTTCTCAAATTTAACAACCCAAACTTCCTATTTACCATACTGCCGAACTCAAACAATAACCCAGTTCATCCCTCAAACTTCACAATAACGCAGCAACGACCTCGATTATCCCCTTTGATCATCGTAATATTCCTTTAATCAGTCCTGCCACTCGTGACTTCAAGCTTTATTGTGTGGTCTACAGTAGGAAGTCCGACCTTTCTTTCCATCGATCATCACTAATTTTCAGTTATACAATCTCCTCCATATCCAGATTCCAACGCTAATCCCTGCTTCACTTAGCTCCGCCTTTATCCCCATCGAAGCTCAGCCCCAACATGCGCCTGAATCGCGAGCGCGTCCATCCTGGTGTCGAGCTTCAGGCGTGATCTTGGTCAAGTTTCAGGTAATTTACATCGTGATTTCCAGTTCGCGAGTTATTGACAAGCTCCGGATTCTTAGCGATTTCAAATTGCGAGGTCTGAGTTGAACGAGAATGAATTTGACATCCTTGCTTTCGATTTTGAATTCCTCGAATTGGAGAGAATTTAGCGAGGCTTCGACTTTTAAATTTGACAAAATAAGAAAAAGGGAAATGAATTGAATAACTTTTGTTATGTTTCAGGTAGAGTAAAATGTGAAGCCAACGTTGTTTATATAATTGCTGAGAGGAGACAAGAGGTACTCTCCATTAAATCCTGTGTTTGCTTGATATCAAGATGGGGGAGACAATTAGTACGCGATTTAAAAGAAGGGTGGCTAGTTTCAGATTATAGGTCGGCTTAGGTAAGAATAATTAAATTTTGACTTGATTTTATTTTAATTAAAAACTAAAATATCTCACGGTCCTTTAATTTAAAACCCTGAGCTACTATTTCGATGTAACGATCGATGTTCCACTGTTATGATAATATTTTGAACTCAACGGGACGAGTTCTGAAATTAAATCTAACTGTACAGAAGAGATTAACGATTTAAATTAAATTCAATTAAAAATATAAATCAATTCCAAACAATTAAATTCGTTGATAGTAAAATATTATTATCGTTCTAATTCAATATAGAATTTATACTTAATTGGCTGAATCATTTCGATTAAGTTTTAACTGTGAATTTTATTATTTATTGTTTTCGTATTACATCACTTTGATATATTCGATATTAAATTGTATATTGATTATTAAATCGACAAATTCAATAAAAATTAGTTTATAATTCCTATTAAATATTTAAAATAAATTTAAATATTCAATATTAAATGGCTAAAAATATGTGACGTTACATAGACGTGAGATGAGATTACACTTGTGGTAGAAGTTTGCCCGGAATCGACCAGTAAATTCAATGTCCACAAGTGGTTAATCTAATGTGAGGGGTCGAGTGTGTAAATGTACACGTAACAATGCTAATACACGAGGTTAATGCCGACTTGTGGTAGTAGTCTGCCCGGAACCGGACGACATATCCAAGCATCCACAAGTGGTCAACTTAATGTGAGAGGTCTGGTGCATTAACGTACTTGAACGGGGAATGATAATAACCGATTATAATTAATTACATTAATGAGAATGTTATATAATAGGTAAGCTTATCCTAGGGACAAGTGGAAATTATAACATAAGTTATAATAAAAGAAAGGAAACTTATTAGTAAACATTAGTTAAGAGAACTAAGTTAATATGTAAACAATGACAAGTTGTAGTGACATGTTAAACAGAAAACAAGTGAATTGAGATGAAATATATTTAATTACATATTAAGTAAAACATGTTATTGTAACTATGGAATCAGATAATGAATAATATAAAGGATTGTAGATTACGTTCGTTAATTACAATCCGGGGATAAGAGATTATAGATTGCTTTTGTTAATTACAACCTGGAGAATAACATGTTATGGGCTTATTAATAAACTTAAATGGATTAAGTTATATATATATATATAGAGAGAGAGAGAGAGAGAGGCAGGTTCGAGAGCACCCTAAACAGTGCAGCACCCCCAAATGCCCCTCAATCTCCACCAAGTATTTCCCCTTCTCTCTCCTTCCACTACTCTCTCACTTCCCACTCACATTCTTTAATATAAACGAGTGGTGGAAATCAGGGGGCATTTGGGGTGCTCCATTTTTGGGGTGCAACCGAACGCTTTCCATATATATATATATATATATATATATATATATATATATATGAAATTAATAAGCAAGAGGAACTTGGTAATTTGAAAAGAAGTCAATGTGAATGGGAATAACCATTAACTTGATATACTTAACCTATTTAAATCTATGGGGGTTACATGAACCTGTCAAATTGAGTAGGGGTTAAGTAAACGTGCTTGAATCAGTAGGAGTTAAGTTAATCTTGTTAAATCTGTGGGGGCAGGTTATATATATATATATACGTAACAAACTTAACTTGTTTTATTTGTTGGGGTTATGCAACCTTGTTAAACTGTTAGGCATAACCTGTCAAAATCCTTGTAGTGGAGATGCAAGCCTAGGGGGAAGCTTGTATCATCTGTTGTATGGAACCCGTATCAGTCCGTAACCCATCTTGGTATCAAACGGGGAACCCCGAACTAGGTTGGGGTCTAGGCACGCTTACTGGGCTGATTGTAAGAGGCTCATTTAAGTGGGGATGTTGACGGTGCACTCCGTCGGATTCATGTGCGTGCATGAATCTGCTTGCGTTGGGATAATAAGAAGCTATGACATCATTAGATGGTTGTGCATCTCATTAATAAAGGGGTTTCCACTTTAGGAAGTGATACATACTATTGTGAGCCAAGCACAGGTGTCTACAGGATAGAGGGACGATTGATTGGGGTAGTAATTAGGGAACATCTAGTCTTGCTTGTTTAGCAGCCCGTTATTATCGTTGGGGGGTATCACTTGTCATTTCTGTGGGGCTACCTATTATTATTGTATGGGGTAAAACCCCTCATTAGAAGTACACCTAAGTCTACCATTCTGTTTCTGTTGGGGTCATCTTATTTCTGTTAAACTAGTATTGGTGTAGAGAAAAGTACTTGGGAAGCGCAACATATTCTGTTATGTTTATTCTGTTTATCCTGTTCAGCCTATTACACCTATCATATGATACTATTATCTATCTCATCCAATGTGTATGCCTGTCACGATGCTTTTACTTGTTTATATGCTAAAAGTAACTAGACACGCTAGACTTTACGTTTGACCCATTTTGTTTCCTTTTCCCTCTCTTCCTTTCCCCCCAGGTTCTCAGGATGGGAATACTCACGCTTGATTAGGATTCACTACACCAAAACAAAAAAATTGGCACACTAGGATGCAGAGATTTGATATGGCTTTAAACCGTATTAAATTTGATACAGCTAATAGCCGTATCAAATTTCATTTGCTACAGCTCAACCTATCTGCACCTCCCTCAACCTTTGGAATCTAACCGTAGATCATCGATGGTTTGGTTCAGTCCGTAAGACAAGGCTTTGATCTGTATCAAAACGCGTGATGTCTTCCTTCCCATTTTTATTTTTGTTTCTCGCTCACTTTATCCCTTTTCATTTCAACCGATATAAAATAAAACTTCCCAAACGAAAAAATTTGTCGTTCCTTCCCTCTTCTCCAAATCACCACTTCCCCAAATCAAACCACGTCTTCTATTCTGGAAAACTATTCTTCGATTGCTAAGTATCGTTGCTTGCTTGTTAATGAATTGGGGATTTCGATCGAAAACCGTGAGTTTCTCTGATCTTATTTGTAACAACCCGGAAAATGTGAACCAATTTAAAAATTTTAAAATTGGTTATTGTCAAAGAATTTAAACAATTGAAATAGAACATTTCAATAAAATAATGTATTGGAAATAGTGAGGCGGTTTGAAAATTTGAATTCAAACTTTGACTGACTGTACCGGGTGGAAAATATAACAGATTTTAGTGAAACCAAAAATATTTAAATCTGTTTATGAATACCTTTCTAACGAATCTGAAAAATCGAAGTTTTATAGCAGGAATCAAAAGTTATGGCCAAATGAATTTTCAGAAAGGTCGCTTTTTAGATTATATGGCCCTTGAAAATAGACATTTTGCTAACGACCTCGGAATTCGACGAAACCACTTTTGTTGGATCCGGGATGTCAGACTATTGCTAGGTTTCAAATTTCATAATTTTCGAAGCTAGTATGTGAGCGGGGCAAAAGAAAATGCGATTGGTCAATTTCTGTTAAATTGGGTCGACCAGAAGATAGACTTTTTGCAAACGATCTCAGAATTCGACGAAACTAGTTTTGTTGGGACCGTAGCATCAAAACATAGCTAAATTTATTTTTCTGGAATTTTTCGAATCAGTTTGTGGTCCTGGCAAATTGAAATGTACGTTCAAATTAAATATAAAATATTTTATACTTTAATTTGAAAAATAACTGACTGTAACAGTCGAATTGGCCAACGAAACGTATCCCATTGTGTCCGGGATGGGGGTATTAAGCTAGGGGCGACAGTCGTTGGGTTTAAATTAGTGTCCGTGTGTAGAAACACTATTTAAATTTTTTTATAAAGCATCGGCCAATAGGAAATCTCATTTCATAATTTAAAAATAAAAAAAAACCTTAGAAACCCTCGCCGCCTCTCTCTCGTTCACGGGGGAAACTGCTCCACGCTTCCCTCCCTTTTTCCGATCGCCTCCGTCAACGTTGATCTCCGCCACCACCGTGACTCGACGGCGCTGCCTCCCCTCTTCAAATCCGACTCACCCTCTCCCTCTCTCTCTCCTCTTCATTGTTGAGAATGGGGCCAAGGAAGTCGCTGAATTCACGTCGACGCCACGATTGCCAGAGACGATCGCACCTGCTCCTCCGACCACGCGCAGCAGCGCCTCGCTCCCCTCTTTCACGTCGCACCTTCTGATTGGAGCATCGATTCACGGATTCCAAGAAAATTTGAAACCCTAGTTCGAACAAACAAAGAATGGTACGACCTTTGATTTCAGAACTGATTTTTAACACTTTAAGGTGTTGCAAAACTTTAAAAAATCATATCTTTTTCGTATATTGACGAAATTCGATGAAACAGGAAACATCGGGACCGCAAGGAGGCTCTCTACCACATAGAAGAGACCGCGGATTTTTCTGAGCCATCTACGATTTTTAGCACTTCAAAAACCAATGTGAGGAATCTAAATTAAATTGTGTGAAAGAATTCGTGTTGTATAAATTATATAAGCGAAGTGTAAATTATATACGCATTGTATACCTCATGTACATGTGTTGTATAAGTTATATTAGCGATGTATAAATTATACAAGCGTTGTATGAAACATATATGCTTCGAATTGTGTTGAAATGCAAGTGAAATATAGAAATAATATATATATACTCCCCTCGTCCACAAACCATGGACGATATTTATTGCTTGTGATTGGCGTGAAAATATATAGTATGACGAATGGTTGAAAATAATTGTTTGTGGTTGATATTGTGGTTGAAAAATACCTTTGTGGTTGAAAAATACCTTTGTGGTTGAAAAATACACTCTTGTGGTTGAAACAAATTAGAATAGAATTGTGGAAATGAAAATAAAACATGCCGCCTGGGTGCGAACTAGATGCATGATTCCCCATTGTCAAAAACCGCGAGGTTTTAAGGTAGAGCGAGGAGCCGTACTAGGGACGGTCCCGGTTTTAACTACCCTGCCGTTATGCTGCCGAAATTTTCTGAAATATTAATGTGTTAGAATAATTTTCATTTGTTGAAATTATTTTTATACATGTTGAAAGAATATTCATGTCTTGAATTGAAATTCATTCGTTGAATTGAAATTCATGTGTTGAATGATATTCGTATTTTAAATAAATAGCTTTAACAACAAAAATCACATTTTTATATATATATACAAACTGTAAAGAATATTCATGTGTTGAATAGAAATTCATTCGTTGAATTGAAATTCATGTGTTGAATGTTATTCGTATTTTAAATAAATAGCTTTAACAATAAAAATCACATTTATATATATATATATATACAAACTGTAAAGAATATTCATGTGTTGAATTGAAATTCATTCGTTGAATTGAAATTCATGTGTTGAATGTTATTCGTATTTTAAATAAATAGCTTTAACGATAAAAATCACATTTTTATTATATATACAAACTATAGAGAACATTCATGTGCTGAATTGAAATTCATTCGTTGAATTGAAATTCATGTGTTGAATGTTATTCGTATTTTAAATAAATCGATTAGACAATAAAAATTACATTTTTATTGTGAATATGAAGTGTTAAAAACATTCACGTGTTGAATAAATATTTCTGATGATAAAAATATTACTTTTATCATGTATACGCTTTGATAAAAATACACGCGTGTTGAAATAAATATTAGTTCGCTAGAAATATTATTATTAGCTTTGTTCTGCATATATATACATGTGTCGAACAGGGAAAATGGATTAGCTGTAGAGTAAAGAAATTATTTGCATGCCCGACAAATAGGTAAGCCTTGATGAGTTGGCTGCGCAATTTAATTTTATATCAACTCCTGTGAATGTCATTGGATGCGAAGTGCTGGTTATTCTGTGTGTAATAATAAACATCGCCATAGGATAGTAACAATTAATTTTGAACTACACTACGTGGCATACTTCTTGACGATAGGCATACTTCATCATATTCCACATAAGCATTTGGAGCTTGTGTGACGAGGTTGAAGATTTACCATATGAGCGAGAGGCTTGTATGGCGATGATTATATATTACAGGTTGAACTGATGACTGATATGGACTATATAAAATATAACGATAAATTGCCAGATTAATAAAAACCCCACACGGGTCTGGAGTTGACAATAATCACGTCTCTCTAGTCATTAGATACGACACATGGATTATTTATTCCCACACGGGACGAGGTGACGAGGATTTATCCTCTGGAGTAATTAAAAATACACGCTCCCTCAGGCTTGACAGGGTGACGAGAATTTATTCTCTGGAGTTATTATCTATACACGCTCCCCTGTAAACACCAGAATATATCACTATAAATATGTGTATGCTTTATAGGATTTATTGGGTACCTAACACGGCCCAATAAATTTCCAAACCTCTTCCCGTACAAAGGAGGTTATGGCGAAATTTTTCGAAATAGAAAGGCGTTAGTGAAATATTTGAAGTGAAAACGATATTGGAATTTTTCGAAATATAAAGACGTTAGTGAAATATTTGAAGTGAAAACGATATTGAAATTAAAGAATGAACTATATTTATATATATAAATAGAAATAGAAATAAAAGGAATCGAAGCCGTGCAATTCGTGTTTTGAAATCGTAATTTGAATCGATTAGTACGAGAGATCCGACCATCGGATTTTCCCGAAACCGCAACTGTTGGGTTCGCCTTGGAAATATCTTTCCAACAACATCAACTTTGTAGAAATCCAACGGTTGGATTGTCTGGAATGTTTAATTCAAATCTGAAGAAAAACAGCGCCAGAATCGTTTATATTTTATATATAAATATAATTTAATTAAATCGAATAACGACGCTGCAGTTCGTATTTTGAAACCGTAACTTCAAACGACTAGTGTGGAAGATCCGACCGTCGGATTTTCACGAAACTGGAATCGTTGGGTTCGCTTTGGGAATATCTTCCCAGAGACATAGACTTTGTAGAAATCCAACGGTTAGATTTTCCGATATGTGTAAAACAAATCTGGGGAAAATCAGCGCCAGTGCCCCGGCACGACCTGAAACGTCGTTTAATTAAATATGGCCATTTTTAAATAAATAAAAATGGCGAAAAATCGTTATAAAATATTATAAGCAACATGGATTGGAAATAAACCAATTTTGCTTGACCTGCTTGATATTTGATGGTTGTATGTGTTTGACATGAAAATAATACTAAAGAACTGAAATGTGAATGTCGAATAATATAACCATGGAAAGAATTGATTTGAATTCTAATTATACGAGAATTATTTGAAAAGGCCGAGTTAACCCTCATTTCAAATAATTGATCGAACGATTCGAAGTTGAAAATACGAAGACGGTTCAAAACCGACGATCTTCGTATCATTTGGATGGGCGCTGCTGAGGTTCCTGATTGGAGTAGCTACCGTGAAGGAACGGAAGTAGTAGCCGTCTGAACGTATGTGTTGATTGTACGGATATACGAGGAATATGGTGCCTCCGGTTTCGTTCAGACCCAGAACGGACTTGTAAATGGACTGTGTGTCTGACATTGGATTTTGTTCTGTACTGATTGATCCATGTTAAATATATATCTGTTTGGCGGCGGAGAATTTATTCTTTTGCTTAACGCCCTTCTCTGAGACGTACGAGCTCAGAGGTTATATATCGATAGAAATCAGTCATATGGAGTGGATTGCCTATGTGGCATGCCAAGATGCAGTGAACAGGGCTTTTGTTGCAAAGCAAAGCCTTGTGTTCGATGATCAAAGCACGGCCTACGTGGCCTGGCTTTGTGTATAGCGTGGATTCGCGAGCCTCACACCTCGGTATGAGTTAAAAACAGGATAAGGACTACGGGGAGAGCACGACATTTCTTTCTAGCTAGCGGTAGTGTTAGTGCTTAAACTGTCTGACATTTATATTATTTTTACCGATGTGGATGTTGGAATGAGGCGCCTCGATATTAGGTCTGTTAGGACCGAGAAACGTGTGTTCAGGAATACTAATCCACTAACGTAAGTGTGGACCGGCCCTAAAGATCCAAGGGTTTCCCAGAGCGTGTAGTCCTGAGGCATTTGCTAGAGTGTTTCGAAGCGGAGAGGAGCTTGCCCCTTGCCTCGACTCATGACGGAAATCCAATTTCCAATACGAGATAACGGATTCGATTGTAACTTATGTATGGCGACATAGTGGCATGGGACGCTCATGTCGTCTATGATTGATATTTATGATGATATTCGTTTTTGAAACATATATGCACTAGTAATAATATCAAATGATTTTGCTTTACACGTATTAAGCATATTTGGCCATTATAAGGTAAAACTCTATCCTCCGGTTTGCGTTGCATTGTATGATGGGACTTGAGTCTTATAACGGCTTCATTCTTTTTAAAAAAAAGCATTGCGTTGTTTTAAAGAATTCACTTTGTTCCAAATGTACCGGCAATCACTGGAGTAAACCCGTTCCGCGAAAGTGGCATGGTCCTTTGATTTACCTTATTACTATTGTTTAACCTGTTAAGTAGATTTCTCATACCAGTCCCATGACTGACTCGTTGTTTGTTTCACTTTGCAAACTCGGGTGCCCTTATTTTCACACGGGCAGCCTAGTTAACAGACGACAGGTTGTTTTGGCTTAGCACTGCAGGACGAGGTGCACTTTTGCTTGATGGCGATGGATTAGATTTGTATTTTGGCTATTGACTTTCTGCCTGTCTTATGTATATGATTCCGCCTATGGCGATGCAGACTGTTTTACTTCCAGTATTTATTATCGTATGTATATGTACCGCCTCAGGCGATGTAGACTGATACCCTTATTATGTCTCACTGTATGTATATATTCCGCCTATGGCGATGGTGACTGATCATTTCCCCTTTTATTTACTAAGTTATATCCTACGTTGTGCTATTCTGATGTTGTTACATGTTATGATTCCGCTGTCATATCTATGTAAAATTATTCTATTTATTGTTTTTGTTATTATCTATATTCTGCTATGATGATTGATGTGTTATATTCCAATGATTATCCTTAACACCGTCACACAGATTTTGGGATCGTCACAGTTGGTATCGGAGCTTTGGTTAACCTTAGTTCTGGAATCTAACACATTAAACACCTCGTTAGAATAGAATCAGTAGTGTTCAAAGGCGAGTGGCTCGTTAGAGATAGGATTAGTGATGTCCTAGAATGAGCTAAGCAGAATAGCAAAACAATTTGATCAGTACATCATTACCTTTCCTTATGTTCTCCTACTTTATCATATTTGAAAGTTATCATTTCCGTGAGCTTGACTCTTTTCTTGCTTAAACAGTATTTTATTTGATGGCTACACGAGCAGCTGCAACCAGAGGTGGCCGAGGAGGCCGAGCAGGTAGAGCTGGAGGACGGGGGAATATCCCCGCAGCAGAAGAGGGTCCTATGATTCAGCCACCAGCACCACAGGACTTCGATCTTGATCGACTAGCAAAGAGGTACAGAAACCTCAGAGGCAAACCTTTTTCGGGCATTGGCACAGTGACAGAGGCTTTGGCATGGTTGAAGACATGCGAGAAGATTTTTACAGGCATGAGACTTGGAACCCACGACAAAGCGATTTTGGGTGCTTGGCTCTTGCAGGAGGAGGCCGAGTTATGGTGGGATGACGTCACCAATGAAGATGAGGAGGATACTGTTAGGACCTGGGAGGAGTTCAAGACCCTGTTCAAGGGAAAGTTCATCCCCCAGCAGGCATTAGAGCGGATGCGTGATCAGTTTGCTAATCTCCAGCAGGGAGACCGTTCTATTCAAGACTACCTCAAAAAATTCACTTAGCTATCACGCTATGCTCCAGAGCTTATTTTGTCATCCAAAGCAAAGAACAAGAGGTTCATATTGGGGCTACGGCGCAAGTACCAGGACCGGGCCATGAGCAACATCAAACTCCTATTTTCAGAATTGGTAGAGATGGCCTCCAACTACGAAGATTTGGATGAGAGAAACTCCAACCTAGACCGCGCCAAAAGCCAAGCTGGAAACAAGCGCAAAGCTTCTGGAGATCAGCCAGAGTCCAGCAATGCAGCAGCCGCAACTCAGCAATCTGGAAAGATACCCAAAGGAAGCTGCTACAACTGCGGAAAGAAGGGGCATTATTCAAATGTGTGCACCGCCCCAAAGAGACTGAAGGAAAATCCAGAAAGCTCAAACCCGAACCCCCGCAGCTCAGCCGAATGCTACAACTGCCATCAAAAGGGGCACTTTAGCAGGAATTGTCCTTTGAAGAAGAATGCACAGGTGGCTCATGTTTATGACGGGGAGACCCCGCCAGCTATCACCAATGGATCAGGTAAACCCGACGTCTTGGGAGGTACCCTTACCATTAAAAATATTCCTGTTTCTGTACTTTTTGATACTGGTGCATCACGTAGCTTCATTTCTAGTAACACTGTTCACAAGTTAAAATTGAATCAAAGGAAGCTTAAAGAACCAATTAAAGTTCAAAATCCGATAAGAGGTTCTATTATTCTCAGCTCATATTGTAATGTACCCGCCTCATATTCTTGTTATCGATTTCCTTTTAAAGTGATTGTCATGGACTTTTCCGAATTTGATGTTATACTGGGGCTGGACTGGTTGACAAAATATAAGGCCGAAGTTAGATGTGCCGAAAGAATCGTGAAAGTTAAAACAAAATTTGGGCATATCACTATACCATGTCTCAGTTCAGAAACCGATAGAAAAGAATTTTGGTCTGCTTTGGAAGTTACTCCCACTTCATTAGAAAAGATACCGGTCGTTAAAAACTATGCGGATGTGTTTGAGGAAGTCGAAAACTTACCTCCGCAAAGAGAAATTGAGTTCAGAATAGATCTAATTCCGAACGCCCGACCAGTAGTACATCCAATTAGAAGAATGGCCCCGAAAGAAAACGAAGAGTTAGGTAGCCAAAATCGAGAATTGCTTTGGAAACGTCTGATCAGACCAAGCTTTTCAGATTGGGGAGCAGCAGTAGTGTTTGTCCCGAAATCAGACGGTACTCTAAGACTTTGTGTTGATTACCGAGATCTCAATAAGCAGACACTGAAGAATAAATATCCCTTGCCATGAATCGATGATCTGTTAGATCAATTAAATGGGGCGACAGTATTCTCCAGAATGGACCTAGCTACAGGTTTCCACCAATTACGTATAGCCGAAGACCGTGTTCCTTTGACAGCCAAAAGGGGTCCCGATTTATTCTACCAATGGTTAGTAATGCCGTTCGGTTTGTGTAACGCTCCAGCATACTTCGTCGATCTTATGAACAGAGTGTTCCGTGGTGTCTTGAATAAATTTGTTATGGTCTTCATCGATGACATTTTAATCTACTCCAAGTCAGAAGGCGAGCATGCAAAACATTTAGAACAAGTGTTGGTAATTCTGAGGAGAAATGTCTTGAAAGCTAAATTTTCTAAGTGTATCTTCTGGCAGGATGAAGTTAAGTTCCTTGGCCATGTCGTATCAAAAGAAGGGATTGCTGTGGATCCAAGCAAGATTACAGCGATTCAGGACTGGAAACAACCTACTACCCCCACAGAAGTTCGAAGTTTCCTTGGATTGGCTAGTTACTATCGGAAATTCGTTAAGGATTCTTCGAAGATATTTGGTGTATTAACAAAGCTTACAAAGAAGCATGAGAAATTCAGATGGACTCCCGAATGTGAGGAAGCTTTCCAGGAGCTGAAACTGAAACTGACAACTGCTCCAGTATTAACAATTATAGAAGGAAACCAGGACTTGACTGTATGGACATATGCTTCTATTAGAGGGCTTGGCGCAGTATTAATGCAAAAGGGCCAAGTGGTCGCTTATGCCAGCCGTCAGCTGAAGCCGCATGAAAGAAACTATGCGACTCATGATCTTGAGTTGTTAGCTATCGTGTTTGCTTTGAGAATCTGGAGGCATTATTTATTGGGCGAGAAGTTCGAACTATTTACCGATCATCAATCGTTGAAGTATCTATTCACTCAAAAAGATTTAAACTTGAGACAACAGCGTTGGTTAGAATTCCTTGCAGCATACGATTTTGAGATTCTATACACTCCAGGGAAAGCCAATGTTGTAGCAGATGCGCTCAGCAGAAAGAATGAAATCATCGCCAGTTTTATCATTACTTCTTCCTTGGAATATAAGATTACTGTTCTCCAGAAAGACGATGAATTTATTAAAAGGATTAGTCAGCGGATCCAAGAAGGAAAAACTTCAGATTTTAGCCTAGATATCCAAGGGGTCCTAAGATTACGAGGGCGAATTTGTGTACTAGAAATTTCTGAGCTCAGAAGGGAAGTACTTAATGAATGTCACAAGTCTAAACTGAGTATCCATCCGGGAGTTAGCAAAATGTACAATGATATTAAGCGTACGTTCTGGTGGAAGTCGTTAAAAAGGGACATTTCAATATATGTTAGCCGATGTCCCACCTGTCAATAAGTTAAGAGCGATCAGCAAAAATTGGCTGGATTATTACAACCATTAGAAATTCCAGGATGGAAGTGGGAACAGATTTCCATGGACTTCATTGATGGTTTGTCTCGAACTAAGAAGGGAAACGACAGTATTTGGGTGATCGTAGATCGCTTCACAAAGACTGCCCATTTCATACCTGTCAGATCCAACAGAACGACTCAAAGTTTAGCACAGATTTACTTCAAAGAAATAGTTAAATTGCATGGAGTGCCGCTCAATATAGTCAGTGATAGAGATCCCCTATTTACTAACAAATTCTGGGAAGCATTCCAGACCGAATTGGGAACCAAATTGAATCTAAGCACCGCTTATCACCCTCAGACAGATGGCCAAACTGAGCGGGTAAATAGAATTCTAGAAGATTTACTGCAGGCTTGCATTATTGATTTTTGCGGGTCATGGGAGGATCACTTACATTTGGCAGAATTCTCTTATAACAATAGGTATCAAGAAAGTTTGGGAATGTCGCCATTTGAAGCATTATACGGTAGACCGTGCAGATCTCCCGCATGTTGGGTAGAACCTGGCAACAGACTTGTGTTGGGGCCCGATATGATTCGAGAAGCATCAGATAAAGTCGATTTCATCAAGAAGAGATTGAAAACCGCACAAAGCCAACAGAAAAGTTATGCTGATGCGAGAAGAAGAGATTTATCATTTGCCATTGGCGATTATGCTTATTTAAGACTTTCTCTGATGAGGGGAGTAATCAGATTTGGCAAAACAGGGAAGTTGGCACCGAGGTTTATTGGTCCCTTTCCTATACTTGAACGAATTGGAACTCTTCCTTATAGGGTTTCATTACCTGATTGGTTGCCTGGAGTGCATGATGTGTTCCACGTATCACAACTTAGAAAACATGTGCATGATCCGGATCTTGTTGTAGAAGAAGTAGCACAAGAGGACTTGGAAATTACTCCAGAATTAGCAGTCAGAAGAGAGCCAATAAAGATTGTTGGCAAAGAAACTAGAGAGCTAAGGAGCAAAAAGATTCATTTAGTTAAAGTGCAGTGGAGTGGTGATCCTAGAGACTGTACTTAGGAGACAGAGGAAAGCATTAAGCAAGCCTACCCCAAATGCAGAGTGGACATCTCTGACTAACTCCGGTGCAAGGTACCTTTACAATACTTTGCATTTACATTTTATTTCCTACTGTACTGTTGTTTCCTTTTCGGGGACGAAAAGTTTTAAGTGGGGGAGATTGTAACAACACGGAAAATGTGAACCAATTTAAAAATTTTAAAAAAATTTATTGTCAAAGAATTTAAACAACTGAAATAGAACATTTCAATAAAATAATGTATTGGAAATAGTGAGGCAGTTTGAAAATTTGAATTCAAACTTTGACTGACTGTACCGGGTGGAAAATATAACAGATATTAGTGAAATCAAAAATATTTAAATCTGTTTATGAATACCTTTCTAACGAATCTGAAAAATAGAAGCTTCATAGCAGGAATCAAAAGTTATGGCCAAATGAATTTTCAGAAAGGTCGCTATATAGAATATATGGCCCTTGAAAATACACATTTTGCAAACGACCTCGGAATTCGATGAAACCACTTTTGTTGGATCCGGGATGTCAAATTATTGCTAGGTTTCAAATTTCATAATTTTTGAAGCTAGTATGTGAGCGGGGCAAAAGAAAATGTGATTGGTCAATTTTTGTTAAATTGGGTCGACCAGAAGATAGACTTTTTGCAAACGATCTCAGAATTCGACGAAACTAGTTTTGTTGGGACCGTAGCATCAAAAAATAGCTAGATTTATTTTTCTGGAATTTTTCGAATCAGTTTGTGGCCCTAGCAAATTGAAATGTACGTTCAAATTGAATATAAAATATTTTATACTTTAATTTGGAAAATAACTGGCTGTAACAGTCGAATTGGCCAACGAAACATATCCCATTGTGTCCCGGATGGGGGTATTTAGCTAAGGGCGACAGTCGTTGGGTTTAAATTGGTGTCCGTGAGTAGAAACACTATTTAAAATTTTTTATAAAGCATCGGCCAATAGGAAATTTCATTTCATAATTTAAAAATAAAAAAAAACCTTAGAAACCCTCGCCGCCTCTCTCTCGTTCACGGAGGAAACTGCTCCACGCTTCCCTCCCTTTTTCCGATCGCCTCTGTCAACGTTGACCTCCGCCACCACCCTGACTCGACGGCGCCGCCTCCCCTCTTCAAATCCGACTCATCCTTTCCCTCTCTCTCTCCTCTTCATCGTTGAGAACGGGGCCAAGGAAGTCGCCGACTTCACGTCGACGCCACGATCGCCAGAGACGATCGCACCTGCTCCTCCGACCACGCGAAGCAGCGCCTCGCTCCCCTCTTTCACGTCGCACCTTCTGATCGGAGCATCGATTCATGGATTCCAAGAAAATTTGAAACCCTAGATTGAAAAAACAAAGAAAGGTACGACCTTTGATTTCAGAACTGATTTTTAACACTTTAAGGTGTTGAAAAACTTTGAAAAATCATATCTTTTTCGTGTATTGACGAAATTCGATGAAACAGGAAACATCATGACCGCAAGGAGGCTCTCTACCACATAGAAGAGACCGCGGATTTTTCTGAGCCATCTACGATTTTTAGCACTTCAAAAACCAATGTGAGGAATCTAAATTAAATTGTGTGAATGAATTCGTGTTGTATAAATTATATAAGCGAAGTGTAAATTATATACGCATTGTATACCTCATGTACATGTGTTGTATAAGTTATATTAGCGATGTATAAATTATACAGCGTTGTATGAAACATATATGCTTCGAATTGTGTTTGAAATGCAAGTGAAATATATAAATAATATATATATACTCCCCTTGTCCACAAACCATGGACAATATTTATTGCTTGTGATTGGCGTGAAAATATATAGTATGACGAATGGTTGAAAATAATTGTTTGTGGTGGATATTGTGGTTGAAAAATACCTTTGTGGTTGAAAAATACCCTCTTGCGGTTGAAACAAATTAGAATAGAATTGTGGAAATGAAAATAAAACATGACGCCTGCGTGCGAACTAGATGCATGATTCCCCATTGTCAAAAACCGCGAGGTTTTAAGGTAGAGCGAGGAGCCGTACTAGGGACGGTCCCGGTTTTAACTACCCTACCGTTATGCTGCCGAAATTTTCTGAAATATTAATGTGTTAGAATAATTTTCATTTGTTGAAATTATTTTTATATATGTTGAAAGAATATTCATGTATTGAATTGAAATTCATTCGTTGAATTGAAATTCATGTGTTGAATGTTATTCGTATTTTAAATAAATAGCTTTAACAACAAAAATCACATTTTTATATATATATACAAACTGTAAAGAATATTCATGTGTTGAATAGAAATTCATTCGTTGAATTGAAATTCATGTGTTGAATGTTATTCATATTTTAAATAAATAGCTTTAACAATAAAAATCATATTTTTATATATATACAAACTGTAAAGAATATTCATGTGTTGAATTGAAATTCATGTGTTGAATGTTATTCGTAATTTAAATAAATAGCTTTAACGATAAAAATCACATTTTTATTATATATACAAACTATAGAGAACATTCATGTGTTGAATTGAAATTCATGTGTTGAATTTTATTCGTATTTTAAATAAATCGATTAGACAATAAAAATTACATTTTTATTGTGAATATGAAGTGTTAAAAACATTCACGTGTTGAATAAATATTTCTGATGATAAAAATATTACTTTTATCATGTATACGCTTTGATAAAAATACACACGTGTTGAAATAAATATTAGTTCGCTAGAAATATTATTATTAGCTTTGTTCAACATATAAATACATGTGTCGAACAGGGAAAATGGATTGGCTGTAGAGTAAAGAAATTATCTGCATGCCCGACAAATAGGTAGGCCTTGATGAGTTGGCTGCACAATTTTATTTTTATATCAACTCCTGTGACTGCCATTGGATGCGAAGTGCTGGTTATTCTGTGTGTAATAATAAACATCGCCATAGGATAGTAACAATTAATTTTGAACTACACTACATGGCATACTTCTTGACGATAGGCATACTTCATCATATTCCACATAAGCATTTGGAGCTTGTGTGACGAGGTTGAAGATTTACCATACGAGCGAGAGGCTTGTATGGCGATGATTATATATTACAGGTTGAACTAATGACTGGTATGGACTATATAAAATATAACGATAAATTGCCAGATTAATAAAAAAACCACACGGGTCTGGAGTTGACAATAATCACGTCTCTCTAGTCATTAGATACGACACATGGATTATTTATTCCCACACGGGACGAGGTGACGAGGATTTATCCTCTGGAGTAATTAAAAATACACGCTCCCTCAGACTTGACAGGGTGACGAGAATTTATTCTCTGGAGTTATTATCTATACACGCTCCCTTGTAAACACCAGAATATATCACTATAAATATGTGTATGCTTTATAGGATTTATTGGGTACCTAACACGGCCCAATAAATTTCCAAACCTCTTCCCGTACAAAGGAGGTTATGGCGAAATTTTTCGAAATAGAAAGGCGTTAGTGAAATATTTGAAGTGAAAACGATATTGGAATTTTTCGAAATATAAAGGCGTTAGTGAAATATTTGAAGTGAAAACGATATTGAAATTAAAGAATGAACTATATTTATATATATATAAATAAAATAGAATTGAAAGGAATCGAAGCCGTGCAGTTCGTGTTTTGAAATCGTAATTTGAATCGATTAGTACGAGAGATCCGACCATCAGATTTTCCCGAAACCGCAACCGTTGGGTTCGCCTTGGAAATATCTTTCCAACGACACCAACTTTGTAGAAATCCAACGGTTGGATTGTCTGGAATGTTTAATTCAAATCTGAAGAAAAACAGCGCCAGAATCGTTTATATTTATATATAAATATAAATATAGTTAAATTAAATTGAATAACGATGCTGCAGTTCGTATTTTGAAACCGTAACTTCAAACGACTAGTGTGGAAGATCCGACCGTCGGATTTTCACGAAACCGGAACCGTTGGGTTCACTTTGGGAATATCTTCCCAGAGACATAGACTTTGTAGAAATCCAACGGTTAGATTTTCCGATATGTGTAAAACAAATTTGGGGGAAAACAGTGCCACGGCACGACCTGAAACGTCGTTTAATTAAATATGGCCATTTTTAAATAAATAAAAATGGCGAAAAATCGTTAAAAAATATTATAAGCAACATGGATTGGAAATAAACCAATTTTGCTTGACCTGCTTGATATTTGATGGTTGTATGTGTTTGACATGAAAATAATACTAAAGAACTGAAATGTGAATGTCGAATAATATAACCACGGAAAGAATTGATTTGAATTCTAATTATACGAGAATTATTTGAAAAAGGTCAAGCTAAATCTCATTTCAAATAATTGATCGAACGATTCGAAGTTGAAAATACGAAGACGGTTCAAGACCGACGATCTTCGTATCATTTGGATGGGCACTGCTGAGGTTCCTGATAGGAGTAGCTACCGTGAAGGAACGGAAGTAGTAGCCGTCTGAACGTATGTGTTGATTGTACGGATATACGAGGAATATGGTGCCTCCGGTTTCGTTCAGACCCAGAACGGACTTGTAAATGGACTGTGTGTCTGACATTGGATTTTGTGTCTGACATTGCCTATGTGGCATGCCAAGATGCAGTGAACAGGGCTTCTGTTGCAAAGCAAAACCTTGTGTTCGATGATCAAAGCACGGCCTACGTGGCATGGCTTTGTGTATAGCATGGATTCGCGAGCCTCACACCTCGGTATGAGTTAAAAACGGGATAAGGACCACGAGGAGAGCACGACGTTTCTTTTTAGCTAGCGGTAGTGTCAGTGCTTAAACTGGCTGACATTTATATTATTTTTTCCGATGTGGATGTTGGAATGAGGCGCCTCGATATTAGGTCTGTTAGGACCGGGAAACGTGTGTTCAGGAATACTAATTCACTAACGTAAGTGTGGACCGGCCCTGAAGATCCAAGGGTTACCCAGTGTGTGTAGTCCTGAGGCATTTGCTAGAGTATCTCGAAGCGGAGAGGAGCTTGCCCCTTGCCTCGAATCATGATGGAAATCTAATTTCCAATACGAGATAACGGATTTGATTGTAACTTATGTATGGCGACATAGTGGCATGGGACGCTCATGTCGTCTATGATTGATATTTATGATGATATTCGTTTTTGAAACATATATGCACTAGTAATAATATCAAATGATTTTGCTTTACACGTATTAAGCATATTTGGCCATTATAAGGAAAAACTCTATCCTCCGGTTTGCGTTGCATTGTATGATGGGACTTGAGTCTTATAACGGCTTCATTCTTTTTAAAAAAGAGCATTGTGTTGTTTTAAAGAATTCACTTTGTTTCAAATGTATCGGCAATCACTGGAGTAAACCCGTTCCGCGAAAGTGGAGTGGTCCTATGATTTTCCTTATTACTGTTGTTTAACCTGTTAAGTAGATTTCTCATACCAGTCCCATGACTGAGTCGTTGTTTGTTTCACTTTGCGAACTCGGGTGCCCTTATTTTCACATGGACAGCCTAGTTGACAGACGACAGGTTGTTTTGGCTTAGCACTGCAGGACGAGGTGCACTTTTGGCTTGATGGCGATGGATTAGATTTGTATTTTGGCTATTGACTTTCCTCCTGTCTTATGTATATGATTTCGCCTATGGCGATGCAGACTGTTTTACTTCCAGTATTTATTATCGTATGTATATGTACCGCCTCAGGCGATGTAGACTGGTACCCTTATTATGTCTCATTGTATGTATATATTCCGCCTATGGCGATGGTGACTGATCATTTCCCCTTTTATTTACTAAGTTATATCCTACGTTGTGCTATTCTGATGTTGTTACATGATATGATTCCGCTGTCATATCTATGTAAAATTATTCTATTTATTGTCTTTGTTATTATCTGTATTCTGCTATGATGATTGATGCGTTATATTCCAATGATTATCCTTAACACCGTCACACGGAATTGGGGATCGTCACATTATTCTAATTATTACCTATTGTTGTTTTGTTGTTCTTTTGATGCAATTTACTTATTAGCACGTTGAATGGTATCATCTAATCTATAGTTATTGGTTATTTTTATATAGTTTGCTCGTTTTTTATTGTTGATTTAATTTTTCATTTTTAGTTCATAGTGATTCAGTGATGTTAATGAAAATCGAATATATTTTGTAAAATATATCATGTTTTTGAGTAAAAAAGGAATTTATTTGGTGATTACAAATATGGGTGAGCTATTATTCCTCACACATGTATACATTCAACTTCCTGGAGCATTACAACCCAATTGAGCCCATATTCAGCGGAATCTGGGGGCATCCACCAAAGAGGATTTAGTTTCTACATGTATGCAACTATATGAGGTGAACTAGACCCTTCTTTGTGGTAAACTTATATCTTCATGTCATTTTTTTGGCTGTAATTTGCGTTTGGAATTTGTTCTACCTTACTTAATTTTAGTGATACAAAATCCAAGGCAATAAACGCTTTTCCTTCTCATTCTTAATTAGTAAAGCATGTGAGAACATTACATTAAGATCATTTTAATACCTATGTCACAGCAGTTTAATGCAAGCTCATCAAGTAATTAAAATGAAAAGCTTTGCAAGTTTATGAACATTCAGCATGAACGAAACAAAATTTAAGTGTTTAACTTCTGCCCAAAAATTCAAATTATCGAAACATAACTAATCAGCAGTATTCAAATTAGTCAAACGCTGATAGTGTACACACACAGTCAATACTCACAGTAAAGAAAGAAAAAAGAACATACTTTATTTCATATGCTTGCCTAATCGACAAATAATACACAATTCTACTCAAAAATAATATTGTTTAGAGATTACTGTGACACCACAATCAAAATTACCATTCTTATGGATCAGAATATGCATATTTGCAGGATGCTCATGTTTTATACATCAAAAGAATCGCTGGCTAGATTGGAAAACAATAAATAAACGTGACTGAAATGTAACTAAGGAGTGTGTTGTGTTCGTGTTAGCTACAGAAAATTAGATGAAGTGGTCAGCATGTGTAAGCAACTAAACTTATTAAGGTTTGAATAACATATAGAAAGAGCATCTCTTTATTTTATCATTGTTATCAACCAAACCTGAACGTTAGCCTTATTGATGTATTTGAAATTCTTAAGAGAGTGAAGCTTCTACAATCAAGAGCAGTCTATAATCAGAAAGGAGTCAAGGCTCTGGTGAAATTAAAAAGCAGCAATACCACAGTAAAATATTAGCATATTAATTAAAAATGCAAAACCAAAGCTATTTCAATTTATAAGGTGATATTTCGAATATAAACTAAGATATGCAAATATTTAGAAAAGCATATTGCATACCTCATATGAGAGTGGATGCTCACAGCCATATCTGTCTCCAATCAACCATTTCATTAAGCCTTAAAATGAGAAGCAGAGTTTGAGAGATCGAGAGTTATAGATCTCCACCTTTTTGTACAAACAAAAAAATCAGTTTAGAATTAAGATTGCAGCTGCGATTTACAAACCGGTAAACAACATTAAACTTTAGAACTCACCCTTTTTTTAAACATTATAAAACAAATTTAAAATCGATAATGAAAAGAACGTGGAGTGTAAGGACAGAAAAAAATAGATTTTTTTCATGAATCCGTATATTAGTTATCATCATTCAACACCAAGCATCTACTCCATCAATTTTCAATCAATCTATGTGAAGCAAGCAAAAAATAAAATTTAAAACTCAATAAACTATCGCTACCAAAATTCAAAGCCAAACCTTAAATGTCAACGCAATACCTTCCAGTTCACTCTAAAACAAAAAATCAAATAGAAATACATGTATAATATCGAAACTTGCTTAAATTTGACGAGGTGAAAGTAACCAGTGGCAATGCTTGTTTAGTTAAGTATCTAACTATTGTTTTCTCCATCCTCTTACAAATGAGAAGACACTAAAATTTTCAAATGTGGATGGTATATGCCAATTATTAAATGCTAAGACAAGAGGTCGTTATATAACAGTTTGTTCAGCAATTAATTCAATTGATAATTAACGATACTACAGTTATGTTTTGATTTATTATTAATTAAGGTAAAGGGCCCCCACATTTGTAATACTTCCCCCATAGTCACAATGTGGCCTGTCAGTGACAGCTCATTGTATTGACCCAAGATTATATTGCAGCAATTTCACTGCTATTTATAAGATACATAAATCATAGCAAAATTGAAGGACATAGCACATCTCCCTGCTAATTTTTCATACCTTCTCTACAGCTAAAATGGAGCGATGGAATTAAACAAAGCAATGAAGATACTCATATTTGTACTGAATATTTTGTTGCTAGTGAATCTGGAAGCAGTAAATGGAGGTCCTGTGCCTATGACATTTTTATCCAATGCTTCAGCTTTAGGAGCAGGTACATAATACACTTATCAGATTTTGTCTTTGTCATTTCCACAATATGTAGAAAACTTGTCTTGGTAATTTTGCAGTTTGCTAAGATGGAAGCCTGCCTATTTATCATTTCTGCTGGATCTGCTTTGGGTATAAATAACTTATTGGTTCATATGGAGGTATGATACTCACACATAAAAATACACCCAATAATATATGAATGTATTGACAGTAAAAATTACTTCCTACATAATGGTTTGTTTATTTATTACTAGGGAGGAGGATGGTGTCGCACAGTTGCAGAGTTTGTACAGCGCCAAAGCACGTACAGAGGCTCCTCGACTTTGATGCCCAACATTTCATTTTATGGGATTTTGGGCGATAAGCAAAGTTGTAATCTTGGTACGCAAGTTAAAAACTAAAATATATCAATGTCAAAATATATATGAAAGTGGAGCAAATTTGAATATGCACATTTTTAGCTGTGATATCTATGTTATTTGTTTTAAACTGACTAACTATATATCCTTAGGACATAAAATTTAATTCCAAAAAATGTAAGGCTTGATTTCAATGTAAAGTATAGAAGGGAATTGGCAACATGCTCATTTTTCTAAAATCATTCACAATACTAATGGAAATTTTCTAATACATAAAAACAGATTTCTACAACTGGAATAGGATTAAGGTCCGATATTGTGATGGTTCTTCGTTTACTGGAGATGTGGAAAGCGTTGATCCAGTAAGTAACATACCATTCATAATGCTATAATTTTGACAGTTTCATATTTTTGACATAGTGGTTATCTACTTTAGAGGAAATCGGTTTGGGTGGCTATCATAAATGAACTAATGGAAAAGGGAATGAAAAATGCATAGACTGTACGTTTCTTTTTAATTTGCACAACATATGATTTTATTTATAGTCTATAGAAGAACATACTGCAGAATTTGATCTTTCTTAAATTAAAAAATTGAATTGATCACAGGCTGTGCTATCCGGGAAGATATTACTGCAGAATCATATGCTGGTTACTTTCTTCATTCGGGAGTTCATATAGTGTTATATTGAAACTTTGTACAAAGAATAGTTTTTTGCAAATGGTCTAAATTACAATTTCAAATTGCAGGAAAGATATTACTGGAGCAAAACGAATTTACAACTACTATCCGTGGTTGTAGCTCTTCATGTAAGCGTGTTATCTACATAAAAATATGTAGTATAAAATTCAATATACATCTTTTTTGTAGGGTTCGGCAAACAATCTGCACTCTTCTTGCACTTCTAAATTCTTTGATCCGAACCTGGTATGCAATCATTCAAAATTCTAGATATAAAAATTAAAAATATGATATAACATATGTAACACATAGATATTCGACTCATGTAGTGTTTCTTCCCGCAATATGTTGTTCAAGACTTTCTCACGCTACTCTTTATATATTAAATTCAACATATGATTCATGGCAGGTAAACACAAATATTTATGGTGTAATCTTTGTACCTTCTGCTACTTATACATGTTTATGTCTTATTGTATATGAAAGCTGAAAACCACCTATATTAAAATCAAATTCGATGACTATAACTAAGCTAAGCAAATTCCACAGAACTGAACATCGGAACATTTGTGAATGTATTAACTTTTCATTTGATTGATCCATGTTACTTGTAAGACTTGTAAGACCTTCCATATGTTTAACTAAAGTAGGGACTTGGAATGTAGAAATAAATGCAACAATTAATGGATTTTCAATTTTTATGTGCACTTCAAAAGCACTGATATGGGTAAGTAGTTCAAAATTCTTTGTCTTAATTTTAGTGTTATGATTTAAACTTAAAGAAAATGATGGGAATACAAGTAAACTAGTCCCAATTTTTGAAGATAATAAGAGAATCCTGTATAAAAGTAGGATAAAAGGAAATCATGGGGAAAAAAATGGATTATAGGTTGTACAGCAAGATTACTAGAATGAGTAAGGAAAATAGGGAATCCATCAGCTATAATCATGGGGAAATAAAAGGATTCATCATGTGCAGTAAAGGAGATTTCAATAATTTGCTCACTGCGGAATTGATTTCTGCTCAGTGTTTTCAGAATTCAGAACTACATTCTTCATAGTAATTATGTGATGAATTTATCTTCTTCTAGGAAACTGAGTTTATAAACTCAGTTCGAACCGAGTTTATAAACTCAGTTTTGAACTCAGTTAAACTCAAGCGTGATACCAAGACATTAGAACTTACATCTGTAAAGAGTGGGATTCAATAAATATCAGCATGTGCCTTATGGATATTTAATTAATGAAGAAGTTAATTTACAATTGGACATTCTATTTTTCATTACAACTATTCGTAATGGGCAGGCAACAACAATTTGGTTGAAGCAGCAACAATTCAGTTGAAAAGCTTTTGATCAATGTTGTAAGCTATATTTTCCGTATGTACATTGGTACATTTAAATACTTGGTAATGATACATTTAAATATTTGGCAATGATCAATGCTGTGAGCAAATTGTATCTATATGAGAAAAATAGTTTTGTTTAGACTGTCTATATGTATTGGTCAAGAATCATGTGTAATATATATTGTATGAATTTGCAATCTATCATACTCTCTACTTTGCTGTAATGAAGCAACTAATTGTATTTTTTTAATTTTTTTTAAATTTGATACGGCTTATGGCCGTATCTAATTTTCAAACAGATACAGTCATGAGTCATATCTCATTATCAATTAGATACGGTCATGAGCCGTATCAATTTGAAAATTAGATACGGCTCAAGGCCGTATCAATCCATGAATTAGATACGGCTTTGAGACATATCAAACCATGAATTTGATACGGTTTTAAATCGTATCAATCTATAGATTTGATACGGGCTAGACCCGTATCTAAGTAACAAAGAATACGGCCCAGAGCACTGCCAAATCGATTTAGATATGGCCATGAGCACTGTTTAATTGGCATTTCTGGTGTAGTGATTCTCTCTTTCATTCCGTTTGGAGCTGCTTAGATGCACCGCTTTGATTTCATGTCTTCTCTGATATGGCTATTTTTAGGGACTATGCTTTTTACTTTATTGTACTGTGATGATTTTAGTAGATGTAATGGGTTTTCTGTGTTTCAGACTTACGATGTAACTAAGTTTTGGGCCATGATGTTTTCAGCTTAATAAAGTTTTAAATTCACGCTGTTATTTTATATCTCTCTGGTGATGTTTCTGTTTCTATTTACCTATAACGCTTCACGAATTTGATACGGCTTATGGCCGTATCTAATTTTCAAACAGAAACAGTCATGAGTCGTATCTCATTATCAATTAGATATGGTCATGAGCCGTATCAATTTGAAAATCAGATACGGCTCAAAGCCGTATCAATCCATGAATTAGATACGGCTTTGAGATGTGTCAAACCATGAATTTGATACGGTTTTAAGCCGTATCAATCTATAAATTTGATACGTGTTAAACCCGCGTCTAAGTAACAAAGACGCCATTTTTTGATATGGCCCAGAGCATTGCCAAATCGATTTAGATATGGCCATGAGCACTGTTTAATTGGCATTTCTGGTGTAGTGATTCTCCCTTTCATTCCGTTTGGAGCTGCTTAGATGTACCGCTTTGATTTCATATCTTCTCTGGCTATTTTTAGGGACTATGCTTTTTACTTTATTGTACTCTAATGATTTTAGTACAAGACAGACACTTTAATTTGATGTAATGGGTTTTCTGTGTTTCAGACTTATGATGTAACTAAGTTTTGGGCCATGATGTTTTCAGTTTAATAAAGTTTTAAATTCACGCTGTTATTTTATATCTGTCTTGTGATGTTTCTGTTTCTATTTACCTATAACGCTTCACGAACTGAATGCATTCCGATAAAGAGTGACATTAACGGACATGGGGTGTCACAGTTGCTTTGCCTCATTTGAATCAGTTGTTAATACAACCGATGCAGTTGACACTATATGCTTCGGTTGTTAATACAACCGAGCCAAATGAACCGAGGCAAATGGTATTATTTCCATTTGCTTCGCTCCATTTGCATCGGTTGTGAATACAACCGATGATTATAGTGTCAATTGCTTCGGTTATATTAACAACCGATGCAAATGTATCAACGTAATTTGTGTTATTTACTTTGGTTCTCCTTACAACCGAAGAAAATACTGTTGCCTGGGTTCCTTAAGATCCGACGCAATTGTGGGGAAGCAAATGTTCTTATTTGCATCGATTTCTTAGGAACCGAAGCAACTATAAACCAATAAACATGCACACATCAACAATTATAAACAATAGCTTGCATATGTTAGTATTTATAATTTATCATAAGCAATGATTATAAATAAATAATTACAGGTACTAATTAGTATAAATAATCAATAATTATTTTTTATATTTAATATTATGTTATAGTTAGTTATTAATGATTAGTAAATTATAGTTACAATCTGATAATTATATTTAATAATTAATTAACAAATCAATAATTAATATTAAATTATTATTGATTAATAATCAATATTAAATTAGCAATGTTTGAAAGCTAAACTTTTAATATTATTATAAATAACTTATAATTACTCATTATTATAAATAATCAATATTTTTTCTTATATTTAACAATTTTTATAATTACTTATATGATTAGTAAATTATAGTTAATATTTATTAATTACATTTAATAATTAATAAATAAGTTAATAAACAATATTAAATAAATAATAAATAATTTAAAGCTATTAACTATTATAAATAATTAATAATCATTTTTTATATTTAATAATATATTATATCTAGTTATTAATAATTAGTAAATTATAGTTACAGTTTAATAATTACATTTAACAAATAATTAACAAATATATAACTAATATTATTATTTTTAATATTATATTATTATAGGAAATTAAGTAACATTAGATAATTAATAATAAATATTCATTAAATGAATTATAACTGCATATTATTTATAATTTTCTATAATTAATAATTATTGTAGAGCAAATGCATGCACATATTAATAATTATAAACAATAAGTTACATATTTAATTATTTATAATTTTCTATAATTAATGATTATCTTTAAATGAATTATAATTACTAATTATTATAAATAATCAATAATTATTATTTTTGTTTAGTAATTTATTATAGTTATTTATTAATAATTACTAAATTTATTAATATTTATTAATTAGATTTAAGAATATATAAATAACTTAATGATTAATATTGAATAATAAATATTTAATAGTCAATATTAAATAAAAATTATTCAATAATTAATATTTAATTAATACGTAATATTTAGTAATTAAGAGGCAATATTACATATTTAATAATAAAATTTTAACATATTAATTAATTGTTATTATTATTTGATGATTGAACTAAAAATCAATTTTAATACTTATGGAGTGATATTTAATGTAATAATTAAATTTAAATAATTATTAATCAATAATTATTATTAAACAATTACAAATTAAAAATTTACAATTAGTTGTTAATAAATATGATTATTAATTAATAAAGTAATGGAAAACAAGTAGTATTTGATTAATAATTGCTAATAAAGTAGAAGTAAATTAGTAAATAAATTGTAATTATATTTGTTACTATAAGAATTTAATTTTAATAAAAATAATTAATTTATAAACTAGTTATTAACTTTAATAGTCAACGGTTCATAAGCACAATTGGTAATTGGTAATTAATAATTTATAAACTAGAAATAAATAAGTAATAATTAATAAATATATTTAGTTGTTAATTATATTTGTTGTCGTTAATAAATAATAGTTAGTAAAATTAAGTAACTAGTTAGAAGTAAATATGTAACAATTAGTAAATATATTTATTAGTTGATTAGTAATTAATAATTTCTCTTTCTAACTTTTCCTGTCCTGCATCTTTACCTTCTGTCGTTTTCATTTTTGTAATAGAAATTATCTTTTCCAACTAATAAGTCTAAACATTGCCAGGTTTTACTTCCCATTATTACCAAGTTTAAATATATAACCAATTATAATACAGCTCAGCTAGCATTGGTAATTACTAATAGCAATGTATTTAACATACGGTTTTACCTTTACTTCCCACTAAGTTTTCATTTTCTTCTCTGATTTCCTGCTTAACATTTCACACTTAATAAAAATCAGCGTTTCCTTTTACTTCACGCATCATACTCAGTTTACACGATTGGGTGAAAACATGGTAGCTCTCCACTTACCCAATTTTCAAATCAAATTAAAAAGGGAGAATCAAGCAACCAAAACTACAATGTCGATCTGTAACCCATGCATCTACCAAAAGGGTTTGCCTTAGCCTACTATAACGCGAACCTCGCTGTATGCTTTGCTGAGTCGTTATGGCCGACTTTGTCCATGACGGTTGCATTCGAAGAGAGATACTAGAGCTTCTTCAACTGGGGTGACTGGGAAGGATTTGCATGTGTGGTGGTCTAACGTGTGTACGCATTTGCCAGAGCAATGCATGGATGTGTAGAAGAGGCCCAGATATATCGCTGCCTCCTTTTCTTTTGGTGTTCGCGGGTAGCTTAGCAGGTGTGGTTCGGTGTTCGCAGGTAGCTTACTCATCAAATTAGATAAAGAGTTCTAATCTTATAACATAAATGTAAATTATTTTGAAATATTTTTAGCAAGAGATGGCAGAAGCATATGTGAAAGTTGCTTTGGTTTTAATTGCAAGTAAGTTGTCTGTTGAAATGTGTAAAAATGATAGAAGCTATGCATGATAATGAATTTTACCATGGTTAATATATTGCTTATTGGGTTCAACATTGTGTTCAAAACTGTTTTTGAAATCTTCAGATAATGAAGTACAAAAGGAGTTCTAGTTGTTTTCTGTTGTTTGGCCTGGCAGTGTAGTTGTTAATTGATGATGACGGGGTGCAATGTGGTGTTTTGGATTTGCAGGAGTTGTACAAGATAGTGTTTGGATGCTGGAGAAGGTGAATAGGTTATGGTTAGTGGTAGAGAAGGTCTGGGGTTGAGTAGGTAACATGAGAGTGATACAGGGATGATTGGTTTTGTGAATTGGAGTGGCATGTAGTTGTTTGTTAATTTTTCGATTTTGGGCAAGATAGATGGTGGTTTTGAGTTTAAGAGGTATGAATTGAAGTTGCACTCATATTCGACAGGAAAAAAACTTCCTGGGAGCTGGGCTGAAACGTTCAACTAGTCACAATACTCTATACGGTATGCCTTCTTCTTCCTAAACCGTCATTTTCGATTTTTAACATATTTAGTGGAAGTAAAAATTGTATATGTAATTAGTCAACCATCGCAGTAATAAAAATAAATTACGCAAATGCAGGGAGCTATCGTATCTGGATTAACAAACTACTTGCAAAAGTAAGAAAGGCCCTGTTTTCATTGCTATTTTTTCTCATTGCTGCTGATAATAGTTGCAGTATTTTCCACCTTTTTTCTTGCTGAAAAACTTCACTTGGGAAGGTAAAAAAACAATAGACTGCAGTTCATTCTTTTATATTTTTTCCAATGCAACAAAAAATGGTTTTCTCATAGTGTTATGTTTTGAAATACGTAGCTTGATAGGAGTTGTCATCATAGTGGCTGGCATATATATCATGCTATTGGGAAAAAGCGATGATATGATTCAGCAGTGTTTAATGAAGAGAAAGAAAGTCAATATATGTCTGGACTTCGGAAACCAAATGATGTGCAGATCTCAACATTAACACCAAAGGATTATACTATTGTTTGAGCTTTGAACTATGACTAAGTTAGGATTTCCTTGGATTTGTTATTTGTTGTAATATTGGCTTACAAGGCAATAGATGTGTTCTTTTGTGTTTTGGACTTCTCATTATGCATGTTTCTGTAGCTGCAGGCCTCATTCCGATGAAAAAAAGGAGGAAATAAAACAGTATTGATATTGAGCAAAATTATTAAATTTGATACATGGACCAAGCTTATTCATATTTTCTTGGGTAAACATTAGTGATATTGAGCAAGCAAGCTGCTGATGTATATTAGACAGCTTCTTATACATACAGTGTAATCATATACATTTTTGTTTATCGTAAATGATTCTTCTCAAATTACTAAATGCATAATTGGATGTAATGTCTTTTGTTTTTATAAGTTGATCTTTTGTTATGTAAGTGATGAAATATAAACTATTTGAGCTAATTTTTTGGTCTGTAGACATTAATTAATTTGACATATATTATGATTTTGTTGTTTGTTTTTTAAGATTTGTATTAATAAGCTTTTATGGAAAATTAAATTAAATTTAATACCTTTTTAGGTTTTAAAACAACTTGAATGGATATTATTATTTTTTGCTTTAGATGGAATTTGCATCGGTTGCCCTACATTAAATGATCGATGCAAAATAATCTGGATTTGCACCATGGTACATGTTCATTGTAACAACCCGGAAAATCAGAACCAATTTAAATTTTTTTATTTTAGCAATTTTAATGAATTTTAAATATTTAAAATGATTTATTTAAATAATTACAATTAGAAATTTATTTTGAATAGAATTAGAACGTATAAATTTATTTAAATCGAAATTAGAATATAAATATTTATTTTTAATTATAAAAGGAATTGGGAATGACGCGGTAGTTTGAAATTTCGATTTCAAAATTCAAATGAATGTACAGGATTGAAAATAAACCAGATTTTAGGGAAACCTAAAATATTTGAATCTGTTCAAAAATATCTTGCCAACGAATCTGAAAAATCCAGATGTCATAGCAGGAATAAAAAGTTATGTCCAGTTGAAAATTCAGAATAGTCGCTATGGAAATATAGCCCTTAAAAATAGCGATTTTGCAAACGACCTCCGTTTTCAACCAGACCAATTTTGTTGGATCCGGAATGTCAAATTATTGCTAGATTCCAATTTTGATAGTTTTTGGAATCAATATGTGGGCGTGGTAAATTTAAACGTGTTCGGTAATTTCATTTTGAATTTTATCGACTGGAAAATGACTGTTTTTCAAACGGTCTCTGAATTTGACGAATTTGATTTTGCTAGGACTGTATCGTCAAAACATAGCCAGATTTATTTTTTTGGAATATTTGGAGTCCGTATGTGGCCCTAGTAAATTAATATGTACGTTCAAATTGCAAATATATTGATTTATATTTTAATTTAAATGAAAACCAATCGTAATAGTAGAATTGGCTTACGGGACGAATCTCATTGTGTTCAGAATGGGGGTAATTGGCTAGGGGCGACAGTCGTTGGGTTCGATTCAGAGTTCAAACGAAAATTTTACTTTTTTGAATTAAATAAATAAATAGAAATAATTATATACATATATATATATATATAATCCCCCTGTATTTCTCTAAACCTAAATCAGAATATCGAGCCCCCCTTTTCAAATTAAACATGTCGTTCACCCAACCACCCCCGTTTCTCGAAGTCGCTGCCACGCCAGGGGGACCCACCGCCGAGCGCCTCCTCCCCCGCCTCGCCGCACCCTCCTGACCCCGACGCCCTCTCTCTTCCCCCATTTCCTTCCCCCAAACCGCTATTAAACCACCACCACCTGCGCGCTTCCCCATCCTCCCCTGCGCCACCGCGAAGAAACCCCCCCTCTTCGATCGACTGTGCCACCATCAGCTCCGTCTCTGGCCACCGAAATCCTAAAATGTTTTGTAAGTATTTAGATGTTTATGATGTTAAAGTTTAGATGTTTATGATGTTAAGGTTTAGATGTTTATGATGTTAAAGTTTAGATTTTTATGACGTTAAAAACTGAATTTTTATGATGTTAAAAACTGAATTTTTATGATGATAAAAACTAAATTTTTATGATGTTAAAGATTAAATTTTTCGTATATCAAGCATTATTTGGCTATTATAAGGTAAAACCTTATCCTCCGGCTTGCATTGCATTGTGTGATGGGACTTGGGTCTTATAATAGCTTCATTGTTCTTTATTTAGCATTGCGCTGTTTGTTTTATGCACTGGTATTCTTGGGAGGAAACCCGCTCCATGTTATACGGCGTGGTCCTTTGATTTACCTAACTTTAAAATAAAGATTAATAACTGTTTTAGTTCTCACACCAGTCACATGACTAACCTGGAGTTTATTGTTTTAACCTAAACTTTGGGTGCCCCTATTTTCCACACGGTCAGCTAGTAGTTTTGGTTTTGTAGATTTATATTCACAGGATCCTAGATTTACAGCTGGAGATATATACAGAAAGCTCTGTATCCGTGTATTTCTTACAGTTGTGTTTTGTATTATTTTCCCCTGCATTGTAATTTGTAAATCTCTTTTATTTATCAAATATATATTATTTGTTCATACTCTATATATTCTTGTACTCTGATGTAAAAAGTCGTAATAAGCAATGAAATATTCTTTTGTTTGTATTCTGATTTGTCGTTTTCTCAAACAATCCGGGCTTTCCTTTACGGGGAAGTTTGAGTTGTCACAATTTGGTATCAGAGCTTTGGTTTATAGAGCTCAGAGAATAAGACACTTTAGAACCAAATGAAAGAATTCATCAGAGATTGGATTAGTAATATCCAATGAGAATGACTCGTTAGAGATGAGATCAGCAGTATCCTAGAATGAGTCAAAAGAGTGTTATTTTCAAAATCAAAGTGAAAACAAATTTTGTTTTGAAAAGTTAAACCCTATTCTACGTATTGAATATTTATTTTACATTGATTTGTGGACAATCGAGTATATGAAGATTTTGCATATATGCCTTGCTAGCGTGTATTCGAAGTCTCAAATATACTGGGTAGATATAGAATGACACTCTAGTCACCCGGAGATGGTTTTGATGATCGCTATAGTATGTGGATGTAACGACCCATGAATTTTCGGCCCTGAAATTCGACATAAATACCTTTACCGTAATCCCATGTCGACTCCCAAACACTAAAAACACTGGATAGTTTAAGAAAAAATTTAGAGGGTGAGATAAGAAAGAAAGAAATATTAGAATAGAAGAAGAAGAAACACCACAACACAGAATCAGAGTCTCACATCGCAGCGGAACAAAATAAAATATAGAAATAAATCTTTATTGAGAGCTTTGAAAAATACTTACAATATCAGAGTACAACACACATCTGGACAGTTATAATAACCTGTCCTTATATACAACACACAGCGGAATAGTAGCTATATAATATCATACGTCCGAACTCTTCCAACTCGTCTCTTCACAGCATTCGATAACCTGAACCTGTACACCCCGGGCTAACCCGAGCATTTACAAAATACCGGGCCAGTCTGGTGAACTAGAGTGAGATAAACTTGCACAGTATTAAGGGTAAATCATCCAATCATGATTTTAAAGTTTAAAATTTTTCAAAAGAAAAGGATAATCGTAAGACCAAATCCACACATAAACACGAACGGTTTTTACCTTATGATAACCCAAAACAGTTTTGAAACCAATATCTTTTCTGATATTATAATAATGTCTAAATACAAGTAAATAACAATCTAGTGGAACACTTGCATCTCACGCTCCACATATATAGTATACAATCAAAACCGCGGGCGCTTATTAGAGATTGGATTCCGACTATGACAAGGTATGGGACCACCTGCCGATAGTGTATCTCTAGAGGCGAATACACTGGGTTCAACAAGAACGTCTTGCAACCCGGCCCACACATGACCGACCGCTCATTTTGCTTGAGTGTATCGAATGTATATCACCGACGGTTGGGATCAACAACCGTCTCCCGAAAAGGGACAGCATCGAAATATAGATTAAAGAAGCAAATGAAATTTCTCTAGATAGGTGATTATACACCCTAGAGCGACCCACATAGCCATGCTGCCTGCCCGATTTTTGTCATTTCCCGGTTGATGAGGCTTGAGGTTTGAATTTCCTTTACAACACTTAGCCACCATTCACTTTGAATGCCACATCGTCAGATCCACCAGATATCACTAATTAACGTCCCCAAAAATACTCTAGTGATTAAGCTAAGAGAACCGTCGTCCTCCGCCACCAACTATGGTACGTTTGAAGAAATCAACGTACGTAATTCCTTTGGAAATACTCTGTCAGGCATCCGTCCATTCAAGTCATCCAAAAACAAGATGAACCGAAGGTACTCTCCTATTGCATCTCGTATAGGAATCACCCCAAGGATCAGTAGCAAGTAGTCCTTGCAATCCGTAGATTCCAACCACGACAGAATCACAGCTTATCTCTGCTTGCAAGGCAGAGAATATTAGTGGTCCTTCCGTTTATGAAAATCCATGGGCTTCAATGCTCCATCTCGATCATCTTCTGATCTCTTCACGTATTTGTTGGTCGGAATGGTTTTCGAATATAAATTCGATCCCGCTCTTTCCGTACCAACAATCGTATTGGACAGATTTGATAGTCGGTGATTTAACTATCAAAATAAACAGTGTTTCAATCATGATAATCCAGTGAGCTCACTGGATCAGTATTCAGCAACATTTGGCCTTTTAAATAAACAAATATAAAATTTAAAACTCTTAAATATCTCAATATTATACATATAGTTTTCATGCTTCTCATTAAAAATAATATTTTTCCTTTAAACAGATTCATTTTTAAACTCAGGAAATCCTATACCATATTTAGTCTTTTATTTCACTTTCAACCCATTAGCCACATTATTATAATATTGGGAAATAGATTTTTCTTATTACTCGTAAAATAACGTTACAAAATATCTTCTATTTCATTTCTGGAAATAATACTCCACGCTTATTCGTATAGAATAAAGCTCATCTTTTACATTTCCTTCTAACTCGTAAATGCCGTTATAACTTCCTGCAATTGCCTTTTATTTCCCTTTTACTTTGGAATCCTTTATGTATATACATATACCAAATTTTCACCAAAAATGTTGCGTTATTATTTCTCTAATGAAATAATAATTTTCACTAACCTCCTTTACCATTACAACTAATATCATCTTCACCCATTGGTTTAAACTAGACAGATGTTGAATATCCAATAATCAACAATCAATCAATCACCCCAAACAGGACAGTTCATATGTGATAATATGAAAATAAATAATATATTTGAGGAATCCGGTTGGATCCCTCCAACCTGTTCTTCCTTGTATTCAAAATGGTTATCACAAATCCAATCATTCAGTTGCATTTAACTGATAACAGTAAATAAGGGCCATCAATCAATTCACAAGCAATTCAAACAATCCAACCATTTAAACATGTTTATAAACGTGACCAATAAGGTAAGTTACCTTTATTGGAACCAATCGTTAAAATAACGATTTGATATTTCACTGAAATTAAACGACGGTTTAATTTCATCATTTAAATCAACAAATAATTATAATACTAGCAAACAATCAACCATAACAAGCAGAGCACACAAAATAAAAACCCAATTTATATAAAATATAAATGGGAAAACTGAGTGAGTTTAACTCACCTTGATCTGATTTGTTGTTGAGATAGTTGTTTTTAATTAAATTTAACAGGTGTTTAATTTAATTAAAAACCCAGATTAATTCCAATCTTGTCTGGTTCTATTTCATGACGTAACGCTCGTCAAGTCTGTCCCAATATGCCTCGTTCTGTACAATTCTGAACATATATGATGGGGTTATTAATATTTAAAGTTTAAATAAATTAAATAACTTATTTATCCTTAATCACTATTTAATAAAATTAATTACATTGTTAAGAACAATAGTCCACTTCTGTTTTCCAGCAGTACCAAATTTGTTGCCTGCATTATTCAAATCACGTTTTAATTTTAAATAAGCTAACACGTTAATTATTAAAAGTCATTAAGTTTATTTACTTCATATTTCAGTATAAGTCCATACTATTTTTTTTCCAGTACATTCCTCTTCGTCCCTGTCATGTTGAATATAAACTAGGTTATAATTAAATTAAGTTAGTCAAAGTTAAATAACTTTAATCACTTATTCAGCTTAACAAATTTTGGCCGATACCCTTTCCTGCTTTGAAATGAAATAAGGCCGAACTGATTTTCTCACAGGTTCTTCGTTGCTACTGATTTCAGCACTGGTCCGGTCCATTCACGTTGAAAAGGAAAAAGCACCGACCCTCTTTCTCGTAACTTCAAGTACCACACTCCACCCAACACAAACGCCACTGCTCCGGATTCCGATGACCGGAATCACATCAGAGCCCTTCCCCATGAGCAGCGCAGCACCCTCAGCCAGCGT
The DNA here is from genome assembly GCA_030737875.1 of Allium sativum. NCBI lineage: Eukaryota > Viridiplantae > Streptophyta > Magnoliopsida > Asparagales > Amaryllidaceae > Allium > Allium sativum. Next base: position 218,493,239 of record CM060925.1, read on the forward strand.
TAGCAGTCATGGCTCGCTCAGCGTTGCCGTTCGCCTTCGGTTGCCCAAGAATTGCCGTATGTTTCTAGGCCAATATCGGTCACCGTGCTAAACTAAATCAAATCACTACCGCTCAGATCAAAGAGCTCACTGAGCTTAACAGAATTGATAAAGGAAGTTTTGAATTCGATGAAGAAATTAGGAGATTTGGAGGAGAATTTATCATGGCTTTTCAGCCCTTTAACATGTGGGTGGCGGCTCTAAAGAGCCTTGGCCACAAACGAAAGTTTTGACCCCAAATTTAGGGTTTTGCAGATGTATATATATAGTAATGGATAGGATTTAATTATAATATATTTTATTATAATGAAACTTCACGCTAAAGTAACAAGAAAACCCACTACAAATGAATTCTGTCTTCTGATAAAAAGGCTAATCTTAGTGTAAAAAGGTATTCCGGACCCAATGGGACAAGTTTCGTCGAAATCCGACATCGTTTGAAAAAAATTCCTTTATAAAACTAGAAATAAACACGCGTTTAATTTTTCCACGATCACTAGATAAATCTAATCAACTTGAAACCTTGCAATCCTATAATAATTCTTCAATACGAACCCAACGGAACTAGTTTCGTCGCATTCTGAGACTGTTTCCCCGGTAGGCTATTTTAACGCGTTTATTTTAAGAACGATTTCCATAGCGACTAATTCAAAATTTGATTTGTTCATACTAACAAATTATAACACGAAATCTGGATTTTTCTTTTCCATATGAAAATTATTACCCACGGGATTCAAACGTTTCTCGTTTCACAGAAATTCGACTTATATCGGATCTTGTATATCGAGTTGAAGTTCAAAACCAAATATTATGAACTGCCACACGATTTCGAGTTCGTTTTATAATTATATAAATATATAACGTTCAACTTCGTTTTAATAACGAATTAAATATTAAAATCCATTAATATCCCAAATATAATATTTAAAATAATAAATTAAATTAAATATTTGGCTACCAAAAATACGGGACGTTACAGTGGATCATCAGAATTTATATTCATGTGTCGAAAGTTTGATATCTATATATTTCCAATTGGCTGGTGTGAGAACCTAAACTAGATAGGGTTAATTGCTGTGAATTGGCATCAAAAATATGATTTTTGACTATGTACAAAAATTATGAATTTGAAACGATAATCAACTAATTGATTGCTGGTTGTGTTGCTTGATTATTGGTTGATTAATTAAAATTCTGAACCATTTAGCCAAATTGTATCGAATGAGGAATTGAGTTGAAAATTGTTTAGAAACGCATACATGCATATATACACATTGTTGAACAGGTTATGGATAAACTGCTAACAAGAGAAATAAAATTTCATGCTCGACTAATAGGTACGTGTTTACTAGTTTTCTTTTTCTTTTAAAGAGTTTATGAGCTTAAGGCTGGCCGCTTGGCAATTTTCTTTTTGTTTTAAAGAGTTTATGATCCTAACGCTGGCCGCTTGGCAATTTTCTTTTTCTTTTAAAGAGTTTATGAGCCTAAGGTTGGCCGCTTGACAATTTTCTTTTTCTTTTAAAGATTTTATGAGCCAAAGGCTGGCCGCTTGGCAATTTTCTTTTTTCTTTTAAAGAGTTTATGAGCCTAAGGCTGGCCGCTTGGCATTTTCTTTTTTCCTTTGGATTGATGAGGGCCCTGTGAGGCTAGTTGCGGTTTTAAATGTTTCCCCGTACAAAGGAGGTTATTGTGAAATTTTTCGAAAATTTAGGGTGTTAGCCATACTTTTGAAGAATTTGAAAATTATTAGAAACTGAAAAGTTAAAAGAATGAAAGCCAGAATGAAAGTTGAGTAGATTAGAAAAACAACTTTCAGCTCCATTCCTTTTCGAGAACGAAAAGATTTTAAGTGGGAGAGATTGTAACAAACCGGAAAATCAGAACCAATTTAAAATTTTTATTTAGCAATTTTAATGAATTTTGAATATTTAAAATGATTTATTTTAAATAATTATGACTAAATATTTATTTTGAATAGAATTAGAACGTATAAATTTATTTGAATCGATATAAGAATATAAATATTTATTTTTAATTATAAAATGAATTGGGAATGGTGTGGTATTTTGAAATTTCGATTTCAAATTTCAAATGAATGTACAAGATTCAAAATAAGCCGGATTTTAGGGAAACCAAAAATATTTGAATCTGTTCGAAAATATCTTTCCAACGAATCTGAAAAATCCAGATTTCATAGCGGGAATAAAAAGTTAGGTCCAGTTGAAAATTCAGAATAGTCGCTATGGAAATATAGCCCTTAAAAATAGCGATTTTGCAAACAACCTCCGTTTTCGAAGAGTTCACTTTTGTTGGATCCGGAATGTCAAATTATTGCTAGATTCCAATTTTGATAATTTTTGGAATCAATATGTTGGCGTGGTAATTTCAGTTTGTATTTAATCGACTAGAAAATGACATTTTTCAAACGGTCTCCAAATTTGACAAAATTGATTTTGTTAGGACCGTATCATCAAAACATAGCCAGATTTATTTTTCTGGAATTTTTGGAGTCCGTATGTGGCCCCGGTAAATTAAAATGTACGTTCAAATTGAAAATATATTGATTTATATTTTGATTTAAATGAAAACAGATCGTAACAGTCGAATTGGCTTATGGGACAAATCCCATTGTGTTCAGAATGGGGGTAATTAGCTAAGGGCGACAGTCGTTGTGTTCGATTTAGAGTTCGAACGAAAAAAATAACTTTTTAGAATTAAATAAATAAAAATAATATATATATATACTTCCCCCGTATTTCTCTAAACCTAAATTAGAATATCGAGCCCTCCTTTTTCAAATTAAACCGTCGTTCATCCAACCACCCCCTTTTTCTCGAAGTCGCTACCACGCTAGGGGGACCCACTGTCGAGCGCCTCCTCCCCAGCTCCGCCTCAGCCTCGCCGCACCCTCCTGACCCCGATGACCTCTCTCTTCCCACCTTTCCTTCCCCCAAACCGCTGTCAAACTACCACCAACTGCTCGCTTCCCCATCCTCCCCTGCGCCACCACGAAGAAACCCCCCCCTCTTCGATCAACTGTGCCACCATCAGTGTAACACCCCACGTCCATTAATGTCACTCACAAAGGGAATGCATTAACTTCCATGGAGGTTATAAGTGAATATAGAACAGAAAAATTACAACAAGACAGATAATAAATAGTACTTGGAAATCTAAAACTTCATTTTATTGCAGCGGAAATTAAACATGTTTGTTACATCATAAAACCATAGATCATAACCAAGTACAATATCCATCTTCATAAAAACAAAATACATAATCCCACTACATAAATAGCCATTAAAAGGTAACAAGCTGGACTTTACTTCAACGGTCCAAGATTTCCAAAAGAGATAATGCAATCCAATCAAACTCCACGAGAGCTGGGCCCAACCTGAGGACCTGGAGGGGGGAAAGGATAGAAATGGAGGGGGTCAGACATAAAGTCTGGCGAGTATGATAATTCTAACAATACTATTATCAAGATAACTAGACTAAGGCATAAGCTGGAAGACAAGTAGATGTCTATGAACTATTTGGAAGATAAAGATAGCGTTTAAGATAACGTTAAAGATAACGGTAAAGGCATACCTAATTGCTAACGAATAATTACTATACTGCACCGCACATTACTACACTACACCGCACCAGTCGCCCTAAAGGTTGATCCCACTTGCTTCACACAGAAACAATATAAATAGCCTTACGTACCCCTAGCTGACTACATAGGTGCCATCTGCCCCTATCTCCACTAGGTGTACCCCACTACCCTCTTAGAAATTTTATAAGTAACTTCGTGTACTCCTAGGTGACTACATAGGTGCCGTCTGCCCCTATCTCCACTAGGTGTACCCCACTACCCACTTTCGATCGGCTCCCTACTCGTAGATACCCGTGCTGGCCCCACAGTGGGGTGTATCACTCCCCTAAAGTGGCAACCCGATACAACTGAGAATGCACGGCTTATACCTACACGATGCAACAACGTCTTACCTACCAGCCCGGGTCCACACACGCATATGAAACCCGTTGGACTTGCGTTGCCACCGCTCCCCGTTTTGGCCTCTTATAGTCAAGCCCAGTATGCGTGTCCCGTCCTCGACTTGGGTCGAGCCCACAAAGATATGTTTGGGATACTGTTTGAAATGGGCCCCCACAAGCTACCCACCTAAGCTTGTCATTAATATATCCCACTTAACCCTCTTAGTCATGTTCATTTACATGTGTGTTTGGTTAAGTCTTACTAATCGTATTTCACATGCCACTAAGGGCACCCACTATATTCCTCATGCCACCCAAGGCACCTACTTAACCCCCATGTCCCACTTTACATGTTTATCTGGTTAAGTATTTCTTAATTCATTCAGGCCATAACCTCATAAAGACCTCTCACATTAGACTGGCATTTATGGCAGCTGGATTTGCCGGGCGGGTCCGGGCAGTCTTACACCATAAAAGAGTCTGATCTCGTGTCTTTACAACTGTTATGCTTTAGTTTAGGCCTAGGACCTCTCACATTGGGATGACATTTGTGACCACTGGATTTGCCGGGCGGTTCCAGGCAGGTTTACGTCACAAACGAGTCCAACCTCGTGTCCTAAGCATTGATTGACAACTTTCAATCTTTTACCCTAGTTTTAATAATTCCCTATCCAAATTATTAATTAAGTCCACTTTTATTGATGTCCATAATTGACTCAATTATGGTCATCCACTTATGGTATGCAAAATCATATCAATTGCACCCCAACATCTTATTATTAAATCCTTAATATTACCCCTACCCCACGTTTATACGTTCGCTTATTCAACGCATAATATAGGCTAGACTTGAATAGTCTAACGCACAGCAGAAAGCCAAATTAACGTATAGATAATAAAATAAATCTAATCATAATAGGGGTGAAACTTGCATAAATTACACATGTTAAGGATCAAAAGGTGTCAACTTGGTAAATGTCACAATTCACATGGTATGATCATAGCCCAAATCTATACATAAACTTGCATATGGGGTTTATAGGCAACATAATGATGGTGTGAACTAGCATAGGATATCACATATTTCATAGCATAGTTCTAGATGTCATAATAGATGTCATGGCATATGTTCATAACTTTTCTAATCAATTTAACTTGCATATGTAACTTGTCATATAGATTAACATAGCCCAAACATGATGATTTAATTAATATGAACAAACTAGCATAGATGGCTTTCTAACATGTATGATTCATCACAACTTAGCATAGAAACTTTCAACATACATAGCATGATTTACAACATATAATATATCATCACCACATAGCATAGGATTAATAACATACATGATAGCATATGACAATTCACATCATCTACTCACAATCCATTCATGACTTAACCTAATTAAAATGAGAATAATCTTGTTAAGACTATCATACTCACAATTATAGAAGAAAGAGAGTCGAATTAGCGCTCTTTTGATGAAGAATCGCTGTTAGGGTTGGGTAGTTCTGATTTGGTTGCTGTTCTTTATCTTTAATTTGATGGCGGCTGTTCTAGGTCTCAAAATATCAGCATGACGGCCATGGTCTTTGTTTATTTTCTGATTTAGGGTTTGTGTATAGGGGTCTTTTTATAGAGTTATAAATTAATTTAAGCCGTTGGATGTTCTTAGGGTTAATCAAAACCATTCAATTATGATAGGGTGATGAGTCAGCCCTAATGACTCAGCAAGGAGTCAGAATGGACTCAACAACACGGGTCAGCCTGAACCAGAAAGCTGTGCAGGCTCCAGCCTCGGCCTGTGCGCACTTGGTAGGTGCGCCAGTGTAAATATGTACTGGCGCACTTCCCAAGTGCGCCAGTGCATTTTTTTTTAAATTTTTTTTCTTTGCCACCAAACTTCGTTCGTCCATAACTTTTTCATCCGGTACTCGTTTCCCGCAAACTCGGACTCTATCTCCACTAGAATTCCGAGACGAACACAATGGCGCAACCCGTTTCCCACAATTCTCACGTCTGAGATTAGTTATTCTTTAATTTGTAAATATTAATATTAACAGAATTCCGGGGTGTTACATTCTCCCCTCCTTAAAGGATTTCGTCCCCGAAATCTTCAATTTAAGAAGAATGTATATCCTAACATCCAAACAACCATCTACTCAACCATCAAACACAGGCATCCATTGTCCTTATAGGCTTCTAATGCTTTCATGTTTAAATGCACAGTGTGTGTATATGTCCCTATCTAATGCAAAATCAGGCGGTCCACTGATTCAGTTGACCTCCTTTAATGCAAACCATGATAGTGCCATGCGTCCATTATGTATGCAAAAGTTCCCTAATGCTACATATTATTTCTATATGCGTGCACACCCATTCACCAAAATGCGGTATCCATATGATAGCACAACCATTATACATCCATTTTACTAAATACAACCATTTATATGCAATATGCAGTGTGAAGTGACTGAGCCGATCTAGTGCCTAATAGTGTGTGTATATGCGTCCACGAGCAACCACTAGCAAACACTTGCATCCACTTTGCATCCATCATACATAACATGTCTCAAACACATGTTTCAACCATAGGATTATCCTAACTAAAGGTCAAGAATACTAACGAGAGGATACTCTAAAGGTAAGATAAGTACAAGATAAGCGATAAAGGAGAAATTAAAGGACATACCCTCGAAAAGGAAAGGGTATCGTGAACGCATCTTCTCTTCTGTCTCCCAAGTAGCGTTGCTCTCATCTTCTCCCCATTGTACTTTGACCAGTCTGACCTCTCGATTTCTCAGCTTCTTAATCTCTGACCCAAGAATGTGCGTAGGAGATCGTCGAATCATCGCATCACGCTCTATCTCCACCTCTCTAAGCAAGTTCGGCTCTACCACTTCCGCGGTCTCGTGCAAGCACTTCCTCAAATGTGATACATGGAATACGTCGTGTACACCATTAAGCACTACACCAAAACAGTGGATTCCCAACAAGTATATGTGTTACAAATAATTTTTGTAACACTTTTAAGTGTCACCAACGGCCTGTGAGGAATTTCCTGTAACACTTATAAGTGTTACAAACAGAGTAATTGCTAACACTTATAACTGTTACAAACATAATCATTGCTAACACTTATAAATGTTGGAAGCATAATATATGGTAACACTTATAAGAGTTACAAACATATTCATTGCTAACACTTATAAATGTCGGAACCATAAGATATGGCAACACTTATAAGAGTTACAAACTTATTTATTGCTAACACTTATAAATGTTGGAACTATACGATATGGTAACACTTATAAATGTCACTATAATAATCCTACTAACTCTTACAAATGTTGGCATACATAAATTACTAACACTTATATAACATGTTTTTATGATTTACAATCACATACATAATTCAACATATCAATTCAAATAATAGTATTTGGTACACTTCCATATTTCAAATTCAACAATGTCACTTTTGCATAATGCTTCCAATTTCAAAATACCATAATATCAAGTTCAAATTACACCACCGTTAACGTATTTGGTACACTTCCATATTTCAAATTCAACAATGTCATAGACGTCACAACACCGCCATTAACGTTATGTTGCAATCCCGGTACCATAGTAAGAAAGGATGAAGCAAATGATTTAAGAGCATCGTTGATTTGGATTGACACTTGACTCGCCACTTGACTTGCAACTTGATTTTGTAATTGCATAGACCATTGACGAAAATCGTCCTTTTTATTCTTGTTGCAATTGCTTTTGGTGATTACATCATCTTTACGTGCTTTACGAAAGAAGAGGAGCTAATTGCACGAAAATAATTTTTCGTTTTATCAGAACCAAAAACTTTGGAGATTGGATAATTGTCAAGATCAAATATATTTGCTTTCCCGTTGCTATTACATTCCAAATTCTGTTTTTTTTTCTCCTCCTCCACAAGTGCCTACAAAATATAAACGCACTCATGTCAGGCTATTAACAGTAAAAATATGTCAGGGAGTCAATGTAGTTTGCAGTTAAATATATTAACAGTCTTAGATGATAAACTAATTGTACACTAAAAGCTGAATAAAAATATACATAAGGGAAAAGAAACAAGGTAAAAGTATTAATAACTGACTAAAACCCATTCTATGAAATTCGCATAAACAGCCATGTTTATAATTAAATACAACAGGATAGAAATCAGTACAAATATGTTTGTAAGAAATGCCACGATGAATAAATACCTTGTTACGAGATAGAGCTCTCCGATGTTTTGCATTCAATATCATCACGGTTGATTTTCTGAAAAATATAGCACAAAGCATATTACATGTATGCCAAAAAGGTAGCACAGAAACATAAAATTTCTTTTAAATCAACAAAAGGCTAACGCACTTGCTAATTTATTAAAGAGCGAGAATCTAACGCATTTGTTTGAAACTGAGCAATGCTCAGTTTTGTTTGAAACTGAGCGCTGTTCAGTTATGACAAACCTAGTGCTGCTCAGTTTCGACAAACCAAGCGCTGCTCAGTTTTGTTTGAAACCGAGCGCTGTTCAGTTTTGAGAAACCGAGCGCTGCTCAGTTTCGACAATCGAACGCTGCTCAGTTTCGACAAACTGAGTGCTGCTGTTTCCTTAAATGCATGTATAATTCTACCTTAAATGCATGTATTTCCCTTCTATTTCCTGATGATCTTCATGTAGTAATGTTATAACATGACCAAAAAGCTAAAGCATGTGCAGCGATAAACTAAAAAACTTACAAAAGACTGTGGTACGCTAATCTTGTGTTCTGAACATGTGATTGCCAAACCAACACCTAGTATAGTACATTGTGTGCTCTCTGTTAGCATAGCAGACATACCTTTCATTAAAGAACCAGTTCTGGACAAAAAAGATTTACCCTCCTGTCTTTCAGAAGAATCCACGAGTGACATCTTGTTTGCTTAATTGTCTCTCTGGTCTGAACAATTAAACAGTTAGAAAAATTAGTTAGACAAATTAAACAGTTAGCAATTAGATTAATTCACTGGAAAACCGTTCACCCATTGCAGCTCGTTCGGGTCTGAACATGAGAATAAAAAAACAGTATTAACTGCATTATTTGAATTTCAGGTTCTTCTGTGTAAATAAACTTATAAAGCATTCATCGCTAATATCTAGTATCTCAAAAAACATATGGATCCTTAAAGAAATTGGTTGCTCTATATGTTAGAAAGGTATTTTACTCCATCAGATGTTTTTGTTGTCATTAATTACAAATACAATTACTCTTCACCATTCAATTTGGTATAGTCAATATCTTCTATATAAATGAATATTTATCAAATAAAGAAGTGAAATTTCAAAAGAAAACTCATGTAAATATGTAATGCAACTGAAATACTTCTGGGGTCATGAAAAATCAAGTAGCATTATGTCTCAAAATCAAGAAAAAGATGAATTTTTGAGACATGGTATTTCTCTTCTCGATCAAGATATTTATATGCAACCAGGGTTGAGCGTTAGAGAAAATTCAGATAATAATCTGATGGTAGAAGATGTGACTGATGATGTTCCTCATGGGATACGTGAATCACCACTTGTCATCCCTGTGGTACACTAATCATTAGATAATTCATCACCAGAAGTAAACTATGCTGAGAGTAATGGCCCAAGCTCTGGATGTGAGGATGCTGCAGAAGCAAAGATGGAGGAGCCTTTCACTGATGATGCTACAGCAGTTAAAGAAGCCAGTACATATGGTTTGCAGATTATAAACAATGTGGACGTTGAAGAAATAAGAGAGCTGGGTTCTGGTACATTTGGAACTGTCTATTATGGGAAGTGGCAAGGAACAGACGTAGCAATAAAACGTATCAAGAAAAGTTGTTTTTCGGGAAGATCATCAGAACAAGATAGATTGACGAAAGATTTCTGGAGAGAAGCACAGATCCTCTCAAAACTTCATCATCTAAACGTGCTTTTTATGGAGTAGTTCCCAACGGAACTGATGGCACTTTGGCAACTGTTACTGAATTTATGGTGAATGGGTCGCCAAGGCATGTTCTACTACGAAAAGACAGGTATCTTGACCGGCGCAAAAGGCTTTTAATTGCTACGGATGCAGCTTTTGGAATGGTGTACTTGCATTCGAAGAACATCGTTCATTTTGATTTGAAATGCGATAACCTTTTGGTAAATTTGAGAGATTCACAGAGGCCAATTTGCAAGGTTGTGAATTTTGGACTGTCGAGGATAAAACGAAGTACGATGGTTTCTGGAGGTGTTAGAGGAACTCTTCACTGGATAGCACCAGAATTACTAAATGGTACGAGTAATCGAGTTTCTGAAAAGGTTGATGTATTCTCCTTTGGAATTGCAATGTGGGAAATCTTAACAGGAGAAGAGCCTTATGAAAATATGCACTGTGGTGCTATTATAGGAGGAATCATGATCAACACACTTCGGCCACAAATTCACACTTCGACCACAAATTTCGGATAACTGCGACCCTGAATGGAAAAGGCTGATGGAACAATGTTGGTCATCAGATCCTTCAGCGCGACCTTCGTTCACAGAGATAACTCACAGACTACGAAGAATCTCTGCTTCTTTACGGCCGAAAACACATAGTAACCTCAATAGATGATTGTTTATCGACACGTGTGCATTCTTATTCTTTTACAGTGTACATTTTGTAATAACGATACTGACACGGTTGTTCTAGACATGCGATTCGTAGTTGAAAAGGTATAGGATTTTTGAGTTTGTAAATGTTATATGTAAATGTTTCCAGGTATTTCTTTCAAAAAAAAAAAAGTTGTTTTGAGATATGTTATGATATCTCGAAAATAAATAAATAAAGATTGGAGGGTAATATCTACCTTGTATGGACCTTGCAAGTGCTTCGGCAACAGTACGCGTATCCCCGAACTCCACATCTGTACAACGAAAACATTTTGATACTATTATAACTGGTTTTCACCTAAACATTATAAGTACATATAGATTTAAGTTTTTTTAAATAGCATTATTGGTTCATACAGCAATCAACATGACTCGTTAGTATTTGCGGTACACATGAAATGCACACCAAAACATCATGGACAGTTGTTGTATAGCTGATTGTGGTACAATTATCTTCATATTAATATTTAGTACTAGCATAAGCTTACCATAAACAAACCATCACATCTCTAAAGCTAAAAGTGACAATTACGTTGATGAAAAATGGTGAAGGTTTTCATTGTTAAATAGTGAACGAACCTTTGGAGGCTTAAATGGATAACATGGTGAAAGTTGATGTTTATCAATAAATACCACGTGCAAATGGACTATCAGGGGGTCCCATGATAGTTGACTGCGAACGAAACATTCCCTCGGCTACTAGACCTACAAGAGGGAAATATTAATACATTGATGAAAAAATATGCAGGCAATCAAATAGTAGAAGAGAAATTGACAAACTTTATTAGTCATATGCTACTCAACATAGCGCACCTCTAGTGGTTTTCACAGGCTCGTATCCTTGATCAAATGATGCAGAACAAATCAAATTCAAAAAACTAAGCTTGCAATTATAAAATGCAACATAAATAACTTATGAACTTTAGTTTATAGTTTCATACATTACGCATACCAATAAAATCGAAGAAAAAACAATTTATTTCACAATATATATTTATTTAATGGCACTTCTTCTAGAAAACAAAAAAATGTTAATTTAAGGATCATCCAAAGCCTACACATCAGTCAACTCACATAACTGCCATATTAGCTTTGTTTGAGCAAAGAGAAGAATGGTCGACCACATGAATCGTTGGTTTGCAGTGAACAGAATGTGCAATTGCTAAGTATGACTAATACTCAAAATTTAACTAAATAATGTTGCATGCTACAAAATTTTGTTTGAATGTGTGAGCCCATTGTGAGTGTATAACTTGTATTCACACACGGCTGTATTTGGTTTTTGTGTATGTTTGATTTACTGACCAACTTTTGGAAATAGCATCTCCGGTGCAATATAAGACAACATACAACTTGCTGATCCCAACCTTGCTCAAGCGGGAGCTTTATGGGCTAGGTAGATGACAATGATGATCTAACTAATAAATATGTCGCATATGTATAACTGATCTATCTGTCTTTGCAATATTGCATTTCAGATGCCAAATACATTTATAGCACAGATGAGTCCAGGTGAAATAAGGGGAAAAAGTCCTCATCTCTACCAAATACACAATAACACATGCTCAACTGATTTAAAAAGAAGAACTGCCCAAAACACAGAAGTAAACAATATTCTTCTTTTTATGCAATCTTCCCAAAACACGAAGTAAGAGGTCAAAAACTCAATTTAAACCGTACAATCATACACTCATTCACAGTATCGCAGTAACCGCGACTTTGACACATAATACACAACTACAAACGACTGTGACCAAAAGCAAATAACAAAATCAGAATTCGAGATCGAATTATACCAAGGGTAGAAGTTATAAAATAAATTGAACTGATTTCAACAAACATGACAATAATAATGGATTAACAGATAATTATAATGAAATCATATATCCAGAGCGAAACCTGTTCGAAATCGATTAGAGAAGGAATCGCTGATATCAATCCTCCGAAGTCCAATTTTCTTTTTATTTGCTTTTGACGCGGCCGAAAGAGGAATAAGCGTTGGGGTAAAAGATTGAGGCATCGATTAGGTCATAGGATGAGAACTTACCCTTTTGCCCTTGGAAAAGAAGAGTTGACCAGGCATATCTAACACATAGAAGTGTTGGCACATTTTTGGTGACACATTTTTGCTATAGCAACACATATTAGTGTCACTAGTCTACAACACATATAAGTGTTGGCACTTGAAAAAAATAAGAGTTGCCAAATGGCCATTGTGGTGTAGTGAAGTCTCTCGGGAACTCCACTCTATACGCCATTTGCCCAATCTTCTCCTTAATAGGAAACGGTCCTACGAACCTTGGTGCTAATTTCCCAACGGACCCAAAGCGAACAACGTTTCGTAATGGAGTCACTTTGACAAAGACCATGTCCCCAACCTCAAATTCAAGATCCGTCCTTCTCTTATCCGCATATGATTTCTGCCTATCTTGCGCTGCTTTCATCCTCCTTCGAATCAAGTCGATCTTCTCCAAAGTCTCTCTAATCATATCGGGCCCAAGTAAGATCTTATCCGTAGACTCCCACCAACATGTAGGCGAACGACACGGCCGTCCGTAAAGAGCTTCGAATGGTGCCATACCAATGCTAGACTGAAAGCTGTTATTATATGCGAACTCCACCAGTGGAAGATGCTCTTCCCATGTACCCCCAAAGTCAATGATACATAGCCTCAAAAGATCCTCTAGAATGCGATTCACCCTCTCGGTCTGGCCGTCCGTCCGAGGATGATATGCGGTGCTCAAACATAACTGAGTCCCTACTACCTCTTGTAAGCTTCTCCAAAATTCGCTAGTGAAAATAGGATCGCGGTCGCTCACTATGATAGAAGGAACACCGTGCAAACGAACTATTTCTCGAACGTATACAGAAGCTAACCATGGAGCAGTCCTCTTACTCTTTACGGGAATAAAATGGGCGCTCTTAGTAAGTCTATCTACTATAACCCAAATCCCCGTATTACCCTTCCTCGATCGCGGTAATCCATCCACAAAATCCATCGAGACGCTTTCCCACTTCCATAGTGGAACCTCCAATGGGTGAAGTAACCCACCGGGTTTCTTTTGCTCCGCTTTTACTTGTTGGCACACCAAGCATCTAGCGACATACTCGGCTACGTCCCTCTTCATACCGGCCCAAAAGTAAACTCGTCTCATGTCCATGTACATCTTGTCCCCGCCGGAATGAATGGTCATCTTCGAACGATGTGCTTCGTTAAGAATAGTCTTCCTTAGGTCATCGTCTTTTGGTACACAAAGTCTACCGTCCCTACGTAACTAACCCTTATCATCTAGGATATACATACGGAGATGGCTTGATGACTCCCCTCCTTTGAGCTTTTCTACTAACTCAACCAACTGCGGGTCGTCTCGCTGTGCCTCGCCAATCTGTCCCAAAAGCGTAGGTCTGACCTCCAAGGATGCTAGCAAACCGGGTACAAAGTCAACGGAAGGTCTAAAGTCAAACACCGAAATAAATTCTAAGCTTCGCCGCTCCACAAACAAAGGACTTAAGGATAACCTTTTTCTACTTAAGGCATCCGCCACCACGTTACCCTTGCCAGGGGTATATGCTATCTCGAAGTCGTAGGATGCTAAGAACTCCATCCACCTTAACATATCTCCCTTCCCTAGAGACCACATGCCCTAAATTCCTCACTTCCTTCCTCCAAAAATGGTATCTTGGAGAACTTAGCTTTAAGCTAGTGCACTTGTAGGGTCCCTAAGCTTTCCCTAAGACATAGGGCATGCTCTTCTCTGCTTCTAGAGAAAACCAGGATATTATCCCATGTAAAATCGTCACAACTATCCATCTCTCACGCAGACCATCCTAGTCGAATTCGACATCCCCCCAAGTGCAAGCCCCAAAGGCCTAAACCAATATCAGACAAACACCCAAGGGATACCTCCTTCGAATTCAGACGACCTACGTGAGATGATACTAGTAAGATGGTCAATCAATTGAGCACTTGACCGACTCTGGCCGTCCTTGCCAGTCTTGCTCCAAAACTACCGCTGATTACATAACGGCTTTGCTTAATCTATTAAGCACATAAGAAAACTTATTCCGCGCCTATGGTTAAACCCCGCGTTTTATCAACGACGTCTCCATACTCACGGACCACACAAACAGGTTCCTAATCATCGTTAGATGCGTCAGAAGATTCTAGGCAACTAAGCATCACTGAACCCCTAGGGTCGCAAGAAATATGAGGGTTTTTCTACAACGAATCAATAGTCTAACTACCCTCCTTTCACAGTCTAGGATGGTACCCCGCTTGGCTAGCCAATCCACCCCTAGAATCAAACTACAGCCCGTGAAACCAAGGACAAAGGCGTTGCATTCAAACTCAATGCCCAAGATAAACACTCTCAAATCCCGACAAATCATAGAAAGATGAGCCGAACCACCAATAGGATTTGAGACTACTAAGGGATCAGTAGCAATACTAGTATCTAGGTGCAGTGTTTCAACTAATGATGTAGAGATAAACGAATGCGATGCGCCCGAATCGAATAAGGTACGGACAGGATGATCAAACAGAAAAACTAATCTTTCAACAGAAATGGTTCTACCTCGTTCTTGCAGTGGTGGGACCGCGAGAGCCTGAACTTGTCCCCTTGCCTGCCCTGGTGCCAGAAGAGCCTGCACCTGTCCTCCAGAGGTAGTCCCTGTCCTCTGCCCCTTCCTTTGGCAGTCCTTCACTAAATGTCCCGCATCGCCACAATGAAAACAGCCAGTCTTCTTTTTCTTTCGGCAGTCCTTGCTGAGATGGCCTGGGGTCCCACAGTTAAAACATTTCTCCTTTCCTTTGCCGTTATTGTCTTTACCACCCTTCTTGTTTTGCTGTTGTGGTTTCTTCTGATCCCCCTTCTTCTCGGGTGCCTTATCAGCTTTAGCGCTTTTCTCCTCATGCATGAGCGCCATTTCTACTAACTTCTCAAAGGTGGCCCCCATAGGGATGTGGGTCATAGCCAACCCTTGCAATGGTTCATTCAAGCCATTCACGAACCTTAGAGCCTTCTTCTCCGGCGTGTTTACTAAGTCCAAACCAAACCTTGCTAACTGATTAAATTTATTGACATATTCTTTCACTAATGAGCTTCCTTGCTTCAATGTCAAGAACCTTTCCATATATAGATTTTCTTCCGCCCTTGAGAGAAACTTCGCCTCGAACCTACGTCTGAAATCCGCCCAAGAGTCAACAGGACACTCCCCATTAGTGACCTCCCACCAAAACGAGGCCTCTCCCTTCATTAGCCAAGCTGCTAATCTAACCCTCCTCCCTTCTTCCACTTCAAAGATTTCTAGCAATTCTTCCACCTCCTTAAGCCAATCTCTAGCTTCCACAAACGTTTCTGACCCTTGAAATGGTTTTCCACCCATAGCCTTGAATTCCTTGCACGTCTTTGCAAAAGTATCTACGCGAGGAGGAGGAGGAGGAGGAGGAACAGGTGCAACTGGTGGTGGAGGAACATTGGCTGGACCTGCAGCGGCCCTAGCCTCCAATAGCCTCCTATACCATCCTGGTATCGTTATACCGTCGGGTAGATTAAGATCTTCAGCCATGCTGAAACGAAAAAGGAAAGATTCAAAATGGAGAATTCGAAAGATAAAGATATATGGCTATTTGGGGATTATGTTTTTCTTAAAAACTTTCCTCTTTAAATTTCTCATTAAAACATGTTTTTGAAAGCATTTCTTCCAAAAATAACTATTTTTCTAAAGTATTTTTATCTGTTCTGGTAACCTTAAGCTCTGATACCACGTGTAACACCCCACGTCCATTAATGTCACTCACAAAGGGAATGCATTAACTTCCATGGAGGTTATAAGTGAATATAGAACAGAAAAATTACAACAAGACAGATAATAAATAGTACTTGGAAATCTAAAACTTCATTTTATTGCAGCGGAAATTAAACATGTTTGTTACATCATAAAACCATAAATCAGAGTAAAGTACAATATCCATCTTCATAAAAACAAAATACATAATCCCATTACATAAATAACCATTAAAAAGATAACAAGCTGGACTTTACTTCAACGGTCCAAGCTTTCCAAAAGAGATAATGCAATCCAATCAAACTCCACTAGAGCTGGGCCCAACCTGAGGACCTGGAGGGGGAAAAGGATAGAAATGGAGGGGGTCAGACATAAAGTCTGGCGAGTATGATAATTCTAACAATACTATTATCAAGATAACTAGACTAAGGCATAAGCTGGAAGACAAGTAGATGTCTATGAACTATTTGGAAGATAAAGATAACGTTTAAGATAACGGTAAAGGCACACCTAATTACTAACGAATAATTACTATACTGCACCGCACATTACTACACTGCACCGCACCAGTCACCCTAAAGGTTGATCCCACTTGCTTCACACATAAACAATATAAATAGCCTTACGTACCCCTAGCTGACTACATAGGTGTCGTCTGCCCATATCTCCACTAGGTGTACCCGACTACCCTCTTAGAAATTTTATAAGTAACTTCGTGTACTCCTAGCTGACTACATAGGTGCCGTCTGCCCCTATCTCCACTAGGTGTACCCCACTACCCACTTTCGATCGGCTCCCTACTCGTAGATACCCATGCTGTCCCCACAGTGGGGTGTATCACTCCCCTAAAGTGGCAACCCGATACAACTGAGAATGCACGGCTTATACCTACACGATGCAACAACGTCTTACCTACCAGCCCGGGTCCACACACGCATATGAAACCCGTTGGACTTGCATTGCCACCGCTCCCCGTTTTGGCCTCTTATAGTTAAGCCCCGTATGCGTGTCCCGTCCTCGACTTGGGTCGAGCCCACAAAGATATGTTTGGGATACTGGTTGAAATGGGCCCCCACAAGCTACCCACCTAAGCTTGTCATTAATATATCCCACTTAACCCTCTTAGTCATGTTCATTTACATGTGTGTTTGGTTAAGTCTTACTAATCGTATTTCACATGCCACTAAGGGCACCCACTATATTCCTCATGCCACCCAAGGCACCAACTTAACCCCCATGTCCCACTTTACATGTTTATCTGGTTAAGTATTTCTTAATTCATTTAGGCCATAACCTCATAAAGACCTCTCACATTAGACTAGCATTTATGGCAGCTGGATTTGCCGGGCGGGTCCGGGCAGTCTTACACCATAAAAGAGTCTAACCTCGGGTCTTTACAACTGTTATGCTTTAGTTTAGGCCTAGGACCTCTCACATTGGGCTGACATTTGTGACCACTGGATTTTCCGGGCGGTTCCGGGCAGGTTTACATCGCAAACGAGTCCAACCTCGTGTCCTAAGCATTGATTGACAACTTTCAATCTTTTACCCCAGTTTTAATAATTCCCTATCCAAATTATTAATTAAGTCCACTTTTATTGATGTCCATAATTGACTCAATTATGGTCATCCACTTATGGTATGCAAAATCATATCAATTGCACCCCAACATCTTATTATTAAATCCTTAATATTACCCCTACCCCACGTTTATACGTTCGCTTTTTCAACGCATAATATAGGCTAGACTTGAATAGTCTAACGCACAGCAGAAAGCCAAATTAACGTATAGATAATAAAATAAATCTAATCATAATAGGGGTGAAACTTGCATAAATTACACATGTTAAGGATCAAAAGGTGTCAACTTGTTAAATGTCACAATTCACATGGTATGATCATAGCCCAAATCTGTACATAAACTTGCATATGGGGTTTATAGGCAACATAATGATGGTGTGAACTAGCATAGGATATCACATATGTCATAGCATAGTTCTACATGTCATAATAGATGTCATGGCATATGTTCATAACTTTTCTAATCAATTTAACTTGCATATGTAACTTGTCATATAGATCAACATAGCCCAAACATGATTATTTAATTAATATGAACTAACTAGCATAGATGGCTTTCTAACATGTATGATTCATCACAACTTAGCATAGAAACTTTCAACATACATAGCATGATTTACAACATATAATATATCATCACCACATAGCATAGGATTAATAACATACATGATAGCATATGACAATTCACATCATCTACTCACAATCCATTCATGACTTAACCTAATTAAAATGAGAATAATCTTGTTAAGACTATCATACTCACAATTATAGAAGAAAGAGAGTCGAATTAGCGCTCTTTTGATGAAGAATCGCTGTTAGGGTTGGGTAGTTCTGATTTGGTTGTTGTTCTTTATCTTTAATTTGATGGCGGCTTCTCTAGGTCTCAAAATATCAGCATGACGGCCATGGTCTTTGTTTATTTTCTGATTTAGGGTTTGTGTATAGGGGTCTTTTTATAGAGCTATAAATTAATTTAAGCCGTCGGATGTTCTTAGGGTTAATCAAAACCATTCAATTATGATAGGGTGATGAGTCAGCCCTAATGACTCAGCAAGGAGTCAGAATGGACTCAACAACACGGGTCAGCTTGAACCAGAAAGTTGTGCAGGCTCCAGCCTCGGCCTGGGCGCACTTGGCAGGAGCGCCAGTGTAAATATGTACTGGCGCACTACCCAAGTGTGCCAGTGCATTTATTTTTATTTTATTTTTCTTTCTTTGCCACCAAACTTCATTCGTCCATAACTTTTTCATCCGGTACTCGTTTCCCGCAAACTCGGACTCTATCTCAACTAGAATTCCGAGACGAACACAATGGCGCAACCCGTTTCCCACAATTCTCACGTCTGAGATTAGTTATTCTTTAATTTGTAAATATTAATATTAACAGAATTACGGGGTGTTACAATCAGCCCCGTCTCTGGCCACCGAAATCCTAAAATGATTTGTAAGTATTTAGATGTTTATAATGTTAAAGTTTAGATGTTTATGATGTTAAAGTTTAGATTTTTATAATGTTAAAAACTGAATTTTTATGATGTTAAAAACTGAAATTTTATGATGTTAAAGATTAGATTTTTTTGATTTAAAAGATTAGATTTTTATTATAGGAAAGATTTGATTTTTTTTATGATAAAAAATGCGATTTTTATATAAGGAGTAGCGATATAAAAATACGATTCTTAATATATGAATGGCATATTAAAAATACGATCTTTATTATGAAATTAGAGGAATAAAAATACGATTTTTATTATATAAAGAGCGTTATAAAAATATAATCTTTATTATATATGCAGTGTAATGGAAATGAGGTTTTTTATATATATCATAGCAAAATAAAAATATGATTTATAATGATGTAGCGAATTGAAAATATGATTTTTATCATAAGGATAGCGGTATGAAAATGTGATTTTTAAATATATGTAAACATCACATTAAAAATATAATTTTTACCATATGTTTGAAATATTTTTATGAAGATAAAAATATAATCTTTTCTATACATGTAGCGTCATAAAAATGTGATTTTTATACGAATAGTACAAGAATAGAAATGTGATTTTTAATATAAAATTTGTGAAACAGACTGCATTGGAAGCATGGTGAAGAACGCTATGCATTGGAAATAAATCTAAACCATCGTCCGCTAAAGAATGACGGAGTGGGTCCCCAAGGTGAGAACTCCTCACTATAATTTCTTGTTCATTTATTTATTTTATAACTGCATATATGAACTGCTCCCTGTTATCCATAGACCATGGACGACTTGCTTGTTTGATTGTATTGTGTTGTTAGAATTAATTGTGATGTGAAATAGACTGAATAAAATATTTTATCATTAAAAATATAATTTTTAACGTGTATATGAATAAAATAAATATTCATTTACAAATCGGATGATTTGTTTATGTACACCCATTTGACTGATATTGATCGGGACGATATATTTTACACATCGCCCAATTACACAAATAATATTCAGTGTTTGTTGATTGAAACCCCACACGGGTACTGAATGATATTTGATGTACACTAATCCCAATTGTTTAGTTGTATGTCAATCGATTGATTGACAGGCTGTTGTAAGCATAAATTATTTATATTTAATGCTTATGCAGTTGTGTGATGCACTCTGGATGATGGTTGATTGATTTTAATTAGTGTTGTATACATGTGTTGTACGAAACCCATATAATTAACATTATATGGTAATTGACTGTGTCTGGTTCCAGTTCAAAAAGAATGAATATTTTAAAATAACGAATATTTTAAAATATTGAATATTTTAAAATAATATTCAGAAAAAGATCAAAATCTGATTTTGATGTCTGATTTGGGATGGACACGAATATATTTAAATATATAAAGCCCTGTTGATTAGATATGCGCCATTTTGACGCGAGCGATATTTATATCGATTTTATTCATTTTTACAATGAATATCGAAAAGGGATTGATTTCAAAATCTGATATTTTGATAATATTATCATTTATATATCAATGATATAGAATAGTCAATTTTGATTTAAAATTGAAAATGAAGTTAGAATCGTTTTTAAAACGAAGTTAAAATGATTTATAAAATACGTTTTAAATGTAAATCAACGAAATATATATAATATATATATTATATATATTTAATGGCCTGGATAGAATGCGTCGCGCCGCGGCCGTTCGTGAATTTCGACCATTGACTTCAAATCAACGTTACGGAAGATCCGACTGTCGAATTCTCCTAAAACCGGAACCACTGGGTTTGTATCGAAAAGAGCTTTCCAAAGAATATAAGAGATTTGAAATCTAATAGTTAGATATGGAATTATGTCAGAAACAAATTTGGAAAAGGTCACGGTAAGTGCAGTTCGACGACTGTTTATGGAAATCGACTGTACGGGCCTTGATAAAATTATTCAAAATATTAATAATTTTTGTAAAATCATAATAAATGATTTGGAAAGAATTGGAATGAAAATTTCCACGTTTAAAAATATAAAAATATATTTTTATCAAAATGAATTAGTTATTAACTAGATTTAAATTCCAATAATTTATAAATAGATAAATTGGATTTGTGATGGTTTTAATATAACCAGAACTTCCCAATATAAGAATTGGAATGGATTTGAATCGAAATTATCTTCAGAATATTTCGATATTGGATTCCGTGATTATATGGACATTGTGGAGGAATTTGGAAGATATATATATATCGTTATTCCAATATGATATTTGTTGATTTCAGAATTTGATATTGAATATAAGCCGATATATTTTCTATTTAGGGCCTTATATTTAATATCAAATGGATTTTTGGGTTTGTCGTGAATGGTGTCTTCATTAACACTGTCCTTAAACCCAAATGAGAAAAGAATAAATCTTTTAAATAAGATTTAAAGGAGTTTACCAATTAATTAATATTTAATTGGAATTGAATTGAAATTGGTTTTTTTGTTTTATCGTGAACGGTGTTTTAAATAACACTTGTTCTTTAACCCGATTAACAATGGAATGTGAATTGGGTTTATCGTGAACTGTGTTTTAATGACATTCGTTCTTTAACCCGATTAACAGAGAAATGTGATTTGGAATTTATAAATCTTTTTATTAAGATTTAATGGAAATTTTCCAAAGTAAAGTTTTCCAATTTAATATATTGGAATTGAATGGAATTCGATTTGGTAATAATCGAAGAGAGCTTCTGTGGAGGAATACGGTTAATATATATGGAATTTAAAAGGCTTTGCCGGTATTCCATTTATATTATTAGTCAGATACGGAAATTGATATCGATTATATATTGATCTGTTTCTGTGAGAATTCCATAATTAATGGAATGTGATTTTGGGTTTATCGTGAACCGTGTTTTAAATGACATGGGTTCTTTAGCCCAGTTAAAGACAGGATATGATTTCCTAAAGTTAAATAATCATTAATATTGATTTTTGGGAAGATTAAAACTAAATGGAGTTTTAATGAATCTTTAATTAGATTGGAATGAGGATTTGATAATTTAAATTGTAAAATTCGAGAAATGATCGAGAATGGAGTATCACCAGTTTTGCTCCAAGCGATAGTTAAATCTTGAATTAGATTTGAACGTGAAATGGTAATTCATTTTTTTTCGATAACACTGTGGTGTTAGATATGGAGTATTACCAGTTTTGCTCCATGGGATGAATAGGTTGGGATTGGGAAATATAGCAAATGATTAATTCGGTAAGGTTCGCTAATCCCGACTAGTTTGGAAAACCTTAATATGGTTTAAATTGTGAAAAGAATATTTTAATAAAAGAATATTCTGAATTGGAATGAGGCGTATGTTGTGTTTGTGTAACACTTGTTTATTATACACGCGGGTTATTCGGAAAGACCGGGTTTATCCCATTCTGAATAACTAATACGGCGATTAATCGAAGATGAAGACGGTGGTTGAAGAATGGAGGTCTTCACATCGTTTGGATGAT
The DNA here is from genome assembly GCA_030737875.1 of Allium sativum. Taxonomy (NCBI): domain Eukaryota; kingdom Viridiplantae; phylum Streptophyta; class Magnoliopsida; order Asparagales; family Amaryllidaceae; genus Allium; species Allium sativum. The sequence goes on from CM060925.1 coordinate 218,516,265, forward strand.
TATTGATGTCTTGATTTGGCTGTACACCCAAGACGAGGTAATAAGTGGTGATCGTTCAGACATACTTGGAGATCAACGGATATGCGAGTACCTCTCTCATGTATTGGATATATGGGACGAGGAATAAGGTGTCTCTGGTTTCTTTCATACCCAGAACGAACTTGTAAATGGACTGTGTGTCTGACATTGGATTTTTCTCTGTGTTGATTGATCTCTATCTAATATACATCTATTTGGTGGCGGAGAATTTATTCTCTTGCTTAACACCCTTCTCTAAGACGTACGAGCTTAGAGGTTGTATATCGACAGACATCGGTCGCATGGCGTGAATTGCCTATGTGGCATGCCTGAGTTGCAAATGATCAAGAATTTTGTTGAAAAGCAGAGTTTTGTGGTTGATGATCAAAGCACAACTTTAATATAGCGCCGCTTAGTGTATAGCGTTGATTTCCGAGCCTCACACCTCGGTATGAACCAGAAACGGGAGACGATCCAGAGAGAACATGCGTTACTTTCTAATTATGGGTGGTGTCAGGGTTTTACACGCCCTAGCATTTACATTTTTACCTATATGGTTGTTGGAATGCGAGGCGCCTTGGATATATCGATTACTACGGAACCGATGAGTATTGAGTCATCTGGCTCATGTACGCCCCAAAGGGTGGGGAGACGTATTGTTCAGGGATTTTTAATCCACTCAAAATGTGGATCGGCCCTGTGGCTCCTAGGTGCAGTTGCGACTGTAGCCTGAGACACACACTAGAGCGTCTCGAATTCGGTAAGGACTATCCCTTGCCTTGGTTCATGATGGAAATCCAACTCCCAATATGACATCATGCGGTTTTGATTGTAGAACTAGTATGGCGACATGATAGATGGTACCCATGCCGCCTATGATTGATACATTTATATTTGAAGTTGATTTCTTCACTTATAGTAATAATAAAAGATTAAATTTCGCATATCAAGCATTATTTGGCTATTATAAGATAAAACCCTGTCCTCTGGCTTGCGTTGCATTGTGTGATAGGACATGGGTCTTATAATAGCTTTGTTGTTCTTTATTTAGCATTGCGCTGTTTGTTTTATGCACTGGTATTCTTGGGAGGAAACCCTTTCCGTGTTATACGACGTGGTCACTTGATTTACCTAACTTAAAAATAAAGATTAATAACTATTTTTGTTCTCACACCAGTCATGTGACTGACCTGGAGTTTATTGTTTTAACCTAAATTCTAGGTGCCCCTATTTTCCACACGGGCAGCTAGTAATTTTGGTTTTGCAGATTTATACTCATAGGATCCTGGATCTACAGCTAAAGCTATATACGGAAAGCTCTATATCCACATATTTCTTACAGTTGTGTTTTATATTATTTTCTATTGCATTGTAATTTGTAAATCTCTGTTATTTATCAAATATATATTATTTGTTTATACTCTGTATATTCTTGTACTCTGATGTAAAAAGTCGTAACAAGCAATGAAATGTTCTTCTGTTTGTGTTCTGATTTGTCTTGTTCTCAGACAACCCGAGCTTTCCTTTACGAGGAAGTTTGGGTCGTCACATTTATTTGCATCGGTCGTTAGCAAAAGAGCGATGTAAATAATCGATATTTGCATCGGTCATTCAACCGACGCACTAAACATTGTTTCTTGCATCATCTTCATTTTCATCGGTCGTCCGACCGATGCAACAGGGGGTAACGATCTATCAAATGATTTGTTTTGTAGTAGTGTTCAGTCCCATCAGAGCATCAAAGATGTTCAAAGCTTAAACGGGAAAGTGGTCGCCCGAAGACGATTCATATCAAAAGCTACCGATAAGTGAATTCCCTTTATCGACTTACTCAGGAAAGGGAAGCGCAATTTCTCATGGACACCGGACCGGAGTGCATCGTTGCATTCTAAGACCTCTTGAATCAGTTAGAGCGACCACTTGTCTTGTCAAAACCCATGTATCACGAAGACTTATACATTTACTTGGATGATACTATGTAGGCAATTAACTCGGCGCTAGTGCACGAAAAAGATTGTGTCCAACGGCCCGTTTACTACATCAGCAAAAAAATTGATAGGCATAAAAATGAATTATCTGAAGTTCGAGAAACTTGCTTAATACCTGTTGATCTCATACTAGAAGCTATGACCATATTCTCAGTCCCATCCAATCAAAGTCTACACTGACCAACCGCTACGACAGGTCCTATAGTGACCTGAGGCGTCTGAGTTGCTTTTGAAATGGAATATAGAACAGAGTCAATTTGAGATTACATTTGTTCCCCGTCAAGCGATCCTCGAAGAAGCCCTTACAGACATCATCACAGAGTTCATTATTCCCTAAGAGCCTCCTTTGGAAGATAATGATTCTCTCAACATTCAATGGAAACTATTCGTGGATGGTTTATCTAATATTCAGTTTCTAGTACCGGAGTTTTACTTATTACTCCTAAGGAATGCTCGATTTGTTATGCTTTAAATCTCGACTTCTCTGCCACCAACAATCATGCAGAATATGGAGCCTTGATTACCGAACTTAGAATTACGATAGAACTCAACATCAAGGATATCTAGATTTACTCTGACTCATAGCTCATTATACACCAGGTGCAGGGGGGATATCAAGCAAAGGGAGCATGGCTTACTCCTTACCTCGCTCGGGTCTGTGAATTGTTTACCAACTTTGACTACTACATCATAACACACATCCCTCGAGAATAGAATGAGAAATATGATTCATTAGCAAAGCTAGCAAGCCCTAGGGATGCGCAACTCTTGGGACTTGTCCTAGTAGAAGTACTTGATTCTCCGAGTATCGATCAGATGCATACTAATTCAATATCACCGATGGAGGTTGAGCCCGAACTCAAATCTTGGATAATGTCGATCAAGAATTACCTACTTCATAGAATCCTCCTCTATAATTCAAAGAAGAAATAAGCACTCATCTGCAAGTCATCACGCTACATCATTCAAGATAGAGTGCTCTACCGAAGAGGATTCTCTGTTCCATTACTCTGGTGTGAAGACCACAACGACGTTGATCGTGTACTATTGGATGTGCATGAGAGCGAGTATGGTAACTACACTAGGGTGCAAAATACGGCAAAAAAGTTTTTCAAACATGCCTATTTTTGGCTAACACTTGAATGGGATGCAGCAAACTATGCCCACAAGTGCGACAAATGTCAGAAGTTCTCCAAGATTCCAAGAACCCCGCCTACTGAATTAACGCAAATGATCAATCCTTGGTTACTTGCTATGTGGGAAATCGATATCATCAGAACTTTTTCGATGGCTAGAGGCGGTGTATGATATGTTATCATCGTAGTTGATTATACCGAATGGGCCGAAGTTGAGCCCCTCACTGCAATTACTACCAAGAAAGTGATCAACTTCATCATCTGCAACGTAATCTCACTATGCCATAAATGGCCTACGATAACCCCAGAGAATTGATGCAGTATGTGCCAAAAAGTGTTGCTATAGGCAAAAAATGATCTATGGCAACACTTTTTTGAGGTTTCCTTTTGTCGCGTTGCCTTAGAGTCAAAGGCAACGCCTTTGTGACTCTATGGCAATATCGGTACATGTGTTGCCACAGGCACCAATACAACAAAACAACCTTTCGCAACTTCCAAAAACAGTTGTAATATGTCTAGTACAGCTGGCAATTGTAATAAAGTCAACCTTTTTTACAACTGTTTCTAGCAGTTGTTAAAATTTGTTTTACAACTGCTAAAAATAATTACACCTCAACTGCTATTAATCACATATTTCATAATATTATAATATATATTATTATAACACAATATTTTATTCGAATAAATATTTTATTTCAATATTTCGAATGTACAAATTTTTTGACTACACTATTATATATTCACTCGTATATTACACAATCATTCATGTTTACATACATTCATCACTACGTTGTCACTCGATGATTCCTAAACAAAGAACTACGTCGTATACCTCAAACAGTTCGCTTTCTAACATCGGGTCATCGTCGCTGTGTACGAGTTTCTGGCTTGCTTGTGTTGGCGTGTTCACTCCCAGTTGCACCGTCAGTCTTCCAACACCAGGAATGTTCATGTATTGTTGGCAAGGCATTTTGTCCTGTACAGTTCATTTTGAAATAATTAATGTACAATTCCTTTTAGCTCCTAAATCAAAGATGAATAACATTACTTCCATCACCATTTACCAGCTGGGAATATCATACAGAAGCAATAACCTGAAAATGCAACATGAAAATCTGAGATGAATTAACTCAAATAGCATATACTCAATCTGTGATGATATTCAAACATGCAAAATCAAGAATGCAAGAAGTGATACACATAGCCTAACCTGTATGCACCAAACATGCAAAATGTCATATGTCCCATAATTGTATCGATTCCAAGGTAGAAGCCAGTTGCTCGTTTGAAATCCAGTCCGCCAAACCTACAACCAAAATCATCAACAGATTAAGTACATACACATACTACCACATTGCTTCTGGTATACACAATTGTGTAAAGTTAAATCTCAGATCAACCCTATGAGTACGTTCTGCCTTGATATTCCAGCATGTGCACTTTGGTAGTGCTAGTAGACCAAGCACTATCAATGCCAAAAACATCAACAAACAAAAACATCAAACCCTGGATTCCGAACAGAAAATCACAAATCCTAGTAGTGCTAGTAGACCAAACCCTAGATTCCAAACAAAAAATCAAAAATAAAAACATCAATACAAAAAGTCAAATAGATCCTTCCATGATAACAGTAGCAATAAATATTTTTGAAGCTGCCAAACTCAGGGTGGGCATCTCAATCCAACATTATCATTCAAAAGACTGAGATTTTTAATATGATGCTCTAACTTAAGAGGTGCCAGAAACTTCACCAAACTTAATTGCCATGACAATATGTTATAGAAAGGTATATGCACATTTCCATCATGTACTATCGTACATGTGTCAGTTTAGTTCATATGTTGCTTAGGTATTATATTGGAATTCATATGGTCTACTAAATAAGTTCACTGCATTACAAGTAAAATACTGTAGCAAATAGTCAATAAATTCAATTCGATGCCAACTAAGGTGCATCAAACAGGACAATCTAAAAAGAATTCAAAACAAGAAGCATATAACCCTAAACCAACGTATAATTAGGTGTTGAAGGTCATAGAATGTCCTCAAGTTGATGATAGCCTAGCTAACATATATCATAAAATTGTAAATTTATAATCAGTTAATGATTTGCAGAACAACAAATTACCATATAGAACATAAATCATAAAATATAAATTATAAATAGCTAAGAACACAAATTATTTCTTGCCTTTAATATCTGTAAAACTGGTTACTCTATTTATTAGTATACGGTATAAGACAAACCATATATACACAAAAATAAGATAAGAAGATACCACGTGTAGAAGCTAGTTTTAAGCAAATAGAGAGCATCACTGTCACCATACAGTTTCAGCTGTTCTAATCTACATAACAGAGAGAGCATCACTGTCACCATACAGCTACACAATAACAGATGGTCAATTTTTAAAAATTAAGAATTGTTTGATGTGAGACTGAGACAACATACATTATCTACATTCTGGTTTTGAAAATATACATGATGACCATACATTTTACTATGTGATAATGCAATGTTATCTAATTCAATTATTTCTTCCTAGCTAAATTGAGAGTACACATTGTTCTAATTTCTAAATGAGTGGCAAAACGAAAAAAATAAACAGTTGCTAACATATCTTAGCAATTTTCACTTATAGTTACATACGGACAGTAAATAGCATAGGATGCTCCATCATTAACTAATATCATTCTAACATATATTGTGTTTGATAACGGGGATCTGTAAAATCATATTAGGCAGTAGACAATTTATGTAGAATTTTGGGAAATTTCATCAAAATCCTCTAAGGAGTTAAAATGAACACAAAATTATTGAAATTTAAAGTGTAATGCCAGATAAAACTTACACTCGAAGGTCGTTGCAGAGCATGAAATGCTTCTATTAGTTCAATCAATCAATATGTTCCCTTCCATCACAGGCCTGAAATATGATGATGATGAAAACAAATTAAGAATCTCAGACCAGAAATATTTTACTAGAAAAATAAATAAAGCTAGCCAACACCATAAAGCACAGACTAGAGTAAAAGCAACAAGTGATTCCAACAGTGCATTTATAACTTACAAGCAGATTATTAACTCATAACACTATAATCTCAAGTAGATTATTAACTCATAACACTATAATCTCAAGCAACAAGTGTGGCATTTGTGGTGTGAACGGTGTAATCGATTATTCAAAAATTAAAAGCTGTCAATCCAAGCAAGAATAGAACTCATAAAGCCAGATATTTTAATTATTTTGAGACATCATTCCAATAAAAACCGTTCAATAACTTAATACATTTGTACAGATGTAGATCTAAGAACTCTATTACAGATACAGATTTAAGAACTCTGTTAATCTAACGTCAACAACTTAATATCTTTGTACAGATACAGATCTATTTATCCCAAAACTTGATTGGTTCGAATTCAAAGCCAACCTGTAAAATACGATCAACTAACATAGATTAATTCCTAAAAATAAGAAAGCCTTACCAAATCCGAATGGAAAATTGATTTAAAAACTTGAAATCAAGCACTCTAACCTGAAATCGAGCAGATCTGATTGTAAATCAGATCTAGTTTCTATCAATCGCATGCGAACTCTCAAATCCAAAGTCGAGCTCCAACCCTGCGAAAAGTTTATAAATTTGCAAGATTTTGGTTTTAATTTGATTTCTGATTGTAAAATTGATTGAAATTTTTTATTTAGAAAATTTGAGGACCTAACGAAATGAAAATAAGCGGGGCAAAGGAAAACAACGGCGGGAAATAAAAATGGGTGAGATGCGGATCAATGTGGTTGATTGAATGGTTTGGATTTCATTTTAACAAAAGGTGTGGATCGCTGAGGTGTCATTTTTTTTATTTTTTTAAATTTAAATATATCCATTGCCACTGCAACACAATTTGATATCTATGCTAACACACTAAAGCATGCGTTGCAATAGATAATAATCAACATAGTTGTGGCAACATTTTAGCTAGCAACACCATGGGTTTTCATTGTAGTAGGCCATCTATGGCGTAGTGTATGTCATTTTGGAGTTCCCAAGACAATCATTTTTGATAATGGTACCTAATTAGAGAGTGTTGGTTTCAAAATATTCTGCCAATGATACGACATTGAAAAGAAATTCTTGGTAGTAGCTCACCCTCAAGCCATTGAGCAAGTCGAGGCTGTCAACAAAGTGATCAAATCCATTATCAAGGAGCGTTTGGAAAAGGTTAGAGGCTTATCGTATATGAAATCCCTCTAGCTCCTTGGGATTACATGACTAACCATAAGTCAGTGATCAATCACATTCCATTCGCTCTCTCATATGGATCCGAAGCTATTATTCCCACCGAGCTCAAGCTCTTATCTCAATGAGTCATGTATTATGATCCAAAGACTAACCAAGACCTTCTTTTGGAATCGCTCAACTTACTCGATGAGAAAAGAGACAAAACTTAACTCAAAATCCGCTGCTCAATGGAAATAAGTCGGTTGGTATTTCAACTCCAAACTCTAACCAAAGTACTTTGACATCGACAACCTCGTCCTGAAGCGGATCTCCCCTACATCGACCGGTTTCGGTCCTCTTTAAGAAGGTCCGTACGCCATATAATGTTGGCTTGGAGATGAAACCTTCAAGCAAACGACCGTTGATGGCGTCGAACTACCAAAAGCATGAAACAACGAACACCTCTGTCTCTACTTCACTTAATCTATTGTACAAATTTACTGGTTTCCACCAATAATGTTTTGTTTTCAAATTTCAAGGCATTATAAAGAAAAGTCCTTTACTGCCAAAGTAATCTGTAATGAAATTTCAGCTGCCCATTTACTTGGTGTGTTTACTTTTTGCACAGTATGTTTGAGCAACCTTGACAACCGACTTGAATGCATGAATGCACAACATTGGATCGGCACCTAGAAGTTTGGCATCGATCCACCCACTCGAATCTTTACAAAGGCTCAAGCCTTGTGATGTGGTCCGCCCTTCACAAGTCAACTCGAATCTTGAACCAACAACGAAAGAAAGTATAAAAAATTCGCGACACTCATTAACTCGAGTGTCCAACCTCGTTCCCAGGACTCCGGACTAGGGGACAACCCACCAGCTGATTAATTGTGGTATCAATCGCTCGCTCAGCTCCATCCAGCCCACAGGGTTTGGATCTGGGTACCAAACTGGCAGACCAACGATGCACTCAAATTCTAACCCGAACGGAACGACGGGAGAGTCTAATGGATGAAACAGCAACGACCACATTGCCTCCTCATGACTTGCGTCAACAACCGTATGGAGATCCTGGGAGAGGAGACACCAAACTCGAGCTACGCATGACTCAAGACCAACGATCGAAAGGAGGTCTTTTGAACAAAGTTCACATATTTACACTCTGCATGACTCGAGGCTTCCAAATATAGGGAAATACTGAGAGTAGAGTCGGCACATATAGGTTTCGCATGACTTGAAAATCTCAAGTGAGAAGCCATAGACAATGTTTTCCCAAGTGTGACATTGAGTACATTTACACAAGTACAAATACTGGAATACATAGACAAAAGTTCAAACACTTTATACAACATGTGATATAAGCAAAGTCAACTAAACATTCATTCACAAAAGCAAAATACAACTGTCTATTTCTTTCTAATGGCGTGATGTACATGTAAACCACATCACGTCTCCAAAAGCGAGGGTCGTACCCGCGTATCCTATCGGCCTACATAACCAAAAACTTTCTATAACCATCACTTGGATGAGCTACATAACCAAAAACTTTCTATAACCATCACTTGGACGAGCTACATAACCAAAAACTTTCTATAACCATCACTTGGACGAGCCACCCTTCTTCTTCTTATAAGACTCAGCACTGGATGACCCATCACCAACTTTCGTCTTTATCTTTTATAGGAGCTTCTCCCTCCACTTCCCTTCCTTCTCCTGGTCGGGGTAGTTGATCCACTGGGCAACCACCTTGAACTTCCCCTCATCGTCATCACCACTAAAGATCTCAGTGACCTGCTCATCAACGGGAGGGATCACTTGCAAAGGTTTTGGTGTGACTTTACTGGTGAGAAAAAGTATCGCCGACGTGTCCCCCTCCTTCCTGGCCTGTTTAGCTTTCGTTACATCCTTAGCAGCCTTTGTCTTGGCCTCCCTTTCCGCTTTCTACAAGGTCATGCACCCATCTTTGAGCTTCTTAGCGTATTCCTCCTACTTCATTGAACGCTTCTTCACCCTTCTTCTTGGAAGCTTCATCGTAGACCCTCTTTTTGGCTGCCTCATCGTCAGCGATCTCTTGGCGACCTCGTCATCAGCTTTTTTCTTGGCTACCTCCTGTACCTTAATCCAAGCTTCGTCCTCGACTTTCTTTCTGGCCTACTCCCAAGCCATTTGTAAGGCCGCCCCATCCACTTTCATTTTCTCCTTCATATCCTCAGGCTTGGCGAGCATCCCGGCTTTCGGCATTTCAACCAGATCGTCCATTGTCTGCTCGCCCACGTCCATTCGCCCAGTCACTTGCACATCCTCTCCATCCTTCCCTTTCCCTTCCTTTCCCTTTCAAAGCAATTCGCCTACTCCAAAATTCCCAAGATTCAAGTCAGAGAATGTGTCTAAGTAGCTGCCTCCTTCTCCAAGCTACTCTCCTTGGATTCCCGCTTCAAACACGGGCAGTGCAGGCAGTGTTGGCACGAAGCCCGTTGTTACCTCTGCTCTGGAGGAACCTACACGATGAAAAGTAAGACGAATTAGTCTACTTCGACTTCGTGTTACCATCCTTCAAAGCATGTTGAGAACAAGATTTTGATCGATGCCAACATATAAATTTGCAATGAAGATCATTTCATAGAGATAAGGTTATATATATACACACATTGAGTCGTGTTAGAAATATGTTAAAATCTATCCTCAACGTATAACACAGATGCACAAAACAATATCATATCTTCGTTGCTGAAATCTGTATATTTGAGAAATTGAAAAGTCATAGAAAAAGCCCAAATGGTCCAAGCTCTGGCCGGGAAAAAGCGTAAAGCGATCTAGACTGTGGACCGAGCCATAATTGGTCGACTGGTCCAAAATGGGCAGTCGACCGGTCAGTGTGTTTTTGCACATAATGGCTATTTTCTGGAAGTTTTAATTTTAATTAAATTCAACCAGTCGACCGATGATTTTCAACCAGTCGACCGATTTTAAACAACAAGCTTTTTCTGAAAGATTGCTTCTATTTGTGAAGAGATTTCTATTCAATAATCAAAGGAAATGGACATAACTTTTTATAGAAACTCTTCATGAAGAATTACTACATTTCTACTATTATATAAACAACTTCAAACTTGTTATACAATCACCGAATCATTCTATACTCTCTCTAACTTCTGAATTGCATTTTCATACTCTTTGCAAAACAAAAGCTCTCCAAATTTAGATACTTATTGAATCCTTGAATCAATTTAATATCATTTGATTCAACAAGCATTCTACTTCCTTAAATCTACGCATTCAAAATATATACTCGAGGATCATATTATAGGAAGATTGTACTCAAACTGTTAACTATCCATGTTGAATCAAGAACACAAAGCAGAAGTCAAAACCATTGTATTAGTTGAAGTCCTGTGTGTGATCATGCAAGTGTTGAAGTCCTCAGTGTTGTAAGAAGCAAGTATTGAAGTCCTCGTGTTGTTAGAGGCATGAAATCCCGTTCGGCTGCTCGGGTGTTGTATACCTGTCCTCCGGGTGAAGTGAGGTGGTTGTTAGTGAAAATCTAGAAGGAAGTCTAGGACTGGACGTAGGACGGTGCTCCGAACCAATATAAAAATCCCAGGTATGATTTTTCCTTTTTACTGCATTTACTATTTTATATCTATGATTAGCTATTATTTCATATTTATGTGTTATACACCATATTATGTGATCCTTGTATACTATACTGTCACTTACACGCCTACACTTTCATTTGGTATTGGAGCACGGTCATCGTATAATCGTAACACGGTATTTGATATATTCTAGTAATATGGAAAATAACGCAAGTACCAGCACTAGTACTCAAAACACCACCTACACGGAAGGTCAATTGACACAAAAACCTCCATTTCTCAATGGTCTCAACTATTGCTATTGGGCAACACGTATGTCATTTTATATGCAGTCAAATGCCTGGAATGCTACCCAAAAAGAAATAGTGAATCCAACAACTGACTATACAGAATGGACACCTGTTGAGAAAACAGCAGCAGCCGTAAATGCAAAAGCAATAAATATGTTGTTTTGTACATTAGACCAAAATGAATATAACCGTGTTATTATCTGTACCACCGCTTATCAAATTTGGAAAATGCTAAAAACCACTCATGAATGTACTAACAAGGTTAAACAAGCCAAAATAACTATATTAAAAAGTCAGTTTCAAATTTTCAAAATGAAGCCGAATGAGACAGTCAATGATATGTATTCACGATTTCAAACTATCCATCATGCACTTATTGGTTTAGGACAAAAATATCCTGATTTTGATGTTGTTTCAACAGTCCCACATTCTTTGACTAGTGAATGGGAAGGAAAAGTATTAGCAATTGAAGAAGCTAATGACCTTTCCGCCATGAAGCCAGATGAATTGATAGGGAATCTAATGTCCTACTAAACTAATTTGCAGGCTAGAAAGGAAAAAAAAAAGAAGAAAAGAAAAATATGGCATTCCATGCTGAAGATAAAGATGAATCAAATTCAGAAGATGAAGATCTGGCATTCATTGCTAAAGGATTCAAAAAATTCCTAAAGCAACGAAAAGCTAGTCGTTATAGCAAAAAGAAAATTGGATCAAATAAACCATCATCATCCGTTATAGAATGTTTCAACTACCATAAAAAGGGGCACATGCAAAAGGATTGTCCGGAGCAAAAGAAGAAGTTAGAAAATGACAAATTCAAATACAAGAAGGACAAATCAAAGAAACGAGCATTCTCTATAACATGGGATGATTCAGACGCGTGTTCATCAGAAAGTGAAAACGATACTAAAAATGAACAAGCAAATGTTTGTTTCATGGCAACAGAAGAAGAGGTGCAAATTCTTACATTTGATGAAGTACTTGATATTAATGCTGAATTGATAGTTAAATTTAAAGACATGAAACGACAATACAAAGAAGCCAAAGCTGATTTGAGTAGTGCAGAGTTTGAACGAGATATATTAAAAGACGAGAAGAAAATATTAGAAGAAGAACTTGAAAAACTTCAAGAATCATCATCTAATATTGATTCTCAATTATCTCTTTTGAGTCAAGAAATTGAAACTCAAAAAGAGAAAAATGATGCTTTTACTATTGAAAATCATGAGCTTAAGGCAAAAGTCAAAATTCTAGACCTAGAAAAAGCTAGTTTACAAACTAAGTTAGACGATATTACTCAAAATGTTCCTAACATCAACAAAGGTCGAGAAAATTTGAAAAAAAATCATTGAAAACTCACAATCTACTTCAAATAAACAAGGTTTGGGATATGAGAAACAAGAAACCAATCATAGAAATAGTACTAGATATGCTTTTATGTACAATAAGAATATCACTGCTAGTACTAATGTACATCCAAGATCCAATTATTATAGAAATTCGAATACTTCTATGACTAGCGGCATTATTATAAATATAGAAGTACGAAAAGGAATATCACTAGAGATTACTTAAGTATTTGGGTTCCTGTAAGTTGGGAAAACGGAGAAAAATATATTGAGATTATTTTGATTCAGTAGTTAATAATGAAAATTTTATCTTTAAAGGTTCCATTAAACCCTCTTGGGTATGGTTACCTTCCATCTAACCCATGGACCCAAACAAAGCAAGTGGGTACCAAAACTATATATGTCATATTTTTTGCAAGTACACCACAACAAAGAGGAGGTCATTCGATATCTCTAAATATCTTTGAAAACTCAGCTCATCAAAAAAATCACATGATTCAATATCTCCTAAAGGTGCTATAATTATTTGTATTCTCTACTACTCTCGATTATTGTATCTATTATGGTATTTATTCTTTTTAATCTATGACAAAGAGGGAGAAATATTTTCTCTCATGATGATACATATCATTCATGTTACATATACTATCATTTAAAATTATGTGCTTAACATGGTAATAGTATATGCGTGCTAACATTTGTTAATGCAGAAATCAAAAGGAATCAAAAGGTAAGATTATTTATATTATGAACTAACAAATGTTGCAGAAATTCAGGGGGAGCTTTACATTCAGAGGGAGAAAATTCAAAGTGTTTTCATCAATCAAAAAGGGGGAGAATGTTGAGAACAAGATTTTGATCGATGCCAACATATAAAGTTGCAATAAAGATCATTTCATAGAGACAAAGTTATATATATATACACATTGAGTCGTGTTAGAAATATGTTAAAATCTATCCTCAACGTATAACACGAATGCACAAAACAATATCATATCTTCGTTGCTGAAATCTGCATATTTGAGAAATTGAAAAGTCACAGAAAAAGCCCAAATGGTCCAGGCTCCGACAGGGAAAAAGCGCAGAGAGATCTAGGCTGTGGACCGAGGTCCTTCGGTCCACAGCCATAAACCGGTCGACTGGTCCAAAATCGGCGGTCGACCGGTTAGTGTGTTTTTGCACATAACGGCTATTTTCTGGAAGTTTTAATTTTAATTAAATTCAACTAGTCGACCGGTGATTTTCAACCAGTCGACCGATTTTAAACAGCAAGCTTTTTCTGAAAGGTTGCTTCTATTTGCGAAGATATTTCTATTCAATAATCAAAGGAAATGGACATAACTTTTTATAGAAACCCTTCATGAAGAATTATTACCTTTCTACTATTATATAAACAACTTCAAACTTGTTTTATAATCACCGAATCATTCTATACTCTCTCTAACTTCTGAATTGCATTTTCATACTCTTAGCAAAACAAAAGCTCTCCAAATTTAAATACTTGTCGAATCCTTGAATCAATTTAATATCATTTGATTAAACAAGCATTCTACTTCCTTATATCTACGTATTCAAAATACATACTTGAGGATCATATTGTAGGAAGATTGTACTCAAACTGTTGATTATCCGTGTTGAATCAAGAACACAAAGCAGAAGTCAAAACCGTTGTAATTGAAGTCCTGTGTATGATCAGGCAAGTGTTGAAGTTCTCAGTGTTGTAAGAGGCAAGTATTGAAGTCCTTGTGTTGTTAGAGGCGTGAAATCTCGTTCGGCTGCTCAGGTGTTGTATACTTGTTCCTCCGGGTGAAGTGAGGTGGTTGTTAGTGAAATTCTAGAAGGAAGTCTGGGACTGGACGTAGGACGGTGCTCCGAACCAATATAAAAATCCCTGGTGTGATTTTTCCTTTTTACTACATTTACTATTTTATATCTGTGATTAGCTAATATTTCATACTTGTGTGTTATACACCATATTACGCGATCCTTGTATATTATACTGTCACGTACACGCCTACACTTTCAAAGCACTCGTGAGAATGAGACTTCACCTTCCAACACTTGTAGCATGGTTTCGGCAGGCATAATACTCCCAACTGTTGGATGAAGAAATCCTCTTTGTCCCAACCCCGGATAATCGGGATCATACTCGGTAGTGATGGGGGTTAGGACCAACAGAGTACTTGTAGAGACGAATGTGACAAATTGTTATTGCTGAGAGTCGCCTCCTACAAATTCGTGAGCAACTATCATGCTCTCAGTAGTCACTAACTTCCCTTTTGAAATAGCAAGTTCCACCATCCATGATTTCTCAGTATCTTCTCACAACCCCGCTCTCCCTTTAGCCAGTACCTTGCGCTCCTCCTCGGTCAAGTGTTCAAACATTAAGTCAAGTTCATCGACCGAGTCCACCTGCCGCAAACTAGCCTCAAACTGCACCAGCCTCTCCTAAGTCCAAGCCATAACTCGGGGATAATCTTACACCCATGAGATTCCACGGAATCGAAGTGCTTTGATGTACATACCCCGTATGTATGGCTCTAAAGACTCCTCCACTCTAGCCTCGGTGTTTGCAACTTCAGTCTTGATCCTTTCCACCTCAGCCTAGTTCTTGGCTTTTATGTTGTCTACTTGGCTCGACACCTCCTTATTCGAGGCCTCAACATCCTATTTCTCCTTCATGCCTTGAGCAAGCTCAGCATACCTTAGATCAAGAAGCTTTCTTAGCTCATTGATTATTAATGAGTTGTTGCGCCTGCTCATTCTTCTCTTTCAACCTATTGTTTTCCTCAACCAGGTTTTCATTATCTTTGTGGAGCTGGTGCACCTCTTTATTATCACTCTCTGATTGGATATTCCTCTCCATCAGAGCTTTGTTATCTTTCTTAAGTGTTGTATTCTCTGATAATACCGAGGCTACTATGTCTTATATGACTCTCGGGCCTGCTTTGCCTCAACCTCGATCCTTATGTGCTTCCACTCCAGTTGTTATGTTTCAACAATAGAGAGTTAGCTTATAAATATGTTACTTGTATACATAGAAATAGATATAATTTAGAGAGTTGTCTTACTCAGTTTGTTCTCCCTTTTGAGACATTGCCTTTCAGCTTTAACATCCAGTTCTAAGTTTCAACATTCTTCTTGAAGACCAACTCTGAGAGATGCCTCAGGTACCTGTGTATTACCCAGTACTAGAAGTAGACATCGTACATCTTAAACATATGTTTCTTCTATTTGGGACTGAGCCATGTGATCAGCAACATATCAAGGAACTGTGGGTCCCACTTTGTTGCTCCTTTCTTCCTGTGTCTTCGCTCCCTAAGCGCCAACTCCTTGCTCGAAGATGTGGTCATAGGCGCTAAGGGTGGAATGTAGGGAGGAAGCATTGACATCTACTCCTTGTACTCGATGTTTCTAGCCTTGAATCCATTCCCGACGACCGAATAAGAGATGGTGGAGATTCTGAGTGTCGGGGTTGATCTCTATAACTACATTCTTTGTTGCGTTCATAAGAGCGAGGGAGTTATATAAACAAATCCGTGTCTCTTTTGAAACTACTCACAAGCCTACTCCTCTGTGGCTGTTAGCTCACAGACCCTCGACCTCGATCTTCGTCGTTACCTCGAGCCATTTCACCTGCACAAAATAGATTCAAATTTTAGAGACTAAATAACATCCAAAACATTGAGAAATCCTGTTTGATCCCTCTAATCTATCCTCCTGCATCACTGTGATACCCCACAGTTTTCTATACATAAATGTCGACAAAAATCGAAATTCAAATCCATTCAAGTATGGAAAGTATAAATCTGGATCTACAAATAAATGAGCATGTGTATAATCAGAGTAAAATAAAAACAAACTCACATCGGAACTAAGATAGGGTAATTAATACCGACTAAGGAAACTACCATAAAGCTAATCGCCACATCGATATCTAGCACGAGAGAACGAGAATCAAAAACCAAACTTGAACACTTGTGAAAACCTGTATTCCCCGATGTGAACCTAAGAGTTGTTATGAGGAGTGGGGTCAGAACAACAAATCTTCGTGAGTAGAAAATGTGTAACATTGTCTACAATACACAAATGTATCTCATTTGGTCTCAACAAAAACTTATGCCTAACAAGGCTAGTAATTCTAACTCAACCTTGTAAAGATTCACGCACGACGACTAACTACCATAACCAAGGTAGTATTTCCAAGCATAATGGTATCACAATACTGAGACAGAATGTTTAATACGTAAGTATGGAGTCTTTAAACCACCATTCAACTAATTACTAAAGACTAAGAGGCGGGCTTCCAACTACACACAATTCCATAAGGAGGTTAATTATATCTACATAAACGCCTAAGACCTCATTACTAATATACAATAAGTGTGGATCCTTTCAATCACTTAAGACCCAAGACGAACCTATCGATCACGTAATACCTTACTTTGTGGTTTACTGTACAATAATATAGATCATAGGATACTAATACTAAGTCCTACTAATTTAAGGTTTCCGTCATTTATGCATATTCCCAAACCCTGCATAAGACGAGAGATAGTAACTAACCATTTAATACAAGGTTTAAGTAGGAGCCCGACGCCATTTAAGATCCTTCTGATGGACCCCTATGTTACTATCTAGCTGACCTTATTAGATAATCCTCTAGCCACTTAATACTTCATGCAGGATAGACATACCCATAGTACCTCCTTAACTGTCATTTAATGCATATTCCTCACTTACTACCTAAAGGAAGCAGACCTACGCAAGGATTACCAAACCCATACCCAATAGTCATTTAATACTTTTTGTTTATGGGGAGACAAGCTACGCCATCACTTAATTCCCTTAAGGGTGGATCTAATACTTAATACCTCTAATCCCGAAGCATGTTATGCTTACGAATTATTCCCTTGAAGTAAACCTTTTTTTTAGGAAATAGCTCTAACTTACGTGTTTCTATAGATAATGATATCTCACATCTGTTGTACAAATATCCGACTGGTGGAAAGTGAAGACTTCAATCGAATAAGGCAACTGACCTCGCATCAGTAACCTACTAAGTCCAATCCTTATTTCTAATTATATAAATCCTAGATTAACTAGAATAAAATAAGGAAACCTATAACTTCTTGTCCTAAGATATTTGATAATTATTTTCACAATTGGACTTAGCATTTACTACGCCAGTCAGTTTCCATAAATCCCCTTTAATTCCATTTAATAATACTATTTAGATAATCTTCCATTTATGACCCTGACAGTCATATTTTCCTAAGGCATTAATTATCCTATTAAATGCCATTTATATCAGCCCCAGTAAACATTATAATCTAATTATTGTAACTCTCAATCATCACTACATTGATTTAATTCAATTTAGTTATTGTTTGAATACATATGTAAATATAAAAATTTATTATCTGTTTATTGCCCTAGTTGGAGATACAATCCCTATTCTTAAACACAAATTTGACTGTAATCATTTAGGCGTTCACATCCTAATCAGTTCATTTCCCAAAATAAACATGGGTACAATACTTATTATCTTACTTGTGACCTCTAATTTATAGCAAGTTAATTACATGTTTATTTCTATAACGGTCATAATATTTAATTTCATTTGGTATGGGTTATATTTCAATATACATCCCCATAAAATGGAAATTATTCAAACACATAACAACAAACAAACATTTATATAACATAGTAGCGTTATTTACGTAGATTTAGATGGGTAAGGTTAGTATTTATTTATTTATTTATATTTTATGCGCCAATTTAACGTAGTTACTAATTTTATTTTACTAACATTTATTATTTATGTGTTGGTCTAAACTAATGACCAAAACATCACTTTTGTGTTTATTCTCGGTTAAGATTCAAAATCTTATAATATGTTATTTACTATAATTATTGTAAATTTTGCCCAAACTATTTAAAAGAGGAAATTTAACACATTCTAAATCCCAAGGAAATAGGTTAATATTTTATTTAGAATAGATGTTGCAACCTACGTATGAGAATACGTGAATTTTCACATCTCTTCTTATTTGAATTATTGTAGATTTCAAATAATTCATTTTTATGTGAAAAGAGAAAAAAGGACAAAATTACAATAATCAATTAAAATCCCAAAAAATTTCAGATGCAATAAGGTTATTATTATCTTAACCAAGACTACACAAACTACAATTCAACACCCAAATCCTATGAATTTGGAATAAATAATATAATTCTAATCAAAGTTTTGGGACTCATTTCCAAATACAAGGTGTTTACAATAAACACAAACAATTTAAGAATAATTATAGGCAAGATGATGATATATTATTAAAAGGCCTACAATCCATGTTTAACCAATATTCATACTATTTTAGATTTGACAAAATAAACAATTCTGACAAATTTTAGGCATATAATTTAGATTCAACAAAAATGAAGTACATAAGTTATTATAAACAAGATGTATATTTCCCACTCACCAGAGAGCCATCCAAATCAGAATCTGACACAGCTTTAGGTCTTATAATTCCCAAATCCTACAGATCTATAATTTATTTGCAAAGGAAAATTATAAACACAAATTAGATATGTAGATATTAAAGAAGAATAGGAAAAGAAGAAGAAATTCAATAATATAAATTGCCTAAGCGAAGAACCACCTCTTTTTCATAAATCTGAATCTAATCTCTCCAATTCTCGTAAATCTGATTTGTATACGTTTATAATTTAGGTTTTAGATGAAGTTGGAGGATTGGGTATGGCAGAGCTTCGATGCCGCCTCCAGAAAATATGAATAAGAGAGTGGGGGTCTAGCCCTTTATGTATAGACGTAGAAATGACCTTGAACTATTATATTTAATTCTATAAAGATCCGCCCATTAATATTAAATTTTACAATAAAAATACACCTCAAAACCTACCTGTCACTGGTTGTTTTCGACTAAACTGGTTGCCCCCTTGGTCTAAAATGCCCAGTGATGGTGGGTTATAAATGGTATTTAGCTATCATATATTCTTATCTATTTATTTTCCATCCATTTTTGTATTACGTCCGTAACTTTTACATAAGGACTCCATTTGAAAATTTCTAAAAGTGAAAGGTGAGCAGAATTCCATCACGAATGCAATAGTGTAAGTTTCGTGGTCAAATTCCACCATTTGCAAAAATTCCAATTTGGAATTCTAATTAAATAAGTAAATCAATTATCGCCAAAATTTCGGATTGTTACAATCGTGCTCATATGTAGGCATGTATATGCATAATAATTAGATAATAAAATCTAACTCATATAAGACGAATCTTCCACTTAAAGCAGGTAGTGTCAAAGGTCATCTATTCACAAATGGGAATATAACCACAACCAACCCAACTAAACAATAAATCATCCAATCAACTAATCGCACAAATAAAATAAATAAACGATAGTACATACTATCACATGTCACAATAGTACTTCAGAAAGTGTAAGAGTTAGCTCACCATCTGTTCTAGATCCAGATCAACAATTTTGCATCGTTGAATATTTAAAATCAAAGTATTTTAGAAAGTGTCATCATTCAAGATTGACCATACGTCCTGATGGATGTATCATGATATGAAAGTTTGAAACAAACTTATTATCGGCAAGGGATGAAGAAGAATGTTGGATTATTCATCTCAAAGTGCGTGAACTATGAACTGGATGAGGCAGAGCAGAAAAAGCCTAGTAGTTTGATGTAACCACTAGAGGTTCTCGAATGAAAGTAGCAGCAAGTTTGCATCGATGGGCTACCTAGGACTGAATTAGGGAACGACAACAATCAAGTCATATTCGATCGGTTGACCCAGAGCGCTAGATTTATACATGTTAAGTAAAATAGAACAGTAGCAAAATTGGTTGGTTTGTATGTGAAGTGGACTGTATGATTCCATTGATGTGCCAAAGAATATTGTGAGCGACCGAGACCAATTGTTCACTAGTGGGTTCTTAAGAAGCTTACAGGGGGCACTAGGGAGAGAGCTGCAACTCAGTACAACTTATCATCCTCAAACCAACAGTTAGACCGAGAGGATGAATCATATCATTGAAGATCTTCTAGTACTTGCATATAACATTTTAGAGGCTTATGGGATGGTCATTTGGATCTTGTTGAATTCGCTAACAATAATACTTATTAGTCTAGCATCGTTATGGCATCATTTGAGGCATTGTATGAGCGAATATGCAATGCTCCTTCATGTTGGTGGAAAGCAGTGAGAAACTGATACTTTGGCCAGAGATGGTGAAAGATAATTCAGAGAATAATGAGCTCATTCAACAACGAATGAAGACTGCTAAGGTACGTAGAAGAGTTATGCAATTAAGAGGCATTGAGGTTTGAAGTTCTCTGCGGATAGTATGGTGTTCGTCAAGATTTCTCCTTTGAGAAATATTATTCGATTCAGTAGAAGTGGGAAGTTGACACCGAGATTCATAGGTCATTTTCTGATCTTAGAGAGAATTAGGATCCTTGCTTATAGAGTTGATTTTCCATAGAAGATGATAGGAGAGCACAATGCATTCCAGGTTTCTCGGTTGCCGAAATTTGTACATGACTCTAATATAACCACCACACCTAACCAATTGCATGTGACAACGAGATTGAACTAGAAGCTTCGAGACCTTGTATACCAACTCGTATTGCTAGACAAGATACGAAGCAACTAAGGAGGAAAGTGGTGAAGTTGGCGAAGATTCAGTGGAACGAAAGTGAGGTCGACTGCACTTGGGAGACTTTGGGGAGCGTGAGGAATTTGTATGCAGAGCACTTTACTTGGTAAAATTTTATGCTTATCGCCTGTAGCTTCTTGGGTGATGTCATTAATGTGCCATAGCATAGTATCATGCATGCTAGGATAGGACTAAATTATTCGTTTTCCTATTGGCTGCTTTAAACAGAAGTTTAATTTGAAATATTGAATATGATTGTTAGGCATGCGGGATAATCCTATTGGCTTGTTTCTAATAAAAATTGAAGTGGTGATCGTCCAGACGTACTTGGAGATATACCGGATATGCAAAGTAAAAATACGATTTTTATTATATATATAGCAAAGTAAAAATACGATTTTTATTATATATATAGCAAAGTAAAAATACGATTTTTATTATATATAAAGCAAAGTAAAAATACGATTTTTATTATATATATAGAAAAGTAAAAATACGACTTTTATTATATATATAGCAAAGTAAAAATACGATTTTTATTATATATAGCAAAGTAAAAATACGATTTTTATTATATATATAGCAAAGTAAAAATATGATTTTTATTATATATAGAGAAAAGTAAAAATACGATTTTTATTATATATATAGCAAAGTAAAAATATGATTTTATTGTGAAGATAACGATTTTTAAATATATAAACATCATATTAAAAATGTGATTTTCATTATATACAGCGTGGAAAAGACTGCGTTGGAATTTCGGGCAATTCCAAGCGGTTCAGAAATTCAGAAAATAACTAGAGGAGTGGATCCCAAAAATGAGAAATTCTCACTTTAATTTTATTTTCTAGTTAAAATATATACTAGGATGCAGACGGTGCTTAGCAGCACCCGACACCCGTAGTCCACAGACCATGGACGACTTATTTGATTGTGTTGTGTTGTGGATATTGATTCTGCTTGTGATGTGAAAGGAAAATAAAATATTCATGTATTGAAATAAATATTTTATACTTAAAAATATAATTTTTAACATGTATATGAATAAAATAAATATTCATTTACAAATCAGACGATTTGTATTTGTACACACATTTGAATGATATGGATTAGGACGAAATATTTTACACATCGCCCAAATGCACAAATAATATTCAGTATTTGTTAGGTGAAACCCCACACAGGTATTGGGATGATATTTAACGTACACTAATCTCAATTGTTTAGTTGTATGTCAATCGATTGGTTGACAGACTGTTATAAGCATTAAATATTTATATTTAATGCTTATGCAGTGTAGAATGCACTCTAGATGATGGTTGATTGTTTATCATTGTTGTTCTATACATGTGTTGTATGAAATCCATATAAATAACATTATATGATAATTGACTGTGTCTGATTCCAGTTTAGAGAGAATGAATATTTTAAAATAACGAATATTTTAAAATAATGAATATTTTAAAAATATATTCAGTAAAAGATCAAAATCTGATTGTGATGTCCGATTTGGGATGGACACGAAAATATTTAAATATATAAAGCCGTGTTGATTAGATTAACGCCATTTTGATCTGAACGATATTTATATCGATTTTATTCATTTTTATAACGAATATCGAAAAGGAAGTGATTTCAAAATCTAATATTTTGAAAATATTATCATTTATATATCGATGATATGAAATATTCAATCTTGATTTGAAATTGAATATAAAGTTGAAATCGCTTTGAAAACGAATTTAAAACGATTTATAAAATACGTTTTAAATGGAAATCGACGAAATATATATATTATATATATTTAATGGCCTGAATGGAATGCGCCGCGCTGCGGTAATTCGCGAATTTCGACAATTGATTTCGAATGCACATTATAGGAGATCTGACCGTCGGATTCTCCTAAAACCGGAACTGTTGGGTTCGTATCGAAAAGAGATTTCTAATGAATACAAGAGATTTGAAATACAACGGTTGGATTTGGAATTATGCCCAAATCAAATTTGGAAAAGGTCACTGTAAGTGCAGTCCGATGACCATTTATGGAAATCGATTGTACGGGCCTTGATAAAATTATTAAAAATATCAATAATTTGTGTAAAATAATAATAAATATTTGGAAAGAATTAGGATGAAAAAATCCATATTTGAAAAGATAAAAATATATTTTTATCGAAATGAACTAGTTATGAACTAGAATTATAATTCAATATTTTTAAATAAATAGATTGGATTTGAAATGGTTTTAAAAATAACAGGAATTTCCGATATATGAATTGGAATGGATTTAAATCAAAATTATCTTCGAAATATTTCGATATTGGATTCCGTGATTATACTGACATTGTGGAGGAATTTGGAAGATATATATATCGTTATTCCAATACGATATTTGTTGATTTCAGAATTTGATATTGAATATAAGCCGATATATTTTCTATTCAGAGCCTTGTATTTATATCAATTGGATTTTTAGGTTTATCATGAACAGTGTTTTAAATAATGCTTGTTCTTTAACCCAATTAACAATGGAATGAGATTATGGGTTTGTTGTGAATGGTATCTTTAATAATAATGTTCTTAAACCCAATGGAGTTAAGAAAATTAGAAACTAATTGGAGATTTGCTAAGTTGAATGGTTTCCTGGGCATTGATCTGATGTTGGTTTCGGCCTTCGGGTTAATACTTAGGGAATTGTTCTCTTACTAATTTATGGTTAGAGACTGATGGAATGGTGTCTTCAGTAACACTATTCTTAAACCCCGTGTGAAAAGAAGAATTACCAATTAATTAACATTTAATTGGAATTGAAAATGGAACGTGAATTGGGTTTATTGTGAACTGTTTTTTTAACGACATTCATTCTTTAACCCGATTTACAGTGAAATGAGATTTGGAATTTATAACTCTTTTTATTAAGATTTAACGGGAATTTTCCAAAGTTAAGTTTTCCAATTTAGTATATTAAATTGGAATTGAATGGAATTCGATTGATAATAATCGAAGTGAACTTCTATGGAGAAAGACTGTTAATACATATGGAAATTAAGGCTTTGTCGTTATTCCATTTATATTATTAGTCGGATACGCAAATTGATATCGATTATATATTGATTTGTTTTTCCGTGAAGATTCCATAATTAATGGAATGTGATTTGGGATTATGGTGAACTGTGTTTTAAATGACATTAGTTCTTTAACCCAGTTAAAGGCAGGATTACATATCTGTCATTGTATTTCGAACTGTATGGTTGATCTCTGCTAAATATTTTTTTTTGTGGCGGAGAATTTATTCTCTTGCTTAACACCCTTCTCTGAGACGTACGAGCTTAGAGGTTATATATCGGCAAAAATCAATAGTACGGTGTAGAATGTCGATGCGACATGTTTGTGTTTCCAAAGTTAAATAATCATTAATATTGATTTTTGGGAAGATTAAAACTAAGTGGAGTTTTAATAAATCTTTAACTAGATTGAAATGTGAATTGATAATTTAAATTATCAAACTTGGGAAATGATCGAGAGTGGAGTATCACCAGTTTTGCTTCAAGCGATAGTTAAATCTTTAATTAGATTTGAACGAGAAATGGTAGTTAAATTTACTGATAACATCGTGGTGTTAGATTTGGGGTATGACCAGTTTTGCTCCATGGGATGAATAGGCTGGGATTGGGAAATTAAACAAACGATTAGCTCAGTAAGGTGCTTTAATCCCGACTAGTTTGGAAAACCTTAATATGGTTTGAATGATATCCAAATGAAGATTAAATAATAAATTTTAAAGAATTTATCTTTGATAAAATTAATGGGAACATATCCCTAAGGATTTGAATATTTAAATAAAAGAATATTCTGAATTGGAATGAGGCGTATGTTGTGTTTTTATAGCACTTGTTTATTATATACACGAGTTATTCGGAAAGGCCGGGTTTATACCCATTTTGAATAACTGATTCGACGATATGTCGACGATGAAGATGGTGGTTTTTAATTCTAGTTAATTTTGATAAAAATATATTTTTATCTTCACAAGTGTGGAATTTTTCATCCAAATTCTTTCCAAATCATTTATTATGATTTTACACAAATTATCGATATTTTTAATAATTTTATCAAGGCATGTACAGTCGATTTCCATAAACGGTCATTGAACTGCACTTACAACGACCTTTTCCAAATTTGATTTGGACATAATTCCAAATCCAACTGTTATATTTCAAATCTCTCGTATTCATTGGAAAGCTCTTTTTGATACGAACCCAACGGTTCTGGTTTTAGGAGAATCCAATGGTCGGATCTCCCGTAATGTCAATTCAAAGTCAATGGTCGAAATTCATGAACTGCCACGGCGCGGCGCATTCTATTCTGGCCATTAAATATATATAATATATATATTATATATATTTCAATGATTTCCATTTAAAACGAATTTTATAAACCGTTTTAAATTCGGTTTCAAAACGATTTCAACTTCATATTCAATTTTAAATCAAAATTGAATATTCCATATCATTAAAATATAAATGATAATATTTTCAAAATATCAGATTTTGATTTCACCTCTTTTTCGATATTCATTATAAAACTGAATAAAATCGATATGAATATCGTTCACGTTAAAATGGCATTAATCTAATCAACACAGCTTTATGTATTTAAATATTTTCGTGTCCATCCAAAATCGGACATCAAAATCATATTTTGATCCTTTGCCGAATATTGTTTCAAAATATTCATTATTTTAAAATATTTGTTATTTTAAAATATTCGTTCTTTCTAAACTGGAATCAGACACAGTCAATTACCATATAATGTTATTTATATGGATTTCATACAAAACATGTATAGAACAACAATGATAAACAATCAACTATCATCCAGAGTGCATTCTACACTGCATAAGCATTAAATATAAATATTTAACGCTTACCACAGCCTGTCAACCAATCCATCGACATACAACTAAACAATTGGGATTTGTGTACGTCAAATATCATCCCAATACTCGTGTGGGGTTTCAATTAACAAACAGTGAATATTATTTGTGCAGTTGGGCGATGTGTAAAATTTGTCTTCCCAATCAATATCAATCAAATGAGTATACATAAACAAATCGTCCGATTTGTAAATGAATATTTATTTTTGTTCATTACACATTAAAATTATATTTTTAATGATAAAATATTATATTTCAGCACATGAATATTTTATACAGTCCATTTCACATCACAAACAATTTTCACAACACAATTAAACAAATAAGTCGTCCATGGTCTGTGGACGACGGGGAGCAATTCATATATGCAGTTATAAAATAAATAACTGTAGAAAGAATTCAGTGAGAGATTTCTCACCTTTGGGATCCACTCCTCCAGTTATTTTCTAAATTTCTGAACCGTTTGGACTTGCCCGAAATTCCAACGCAGTCTTTTCCACGTTGTATATAATAAATATCACATTTTTAATATGATGTTTATATATTTAAAAATCGTTATCTTCACAATAAAAATCATATTTTTTACTTTGCTACATATATAATAAAAATCATATTTTTACTTTACTCTATATATAATAAAAATCATATTTTTACTTTGCTATATATATATATATTAAAAATCGTATTTTTACTTTGCTGTATATATAATAAGTTAGTAAACATGTACCTATTTGTCGGGCATACAATTTTATTCCTCTTCTCTAGCCTGCTTGCTATGACCCGTTCAATGTATATACATGTACATGCATGCAATTTCAAATAATTTTCAATTCAGTTCAATATTTGATCAATTTGGCCAAAATTTATCATACATCTACATGTTGGTTCAAATGAATAATCACCCAATGAAATCAGCAATCAATTAGTTGGTTAACGTTTCAAAAACATAAAAAAAAATTATAAAAAAAATCATATTTTTGGTGCCAATTCACAACAATAACCCTATCTGGTTTTGGTTCTCAAACCAGTCAATTGGAGATATATAGATATCCCACTTTCGAAGCTCGAAAATAAATGCTGGTGATGATGTGTCAATAATAAGAATCATCTCCGAGCGACTAGAGTGTGATTCTATATCTATCCAGTATATTAAAACTTCGAATATATGTTCATGACGCGTATATGAAAAATCTCATATACTCGATTGTCCAAATTCAATATATAATAAATAATCAAATACGTATAATTGGATTTAATTTTCAAAACAAGATTTGTTTTTACTTATATTTTAAAAACAACACTCTTCCAACTCATTTTAGGATGCTACTGATCCTATCTCTAACAAATCATTCTCATTGGATATTTCTAATCCAATCTCTGAAGAATTCTTTCGTTCGGTTCTAACTTGTCTTGTTCTCGAGCTCTGTAAAACCAAAGCTCTAATACCAAATGAGACAACCCAAACTTCCCCGTAAAGGAAAGCCCGGATTGAATTTGAGAACACGAAAAATCAAAACACAAACAGAAGAACATTTCATTGCTTATTACAACAATTTACATCAGAGTACAAGAATATACAGAGTATGAACAAATAATATACATTTGATAAATATCAGAGATTTACACTTTACAATGCAGCGGAAAATAATACAAAACGCAACTGAAAAAGATACACAGATACAGAGCTTTCTGAATATCATTCCAGCTGTAAACCAGGATCCTGTGAATATAATATCTGCAAAACCAAAACTACTAGCTGTCCGTGTGGAAAATAGGGGCACCCGGAGTTTAGGTTAAAACAATAAACTTTAGGTCAGTCATGTGACTAGTGTGAGAACTAAAACAGTCATATTTTGATTTTAAAGTTAGGTAAATCAAGGGACCACGCCGTATAGCATGGAAAAGGGTTTACCTCCAAGAATACCAGTGCATAAAACAAACAGCGCAATGCTTTTTGGAAAAATGAAGTTATTATAAGACTCAGGTCCCATCACACAATGCAACGCAAGCCGAGGATAGGGTTTTCCCTTATAATAGCCAAACATGCTTGGTACGTTTAAAACAAATCATTTGATACTATTATAAGTGCATAGTGTATAAAACAACTTCAAATATAAATGTATCAATCATAGACGACATGGGTACCATATATCATGTCGCCAATACTAGGCTCTACAATCAAAACCGAAATGTCACGTATTGGAAGTTGGATTTCCGTCTGGGAACCAAGGCAAGGGATCGTACTTACCGCTTCGAGACTCTCTAGCTCGAGCCTAAGACAAGTACTCAGTCAAGCCTTTAGATCGTCGGGGCTGCTCCACTCGATGTGGATTAAAATGCCTGAACACAACGTTTCCCCGCCCTATGGGGCGTAAATCTGGTCTGTATAAAGACCATATCATCCATCGGCCCTGCAGTGCCGATATATCCGAAGCGCCTCGCTATCCATCATCCACATAAGTAAAACATCTGGGCTTGCAAAACCTAGACACCACTCCTAGCTAGAAGGAAACGCATGCCCTCCCTGAGGTCCTCTCCCATTTCTGGTTCACACCGGGGTGCGAGGCTCGCGAATTAACGTTATACACAGAGCTATGCTATATTAAAGCCATGCTTTCATCATCAACCACAAGACTCTACTTTTCAACAGAAGCCTTGATCATTTGCATCTCAGCATGCCACACAGGCAATTCATGCTATGCAACCGATGTCTATCAATCACACAGAATGAAATCTAATGTCGGGCACACATCCATTTACAAGTTCGTTCTAGGTCTGAACGAAACCGGAGGCACCTTATTCCTCATCCCATATGTCCAATATAGGAGAGAGGTCCTCGCATATCCGATCGATCTCCAAGTACGTCTGGACAATCACCACTTATTACCTTGTCTTGGGTGTACAACCCAATCAAGACGTCAGTAATCATCCAAACAATGTGAAGACCTCCAGTCTTCAACCACCGTCTTCATCGTCGACTTATCGCCGATTCAGTTATTCAGAATGGGATAAGCCCGTTCTTTCTGAATAACTCACGTATATAATAAAGAAGTGTTGTAAAAACACAACATACGCCCCATTCCAATTCTGAATATTCTTGTATTTAAATATTCATATCCTTTGGGAAAGGTTCCCATTAATTTTATCAAAGATAAATTCTTTAAATTTATTCTTTAATCTTCCTTTGGATATCAATTCAAACCAAATTAAGATTTATCCAAACTAGTCGGGATTATCGCAACTTACCGAAGTAATCATTTGTTTAATTTCCCAGTCCCAACCTATTCATCCCATAAAGCAAAACTAGTAATACTCCATATCTAACACCACGGTGTTATTGGTAAAATTAATTATCATTTCACGTTCAAATCTAATTAAAGATTTAACTATCGCTTGGAGAAAAACTGGTGCTACTCCATTCTCGATCATTTCCTGAATTTGATAATTTAAATTATCACATTCATATTTTAGTCTAATTATAGATTCATTAAAACTCCGCTTCATTTTAGTTTTTCCAAAAATCAATATTAATGATTATATGACTTGGGAAATCATATCCTATCTTTAACTAGGTTAAAGAACAAATGTCATTTAAAACACTCACGATAAACCCAAAATCACTTTCCATTAATTATGGAATCTTCACAGAAAACAAATCAACATATAATCGATATCAATTTCCATATCCAACTAATAATATAAATGGAATAACGACAAAGCCTTTGAAATTCCATATATATTAGCAGTCTTCCTCCATAGAAACTCACTTCAATTATTATCAAATTGAATTACATTCCATTCCAATATATTAAATTGGAAAACTTTACTTTGGAAAATCTCCACTAATTTAATAAAAAGATTTATAAGTTCCAAATCTCGTTTCACTATAAATCGGGTTAAAGAACGAATGTCGTTAAAAACACCGTTCACAATAAACCCAATTCACATTCCATTTCAAATCCAATTAAATGTTAATTAATTGGTAATTCTTCTCTACATCTTAATTAAAAGATTTATTCTTTTCACACGGGGTTTAAGAACAGTGTTACTGAAGAACCCATCCCATCATTCTCTAACTGGAAATTAGTAAGAGAACAATTCCCTAAGTATTAATCCTGAAGGCCGAAACCAACATCAGATCGATACCCAGGAAACCATTCAACTTAGCTAATCTCCAGTTAGTTTCTAATTTTCTTAACTCCATTAGGTTTTAAGAACAGTATTATTAAAGATACCATTCACGACAAACCCAAAATCTAATTTGATATTAAATACAAGGCTCTGCATAGAAAATATATCGGCTTATATTCAATATCAAATTCTGAAATCTACAAATATCGTATTAGAATAACGATATATATATCTTACAAATTCCTCCACAATGTCCGTATAATCACAGAATCCAATATCAAAATATTCCGAAGATAATTTCGATTCAAATCCATTCCAATTCATATATTGGAAATTCTGGTTATTTTCAAAACTATTTCAAATCCAATTTATTT
Organism: Allium sativum; assembly: GCA_030737875.1. Lineage (NCBI taxonomy): Eukaryota > Viridiplantae > Streptophyta > Magnoliopsida > Asparagales > Amaryllidaceae > Allium > Allium sativum. The sequence goes on from CM060925.1 coordinate 218,546,999, forward strand.
ATTTAAAAATACTGGATTATAATTCTAGTTCATAACTAGTTCATTTCGATAAAAATATATTTTATCTTTTCAAATATGGGATTTTTCATCCCAATTCTTTCCAAATCATTTATTATGATTTTATATAAATTATTGATATTTTAAATAATTTTATCAAGGCCCGTACAATCGATTTCCATAAACGGCCATCGAACTGCATTTATAGTGACCTTTTCCAAATTCGATTTGGACATAATTCCAAATACAACCATTAGATTTAAATTCTCTAATATTCGTTCGAAAGCTCTTTTTGATACGAACCAACTGGTTCCGGTTTTAGGAGAATCCGACGGTTGGATCTCCCGTAACGTCCATTTGAAGTTAATGGTCAAAATTCGCGAACTACCGCAGCTCGGCGCGTTCTATTCAAGCCATTATAATATATATTTCGTCGATTTCCAATTAAAACGAATTTTATAAATCGTTTTAAATTCGTTTTCCACTTCCATTTCAATTTGAAATCAAAACTGAATATTCCCTTATAAATTTGTTTTAAATTCATTTCAAAGCGATTTCAATTTTATTTTCAAATTCAAGTACAATTTGAATATTCCATTATAAATTCATTTTAAATTCATTTCAAAACGATTTCAATTCTATTTTCAAATTCAAATCCAAATTGAATATTCTATTATAAATTCGTTTTAAATTCATTTCAAAACAATTTCAATACAATTCGATTTTCAGTTCCATTTCAATTCAATTCGATTTTCAATTCCATTTCCATTCAATTCGATTTTCAATTCCATTTTCAATTCCATTTCCATTCAATTTGATTTTCAAATTCAAATCAATTCAATTCGATTTTCAATTCCATTTCAATTTAATTCGATTTTCAATTCCATTTAAATTCAATTCGATTTTCAAATTCAAATCAATTCAATTTTCAAATTCAAATCAATTTAATATTCTTTATATAAATTCGTTTTATATTCATTTCAATATTAAAATGATAATATTTTCAAAATATCATATAGTGAAATCACTTTCCGATATTCATTATAAAATGAATAATCAACAAAATTCCCGTTCGTATTAAAATGGCATTTAACTGCTTAACACGGCTTCACATTTCAATATTCACTGAATATTATTTTAAAATATTCATTAATTCTGAACTGGAATCAGACTCAATAAATTACCATATAATTTTATTTATATGGATTTCAACATCATATATATACAACAATAATGATAAGCAATCATTAAAAATTCAAACATCATCAAGAGTGCATTCTACAACTGTATAAGCATTAAAATAAATAAATAACGCTTATACAGGCTGTCAACCCATCGTTTGACATACACTAATTATTGGGATTAGTGTACGTCAAATATCAGCCCAATACCCGTGTGGGGTTTTCAAACAACAAATACTGTTTACTATTTGTGCAGTTGGGCGATGTGTAAAATTTATCGTCCCAATCCATATCAGATAAATAAGTGTACATAAACAAACCGTCCGGTTTGTAAATGAATATTTATTTTATTTCACGATAATTTTTCTATATACAACAATATCAATACATGACAATCACAATCAATTCTTACATCACAATACAATCAAACAAGTCGTCGATGGACTGTGGACGACGGGGAGCAGTTCATATGTGCAGTTACAAAATAATTTAAATAACTATACAAAAATAATAGTGAGAAGTTCTCACTTTGCTTTTGGCTTCGCCTAAAATCGTAGCGAGCTTTAAAAATTCTCCGGTCTCTTCTAAAACGTAGAAGACGTCGTCACGGTCCCGGTGTCTCTTGTTTCACTGGATTTCGACAACACAGCAAAAAAATATGATTTTTATACTTAAATCATGATTTGCAACACTTAGAAGTGTTATAGCCTTTAAATAATAATCAGGCCGTTACCTCAGCAGTTTGGTTCGAAACTAGGATCGGGATTTTCGCGAAATCTGTTGCACGATAGGAGGATATGGTTGCATTGGGTCGAACAAGGAGGAAAGGCGCAGGCACATAGGGGGGTGGCGCTCCGTTTGATGCAGGGAGGAATGGGTGGCGGAGCTCGAAAGGTGGCGACTTCAGGTGATCGATCCGAACGAAATACTCAATGAAAAATTCCTATCTTGGTATGGATTTGAAGATCTCGTCGAGCTCTACAAAATTCCCAATTGGGGCTTGCGATTTTATTGAGCGGATTGAGAGAAACGGAGGAGAGAAGGTCAGAATGGGTTTCCGCCTTCGGTCGTGTGTCGGGGAGAGAGAAACCCCGTGTTTTTTTTGTTTTTTTATTTAATGAATGGATTTTCTGATTGGCCTGCCATATATTCAAAATTTTAAAAGGTGTTTTCGCATCCGAACTCTAAATGAGACCCAACGACTGTCGCCCCTAGCTAATTACTCTCATTCCGAACACAATGGGATATGTTTCGTAAGCCAATTTGGCTGTTAGATTAGTTTTCACTAAAATTAATATATAAATCAATATATACTCAATTTGAATGCACATTTTAATTTACCGGGGCCACATACAAACTCCAAAAATTCCAGAAAAATAAATCTATCTACGTGTTGACGATACGGTCCTAACAAAAATAATTTCATCGAATTTGGAGACCGTTTGAAAAACGGTCATTTTCCAGTCGATTAAATTCAAACTGAAATGACCAAACACGTTTAAGTTCACCACACTCATATATTGATTCCAAAAAATATGAAAATCGGAATCTAGCAATAATTTGGCATTCTGGATCCAACAAATGTAGTCTCGTCGAAAACGGAGGTCATTTACAAAATGGTCATTTTTAAGGGATATATTTCCGTAGCGACTATTCTGAATTTTCAACTAAGCATAACTTTTTTTCCTGTTACGAAATCTCAATTTTTCGGATTCATTGGAAAGATATTTTCAAATAGATTCTAATATTTTTGATTTCACTAAAATCCGGTTTGTTTGGAATCCTGTAAGTTCATTTGAAATTGAATTTTCAAACTACCGCGCCATTTCCAATTCCTTTTATAAATAAAATAAATATTTATATTATAACTTCGATTTAAATAAATTATATACATTCTAATTCTACTCAAAATAAATTTCTAGTCGTTATTATTAAAAATAAATCATTTTAAATATTCAAAATTCATCGAAATTGCCAAAATAAAATTTTAAATTGGTTCTGATTTTCCGGGTTGTTACAATGAGAATGTAACAACCCATAGTTCTGAACATATTTAGAATGTGAATAAGAAATATTATTATCATATGTGGTCGTATGATTCTATAATTCTGGGAATGTTTACCAGGGACATTTCTCATATTTAGGATTTTACTGAATTTTTCAATGATCATTCTACCTTTGATAAAAAAATATTTGTCCACAACTTTTAACTGGAGTGGAATCTGGACCTAAAACTATTTTCATTGGATCGAGTAATGATTTCCCTTTACATAAAGTGATATATATATATATATATATAGAAAACAGGCTAACCATTTAAGAAATATGGTTGTTTAAAATATTTTTGAGTTTCAAGAGCCTAATTCTACAATTATAGGTCATTAGAGGTCGGGCACACTCTTAATTTGGGGATTAGTGCTGAAATGAGTTGATGTAACTAATTTATCTTATATTTTATTATTCCTCTTATTCCTAAAAACCTCTAAACCTCTATCAAAATTATTTCTTTATCCAAATAACCAATTTTTCTCCACTAAAATTAATAAGAAATTAGAGAACTGAATAGATATCTAGTAGAGAAACGTGATTATTACTGTTAGAAAGGAGGATCTATTCTAATATAATTATTCTACTTCAATCTAAAAAAATTATTCAGATCTACGGTTTCATAAGCAAAGGTGAGTGAATTAATTTTTTATTTACTGATTATGATGTTTTAAGATCTATCTTAAATTTTATATTAATACTTATTAGGAATCTTTTTTATTTATAGTCACATGATTATACACTTTTGCAAATGCACCCTGGATTCATGTCTTAGATCTAAATGTTATAAACCAATGTAAATTGATTGATTGGATGTATGCACTTTTTCACATCAATCCTCGATTCCTACCTCAGATCTGGGAATTTTAAACTTATGAAAAATTTATTGATTGAATTAAGAAACTATTACGAAGTTATATAGCATTCATAAAATAGCAAAAAGAATGGTGCTCATTACATACATAGCCATTAGTAATCAGTTAGATACTAAAGATGGATTGAAAAATTTTAGTACCTTAACGGATTCTCTATGTCCATTCCACGACAAAGATAAAGAATCATCCAATCACCTTTTTCCAATGTGACTATTCATCTTATATATGGTGTTCGATTAATTCAACCTCAACAATTTACCATCTACGGAGGAAGAAGCATAACAACTACAACTTAAATTTAGAAAAAAAATTCAAACAGAAGACGTTATATTTGTGGCATACACTACTCCAGTATACTGCATATGGAAAAAAATGTAATGGTCGAATTTTTAATAACCGAAGAATTGACCGTGTTACCAAGCTAAAGCATATAAAGAATGAAGTGAAATACCTTGTCAAGAATAAGGTCAGCTCGATAAAACAGACTAGAGAGAATCCGGAGTTATTAAACCGATGAGGGGTTAACTTAATAGATTTTGATAGCTTTACAAATGAAGAAGACGAAGCAAAAAAATTAGCATAAGCAGTATTTGATTAAAACCGAATTAACTGACCGAACAGATTTATTTTGGTCGCTTCTATTTAGATTCGAAACTAAATCAGTTTGAATTTGATTTGTAAAATATATATATACTTTGTTATCGATTTAACCAAACTTTAATTGTATTATCTAATTTAATGATATTGTGGTACTTTAAAAAATTAGTTTAGCAATAAAATACGATGGCATTTAGTAAAAACAAGTCAAAGTATATTGCAAACTTAAAATTTATTGACTTCTTCATACAAAATTTATGCTTTACTCTGAGTGAATTAGTCATTTGAATAGTAATATATCCTTCACCTTCGGTTAAACCAGTTACCGATCGAATTAACCGAAACTATTTCTGTTCGGTTTTGAAAATTTTCCATTTAAACTCGATTTGAATATTTTTACTTTAAAACCAACTGAATCGACCGAATTCTCATCCCTAGCTTGAAACAAGGCGGATTGCGATTGGCAGGAATATTAAGACATCAGTAACCATTTGTTTTTATTTACTTGCTTTTTTTCTATTTGGTTATATGTTCGATATCACTGTAATATTTGTATTGTTAATATGAAAAATTATATGTGTTTTTCCCTCGTAAGACACTCATCTAGAATAGGAAGGTTACACGGTTTCGGTGAAATATATAACGAAACTATATGTTTGGTATTAATAATAAAGCGTATCCATTATATATATATATATACACACATATATATATATAAAAAAGATAGGATCAAGAGCACCCCAATTAGTGCAGAACCCCTTTAGCCATCCTAATTTGCACCACACAATCTCTTTTCTCTCTTTCCACTACCTCTCCCCCCATCCCCCCACTAACTTATTTTACTAAAACTGGTGGCTATTATAGAGGTGCAAAAGGGGATGCCAACAAAAATGGATGTTATATAACCTCCCTATAATATATATATATATATATATATATATATATATATATATATATATATATATATATATATATATGTGTGTGTGTGTGTGTGTGTGTGCGCGCGCGCACACACACATATCCACACACATACTATGTGAATTGTGAATTGTTATGTTCTCAAAACGTCTGTCCCCTTGTGTGCCCACCAATCACAACCCCGTAATTTCCACCTTTTGCAGTTAAATCCCTGAATTGTTGGGGGACTTAAATGCGAAAAAGCGAAAATCAGGGGATTTGATTGGAGGGGCATGAGGGAATAGGGTAAATGGGAACAGAAGAATTGGTCTCCTCAAAATCGCTCCAATCTTTCGATTGCCTTCTGGAAATTGAACTCAAGCTTAGCTTTTTCCTTTTATCTTCATTCACGTATCGTTTTGGCCTTCCGACTCTTCTTACTGCTCAACCCTCATCTCTTCCTTCGTCCACATCTAAACCTCAGGCATACCCGAGCCCCCACCGAGCTTTGCCTTCCCTTATCGTTCGCATCTCAGCTTCCTATCATTAGTACATCAAACTTCAATTTCTGTCAGCAAAGATTCTGTTGAATTGTTATATATAAATTTGATTTGTATGATACAGTCATCAATATTTATTTATTCCAATTCTCTTTTGAAGTATTTGCCCTTTTAAAAATGTTACGACTATTGATACCCCAAAAATCTCTTTCAATCACCACGAAATGTTGATCGACGATGAACAGTCGACATGCCTTCATGTTTTTCCACCATCAGCGGCCGTCGGACGATGCAAAATTTAGCAAATTTCCCTTCAGCGGTGAACGGTAGAATAGGGATGATGGGCGAAAGTGTAAATTGGGGTATGAATGGTAACACCTTTAAAAATAATGTTCTATGGCCAATACACTGGATCCATCCTATGTCATATTCTAAAATTTCGTAGCGTTGTGTAATGTATATTAGCTCTTTTCTTACCGTCTTTTTACTTCGACGTAATGGAATGCACACCAGATGTTCGACATAATGGTTGTGTGTACAAAACTATTCAGGTCTAATTGTCCAAATGTTTAGCCAATAGTAGACCAAGGGCATTCTTAATTTTCCTACCTTGATTTCAAGTTCTTATTCTACATTTGGATAGCGTGTGCTGATAAAAAAAATGACAGTAAAGACTTGCAATGGAAAAAGATATTTACATGCAAGTTCATTTATTAGGTGCTAGAAATCTATAATCTGCATAAACTCAAAACATAATACTAGGTTAATTTAAGTAATGGAAGATTTACACAGCTTGAGACAAAGTTATGGTATTCATTTTATTGGTGGAATGTAGTTTTTTAATACCTATGTGAATACTACATCAATGGCCTAAGTGGAAAGGGTGGAACTAGAGTTGATCAGATAAAAAAATTCATAGCAACTAATCCCTTCATAGGTGCTTGAATTTATATATGTTTTTATTTGATATCTTGTGTCCCCAAGTAGATCAGATTTATTACAGTTGACAAAATTGTTAGAATAAACATGCATGGCTTAAACTTATTTTGAAATTTACCTACAAGAAATAACTTGAGTATTTACTACTTTGCTTGGATAGTTAGTTTTATGGAAAGCTAGGCCAAAATTAGTATATAAACTTAATAATCAGTTAGTTACAAAGCACAAATATCACCAGCAGTGGCGTAGCCAGGATTTAAGTCTAGTGATGTCACAATCAGAGAATTTTGGGGGTTCAGGGGCGATAGCCCCCGAATTTTTTTTATATAGCATGTATTCGACAAAATTGAAGAAAAATTCAAATAAACCACTGAACAACAATATACAATAAATGACAAAATATCATTTGATTACAAAAATAATTAATTATATTTAAAATTATTTCTTTTCCATAATTATAATTTATATATTTCAGAACGTAAACACCATCTTTTACATATTAAATTAAAATTTTCACAAAAGCAGCCTATTTCTATTGAAAAAGTCAGTACGATAAACGTATTGCCTTGCTCCACGCTTATTCAGTGAAGATGAGAACACAAGAACTGAGCTAAAACAAGAATGTGCTCTTAGTCTCGAATAACATGGAAGCTCTCAAGGACCCAACCGAAAATTCATATGAAAAACTACATGGTAAAGCAAAATTAAGTATGAAAACTGAAATCGCAATAGAAGTTCATAATCAACGCTGAATCCATAGCGCAGTAACAATAAACACAGATCAAAATTTATGAAGATAAAGGTTTAGCATTTCTTGCTCGTTCTTGTTAATTGTAGAAGAAAAACAAAAGTAACCCCAATTGATTGCGTAATTGATTCAAAACCCTAACAAATAAAATTCAAAGCAACAGAAACTAAAATTAGGGTTAGTTGATTACCACTAAAGATTCTGAGAAACAATGAATCCGCGTGATGCAGAATGGAACTATGAAGCGGCGCATCTGAAGAGAAACATGAACAATCGATTTTTTTTTCCTCCGTCTTTTCCTTTCGTTGGTTTTCCATTTTGTTTTGTCTGTGTTCAATTTCATCTTGCCACGTTTGGTTACCATTTTTTTTCTTTTTCAATTGGGCTGCTTTTTCCTGGTGAGGTCACGTGACCTCACCAATCATCACTACAATAGAAATTGTCTTTTATAAAGGCATATAGCCGCTATTAAACAATACTATAGCGGCCCGAAAAGCGCTGTATATCGACATGTTATAAAAAACAGATGAATAATTATAACACAGAAACTGCCGCTATAAAAGAATGATTTTATAGCGGCTATATGCCGCTATGATACGTAAGAATAGCAGCTCGTTATTGTCGCTATAAAATATGCAATTCTTCATGAAAATAACGATTTTTTATAACACTGCATAGCTGCTATAAAGCATTAATTCAATAGCGGATTTAACGCGTTATAAGCGTACATGATAGCATTTCTAAATCCTTTTACAGCCTGTATATGCCGCTATAAAATATATAGATGTAACACATATTCGATGATATCATTTGCCAGCAAACACATATATTACATTATCTTTTATAACGTTTTCAATATATATTATAATATAACAATCAAATGAATCTTCACAACAATTTTAAAAGCAATACATGACCCAAAAATTATAATACTGAACAAATGTAACACACATTCATGATAGCAAGATAAAGGATCAACTAACAAAAAATAGGTTCACTACATATGTTTTCAATTTCATATTGAAGTCAATTTGAGTTAACAAAAACTAAAACATAATTCAAATTTAAAATCTACAATAAAATCCAACCAACCGCTCTCCTCCATCAAACTTCCATTTTGTACAACTCATAGCCTAGCCCTTTGGCTTTGGACTGCACCTTTTTATAAGATACCAAAGAATCTGGTCCATGCAACTAAGTAAGAAATAACAGAAGCTCTCCTCTATGTAGTCAAATAAAATACGAAAGAAAAAAGAGTAGAGAATTAACCAGAAATTTCAATAACTTCCATGTTAGGGAAGTCAGCCTAAAGATTATCCAAGACGTTCTGCACTCCTTTAGAAACCACGCTCATCCCCACAGCATCTCCAGTTTTGCATGTGAATCTTATGTACAAATTCCTCCCTGCATGGGCACATTGTATTCCTTGAAGTGGTGCAAATCTACTTGACCTGAAAAAGAATTGCAAATGGTATCAGTATGTGTTCATCAGCCAGTGTATTATACATAAATAACTTCATAGTATATCCATGGTTGACAAAAAAAGGTCCACCAACACCGTATACTCAACTAAGAACAATTAATAATCGTCTAATGCCGGCTGTTTTAACAGAGATAAAAGCATTGGGAAGCAATTACACGTGGAGAAGAAAATAGAATTCCTGTGAACTGTATATGTCTACAAAAATTCACTTACATGAAGGCGCTTACATTATCGCAGTTATATTGTGACCACCCTCTACTTTTGCATCTAAATCCAGTGCAGAAGAAAAATGGTGTTCCATTTAAGTATAACAATGGCATTTAAAAAAGATATCAAAAGGTTTATGGAGCTATATGTAGGGATTTCCTTGTTATAAATTTCAATACAAAGTACATGCATGCAAACCGAATTTAATGAAACAAATCAAGAATTAGAGATAATGCCTACTTGGAGAATGTTGAGAAAGATTTAGGAGCAAGCAGTAGATTAGGACCCGAAAAACCTGCAATAATATGGGGATACGTTAGATGCCCTACGTAAATTTTAGGTGCAGCAACAAATAATGCTCATGAGCTTACCACAAAAGGCTTAAGTACAATGGGTGTAGCAAGGGATACTAACTCAAGAATTTACCATTTAGATATGTCGTTCAAAAGGCTTATAACTAAATAATATCCAAGCGTCCATGGATGCTAATGGGAATTTGCTATACAAGCCAGAACAGATAAAACATGAGGCCATTACATATTTCACTGACCTTTTCAATGACAACACAAGTGCTATTTCTCAAGATTTCCAACATATTTCAGTTATTAATGTGGCAGGCTAGAAATTTCTACAGCAGTAAATAAAAACGTCCAAAGTAAAAAAGCTGCCATCTCCGTTTATGGAGACAAGAGGCCCAAACCAGATGGGATAAACTCAAAATTCATGAAACCGCATTAGGTTGATGTTGAGTAGGACCTCCTTTTTACCGTACAAGTCATGTTTACTTCAGCAAATCATCCAAAGGATATTAAGGAAAAAAGGATATGATGAGAAAAAAGAAGATAGGTAGAAATATTACAATAGTTGTTTAACTAATATTTGCCTTGTCACGTACATCATCTGTTGGGTCTAAATCTCCACAATAACTCCTCATGTTCCTTCAAAATTAGTTCATCTTCCAGGCCTTTAATAAATGCATTTTACTATATTTGATATTAATCAGTATTTTCTATTTGAACCGGAGAAGGTTGGTACACGAGAGGACAATAGTTCAGGAATGGAGCTTTTCGTAGCCTGAATACGGCAGCCAACCAAATTGAAAATTTGATCTCCTAAGATGTACACCGCATAACAAGTTGAACTTGGTTCGATAAAAACTAAATGCAAGGCACCTTTCAAATTTTCCATCCCATGATTGTTGACTACACCATAAAGCTTATCGAATTAAAAAAAAAAAAAAAAAAAAAAAAAAAAAAAAAAAATCATGTGTTTGCATTTCTTTTTTGTACGGAATTGCCACTCCTGATGTCCAAGATGAGGATAACAATCTATGAGAAACAGTAGTATAGAATCATAACAAATTATCAAATTTAATTTAGGTGATCTAAGTACAGAGATCGTAGTTGCGCTTCTTTGGCAAACAAAAGTAAAGATCACTGCCATTGTAGTATCATGTCAGCTAGAAATCATCTCCAGGAATAAAAGTTATGGCTAGCTGAGAACAACCAAAAGTAAAAAGTCTTCCTTTTCTAACATGCGAAAACATAGAACAGACATAAAACACATTATACGCAGATACAGTATTGTAAGCATAAATAAATATGTTTTTTATCTGAATAACATGTGATACATTTGGAATGTCAAGACCACGAGCCAAAGCATTTGTGCTGACAAGCACACCACGAGAGCTAGTTTGTTCACACTTATTTAACTGATGTTATGTTCACACCACTAACGGTGTTAGATTTGTGCGGCTGAGATTAAAAAGTGGAATTCAGGGGTCAATCATAGCCCCACACCACTAACACCGTTAGTGGTGTTATGTTCACATCTGTTAAAAAGATGTGAACAAACTCCTACTGAGCGCACCACTATTTTCGTGGAATATGGTCAGGTTCTTTGTACTTTCATCCAATCAGGTTTCACTGTGGTAGCTTATACATTCCACGCTGACTTTTTTTAATATTCTAGCAACTGATTATTCTAGCAACTTGTCTGTGCATCTCAAGATTCTACTATTAGTTTCTACATTTTCGTTTGCTAAATGATTTGGTTGAATTTATAAATAGTAAATACAATCTGCATTTCATAAATTTTCATCTTCAAAAATAATTCTAAATTATGTTGTCAGTGAATGTTGTGTTGTATTTATAAATTCTCTATCTGTTCTAATCTAGTATTCCTATGGTTTAGACATATAATGCGAGAAAGAAAAGCACAAATCTAGTTTTAATAACATGCATACAATCTTCTTCTATTAGAAACCAAACAATGATGAAACCACTTTTCTTATAATACACTTCTATTAGAAACCAAAAACAATGATGAAACCACTTTTCTTATAATACACTTCTACATTAGCCATTGGTTTCTGGACATTTTGCAAGAATGGAGTAAACTGACATAGTCATAAATCTATGTAATATGGTTAATTAATTATGAATCTATGTAATATGGTCTGTTTTAAGGTTTTTTTTTTTTTTTTTTTTTTTTTTTTTTTTTTTTGGGTATAAATCTATGTAATCTAACTTAGTCATAAGAACTAAAGGTGAAAAAATGCATCGGATGGCCGTAGTGGTATAATCAGTTTGATGATACTCCGCAGCCGTGAATATAAGAGGAAATGGGAAATATGTAAATGCCGGTGGAACATGTGCAAAAACAGAAATCGAGATAGACGGCAGTTCAACGTATACGATGGATGTGTAAATCTCTTAATATCTATTTTGATGCAATTACTCTCCATAATCAAATGCTGAATGCAATTTTGTAGTTTAATGACATAAGTGAAATCTGTTTATTCACTGTTGGAGATGAACATAAATAGTGATATGCATGTGTATACCAGATTTTTGACCATTTAGTAAAACATCCGAAAGAAAATACAGTGAAAATAATTGGCAATTGAATTTAAATTATAGTAAAATTTCACTTACATATGGTTATCAGCTACTTTGTTATTTGTGAGCACCTTGCAAGCTTTCATATCATTGAGTAATATCTTTTAGCCTGCAGAAATCATGTCAATGTAAAAATTATCATAGTCATTCTAATATTACATAAAGCAAAAAAAGTTCTGTTCTTTTTAGTATTTTCTTGCATTTCGGTTCTTAGAGCGAATGACCGTCCATACTATAGCCTTTTGTCCCCAAAATTTAATGCCAAATAGGATGACATGCTTCGATGTAGGCATCAAATAAAACATGCTATTAAACCGACATGAAGTAGATAACAACATTACCAGTGGTACACTCTAGCACAGCCTAAAAGTTGCTTGTTTAAGTTGAACCAAACAGGTTATTAACTTACCGATGTTGCAGTAGAAAGTTCGGAGCATTTGACACTCTCGATTGCTTGACAGTGGAGACATACTATAATCCTGAAACAAATATTAATAACTCATATCTGACTTACAAAACTATCCATTTATAGTTATACAATTTGAAGAACAGAAAACTGCTGCTACTTATGCCAAAAAGGTAAATGAAAGTATACCATGTTATTTTTTAGATCACCACAACATAATAGTGCGGGTCAAAACACAAGTGTAATTTGTACTGTAAGGAATTTATCAACAAAAGAACTGTCTTACGTACTTTACGAGATACATAGAGACATCAAAATGCTATGATTATGACAAAGGCAAAAAGGCTTTAAAGAAGCAAGATTGTCATCATTGAATGCTAGGATTATGACAAATGCACTAGGCTTCAAAGAAGCAAGATATGCATCATTGAATAGCAATATAACAGCAAGGAAAATATATGAAAATGTATCCCTGAGCTCTTTCTTTCTGTTACCGGTCATCAAAACTAGTTTAATTAAATTAGAAGATTAAGGCATTAATCTTCAGTTGATAACAAATAACAAATAGCCCATAATATCTACAATTCAAACCATTCAAAGAAAACCAAACTATTGGTATTCGACATTCCAATTCCATACCAAACCACTTTTTATCCTTTTAAATTTTCCTTCAAAATGCTTTATGTTTGAATTTAAATATAGTGTGTCTTGATATCCATATCTCCTTCCCAGAGTTCAGACATTTTCGCCGACATGTTGGCCACCCGTTTTGACATCCATTTGTGAAAGCATGCAACATGCATATACTAACACAGATTAATATTTTCCTTTACCTTCCGTCATAAGAAATAAGTACGCATATACTATTAACTAACAATATTAGAACTGAAATAAATAAGTATGAATATACTCTTAACAATATTAGAATCGCACATTTATAATGTGTTCTATTTATATCCGTAGCATAATTTATATGGCGTTCACATATACATCATGGATCGTTCAAAATAATTAACAATTCACAAATACTCCTTCGGAAATAAACAAAAATTTATTTCCATAACAATATTAGAATTGCACAATTATAATGTTCTATTTATATCCGTAGCGTAATTCATATGGCATTCACATATAAATCATGGATCGTTCAAAACAACTGACAGTTCACAGACCCTCTTTTGAAAATAAATAAAATTTCCTTCCGTAAAAGTATTATTTTCCTATATCAAACTAGGATAATTCCTTATTATTTACTAAATAATATAAACATCACCTGTATTTAAATAGTAAAGTTTTAATGATTATTTCTGACTCATAAATGTATACATTATATTCAAAGTAAAATAAAAAGTTAACAAAATAAAATTAACGAATAAATAAGTATACCATAACATGTTTTCCTGATGATCCATAAATGATTCCCAACAATTAATGGACCAATTGCCAATAACTTTGCCCACCTTATGAGGATTGTGTATAAACAAGGATCGAAACACTACCTAAGTCTCATAAGTAATAACTATCTTCTGGATACCACATTGATATGATTGACTGAAGAATATACAGCATTCTTCACTAACACAGGTTCTTTAGAATAAAAAAACTAGCTCAAGGATAGCTTATATACCTACATGTCCCAAGAGAAGCTCTGCTAGAACACAACCAGCAGACTACATATCTATCGCAGTAGTATTCTGTAGCTTCAAACACGAGTTCAGGAGCCTGTAATATCTTGAACATATATATGATGTATTAAGCTCACCTGGGACCTGAAATAGATTAAATCATATATACAACTAACAAGCTAACCATGTTTTATTTAGACATAAGAATGGTAAAATGATTGATCACGCACAAACATTTTGGCACTACCAAAGTCACAAAGTTTTACTTGATGGGTATGGGGATTGACCTGTAAATGATATCAATATTCCAGTAGGTTGATTGAGCAACGGTGTAAATTGAAGTGAGCAAAACAACGAGTTAATTTCGGATGAATCAAATTTTACCAAAATCGGCAGATTTTGATTAAAAGCATATGTATGAACATTCATGACAAACCTTTTCCGACTAAAGCAATTTTAGCGATTATAACTAGCAAGAACAATTATCAACAATACTAGTGGGGTTCAAGCATCAGAGGTCGCAGCCGCCAAACCTGGTACAACCGAAACCCAAATCACCTTTGCACTGACCTCATCCCCTTCCCAACCCGCATCACCTCCAATACATCAACATTCAACCCACCTCCCAAACCAAAACTATAATCGACCATCCTCCTTCAATCCCCTTTGCACCATCCATTGAAACCCGACTGTAAATGTGTCCTCCCCACACTTTAGCAACTACGCTTCGCGCAATCAACCAACACTAGACACCTCTGCCAAATCACACAAATCGCGACCACTATTCCACAAAAAATACAAAGCCAAATCCACAAATCGAAAACTCAATTGCTAACGCCTTCACATAAGTCGTGACTCGCAAACACTCGCAACCATTTTTGATGCGATTTTTTTATTAGTTCGTGTTTCCTCATATTATTTTTTATCCATTGCGTTATCTATTTTATAAAGACTGAGACATTACCGTCTTATTCATACTGAAAATCATAATTAAAAGGTAAAATTAAAATTAAATAGTTAATAAACATAACTTATAAATTTCTTACCTAGAAAGCCGACATATATTTTAAGGTCCTAGATGACAAATCTTAGCAGATGATTTAGGGTTCTGGATGACACGTCAACTTCGGAACTGGTGAGAATGATGATCGGAGGTGGCGATCTGAATCAGAGATGGCGAGCGATGCGATTAGGAGGAAGACGTACGTGTTTTGATTTCGGGAGTAAAAATGAACTGCGTAAGTGTTTTGAGAGGGAACGAAAATTTTGGGAGGGATATTTTCTTTTGGCCAAGCGTTATGCATTTTGTGCATCAATAAGAGAACAATTGAAGTAGCAAAAGTAAATAGTTAAATGTCAATAATAACACTTTAAATTAATGTGTTATCGATTAGCGTTGTTAATAACATACTTTCTTGTAGTGCATAATGTCACTCCGCCCCTGATCACCGGTAATAGTGTGAAAATGCCTATAACTAACGTGGAACTATATATCAGAAGCACTGCTGCTTCACTTTCTGAAGATGGCATATTTAACTGTTATCCCCATATAACGTCTTCTTTGATTTCATCTTACATGAGAACATAATTTAATCTGACATATTTGTGTTACAAGAATGTGCAGTAACGGCCTAATGAAATTAAAAATATTGTCCTACCATTCACACTGTCAACAAAATGCTATCTACGACTTACCTTTCTATGGCTCAATGGTAAAATTCTGTGTGTATCGACCATCATTAATATGGCGTTCAATATGTCCTTGCTTATTTGAAAAATGATAATCTTGAGTATCCTAGGAAAAAAACCAATTTTTATTAGGTATTTGTCATTTAGTTCTAGTAAATGATTTACGCATAAGTATATAAGAGTAACATGTTACAACTATAGGTTAGCTACAACTTACTTTAGAATAGGCATTCTTCCGCAGCAGCCTGTGTAGCATAGAGTAGAACAATTGAACATCCTTGCTAAATACACTGAAGCTTTCACCACAATGGTTGAAGGAAAGAAAAATTAAGAAATATCATGGTTTAGAGGGCATTCGGTTTTTCGGAAACCTCATTGATCTTGTCTGGCATATGATCTCCAACTTCTGGTTTTCTATTCTCATCAACGGATCAGCCAACGGGTTTTTGAAGGCAGGTAGGGGTCTACGTCAGGGAGACCACCTTTCCCCTTCTCTTTTTGTGATCATTACCGAGGCTTTTGTTCGTGGTATTTATTCGTTGACGATAGCTGAGCAAATTCACATATTTAGCATCCCTAGGGGTTGCCCTCTTATTTCCTCCTTATCTTTTGCAGACGACATCATCATTTTCACTAATGGTAGTCGTTGCTCTATGTGCTAGCTTATTAGCCTTATTCGACTATACGAGAGTAGCTTGGAGCAACTAGTTTACTTCGACAAGAGCTGCTTTACCCCGGTAAAAGATTTGTTTACGATTAGATCTTCCTGGATTCAGACCTTCACTGGATTTAGGGTTCTCTCTCTTCCTTTACCTTATCTCAGTATTGTTCTATACCAAGGTAGGAAACCTAACTCCATTTTCGATGCCCTGACTGACAAAGCCAGGGGAAGATCATTCGGTGGAATGTGCCTCTTCTTTCTCAAGCAAGTAAACTGGTTCTCATAAGTCTGTATTATACTCTATTGGATCTCATGTCTTTGCCGTTATGACTCTCACTTCTTTCGTTCCTACCATTCTTTGGCGTCTTCCTTTTTCTGGGGTAACAAGGACAACACGCTACGACATCATTAGATTTCGTGGAACACCATATGTCGTCCCAAGGGTGAAGGAGGTTTGGGCCTCTGTAACCCAAAGGATATGTGCACTGCCTTCGCCTGTAAGTTATGGGTGAGGTTTGGAGCAAACGACTCCCTTTGGGCAACGTTCTTTCTATTAGAGTTTATGCCCTAGAGGCAATCCATTTGATGTGATTAATAAAATTGTTGATGTTATATTTTATTTTGAATTAAATATATTTTTTATTATATTATATTTACTACGTAATATACATATTAACATAATATAAGTCCTTAAATAATAATATAGAATTATATAGTTTAAGTAAGTGACTTGAACATGAGATTATATAATATAAAATAAGTATTATAATTTTTAAATGTCCCTAGTCAAGTTTTATTGTTTATATAGGGCAACAATAAAACATTGAGACTAGTATATCGATTGACTAATGATCACATCTCATTGATCATTAATATACGTGATATTAATGTCAATACATAAATACGTATTGGAGAATAGCATATTGGACTGAATCAACATGAGAAAACTACTTGGAATATAAATAACAATATCATAAGTTATTCTCGTAGTGACAGTGATGTAATGGTTCTCAGACCAGAAATCATTATAATTTTATTCGAGAATATTTTTATTTTAATATCATCAAAAGTTACGATAAAGGTGATTATTGGATACATCTCAAATCGAATGAAAAATATGAATGATCTAGAAGGAATTTAACCCTTTGATATATTTGTAGTGATATTCATGGGCCACTTGATTGAGTGAGACTATGAAATGCATGGCCTTGCTCAAATATTAATTTATTTTATAAAGTCTACTCATCAACCAAGATAAAAGGATTAAACTATAAAGAGGGTAGTATGTTCCATATCTCGAGTTTAATCCTGGATATATTGGCTAAAAGAATTATATTACATTGATACACTGGTCACGAAAAGGTTGTATCAAACTGTCAATATTATTATAACTTGGGCAGCAGTGACGTGTTGCTGGATGTCAATCACTGTTTATGATTTTAAATACGAAAATCATTGCCAATGTTGTAATAACCTATAGGATCACAATAAGAACGCTTGAAAAGGATGAGAACCGTTCACAACAAAAGGGGATCAAATGTTGACTTTTCTCTTGTTTTGAATTGGTATAAAGGTTTTATGGTCTAGCCTTATAAAGATTTTTTGGTTACCACGTAATAAAAGGAAGGCCGGCATTTTTCTTTTATTCATTCATTCAGAAGATTAAAAAAAATTGAAAGATCAAAATTAAAAAAAAAAACTAAAACCCAAATTGGCTAGCACCATCTATCCTTCTTCTCGATTTTGTTTGACATCATCGAGATCAAGCGTTCGTGGACTAATCTATAGAGGCAGAGGCATTTGCCTCGCTCAGACATGATTCGATTCCAGATCTTACTTTGACTATGCAAAAGGATGAAAGAAATGAAAGGTATAACTCATGATTTACAAATTATCACATAGATTCAGTTTAATTTGGTCAAAATTTCATTTATTTGACATGAAATCGAACCAAAATTACTTACAATTTCATGCCGAGTACCAAAGGCTTTCAAGAGCTAAATTCACCGGTGTCCTATCATACGCTAGCGAGACATGGAAACGGATGCAATCCATGAGGGCATTATCGGATTCACATGGTGGTGGAACCGATTGGGACGGTAGTCCCTTCTCGATCAAGACAACATCGAATTCGGCGAGGTCTCCAGCCCTACGTATTTTCCTGTTCTCTTTCATCTGAAATGTCTGGATTCCCCCGAAGGTCTCATTGTTCATGTAGAAAACCCTGCATGATGGGTTACCATTAGATGACAACCTTCAGAGGATCGACATTCCAATGGTTTTGCGTTGTAGGTGATGTAGCTTGGGTTTTTTGGAATCCCTGTCTCACTTGTTCTTCCTTGGCTCTTGTGCCAATACGATCTGCAATTACTTCGGGAATTTGGTAGATTGCCAAGGTAATATATGTAACACCCCGAATTTTAGCTAATACTAAAATTCACTAATTATAGGATAAATAATCTCAGATGTGGGAATTGGGGGTAATGGGCTGCGTCATTACGTTCGTCTCGGAAAAATACGCAAAATAGAGTCCGAGTTTTCGAAAATCGGAGTCCGTATGGCCCAGTTATGGCCCGATGAAGTTTGCAGAAAATTCAAAACTAAAAACAGAATTAAGAATTTAAAATCCAGATTTTAAATTGGACAGGTGGGGTCAGGCGGGAAAAATCCCGCCCTACCCATGTCGACAGGGCTGTCGACAGGCCTGTCGACAGGGGTGTCGACTTGCCTGTCGACAGGGGCGTGGCGTCCAGTGAACCTGGGTGCACCAGGTTGGGTTCTAGGCTGGCTTGGAGGGCTGGTTCTGGAAGCTTCTTGGATCTGACGGGTCTAAACCAATCTAGGGTTAATCTAAGGGTCTAAAATGCAACCTAATCCTATAAATAAGACCCTAACCCTACCCTAATTCATTCATAATTAGATCTTGTAACTAAACTATGGCAAAATGAATCTTGATCATGGCCTCCACAAATCAATGAAGAGAGTTGCAAGCTAATCAACCTCTAATCACCTTCTTCTTCATATTTGGCAACTAGTTTTACTTCATAAGTTTGCTAATCTTAGTTTTGGTGAGTTTCTATGGCTTTAATAATCAATTGTTAAATTGATTATGGTAGGATGTGATAAGACATGGCTATGTTTGTGGATAAATATGTTTATGCAAGTTTGTATGATATGTGATTTGCAAGTTTTATGTTATATGCAAGGTTAATGCCATGTTTTATGATGCAAAACACTATGTTCAACATTTATGCATATGTAACATGTTATGCAAACTATATGTGAGAGTATATGCAAGTTATATGTAACATGATATGCAAGTTATGCATGTGATTTTATGCATGCTAAATATTTGGTGTTATGCATGCTAAGTATTTGATTTTATGCATGTTAAGTATTTGATTGTATGCATGCTAAGTGTGTGGGTTTATGCAAGTTAAGTGGTGTGTTTATGCATAATAAGTAATTGATTCTATGCATGCTAAGTATGTGGTTTTATGCATGCTAAGTGTTTGGTATTATGCATAAATCATGACATGTAAGTTTACCCTTTTAAATGTGATGCATACATATGCAAGATGACACCCTTATATGCTATGCATGTTTACCCTCCTTTAAGATGCAAGTTCATATGCAAGTTATGTGCATGGTGTTATGCAAGTTATGTGTATGAGATTATGCAAGTTATGTGCATGATGTTATGCAAGTTATGTATATGCTTAAATGCAAGTTTAATGTGATATGCAAGTATGTGAATGCTTATGCAAGTATGTGAATGCCTATGCAAGTATGTGAATGCTTATGTAAGTTATGTGTAGGCTTAAATGCATGTTTAACATGTTATGCAAGATATGTGTATGATAATGTGCAAGCTCATATGCAACATGTTATGCAAATCATGTGTATGATAATATGCAAGTTTGGGTTAAATGTAGTTGGGTTAATATGTGCTCATATATGCAAGTTGACATCCTCTTAACCCATGACAAAGTTATATGCTAAACCCATGCTATTTGTGATGGATCTTCCCCTTTATTATGTTATGAAATGAGAACGATTTACGTGGGGGAACGATGGGGTTAATAAATATGTTAATAAAGTATGATTGGGTATGATTGAGCATACCATAAAATAAATAAATTACCATAAGTGGGAATTTACCTATTGAGTTAGGTCTACCCCATGGAAATTTACCTATTGAGTTAGGTCTACCCATGTTATGGAAAATTTGATATTAATTAGGGATAATTAATATGGGGGTGATTAATTAGGTGTAATTAATCAACTAAGACACGAGGTTGGACCCTTTTGTAGCGGAAGTCTGCCCGGAACCGACCGGCCATCCAGCGGCTACAAATGATTGGCCCAATGTGAGAGGTCTTAGTCACAAACTAAATACGTGATTAATGTAAAGACACGAGGTTAGACTCGGTTATGACGTAAGGCTGCCCGGACCCAACCGGCTTAACCAGCGGTCATAAAAGATAGTCTAATGTGAGAGGTCTTTATGAGGATCACGGTCTTAATTAATTAAGAAACACTTAACCAAATTAGCATGTAGTGGGACATGAGGGTTAAGTGGGTGCCTTGGGTGGCATGTAGTAACTAGTGGGGGTGCCTCGGGTGGCATGAGGAAACTAGTGGGTTGCCTTGGGTGGCAATAGAAAATACGATTAGAATACTTAACCAAAGTTGAACATGTAATTAAACATGATTAAAGGGTTAAGTAAGTGCCTTGGGCGGCATGTGGGAATCAAGTAAGTGCTTTGGGTGGCATGTGGAAATCTAGTGGGTGCCCTTAGTGGCAATTGAAATATGATTGATGACTTAACCAAATCTTAACATGTAAGGGGGCATGATTATAAAAAGGGGTTAAGTGGGATGCACTAGATAAAAAAAATAGCAAGCTTAAGTAGTAGCTTGTGGGGGCCCATTTCAACCAATATCCCAAACGTATCTTTGTGGGCTCGACTCTAGTCGGGTGACGGGACACGCATATTGGGCTTGACTATAAGAGGCCAAACCGGGTTAGCGGTGGCAACGCGGGACCAACGGGTTTCATATGCGTGTGTGGACCCGGGCTGGTTGGTAAGTCGTTGTTGCATCGTGTAGATATAAAGCCGTGCACTGTTGATATTATCTGGTAGCCACTTTAGGGGAATGATACACCCCAATCGTGGGACCAGCACGGGTATCTACGGTAGGGAGCCGATCGTTGGGGAGTAGTGGGTACGCCTAATAAAGATAGGGGCAGACGGCACCTATGTAGGGGTACACGAAACTACTGGGTAAGATTACTAAGTACACCTAGTGGAGATAGGGGCAGACGGCACCTATGTAGTGGGCTAGGAGTACACGAAACTACTTGGGAAATTTTCTAAGTCCTTGGGAGGGATCAACCTTTAAGTAGGAATTACTCTTGGTGGGTAGAACTGGTGTGGTGCAGTGTAGGAATTACCCTTGGGTGGGTAGATCTGGGGTGGTGTAAGCTAGTAATTATCCTCATTGGTGGTTAAATACGTCGTTTCGGTTATCGTAGTACATCCTGTGTTTTGTTGGCTACTTAGTGTAGTCATTATCCCCAGAGGTACCGTACCTTATTTATGTCATACCCTAATTACTTTAATGGTTGTATTGTTAGGGTTATAGGACTCACTCAGACTTATGTCTGACCCCGTTGTTTTTATCTTTTTTTTTCAACCCTCAGGTTTTCAGAGTGGGCCTAGCACTAGTGGGCTTGGATCAGACCGCTATATCTATCTTTTGGGCTTGGATCGTAGAAGTAAAGCTCGGTTTATCTTTTCTATTATGGCTATTGTCTATGTAGTGGGATTATGTACTTCTATTTTATCAGGATGGATATTATGTACTTGACTCTTGTTATGGTTTTGTAATGTAACCAAACATGTTTTACTTTCCGCTGCAATGAAAGGATGTTTTAAATTTACAAGTATTACTTATATCTGTCTTGTTGTAATTTTTCTGTTCTATACTCACTAAAAATACTCCACCAAAACTAAGGCATTCCCTTAGTGAGTGACCTTAGCGGGTGTGGGGTGTTACACGTGGTATCAGAGCTTAAGGTTACCAGAACAGATAAAATTTTTAGAAAATTTATTTTCTAAGAATATTTTTGGAAAGGAGTATTTTCAAAAACATGTCTTTTAAGAGAAAAGTTTTTGAAAGAAAAGCATAATCCCCGATAGCCATATCTTTATCTTTCGAATTCTCCGTTTTGAATCTCTTCCTCTCTCGATTTTGAGTTTCCCCTCCGTGTATAGATGACCTTTCTAAGATAGATAAGAATGGGAAACCACTTCAAGGGACTTAGACGTTAGTCGGATTAGAAGTTGGTTCAAGAAGGAGGAGGACTGGTAGGTATCTATTGGATAGACGATGGGAGGAAGGCTCAAATAGTTGTTTGGTTAATGAAGGATGAAACCTCATTGGTGGGAGGTTACGAGTGGAGAATAGGGAAGAAGTAGTTATCCTTTTGGGAGGAATAGGACACCTTATTAGGATTGTCCAAAGAAGCAAGGGCAAGGTATGGAATCTTCTAGAGGGTAGTTGTATTCCCTCACGACTAGGGTACCAGTTGGGGATAGGACCGTCTAGGTTGGAATTTGGATTACTTTATTATCCGGTTCGAACTTTATTTAATTCTGACGCATCGAGTTCGTTTATCTCATCATTGTTAGTTGAGTCACTGCACTTAGACACCAGTTTGGTAGATGATCCCTTAGTTGTTTCAAACCCAATTGGGCTCCATGATGTGTTTGGGTTTGAAAGTTTCTATACTTAGCGTTGAGTTTAGGTGTGATGCTTGTTGGGCTTCACGGGCTATGGGCTAGTTTTGGGCATGGACTGGTTATCCAGTAGAGGTGCCGTTCTTGATTTTGAAGGGAGAGTTGTTAGGCTTATGACCCGCTTGGGTAACACTCTCTAGATCTCTTGTAATCCCATAGAATCTGTTATGCTAAGTTATCTAGAATCGCTTGACACGTCGGTCTAGAGTTTGCGATCTGTTAGAGCGGTCCGGGAATACTCGGATGTGTGTGGGGGGGAGGTGAAGGGCTTACCTCCGAAGCGGGAGATTGACTTCCGAATATACCTGGTGGATAATGCTAAACCAGTATCTTGGCCATTGTGCCACATGGCTCCTCGTGAGAGGAGGGAACTCCATAAGTAAGTAGGCGATTTGCTTGAGAAGGGGTTCATAAGACGAAGTGTATCGGAGTGAGGTGCTCCAGTAGTTTTTGTCACGAAGGCGGGTGGGTCCCTCAGACTTTGTGTAGACTGAAGAGAACTAAATAAACTCACAAAGAAGAATAGATACCCATTGCCGAGGATTAATGATTTCTTTGATCAGTTGGCTGGCGCCTCAGTATTTTTGTAGTAGGACTTAGCCACGGGATTTCATCAGTTGAGAGTGGCTGAGAATAGTGTAGAGAAGACTGCCTTTAGGACTCCGGATGAATTCTTTTATGAGTGGCTGGTGATGCCATTGGGTTTGATGAACGCCCACGCATACTTTGTTGATTTGATGAGAAGGGTGTTCAAGGAGTACCTAAATAAATTCGTGATGGTCTTTGTGGATGACATCTGGGTCTTTTCTAGGAGCGAAATAAGTTTTCGTATGTGCTCAATGGGGTGAGCAAAGCCAGTTATGGGAAAACGGTGGTTTTGGAGCGAGACTGGCGAGGACATCCAAAGTTGGTTAAAGGCTTAATTGATTAGCCATTTTTACTAGTATCATCTCACATAGGTCGCCTGAACTCGAAGGAGATATCCCTTGGGTGTTTGTCTGATATTGGTTTAGGCCTTTGGGGCTTGCATTTGGGGGATGTCGAGTTCGACTAGGGTGGTCTGCGTGAGAGATGGACAGTTGTGATGATTTTGGATGGGATTCTTAGCATCCTATGAGTTTGAGATAGCGTATACCCATGGCAAGGGAAACATGGTAGCGGACACCTTAAGTAGAAAAAGGTTGTCCTTGAGTTCATTGTTTGTTGAACGACGGAGCTTAGAGTTTATTTCTATGACTTTGTACCCGGTTTGCTAGCCTCCTTGGAGGTTAGGCCTACTCTTTTGGGGCGGATTGGAGAAGCACAGAGGGACGACCCACAGTTGGTTGAGTTGGTAGAGAAGCTCATAAGGGGGAAGTCGTCCAGCCATTTGAGTAGGTACACCCTAGACGATAGGGGGTGTTTGCGTAGAGACGGTAGACGTTGGGTACCGCAAGACGAGGGTTTGAGGAAGGTTATTCTTGATGATGCACACCGTTCTAGGATGACCATTCATCCCGATGGGGACAAGATGTACCAAGACGTGAGGCGAGTTTTCTTTTGGGCCGGTATGAAGAATAGACGCGGCCGAGTATGTCGCTCGATGCTTGGTGTGCTAACAAGTGAAGGCGGAGCAAAAGAAACCAGGTGGGTTGCTTCACCCATTGGAAGTTCCGCAATGGAAGTGGGATAGCGTCTCGATGGATTTTATTGACGGGTTACCCAGATCAAGAAAGGGCAATACGGGAATTTGGGTGGTGGTAGACAGACTTACTAAGAACGCCCATTTCATACCCGTGAAGAGCAAGAGGACCGCTCCATGGCCAGCTTCTGTATATCTTCGAGAGATAGTTCGATCGCATGGGGTACCCTCTAGCATAGTGAGTGATCGAGATCCTATCTTCACTAGGGAGTTTTAGAAGAGTTTGCAAGAGGCGGTAGGGACTCAGTTGTGTTTGAGTACCGCATATCATCCTCAGACGGACGGCCAGACCGAGAGGGTGAATCGTGTCCTAGAAGACCTTTTGAGGCTTTGTATCTTAGATTTTGGAGGTACATGGGAAGAGCATCTTCCATTGGTAGAGTTCGCATATAATAACAGCTTTCAGTCCAGTATTGGTATGGCTCCTTTCGAAGCTCTTTATGAAAGGCCTTGTCGATCACCTACGCGTTGGTAGGAATCTACGGATGGGATCTTGCTTGGGCCGATAAGGTTAGAAAGACTTCGGGAAAAGATTGATTTGATTCGGAGAAGGAGGAAAGCGGCGCAAGATAAACATAAATCTTATGCGGACAAGAGGAGAACAGAGCTTGAGTTTGATATTAGGACATGCTTTTTATCAAGATATCTCCGTTACGGAATGTGGTTCACTTTGGATCTGTTGGGAAGTAAGTACCAAGGTTTGTTGGGCTGTTTCCTATTAAGGAAAGGATTGGACAGATGACATATAGAGTGGAGTTGCCCGACAGGCTTAGTGGTGTACATGATGTATTCCATGTGTTACATTTGAGGAAGTTCCTACATGAGACCGCAGAGGCGGTAGTGCCGAGCCTGATTAGAGAAGTGGAAGTGGAGCGTGATGCGACGATTCGACGAGCTCCTACTTGCATCCTTGGGTCAGAGATTTGGAAGTTGAGAAACAGAGAGGTTCAACTAGTCAAAGTACGAAGGGGAGATGAAGAGAGCGACGCTACCTGGGAGACGGAAGCGAAGATGCGTTCGAGGTACCCTTTTTCTTTCGGAGGGTATGTCCTTTTGCTTCTCCTTCATCGCATATCTTGTGCTTATCTTATCCTTAGTATGTCCTCTCGTTAGTACCTTTGACCTTTAGATAGGGTAAACCTATGGTTGAAACATGTGTTTGAGACATGTTATGGTTGATGGATGCAAGTGGATGCAAGTGTTTGCTAGTGGTTGCTCGTGGATGCATATACACACACTCTAGGCACTAGATCGGCTCAGTCACTTCATATTGCATATTGCATAAAATTGTGTGTAGGAAGCTATATCTATGGATGTATAATGGTTGTGTTATCATATGGATGATGCATTTTGGTGAATGATTGGGCACTCATGTAGATATTGTATGTGTCGATAGGGTTCTCTTGCATACATAATGGATGCATGGCACTATCATGGTTTGCATATGTTCATACATTAGATAGGGAACATATACACACACTTTTTGCATATGCTCATACATCATTAGAAATTGTTTTAAGGACAATGGATGCCCGTGTTTTGATGGATTGAGTAGATGGTTGTTTGGATGGTAGGATATGCATTCTCCTTAGCTTAGAGATTTCGGGGACGAAATCCTTTAAGGAGGGGAGAATGTAACACCCCGAATTTTAGCTAATACTAAAATTCACTAATTATAGGATAAATAATCTCAGATGTGGGAATTGGGGGTAACGGGCTGCGTCATTACGTTCGTCTCGGAAAAATACGCAAAATAGAGTCCGAGTTTTCGAAAATCGGAGTCCGTATGGCCCAGTTATGGCCCGATGAAGTTTGCAGAAAATTCAAAACTAAAAACAGAATTAAGAATTTAAAATTCAGATTTTAAATTGGACAGGTGGGGTCAGGCGGGAAAAATCCCGCCCTACCCATGTCGACAGGGCTGTCGACAGGCCTGTCGACAGGGGTGTCGACTTGCCTGTCGACTTGCCTGTCGACAGGGGCGTGGCGTCCAGTGAACCTGGGTGCACCAGGTTGGGTTCTATGCTGGCTTGGAGGGCTGGTTCTGGAAGCTTCTTGGATCTGACGGGTCTAAACCAATCTAGGGTTAATCTAAGGGTCTAAAATGCAACCTAATCCTATAAATAAGACCCTAACCCTACCCTAATTCATTCATAATTAGATCTTGTAACTAAACTATGGCAAAATGAATCTTGATCATGGCCTCCACAAATCAATGAAGAGAGCTGCAAGCTAATCAACCTCTAATCACCTTCTTCTTCATATTTGGCAACTAGTTTTACTTCATAAGTTTGCTAATCTTAGTTTTGGTGAGTTTCTATGGCTTTAATAATCAATTGTTAAATTGATTATGGTAGGATGTGATAAGACATGGCTATGTTTGTGGATAAATATGTTTATGCAAGTTTGTATGATATGTGATTTGCAAGTTTTATGTTATATGCAAGGTTAATGCCATGTTTTATGATGCAAAACACTATGTTCAACATTTATGCATATGTAACATGTTATGCAAACTATATGTGAGAGTATATGCAAGTTATATGTAACATGATATGCAAGTTATGCATGTGATTTTATGTATGCTAAATATTTGGTGTTATGCATGCTAAGTATTTGATTTTATGCATGTTAAGTATTTGATTGTATGCATGCTAAGTGTGTGGGTTTATGCAAGTTAAGTGGTGTGTTTATGCATAATAAGTAATTGATTCTATGCATGCTAAGTATGTGGTTTTATGCATGCTAAGTGTTTGGTATTATGCATAAATCATGACATGTAAGTTTACCCTTTTAAATGTGATGCATACATATGCAAGATGACACCCTTATATGCTATGCATGTTTACCCTCCTTTAAGATGCAAGTTCATATGCAAGTTATGTGCATGGTGTTATGCAAGTTATGTGTATGAGATTATGCAAGTTATGTGCATGATGTTATGCAAGTTATGTATATGCTTAAATGCAAGTTTAATGTGATATGCAAGTATGTGAATGCTTATGCAAGTATGTGAATGCCTATGCAAGTATGTGAATGCTTATGTAAGTTATGTGTAGGCTTAAATGCATGTTTAACATGTTATGCAAGATATGTGTATGATAATGTGCAAGCTCATATGCAACATGTTATGCAAATCATGTGTATGATAATATGCAAGTTTGGGTTAAATGTAGTTGGGTTAATATGTGCTCATATATGCAAGTTGACATCCTCTTAACCCATGACAAAGTTATATGCTAAACCCATGCTATTTGTGATGGATCTTCCCCTTTATTATGTTATGAAATGAGAACGATTTACGTGGGGGAACGATGGGGTTAATAAATATGTTAATAAAGTATGATTGGGTATGATTGAGCATACCATAAAATAAATAAATTACCATAAGTGGGAATTTACCTATTGAGTTAGGTCTACCCCATGGGAATTTACCTATTGAGTTAGGTCTACCCATGTTATGGAAAATTTGATATTAATTAGGGATAATTAATATGGGGGTGATTAATTAGGTGTAATTAATCAACTAAGACACGAGGTTGGACCCTTTTGTAGCGGAAGTCTGCCCGGAACCGACCGGCCATCCAGCGGCTACAAATGATTGGCCCAATGTGAGAGGTCTTAGTCACAAACTAAATACGTAATTAATGTAAAGACACGAGGTTAGACTCGGTTATGATGTAAGGCTGCCCGGACCCAACCGGCTTAACCAGCGGTCATAAAAGATAGTCTAATGTGAGAGGTCTTTATGAGGATCACGGTCTTAATTAATTAAGAAACACTTAACCAAATTAGCATGTAGTGGGACATGAGGGTTAAGTGGGTGCCTTGGGTGGCATGTAGTAACTAGTGGGGGTGCCTCGGGTGGCATGAGGAAACTAGTGGGTTGCCTTGGGTGGCAATAGAAAATACGATTAGAATACTTAACCAAAGTTGAACATGTAATTAAACATGATTAAAGGGTTAAGTAAGTGCCTTGGGCGGCATGTGGGAATCAAGTAAGTGCTTTGGGTGGCATGTGGAAATCTAGTGGGTGCCCTTAGTGGCAATTGAAATATGATTGATGACTTAACCAAATCTTAACATGTAAGGGGCATGATTATAAAAAGGGGTTAAGTGGGATGCACTAGATAAAAAAAATAGCAAGCTTAAGTAGTAGCTTGTGGGGGCCCATTTCAACCAATATCCCAAACGTATCTTTGTAGGCTCGACTCTAGTCGGGTGACGGGACACGCATATTGGGCTTGACTATAAGAGGCCAAACCGGGTTAGCGGTGGCAACGCGGGACCAACGGGTTTCATATGCGTGTGTGGACCCGGGCTGGTTGGTAAGTCGTTGTTGCATCGTGTAGATATAAAGCCGTGCACTGTTGATATTATCTGGTAGCCACTTTAGGGGAATGATACACCCCAATCGTGGGACCAGCACGGGTATCTACGGTAGGGAGCCGATCGTTGGGGAGTAGTGGGTACGCCTAATAAAGATAGGGGCAGACGGCACCTATGTAGGGGTACACGAAACTACTGGGTAAGATTACTAAGTACACCTAGTGGAGATAGGGGCAGACGGCACCTATGTAGTGGGCTAGGAGTACACGAAACTACTTGGGAAATTTTCTAAGTCCTTGGGAGGGATCAACCTTTAAGTAGGAATTACTCTTGGTGGGTAGAACTGGTGTGGTGCAGTGTAGGAATTACCCTTGGGTGGGTAGATCTGGGGTGGTGTAAGCTAGTAATTATCCTCATTGGTGGTTAAATACGTCGTTTCGGTTATCGTAGTACATCCTGTGTTTTGTTGGCTACTTAGTGTAGTCATTATCCCCAGAGGTACCGTACCTTATTTATGTCATACCCTAATTACTTTAATGGTTGTATTGTTAGGGTTATAGGACTCACTCAGACTTATGTCTGACCCCGTTGTTTTTATCTTTTTTTTTTTTCAACCCTCAGGTTTTCAGAGTGGGTCTAGCACTAGTGGGCTTGGATCAGACCGCTATATCTATCTTTTGGGCTTGGATCGTAGAAGTAAAGCTCGGTTTATCTTTTCTATTATGGCTATTGTCTATGTAGTGGGATTATGTACTTCTATTTTATCAGGATGGATATTATGTACTTGACTCTTGTTATGGTTTTGTAATGTAACCAAACATGTTTTACTTTCCGCTGCAATGAAAGGATGTTTTAAATTTACAAGTATTACTTATATCTGTCTTGTTGTAATTTTTCTGTTCTATACTCACTAAAAATACTCCACCAAAACTAAGGCATTCCCTTAGTGAGTGACCTTAGCGGGTGTGGGGTGTTACAATATATCTTTACTCTCGGATTTACTGAGAATCTAGTGGATCAGCATCTCAGGTAAATCCTTATGCTCGATTTTATTTCGTCTGATCCCTTATCTTATCTGCTGGCATATCTGGTGCTCGCAGAATAAATCAATATTCGACGATGTGCCTATGGATCCTACTTCTATCATTCGAAGAGTAAGAAATGATGTTTTTCTAGCTTTCCGAGGAAGGTCTTTCAAGGGAGTAATTGGTTCCCGTTTGAGGAAATTAGCAGGCACCTTTGGTATTTCTGAGGTACCGTCTACTCCCAGGGCGGGAATTGGTTGATTCATTTGTTAGGAGGCGATTCCATGTTGTTTACACACCTTACACTCTTCCTTTCACCCCTATATTTTTATCTTATGCTATTTCCTAGTTCTGCAAGACCTGAATTTTTAGGTTTTTGATTTCGTCATGATTAGGGTTTTTTAATGTCAAAAGGAGTTGTTTGACGGATGGATATTATCGAGCTATAGAGATGGAGCACTCGGAGAGCTTGGTTGTCTGATGGGGAGTCTTCGATTTTTCAGCGTCGCCTGGTCTATGGCATCTGTCTGTTGTGGATTCGTCTGCCTCGATTACTTTCTTAAGGATGAAACTCTAGACCTACAATCTGAATCAGAGCCTGATCCACTAAATAGTTCCATGACCTTTGTTCTCACATCCTCAGGTGCATATCTCAGCGTGGCCACACCTGACAAGGCATCGTTACAAAATTTATGGTGGTATACATCATAAAATATCCAGTATGTTAGCACAGTGACATCCGCTATCAACTATGTCTTCCTTCATATTCTCATCTTCAACAATCCATTCACTTTGAACTCTTATTGCCTCCTCAAATGCGGCATAAAAGAGTATGATCTTTTTTGTTGTTGTCTCTGGTATCTCTAATACTGGGATCAAAGATGCCACTCCGGCCAATCCCAATCTTTCATAGCTTGATGCATAATTATTCACTATTGATGAGTGCTTGAAGATCCAATCTTCTCCTAATATGTGCCTTAAATTGCTCTTCGTCGCTCTTTCCACAACATACTGGAGGTTGTTTGCTAAGAAGAGATATCGGAGATAGATTTGAATCATACGACATAGGCGAGAGATGGTTGATGGATCAAAGAATGATTTCATAAGTGGTGATGGTGTCTGGATTCTAAAATCCGCGCAGATGTCTAATAAAGCTAACTCATAATCAGATAGATGAACTAGATAATCCACTGCATAACGGGTCAATGGGTGGATTCCACCACCCTGAGAGAGATTTTTGGATTTGTGCTCGTACTTATATATTGAACTATGTTTGATCCTCGAGCTATAAGGCCAACTAATTTGTGGAGCTGACCATCCAGTTGCAGGCATCTCCTATTTTATGCTCAACTAGAGTCTTGAAGTTCTAAAGATATTGTTGCAAGACGAAAGTTCACATTAATGGCAACAGTAGACATTGTCTCTTGTTTGTTAGTTTTGATGAGTAAAAAAAGTGTTAGTTTTCAAGATGGTTCAAATATTTAGAAAGGACATAACTATTGATAAAGTTGAATTGATCAGCTACGACAAAACTTGATAGTTGCTGCAATGATGCTTTTCTACCACACATTTAGTCTACCACTTTTCCACCACACATTTCCTCCCTCTCCCCTTCCATTAACTCTCTTCTCCCACTAACTTTGATTAATATAAATGAGAGGTGGAAAACATGAAGGCCAAAGGGGTGCTCCATTTTTGGGGTGCAATTGAACGCTCGTTACATATATACATATATATATATATATATATATGATGGAGCAAGGATCCATTATGTCTTCAAGTCAATCTTTGTTTAAAGCTTAAGAGAAGTCGATTTTTAGAGATGCATGATCATATGTTAGCTGCAATAGACATCATTTATAATCCAACTAAAAGATCCACTAGTTATTTTGAAGTCTTCAGAATTCAGTGTTTTAAAAACCCAACCCCACCTCGGTTCGACCGAGGTTAACTTTCGACCTTGGGGCGTCACGGCTCTGAAAACGAAATAACCTTGCGCGAGCACGGACCGACGGTTTTAACCTCAAAATCCTATAAAAACCTCTAGTCCGACCTCTTTGAACTTCACGGTTCTTCAAATTTACAAAAAAATAATTGCTTCACTCTTTACTTTTTACTGCAATAAATTTCAAAACAACTATCATTAAAATTTGAGGTTTAGAATGCATTATATTGACATTTTACAAACTATTATTGAACTAATTCTCTTTCACTATAAAAAATTAGTAAATTTACAACTTTGCTATAATAAATTGTAATATAATTATTTCAGTTACATAGTTCGGACACCGGTGTTTGTTATAATTGGTTAAATTTTATCTATATTTAGAATAACTTTACGTTTAAATCAAAAAATAGAAATAAACTATCAGCGCGGTTCTCACAACCTGACCGGTTGAACTACGAAAACCTTGGACCTTGTACTAACACGGTTTGACATACAGTTCGATCTTCACAACTATGCTTCAGATACACACACGGGACAAGAGGCTATAAAGATAACTATAACTAGATTTTTATGTCATGAAATAGTCATGCAGGTTTGATTGTTTGTTGAAGTGGTGTTTCATCTTTTATGGAAAAAATAAGGTAGATAGATAGAGTAAACTTTGGTTTGGCTTCAACTCCATTATATATGGATGCTTCAAAATAATTTAAATTATCTTTTAATTAATTTTATTTTCTCATCTTTTAAGAACAAGTAGAATAATTCTTTATGGGAAAGTACTATTATTTTTGCTTAGATATTTTTGTTTCACTTCCATTAATATTAATGTAGGTTTTATTGTGTTACAACCTCTAATATGACTGATAAATCAAGGTTCTTCAAATGTTGCTTGCCTCCATGAATTAGATCTTAATTTATTTCAGCCTGTTCATTTGCAAGATAACAAATCACCATCGTTGATGTCCCATTATTGACTAGGTTTTAAAATAAATTCCTAGAATGTTTGCAACCTTATGATAGATTGAATGATAATTTTTGTTTCGTGACTCATAGCACTTAGATTTGGACGAATTAACGTTAGTTCTGATGCCATTAACCCAACTCAAACCATACTATATGTCCATATATTTTGCCTCTTTATTGCCATCAAGATTTTTCTTTGAGAACAAAAAAAGAAAAATCTTGATGGAAATAAAGAGGCAAAATATATGGACATATAGTATGATTTGAATTAGGTTAATGGCATCAGAGTTGACGTTACCAATGGGAGTCGTCGTTCTGTTAGTGGCCTTTTGTGTCTTATTAGGCAGTATGAGAGTTGCTCGGGTCAGCTAGTTAACTCCGCTA
This sequence comes from Allium sativum, assembly GCA_030737875.1. Taxonomy (NCBI): domain Eukaryota; kingdom Viridiplantae; phylum Streptophyta; class Magnoliopsida; order Asparagales; family Amaryllidaceae; genus Allium; species Allium sativum. The sequence continues at coordinate 218,580,886 of CM060925.1, forward strand.
AAAGATGCTTCGTTCCAGCGAAAGATCTATCTGCTGTTAGATCCTCCTGGATCGAAAAAACTACAGGTTTTAAGGCGTCTTCACTTCCGCTTTCTTACCTAGGTATTGTTCTATATCGAGGCAGGAAGCTCAACTCCATTTTTGACCCCCTAACTGACAAAGTCAGGGGAAAGATCCTAAGGTGTAATGCTACCATACTTTCTCAAGCAGGAAGACTTGTTCTCATTAAGTCAGTCTTTGACTCCATGGAATCTCATATCTTTGCTGCTATGACTCCTACTGCTTCTTTCATCCGTTCGTACCGATCCTTGGTATCTTCCTTTTTTTTGAGGATCCAAGGAGAACGCGTCTCGCCACCACTGGATATCTTGGAGCTCTATTTGTCGTCCGAAAAGTGAGGGAGGCCTAGGATTCCGTAACCCTCAGGACATTTGTGCGGCTTTTTCTTGCAAGCTCTGGGCGAGGTTTGGAGAGGACAACTCCCTTTGGGCGACGTTCCTCTGTGGTAAGTACCGAAGATTGGAAAGCACGCATTACACCAGTGTCCCGTCCTACGCCAGTGAAACATGGAAACAGATGCAATCCGTGAAGGCCTTATCAGATGCTCATGGGGGTGGCACTTCCCGGGATGGAAATTCCTTCTCTATTTCGGCAGTATGGAATTCTTTACGTACTCCTACGCCTACGCAGCCCCTTTCCCCCTTTGGTTTGAATGTTCATATTCCTCCAAAGGTTTCCTTGTTCATATGGAAAACCCTTCATAATGGTTTACCAATAGATGGGAATCTTCAAAGAATCGGCATCCCATTCGTTTCCAAGTGTAGGTGTTGCAGTGCCGTTAACACCGAATCCTCCTTCCATTTGTTGATCTCTGGGGACTATGCCTGGTCTGTTTGGAATTACTTCGAGAACCTGATGGGTTGTCGAGGTAATGCCACTTCTTTTGAAGCTTTCCTGAGTTTCTGGTGGTTAGGTATCTCCGGCAAGAGCCTTCGTGCAAGCCTCTTCCATCTGATTCCTTGCCTGATCTGCTGGCACATCTGGTGCTCGCGTAACAAGGCTATTTTTGATGATGTAGTTATGGACCCTCTGACCATTATCCATAAAATTAGGAACGATGTATTCCTAGATTTCCGGAGTAGGCCGTTCAAGGGGATTTTTGGTTCCCATTCTAGGAGGTTGGCTGTGGCCTTTGATGTCTCAAAGCTTACAGCCACTCCCAGATAGGGTATTGGTTGAGTTTGTGCTTTTTGTTTTCTTTGGTTTCACAAACTTAGGATTTATGTCATCCTTTATCACTCACCTCACCCCCATAAACTAATAACGTTTGCTAGTGTGCAGGTTTAGGTTTCAGATTGCTAGTCTAGATCGGCTTGGTGCTGGATTTTCTCCTACCTTTGTCGAGTTTTGAAGCAGGCCTTGGGCTTCTGGTTACTGATTATGGATTGTTTGGGCCTGATTGATGCTTTCTTTCTCCATCATTCGAGAGCTCCTTGGGGCAGGTAGAGCTGGAGCTTAGGGTTGGAGCAGGCATTTATTGCATATCTTCGTTTGCGCTAGTTTTTTTAGAGTCCCCGCACAGTGATATCTCATGGACTCTTAGCGGAGCCTTCCTCGACGTCCATCGATGACCTTTCAGTGATGTCCGACTTCAGTGGCTCCAGAGGCTAGACTGCCTTTTTGCTTGAGCTAGGCCATTGATCGGTCCTGTTGTTTTTTGATCTTCTTGTTTGTTTATCTCTGTTGTTTGTGTATGCACGGTTTCTTCTTTCTGCAGAAACCATTTTTGTGAGCCTTTGGAGAATGGCTGAATTCTCCCTTTTGTTATTCCATATTATTATTTTTGAAGAAAAAAACAGAAAATAACATTCACCATAAAAAAAAGATTTTTCTTTGAGAACATTCTTTGTTTTTCCTGCTGATGTTGAATGTTCTTTATTTAATGAGAATGGTTGGACTGCGTCAAAATGCTAGTATAGTTGGTTCAATAATGATGTTTTACTTTGAGCATAGAAGTCTTATTCGATTGATTCTGATTTCTATGAATGCAATACCCACGTTCACATTCATTTACCATTTCAAAAAACTATTGAATAGTGTTCCCTTGCACATGAACGCTTATTTAAAAGTTGGAATGATTTATCTAATTTGTATTCAATATGTAAACGATGTAAAAGTTCAATACTGCCTGGTAGGGAAACTATTTTATATTTTTTACTCTACAAAAATTGGTTTTGATCAACTTGTTTTATAATTATATTGCCTTAGAATAGAGTAAACAAATATTAAATTGAATTGATTTTTCATAAATTATAAGATTATTTCTGTAACACCCCACCTCCGCCAGGGTCACTCTTGCAAGTACACTAGCTTTGGAGGGGTGTTGGACAAGGTGAACATGCATGAAGATATCACAAGACAGAACATATAAGTAAAACAGAGTAAGTAAAGCAGCGGATAAAACTACTATTTCAAAACCATAGTCAGCTTACATCAAAAGTACTAAGTCATTATTTTCCAACTACTACAAGTCTAGAAACATAAACTGAAAACTGGAAATAACATAAAGTAAACTATCCCCAAAGTAGACGTGGTAAAGCCATAGCGAGCTCAAGTCCAAACCGTACATGAGCTATCCAGTAAGCAAGCTAAAGATCCAAGCTAGGTGCTAGTGTTCCTACCCTGAGAACCTGGGGGGGAACAGAAGAAAAGAGGCGAAAGGAAAACAGACCAGTCAAAAAGACTGGTAAGTCCTACCTACTATTAGTATAAAAACTAATAAAGTTAAATGGACATGTAAAACAGAGGTGAAACATAGGATGATAACTGGCATGGTGAAAAGTTAACAAGATAGATCAAGTGTGGCATCGCATATACAAGGTTAAGTTGCACCAAGAGTGTACTAGTATTCTAACCTATGTCAACTATAAACAAGAAGTGATCCCTTAGCCCAATATTGGCCCAAACTCATGAGATGACCTAAATCAAGGTCCAACTACTCGGTCTAGTCGATCGGCTCCCTATAAGCCTAACTCGTCGTGTATCGGTGTCATACGGCTTAATCGTGGAATGTAGTTAACTGTGCAAGGTCCACCCCAGGGTGTATCCAGTCCTAGGGTGTAAACCACGGACACAAAACAAGCACGCACAGTCTAAACCTACTGGTGCCCATGTTCAACTCTGGACTTAATGTGCACGACCATGGTCCGCCTGAACTTAACTGGTGCACCATTCAGCCGTCTCTTTTGGTCTCTTACAATCAGCCCAGTAATCGTGCCCCACCCTAGCCTAGTCCCAGGGTATCTTGATACTATAGGTTACTGCTGAAAAGGACCACGTAATAGGATTTCAAACGGGTTAAGTGTGGTTAACCCTATCCTAACCATGTATTGAGTTGGTCAAGTGTATCCAAGCAGTTCATGACTTAACCCTATCAATACATCGTGTTCAACTGGTTAAGTATATTCAAGTAGTCCATGACTTAACCCTACCAATCCATCGTGTTTAATTGGTTTAGTATTCAAGTAGTCCATGACTTAACCCTACCAATCCATCGTGTTTAATTGGTCAAGTATTCAAGTACTCCATGACTTGACCCTACCATGTGGCATTAATTAACTTAATGCACCCCAACCTCTCACATTAGACTTTGTTGTGGTTACTAGTTAAGCCGGGCGGGTCCGGGTAGTCTTACACCACAACCTAGTCTGACCTCGGGTTTTAAGTGCGATATGACCAACTACTCATATTGGGTCCTATTGTTTGTAGCCACTAGTTAAGCCGGTCGGTTCCGGGTAGATTTATGCTACAAACTCAACCCAACCTCGAGTTGGCCACTTTCATGTTTTCTACATGTCATGTCCACGTTCATGTTTCAAGCATAATCACATGTCATATTTTCAAGTCATGTCTTCTAAGTTTGCCTAACTACCCATAGCGTATTCCCATCGCACGTAAATTCGCATCAACACACATAGATCAAAGAGGGAACATAAGAATATGGCAAGGTGGGCATAAGATGGCAAAGTCTATCACAAGTTAAACATGGTGATACTTGAGGCAAAGGTGTTCAACATACTAACATATGGCCTCAACATGTATAATAGCATAAAAGGTGACTTGGCCTCAAACATATCAAATAGCATAAGGGTGCTTTGGCCTCAAGCATGCATAATAGCATAAGGGTGATTTGGCCACAAACATGTATGATAGCACAATTAGCAAATAGGCTCAATATCATCATATGCATGTTAAGGTACATGAGGGGTTAAGGTTTGTTAACATGCATAAGCCATAATCCATTTCATAGCATTTTTCCCAAAGGTCAACATGAACGGTACTAGGTTCATGATAGGTCCACAATCATAGATCAAGAGAGGCATGAATAGATCTATGCATACAATGATAGGTTCAAGGCAAATATTGCACTTAGGTCCAATTCCAATCTACACATGTATGGCATTAATCTTAGCAAATAGGGTGATACACTTGTGATTAGCATATAGGTTCATAACATCATATGCAAGTTAACATCAAGGTTTTAAGATGGTTCTATGTTGCATTTATGCATAACTACCACGTTCTATGTTGCATTATGCATAACCACCAAATAAAGCTCATAGCTTTCTACCCAAAAAGTCAAGGTGATAGTCCCATAACCATAGATCAAAAAAGTCATGTATAGATCTATGCATACAATGATAGATGCAAGGCAAGTGTTACACAAAAATCCCATTTCAACTTGCTACATGTCATATTAAGTTCATAGTTTAAATCTAAGAGTAGAATGGGGCTTACAAAGCGTGGCTATGAGAACTAGAACACAATAGAACAAGATAGAGACATTGTAGAAGCTCTAGGAATGATGTAGCAACACAAATAGCCTTGAGAATAAGTAGCTCCTTTGATTTGATGAAGAAAGATGGCTCCTTTTTGCCTTAGAAGCTCTCAAGCTCTCATGAGGAAGATGGAGGTCATGATATGAAGATGGAGGACATGATTAGGGAGCATTTTGGCATAACTTCGTTGTAGGATTGATTTGTGTGGGTTTAGGCTAGGTCTTAGGGTCTTTTTATAGAAGTTTAGGTTAGTTTAGGCCATAGGATTAACCCTAGTTTAGATCTGAGCCATCAAAATTCGTCACAAGGCCAAAAACATGACTCAAAAGGACAAGCAGGTGCACCAGGCCAAACTGGCCCGACCACCCGGTCGATAGGGGTATCGACTGGGCAGTCGACACCACCTGGGGGGTGTCGACTCCCAAGTCGACTCCCCAGTCGACTTGGGGGCTGGGCGGGAAATTTTCCCGCCCAGTCTGTTTGGCTCCAGATTTGAAATTTGAACTTGGAATTTTCTGAAAACTTCTATGGGCCATAACTGGGTCATACGGACTCCGATTCTCGAAAACTCGGACTCTATTTCATGTATTTTTCCGAGACGAACGCAATGGCACAGCCCGTTTCCCTTGATTCAGATTTTAACATTTAATTCTGCCTTGATTTACGTTATATCATGTTATTCAAAATACGGGTTGTTATATTCTCCCCACCTTAAAGGATTTCGTCCCCGAAATCTTCAAGTTAGGAAGAACGTATCCTACCATCCATCATCCATCTACTCAAAACATCATCCACGAGCAGTCATTGTCCTTAAAAGATTCTAAATGTTGTATGATCATATGCGAAAGGTGTGTGTATATGTACTTATCTAATGCGAAAATCAGGCGGTTACTGATTCAGTAAACCTCCTTAATGCAAAGTATGTTAGTGAAATGAGTCCATATGTATGCAAATTCCTAACATAATTCATAATCTCTACATGAGTGCACATAACATTCATCCATATGCAACATCCACATGATAGCATAACAAGTTTCAGCCATGAATAAGTATAAGCACTCATGCATATGTAATATGAAAGTGTGTGAGCCGATCTTAGTGCCTAATGTGTATCATGCATCCACGATTATCCACTTGCAAACACTTGCAACCACTTGCAAACATCAAGCATAACATGTTTCAAATACATGTTTCATCCAAATGGTTTCTACCTAAGGTTCTCATGACAGGATTAACGAAGTAACCAGATAAACACGGATAACAAAAGATAGATATGCTAGCTTATAAGAAAAGAGACTGAGAATGTACCCTCAAAAAGAAATGGGTGAAGCGCGCGCATCTTCTCCTCGGTTTCCCAAGTTGCGTCCTCTTCGGCTTCACTCCACTGAACCTTGACTAACTTGACTTCTCGATTCCTAAGCTTATTGATCTCCGTTCCCAAGACATGGATCGGAGCTCGCCTTAGGGTTGCCCCCTTCTCTACCTCCATGTCTTCAAGAATGCTAGGCTCAACTACCTCGGCTGACTCATGTAGGCACTTTTGGAGATGCGAGACATGAAAGACATTGTGCACTCCGGCCAGCTTCTCGGGAAATTCCACCTTATAAGCCATCTTCCCAATCCTCTCTATGATAGGGAAGGGTCCTACGAACCTTGGTGCCAGCTTCCCAACTGCTCCAAAACGAACCACATTTCGCAAAGGAGAAACCTTCACAAAGACCATATCTCCAACTTCAAACTCTAAGTTTGTCCTTCGCTTGTCTGCATAGGATTTCTGTCTGTCTTGGGCCGTTTTCATCCGCCTTCGAATCAACTCAACCTTCTCAGATGTGTCCCGTATCATGTCGGGCCCAAGTATAAGCTTATCCGTCGTCTCCCACCAACATGTTGGTGACTTGCATGGCCTCCCATACAAAGCTTCGAATGGTGCCATCCCTATGCTTGCTTGGTAGCTGTTATTATAAGCAAACTCTACAAGAGGAAGGTGGTCTTCCCAAGTGCCACCAAAGTCAAGAATGCATAGCCTCAACGGATCTTCTAGTACCCTATTCACCATTTCGATCTGGCCATCCGTCTGTGGGTGATAGGCTGTACTTAGATTCAATCGCGTACCCATCGCTTCTTGCAAACTATTCCAGAACTGGCTAGTGAAGATTGGGTCACGATCGCTAACTATGCTAGAAGGAACTCCATCCAATCGCACTATCTCTCGAAGATAAACAGATGCTAGCCATGATGCGGTCCTCTTGCTCTTCACCGGAACAAAGTGAGCACTCTTCGTAAGTCTATCAACTATGACCCATATCCCATAAAGCCCAAAAAGTTTGGTCAACTAAGTGGACACCTTCACCCCAACTATATATCACAAACAGACGAGTCATACTCCTTATGGGGTTTGCTATAGAACTAAGATTGAAAATAGGACCGAGAGGATATACTTAAAAGATAGCATGCGAGTAAGCTCTACAGAATAATAGGGATCAAGGATATACTCTTAAAAAGAGATATGATGCGCGTATCTAGTCTTCAATCTTTTAAGTCGCATTTTATTGTGCTTAATCCCATCGTGCCTTGACCGTCTTTCAACTTCACAATTTCGTAGTTTCAAAATATGAGTTGGAACTCGTCTCACCGTTGCCTCTCGTTCCACTTCCCCTTATTCTTTTCCTAAAAATACTTGGCTGTAACTGCGTGCTCATGGTTTTCATGCAAGCTTTCCAAAATTCGTTAGTGAATCCTGGATCTCGTTTACATACTATACGGTATTCCACGCAGAAGAACTATCTCTTGAAAACAAATGCCAATCCACGTTGCCAAATGTACTTACTAGGGTAATTTCTATAACCCATGCTTAAGCGAAATGGACTATCCGCCTTAGTAGCGAACACTACTCGATTGGATTACAAATTTCCAACAAAGGTGCCAAGGGATTCTAGATAACTAATCATGACGGAACCCTAAAGGTCACACGAGATTTCGAGGGTATTACCGAGGCGAGTCATGAGCCTCGCAACCCTATGTTCGAAACCAAGAATGGCTCCATAATTGGACAACCAATCCATGCCCAAAATCAACCCGTATCCCATACACCCGAGAACATAAGCATCACACATGAATTCTACACTCAAGATAGAAATCCTCAAATCCATACAAATCATAGATAGATGGGCGGAACCCCCAATTTGAAACACTAACGGGATCCTCAACTAGACTAGTACTTAGGTGCAAACTTCCAACAAGATCAGAAATAAAACTATGCGATGAGCCAGAGTCAAATAAGGTACGAATAGGGAAATCAGAAATGTAAACATGACTTTCTATAGAAACACTACCTCGGTCAAAAGCTGGAAGAGCGATGAGAGCCTGCAACTGCCCTCCAGAGGGTCCTGCTCGCTGAGTTTGCCTTTGCCCTTGTCCTCGCTTCCTTGGGCAATCCTTACTGAAGTGTCCAGACTTTCCACAATGAAAGCATTCTCCCAACTTCTTTTTCTTCTTCCTACAGTCTTTGGCTATGTGCCCAGTAATCCCACAGAAGTTGCACTTCCTCCTTTCTCTTGACTTGTTGTCCTTGCTGTTGTTGTTCTTGCCTCCTTTCTCGGAATCTACCTTCTTTCCTTGAGACTCATTCAACTTGACTTCCTTCTTACCACTCTTATCTTCCTCTTGAAGCAGGGCCATATTTACCAAACTCTCGAAGGTCGCCCCCATGGGTATGTGAGACATGGCCAAACCGTGCAATGGCTCATTCAATCCTAGAGCAAAGTGTAGAGCCTTCTTCTGAGCTATGTTAACCAAGTCTAAACCGAACCGAGCAAGCTGATTAAACTTATCCACGTATTCCCTAACGGTCATGTCCCCTTGCTTTAGTGATAGGAACCTCTCCATCTGAAGGTTATCTTCTATCGATGATAGAAACCTCAGTCTAAACCTTCTCCTAAAGTCATCCCAAGTATGAATTGGCCTAGTAGTGGTGGTGACTACCCACCAATATGCAGCTTCCCCTTTCAACAGCCATACCGCTAACAGAACTTTCCTACGGTCTTCTATATCAAAGATAGCAAAGAGGTCTTCAGTTTCCTTTAACCAGTTTCTTGCCTCAACAAAAGTCTCCGTCCCAATAAAATTCTTGCCACCCATCGCCTTAAAGTCCTTGCAAATCTTCGCGAAATCTGCTTGCGGATGCTGAGGAGGAGGAGGAGGAACCTCAGCTGCGGGAGGAGGAGGAATGTTCGTGGGGCCAGCTTCATTCGCCCTTACCTCCATGTACCTTCTAAACTAAATAGGTACTGGTATGCCCTCCAGAATGGCAAAATTATCGGCCATACTGAAACGAAGAAAAAGATAGATTAAGAACGAGGAAACAAAGGATGGTGCTAATGGCTTTTGGGGAATAGCCTTTTAAAATAAACTAGACTTTTCTTGGAAAATACTTAATTAGTTTTGAAAATAGTTTTTCAAAAAGTAAGTTTTAAAAACCTTTTGCTCAAATCTTGTAAACCTTATGCTCTGATACCAAATGTAACACCCCACCTTCCCCAGGGTCACTCTTGCAAGTACACTAGCTTTGGAGGGGTGTTGGACAAGGTGAACATGCATGAAGATATCACAAGACAGAACATATAAGTAAAACAGAGTAAGTAAAGCAGCGGATAAAACTACTATTTCAAAACCATAGTCAGCTTACATCAAAAGTACTAAGTCATTATTTTCCAACTACTACAAGTCTAGAAACATAAACTGAAAACTGGAAATAACATAAAGTAAACTATCCCCAAAGTAGACGTGGTAAAGCCATAGCGAGCTCAAGTCCAAACCGTACATGAGCTATCCAGTAAGCAAGCTAAAGATCCAAACTAGGTGCTAGTGTTCCCACCCTGAGAACCTGGGGGGGAAACGGAAGAAAAGAGGCGAAAGGAAAACAGGTCAGTCAAAAAGAATGGTAAGTCCTACCTACTATTAGTATAAAAACTAATAAAGTTAACTGGACATGTAAAACAGAGATGAAACATAGGATGATAACAAGCATGGTGAAAAGTTAACAAGATAGATCAAGTGTGGCATCGCTTATACAAGGTTAAGTTGCACCAAGAGTGTACTAGTATTCTAACCTATGTCAACTATAAACAAGAAGTGATCCCTTAGCCCAATATTGGCCCAAACTCATGAGATGACCTAAATCAAGGTCTAACTACTCGGTCTAGTCGATCGGCTCCCTATAAGCCTAACTCATCGTGTATCGGTGTCATACGGCTTAATCGTGCAATGTAGTTAACTGTGCAAGGTCCACCCCAGGGTGTATCCAGTCCTAGGGTGTAAACCACAGACACAAAACAAGCACGCACAGTCTAAACCTACTGGTGCCCATGTTCAACTCCGGACTTAATGTGCACGACCATGGTCCGCCTGAACTTAACTGGTGCACCATTCAGCCGTCTCTTTTGGTCTCTTACAATCAGGCCAGTAATCGTGCCCCACCCTAGCCTAGTCCCAGGGTATTTTGATACTATAGGTTACTGCTGAAAAGGACCACGTAACTAGGATTTCAAACGGGTTATGTGTGGTTAACCCTATCCTAACCATGTATTGAGTTGGTCAAGTGTATCCAAGCAGTTCATGACTTAACCCTATCAATACATCGTGTTCAACTGGTTAAGTATATTCAAGTAGTCCATGACTTAACCCTACCAATCCATCGTGTTTAATTGGTTAAGTATTCAAGTAGTCCATGACTTAACCCTACCAATCCATCGTGTTTAATTGGTTAAGTATTCAAGTAGTCCATGACTTGACCCTACCATGTGGCATTAATTAACTTAATGCACCCCAACCTCTCACATTAGACTTTGTTGTGATTACTAGTTAAGCCGGGCGGGTCCGGGTAGTCTTACACCACAACCTAGTCTAACCTCGGGTTTTAAGTGCGATATGACCAACTACTCACTTTGGGTCCTATTGTTTGTAGCCACTAGTTAAGCCGGTCGGTTCCGGGTAGATTTATGCTACAAACTCAACCCAACCTCGAGTTGGCCACTTTCATGTTTTCTACATGTCATGTCCACGTTCATGTTTCAAGCATAATCACATGTCATATTTTCAAGTCATGTCTTCTAAGTTTGCCTAACCACCCATAGCGTATTCCCATCGCACGTTAATTCACATCAACACACATAGATCAAAGAGGGAACATAAGAATATGGCAAGGTGGGCATAAGATGGCAAAGTCTATCACAAGTTAAACATGGTGATACTTGAGGCAAAGGTGTTCAACATACTAACATATGGCCTCAACATGTATGATAGCATAAAAGGTGACTTGGCCTCAAACATATCAAATAGCATAAGAGTGCTTTGGCCTCAAGCATGCATAATAGCATAAGGGTGATTTGGCCAAAAACATGTATGATAGCACAATTAGCAAATAGGCTCAATATCATCATATGCATGTTAAGGAACATGAGGGGTTAAGGTTTGTTAACATGCATAAGCCATAATCCATTTCATAGCATTTTTCCCAAAGGTCAACATGAACGGTGCTAGGTTCATGAAAGGTCCACAATTATAGATCAAGAGAGGCATGAATAGATCTATGCATACAATGATAGGTTCAAGGCAAATATTGCACTTAGGTCCAATTCCAATCTACACATGTATGGCATTAATCTTAGCAAATAGGGTGATACACTTGTGATTAGCATATAGGTTCATAACATCATATGCAAGTTAACATCAAGGTTTTAAGATGGTTCTATGTTGCATTTATGCATAACTACCAAGTTCTATGTTGCATTATGCATAACCACCAAATAAAGCTCATAGCTTTCTACCCAAAAAGTCAAGGTGATAGTCCCATAAACATAGATCAAAAGAGTCATGTATAGATCTATGCATACAATGATAGACGCAAGGCAAGTGTTACACAAAAATCCCATTTCAACTTGCTACATGTCATATTAAGTTCATAGTTTAAATCTAGGAGTAGAATAGGGCTTACAAAGCGTGGCTATGAGAACTAGAACACAATAGAACAAGATAGAGACGTTGTAGAAGCTCTAGGAATGATGTAGCAACACAAATAGCCTTGAGAATAAGTAGCTCCTTTGATTTGATGAAGAAAGATGGCTCCTTTTTGCCTTAGAAGCTCTCAAGCTCTCATGAGGAAGATGGAGGTCATGATATGAAGATGGAGGCCATGATTAGGGAGCATTTTGGCATAACTTAGTTGTAGGATTGATTTGTGTGGGTTTAGGCTAGGTCTTAGGGTCTTTTTATAGAAGTTTAGGTTAGTTTAGGCCATAGGATTAACCCTAGTTTAGATCTGAGCCATCAAAATTCGTCACAAGGCCAGAAACATGACTCAAAAGGACAAGCAGGTGCACCAGGCCAAACTGGCCCGACCACCCGGTCGACAGGGGTGTCGACTGGGCAGTCGACACCATCTGGGGGGTGTCGACTCCCAAGTCGACTCCCCAGTCGACTTGGGGGTTGGGCGGGAAATTTTCCCGCCCAGTCTGTTTGGCTCCAGATTTGAAATTTGAACTGAATTTTGAACTTGGAATTTTCTGAAAACTTCTATGGGCCATAACTGGGTCATACGGACTCCGATTCTCGAAAACTCGGACTCTATTTCGCGTATTTTTCCGAGACGAACGCAATGGCACAGCCCGTTTCCCTTGATTCAGATTTTAACATTTAATTCTGCCTTGATTTATGTTATATCATGTTATTCAAAATACGGGTTGTTACAATTTCTTTGGGATGGAACTACATCGTTATATTTCTGGATTTTTGTGGATCCTAAATTTATGTATATTAGATGTATTACTCAGATTAAACAATCCTATTTGAAAATAAACATAATTTCTCATGTAATATCTATATGAAAGATGATTTTTTTATGCAGTTTATTCATCAAATTATATTACCTTACGCATTTATACATAGCTATAAAAAAACAAATAGAATGCGGTCACTAAATTGGTACTCGTTCACACTATTATGTTCTTTGTTTATATTTTTAACAGTGCAATGACAAAATAAGGTAATCATATTTAACTTTCTTAGTTTAATTGGTGATTTGATGCATCATAATAATCACTCATCTTAGTACATGACAATTTGTTTTTTTAATGACTACGCTGACGTAGGGATGGCAATGGGGCGGGTCTAGGGTCCAAACCCTCTTAATCCGCCCCTGTTTTGACCCATTTAGACCTGCCCCATAGGGTATTCGAGTCGGATAGACCCGCGACCCGCTTTTGGAGGTCCAGGTCTATGGTCGAGTCTGGGGCACGGCTAACCCGCCCCAAACACGACCCGCATGATTGAAACATCATTAAAACACTTTATAACTATAATTATTACTGTTAATCTTCTTAGGTATACATGGTTATAGCTTAAATATTATATTCTTTCAATCAACAAAATATAAAATTTTCGTAGTATTAAGTTGCATAAATGATAATCTTACAATAACAAATGCATACATTTTGAACTATTATCTTACAACTCATTTTATTGTATTCTCTTATTATTGTGAACACATTATAATATGTATATAATTTATCATTTAGTGATAAAAAAATATAAGTATATAAATTTGTGTGAGCATTAGAACACAATATCACCGGGTCGTGGGGAGGGTTGGGTCTACCCTGACCCGTACGGGTTTCGAGTACGGGGCGAAATTCCAGACCCACACCGGTTCTACGGCGCAGGTCTGGGGTGGGGTTTAAAAAGTCCGGGTCGGGTCTGGGGCACGAGAAACCCGCCCCATTACCATTCCTACGCTGAGGTATTGATAATGTTTAAACTCTATCTAATTTTTGTGAACTTTGCTTACCCTTTTACTCAATAAATTTCCCGATGTTCATAGCCAAAAATCTACTTCCATATTTGTACATGAACAAATAAATTAAATATTAACTGCCCGATATGTTGGTAATTTATTATTGTGGAGTATGAGCCTTATGCGAAAGCGGTTTACCCACCAGGACCTTATTCACTCGATTACTTAAAGATAATTTTGATAAAAAACAATACATATATGCATTAAAAACGAATACAAGATATTTCACCCATCCACCCTCTTTATTGATTCACCAAAAACAATTTTGTTTACTTCTACAGAGTAAACCCAAAATAAACAAATTACAACTGAATCAAAAATCTTATCAAGAAAGGGAAAGAATATCTAGATGACTAAAAATAGAGTAGGAGAAGAAGAGAAATGGAAAACGATGACAAACCCTTCAATTAACCGATTTCAGTCACAATCTTATACTTCTATTCAAACCTGGAAGCTGCTTATATAGGAAAATAGAAAGCCTGGACAAATATCTAATTTTTCCTTTAGAAATATCAGTGTATCCCGGAAATACTAAGTCAAAAAATAGAAAAATGCCAGCTCAGACGTCTAACCAAGCAATCTGGAAATTTCTTCCCCTCGGGTCAGATGTCTGACTTGACACCTCAGACGTCTGACCAAACTATTTGTCTCCAATTTCTCATCAGGTCAGACGTATGTCATAGGCTTCAAACGGCTGAGCTGAAGCTCTGATGTTTTCTTGTTCTTTTCAGCTACTGCTCTTCCTCCTTTATCACAAAACATTTCCACCCATCACCGTCTTTGACACATATGTGATTTTATATCACAAATCACAAAACTCCACCTTGATATGAAATCACATCATCAAGCAAACTTCCAACAATCAGCAAACAAGTCAACCTAGTTTTTTTAACGACCACCAAATCTTAATTAAAACCACATTAGAAACTTCACCACCGTCTGCAAAATATGAATCTCCCACATGAGGTGTCCACGCAAAACTAACGGTCTCAAAAACGTTTGTAATACCACAAAGATCTTCATCTTGCCTCTGTGGATTTTCAAAATCGACATCCGTTTGTCACTTGACTTGAGCTATTCCCCTGATCATTATCGATCACTCAAACATCATCAACATGAAGACACATGTCTAAATTATGATCCTCAATCCTAGGATCATCAACAGTCAGCAACCACATTAATCTCTCCAACTTGTTGTGGATTAGGTTCTTCAACCGTCACTCGCCTTCCATGATCGACTACAGAACCAACCAATCTATAAAGTATTCCATCCTCCAAAACTCTTCTCATCATAACATGACCACCCTTCTTCACTCTCAAACTTCACCTTGAGTTGCATAAGTGCAAACACGACGATCCAATTAACCAAGAGAAATAAGGTTATGCGAACAAGTGGGGACATGTCTAACTCTGAGACTTCCCTAACCACACTACCATGCATACGAAACTGGATAGATCTAATACTGCAAAATGGTAGCTTTATTTTGTTGATCATCCTAATCATGCCAACATTCTTCTCATAAAAGGAAAAATAATTCACATCACTATAGATATGGAAACTGGCTCTTGAATCCATCTTCTAAGGATTAACATCACTAAAGAGGACATCACAAGAAGCATCACTATTGGTACCTTCAGCAAAATCTGTCTGTGCATTATCATTGCTATCACCATGCACAACCTTCTTCTGATCCCATTTATAGGCATGACACTTTCTGCGTATGTGACATCCTTTACCACAATATTGACAGACGGTTACACAAATAGCTTCCTTTTTCTTCTTCCACATTGTATCCTTCCTCGAGACTCTTGCTACCTGTAACAACCCACACCTCCGTTCACACAAGATATTGTCCCCAACTTAGCCACCGTACAGGTGTGGGGTTTTGTTCCTCAAAAGGTCTCGGCGTTAGTAAGAGATGGACTCTACTATATAAGTACCCACTTCACACAGGCTTCCACGATGTGGGACTTTGGGGTGTTACATTCTCACCTCTTACAGAGCCCAACGTCCCCATTGGCTCACAAACACCTCACCCAGGCGATGTGGTCCACACAGGAGCCACAATTTCGGCTGGGTATTGGCTCTGATACCACTGTAACAACCCACACCTCCGTTCATGCAAGATATTGTCCCCAACTTAGCCACCGTATAGGTGTGGGGTTTTGTTCCTCAAAAGGTCTTGGCGTTAATAAGAGATGGGCTCTACTATATAAGCACCCACTTCACACAGGCTTCCACGATGTGGGACTTAGGGGTGTTACACTACCATAATCTCACTTTGAACTGTTTTCAAGCCCGACCCTTTTTTATTTAGTTTCTCATTTAAAAGTTTGTTTCGTACAGTTTGCAAAGAGACAACTCCATTAACATTGGAATTACTCAATGAAACAACCATAATCTCTCAAATTTCTGAAAGTGAACTCATCAACAAAAGAGCTTGCAACTCATCATTAAAGTCGACCTTCAAATTTGTCAATTAATTGATCACTTCTTAAAATTCATTTAAATGCTCTACAATAGACTTTTCTTCATCCAATCTCGGTTGTACTAGCTTTCGAAACAGAAAAGTCTTACTTGTAGCACTCCTTGACTCATATAAAGATCCCAACATGTTCGACAAATTCTTGACGGGTTCACAACTAGCCACATGATGGAATACCAAATCATCAAGGTACCGTCGAATCGAGGTAATCATCTTCTTCCACTTTCCTCATCATATCAGATGGCTTTCGCATATCCATTTATCGATCATGAAGATTATTAAGGTATAGAACATCCTCCATCCAAGGCTTCCAAATCCTTGAATTTCTTCCATTAAAAATAGTCATCTTCGGAAACGATATACGATATCGTATCTGACATAAAAACCGAATTTTTCCAATCCAAAATCACTTTAAATTTTGTGATGATCTAGCTCTGATACCAACTGTTATGGAGTATGTGCCTTATGCAGAAGCCGTTTATCCACCAAGATCTTTTCATTCGATTACTTAAAGATGATTTTGATTGAAAAAAACACGGATATGCAATTAAACACGAACACAAGATATTTCATCCACTGTCCATCTTTATTGATTCGCCAAAAATGAATTTCTCATTAGTTCAGATGTCTGTCATAGGCTTCAGATGTCTGAGTTAAAGCTCTGATATTTTCTTGCCCCTTTGGTTGTTGCTCTTCTTCCTCCATCACAAAGCACTTCCACACATCGTCGTCTTCAACACATTTGATTTTATATCACAAATCACAACATTTGTATACCTCTTAATTCTTCATGCATGAAGCTTTTGATATATAATAATTTTTACCCACATTTTAGCTTCCTGTTTTATATTAATCTTAGACTAAAGCTTCAAGATATTGAACCACTTTTCTTTAGATTTATTTATATGCTTGCAGTTTTCAAGATCAACTTACAATTCTAATTTCAGCTTTACACCTAGATGATTAAATCATCAATCTGAAAATTTTGTGCTCATCCTTTAGGCATGACGACTAAGAAGTATATGCTATATTTTCTTTATCAATTTAGATTCACAAAGGGTGCTGCTATTCACATCCCGGTTTACACTTCCGGCCACCTTTCTAAATTTAATACAAATGATTATTTTTTATATGCTTCTGGCCACCATATATTATTCTTTCATTCAGTTATTCATCACTGTACTTTTTCTAAAAAGCACGTACTTCTCAACAATTTCAAACTTTAAACCCTAACAAAAGAAGATATTCTTTTGTACCTAATAAAGATGGAAGATAAAGATTAAAAAAATGTTAGATTTGCTTTATTTTTATTGTTTTTAATTAATTATAGAACATGTTGTTGTGTTTTTTTATGGTTAGGGTTTTCCATTACGTTTTAGGATATTTTTTCCGTTTCATTGGAAATTTCAAACTTGGAGGAAATTAAAGTTGACGATGTTGTAATAGAGAATTACAATGTAAGTTTTAACTTGTAAAGTTTTTATCTGTTTAACTTATGTATCTTGCTTTACAAATTGATACATTATTATTATTTATTTATTTTTGTCGTTTGATAGATGGAACATTTGAATGATGATAAATTGGGCAACGCGCTTATTGTTTCAGATGATAAACATGACGATTGTGATAATGTGATGCAAGATGTTCGATCAAATGACCTAAAAGATATAAATGTTGATTTGATGAATCATTTCACATCCGACGAAATAAGCACTCATTTATAAAAATTAAAATTGCTAATATGGTTATGAAAATGGATTATATTAATTTTTTTCTTGAAACATTTGACTTTAGGTAATTGATTCATAGAGTACATTAATCTGATCATGTAAAACAATGGGGAAAAAATTTGAATACCGTTGTTGTAATTCAAAAGTCTAATAAATTAGGACCTGAAATAAAACAAAGGCTGCAATTGAGGTGTAAAAGGGTTGGATTTTATCGTAGTCATCAATCAAAGTGAAAATAGATGGAAAACAATGTAAAAAACAAAACAGACCTAGCGTCAGCAAAAAATGCAACTGTCCTTTTAGATTGAAGGGTGTGTATGTAGATGAAGATAAATGAAAAGTAACCGAAGAAGGAATCGTTCGTTTAGATGAGAGAGATGGTGACTTCCCCATTTTATGTTATTAATTTAGACGGTGGCCAGTAGAGAAAAATAAAAATATTTGAGGTGCTTTTAGTTTTGGTGACCGGTAGTGTAAACTGAGGTGAAAACTCTATGCACTAGACAAAGATTATCGGCACAAGTGTTGCACAACCATGCAAACGGAAGTGGATCAGAAATGCTAAAGGGCTTTTTTTTTTCCCTTAAAGATCTAGCTAAGTTATATACAACATTAAATGGTTGTATTTGGATTAAAGTTCTTCAATTTTTATAGCTGTTAGATTGGTAATTTAAAGGTTAATACTAAGGTTTAATTAAATAGACTTATTAATTTTATATACCGCCAAATTTAATTTGCTGACTGCGTATTAAAAAAGGAAGGCCATAGCCGATGAACCACAACACCTCAAAGATTCAGTCCTCGCATTTTGCATTATATGATTAAAATTTTGAACTGCCCCAACACTCATGCTGCATTTTTGTATTATCGGTTGTTTTACTGGTCTGTTTCAATATGTTCCACAGATTGGACATATGGTATTTTCAAGTAATGTATAGCAGCGCAATGACCATCGAAGCCCGTGCTTCAAAATATTTCCTAATCTTAAATAACAAACCGCGTTCTTCAATATATATATATATATATACACACACACATATGGAGGTTCCAGGCACCCCATTTGCTCGTCTACAATAACCATGCATTTATTATTTAATAAGTTAGTGGGAGAGAGAAAGTTAGTGGAAGGAGAGAGAAACGAGATTGTGTTGTAGAAATCAAGGGGCTAAAGGGGTACTGTACTATTTGGGGTGCTCTTGATCCTTCTCCAATCATTTTCTCACCTTCCGCTCCACTCATTCTCTCCCTCCCCACTCATTCTCTCACCTTCCACTCACTTATTCTAATGTAAATATTTGATTTATATATATATATATATATATATATATATATATATATATATATATATATATATATATATATAAAAAGTCTAAAAGAACACATAATGTGGGCATAAAATATAAATTATTGGATATACTCATTAATTACACCACACATAAAGACAAACAAGTCTTATGATCTAGATTTCATGTACATAAATTTGTGTGTAATTTTGTATCTCAAAATCCGCTCCCATATATATATATATATATATATATATATATATATATATATATATATATATATATATATGGGATCCAGGGCACTCCTATTATTTAGCATCTCATTTACCCCTTAATATTAACCAAGTATTTACATTAAAATAAGTTAGTGGATAGAGAAAGAGTTAGTGGGAAGAGAGAGAAACGGGATTGTGCAGTGAAAATCAGGAGACTATAGAGATGCTGCACTATTTGAGGTGTGTGTCTATATATATATATATATATATATATATATATATATATATATATATCCGGCTATTTGAACATAAAATTAGACACAAAAAGAGAAACACAGAGCCTCAACTGTTGGATCCTTTTGTCTTTATATGAAGAGGAGCAATTTACGGGGTGATCCAATGGTTCAAATCAATTGTGTCACCATTTGTATCAAAATTTTGTCTCTTTAGACTTTCCATATATACATATATATATATATATATATATATATATATATATATATATATATATATATATATATATATATATATGCCCTTTCATCATTTCGAAGTGTTTTAGTTCTCAACCTGATCCAAGTCTGTTTGCCAACAACAATTAATCACATCCAAGTTTAATGTATATCATCATAACATCTCAGCGACAAGTTCTGAAACTATTAAGAAATAGGACAACGTTCTTCTACTCCAAAACAAAAGCTTCAGAATTGCTACATATTACTCTCCTATACACATTTGAGAACTTGATTTGAATTCATCAGAGAAGGTGAGAATTATTCAGGTAAAAACTGAATCATTCAACGTCGGAATCTTGGATCTGCAAACAAATAAAGGAAAAGCATGTTACGTTATGAATGCTCCTGACAACAAGCCACATTAAACTGAATGATGTGAAACCCTGGTCTAAAAAAATAATGTTATTATATATAGTGCGAAATAATGTGAAAACCCTAGTAAAAACAATAATAATATTATACATAATGTGAATACCCAGGCAGCAAGCCACGTTGAACTGATATACCGTTATTATACATAATGTCATCAATAACGGATGAAGGTGCAAAACACAATAAAATACCCATCATTGCGATTAAAAGACTACTTGATTCCAAATGCCGGTTTCCAAATTGCATTATGCATGCAAAAGTAATATCTTGTAATCCCAAAGCTAGCGTTCTTGAATGATGGAAAATGGTTGGAAAAACAATGTAAATACGGTAAATGTTAGGAGCATATCATCGTCATCTCTTATTGATAAAACTTAACTAAAAAGAACATTTTAAAAAGGAATAATAGACATCTCCACCCCCCAGTTTTTAATATTCTGTGGCACATTGAAGCATCCAAGCGTCGTGCATGTCACATAGAAGTATTCAAACAAATATAGCCAAAGATGTAGTACATAAATGATGTTTCGAATGACAATCTTTGAAGCATGAGAAACTCACATTCATATGACACGGTTCAAATATATTTTTGCTGAATGACAAAAATGAAATTCCGAAAACAATTCATCTACAAAGCAATCAAGCAAAATGGCAAGCAGGACAATAGCTTTTAGTCAGCATCTTCATGCACAAATGAAGCCCTCGAAAATACAGGCATTCATAAATCAAGAACCTACTACCTATTTAGCAGGGTAGATTGTGTCAATGGTACAGGTGCAACTTCGCAACATATTCGCAAATATCCACATGTTCACCATATCATTTATACAATGGATTATTTCTGATGAATATCTTGGCGTGATAATTGATAACAGAATAAATAATAGTTGACATTTGCAAGAAGGTTCAATTTTGTATCTGTTACTGCTAATTTATATATTTCTCTACAATTAATACAATGTTTTCTGATATTATACTTACCAAGAAGAAAAATCCTGCAAACAGTTTAAACAATTACTAAAAACAAATTTGAAGGGAATTATAAAAACTGGATAATGATTTCCACCAAATAATATACAAAGCACAACGAAACATGGCCAACTACCCATATGTTTTGTGCTACAAA
The DNA here is from genome assembly GCA_030737875.1 of Allium sativum. NCBI lineage: Eukaryota > Viridiplantae > Streptophyta > Magnoliopsida > Asparagales > Amaryllidaceae > Allium > Allium sativum. The sequence goes on from CM060925.1 coordinate 218,602,293, forward strand.
CTTTGTTCGTTTTAGAACATAACTTAAAAAGACCTCATGTGTGCGTCCACATGCATTTGCATGTCTTTTAACCAAAAAATGTACAGAATTATGGAGAAAAGAAAATATTCTTCTGGCCATAAAAGAAGCCCGGGATATCTATAATGGTCAGGCTATTCAAGCTGTTCGTTTTATTGATTGAATGAGCAGAGCTGAACAATAACCACGCCAGCGAACAAAAAAGGAAAGAAAAAAAAAAGTTGGGTAACAATTTTTTTTATATCATACCACTGTTGGCTTTTCCGGAACTCCGTAAGAACAGGATATATGTTCTCAAAGGCAGCATATGTCTCTTCTCTCACCTGGAGAAAGACAATATATATTACAAACTTAAAATACAAAGGGATATTTTTGTAATAAATGTATCCCAATTAACCTTTACCTTGGCTCCTGTAAGAACTATTTTACCAGAAACAAATATGAGCAGCACTATCTTGGGTTGCTTCATACGGTATATCAGACCAGGAAACAATTCTGGTTCATACTGTTACCAATAATAACAAATCAACCACGGAATCCAAATATCGAATTGATTTCCAAATTGGAATAGAAATGCGAATGACATATGCAAATTTTCAAGAAACTCAACCTAATTTTACTATACAGTTAATTGTTCAACAAGTAATCGTCATGACAGAAATTACTCTCTCTTTTTTAAGTGTAGCATTTCCTTTTACCAAGTGTTGCCATTCAACCTAACTGAAGAGGCTCCTTTTAATTTACGAATACATTAAGAGGAATGATGATGACAACAATGACGACAATGACAACAACAACAACAAAAAATAAAAGAGGAAAAAACAAAAAACTTACACTAGAGAAAGCTCCATGAGAATACGCCAGACCCTCTAGTCTTATGGGAAATTTGACATCACAAGAACCAACAATATTTTGAATTTTAAAATCCTGAAAGCCGTGTCAAGTATTCATCAAGGAAAAAATTATTACAGCTGAGCTCACGATCAGCGTTCAGAAATTAGAAAATAATTTACCTTAAATTGAGCAGGAAACCCAAGCTTCTGAATGATGCGAGCGTACTATAAAATATAAACGCACTGTATAAGAAAAAGGTTCTTATGTAGAAATAATGATTCATCTAGTACAAAGAAAAAGCTTACAGAAAGAAAGTACAACCCATACCTTTCGAGCTGCAAGTTTTGATTGTTGTTCGCTCTTTGCTCCCGTACAAACCTAAAAGTGGTTTAAGTTTATTATGTTTTGACAATTAAGCAAACAGCGCTAGGAAAAATGCTACCAACCACTACCACACAAAAAGCTTATTTAATTAGATTTTGTTAGTTATAATCATTGTTATCAAAAATATTAATTCCATTGATTTGAATCCCATCTTGGCTCGGAACTCTTCAGTTTCGATTCGGTTTGCATTCTGATTCAAACTCATTTAGAACCGTACTGGAGAAAAAAAAAAACAAGGTTCGAGAACTCGGTTTCAGTCATTTGAAATTTTGTCAGTTTCGAATGATTTCGTAAATTTCGGAAGTTTCGGTTCAGATTTCGGTTTTCAGCAATTTATCAATAACAAAGACAATCTTCAATAATTCTGTGTTTGTTGATTACGATAATAAATAGATAAATATGGTTACCTTAAACTCAACACTCATGTAACACACTAAAATATAATTATTAGCTGGAAAATAAACAAAATCAGTAAGGTCTTTCAGTTTTATTTTACAGCAGTGCAATTTGTTCCATTCAAACAGCCTTCAGCCCTAGCCCAAGACCCAGCCCAACTCAACTTCCTCCAGCCCTAAATTATGTCTCGTCCCATTTCCCCCATACTTCTATCATCATCGAAAAAAGAAAAAAGGCGACGCTCTGAAGACTGAAAACATTCGATCGATCGAAGCTTTATAAAAACGATCGATCGAGCACCAAAAAAGGCGACGCTCTGAAGGAGAAATAATCGACCAAGGCTATTATTTAACTTTCTTTGTTTTAGTAAGTATGCTTATGATTTTACTGCAATTTAAAAGCTTTCTGTCTGTTATTGTGTTTTTTCACCGCTTTGTTTTTGGCCCTAGATTTGTTTGCTGTTTTTTAAAACCCTAGACCGAAACCGATTTTCTTTGTTGATTTCGTACCGATCATAACCGATCCCGGTCCGGTACCTCCGTAATTTCGGGGTACCGGCCGAAATCTTGAACCATGAAAAAAACACTAAATCCATACTTGTTTTCTAGTGTTCTCTAAACAAAATAAAATGGGGAGAAAAAAGAGAAGTCCAGGTTAAGTTTAAGTTTTAAATGTAGAAGTTCAAACATCATAATCAATTTCAAAATGTGTACAAACTTTAAAAAGAACCTTTTGAATCCAGTTACAATTTAAATTTTGAACTTTATGATTTGCATTTGAGTCTGTTTTGAAAACCTTGGTTATGATGAACATTGAGAGAGGCAGAAAAAATAAGTTAATTAAGCAGCCTATCTGGAGCTGAACAGAGTAACACATGTGTGCTAAGGTATCTGATGGTACCTAAAAGGTGAAACATGACAGCTGACAGATAAGTTGATTAGACTTAAACAATTTTAAAGTAGGAACGAATAACAGGCTTTTGTTGTTCAAATTAAATTTAAGTTGATTACAGACCCAAATCTTTTAAACGAAACCAGCCAACGACCAAAACAAAGGATTAGATCAAGGGTTGTGTGCGCGACTTTCTACAGAGAGGGATAAAAGAATTGGGGGAGTGGGAAACAATGAAACATTTATATTGGTGAAGGACCCGAAGGTGCAATATTTGGCTGGCCATGGTGGTAAGTCAAGCAAGTCCTTGGTCAGTCATTATATCATGTTTATCTCTGAAGTGGTCATTTTATTTCATGGTAATAATCTCAAAGTATATTTAGAAAATTCAAACTACCACTGATTTTCAACGATATGAAAGAGAAGCAAGATAGGCAACATTTATGAACCAATATGAAAGAGTAAAGCGAGATAGCTTTCATATAGCATGCAATTGAAAGCTCACCATTTTTCCCGATGCAAATATAAGTGCTGTGGTTTTTGGTTCTCTTATACGCATGATAACTGCAGCAAAACGCTGCCAGAGATCGAGGACACAAGTCAGTATAAAAAACAATATACTGACAGAACAAAATGTATCTTTTTAACTCTTAAAACTACATGACATTGGGGTAGAAAATGGTACTTGAAAGAGTAGAAACCTTATTAATTCAAACTAAATGCCATGCTGAACAAGAGAACAACAAAATTGCATCAAATTATTGTTCATAACACACCTTTGGGTTGTATTCTGCATTTCTTGCTTGGAGAGCGATAGACTTAAGATCTAGCTTGCAGTCCAAGTTTACAGTTGAAACAATATTTCTGCATAAATTCATCATAATGAAAATATTGGATATGCTTGTTGTCTATTTTTTAACAAATTAAATGATTTGATTTATGGTGACATAATTAGCATAGAGAATGCAAAATCTATAAACAAACCGCGATTATGCTAACTAAAAAATGTTCACCAAAAATTTGTCTAATATTGCAGATCAGAAAGGAGCAAATATAAATTATGTGGTAAAAAAATAAGGAGGATGTACATGAAAAATCACACCCAAAGGTCTCATGCTATTTAGTAATGCTCAGATGCAATAGGAAAGTGTAAGTGGGGGATCAATTTTAGGCTTTTAGCACTTGTAAATGCCCATTATTCACGTGGAAAAGAAAAGGCGCCATCCGAACGATATTGGTGCTTGGTTTCTGCATTAATTTGCAGTTACTACTTTTATCTTCAACATAAGAGAAGAAATTTAGACTCCAACCCTGAACTTATTTCTAGCACTTACACACACTTTTTCTAGGAAAATGACAAAGTTCTCCTAAAAGTGACTTTGTGTAGGAAAGTTTTAATAAACAAATACAGCATGTAAAGAAAATATAAACAAATAGATAACTGAACATAAAACATTCTTACTATAACTTTAATATACAAACCAAAATTTTGAAGTCGCTTTAAACCGAAGCTTTTAGTAAATAGAAAATAACAAATACAAGAAAACAGAATAACCAATATCATACACACACACATACATACATACATACATACATACATATATATATATATATATGTGTGTGTGTGTGTGTGTGTGTGTGTGTGTGTAAATATACATCATGTATGTATCGTGTAAATGAAAGCAATTTCAAAATGCTAAATTTCGACATAGAGTAATATTAAATAAATAAAATATCATTTTCAAATGCTGAATGTTTGAATGGAACACATATAAAATTGTCCTTGAAAATAAGATGAATTATCACGTGAATAGATCACATTACTAAAACCATTTTTTAAAACTTAGAAAAACAAGTATAAGGATGCTCTTAAAAAAAATCACTTTAATAAAATTACATTATTCAAAACCACTCTATACAGGGAAAAACCTTACAATTCAAAAATGTGGGAAAAGCAAGATGTTAATAAGCACTCTGTTTCATATCATTTAAATTTAATTTGATACCATATAGCATGGGACAAAATAGTTAAATATATTATTATATGGCACTTAGAAATCAACACTTAATTTCTGCATGCATATTTGTGATGTGGAGATATAAAAAGATATATAAAATTAAAAGGGTATCCATACAACATGAACAATACTGAACCAACAAATAGGCCAAGGAATTCTATACAATCAATTCCTTTGACTACTAATAGGGATGAGTATAACGATAGAAATAAATTACACTTACAGTCCACCTATAACTTAAGAACAAAACATACTTTTATTAAAAGATGATTGATATCACTTGTAGATTATGAAAACAAAGACAGGTCGTTAATTTAAGACAAATACATCAAAGTTATTACAACTATTATTAAAGGTAAAATACTGTAATTGAAGGAATTCCCCAGATAGGTTGTTAATTTCATGTATGATCCCCTGAAATTTAATTTCGGTGTACAATTTGAGAGAAAGGATTTTTGGCATAGCACCATTTTTGCATTTCGAAATTCATCACACGTATCCAAGTTAAAACAAATTCATTTTTTTGCAGCCATATAGCCAGATTCTAACAAAATAGAAAAAAAATGGATAAATCTAAAAGGAAAAGAAAAAATAATGTAGCACTAGTCCAATCAAGAATCTAGGTTTTCCAAGCATTTTAACAACTTTGTGAATACACATAGATAAAACCGTGAATAATACCTAACAAGTTGCTAATTTTTCCTTTTTGTTTCTATGAAAATAAAGACGTAAGTAGAAGAGATCCAACTAAGGCACCTAGCAATTCATGTCACGTATTTTCAAAAACAAAAACAGAAAAAAATTAGTTCGAACTCATAATTAGATCAATCACAACAACATTGATGCTTTAACTTAAACAATAACTTACTGGAGCGTAGGAACAATTCCTGATGGATGCTTGGAAAGGTCAACAAGTTGACTGCCCTCCGCTCCCTGCTCTGCCATTTGTCGAATATATTTTCGAAAATATAACCAAACCCGAGATTTTCACAAAATACGAAATCGATCGCTTTTCGCTTCCTCAGGATCTGACACTTACCCAAATTACAGGTACAATTTATAACCCGACCTAACAGATTAAAAATCTAAGCTCTATAGCACAGCATTCATTAAGGCTCTGCCACTGTCCGGCCTATAATTATAACAATTTACAAAGCAGTAGAACAATAAATCGATTCAGCTCGCTATCGTATAATTTGGTAGAATTTAAGCTTAAAAAGTGCAGATCTGGGCGCGAAACGGGCGAAACGGTCGAATAAATGGATTTATAGAGGGAGAATTTGAAATTTCCAGTCCTTTATAGAGCGAATGAGAGAATTTTAGGGTTAGGATGAGTTTAAAAGAGAGACGAAGGGGATTTGTCTGAAGATTGGGGAGTCCTTTTCTAGCACGCCTTTGACTCGTGTAATGAAATCGGCAGTAGCCGGTTGTCGCCTGAGTCGACCGACACGTGGCGGTTGATGTACAGAGTTCAATTTGTCTATGGATGTTAATGGATGCGTCCAGCGTTTCATGCACAACCATACCATAGTTCCTATATAACTTGTTTAAATGACATGTATTACAACGGTTATCATAATGTACAACGTAAGAGAGAATATCGTGCTTGATAAGAAGAAAAAAAAAACAGAAATGCTACATCGACCGATTCTGCGTAAGTGAAATGCTGCGGCAGTATTATTAGCCATACGATGGAGTTGACCCCCTGAATTACAACCGTGTATTCCTGAATCCGCTAGTTTTCACCGGAAATTCACCGATCACTCCAGCACTGCTAAAAAAAAAATGGGTGTGAATTATATATCTTAAAAGCGGTTATCAGAATATCCCATGAATTTCACTATCTTTATGAAATACGGATGTGATATATAAATATATATATATATATATATATATATATATATATATATATATATATATATAAAGAACTTAAGGCTAATTTTCTATAATTACAATGATGTATGTCAAAAAGTTTCAAAAAATAATTTAGTCTCCATATACGTGTTGCACATCACCAATCCACTGTAAATGTGAAAGCATCAAGCATGAGACTGTAAATTTTCTATGCTTGTCCGTCCTCCAACTCGATCCAATACTGTAAGGCATTTGGTCCGTGTTCATGTAGTTTTAGGGTTGAATTAAAATAAGAAATCATGTACGAAAAATATCCATTTGAAAATATTCGATATTTTCCTCAAATGTTTGAAGATTATTCATCGATTGTCCGATCAACACAAACAATGTCTGAACTTAAAGTATGTTTGGTTTGTGTTCATATGAATCTCATATAGGATACGATGATGACAAATCTTCGTCCAATCAGATCCGGCTCATTTACATCCCTATGAGGATGAATTTGGAGAATAACACATAATTACAAATGAAAGCTTGTTTTTTTGGGCTAGTGCGGACAATGTCCAAACTAAAAGTGTTACCCGGCCTTTTGGCCCGACTATCAGAAGCAGTCCAGGCCAACACGAACCGGCACATCGCGTAGTTAAACGGCTCAAAAGCGTAGTCTAAACATTCAGGAATTAAGCTCAGATGTAGTCGTACATGCATGGTCTTCTCGGCTTATCAAGACTACTCTCAAACGGCTAAGTGTTTGGGGATCAGAATAAACCATCCATTCGGATTGGTACGTATCCTCAAACTCAAGACAACCCAACAAATTTGCCTAACACTTCGGGGATCAATGCAACTATTTCGTATCCCTGGTTCCCTTATGGAAATTCATATCCCAAAGCACAAATCTCAGCCTTCATCCAGAATTCATCCAAGTGCTCAAGGGTCAATATTCACAAATTCGTGTCCCCACAACATGCAAGGGATTGGTATTTGAAAAAGCTCTCTCCTGATTGGTGTGAAGTTTGGGGCATGTTGGATCGATGTAAACGAGTTTGCATCTTTGGATACGAAGTTAGCTTGGAGATGGATCTTAGGCTTCCAAAGAGGCACAGAAAAACAACTAAGTCCTCGGGGACCGGTACCGATCCCCGAAGACGAATTTGTTGGGCACATTCTCATGTGCCTCTCCACTCACGTTCTCCTACCTACTCCCGTCAACTATAAATATCTCATTCTGATACAATTTCAGGGTTAGTCTTTTGCTCTCTTGACTACTTGGGAAGAAGATATTGCCCTTTGGACTCCATTGCTTACCTTTGCACTTTAGGAAGAAGAAGTTTGCCTCTTTCTTGGACATTTGAACTTTTTGGGTTGCTGCCTTGGCATTCTGGGAAGAAGAAGAGAAGATCTTTCTTGGACCTTTCTAAACTTGCTTTCCACCATTGTCATTGTAGTTATTTGGAACTATCATTCCCACCATTGTACTTTTGACTAAGAAGTGAATAATAGAGCAAAACCTTCAAAGTGAATGTAGGTTCTCAAGAATCGAACCACTATAAACTCTATGTGATTCACTTTCCTACATTAAAACCCTTATTGGATGTTTAGTTTCATTGTCTTGGAACTCTTTGAGTGTTGTGCCAACTTTTTGGACATGAACGTTCTGGTGCTTTCACTGAGAGACTAAAGGCTTCATCTTTCATACCATTCTTCCATCAAAACTCAGAATGCTATTTAGGACTCCTTAGACTTACCCATTGTTAACGGACCTTTTGGCCAGGCTACCAAATGCAGTCCAGGCTCATATGACTCGACCGATCGCGTGGCTAAACATGCCGAAAGTGTAGCCAAGATACTCAGGAATAAAGTTCAGATGGGGTTGTACAAGAATAGTCATCATGATTCGTCAAGACTACTCAAATATGGCTAAACACTCGGGATCGACATTCACCACCCACAGATTTCGTATCCCTGATACCTTGGTAAATCCAAACCTCTTCACCAAACTCGTGTTCCCAATTTCTCTCTACAATTTTGTATCCTAAATTTCCACCTTACATTTCGTATACTAGACATGTCACCCGGATTTCGTATCCTGCATTGCATGGTCAATTTCGTGTCTCAGAAAATGACTAAGTCTCAGGATCGGTGCAACGGGATATGAAAGCACCAGATACGAAATGATGAGGAGTTTAGGACTTCGAGAAGAACAAAAACCAATACCTGGGAATACGTACCGACCCCGGGTCGGAACCAACTATGGGATACGAAAATTAGGAAGCGGGCTCCACTTCTTACATATTCCCACCTGCTTCTCTCCTTATAAATACCCTTGAGCCTGCTATGGGGAAAGGGCTGGAATTTTACTGATTAGACACTTTTGTAAGGAGATATTGACATTTGGCCACCATTGACCATCTTGAAGCTTTGAGAAAGAACACTTTACCTCCTTGAAGACTTGGACTTTTTGGGCTGCGTACACAACTCGGGAAGGACTTAGGCCACATTTTTTGACTTACTAGAACTTGCTTTCCTCCATTGCCTTTATAATCATTTGTAACAATGGTGCCAAAAAATGTATTTGACTAAAAGTGAATAAAACTAGCAAAAGCCTTCAAAGTAGACGTAGGTTTCCACGGATGGAACCACTGTAATATAATGTGTAATTTACGTTCCTGCATATTTTCAATTCCGGATGGGTTGTTTTGTTATCTCGGAACTCGTTGGGTGTTGCGCCAACTTTTGCACATCAACATTCTGGTGCTTTCACTGAGACCGAGACTTCGTCTTTCCTACCATCTTTATCTGAAACTTGGAAGTGTTATTTAGGTCTCCTTAGGCTTACCGACCAAATTTTCCAACTATGGTAAAGAAAGGAAAAACCTACTTGTCGGACCTTCGATCATCGAACAGAAGCCTTTCCACAACATCAAACTTCTGAAGGCCCGGCTGTCATGGAAATCACGACTTCCTCCAAACCAGATGCTCCGGTCTTGCAAGCACAACTCTTCGAAATAACCGAGAAGTTGGAGGAAACCTAGCAAAAACTTAACTAGTATTTTAAGAAAAACATTGACTTAGCGCAAAGGCTGCGTCAGAATACCCATAGGGGTATCACGCGCCTTCAAGCCAATAGGGCAGCTCTGCCCACTCGGTACCTTTCGTAAAGCTCCTCTCCCGATACTTACCACAACAGTCATAGTCAAAGGAAAAGAATTAACGACAATGGTGCTATGCTCAAGATTAGAGAAGGATCCCATCGTTCTGACAACTCCAGGTTGGGGCCTAGTCTTGACCCCGGAACTAGAGCCCAACCCTTGACCAGGCAACCTCTACCTGCCTTTGTTCAGAATTTGGTGTCAATTCAGCCAACAGCGCAACAGGCCGAAGTTCCTCTTAACCAACCTTCGCATAATCAAAGAATCGAGGTTGATGACTTACCAGATGATGATGTCGACATTCATCCATGAAGGCGTTCAAGGCCACGAACTTCTGAGGTGGACCACTACCAATGGAATCCAACGGAGGTCCAACCTTTAGTTCTCACTAACATGGTCCGAAGGATCATGAGAGAGACCCGGGGTCACACCACCAACGTCCGCGGAACCAGTACAAGGAACAAGCCCTTCATCCCAGCAATGCTCAACGCCGAATGGCCGAGACGTTTCAATATGCCACAGCTGAAGGATTACTCAAGGAAGACCGATCCTCGAAACTTTCTAAACTGCTATGAGTGGAACATGGACTCGAGCTGCGCCACCGACATAGTAAAGTGCAAGTGCTTTCTCGTCTTCCTCGAAGGCGTGTCCCTACTTTGGTTATCTCGACTCCCGTCGAGAACCATAGCAACTTTCGACCAATTAGATACCGAATTGGTGAAGCAATTCTGAATGCATGTCACCAAGAAGAAGGACACTCTCTCCCTCTCCAATATATAACAAGGCACCCGAGAAACGCTTAAGACTTACCTTGAACGCTTTAACAATACCATAGTCAAGTCCAAAGACCACGAACCATGCACTGTCCTTGTTCAACTTGTTAAGGCGTACTGCATTATTCTGAGTTTGAGGCTTGGATCGATAGGAAACAACCAAAGTCATTGGAGGTTTTATGTGAAAAGGAAAATCAGTTCCTATGCCAGGAAAAAGCACGCAGGATCTTAAGCTGGACGGCTTAACAACCCTCACCAGCCTTCCCCGCAAGGAAGCTTCATACGGAAATAAGTCGGAGAAGGCTCCGACGGGAGCAAAGCTCAATTCAAATCAAAGTCGGGAAACGACAAGCCAGGGAGTCACAACAATCTGGGAGTGAACTCTAAGAAGCGCAACCGCCCCCAACTTACAGATATACACTCCACTCAACTCTAAGCTAGAGAAATCTACTTAGAGACCTACAACATCATGAAGTACAAGAAACTGACTTTGAGGGAATTTACTGACCGATAAAAGAACTTGGACAAGTACTATAGGTCCCATGGTAGTTCGACCGTAATACAAATGACTACCGACACCTCAGGGACACAATCGAGAAATTCATTCGTGAGATACGACTCGAGAAATACGTCCAAAATCCTTCACCAAAAGAAGCTTCTACGAGCCCTTCAACGCCCGCTCCTCCTCAGAACCAAGCAGCACTTGGGTTGTCCAATCCGAGACCACCTCAAAGGGGAATCGTAATTAGTACTATTTGCGGTGGACCTCACCCTGGAAATGAAAGCTTTCGACGGATGGAGGGATACACCAACTCTATCAAGCATGCCGACTAGGAAGCGTGCTTCGCCGCCCGGATAATTTTTCCCCGACAAAGTTGTAGAAGACTATGAGGGATGATGTAGTCTTCCGAGAGAAGGATGCTACAGGAATCGATATTCCCGCCGTATTTCCACTCGTTATATCAACCTGCATAAGTCTGGCCTATGTCAAGAAAGTCCTCGTCGACTCGGAGAGTTCTGTCAACATTATCTTCAAATTGGCCTACGATCAAATGAAACTTGTGGTCAGCGATTTAAAGCCATGTAAAGCCATCGTTCACGGATTCAACGGTATGTCCAACCGGCCAGTTGGTCTCGTAGAGCTGCTAGTGCAACTAGGGAATGTGGATCGAACCCGAGTCAGGATCCTCACCTTCATCGTTATTGGTGTACTCTCCTGCTATAACCTCTTTCTCGGTCGACCATCCCTCTTCGAGTTCTGTATATTCATGGTTCCTTCTCATGAAATTACCGACAGATAGCGGAGTCGGACTCATCCAAGGCGACCAAGTCGCAGAAAGAGCATGCTACCTTGTCGAGTGGAAAGAAGTAATCAAGAAGGAAAAAGACAAAGGTGTGGAAATGGCACTCTGCACCAAAACCCTCAATGCATAGCGACCATCGAAGTCTAAGTCCTAGCTCAAACGCCACATCCATTTCTCTTGGGATCTCGATCCGCGAAAGGACGAAGAAACCAAGTATGAGCGGGTTACTCCGATGGAGCCAACCATCGATGTCGCGATCAACCCCGCATACCCATCTCAAGTCTTGAAAGTTGGATCGTAGCTCCACCCAGCAGTCATGGAAGAACTTGTTGACTTCTTATGGGCCAACATGGATGTATTCGCTTGGACCCATTCCGATATGTGTGGCATTAATCCAGGAATCACTTAGCAATGCTTGGTATCGACTCGAATAATCTTCCTATCAAAAAAAGGTCGAACGTTAGGATCCGAAAGATCGGCAACACTCAAAGAGGAGGGAATAGGTTACTCGAGAACGTCTTTATCTATGACGTCCTCTATCAAAAATGGGTCTCCAATCCGATCTTATTCAAGAAATCAAATGGGAAGTGGCGAACATGAGTCTATTATTCTGAATTGAATAAAGTGTGCCCAAAAGACAACTTCCCTTTCCGAAGATCGACTGACTTGTTGATTCAATTGTAGTTAATCAGCTTCTCTCCTTCATGGATGCATATTTGGTCTACAATCAAATTCCAATGTATACCCCAGATTAGGAGCATACTTCATTTATCACTAACCTTGGGCTGTATCGCCATGTCATCATGCCCTTCAGTCTTAATAATGTTGAAGTTTCCTATAAATGACTCGTCAACCTTATGTTCGAAGACCAAATTGGAAGATTCATGGAAGCTTACGTGGATGACATGATCGTGAAAACGAAAGTGCCGAACGATGATGTCAGAGAACTTGCAGAGATGTTCAGTATTCCTTGTAAATATGGCATGTAACTCAATCCCTTGAACTGCTCTTTGGAATTATATTGGGAAAATTCTTGGTTTTCATCATCAACTCTCTAGGGATTGGAGCTAATTCGAAAAATTTTGAAGCTGTTCGGGGCATCGAAGCTCCAAAGAACAGTTAGGATGTTCAAAGATTAAATGGGAAAGTGGATACCCTAAGTCTATTCATTTCAAAAGCAACCGAGAAGTGCATTCCTTTCTTTGATTTAATCAGGAAAGGGAAGTGCAACTTTGCGTGGATAGCGAAATGCGTCTTAGTGTTCTAGGACCTCATGGATTACTTAGAATGACCACCTATCTTATCAAAACTTATGGACCATGAGGACTTATATATCTATTTGGTTGTTTCTGCGTAGGCAATTAGCTCGGCGCTAGTATGCGAAGAAGGTCGTGTCTAGTGGCCAGTCATTACATCAGTAAGAGATTGACAGGAACCGAAAAGAACTACTCAAAGCTTCAAAAGCTCGCTTACTGCTTATTGATCTCTTCCCAAAAGCTTTGACCCTATTTCAAGTCACATCTAATCAAAGTCTACGCTGACCAACCACTATAACAGGTCCTTCAATGACCTGACGCATCTAGGCGACTTTTGAAATGGAACATTAGGCTGAGTCAGTTCGAGCTTACCTTCATTCCTCGAAGAGCCATCCTCAGACGAATCCTTGTAGACTTCATCGCAGAGTTCACTACTCCCAAAGACCTATCGAAAGATGTTGAGCCACCCAACATCTAATGGAAGTTATACATGGATGGTTCATCAAACAACCAGTGTTCCAACACCGTAGTTGTACTTGTAACTCGTGAGGAACGCTCAAGTCGTTATACTTTGAGGCTCAAATTTCTCGCAACTAACAACGACGCAGAATATGAAGCCTTGATCGTTGGACTTAGAATTACAATCTAACTCACTTTTGGCCAACTTAGAATTACGAATATGAAGTCATCGCGGTACATCATTCAAGAAGGAGGGGTAAACTTTGGCAAGGAAGATAATTCAATATGGCTACTTTTGGCCAACTCTCGAGCGGGATGCAGCAGATTACACCCATATATGTGACAAATGCCAGAGATTCACCTAGATGCTTCGAGCCCCACCCACCAAACTCACTTAAATGGTCAGCCTGTAGTCGTTTGTGATGTGGGGCATTGACATTATCGGAACTCTTCTGATGACAAAGGGCAGGGCTTGATATGCTATCATCGTAGTTCATTACTTTACCAAACTGTTCGAAGTCGAGGCTCTTATGACAATCACTACCAAGAAAGTAATCAACTTCGTTGTTTGAAAAATTATTTGTTGTTTTGGAGTTTCCGACTATTATTTCTGATAATGGAATCCACTTCGGTAGTTCTGAGTTTAAAGACTTCTGTCTCCGTCACCATACTGAGAAATGATTCTCGGTAGTAGCTCATCCACAAGCTAATGGTCAAGTTGAAGCTGTTAAAAAAGTCATCAAATTCATTATCAAGAAGTATTTGGAAAAGGCCCGAGGTAAGTGTGTAGATGAATTCCTTCTAGCATTTTGGGCCTATTGGACTACCCACAAGTCAATGACCGACCACACTCCATTTGCTCTGTTGTATGGATCCGAAGATGTAATTCCTATCGAGCTTGAATTACAAACTCACTGAGTCACCTACTACGATCCGAATACCAACAAAGATCTCCTTATGAATCACTTGACTTACTCGTAGAGAAAAGGGACGAGTTTGAACTTAGAGCAACCACACACCGCCAATTTGTCGCCCGATATTACAATACAAAAGTTCGTCCAAAACACTTTGACATTGGCGACCTCATTCTTAAGCGGATCTTTCCTACACCGACCGGACTCGTTCCTCGGTGGGAAGGTACGTACGTCATTTAACAAAGGCTTAGAGATGGTACTTTCAAGCCAACGACCGTTGATGACACCAAACTACTGAGGGCCTAGAACAACAAGCATCTTCGCCGCTACTTTACCTAGTTTACTATACTGCTTTCCACAAATGTTTTGTTTTCAATTCAAGGCATTATAAATAAAAGGCCATTATCGCCCATAGTTCATCAAGAAAGTTTTTCAGATGTCCATGTTCTTGGTGTGTTATTTATGCGTAGTATGTTAAAGTTGTAATGACAATCGACTTACATGCATGAGCACACAACACTAGATCCACACCTCAAACCTTGGAATCGATCCACCTTCCGAGTCTATACTAGAACTTAGACCTTATGGAGTGGTCTGCTATCCTCAAGTCAACTCGAGTCTCAAACCAACAATGAGGCTGAGTATAAATAACTCGTGATGCTTATTAATTTAAGTGTCCAAACCCATCCCTTAGTCTCCGAACTTGGGGGAAACCCACTAGTTGAGTAAGTGTGGTACCGATCGCTTGTTAGGCTACTTCTGACCCTTAAGGTTTGGATCTGGGTGCATAACTAGCGAACAACGATGCCCTTGACTCTAACCTAAACAAAATGATGGGAGAGTATAAAGGATGAAACAATGACGTCCACTTGTAACTCTTCACGAATAGAAATCAACAACCGCAAGGAGGTTTCGGGAGTGGAGTTACCAAATTTGATCTCCGTATAACTCAAGACCAACGATTGAAAGGAGGCCTCGAGAGCGAAGTTCACACATTTAGACTTCAAATGACTCCGAAATGAACGACTGAAAGGAGATCTTAAGAATAGAGTCAACACACTCAAACCGACTTACACCATACGGGATGTTGAAACTATCAAATTTACATAACGTGCACTACACAGGGTGTTGCATATTACAACATAGAAGCAGTTGCAAACAAAACAACCACTGAAAATAGCACTGCCTAATCCCAAATCCACAAAGGACATTCGACCAACGAAGATGAACGACACTCGACCACAAAGAAACAAATAGAAATCGAAATAACCATCCAAAAAACCACTCACCCAAAAAATCCAATAGTATCCCTTAGCATAATAAACTCAGACCAAACCAACGATGACCTAAGATGATACACTTTCATCACAAACATGCACCCATACCACAACAAACAACCAGCATAACCAACTAGTAACACTAAGAGAGAAATAACCCCACTTACCTCCTGTAGAATAAACTAAAGGACATGACCACCCACACTAACTTTAGCACGTTGCAATAACAATCCAAATCCCAAACCTTGCTCAGAGAGAGAGAGAGGTGTTGGCCTGCCTTTCAAAGGAGCTTGTGTATATATAAGGAAAAGAGGAATAAGGGAAGTAGGGGGAGTCATAGCAATAAAATTGCGATAAGAGAGACGAGCTACCATTGGAGGATAGGTACGGTAATTGTAAGAGGGACTCGAGTAGGTTTAATCGGGAAGAAGAGATAAATCATGACAAGAGGAAAGCCAACAGGTTAGGGTAACAGGTAATCGATGGTAAGGACAGTATAAATGACACGGAGGATCAAGATAGAAAATTAAAATAGAGACTGTTGAATCGAAAAAGTGAATCTAGGAAATAAGAAAAGTTAAGCACTTAAGTCATAAGGGGAAAGCTAGGAAAGAGGATGATAGATTGGAGAAAGAAGGAGATGGAGAAGAAATAGATGTAGCGAGAAAGAGGAACGAACAAGAAATGAAAGTGGCATAAGATGAATTTATTGGTGGTGGCTGGGAGACCTAGTCCATAATGGAAGAAGGTAAATTAATTAAATTTAAACATAATTTCTTGAAAGAATTTGTTATTTCTGTTATTTTATAAAAATGACTTATTCGCCATAAAAAATCACATTATTAACAAAATAAATTTTTATAATTTTATTTTATCAAAACCTACGATTTATATTTAAACTAAGTCAACAAGTCACAAGTATTATTCATGCATTTTGTTTATTTTCTAAATTCACAATTTAGACAAATATTATTTTATAAAATACAAAGCTTAATATTTTGTTATACATCATAATGACCAAGCATTGTGTTTGACTGTCATGTATTAATCTTTAGGAATTTATTTCGATACCAAGGCATTCGCTTGTCTTAACCAACACCCAAAAACAATTAACAGACAACTAAACACTTAATCAACTCTATGAAATTATTTTTTGAATTCTTTATTTTCGTATAAATGGAAATCCAATCAGAGAGATCCCAAAGTATATTTTAATTTATAAAATAATATACAAATTCTCTGGAGTCTTATAATAAATCAATTAATTGAAAATTAATCATTTCCCAATCTATTCTATGTAATGCCAACTAGGATTGTTATAGCGCCCTCCTTTACAAAAATTGGATCCCCTTATTTTTCGTAAGGTTAAGTTTATAACAAATTTAACAATAGAATAACTAATATGATACATTAATGAAGGGGAGTTGATTATACAATATTTCTCACCTTTAATGGGATTCGGAAAGCAACTTGGGATATATCTGCTCGATGGTTTCCCAAGTATAATATTTGGTATTTTCTAACCATTACATTTTTACGACTGAGACGTCCATGTTGCGAAGATGCCTAACTTCTGATGCTATGGTACTAATAAAACTTCATACATAAGATAAATTGGAGAGGTTTTAAGTTCTTCTAAAATATATGCCTTGAGAGCCAATTTGAATGGCTTAGGCATTTGTGATGCTAGAATACATGGAACACATCGTGAATGCCTGGGAAATGGTTTGAAACGGATGCTCGATGGACAATAAAGCCAATGCATTCAATAACAGAGAATGGACCAGTATAAAGAAGAGCTAACTTCCACAATTTACAAAAGTGCATGACTCCTTTCAAAGGAGACATTGAAATAAAAACAAGATTTGTAACAACCCGGATTTTTACAACATGCTAAGACGAGAATCAAGGCAGAATTTAATTATAAAATCTGAATCAAGGGAAACGGGCTATGCCATTGTATTCGTCTCGGAAAAATATGCGAAATAAAGTCCGAGTTCTAGAAAATCGGAGTCCGTATGACCAAGTTATGGCCCGTCAAAGTTTTCAGAAAATTCCAAGTTCAAAAACGGTTCAAATTTGAATTCAGATTTCAAATTCAGCCAAAACAGACTGGGCGGGAAAAATCCCGCCCAGACAGGTCAACATGGGGGTCAACACTAGGGTCGACCTCCCCCCCCCCCCCAACCAGGTCGACTCTAGAGTTGACCTGGGTGTCGACCTCCCTGGCCGGCCAGGTCGGCCTGGTGCACCTGTTTTGGCTCCTGGGTCTTGTTTTGGAGGCTTGTGACAATTTTTGAGGGCTTGGATCTATCCTAGGGTTAATCCTATGGCCTAAACTACTCCTAATCTCTATAAAAAGACCCCTAAGCCTACCCTAAACCCTCACAAATCACTCATGCCACGAAGTGCTGCCCAAATGCCAAGTGATCATGGCCTCCATCTCCAACTCCAAGAGACTATGCATGCAAATCGGATCCGAATCGAAAGGTGCAAGCTTGCTACACCAAATCGAGGCTCGATCAACGTTGCTACGCCGATTTCATGACGGTTCTTCATCAAAGGAGCCACCTTTCTTCATCAAAACGATTCATGCTCCTAGCCCTCTTGCCACGCTATGTAAGTTCTAGCTACTTCGAGATGTTAACGGTAGTTTAATCATGGCATGGAATAAAATGTGGTTAAACATGAGTGCCATAACCTATGCGAGCCTAGTTTGCTCCTTTAACATGAACATAGGACCTTATGTTGTGTTTTAGCAACTAAACCATGCTATTCATGTTGCATTGGACTTAGTTTGCCATGCAAGATTGGACCTTTACTTGTGGTATGTTAGCATGCACACTTGAAACCACTTTGACTCATGAAACATGTGCATAAATGTGACTTTGAGGCTATGCAAGTATATGAACCCGAAGTCCCTTATGATAATATGCAAGTTTACCCCTTTTTATGACATAAGTAACATGTGTATGTTTATCCCTTCATGATAGGTTTATGACATGAACACTTATGCAAGTTACCCTCTTTATGACATTGTGCATGCTTGTGGCCAACCCTTATATGATAGTATGCATGTACAAGGCCAATCCCTTGATGATACCATGCATGTTTGAAGCCAACCCCGTCGTGGCATCGTGCATGTTTTGGGGTCAATGTGTATCATAGTATTTATACTATGTTGACTCGCTTTCACTCAAGTGAAAACACGATTTTGGGGTAGTTAGACAAACCTGAACGTGACACGGAAACTTGACTTGAATGTGGCACGAAAACTTGACATGGGGTTGCATGAAAAAGGGGACACTCTTGAAACACTTAAACATGAACATGACACGTACGAAAACATGGAACTTGGGGCTAGACACGTATGGGTTGTAGGTGTAATATGACACTAGACCAAACATGAAAGTGGCCAACTCGAGGTTGGGTTGAGTTTGTAGCATAAATCTACCCGGACCCGCCCGACTTAACTAGTGGCTACAAACAATAGGATCCAATGTGAGAAGTTGGTCATGTTGCGCTTAAGACCCGAGGTTAGACTAGGTTGTGGTGTAAAACTACCCGGACCCGCCCGGCTTAACTAGTAACCACAACAAGGTCTAATGTGAGAGGTTGAGAGTGCATTAATTAAATTAATGCCACATGATAAGGTTAAGTAAATTCGACTAATGACACTTAACCAATATGACAAGAATGGGTAGGTTAAGTGGGACCGGGCTTGATTTCTTAATGACACTTAACCATACAAGACAATTAGGGGATGAGGTTAAGTAATTTATACTTAACTAATCTGACTTGGTAATTAGATGGGGTTAAGTAACTTAGACTTAACTAATCTAAACATGGTAATTAGATGGGGTTAAGTAACCTTCACTAAACTAATCTAAGCATGGTAATTCGATGGGGTTAAGTTAACCACTTAACCAATCTAAACTTGGTAATTCAATGAGGTTAAGTAACCAATACTTAACCAATTTAACATGATAATTTAATGGGGTTAAGTGACTTATACTTAACCAATTATACGTGATGATTTGATGAGATTAAGTAACCTACACTTAACCAATCTAATATGTGGACCTGGTAGGGTTAAGTCACAAGACCTTTTAAATTAGGCTTAACCATTGTAATACGATTAGTGGATGGGGTTAAGTTAACCTATACTTAACCAATCCAACTCGATAATCTGATGGGATTAAGATAATCTATGCTTAATCAATCTAACATGATAATCTGATAGGGTTAAGACAAATAAATACTTAACCAATTTGACTTGATAGGGTTAAGTCATGAGCTTCTTAGTACACTTAACCAACTTGTAGGGCTAAACCTTGAACTTGAGTACTTAGCCAATCTTGACATGATTCGTAGGCGATTTAAGTCATGAACTTGGATAACAACACTTAACCCATTTGGCAAAACCCTAGCTCAGGGGACTAGGTTGAAAATCATGGTTAACAAGGATAGCGGGAAAGAGAAGCTAAGTGGTAAACCTTAGTTAAGGATAACTAAGTAATAATCCTTAGCCAAGGACATGGGACTAGTTCATAAATGATGAGTAACCTGATACGGTAGGTCATCGCTTAGTATACGAGGAGGAGCAACTTATCTGACTTGGATAAGGGCTCCAACGAACTGGGTGACGAAGCGGTAACTTCGGGGGACGTGAGGGTACTCTTGGTATCCCTCTGTGAGGTGGCAGGTGGTCCATGAAACCCGGCCTCACAGAGGTTAAGGTCTGCGGTAGAAGAGCCAAGAGTATGCCTTGGTTGCTATGCGAGCGACCTAAAGACTGGGATGGATTAGCGTGGAGTCGACGATACTTGTTTTTGCCCTGGATAGCACGTCGCCGACTACCTACCATCTTTAGTCAATCATGTACGTACGGAAAGGCAGGGAACTCCCAACAGACCATATACTTACTATCGAGTTATGGGTGAGGTTGGCTATCTGGAAGTGGGCATCGATGGGCCGTAGTGTAGTTCTCATACATGATTTTTCTTGGATTGCCTTTCAGTAGTTGAGGGAGGGGTCACGTGGGACCATAGCCACGTGTACAAAAAAAGACCTTGATATCTGCATCAGCAGACGACTTAAAGCTCCCGACCGAGTTCCGTATTTCTTGATTTGCCCTGGCACGGAACTCGGATGGCACATTGAGGAACATGTGCGTCTAGACATGGAAAACGATTCACGATACATATGCGGGATAAAGGGCACGGTTGACGGGTGGCATAATCCCTAGTGGCCCTAGGTGGCTGAACCCAAACCAAGACATAGAAACATTCATTAGGTAGCATAATCCCTAGTGGTCCTAGGTGACATAAATCCTAAGTGAACACGCGATAGTCCATGGTAAGAAAACATAACTAGATCAAGGGTAGCAGTCCAAAATAACCTCAAGGATAAAACGTTTACATGGGAAAGCCCGTATGGCCTACAGCAAAGAACTGAACTTATACATGGAAAGAAACATACGAGTTGGGAAAACCTACATATGCTATATATTAGGTTGACATGGACCATTACATGACATTGGGCAAGGGACATTCATAGTTAACACATGACGCGGGTTGGGATACTAGTACGAGAGGTGAAGAGCAAATATACAGGTTAGAACCAGGAGAAATATACATGATAGATACCGTGGGATGTTATACAGGATAGATACCTTGGGATGGTATACTTGATAGAAACCTGACGATGTGATACCTTGATTTATCATGACACCGTAGTTTATCATGATATCTTAGTCTACCTTGCTACAGTAGTTCAGCCTGTTACCCTGGTTTAGTTTATCTATCTTGTAGTCATCCTTATGTTTACTTTCAGTTTATGCATGTCATGTTACCTTTACCTGTTTTTATACTGGAAGTAGATAGGACTTACCAGTCTTTATGACTGACCCCGTTTTGTTTCGCCTCTTTGTCTTTCGTTTCCCCCCCAGGTTTCAGGGAGGAAACAATGTTATCTAGTTCGGACTTCTTCTGCTTGAAGGTCATCACGCATGGCTTGGACTTTTCTTGGCTATGGCTACTTTACTGTTTTACTTGGGGAATAATTTATGAAATGGTTTTATGCTTCTTTATTATTGCAAGACAGGTTTTGATGTATTCTGATG
This sequence comes from Allium sativum, assembly GCA_030737875.1. Taxonomy (NCBI): domain Eukaryota; kingdom Viridiplantae; phylum Streptophyta; class Magnoliopsida; order Asparagales; family Amaryllidaceae; genus Allium; species Allium sativum. Next base: position 218,623,947 of record CM060925.1, read on the forward strand.
TAAAAGGCTTTAGACCTTATTTTATATGGTAATGAAATTTGTTTTACTTCCGCTGTTTTATATAGGTTCTGTCTTGTAATATTTCTGTGCATGTTTACCTCGATAATGCTTCACCAAACCTAGTGCATTCCCTTTGTGAGTGACCCTAGCGGAGGTGGGGTGTTACATTTGGTATCAGAGCAGAAGGTTACCAGACTGGGCAAAAAAATTTAAACCTTCTGAAAACTATTTGAGAAACCGTTTTACAAAGAAGCATTTTTCAAGAAAAGTTTTGTTTTAAAAAGGCTATTCCCCAAAGGCCATTAGCACTATCCTTTGATTCCTTGATTGAATCTCTTTTCCTTTCTTTTCTCCATCTGTAGTCACAGTAGTTCTAACTGTGACTAATCTTTGTCTAGCCACGTAGGTGTTTTCCGTACGAGGGAGGTGGTTCTCGAGAGACCTGTTGCCGTGGTACAAGGAAGGATAATAAGAGTAAGGATAAAGGACGCGAGCTTAAGGATGAGCAACTGTTGGTATGGCTTAGTCCATCAAGGAGGACAAGGACAAGATCATCGGAGAGGGCAATTGTACGCTCCCATTTCTAGGGTACCTAGAAGAGATGGTACCGTTTCTGGTAAAGGTTTAGTCATTCTTTTCTATCATCCCGTCCAGACTTTGTCTTGATCATCGTATCATTTAAGTCTGCTTGGATAGTTGAGTCTCTGCACCTTAGTACTAGCATGGTAGAAGATCCCACTTTAGTCCCAAAATCTGGTTGGAGAGTCGGTCCATTTATTCATGACTTGTTTGGATTTGAGAACGTCTATGCCAAGTGTTGAGATTAGAAGCAATGCTTCTATTGTTGAGCTATGGATGGATTTTAGGGATGAAGGGGTTATCCAGTAAGGGAGGCCATTCTCGGTTTTGAAAGGAGGGTAGTTAAACTCTTAACTTGCCTTGGTAATACCCTCGACGTCTTGTATAACCTTTTGGGTTCTGTCGTGGTTAGTTACCTAGAATCTCTTGATGCATTTATCGGGAATTTCTGATCCAATCGAGTAACGTCCGCCCATAATACGGATAGTTCATTCCGCTTAAGCATGGGTTATAGGAATCACCCTAGTAAGTGCACGTGGTAACATGGATTGGCATCGGTAAACGAGATCCAGAATTCACTAGTGAATTTTGGAGAGCTTGCATGAGTACGCAGATATGTTTGAACCGAGCATACTAGGGAAAGAAGAAGTGGAAGTGAAACGAGAAGCGACAGTGAAATGAGTTCCAACTCATACCTTGGAAATAGGAATCAAGGAGCTACGAAATCATGAAGTCAAAGGCGGTCAAGGCACAATGGAATTAAGCTCATGGAAATGCGACTTAGACACGCGCATCATGTCTCTTTTTAAGAGTGTATCCTTGATCCCTGGTTTTTCCTATAGAGCTTGCTCGCATGTTATCTTTTAGTGAATATCCTCTCGGTCCTGTTTCTGTCCTCGATCCTATCGTGAGAACCTTAGATAGAACTCTATGGATGTAAACATGTATTTGAAACATGTTATGATTGATATGGTTGCAAATGGTTGCAATTGGTTGCTCTTGGATGCACGAATACACATTATATACTAGATTGACGCGGTCACGTTTCATGTTGCATATGCACGAGTATTTATACTTGTTTATGGATGAAATTGAATATGTTATCATGCGGATGTTGCATATGAATGAATGTTTGTGCACGCATATAGTACTTATATGACTAGGACTATTTGCATAAATGTTGGACTCATGGCACTAAACATATTTTGCATTAGAAAGATCATTCAGGCCTGATCATTAGCATTTGCTAAGGAACATATACACACACTTTCTGCATGTGTTCATAAAGCAATAGGAGTCTTTTAAGGACCATGGTTGCCTGTGGATGATGTTTTGAGTAGATGGATGATGGATGGTAGAATACGTTCTTCCTAACTTGGAGATTTCGGGGACGAAATCCTTTAAGTTGGGGAGAATGTAACAACCCGGATTTTTACAACATGCTAAGACGAGAATCAAGGCAGAATTTAATTATAAAATCTGAATCAAGGGAAACGGGCTATGCCATTGCGTTCGTCTCGGAAAAATATGCGAAATAGAGTCCGAGTTCTCGAAAATTGGAGTCCGTATGACCAAGTTATGGCCCGTCAAAGTTTTCAGAAAATTTCAAGTTCAAAAACGGTTCAAATTTGAATTCAGATTTCAAATTCAGCCAAAACAGACTGGGCGGGAAAATTCCCGCCCAGAGAGGTCGACAGGGGGTCGACACTAGGGTCGACCTCCCCCCCCAACCAGGTCAACTCTAGAGTCGACCTGGGGGTCGACCTGGGTGTCGACCTCCCTGGTCGGCCAGGTCGGCCTGGTGCACCTGTTTTGGCTCCTGGGTCTTGTTTTGGAGGCTTGTGACGATTTTTGAGGGCTTGGATCTATCCTAGGGTTAATCCTATGGCCTAAACTACTCCTAATCTCTATAAAAAGACCCCTAAGCCTACCCTAAACCCTCACAAATCACTCATGCCACGAAGTGCTGCCCAAATGCCAAGTGATCATGGCCTCCATCTCCAACTCCAAGAGACTATGCATGCAAATCGGATCCGAATCGAAAGGTGCAAGCTTGCTACACCAAATCGAGGCTCGATCAACGTTGCTACGCCGATTTCATGACGGTTCTTCATCAAAGGAGCCACCTTTCTTCATCAAAACGATTCATGCTCCTAGCCCTCTTGCCACGCTATGTAAGTTCTAGCTACTTCGAGATGTTAACGGTAGTTTAATCATGGCATGGAATAAAATGTGGTTAAACATGAGTGTCATAACCTATGCGAGCCTAGTTTTCTCCTTTAACATGAACATAGGACCTTATGTTGTGTTTTAGCAACTAAACCATGTTATTCATGTTGCATTGGACTTAGTTTGCCATGCAAGATTGGACCTTTACTTGTGGTATGTTAGCATGCACACTTGAAACCACTTTGACTCATGAAACATGTGCATAAATGTGATTTTGAGGCTATGCAAGTATATGAACCCGAAGTCCCTTATGATAATATGCAAGTTTACCCCTTTTTATGACATAAGTAACATGTGTATGTTTATCCCTTCATGATAGGTTTATGACATGAACACTTATGCAAGTTACCCTCTTTATGACATTGTGCATGCTTGTGGCCAACCCTTATATGATAGTATGCATGTACAAGGCCAATCCCTTGATGATACCATGCATGTTTGAAGCCAACCCCGTCGTGGCATCGTGCATGTTTTGGGGTCAATGTGTATCATAGTATTTATACTATGTTGACTCGCTTTCACTCAAGTGAAAACACGATTTTGGGGTAGTTAGAAAAACGTGAACGTGACACGGAAACTTGACTTGAATGTGGCACGAAAACTTGACATGGGGTTGCATGAAAAAGGGGACACTCTTGAAACACTTAAAAATGAACATGACATGTACGAAAACATGGAACTTGGGGCTAGACATGTATGGGTTGTAGGTGTAATATGACACTAGAACAAACATGAAAGTGGCCAACTCGAGGTTGGGTTGAGTTTGTAGCATAAATCTACCCGGACCCGCCCGACTTAACTAGTGGCTACAAAGATCCAATGTGAGAAGTTGGTCATGTCGCGCTTAAGACCCGAGGTTAGACTAGGTTGTGGTGTAAAACTACCCGGACCCGCCCGGCTTAACTAGTAACCACAACAAGGTCTAATGTGAGAGGTTGAGAGTGCATTAATTAAATTAATGCCACATGATAAGGTTAAGTAAATTCGACTAATGACACTTAACCAATATGACACGAATGGGTAGGTTAAGTGGGACCGGGCTTGATTTCTTAATGACACTTAACCATACAAGACAATTAGGGGATGGGGTTAAGTAATTTATACTTAACTAATCCGACTTGGTAATTAGATGGGGTTAAGTAACTTAGACTTAACTAATCTAAACACGGTAATTAGATGGGGTTAAGTAACCTTCACTTAACTAATCTAAGCATGGTAATTCGATGGGGTTAAGTTAACCACTTAACCAATCTAAACTTGGTAATTCAATGAGGTTAAGTAACCAATACTTAACCAATTTAACATGATAATTTAATGGGGTTAAGTAACTTATACTTAACCAATTATACGTGATGATTTGATGAGGTTAAGTAACCTACACTTAACCAATCTAATATGTGGACCTGGTAGGGTTAAGTCACAAGACCTTTTAAATTAGGCTTAACCATTGTAATACGATTAGTGGATGGGGTTAAGTTAACCTATACTTAACCAACCCGACTCAATAATCTGATGGGATTAAGATAATCTATGCTTAATCAATCTAACATGATAATCTGATAGGGTTAAGACAAATAAATACTTAACCAATTTGACTTGATAGGGTTAAGTCATGAGCTTCTTAGTACACTTAACCAACTTGTAGGGCTAAACCTTGAACTTGAGTACTTAGCCAATCTTGACATGATTCGTAGGCGGGTTAAGTCATGAACTTGGATAACAACACTTAACCCATTTGGCAAAACCCTAGCTCAGGGGACTAGGTTGAAAATCGTGGTTAACAAGGATAGCGGGAAAGAGAAGCTAAGTGGTAAACCTTAGTTAAGGATAACTAAGTAATAATCCTTAGCCAAGGACATGAGACTAGTTCATAAATGATGAGTAACCTGATACGGTAGGTCATCGCTTAGTATACGAGGAGGAGCAACTTATCTGACTTGGATAAGGGCTCCAACGAACTGGGTGACGAAGCGGTAGCTTCGGGGGACATGAGGGTACTCTTGGTATCCCTCTATGAGGTGGCAGGTGGTCCATGAAACCCGGCCTCACAGAGGTTAAGGTCTGCGGTAGAATAGCCAAGATTATGCCTTGGTTGCTATGCGAGCGACCTAAAGACTGGGATGGATTAGCGTGGAGTCGACGATACTTGTTTTTGCCTTGGATAGCACGTCGCCGACTACCTACCATCTTTAGTCAATCGTGTACGTACGGAAAGGCAGGGAACTCCCAACAGACCATATACTTGCTATCGAGTTATGGGTGAGGTTGGCTATCTAGAAGTGGGCATCGATGGGCCGTAGTGTAGTTCTCATACATGATTTTTCTTGGATTGCCTTTCAGTAGTTGAGGGAGGGGTCACGTGGGACCATAGCCACGGGTACAAAAACAGACCTTGATATCTGCATCAGCAGACGACTTAAAGCTCCCGACCGAGTTCCGTATTTCTTGATTTGCCCTGGCACGGAACTCGGATGGCACATTGAGGAACATGTGCGTCTAGACATGGAAAACGATTCACGATACATACGCGGGATAAAGGGCGCGGTTGACGGGTGGCATAATCCCTAGTGGCCTTAGGTGGCTGAACCCAAACCGAGACACGGAAACGTTCATTAGGTAGCATAATCCCTAGTGGTCCTAGGTGACATAAATCCTAAGTGAACACGCGATAGTCCATGGTAAGAAAACATAACTAGATCAAGGGTAGCAGTCCAAAATAACCTCAAGGATAAAACGTTTACATGGGAAAGCCCGTATGGCCTACGGCAAAGGACTGAACTTATACATGGAAAGAAACATACGAGTTGGGAAAACCTACATATGCTATATATTAGGTTGACATGGACCATTACATGACATTGGGCAAGGGACATTCATAGTTAACACATGACGCGGGTTGGGATACTAGTACGAGAGGTGCAGAGCAAATATACAGGTTAGAACCAGGAGAAATATACATGATAGATACCGTGGGATGTTATACAGGATAGATACCTTGGGATAGTATACTTGATAGAAACCTGACGATGTGATACCTTGATTTATCATGACACCGTAGTTTATCATGATATCTTAGTCTACCTTGCTACAGTAGTTCAGCCTGTTACCCTGGTTTAGTTTATCTATCTTGTAGTCATCCTTATGTTTACTTTCAGTTTATGCATGTCATGTTACCTTTACCTGTTTTTATACTGGAAGTAGATAGGACTTACCAGTCTTTATGACTGACCCCGTTTTGTTTCGCCTCTTTGTCTTCCGTTTCCCCCCAGGTTTCAGGGAGGAAACAATGTTATCTAGTTTGGACTTCTTTTGCTTGAAGGTCATCACGCATGGCTTGGACTTTTCTTGGCTATGGCTACTTTACTGTTTTACTTGGGGAATAATTTATGAAATGGTTTTATGCTTCTTTATTATTGAAAGACAGGTTTTGATGTATTCTGATGTAAAAGGCTTTAGACCTTATTTTATAAGGTAATGAAATTTGTTTTACTTCCGCTGTTTTATATAGGATCTGTCTTGTAATATTTTTGTGCATGTTTACCTCGATAATGCTTCACCAAACCTAGTGCCTGGGAAATGGTTTGAAACGGATGCTCGATGGACAATAAAGCCAATGCATTCAATAACAGAGAATGGACTAGTATAAAGAAGAGCTAACTTCCACAATTTACAAAAGTGCATGACTCCTTTCAAAGGAGACATTGAAATAAAAACAAGATTGGTAATGGAAAATTGCAAGTCTTTTCTTTGATTGTGGCCATAAGATTTTTGCCAATCATATGCCTCTTTAATCCTTCGCCTAATAAGATCTATCCTCTTTGAAGCTTCATAAAAAAACATCAAGACCTAAAACAAGTCTAACTCTTTCCTTGAGCCAGTAAGAAGGAGACTGACATGGCCTTCCATACAGAGCTTTTTTTTAGGAAGACGGGTGTATAGAGTGAAGCTACACAGCCGGTTACGCGTAATAATAGGTAGCTAGAAATATAACTGGTTGACATGCCCAACCAGTGGCATAAAAGTCTAGGCCGAGCAAGCCAATAAAGATAGTACAAGCATAGTGCAAAATATGTACATCAAAACAGCATAGATCATAGCATATAATATGTAACTACGAACCAAAATACACCAAAGAAGATACTGATAATCTTCACTGATTTCAAAGAGGGAAGCGGGGGCTACTTTCCTGCGATCCAGGAGACTGTGGCATGGGGAGAGAAAGCCTGAAACAAGCGTGTCTAGTCGATCCTGTCCATGATTCAAAAATATGCAAGATGTGATAACATGTACCCATCATGACTTTCTTAGGCCTGCTGAAGATGTGTGCATTGCGTTCTAGCCAAATACTCCAGGTGAAGAATGCCACTAAAGAATCCGGATTTGGATCAGGGGGATTATGCTGCCAATATTTGAAGAATGAGTGAATAGAAGGGATGAAGCCAAATAGGAAGGAGCTGATTGCAGCCCATACAACATAGGAGAAATCACATTCGAAGAAAAGATGAACGAGGGATTCATTATGATGATTGCAGAGAACGCAAGTAGGATCAATATTGTTATTGAAGCGATGCAGTCGGTCTTTGGTGTTGATGCGATTATGGATGAGCAGCCATTGAAAGAAAATAACTCGAGGAGGTAGACGACGGTTCCATATGCGAGAGAAAGTGAAGCATCGGCCAGGATGGATCAAAAATTTATAACATGCTGCAATTGAAAATTTGTTAGTTGATCCCAAGGCCCATGTGAACAGGTGGGTGATCCTTCCAACTACCTCCAAAATCGAGAACATTAGCTTCGAGTAAATCCACTAATACTTTATTAACTCGCTCTATTTTCCCACTAGAATAAAGTTGATAGGTAGTGCTGAGATCGGTTTTGTGACCAATGGTTTCAGAAGGCTCTACCAGAACTCATTAGTGAATAACAAATTATGATTAGTGAGTATAGCACTTGGCATACCATGAATATGGTTATTACATTGACATATATCTTAGAAAGCTATGGATCGGTTCGATTGGATTTAACTAGAATAATGCGATCTAACTTGGTTAATCTATGCTAATCACCTATACACTTTCACGCCCAGACGTAGTCCTAGAAAGACAATCAACGGAGTTCATAGAGACCTGAAAATCAAAAGGAAAAGGAAAGAAAATGGTCAAATACTAATTTATCGGATAAAATAGATTCAAATTGGGATCATTAAACGTAATACATTATCCCACTTCTAAATCGAAACATCTTGGGATTGCAAAAGCCCACTGTGTCTTTGATGCTTCGCCTTAACAAGTTGACAAATTAAACAACCTTTCGCATACTCAACGACATCATGCTTCATTCCTTTATAGTAGTAGATGCATTTTATGTCTGCATAAATCTTACTGCTGCAAGGATGAATAATATACTTCCGCGATGGTACTCATCAAGAATGACTTTTCAAATATTCATGAAAACATGCATCATAATCTTTTCCTTCTTATGAACACACCCTTTATCACCTTCAATGCTAAGATTGGGTCCTATTTCTGTACTTTTATAATATTCTCTATAAAAAAGTACCTAATTCTGGACATGCCAACATCAAAGAAGAATGGAAATCACTAGCTCGTTCCCGAATATCACATCTAGTGAGCACCTCCTAATCTTTTCACTCTAGGATCGTCAAAGAAACCAGTGATTTAGTGCTTTCTACAAAACGCATCGATGAGTTTATTCTAAATGTCGAAGTCATAAGACATGAAAATTCAAGGTTCCTCTTCTGGCATATGTTAAACTCCTTTCGAGTAAAGAGATATATCATTAGTTTACGATATAATAAGAATCTCTAACTCAATCGATTGTGATGTTATCTCTTAAGAGGAAATATGATGTTGCGAGTTCTTTGTCATGCATAGCATAACCTCATTTTCTCATAATCCTTGATGCATAGTTGAACTTCTCTGCAAAGGAACAATGTCAAGACCTAATCTACTACATCAGTATAAACTATAAGATCCTAGTACTCTTCAGGAACCAGTAGAACAGGTGCATGAGACAAGAAATCTTTAAGATGCTAAAATGCGGCCTCACACTTATTTGACCACACATACTTTACTTCCTTTATAATCAATCTCATAAAAAGCAAGATGATCTTAGAGAAATCTTTAATGAACCAATGGTAATAACTCATCGGTCCAAAATGATTCTGATCTCTAGAACATTTTTAGACCACTTCTAGTTATCGATCACCTCAATCTTAGAGGGGTTGATAGAAACACCTACTTCAGATGCAACATATCCTATAAATTTTACTTTCCTTTTCCAAAAATGACATTGTAATAATTTGGCTTGTAAGCTATTCTTTACAATTTTCTCAAGAACAATTACAAGATGATTAGCATGCTACTTCTCATAATTGGAATAAATCAAAGTATAATCGATGAATACATGAATTTTTTTTACTCGAAAGTTCCCAAAAGACTCTATTTATTAGATCAAAAAATAGGCAGCATGGCCCATAAGCTTGAAGTGCATTACGAGCCGTTATAAGATTCATAGCGAATACAAATGACGGTCAGATGAATGCTATCCTCTACCACTAATGAAAGCTAGTTGCTAGATATAAATGAGAAAAGATCCTAGCATTGCAAAATTGGTCGAACAAATCATTTATACAAGAAAATTAGTACTTATTCTTTATCATGAGCTTATTATGCTTACAATAATCGATGCACAACCAAAAAGACCTATCCTATTTTTGAACAAAGATAACTGCTATGCCTCTTCCCTATCGTGAGGAACTCGGCTGAATGAATTGCTTGGCATCAAAGCTTAGATAACCACTTCCTAGGCTCCTGATTTTCCTTAATCGGGATCCAAATAAGGAGACGAATGAAAGCTAAGGTGCCGAAGGAATAAGTTCAATTTGAAACTGAATAGTCCGCTTGGGTGGTAAACCCAAAACATGCTAAATTATATAAGTAAATTCCTTATCAACAAGATTGTCCTAGTATTCAAAAAAAAAATCCTCTTGCATGTTCTAAACAAAGCAAGAACCTCTAAAACTCTGTTTGAGCCCCTAAATAAATTTTCTCCTAAATGTGTGAAATCAATACACATGCATGCAAACCTAGATTTGTGGGAAGAAGAAGAAGAACAATTGAAAGATTGGGCATTACGGGAAATTTCCATGAACAGATCGGCTAACCTATATACTTCCTCTTATTGTGGGACGTTCGACTGCCTAGCACCAGTGCGAGATCTTCTTCCTCTGCCAACCACCAAGGATTTTATAAAGAATAGAAGTAGATAAGGATTTTTCAAGAGTTATATAATTTAGTATGAATGGTTAAAGAATGGTAAACGAAAGAACATACTTTCGAAATGTAAAGGGAGATCTCTAAGACTCCTCTATGCCAAGATTTTTACTTTTATTTTCTCATTTTCATCTAAACTTAGCTCTGATACTAAGTTATAATGCCCTGCCCAAAAATCCATGCTAGCAAAGAGCATCACTAGTTAATACTGTCTGTTAATGCGGAGAATAGTGCTAAATAGAAGCGATCATCCATGAATTTTGCTTTAAGCAAGCATTAGTACGTTGTTTAGGTATTTTTATTCTTTTCAACAGAGGAACTGGCATACCTAATTCCACCTTCAAAAATTTATGGTGGCAATTAATAATAGCTCATAATAAATGTGAAATAAAAAGTCATAGATTATAGAGCATATAATATGTTAGACCAAAAAGTGGTTCTAACACCCAATTGACTAGTAAATTCAGAGAATTATAATCCAAAAACCGATAAAAAGCAGTCAACATACAAGATTTATAGTGGTTCGGTGTTAATGAGCCTACGTCCACTTTATAGTTTCTAGATTGGTTAACAAATTATACGTACAATGCAGACAATCACTCGATTTCACGATTACAATAGAATATCTCAAAAAATCTATAAGATTATACTCAACAATCCGGAGTACACTTTGAATAAAAGAGAGAAACACTAATAACGGAGGAGTTTAAGTATGCAAAATGTAAAAAGATCCATCCAAATGCTAAAATCTAGTGTATTTATAGGCCTAGAAGGCAAGCGGGTCGGATTCCACATGGTACCCATCCACGAAATCTCAGATTTGGACGTGGGAAAGTGGAGACAACACATCAAGTTCATGGGTTCGCGGTTAGTTACCGCTCCGCTTTTATAGGTATGTGGTGTAACTGCTTCAGTACAGTAGGTGTGAAGCGGGTCGGATATGGGGGTACTCCTACCTGATAAGATGTACTTTTGGATGTCTTCATGTGTTATGTGGAGTGGGTAATGGTACCCCGACCCGATACACTGATTGTGTTCTAGAGCTTAGCTGCTTGTGTGAGTGGGGATTGGTTCATGGTTTCTTCGATCCAACCCGGTCTTACTCAACATGCGTTGATGCATAAGTTCCCCCTATCGACTTGGGATCCCTTCATCGATCCGACCTGACTTCGTTACTCACATAGGACCATCTGGACTTTGCGTGGCCTAGTCACAAAATCAACCAACATTTCCCCCCCTCGAAGTACGTCTTATTAGAGATGTAACGTGCTTCGAAATTTCCAATCTGTCTGTTCTTGAACCGGTGATAATCAATGGTCATGTCTATCTGTAAAGTTGTGACGTTTGATGAAGTCATGCTTTGTGATTTTTGCATCAAGTATAAATATGAGGCTCGATTCATTATCATCTTCACTACACTCGACCGATCGGGACCTTCAATCAGGGTACAAGAGAGTCTCCAGGTAAATTCATTAACTTTTGATGATCTAAAAAATGAGAATTGTTTGGTTAAGCCGTATTATAGCAATGGGACCTTTAATCAGGGTACAAGAGAGTCTCTAGGTAAATTCATTAACTTTTGATGATCTAAAAAATGAGAATTGTTTGGTTAAGTCATATTGTACCAGTGAATCGATCTCAACCGCTTTAATAAATTCATAATTTTGTAATTGGTCGAGGGTTCTGAACTGGATCGGGTCGAGAATCTCCAATTTGTTCCGTCATTCCACTCGATAGGTCTTGAGTTGGTTCTTTTGTCGCTACGTGGATCGGTTTAAACCGGGTTGTTGCTTCAGGAATACGAACGGACTTCCACTTCCCTATATAATCTATTTTAGCCCCCATCTCCTCTTTTACTCCATTTATCTTCCTAAACCGCTTTCTCCTAAATTACAAAAAAGAAACGCTAATATTCAAGTTCTACAAATTCGCTCAATCTCCAGATCCATTTCAAAGGTGGGTTGATATTCTTATTTCGTGTTATTTCGTCTTTGATTCCCATCAGATAACACTCGAAGTTCATGTCAATTTGTGTTATTTCACCTGCACCGACTTTGGCGTTGGCACCAAAAGTATATAGTTCGCTACCTTCGCCAGTGACGTCATCATCACTTCGAGTGGCGATCCGGCATTTTTTATCAAGCGATGTTGGTTTCGACATGTGGGCTTGCTTCTTATGTTAATGGAAAGGACCTAATGGGGATGCAGTCTTTGACGGAGTGGAAGAAGAATGAGAATGATGAACTGGAAGGAATAGGGCTGGCAGATTGGGTTAGATGATGTTAAATTAAGATTGGAGTTATCTAAGTGGACGGAGTGGGGGCATACCAAAGCGGACCAGGTCGGTTTGAGCTCCTTTGACCCGCTCTGGTGATTCAGTATTACTCCGCTCCAACCCAATGGGCCTTACCCAGAAATCCCTGATCCGACCCGCATTCCTTCAACATGGATCATATGCAATACCTCATACCATCAAACTTGATTGAAACATGGACCTTGACAATACGAACTTGTGACACAGTCTAGCATATAACTTAACCAAAGTCAATTACATCTTATGGATTCACAAACAATTAGGATAGAGCCTTCTAAATTGGACATTCTGAACTTCGTAGATATATGATTGTTCAACTACTTGACATGTATTGATTAATCGCTTTCTTTCTTGTTTACTTTATTTTCTAACTTCAGCACTACACTCACTAATACATATTAGCTCACACACACATAAGGTGGGACACAGGCAACTACACTCTAATCCTTGATATCTCTTGGATGGTACAACAAGCATGTTTGGAAGATGATCAACAAGATTTCAAGAGAAGACTACAGTTCTAGGATCATCTAATAACCCCAATCTCGAGGCTATCTCGTCAACTTCAGATCCAAAGTGGGATAGCCCGGGTTCAGACTATGAGATAGAAATCCACGAGAGTGCAGATTCATTTGGAGGTGAAGTCTTAACGGATGAGGAAGATGAAGGGGGAGTAGGAGACAATCGAGCCCCTGCCAAGTTTGGAAGTGCAAGCATCCTTGAAGTACCCAGCGATTCTGTAGTTTCAACAATCAACGAACCCAGAATAAGGCGTATATGTCTGAAATATGGAATCTCCTAGGAAGAAGTCAAAGTAGCCACTGAAACAGGAAGGCCCCACAATCCTCCGGATGGGTACACGGCGATGAGCCGATCAATGTGTTACGTAGGGATTATTCCTCAGTTTCCACCATTCGTCGTCAACTTCTAAGATGAATGCGGATTGCCCTCATGCAACTCCATCCCAAGTGCCTACGCCTACCTATATACATTATACATTGCGTACATCAAAATCTTAGGCGTGGAGATCACTTTCGAAGATATAAACTTCTTCTGTCATTTCAAGCATCGAACAAAGGAAACTCCGTCTTTCGTATACTTTGAGTCTATGCCCAAAAGGAAAATCGACAACGAAGGATATAACAAAGTAGGGGAAGTAAAGCCTGAGTGGTTAAACATCAAGCATCAAACTGGATGCGCTAGGCGATGGCTTTAGTCGAGTAAGTTTCATACTCTGACATTTTCGTTTCAACCATCATAATAAATGCACTAACTTGTCTCACTCTTTATAGTTAAGAGCCGAAGGAAAAAAGAAAACCAAATATATTAGGATCATCTGAGTCATCTATTAAATGGAAACCCAGATTTTTTTACATGTCAGGAAATGCTTGGTGAACGAGTATATTCATCATCATTATCTTCTTGTCATGAGTCGGAGTATGGGCCACGGGGGGGGGGGGGGGGGGGGTGCTTACGTATACGTGCCCCCAGCTCAAGTTCCTCCCGCATCCGCAGAAACCAGCTATGTGCCCCCAGTCGAGGGGCAAGTTATAAATTCAGTTGAGAAGGGAGAATGCTCCAGAGTCCAAGAACTTTTGGGTCCTAGGGAAGTACCATAGTTGGGGGATAAAGAGATGATTCCCGCGAAAGATCTATTTGCTTTTCTCCAAAGTCCTTCTCCAATTCATATCCAAGATGATGAAATTCTAAATAGGCCAATTGGGGGGAAGCCCAGGGCGCTGACTCAGAGGACGCTTCCGTTTTAGAAAGACAACCCTTTCTGAATACACCATCTCCCATTAGGTCTCCTGTTGGTAGGTCTCAGCTAGACGGTCCCATATTCAGGGATTTGGCTAAGCTTCCCCTCCGTGATGAGATTTATACTTCTAAATATATTGGCACGGGTTCATTCTTCCCTACCTCTAAGGAAGAAGCCACTCTTGCAAAAGCCGGGGAGACTAGACAGATAATCCTAACTCCAGGCTCTGGTCTGACAGTGGGATCACTTAGGATTCACACTGCATTTGCATTGCACATCACAACACCTGTGCACTATATCAATCCCAACACTTAATGCATGTTTGTGTTATCTTATAGGTGAGATGCCTCGTCGAAGGTATAACCTCAAGAATGTCCGTGCAAGTTTGCCCAAATATGACTTTGATGCTGAACATGATCACCGTGAAGGCCACGGGAGAGATGATAGGAGACATCATAAATCTTATCACTATCGATCCTCCCAGTCTCGATATCTAACTCGCTCGGATCCAGAGAAGTATAAGAGCCATCAGAGGTCCCTATGAAGGAGATAGATATCCTCCTAAAACCCCAATTCTCCCCAAGGAATCTCATCCCCAGGATAAACTACCAAGGAAGTACTCTGGTCTGAAAGATAAATCCAAAGAACCGGAAATGGAGCCAGAGAAGGGTAAAACAACTCTCTTTCATACCAGGCGTAGGAACATCGACGTTACTACCACAAGAACAGTTATACTTGATTCTGAAAATGAGGATAAACTGAAGATTTTGAGGAAGCAATTTCCAGATCATCGTTTCGGGAACATACATTTTGTTTCAGCCCTTGAGCCGGTATCTTTAGATTGGGCGGATGAAGTTAAAGCTAAGATAGACTTTGTGGATAAACAGAACAAGGAAATGCAAAAGTATGCCATAAACCTTTCCAAGATTATCCGCGATCTGTTGGCCAATGTAAATAACATGAAGGAGATGGCTGAGTATGACGTGAAGGCTATAGAGAACATGGAGAAAGAGCTTGAGGATGCACAAGCCAACTTGCTATCGCACAACGTGGTCTAGAGAACTTCAGGAAGCAACACAAAGAATTGCAAAAGCTCTATTACATCGAGCTCGACTCCCATAGCCAAGAACGTACAACCCTAAAAAAGGAAGTTAAGGATGCTAAGTCACAAAACACCGGGCTAAAGCTATCTTGCACTTGCCTCCAATAGGAAATGGCAGAGTTAGAGAAGAAAAATGCTAGTCTGGAGGCCAACTAGTAGAGGCTGAGGCAATAGTAGTCTTAGTTGAGGGGAATGCCAACATCGCTGTTAAATCTGCTATCGACTCTAGTGCGTAGTTTGCTGAAGCCTGGAAAGAATTAGATGGCTATGGCGAGCTTATGATTGAATTCTTTGCTCAAGTGATTCCCACTTGTGACATCTCATGGATTCAGGACTATCCGATAACTCTGGTCGATGTATGGGATTGGATTATCGATGACGAGAAACGGCGGCTAAAGGTGGACAACGTCGATGAGGAGAAGCTGATGGAAACATACTTAAGAGGCGGTGAGCCGGAGCGCCTAGCTGAAGGGCAGAGACTAATACTAGAAGCTATGAAGGAGGAGAAGCGCCGAGCCATGGGAAAGGATAATATCGAAGGTGGTTCCAGTTCCTCATCCGTCATGCTTGAAGGAGCAGAAAACGAGGGATACGATCCCGATCATCCTGCGATCCCCAAGATTTCTCTTTTATCTCCTATAGAGGAAGGAATTACTCACGCAACTCATGGGACAAATCTACTAAAGGTATCTCTACCATTTCACCATAATTTGTCCAGGATATTACAACATGTCGTCATATCGTGAAGCGGACTATTGAAATACCTATGTTTTCTCCAGAGTTAATAACTATTGTTTTGCATTCTCTAGGTACCAATCCCACCGATGAGACTGAAAAGAAAAAGGAGGAGGCCACTGACAAGGCCATAGTGCTCTCCAGTAGCGAACCTCCCAAAGATAGGGAAATCATTGATGCTTTGAAGGATATAGAGAGTAAGGAGGATGAAGAAGATATGGATGTCACCATCACTGGAGCAACCAACGATAGTGAAAACTTGACACTTGCCCAGATGAAAGCTAAGTCTGAGGCACTCCTGTAGGCCAAGAAAGAAGAAGAACCCATCTTAGTAGATCCTCTCCAAGCAGTTGCTCCTAATGGTAAGATAATTATCAAGATGCCAACTCGATCGATCACTAGAGAGTTGGCTAGGAAGCTCTCTGTTGATTCAATAGATTCCCCCTTTGGAAAGAAGAAGAAAACAAAGCTTATTCTCACCGATGCTAAAAAGGAGGAGAGGCAGAGACTCAAGGAAGCTAAGAAAGCTAAGTGTAACGGCCCGCAAATCCGTACTATCTGAGTTGACTAATAATACCACATGTCCAACCCAAATTGCACAGAAATACGAATCATTATTAGAAAGAAGTTAAAGGATGAGAATATTGAAATAAAAAAATATTAGAATAGAAGAAAAACGAAGAACACAAATCTCACAGCGGAACGAATAAAATATATTAAATAACATAACTTTTGAAATACAAATCAGTAACTGTATATACATACCATTACCAGAGCACAACAGTTATTCCTGGAACAGTTATAAACACCTGTTTCCAGATACAACATAGTGCACAGCGGAAATATGATAGTTTATAGCTAACTGGTGAAGCCTCCTGCTTCTAGCTCTTCCAAGTGAATCTGAAAAAATCCCGACTACTTGACTGCCCGTACAAATTTGGGCACCCAAGAGTTTAGGGAAAACAAACAAAATAAACTCTGGGTCAGTCATGGGACTGGTGTGAGTAAACTCCAACCATTTGTTTAACTTTCAAAATCCTTTCGAAAGAAAGGATAATAGTAAGACCAGCCCACACATAAACATGGACCGTTTTTACCTTATTATAACCCAAAACACTTTGATACGAAAATCCAGTGATATTATAATAGTGTCTAAATCAAATAAATAACAATCCAGCGGAACGCTTGCATCTCACGCTCCATATATAATATAAAATCAAAAACCGCAAGGCGCTTATTGGAGATTGGATTCCGACTATGACAAGGTATGGAACCACCTGCCGATAGTGTATCTCTAGAGGGGAATACACTGGGTTCAACAAGAACATCTTGCAATCCGTCCCACACATGACCGACCACTCATTTCGCTTGAGTGTATCAAATGTATATCACCAACGGTTGGGATCAGCAACCATTTCCCTAAAAGGAGATAGATGAAAGAAGTAAAAGGAATTTCTCTAGATAGGTGATTATACACCATAATGGGAGCGACCCACATAGTCATGCTGCCTGCCCGATTTTTGTCATTTCCTGGTTGTTGAGGCCTGAGGCTACGATTTCTTATCATTCATTGATAGCACAATCACTTTGAATGCCACATTGTCAGATCCGTAAATCATTAATTGATTTGCACAAAAATATTCTGGATATTATGCTAAGAGAATAAATTCTCCGCCACCATATATATATCTATATAGACCAACATATGCGATCATTGGAAATACTCTGTCAGACATTCGTCCATTTACGTTCGTTCTGGGACTGAACGAAACCGAAGGCACAATTTCTATTAGTAGAAAAAGTCCTTGCACCTTACTCTGTCTTCGATTATCTTCATATAATCTGATTCGCAACGCTACTGCCAATACGGAGTGGTTCACGGATAATAATCCAACCGGTCTCTCCATATTGACAACGATATTGGCAAACACTTCGATGGTCGGTTATTTAACTATCGAAGAAAACAAACATCCTTTTATTTTCTATACTTAGAAAATATATTCTATTAATAATTGGAAAATATTCCAATTACTTCTCCGTTTCACGACAATTCATTTCTATACTTAGGAAATATTTATTATTATATTTCCAAAATTCCGCTTACTTGGGTTAAAACTAATGTTATGTAAAACATCGCTATAACAACCCAAAATACTGCATTCGACTAAATTTCTTTATACATTTCTCTTCGAGACTGAATCTTGCTATTTATCAGCTAATAATGAAATCAATCGAGTTGGGGTATAATTACCTCTCAGACCTTGATTGAAAATATTATTAACTTCAAAACAGACAAGACCGCTAACTCGAATAATCAACACCATATTAAACCAATTTTCCATTTCTAAAACACGTATATGTTTCTCTTTCTATTTTTAACAAATCTAATTTATAGATTTCCTTTTTGTTTATAATATTCTATTTTTAAGTTCATTTCCTTATCGAATTCTATATATATCGATACATTGATTTCTAACTATCAAATTTTCTTAAAAATATTCTAACTCCTTAAATTTCCGGAAAATTTCGCCATAACCTCCTTTGTACCGGCAAATAGTTCAAACCTCAACTCGCCTCTCTAGGCCTTTCCCATTCAAAAAGAAAATCAAAAAGCCAGGTGGCTTGCCGATTCGGTGCATAAAACCTCATATGGAATTTAAACATGTACCTTATTGTCAGGCACTAAATTTATAAACTTCATATACTTCAATCCAAACCTGCTTAACACGTATCCAAATATTCCTGTTTGGTTTCAACTCAATCCATTCGTCTTAACTCTTAACCCAATTCGCTAATTTATCTTCTAATTCGCTATTTTGCCTATTTCACTTCTTTGTTTGAACAAACATGTTCAAATAAAATATTTAACTCGCATATAACCAAATTGAATTCCAATTTCAATTCAAGTTTCCTTTTTGATTTCGAATATAAATTTCCAAATCGAATTCACTTATTCAAAGCCCAATATCAATTCAAAATCTTATTAACTAATTACTATTCAAATTAGTTAATTCTATTCAATAATTAAAAATTTGATTTCTGTTTCAAAAATCAATCCATTACTCCACTTGAGTTCACATATATTTTACAACTCAAATCTGAAATTTTCTAAATAGAAATTCAGATTTTTTCGCTTAAAATCCTTTTATAAAATTAAATAAACCGTTATGGTTTTTAAATGGTTATGGCGCTATTTTTTAGAAAATTTGATTTTGACATAACTCAAAATATATATGACGAAATTCAGAATTTCCTCTTCCATAAGAAAACTATTATTAATTGGTCCTGATAGTTCTTGTTTCAAAGAATTCCGACTTAATTTGGGTTCTATATACTCAATTGAAGTTTGAAACGCCAATTTACGAACTGTCGCGCTGCGACGAGCTCGTTTTAATTATATTTAATATATAAACGTTTTAAACTTCGTTTTAAAATAAATTCAACTCCATTCTGATATATTTTTAATATATATATCAAATAAGTTTCCCAATTCAACATAATATTTTCGATTATCTATAATTTTCGATTTTTCCTTACTCGGTAATATATTTATTTATATTTCGATCTTCTATATTTAATTCCAATTCCTTTTATAAATAAATTATTTATAAAATTCGATATAATCGAATTTCAATTATAAACCCATTGGATTTTCTCAATTTAGCTTATATTCCGAATTCCAAAATAAAATCAATCGTTTTGTTTCAAAACACTTCCCAATTTACTTTTAAATTTCTATTTGAATTTAAATGGTTTAAATAATCCAAAAGATAATTTATTTCACTAGATTTATAAATATTGTTTATAAATCCAACTTCCTTGTTTTATAAAATCAAACAAGTTTCATTTCAAATTCTGTTTGAAAACCCAAAATCTTATTTGGAATAGATTCTATTTACTAACTTATATATATAACCTGGAATTTATTTCCATATTTAAAAATTAAACTTCGGTTAAATAAAATCCGAATATTTTCTTCCGAAATATTTTATTTAAATAAATTTGACCTAATCGAATTTAAATCATAAATCCATACGGATTTATTTTAATTCACTTTACATTCTGAATATCAGAATAGATTTATCATTTCTTTTTGAAACTAATTTCAATTCCCTTTTTAAATTCACCTTTTAATTTAAAATTCACCTTTTAATTTAAAATTTCCAAATTATCCAAATGATACTTCGTTTATAAAAATCATTTATAAATTCACTTTAGTTTCCAGATTTTCCAATGAAGATCATTCCATTTTATTTATAAACACCGTTTATAAATTTACTTCAATTCCCTGGTTTTTAATTTATAAACATTGTTTATAAATTTCGATACTTGTTTTATTTATTTAAAAAAAGTTAATATTTTTAGTCCATTCGAATTTCAAATTCTATTTTTAAAAAGTTTGAATTTTCCATTTAGATCTCAAATATCATTTTCACGATATTTTTATATATCAACATTTTAGCTCAGTGATATTTAAATATCCAAAAACACTTAATTATCAAATCACGGGTTTTATAACACATCATATATGATAATATATATATGTGAAAACAAACAGTAATAAATTTTGAGGAATCCGGTTGGATTCCTCCAACCTGTTTTTCCTGCATCCACAGACGTTAGCCAACATAAATAATACCCATCCTGCTTCGAGGCAGGATATCGCGGTATGAAGGTCATCCACTATATATATTATGGGGCGTATAGGGAAATCATCTGCTAATGATGCCGCGAGCATCCGCTAATGATACTACGGGAATCCAACCACCAATATATATAATAGCCACAAACACCAATCCTAAATAACTAATATATATTTATAATAGCCACAGTAATATTATAATGCAACCAAACAATCAACGAACAATTATTTTAACGAATAAAATAATTCTATAATAAAAATATGACCGAGATTTACTCACCATGATTTAATTGCGGAATATCCATTTTGATTCTGATATTTTTGAATAAACTTCCAGATGGTATGATATGTAATTACGAATCCAACTTTATGATTTTCCCGCCTTGCATAAATTAAATATATCGCATGTAAGAATTTTGATTATATAAAAATTATCCGAATTAACTAAAATTAGTTATTTAATTATAGCTTAATTCACTTTTTACCATCCTCCTTGTTTGAAAATCTCCAATGTCTCATCTTTGTAGCTAAACGAACTATAGCCGAACCCCATCCTTTGTCACTCTTGCCTCCTCACCTCTCGAGTTCCCTCTCCTAATGGTGATGCAAGATTTTGCTTCGCTGTTCTGAGCAACTCTCCATCTTATATTGCGTTGAGTTGCTCCAAAACTTCGATTATCACTAACCATTCGAAATTTACTAACAAACCAAACGCAGTCCCTAAAGAACAAATCCAACTCCCACCATCTCCCAATTGTCAAAATACCAATACAACTAAATTCGAATTCTACTGAAATTTCACCTAGAACAACATCGCCCTCTACATCGTAGTGACCCATTTTGCAAATCGCATCCTACAACAAATGTCAACAACTCCAATGTAAATCTCCTTGTAGAACCCAAAGAACTCCATTGGGCCTTTCACCACCATGAATGCTTGTCAGTCGCCTCGCCTTCAAACTCACCGCGTTCCAAAACCCCATCGAAGTTGCTAAACCCCATCGAACTCAACCTGACATCGCTTCCCAGAATCCACCTTCGAGTCCAACATCGCGCCCACCTCAAATTTGACCAACAACAGCTCGCAAATTTTGAACATCGAGCCCTTTAGATCCCTTGCCTCTCCAATTATGAACGCCAGTCTCGAAAACCCCAAATTCCAAAGTCCCCTGGTCTCAGCCTAAATCGAGTCGAACTCGAGCCCTAAAGTGCGACTTCCTTATCGCGCTACAAAAGATTCAAACAAGGTCTCTGATTCGAGAAATGGGGAGGAAGGAAGATTTAGAGAGGAGCGGTTTTTCTTTGGATGATTTGGAAGGAGGATCGACTTCAATAAAATGCTGAAGAGAAAGAAAATAGTGAAGAGGGGAAAAGTACTTGCGTATTTATAAGTGGAAATGGAAAAACAGAAGTACAAAAGCCATTAATTCCCTGTTTTTCTTTGTACCGCAGGAATGAAACACAAAGGACATGAAGTGAAACGAAGGAGACGTTATAGCTTGGGGTAGGTTTGCAGTGTACTTCGTTTACTTAAGGAGAAAGTAATTTATTTTTAATATAAATTCTATTTTATTTTATTTAGTTTAAAACCGGTATTCTTTAATTTTAAATAACCCTTAATTCTGAACTCCTTACTGAAACCAACAACTGACATTTTTAGGATTATACCACTATTCCGGACACACCAGGACAAGTTTCAAAAGCTAATTCGATCATCTGGAGAAGATATTTATTTTAATCGGTATGAATTAATTTCAAACTAATTTATTCGTTGAAAATAAATTATTATTATTATCTTTAATTCTATTCAAATATAATTTCAATTAATTATCTGAACCATTTTGACTTGGATTTTAAATTTCAAATTGAATTATTCCAGATTCTCGTATTACGTTAATTATATATATATATATATATATATATTCGAGATAAATCGTATTCTGATTTTAGATCGATAACTCCATATAAAAATTGATTTATATTCTCAACTCAATATTTAAAACTATATTAAATATTTAAAATTAATCGATCAGAAATCCGGGTCGTCACATTCTTCCCCTTTAAAAGAATTTCGTCCCTGAAATTACTAAGTTAGTAAAAGTTCTACAAACCCATTAAATTTTCAAGAACCCACTCATGTTGAAACCGAACATTTCATACTCCAACCAAACTCTTAGTTTTCATTAGTATAATATATATGTTTATATTAATTAAATCTTAATAATTTACAATCGATATATTCACGTCCAACTCATACTCCATTTAAGTTTATTTGGATTGATTTTAGCCAAATTATTCATTTTAATCCATTCAACTTGCTTAAGTTACATCTTAAATATCAGAATCCAAACCCTTGGGTTTTGATTTCATATCCTTTAGAAATCATATAAATATATGCGTGTATTTATAACCATCTTAAATTCAAAACATTTGAATTTTCCAAACCAATTGGTTTTCTTTAAAACAAATTTCCATCAAATACTTTTCTAAGGTAGCAATTCATCACTTAAAAACTCGAAAATGAACACTGATGATGTCGTGACCTTAATCAGAATTATTTCCCAGCCACTGAAGTGAGTTTAGTGCTTTATCTCTTTCAAAATCCATTCAAACCGATTTTTATTCAAAAATCCTTCCAAAACAAAGCTATATTATTTTAATATACTTCTGAAAATATTTTCCAACTTCCCAGGATTTTAAAATCTTAATTCTAATTCAAATTCTGAATCCAATTTTTATTTCATCTCATTTGTATATCTTATTCATATACAAATTACATTTGGTTATAAATAACCATTTCAATTTTATAATCTTATTTGATTATAAAAATAACAATCAACCCATCCATATATTATGATAATTTTAGAAAATTATCCCATTTATATCAAAATAGAATTTTGGGTAAAATTATTTCATCTACCCACTTTAAAACAATACCGTGTCAAATTTCTCTGTTCAAGTGTTTAGAAATTCCTATCGACTTCGTGGCGTCCCACGATTCGATAGGATTCATAAGCCACTCAATAGACTAGCCAACACAATATAAAATAGTTTTTATATCAATTAACAAATACGCGCTCTCATATATATACGCTCAACTCATTCTAGGGTACTACTGACCCTATCTCTAATGAGCACAACCCTACCAAAGCCTAGGTGTTCGCTCAACCTAAGCTATGATACCAACTGTAACGTACCGGCGATTTTGGTAGGCTTTTCAACCATCCCTTAACCCTTAAGTCAGCGGGCTAACATCCCACCATGGCTTACACTGGTATCCCACCAACTCATTTTACGGCCAGCCTTTCGACTTCGCAACCAACCCTCCCTTACTTTCGAGGGACATGCTGAGGTAAGAGTCTCCCGTCCGCCACCTAACGCAAAGCGAGAACCCTCTATCATGTGTACCCAGCTCACACAGCCAACAACGAGTTGCGTATAATTACCTCTCAGACCTTGACTGAAAATATAATTTACTTCAAAATAGACAAGACCGCTAACTCGAATAATCAACACCATATTAAACCAATTTTCCATTTCTAAAACACGTATACGTTTCTCTTTCTATTTTTAACAAATCTAATTTATAGATTTCCTTTTTGTTTATAATATTCTATTTTTAAGTTCATTTCCTTATCGAATTCTATGTATATCGATACATTGATTTCTAACTATCAAATTTTCTTAAAAATATTCTAACTCCTTAAATTTTCGAAAAATTTCGCCATAACCTCCTTTGTACCGGCAAATAGTTCAAACCTCAACTCGCCTCTCTAGGCCTTTCCCATTCAAAAAGAAAATCAAAAAGCCAGGTGGCTTGCCGATTCGGTGCATAAAACCTCATATGGAATTTAAACATGTACCTTATTGTCAGGCACTAAATTTATAAACTTCATATACTTCAATCCAAACCTGCTTAACACGTATCCAAATATTCCTGTTTGGTTTCAACTCAATCCATTCGTCTTAACTCTTAACCCAATTCGCTAATTTATCTTCTAATTAGCTATTTTGCCTATTTCACTTCTTTGTTTGAACAAACATGTTCAAATAAAATATTTAACTCGCATATAACCAAATTGAATTCCAGTTTCAATTCAAGTTTCTTTTTCGATTTCGAATATAAATTTCCAAATCGAATTCACTTATTCAAAGCCCAATATCAATTCAAAATCTAATTAACTAATTACTATTCAAATTAGTTAATTCTATTCAATAATTAAAAATCTGATTTCTGTTTCAAAAATCAATCCATTACTCCACTTGAGTTCGCATATATTTTTCAACTCAAATCTGAAATTTTCTAAATAGAAATTCGGATTTTTTCGCTTAAAATCCTTTTATAAAATTAAATAAACCATTATGGTTTTTAAATGGTTATGGCGCTGTTTTTCTGAAAATTTGATTTTGACATAACTCAAAATATATACAACGAAATTCAAAATTACCTCTTCCATAAGAAAACTATTATCTAATTGGTCCTGATGGTTCTTGTTTCAAAGAATTATGACTTAATTTGGGTTCTATATACTCAATTGAAGTTCGAAACACCAATTTACGAACTACCGCGTTGTGACAAGCTCGTTTTAATTATATTTAATATATAAACGTTTTAAACTTCGTTTTAAAATAAATTCAACTCCATTCTGATATATTTTTAATATATATATATCAAATCAGTTTCCCAACTCAACATAATATTTTCGATTATCTATAATTTTCGATTTTTCCTTACTCGGTAATATATTTATTTATACTTCGATCTTCTATATTTAATTCCAAATCCTTTTATAAATAAATTATTTATAAAATTCGATATAATCGAATTTCAATTATAAACCCGTTGGATTTTCTCAATTCAGCTTATATTCCGAATTTCGAAATATAATCAATCGTTTTGTTTCAAAACACTTCCCATTTTACTTTTAAATTCCTATTTGAATTTAAATGGTTTAAATTATCCAAATGATAATTTATTTCACTAGATTAATAAATATTGTTTATAAATCTGACTTCCTTGTTTTATAAAATAAAACAAGTTTCATTTCAAATTCTGTTTGAAAACCCAAAATCTTATTTTGAATATATTTTATTTACTAACTTATATATATAACCCAGAATTTATTTCCATATTTAAAAATTAAACTTCTATTAAATAAAATCCTAATATTTTCTTCAGAAATGTTTTATTTAAATAAATTCGACCTAATCGAATTTAAATCATAAATCCATACGAATTTATTTTAATTCACTTTACATTCTGAATATTAGAATAGATTTATCGTTTCATTTTGAAACTAATTTCAATTCCCTTTTTAAATTCACCTTTGAATTTAAAATTTCCAAATTATCCAAATGATACTTCATTTATAAACCTCGTTTATAAATTCACTTCAGTTTCCAGATTTTCCAATAAAGATCATTCCATTTTATTTATAAACACTGTTTATAAATTTACTTCAATTCCCTGATTTTTAATTTATAAACATCATTTATAAATTTCAATATTTATTTTATTTACTCAAAAAAGGTTAATATTTGTCCATTCGAATTTCAAATTCTATTTTTAGAAAAATAGATTTTTCCATTTAAATCTTAAATATCGTTTTCACGATATTTTTATATATCAACATTTTAGCTCAGTGATATTTAAATATCCAAAAACACTTAATTATCAAATCACGGGTTTTATAACACATCATATATGATAATATATATGTGAAAACAAACAGTAATAAATTTTGAGGAATCCAGTTGGATTCCTCCAACCTGTTATTCCTGCATCCACAGACGTTAGCCAACATAAATAATATCCATCCTGCTACGAGGCAGGATATCGCGGTATGAAGGTCATCCACTATATATATTGTGGGGCGCATAGGGAAATCATCCGCTAATGATACCTCGGGCATCCGCTAATGATACTCTGGGAATCCAACCACCAATATATATATAATAGCCACAAACACCAATCCTAAATAACTAATATATATTTATAATAGCCACAGTAATATTTTAATGCAACCAAACAATCAACGAACAATTATTTTAATGAATAAAATAATTCTATAATAAAAATATGAGTGAGATTTACTCACCGTGATTTAATTGCGGAATATCAATTTTGATTCTGATATTTTTGAATAAACATCCAGATGGTCTGATATGTAATTACGAATCCAACTTTATGATTTCCTTGCCTTGCTTAAATTAAATATATCGCACATAAGAATTTTGATTATATAAAAATTATTCGAATTAACTAAAATTAATTATTTAATTATGCCTTAATTCACTTTTTACCATCCTCCTTGTTTGAAAATCTCCAATGTCTCATCTTTGTAGCTAAACGAACTATAGCCGAACCCCATCCTTTGTCACTCTTTCCTCCTCACCTCTCGAGTTCCTTCTCCTAATGGTGATGCAAGATTTTTCTTAGCTGTTCCGAGCAACGCTCCATCTTATATTGCGTTGAGTTGCTCCAAAACTTCGACTATCACTAACCAATTGAAATTTACTAACAAACCAAATGCAGTCCCTAAAGAACAGATCCAACTCCCACTATCTCCCAATTGTCAAAATACCAATACAACTAAATTCGAATTCTACTGAAATTTCACCTAGAACAACATCGCCCTCTACATCGTAGTGACCCATTTTGCAAATCGTAACCTACAACAAATGTCAACAACTCGACTGTAAATCTCCTCGCAGAACCCAAAGAACTCCATCGGACCTTTCACCACCACGAACGCTTGTCAGTCGCCTCACCTTCAAACTCACCGCATTCCGAAACCCCATCGAAGTTGCTAAACCCCATCAAACTCAACCTGACATCGCTTCCCAAAATTCACCTTCGAGTCCAACATCGCGCCCACCTCGAATTTGACCAACAACAACTCGCAAATTTTGAACATTGAGGCCTTCAGATCCCCTGCCTCTCCAATTATGAACGCCAGTCTCGAAAACCTTAAATTCTGAAGTCCCCTGGTCTCAGCCTAAATCGAGTCGAACTCGAGCCCTAAACTGCGACTTCCTTATCACGCTATAGAAGATTCAAACGAGGTCTCTGATTTGAGAAATGGGGAGGAAGGAAGATTTAGAGAGGAGCGGTTTTTCTTTGGATGATTTGGAAGGAGGATCGACTTCAATAAAATGCTGAAGAGGAAGAAAATAGTGAAGAGGGGAAAAGGAGTTGCGTATTTATAAGGGGAAATGGAAAAACAGAAGTACAAAAGCCATTAATTCCCTGTTTTTCTTTGTACCGAAGGATTGAAACACAAAGGACATAAAGTGAAACGAAGGAGACGTTATAGCTTGGGGTAGGTTTGCAGTGTACTTCGTTTACTTAAGGAGAAAGGAATTTATTTTTAATATAAATTCTATTTTATTTTATTTAGTTTAAAATCGGTATTCTTTAATTTTAAATAACCCTTGATTCTGAACTCCTTACTGAACCCAACAACTGACATTTTTAGGGTTATACCACTATTCCGGACACATTAGACAAGTTTCAAAAGCTCATTCGATCATCTGGAGAAGATATTTATTTAAATTGATATGAATTAATTTCAAACTAATTTATTCATTGAAAATAAATTATTATTATCTTCAATTCTATTCGAATATAATTTCGATTAATTATCTGAACCATTTTGACTTGGATTTTAAATTTCGAATTGAATTATTCTAGATTCTCGTATTACGATAATTATATATATGTATATTCAAAATAAATCGTATTATGATTTTAGATCGATAACTCCATATAAAAATTGATTTATATTCTCAACTAAATATTTAAAACCAAATTAAATATTTAAAATTAATCGATCAGAAATCCGGGTCGTCACACTAAGCATTCTCCCAAGTCCAAATGAGGTGTTGTTTTGACTTCTTTTGTTTCCCACTGGCCTGTGGTTGTTGTTGTGGGTGTGGCCCTTGCATTTTTGACTAGTTATCCATGTAAATCTGCATGTTGTTAATAAATTAGGTTTCCCTGCAATATCACATATTTGTAAATTTGTCATCTGTTTCAACCAAATGTAACTGGGATGTTAACATTACTATGCTAAGTAATAAACAACAAATCATATCACATATTATCAAACCAGGATTCGTATTCAGCCTTCCTGCAAATCAAAATTTTCAAAATTTCTGCAGTCAAGGAATGATTACTAAACTAGGTAATAAATAAGATGACATATTGCAATTATCGTAATGGTGTGATATGTGTAGGCCCCAATCAATCTTGAGTAGATTTGCTGGCCAGGGCTTATTCGGGATTGATTAGGATCGGCCTTATATTGCCCCCAATCCTTTAGTAGTAAGTGCGGGCTCAGCTTTCAACCTTGCCCCCAATCCTTCAGTGGAGCAGGAACCCTTTTCCTTTAGCACTTGATTTCAGTGCCTTTATACTCTCCTATCGTATGCCCATGTTAGAGTGTGACTAAGGCGGTCTTTAATCATGGTGCACCAGTCACGCCTACTTTTATACTCACTCTCGAATCGAAAAAGTTTGAGTTGATCATGCAAACAATCATGCCATTTGCCCTAGATTTCCTTCTACACTCTATTTCCAAAAGCGGAATTCAACCAGTTTGAGTTCCATTCTTGCAATCGATTTTAATCCATACTTCATGTTTTACACAAAGATTAAAATAATCACAGAACACGGAAAAATAAATGCAGGAGAAGTAAATGAAACACAATATTTTTATAGTGTTTCGACCAAATCATTGCCTGCGTCCACTTTATAATCTTTTGTTTATATTAACTAGACTGTTCTATGCAAGTCGTGCCTTTTTACATAGTTCATAAAACAAAATGATCAATATAATCTTAAGTCAAGTAATGCCATAGATGCTGGGAATCCCACGCTCTGAGGATTTCATCGCTATCGACGGTCATTAGCTTGAAAGCTTTCATTGGATGACGTCTTTCCCAATTCGGGCCCAAGAAGACAGGGGCCAGGAAGACTCGTTTCAGTACCAAGCTTCATGGCTCGAAAGTTTGAGTTCAAACCTTTTTGTTGTAGTATCGAGCAACCTGATGTTGACTTCTCGAAGCACGTAAGTCTGCTTCATCTCTTTTTTTTAGTCATATCCAAGGACTCGAGAAGAAGGGCTTTATTCGTCATTGGATCATAGTATGTCGTTCTGTGAGAAGGGACTTTCAATTACACTAGAATAATTTCTTCTAATTCGAATGAAAGTGAGAAGGGGGTATGGCCAGTTGCTGATTTGTAGGTCGTCCTATAGGCCCACTGTGCCAAGGGAAAGTCATCGACCCACATGGCTCTTGCTCATTCCAAACACTTCTTTAAAATAGACTAAATGAACTTGTTTACTGCTTCAACTTGCCCATTCGATTATGGGTGGGCTACAACAGTGTATCTCTTCTCGATTCTGTACTTTTGACAGAAGTCTCTAAATTTTATGTTGTCGAACTGGGTTCCATTATCGGTTATATTGACTTTGGGGATCCCAAATCGACAATTAATGTTTTTGACCATATAGTTAATCACCCGCTTTGTTGTGATTGTGGTGAATGGCTCAACTTCTACCATTTAGTAAAGTAATTCACGACAACGATTGCGTATTTCGCTCCAACTTTGGCGATTGGAAGGCTTCTAATTATGTCAATCCCCCATACGGCGAATGACCATGGGTTCACCGTTGAGCTAAGTTGGTTGGGAGGTGCTCTAGGAATCGATGCAAATTTCAGGCACCTATCACAATGTCATGAATAATCAGTTGCATCCCGATTCACGGTTGGTCAAAAGTAGCCATATTACAGTATCTTCTTTGCTAACGTCTGACCTTTGGTGTTATCTCCACATTCGCCTTTGTGCACTTCTTTCAACACACGTTTGACGTCGTCGTGTGTTATACACCCTAGTAGGGGTACTGAAAATCCTTATCGGTAAAGAACTTCACCCTGCATGAGGTATCTTAAAGCTTTGCGAACGACGCGTCTCTCACTCTTTTTCGTCGAGAGCGCCCCATTCTACATATAGTTCTTTATCGGCGTCGTCCATTGCTCTCTCTGGCTCTGTCTCCGACACTGGATCTACTTCCATCTGATCAATGCTCGGAGTTTCTAGTATCTCGATTGGGACTATCTCTATTTCTTCGGGATTATCGGAGCTTGCTAACTTAGCCAGCCTATCCGCCTTTTGATTCTTTGTTCATGGAATGTGGGTTATGTTGTAATGCTCTAAGTCGTCCAATTTCTCTTCTGCTCTATCGAGGTAGGCTCCAAGCCATGGTCCCTTTGTTTGAAATTCTTTTCGAACTTAACAAACAACAATTTGAGAGTCAAAGAAGAAGTTCAACGTTGTTGCACTCAACTCCTTAGCGAGTTTCAACCCGACAATTAGGGCCTCGTATTAAGAATCGTTGTTAGTAGCGGAAAACTCCAATCGTAGTGCATAATAAATTGACCGTCCTTCAGGAGTTAGCGGTACCACTCCGACGCTAGACCGCCGATCATTCCTAGCTTCTTCTATATACAACTTCCATGTACAAGATTCCAGCTTCTTTTTTAAGCGTCCAGCTTCTTCATCTAACACATCCTCTTTGGGGATTGTGAATTCGGTGATGAAGTCAACTAGTGCTTGCCCCCGTATGGACTTTCTAGGGAGAAAATTGAGGTCAGACTGAATCAGCTCGATGTTCCATTTAAGCATTCTTCCCAATGCTTCAGGTCGCTGTAGGACTTGTTGGAGTGGTTGATCAATGTACATAACAATCGGGTGAGCTTGAAGCTTCCTGGAGGAAATCAACAAGGTGTAAGAAAGTTTTTCTATCTTTGGGTAATTGCGTTTTGTTGCTGCTAGTTTATTGTTCATATAGTACACCGGTCTTTGAATTTTATCCTCCTCGCGCACAAGTACTCAGCTGATAGCGTGTGACGATACCGCGAAGTATATAAATAAATCTTCATGATCCATCGGCTTAGACATCATCGGGGGTTTTTCTAAAAGATGCAGTAGGTTCTGGAAGGCTTCAACACAATCTGGGGTCCATTCGAAGTTGCATTTCCCTCGTTTTGTTAGGTTGAAGAAAGGAACGCACTTATCGGTGGCCTAGGAAATAAATCTGCTTAATGCTGCAACCTTCCCTGTTAAGCTTTGTACATCTCTAATCTTCCGCGGTTCGCTAATATTGCTGACTGCTGCAATTTGGTCGGGATTAATTTTAGTTTCGCGTGAGCTAACGATGAAGCTAAGGAATTTTCCTGCTGCCACCCCGATTGAGTATTTTAACGGGTTAAGCTTCATTCCGTATCGTTTAAGGATATCGAACATCTCAGCCAAATTTGCTGTGTGATCGGACGATTTCTTAGACTTTACAAGCATATCATTGACATAAACTTCCATGCACTTCCCTTTTTTATTGTAGAACATACGATTCACTAACCGCTAATATGTTGCCCCAGCGTTTTTTAATCCGAATGGCATTACCACGTAACAGTACAATCCCAGGTCCATGATGGAACCGATATGCTCTTGATCTGGGACATGCATGGAAATTTGGTTGTAACCTGAGTATGCATCCATGAAGGAGAGAAGTTCATGTCCCACCGTTGAGTCCACAAGTTGACCAATTCTCGGTAACGGGAAGCTATCTTTTGGGCAGGCTGTGTTTAGATCCGAAAAATCAATGCATGTACACCAATTCCCATTGGCTTTCTTGACAAGGACGGGGTTCGATATCCAATCGGGATACGTTGCGTCTCTGATGAAACCATTTCCACTTAGCTTCTCTACCTCTTCTCTCAAAGCAGTTGACCTCCCTTGGCCCAGCATACGCCTCTTTTGCTTCACATGAGGATACTTTGGGTTTATGCTTCACGAATGATTCATAATTGATGGTCAAATACCACACATATCGGCGTGGGTCCAAGCGAACACATCTAGGTTTACCCGTAGAAAGTCCGTCAGCTCCTTCGTTCGGATATGGTCTAAATGAGATCTGAACTTCAAGACCTTTGTTGGGTCGCTGTCATTGATCGGAATACCCACGATCACCTTCTACATCCCAAATCCTCATCCTCTCTGGGTCTATGTCTTCGGGAAGATCATCGGGTGACTCCTTCGGCAATATCTTCTTTTTTCTATATTGAACCCTCCTTTGTAGGAGGGGAGGTATTCTTTGGTCCCACGCTATCTCCTTTGCGTAGTATTTTCAACTCAGCCATGTAGCAGACTCTCCCATTAACTTGGTCACCACGGACCATTCCGTCTCTGGCTTCTATTGGGAACTTTAACAATAAACACTAGGGCGCAATGTAGGTTCTGAAATCCGCGAGAGTCGGTCTACCCAAAAAGGCATTGTACGGTGAATCAATGTCGATAACGACAAATGAAAGGATACGTATTCTCTAATGATCTCCTTCTCCAAGCTCTACAAACAACTCCATTACTCCCATTGGAGTTGTTGCTGAGCCGTTGAAGCCACGGATCCATGCTATGCATGGCTTCAAATATTTAGCTTCCAATTTCATCTGGTTAAATGCTTTCTTGAACAAAATATTGACGGAACTCCCATAATCAACAAGGACTTTCCGTATAAGGGTTAGACAAATGGTAGTTGTAATTACCAATGGGTCAATACTCAGAGTCTCTAATCCTACGCTTTCTCTCTCTCTGAAGATAACTTCATCCGTCGTTGTCTTCTGCTACTTTGCAGGAGCAGTATCCTCGAGGGAACTACACTCCCTCACTTTTGGATGTTTAGCAGCATTGACATACTACTCCATGGCTATGTTGCTAAATCCGGCTGGATGCGGTCCTCCGACCACAGTATTAGTGACTATGCCCTTCCCTTTCTATTGGGCAGTAGGTTTAGGGGCAGGCTGGTTCTGATTCAGAGCCGATCCTCCTTGCCCCTATCTTTAGGGGCAACTTATACTCGTTTAACTTCCCTGATCAAAGCAACTTTTCCACAACATCCCTCAAGTGGCGACATTCATTCGTGGAGTGGCCGCAAGTCTCGTGAAACAGACAGAACTTCCCGGTTTCACGCTCCTTTTCAGTCGAATATCTGGGTGGAGGCTTCTTGTATTGGATAACATTGTAGGTATCCAAGTAAATGTTTTCTAAGGTGTCATTCAGTAGCATGTAATTCTCAAAGATTGAAATCGAGGCCTCTTTTTGGAATCATTTCTCCGATTCTTGCTTCTCTTGTTGTCATTCCCACCTTGGCGATTATTTCCTCCACTCTTATTGCCGACATTCACTTTTAACTTTCCCTGCACTGTCACTAGATTGCTTAATGGCGACATTGCTTTGGATGTCTTCCCTCAGGGTATCATCAGAATTTCTTTTTCGGTTAGCACATATCTCTTCTCGTCGTAAACGAATGTTAGCCTTTTCATAAAACAATTCTTTAGTTAACGGCGGTTTTCTGGCCAAGTACCTTCCAAATTCAATGTCCTTATCGACTCCGTCTATCGGTTCCATCAAAATGGTCTGCTTGTGGGGGTTACTCACTTCGGTAACTGACAGATTAAAACAATCCAAATACGATTTCAGAGTTTCCCTGGGAGCTTGTTTGGTTACAGAAAGTTCGATGACATCCTTGGATTTCTGGGATTGAAGTCGAAATTGATTCATGAAGCTCTCCCTTAACTCTATGAAACTAGAGATTGATTAGGGCGGGAGCCAGGTAAATCACATTAGTGTGACATCTTCGAGGTATATTAGGAAGGCCTTGCACTTCACAGCATCAGGAACAGCCGTAACGTTCATGTACTAGGACTATCTCATCAGATATTGTCGTGGATCAGTTCTTCCTCCATATCGATCCATGGTAGGTAGGTTGAATCTCCTCGGGTAATAGACATCCAGTATGTCATCGGTGAAATGGGCATGGCTGCAACAAATACCTCAGTCTTCATTAGCGTAACCTATGATATCAGCCATAATTTGGCATACCATAACTTCTACTTCTGCATTGGTTAACGTAGGTTCAGGTTCAATACTTCTTGTTCTTCTAGCACTTGCAGCTCCTACACCAGGCGACGTCATCCGGTTTCTTGCGGAGCATAGTTTCCTTGCCCTTGCGCTCTTGGTCGTTCACAGGACGAGTGGGTTGAAGGTGTTGGCCCTGGGTAGGATTGGTGATTTTTGGATCCAAGGGTAGGAAGTGAGATCCCGCATTGGCAATAACATGGGTTCTGTCAAGCTAGGGTCATTAGGACCCAAATAGCAAGCTGCATCTTCACTAGACCCTAATGAGCCGAACTCATATGTTCGAGATTCTCGGGTCTTTCGTATGGCCTTTTTGGAGATATTGCATTCTCTTCTGAGGAGGATTAGTAGTCTACGACAAGGCGATGAGTTGGAGAAAGCGTTCTCTGCCTGTGAAGCACATCCATCTGCCTATTCATCGCATTCATGTTCTCTTGGATTGTGACACTGTCACGTCTTTGTTCCTCTAAAGCTTCATTAGTTTTCTCCATCATAGCAATAAAGCGTTCAAAATCCATTTGCAAGACAGGGTTAGACGCAGGGGGTTGATTACCAGTCGTTGCTGCCGAAGTTAGAGCATTTGTATTGGCACGAGTAGAAACACCAGCATCAACTGCATTCGGATCGGCCGTATCGGATCGGGTCACGATTTCAGCATTGGATCGGTTCGTTGTGGCACCACTGGGTTGGATCGAGGATGGATTATCAGCGCTAGTCAGATGAATACCCCCGGTTCGGATCGTTACAGCACCATCGGGTCGGGTCGGACCCGACTTGGTCCCTTGCAAGGCGGTTATAGTGAGCATTTGCGCACCTCTTTTCTGACCTTCATTTGTCTTGTTTGCTCGGGAGGATTGCGGTTCCTTACCTTTTCTTGGATCCATGGAGTCTAAACCCGTTGAAATCAATGAAAACTTCAAAAACTGTAGAAATGCGGACTATCTCTTCAGACTTGAAAATCCAAATATTAGAATGACTATCCGAAAAGCTGAGAATTCAATGTTCTCGGTGAAAGCGCCAAAATGTTAGACCAAAAAGTGGTTCTAACACCCAATTGACTAGTTAATACAGACCAAAAACGGATAAAAATCAGTCAACACATAAGTTTTATAGTGGTTCGGCGTTAACGAGCCTACGTCCACTTTATAGTTTCTTGATTGGTTAACAAATTGCAAGTACAATGCAAACAAATCACTCGATCTCACGATTACAATAGAATATCTCTGAAAATCTATAAGCTTATACTCAACAATCCGGGGTACACTCTGAATAAAAGAGAGAAACACTGGTAATGGAGGAGTTTAAGTATGTAGAATGCAAAAAGATCCCTCTAAATGCTGAGTTCTGGTGTATTTATAGGCATGGAAGGCAAGCTGGTCGGATGCCACATGGGACCCATCCACGAAATCTAGGATTTGGACGTAGGATAGTGGAGACAGCACATCAGGTTCATGGATTTGTGGGTAATTACTGCTATGCTTTTATAGGTACATGGTGTAACTGCTACAGTACAACAGGTGCGAAGCGGGTTGGATATGGGGGTACTTTGACCCAATCAGATGTTCACTCTTGGTTGTCTTCATGTGTTATGCGGAGTGGGTAGTGGTACCCCGACCCGATACGCTGATGGTGTTCTGGAGCGCAGCCGCTTGTGTGCGTAGGGATTAGGTCATGGTTTCTCCGATCCGATCTGGTCTTACTCGGCATGTGTTGATGCACAAGTTCCCCCTATCAACTTAGTATCCCTTCATCGATTCGACCTGACTCTGTTACTCACATGGGACCATCTGGACTTTGCATGGCCTAGTAATGAAATAGGCCAACATAATACATATTGTGGAGTACAACTGATATAAGATCAGACAAATATAATAGATACAAAATGTCTTACTATAAAATATGGCTATAACGATCTAGGATGTATACATATATATATATACATACATATATATATATATATATAACATCTTGCAAATTAATAATTATAATAAAATGTGTCAATCTCGGCAAGGTAAAACATACCATTAATATGTACATGAATATAAACATAGAGGAAACCAAACTACATATAAACACATAGGTAGGAGATTCATCTGTTAAGGCTGGATTTGGGCAGTCAAACACTAACACTCGATTTGTCTGTAAATCAGATAATAATTGCAATAATCAGTCCCAAAGCAATCATAGAGCAGTTTTGGAATACGTAGAAGTTAATGAAGACATAGAATTTATAGTAGTTCATCAATTTGTGCCTATGTCCACTTGTTGCAATCTTATTGTTAATACCATATGATTACAAGTATAGCACGATTTGATTGTATGAATTTTGAGAATAGTTGTTGCTTGTATGCTTTAGCAATGTCCTTGTGCAATAGTATCCAGAATCCAAGAGAAGATCCCTAAAATGTCTAAATGATGTCCCATTTATAGCTCTAAAGAAGAATATATCGGCCTTAAATCTGGAAGCGAGAATATGATCATGTTTTGATTGAGCGTTGCAAAAATTCAATACTGATCCCCTAATACGTGGATTGGTACCAATCCCCCATGGGATCAGTATTTTGTCCTTCTTTTTTGTATTCGATTATAAGGTTGGATCCACTCGTTTTAGTCCCAAAATCATATGTCAATCGTGTATTTTAAGGTGATTTGCCTTATAGACGTAGTGATCGATCATTCAAATGAAATACGAATCCGACTGATTTGAATTATACCATTTCGAGCTTCTATACGTGGATCTATATTTTGCATGTGATCGACCATGCCGATCACCTAGATTTTACTGATCTGCTTTATTTCTACCTGATCGATCATCCAAGTTTTTACCAATCTGGTTTGTTCCATGTAATACCAATCCAAGTAATTAGTTTTGATCC
The DNA here is from genome assembly GCA_030737875.1 of Allium sativum. Classification (NCBI taxonomy): domain Eukaryota; kingdom Viridiplantae; phylum Streptophyta; class Magnoliopsida; order Asparagales; family Amaryllidaceae; genus Allium; species Allium sativum. The sequence continues at coordinate 218,661,456 of CM060925.1, forward strand.
AATCTAACGCTTTGTCTTGATCACAATGTGTTGATCACTGAATTCCTATGGATCCACATTGCTTCAAGGTAATCCTGATCCGATGAAGTCCTATAAAAGTATGGATTCGGTGAATGTGATTCCTACTGCTTTAGTTGTGTAAGAGATCCAACAAATTCTTTTATGTTTTGATTCATTGTTTTTTGTGTAATCGAGCAGGGTCTTTCACTAATTTTCATGATGAATCGAAAACCCCAGATTACTACCGATCCGATTAAATGTTTGATCAGTTTTTTTTTGGATTGAATCTATGAATCGATCCATGTGTTTCAAGTGATCGACCTAGGTCGATTATCACTTTTGTGAATATCGATACAGACTTTGTGAAATGATCGAGCAAGTAGTGGATTGATATAATCCTTGGTTTTCAATTTGATTGAACTATGTCGATCAAACTTTTTTGAGGCGATCGATGTGATCCTGCACATGATCGATCTCATGAATACTAAGTGACCTAATGAGTTGATGAGGCTTTTTCTGAGTGATCGGACGATTCCTGAAGGCCATCGATCTAAGTTCAATAATTTCCCCATTTCCAAGATAGCGTTGATTCCAATGATTTGTTCGAGTTTGTACGAGTCAATGATCGAGTCATAAACAATCTGGATGTCCAAGTCCAAAGTGTAAGTGTAACTGCTTTATTAAAAGGTTGGTTAACACTTGTCTCCCAAAACATGTCTTTTTGTGGACAACGTATTTTGTATTAATCTAGTTTTCTGCAATCTCTTTAAATTGATCCCAAGTTCTATGGTTGTTCAGAGAAGTGATCTGATCTTTCCTGATCATTTATGTATTCATAGCCTCCCTGAACTACTATTTGGTGTTGAGAGTTCACGATCACGACAGGAAGATTCCATGCCGAGTATAGTCCATAATTGACGGTTCGAGTCTTGTCCCCACTAACCGTAATCCACAGTCAACATTACAAGTCTCCACGGGCTTTTGATTGAGTCATAATACATACCGGTTGTGTTTGAATCTAAGGGTTTTGGTTACGTATCAGCTATACATTATGATTTTTTGAGCTTCGCCAAGATTTTGCTAAGCATAAGTCATTCCAGGTTTGGGTTTATCCCCATCAAGCATCATTATACTTAGTGTTCCTAGAGTTTTATACTAGATGAGCACGAACCATAATCACCAAGTGATTAAAGTTGATCAAAATCATGATTTGCACCTTATAAGCATCGGCTTACTCACTGAATGGTGTTATTAGAGTTTTCTGATTATATATTCCCCATCTGACGAGCTAAATCCATACATGCTAAGTGATCTTATTAAAGTGATAAAACACGAAACCTGTAATGACCCGACGGAATTCAACGCTTGAATTTCGACAACAATACATAATCCTGAATTACTTGCCTAAACTCAACTATCGAAAACACCAAATAATTGATAGAAAGAAATTAGAGGGTGAAAAAAGGAAAGAAAGAAGAATTAGAATAGAAGAAAAAGAAGAAGGACCAAACTAACCAACACAACACAGAGTCTCACATCGAAGCGGAATAAATATAATATTGAAATAAGTCTTTATATAGACTTGTATAAATACTTATATATATCATGGTATAGTAGACAATCTGGACAATTATAACAACATGTCCTCATATACAACACACAGCGAAATAAATACTAATGCATCTAAACTCCTCTAACATGTCTTCTGAAATTCATAGCGTCTAACTTGAACCTGTCAAACTCGATATTACCTAAGCATTGCAAATGCCACGGATCAGTCTGGTAAACCAGCATGAGAAAAAACTCAATAAGTTTATAGGTATTGTCCAATTAATCGATTTAAAGTTAAAAATCCTTTTTGAAAGAAAAGGATAATTGTAAGACGAATCCTTACATAATACAGACGGTTTTTACCTTACGATAACCAAAAACATTTTTATATCAAATCTGGTGATATTATAATAGTGTCTATATCAAATAAATAACCATTTAGCAGAATACTTGCATGTCACGCTCTACATACTTAGTATATAATTAAAAACCGCATGACACTTATTGGAGAATGGATTTCCAACTAAAGGTATGGGACCACTCTTCGATAGTGTACCTCTATAAAAATACACTAGGGTTCAACAAGAACATCTTGCAACCCAGCCACACATGACTGACCACTCATTCAACTTGAGTGTACCGAATATATTATCACTGATGGTTGATACCAACATAACTGTTCCTAGGAGATACAGAAGTGACAAAAGAAACAAATGAAATTTCTCTAGATGGTGATAATATACATTAATGGGAATGACCCACATAGCCGTGCTGCCTGCCCAATTTCTGTCATTTCCTAATAGATGAGGCTTGAGCTCACGATTACGTTTCAGAGACAACACATGAAACTTTGAATGCCACATTGTCATATCCATCAAATCACTAACTGACATCCACAAATATACTCTGCGTGTTAAACTAAAAGAAGTTTTTTCTTCTTCGCCACCAAACTTGGTATATTTGTAAAAACAACGTATGTGACCCTTAGGAAATACTCTGCCAGACATTCATCCATACAAGTCGTCTAGGAACAGGATGAACCAAAGGAACCCTCCTACCCCATCCTATATAGAAATCACTCCCAAGGATCAGTAGCGATAAGTTCTTGTAATTCATAGATTTCAACCATGATAGAACCTTAGTTTGTCTCTAGGAGCTAATCATAAATTATTAGTAGTCCTTCCATTTTATGAAATTCTACGGGTCCTTAAAGGCTCCGTCTCGATCATCTTCAGATAACTTCCACACTTACGTATTTGCTAATGGGAATGATTTTCGAATATAATTTCAATCCCGCACTTTCCATACCAACAATCGATAATAGGCCAAATTTGATAGTCGGTTATTTAACTATCAAATAAACAACCATTTATCCATGAAAAATAAAATGAATTCACTGGTTTGATACATAGAATCACTTGGCCCCTTTAATTAAATTATTCATTAACTAAAACTACAAAATCTTTCAATATTTGAAACATAGCCTTTTACTTCTTACTTTAGTATAAGAGTGTTCATCAAACTGTTTTATATTTAATACTTTTAAAAATACCTCATTTATATTTCCTAATTTAGGTTCAAACAAACGTTGCGTAAACACGTTACGAAAACTCAAAAATACTAGTATCGGAACTGTATACAATATATACCTTTTAAAATTTTAACTTCAACTGTTTATCAGTTAATAACGAAGCAAACAAGCTGGGGGTATAGTTATTTTTCAGACCTTGAACGAACAACATTCTTAACCTCAAAACAAATAGAAATTCCCATTCTCAAATATTACTTTAAATACGATACATCCATCTAAATATCATCACCATATTAAATATTTCATCTATAAATATCATTTGCAATACATTTTCTAAACCATTATTCGTTGTCTAAAACTAGGAACAAAGTTCCTTTTTATAAATATATGTAAGTTTACTAACCAAATCTGTTCAACTTATCGTTCACAAAACAACATTATGGATTCCATTATCAATACCATTAACTCTTTTCTTGGCATATTCACTTATATTCTATAGCTTTTTTCCTTAACTTATTCATTTGCCAAATTGGACAACATTTAAACCTTTATTTATCAATCTCTTTATTATAGGAAATCCAATTTATAACTTTTTCAATATAATTCAACTTATATATGAATTTACATTTAAAACCTTACCTTTGGAAAAACGTACTGTTTTCATTACTTAGAAATTAGTGTTATATACTTAACCGAATCTTATAAGTATAGTCACATTTAAACTTGGCCAAACAATGTTAACTTATACGCTGTTTACTTTAAAATCCAATAATTCCAATTATATTTCAAAATCTTGCAAATTAAATTGCAATATTCCTCTTATGGAAATAATAAACTATTTTCAACATCTTCGGCCATTATAGACTAATACCATCCATTAATAATAGTGAACTAGTCGTTCAAGTTGGGGTATTATACTTACCTCTCAGACCTTGATCGACAACGTTCTTACCTTAAGATAGATAATAGTTCGTAACTCAAAACCGATCACAAACTTCGTTTACTATTTAAATTAAAATATGGTTTAACAAACCATTTCCCTTCACTTTAAAGATCAACTTAAAATTTCTTTTAAATTAACTCGTTTTTCATAAACTCTTATTGAATACAAATCTTTATCTTTAGGATCTTTACAAACGATTTGTTTTATAACTTGGGTTTATTACAAAATCCATCTTCAAATCCTTTACTCGATCCAATTTAAGTTTTACCACAAACTTTATTCCTCCTTAAATGATTTCAATAAAAAAGGAAATCCTTTTTAATTATTATTAATTAAAATAATAAATAATTCCAACATTAACCAAAGTAAAAGTAGTTTACTTCATCATTAACCAATGTAGAAACTGTCAACTTCTTTACTAACTAAAGGTAGATCGATTAATCCTTTTTAAAAGGCGATTAAAATAATTATTAACTTTATTGATAACTCGATAATCGTCTTTAAACCCCGTTAATTAAAGGAATATATGATTTTTAAGAAACATTATTTAGTTAAATATCTGTTCATTAAAACTATATTTATTGGCTTAATTGAACAAATTAGTCTAATAACTAATCTCAAATTAGACAGTTGACGTAGTCAACTTGAAACATCAGTAAACTTGTTGCTGATATCCATTAATTCTAAACTAATTAACATTAATTTAATAATATCATAATTGTTTCATAAAAATCATTATCTTAGATAAACGCTTAAGTTAATTTCTAACTACTAGCCGATAAAACTTGCATAAACACAAGAATTTGCGACATAAGAATAGTTTATGATTACTTTATAAAATATGATTATAAATATTAATAAAACTTTTATTTTTAATAATTTATAAAAACATAATTGAAAATATTGCTTTAGTTATAAAAATAATTTTTTATAACTTAAACTACATCAATTTGCCTGACGGCGATCAACGTCTCAAAAAGATATAAATCTGAAAACATTTCGGGCTCGATCTAAAATCTATTCCAATTTTTTTTTATTATATCGACGGTATTAAAGGGCCGAACTACTGGTAGAATACCAAGTTGTGAAATAAGGCTTTATCTCATCCAATTTCACATTCAACCAATTATACTCAACATATATGATAAACATTATCAATATAAGTGACGAATCATGTTGGATTCCTCTAACCTGTCTTTTCTGCACCACAATTTCAACATTTCAACATATATCATAATATATATGAAATTTAAAACTGCTTGTGATGAATCTAGTTGGATCCCTCCAACCTGTTTTTCCTGCATCACAAACATGTTACCTCAAGGAAAAATCATCTAATAGATATAATTTTCAACAATCAACCACTAACATCAATTCAAGCATCATCTTTAGTTTAATATATTTATATTATTATAAACGTAACAAACAAGGTAAGTTGCTTCCTTTGGTAATAATCGTTGAAATAACGATTTGATTTCAATTAAATTAAACAAACGTTTAATTTAACATATATATTTATGTATATATATGTTTAGCACACATCAAACAATTATCAAACATAACACACAAATAAAAATCCTGAATTATATGAATATAAGTAGGTCAAACTGACTGAGTTATACTCACATTAATTCCATTTGTCATTTTAGCGATTCGATTTCATTTAAATTAAATGAGCGTTTTTTTAACTGAAAATCTCGACTGTCTCTAGCTTTTTCCAAATTAGTTGCAGAATATCATGTTCATTGATACAGTTCCAACGTAGCTTGTTTGGTACAGTTTTGCTAACATATGCATGAGTTATAAGCATTATAGTTTATACAATTTAATCAAATTAATAATTTCCTTAATTATACAATTAACCTTATTGATTACTGTTAATATTCGATAATCAAGTCGACTAATACTTCTTCGTTCTCGCTCTAACTTGTTCTCACATGCCTTAACACACAGCTTCACTTCAACATCAAACCGCCGCAACCTATACCAACCCCCTAACGATCATCACAGACTGTTGGCGCCTGTGCCTCCCCTCCTTCGACTTCCGCCCCAAACGTCGATTCACCAAGTTTTGCCTATCAGCAGGGAATTGCCCTCGAACACAACCACTTCATAACACGATTCTAGCCAACTCATCAAATTAAATTCGATCCCAACTGTTTAGTACGTAGATCTCGACGAGATATATAGATTTGTAGTTGGAGGTTTTTTGGAATCAATTCACGAGAAATTAGAGGGAGAAATTCGGTGATTATTGGTCATTTAAGGAATATAGTGGTGGCTATCAGAAGAGTTGACCACACTTGAAGCATTGATGCGAGAAAGTTAGGGTAACTGCAGTATTTATACAAAATATATATTATTATTTTATTATATACTAACGAAACTTACGCCCTAAGTTCCATGCAAAAACTACCTCATATAACCTCTTATGATGAAAATTGAAATCTTAGCATAGTTAAATATTTCGGACACGATGGAACAGGTTTCATCGAATTCCGAGATTGTTTGTAAAATTTCCTTTTCATATTTACAACGTGAATCGATACACATTTAAATTGGGCATGATCACAAAATAAATTCAATTGACTTGTGTTAATGATATTTTTCGTTAACACTGAAGATGGGTCGACTAGGACGGATCAAAAGGAGGAAATGGACGATTTGGCTATTTTCACCAGATTTTTTCTCTAGATATTGAAGTTTGGAAAGACGGGGTCGCTTAGGGGTTAGTAAGATGGATAAACTCAGGAGATAAAGCTCGTCTTCCTATTCGAGGACATATTGAGATGGGGATCCACTCTTATCTAAAGGATGAATGGAAAATTGCAACTATTACAATTAGAGAGATAATAATACACACTTATAGAACAATTTTATTATAAGAAGATCCCTTTCCATTAAACTTTTGCTGGGAGTACATGAATGTCATAGGGAGGTCCCCTCCATTGATCTCATTTACTAGGTTATTTTTGAGAGTAAAAGTGTTAAGGAAAAAAGATCGGCCCCTAAATGTGACCTCTGGGGTCTTATTTACCGTGGTACAGGGCCCCTTCCGTTGGTGGGCTATTGGACCCATAGAGGTCTTCGTCGGCCGTTTTATTCATGGTTTTGGGTGCTTGACCTTTGGTCGCCTTTGGTGTATTCGGCTATGATCTTTAGATGATACTTGAATTCTTGAGAGTAGCTCCTGAATGTAGGCAGGCTTTCGGCTTTATCGTGAACACTTAGAGGGACTTGACCTCGTGGTGTATGTCGATAGCTGCTGGGTCGAAACCCCTACGGGTTTCGGTACTAGGTAGCCTAGTACGGGTAGCCTGTATTCTGCTCGGGTCTCGGCTAGCCCTCCGGTAGGGCCTCTGTGGTAGCCTGTATTCTTGGAGGGTGAAATCTGGTGTGTCTCTTATTTATTAACGGATGTGGCCTTTCGGTATTCATGCAGTGGATGCTCCGAAAGTTGGTTCTGAGTGGCCCTCGTGTTCTTCCGGTTTAGTGCCTTCGATGCTTTCGTCTTCAGGTGTATCGGCATTTGGGTAGGTCATTATTGGAGATTCCTTTGGGCTTCGTCCATCGGTTTATTGCTTCTGGCTTACATGGTTTTAGATTAGGGTGGCTCCTTACACGAAGCCTTTCATCGAGACGGTACTGTCGGAAGGATCTTGTTGGATTGACCCTGGTGGAGAGATCCTGTGGGTTACATCCCATAGTACCTTACGATCCCTTCCCTTAGAGCGAGGGAGAGGATTTCGGTTGATGCTGCTTTTTCGTATTATTCCTTCCTGCTCTTGCCCTTCTTAGTATTTGGCCCCACTTTCTGTTGAGCCCCCTGCGGGCTTTTAGTCTTCCGACACCCCTTCACCGCCAGCTCACTTTGCTGTTGATATTTGGTAGTAACAACTTGAAACTTGAAATTTTACAATAATTAATCACTATGGATTTAATTTTTTTTGAAATATGAATTTGTTTGAAAATTGGTTATTCTTAAATTACATATTAAATCAATAAAACGATTAAATAAAAATATAAGCGTTTACCATTCGCACGATCAAACGGTAGTATGATAGATACAAAAATAAAAAATCCTACAATAACTTACGAATACAGATTCAATGGCACAAGTTTCGTCGCATTCCGAGACTATTCTCCCGGAATGATATTTTATACGCAAAACGAAGCTATTCTGGACCCTAATTTACCTGATCTTTAAAAATAACAACTTACACATATCCTGACTCTAAACATCAACACGAATTCAAAGGAAGAGGTCTTGCTTCTTAGTTAGATTGTTAGCTTAAGTTACATAAAATTCCTTCTAATCAAATCAAATTTATTTAATTAAATGTTATGCAAATAGCTAAGTATTTTTCGCTACCGAAGTCACATACGATATCAGATCACTGCAAAATTTATTGCCATACAATAATTTAACATTATAAATCCAATGAAACTAATTTCGTTGGAATCCGTGACTGTTTCAGAATTAGCTATTTTAACTTGATTAAATTAATATAAAATTCTCGTTTTCGCCAAATCAACATTAAACTAAATTTTAAAACTTTATTAACTTCCATTATATTCCAATAGTATATATAACTATTCATAAACCATTTTGATTAAATCCCAGGTTATAACAATATTCAATTTATTAAAAACCTATTTATTTTATTAAATAAATCAGTATAGTTTATAAACTATTCCATATCGACATTCTGAAAATTTGATTTTGATATAACTCAAAATCTATAGATATGAAATCTCGATTTTTTTCTTTCATTAGAAAATTATAATCCAATAGACCCAGACGATTCTTGTTTCAAAGAATTCCGACTTATATTGGGCTATGTATATTCAATTGAAGTTCAAAGAGTAAAACTACGAACGGCCGGGACGTTGCGGGCTCGTTTTTTATTAAATATAAATTATATGTTCCAAGTTCGTTTTAGTAAATCCTTTTATATTTCCAAGACAACATTTAAAACTAAATTAAATGTTCAAACTTAACAGTTAAAAATCTGGGTCTCCTTAAAAGAATTTTGTCCCCGAAATTACTAAGGTAGGAAAAATAATGCAAACCCTATTAACTTCCAAAAATCAACTCAGTTAAAATTTTCCATTCTATTTTTCTGAACTTTTTTCTTTCAACTAAGCCAATCAGATTTAATAGAAAAGCAATTCATTTCTGTTAACAAAAATATTCTAACACCTTAAATTTTTGAATTTTTTTGAAAGAGTTCTTCCTGTACAGAGGGACCTTTGCAATATTGCAGGAACAACAAATATATATACATTGACCCACCTGATAGGAAAAGAAAAAACTCAAATCATAAATCAAAATTTATATTTTCGCATAAGGTTACCTTATTTAAGCGCCGTTAAGCATACTTGCTCAACTTATGTGCAATCAACGCAACCAAAATCAATTCTCAAAGCCTTCCGATACCTAAACTTGACTCAATTGACATGTCAGCGACAATACATGAAATTCTTAAACAACATTTCATGAATCAACAAGTGTAACTATACATATAACTTTATATATTTTAGAGGGTATATGCAAATACATGACTAAATCATTTTGTTTCAAATTATAAGTGGTTCCACTCAAATTTATTATACGGGAATTCATTTAGCTTTTAATTCATTCAAATTTTTAGTAAACCGTTGATGACTTATGTTCAATCCATCTAACACACAATCTACAAACAATGCACTACCATCTTAACCAAATCATTAAATTAATATTCAACATTAGTACTTACTTAATTTCTTTTACTTTTGTTTAATATATTTTAATATCAATCGGTTAATATTTGATTGACTTCCATTCAGTTGTGTTTTATTCAATTTCCAAATCCCAAATCTATTTTAATCAATTTCTTCTCAATATACATTCTTAAATTAACTCGACCTAACCAAGTTAAGTATTATTTCCATTTCATATGATTCATTTCAATTCCAAGTAAAATTTTACATTTAAGTTTTTATTTTTAAATTTCATATTTGAAATTCCCCTTTTGGTTAAGTTATTCCAAATCCAATATGAATTCCATTCGAATCAGTCAAACAAACCAATACTATAATTTGAGAAAATTATGTCTGTATAAAAATACAATTTTGGAAAAATTATCTCATTTACCCTCTTTTCAAAATATTGGGAAAAAATAATTTGATATTCAAGTACAAATACGCGCTCTCATATATATATACACTCTAACTCAATCTAGGGTATTACAAACCCTATCTCTTTTGAGTTGCGCCACAGAGCCTAACTTATCACTAACCCGAGGGAAATCCATGCTCGAATTTCGACAATAATACATAATCCCGTATTATTTGCCAAAACCCAAGTCTCGAAAACACCGGATAATTGATAGAAAGAAATTAGAGGGTGAGAAAAGAAAGGAAAGAAATACTAGAATAGAGAAAAAGAAGATGGATCAAACTAACCAACACAACACAGAGTCTCACATCGCATCAAAACAAATATAATATTGAAATAAATCTTTATATAGATCTTGTATGAATACTTACATTTATCGGAGTACAGCAGACAATCTGGACAGTTATAACAGCCTATCCTTATATACAATATACAACGGAAATAAATACTAATACGTCTGAACTCCTCCAGCATGTCTTTTGAGATTCGTAGCATCCTAACCTGAACCTGAAAACTCGGCATAACCCAAGCATTGCAAACGCCACGGATCAGTCTTGTGAACCAGCGTGAGAAAACTCACTAAATTTATAGGTATCATCCAACTGATTTAAAGTTGAAAATCCTTTTTAAAGAAACAGATAATCGTAAGACCAATCCACATATAACACGAATGGTTTTACCTTATAATAATCCAAAACATTGTTATATCAAATCCGATGATAATATAATAGTGTCCATATCAAATAAATAACCATCTAGTAGAACACTTACAACACACATTCTACATACTTAGTATATAATCAGAAACCGCATGACACTTATTGGAGAATGGATTTCCAACTATAACAAGGCATGGGACTACCTTTAGATAGTTTACCTTTAGAGACAATACACTGCGGTTCAGCAAGAAGATCTTACAACTTGGCCACACATGACTGACCACTCATTCTGCTTGAATGTATCGAATATATTATCACCGACAGTTGGTACCAACATAACTGTTTCAGGGAGATACAGAAGTGATAGAAGAACCAAATGAAATTTCTCTAGATGGTGATAATATACCTTAACGAGAATGACCGACATAGCCATGCTGCCTACCTGCTCGAGTTCCTCCAAATCATGTTCATGTTGTGATTGTCGTGGTTGAGAAGTTGACGCTAATCTCCAGTTCTTATTCTCGTATTCTAAGCATTTGAGTATCTGGTCCAATGTTCAAGCCTGTGTGCGCCTCATTTCCATGTCCTAGTCCTGAATTCAGAGTCTAAGTAGGATTGACCAGTAAGTTAGTGGTATAAGGGGGATTACCCTTAGCTTATCTTGGATCGGTATCGATCCCTTTAATCGGCGTCGATCCCTTAGGTCGGGTCGATATTGACTCCTCTAAGTGCGGGGGTAATTACCCTCGGTTCTGAGTTGAAACGTTGTATGTCGCTCGGTCCAGCTGCAACATTTGAATCCTATTTTCTCTATCGTGCTTGTCCAGCCTGATTGAGAAACTTGGTCATTAATTTCTCTTATCGTTTGAGTAAGTTCTCTTGATGTTTGAGGCAAGTTTGTAAGCCGTTAACAACCTCGTTCATGTCCTCTCTTTTTAGATACAAGGAAGGATTACCCAACGAAGAAGCCTTCAGATTTCCTTTTCCATAGTTGTGCCTTCTAGTTGCTTGTTGGTATTCTTGTTCTCTCCATCGTCTCCTTAGCAGATAGGAATCCTTAAGTTCAAGTAGAAATCCCTTCCTAGCACGCCAAAATGTTGATGCTAGATTTTGGTAAATCGAATGCAAACACCCGATTTATACATAAATCAGATAGTAATTGCAATAATCAGTCACCTAATATTCACATAGTAGTCACAGAATGCAAAGAGTAAATGGAGACACATCATTTATAGTGGTTCCACAAATCATGCCTACATCCGCTTGTTGCAATGTTATTGTTTGTACTATACAATTACAAGTACAGTTTGGTTTGATTGTAAAAATGTACAAAAAAATTGTTGTTATTGGGATTTAGCAATGTCCTTGCGAAATAGCCTCCAAAAGGCAAGAGAAGATCCCCAAAATTTCCAAATGATGTCTTAGTTATAGCTGTAGAGAAGATTGGATTGACCTTGAATCAGGGAGAAGAATAGATCTTGTTTTGACTGGGTGGTGCAAAAATTCGTATCCGATCCCCTAATATAGGGATCGATACCAGACCACCAATGGGATCGGTATTTTCTCCTTTTTATATCCGATCAGGAGGTTGGATCCACTTGTTTTAGTCCTAAAATCATACATCGATAACGTCTTTTAAGGTAATCTGCATTTTAGGTGTAGCAATCGTTCATTCAAATGACATACGGATCCGTCTGACTTGAATATATACATAGTTGAGCTTATATGCATGGATCTAGATTTTCCATGTGATCTTCTATGTTGATCACCCAGTTTTAAGCTAATCCACTCTGTTGCTACCTGATCAATCATCCAAGTTTATACCGATCCAATTTGTTCTAAGTAATATAGATTTGAGTTACTGGATCTGATCTAATCCAACACTTTGTATCGATTACACATGTTGATCATTGAATTCCTATGGATCTTCTATGCATCAAGGTAATCTCTATTTGATCAAGTCATGTAAAAGTATGGATCCAGTGAATGTGATCCTTACTAATCCAGTTGTGTGAGAGGTCAAGAAAAATTCTTTCATGCTCAGGTCCGTTGTTTTTGTGTGATCAGGTAGGGTCGATCACTTGATTTCATGATGATCTGAAGACCTCAGATTCCTACTGATTTGATCACATGTTAGATCAAGAAAATTTTCTATAGTGAATCTATTAGTCGATCCATGTGTTTTGAGTGATCGGCCTGTGTCATTCATCATTTTTGGGAATACAATTCTGGGCTTTCCGGAATGATCGAACAAGCACTGGATCGATTGTATCCTTGTTTTTTGAGGTGACCAGACCATGTTGACCAAACTTTTCTAAGGTTATCGATCTTATCTTATGTGTGATCAATTAGATGAATACTAAGTAATCCAACGAGCTGATCAGGCCTTTTCTCAGTGATCGTACGATGCCCGAAGGCGATCGGTCCAATTTGAATAATTTTTAGATTTCTAAGCCATCGTCGATTCCAACAGTTAGTTTGGGTTTGTGCTAGTACGTTCTTGAGTCATGAGTGATTCGGATGTCCAATTCCAAAGCATAAAAGTCTTGTTAAAAGACTGGTTCATCCTATAAGCATAAAAAGGTATGACATGAAACATCTTGATTTGACCCTAATATTATAAATAATAAACAAGCCAGTCTGGACAATAGTGAACGATCAATATAAAGTGTGAACATAATGATGTGAATCTCAATATAATTCATAAGAGCATAAAATAATATTAGTAAGATATATAAATTCATCTTTAAACATGTAACCACCAAGAAATAACATCAAATTAACTTATAAAAGCAATATCCACTAAAGTGCATAAGGTGATAGTATGAACATATAAATCCATAAATCAATGAATGAAATATAGAATTCACATAAAACAAAATGATACTATGCACAGATCCCCATAAATTGGTGACTCTATAAGCACAACGAACATGCATGTAAATTGGATACCATCTATGAGTGGCCTATAAGCCCAATATTTTTCTGGTAGAGACAATCGGTTTTTATAGTGATCTGTAACACTTTTTATTGCAACAAATAATAAACACAGAAAGGTATAGGATATAGACAAATCATCTATCTACTATAGACATAGTTTTTAGAGTGGACCGACCACTAAAAGGAACCATACCCGCTTAAATTACAAGAGCTAAACCATACGTCTAGACAACCAAGACATTAACATGCTCCACATAAGAAGGGAAAATAGACCCCATTAACTTGACTAAAGCTAGGCAAGCAACAACATATAGTTATTGCATTCACCTTATAGGTGAGAAATTTGACATACAGCCAGATTCCTCTGAGCAAAATAACAACAAAGACGATTACATTCCTATTACATTCTCCAAGCAGCCACAAGTGATTAAATCCAAGACACAAAACATTTGACATGCTATCAGATTTCTTTAGAGCAACAAACTAAAGCAGCAAAAGCCTTCATAAAAGCTCTAAAAATTTCAAGCTTGTCATCTGAGAAACTTGACATGAAAAATAGCCAGAAAAACAGATGCTCTAGAGGGAAGAATGGAGATGAAAATCGACCAGTCGCATAGCGAACACAACAACCTACGTTGCATAAGCAATCACCAAGGAAACTGGAACTACAATCATCAAACTAAAAACAACCCAAATTCACATCGTTAACATAACATCAAACGAAAGAGTGCAACAGAAGCTTTCACATGATATATAACAAAATCCACGCACAGAAACGAGTTACACAAGAGAACGATACCCAACAACTGGCATTAAAAGGAACTAAACTCAATAAAACATAGGAATGCTTCAAAAGGACAGCCCTGGTGAGCCAACAATTATCAAACAAAAATCCAAAACCAATACAAATTCATTGATCCAACATGAAAAAAACAACAAAAATACCCAAGATGAAATAGTAAAGCTCGCAAGAATCCAAGTTATCAAGAAAGCAAGTAAACACCACCAACACTAACCATGAGAAACGACCAAGACCCCCACAATCATCAACCACACAAAGTACAGAGTATACCAGTTAAGTAGCCAGCATGTCGATAAAAATCATCCAAAGCCGTAATTCGTTCAGATAAAGAGGCCTGCCTTTCGTTAAACTACATATACTAGATCTAGGGTGGAGATGAAGAATAAAAGATCTTAGCCGAATAGAATGAAAGAGTTGCATAAGCATAAAACAGAAAGTCACGATTTACCTAGGAATCGAAGGAGCAAACAACGCTCAACAGGTACGATTCTGAGGAAGCCGTGCAATCCGGATTGCATTAGAAGGGTAGGGCACTGCTGATAAAAAGTGGCAAGAGATAAATCAGTGTAGATTAATAGAAGACATATCTCTGGTTGGAGAGTAGAATTAGCGAGATTTGAAACTGGAAATGGAGGAAGAGGCGACGCAGACCAGAAGGGAAATTCTAGGGTTATGGTGGAAAGGATAGGAAATACGAAATGGAATGAGAGAAGAAACAAAGGAAGAAATATCATAAAAAAAGAGGAGGCGGCGGGAACCGTAGTCCCGAGTGGATGCCCTTCATGATTAGAATCAAAAGCCCAAATGTGATTAACTCGTTAATTGGATGCCCTCCATAGTTGGGCTTGAAAACATGAATTTCCACATGAATAACATTATTACAAGCGAGATTAACTCATTAATAAGTTTTATACAATTCCAAACAATAACCAAGTAAATAATGACCATGCCTTCCATAACATATGGTTTATCCAAACGTTTACCATTAGATGGTAAGCACCACTTATGTGCCTCAGGTTGATTCGATCGAACAACACCGAGAACTAATTCACTATAACAAACGTGAGCGTCCCATACTACTTGTTTTGTTATACCACATAATCTAATTCGTCAACCAGTCGGTTACATGTAATTTTCTAAGGAAAATATATTAATTTTACTAAAATACTTATAAATAAGTATATTCAATAATAGGAAATTTCATATATATATATATATATATATATATATATGTATGAAAATGTATCTCAAACCATTGTTACAATTAACTAGAAATAGGATTTATTGGTTGTTTATATGTACTACATATATATTGCACTTTCTTTTTATATTAGAAAATACTGTTATATAATAGCATAATAGAAATCGATTTGGGTCTGAAAATATATATCTAATTTAAAACTAGTTTGAGATTGTGTAAGAAATCATGCCTCCAAATGAAAATTCCTATAGGTAAGCCTGCAAAGAAATTATACCAGGGAATTCCCATATATTCATGAATTATAACCTACATAAATCATTGATTGGAACATGAATTTTCAATACATAAATATGTATAAAATAATCAAGAGAAGAAATAACTTAAATTAGAGGTTGAATGGGTATTTGGGAGATGTGGGAGTCAATTGGAGTTTTGCTTTAAGTGCTCAACCAATGGACCGATGGTGACGCTTGGAGTAAAAGTCCAAGAAATTTTCATTACTTCCAAAAGTCCAAGCAATTTTCATTACTTCCAAAGTTATGAGTAATTCAAGAAATAGGGTGGCCAATCAACAATGATTTCCGCACGCAAAAAAATCAAGAGGCTGAAACACTATAAATAACTTAATTTTTCATGATAAATTCATTTGTAAATTCGACTCATATCCCTATAATAATATGCATCCCCTATAGTATAAATGTGTGAGGTATACTCACATAACTTAGTCGAAATTGGTGATATAATCCCTAAATTTTCCAATAAATGCCTCTTAAAGACACTTCACCTAACTAATTTCATAAAATAAGAGAAAATTGATCAAAACCTAACCCAAAGAGTGAGATGATTTCAATGACTTAAAATAGCATATGGAAAAGGAGATTACCAGATTCTTTTTGTAACGAAATCATGAAAAGCACCTTGATTACCAGTTTAGTTTGACTGTTTTAAAAGCTATAGCAAATGGGACTTCATTATCTAGTTTAAGGAGGAAATGGGAGCACATATTTTCTTCTTCTTAAGGATTAGTTGTTGAGATGGGCTCAATCGCATATTATGGGTCCAATAATGAAAGAAGATTATCATAACTTTACTTAATACATTTTAGCCCAACTAACATGCTTATTTATGCATATAATATTACAACCAAATTTTTAAAGAAAGTTTTAAAGCATACACGCTCTATTATATTAAGTTTTGAGATATTTTATTTTGATTTAAACATATTTTCTTGAAATAATTTTATTTCCGTTATTCTATTAGAACAACTTATTCACTATGAAAATTCAATTTCTAACCAAATAAATTTCTATGTATTTATTTATAAAAACATATAATTTAGACAAAGATAAAATCAACGAGTTACGAGTTTTATTCAAATATTTTGTTTATTTTCTAAATTCACAATTTAGACAAATATTATTTTATAATATAAATAATTATTTATTTTATTGTAAACCAATGTGTCTAATTGTCACATCTAAGCATTTAGGAATTCCATTCGACATCATGGTGCCCCACATCTCGACCAGAACCCATAAAATACTCAATGGAAAACTTAATATAAAATAAATTATACAAAATTATTTATCGAATCCTTTACTTCCATATATATGAAAATCTAATCAAAAAATTCAAATACATACATTACAAACAATATATAAATCTCTCTCATTATTTCATTAAAATGAATCGCTAAGCTTTTATCCCTGTTAATGGCGACTGAGAGCATTCCCCTTTTTTCCATGTTTCTTCCTCCCTTCCTCCGAAATTGCATTTATCTCTTCATCTTCCTGTCTCTTCCGCCCATCTTCTTTATATCGATCTAATCTTTCCCCTCGGCTTTTATTATTTGGGGTATAAAAGCTTCGACCCCTCTTCCGCTCCTCTTCTGTAACACCCTGTAATTTTAACAACACTAAAGAGGATAAATTAAAGAATAATTAATTTATTATTCAGAACTTAGGGAAATGGACTGCACCATTGCGTCTGTCTCAAAATTCTGGTCGAGATAGACATTTGGTTTGCGTAAAATGGATAGCGTATGAAGAAGTTATAAAGGTTTGAAGCTTGTATACGCACAAGAATATATATATATATATATAAGGTCCAAAAATCAAATTTCAGTTCAAAATCGTTTAAATCACGAAAATTCGGTTGAGCGGGAAAAATCCTGCCCAGGGGAGTCGACCCATTATGGGGGTGTCGAACCCTGGTCGACCCCTCGAGGAGGGTGTCGACCCCCCTAGGGCTGACGTAGTAGGTCGGTTCTGGGGGACTGGCAGCAATATATACACCTTCATTTCTCTAGTTTTCTTACACTAAAATCAATGGAGGCCTAAATGCTGTCGGTGTCTGGACTGAACTAAATCTTTTTCTTCTACTGCAATCAAGTTTAGAGATTTGAGTGTAGATATGTGATTCAACCTTTGCTATTCTACTTCTATCTTTCTAGAACCAAACACTATGAGTTTAAGTTACCTTTAGATTTAAATGATTAAAAGTAAAACATGATATCAGTGTAGTTTGGATCTATCCATGTGGCTGAATCATATTAAATATATTATAATTTGTGAATCCATGATATTCTGAATTAACTATGACTTGGATCTTAACCTTTATCATGTCAGATCTACTTTTGATTATAGATCTAATTTACTATTTAGATCATCTTGTACGTATCATGTTTGTGGTTAATTTGTATCTGTCATTAGTTGGACTTTTTAATCCTTGTTTAGATCTAATCATGCCTATTATGACATCCCTGCTATGTTAGAACCAATTTTATTATCAAGTTCACCAGATCTGTTCCTATATGTCCATCTTATCATTATGCCATTATATGTTTATGTCAATTCGGTTAGAATAATCATTTCAATCATCTTCCCTTCACCCTTTCCCTTGTATATTATATACTTTCGAGCCTAGGTATGCCACTGAAATATGCGAACGCGTTAAACGGGGAACGAGGGGAAGAACATTGAAATTGGACATAACTTGTAAATTGGAGATTTGGGCATAATTGGTAAATGGAGAATTTGGCATAACTTGAATAATGTTTATGTATACGAATTTGGACATATAATTCATTATGAGCATAATTGGGAAAAAGGGACATGAACACCTATAACGACATAGGTAAAAATTAAGGTGAGATTACACTTGTGGTGGAAGTCTGCCTAGAACCGCCCGACATATCCAACGACCACAAGTGGTGAATCTAATATGAAGGGTCTAGGTACACAAACACGAGGCGTGCTAAGACACGAGGTTAAGCCCGATTTGCGAAATAAGTCCGCCCGGACCCGCCCGACATATCCAGCATCCACAAATTGTTAGCTTAATGTGGGAGGTCTAGTGTACTGTAACCATAAATGAAATTATGGTAATAAACCTTGAATACTTAACCTAGTTGAATCCATAGGGATTGTATGAACATGAACTTAAATAGGGGTTAAGTAAATTTGGTTGAACAGTGGGTGGGTTAAGTAAATCTGAGGGGGGTGGGTAATATTTATATATAGGCCCACAAATTTAACCTAAGGGGGTTATGTAATTAAAGACACCAATAGGTATACATAACCGGTGGAAATCCTAGTGGGGATACAAGATAAGGAGTAGAGCTTGTATAATCTTGTGTGTGGGACCCGGTTCAGTCAATAACCCATATAACGGTATCGAATGAGGGCTCCGCCCTAGGTCGGAGTCGGGGCACGCTTACTGGACTGATTGTAAGAAATCCAAACGTGGAGGATGGTGTGGGCGGCGCAAACTGACCGGGGACATGTGCGTGCATGGGACGGGTAAAGGGGGATAAAACGACCGTGACACCATTTGGTTGTGCACATTAACGAAGGGTTGCCACTTTAGGAAGTGATCCCTTCTGTTGTGGGGACAACACAGGTTATCTACGGAGTAGGGAGCCGATCGATTATGGTAGTGGTTAGGGTACATCTAGACCCTGGTAAAGTTTAGGAGCTTATTAGGATTGGGATGCCTGTAGATTGTATGGGGATTAAAACCTCTCACCAGAAGTACGCTAAGTATACCATCTTACAGTTGTTGGGATCATCTCATTTATGGTTATACTAGTATTAATGCAGAATAATCATTAGGGAAGCGTATACACTCTATCATGTTTACCTTATCATGCTTACCTTTTATGATGATATCTTTCTTATCCACCTTACATGCCTGTCATGATACTTTTACTTATTTACTCGCTAAAAGTAACTAGACTCGCCAGGCTTTATGTCTGACCCTTTTGTTTCCTCTTCTCTCATCTGTTTCCTCCCAGGTTCATAGGGTGGGAATACTCAGGCTTAATCAGGACTCGATTATTATCTTGCTTGGAGCTGCTTTTGAAGAATTGCTCAAGTTCTTATCCTTACTACTATGGCTTTATCTCTTTTGGGGAATTATGCTTTTTTTTCCATGTACTTCTGTACTCTGATGGTGCAAGACAGAAGCTTTATATTATTGTAATGATTTTTAGGTAGTTCCAGACTTGTGATATTTTGGACCACGATGTTATGAATTATGTTTTAAATAAAATTTTAAATTCTGCTGCTATCTTTTATATCTGTCTTGTAATGTTCAGTGTCTGTTTTCCTATAACACTTCATGAAACTTAATGCATTCTTAATGAGTGACATTAACAGACGTGGGGTGTCACACTTGGTATCAGAGCTGAAGGTTGCCAGATTAGATAAAAGCTTTTGAAAATTATTTTCAAAAAGGTTTTAAGAAAGCATTTTTCAAAAAGAAAAATCTGTTTTGAAAAACATATTCCCTAAAGCCTTATGTAATATCCTTCGATCCTTTGTCTAAGTCTCTTTCCTTTTCATTTTAGCGTGTCTGGGGAACCTAATATTCCTATGGGCATTACAATACTAGGCCGGTTCTGTAGGTATCTAGAGGCCACAGCACCTGCCGGAGGTCAAGCTGACGTTCCTCCTCCAAGAGCAGATAATTTCGCTAAGATCTGCAAAGATTTCTGTGCCATAGGAGGGAAGCCATTCTGTGGAACCAAAACATTCGTAGAGGCAAGGAATTGGCTCAAGGAGACCGAGGACTTGTTTGTAATCTTTGAATTGGAAGATCGAAGGAAGATTCAGTTAGCTGCCTGGCTACTGAAAGATGAAGCTTCGTTCTGGTGGGAAGTAACCCAAGCTGGACGTCCGGTGGAGACATGAGATGATTTTAGGATGAGATTTGAAATGAAGTTTCTCTCTCAAGCCGAGAAAATCATGAAAATGGAGAGGTTCTTGGCGCTCAAACAAGGAAACATGACTGTTAAAGAATATGTGAACAAATTCAATCAGCTAGCAAGATTTGGATTGGAACTGGTAGATACTCTACATAAGAAGGCTTTTCGGTTTGCTAAACGGCTGAATGAACCCCTTCATGGGTTAGCTATGTCCCATATTCCAATGGGAGCTACTTTTGAAAGGCTTGTTGATATGGCCTTGATGCATGAGGAAGACAAAGCAGAAAAGAAGGAAGTTATGGTTGAGGAAACAACGCAAAACAAGAAGTGATGGCCCAAGAAAGGACAACAACAACAACAACAACAAAAGAAAGGTGGAAAGAATGACAAGGCTAAGTATAAGAGGAAGTGTCACAGTTATGGGAAAGAGGGTCACTTGGTCGAGGACTGCAAAAGAAGGAAGAATACTTGCTACAACTGTGGAGAGGTCAGACACTTTGCTGCGGAGTGCCCGAAGAAACAGGGACAAGGTCAAAGGGCGGGAGCTTTCAGAGGGTAGGTGCATGCTTTCGCGACCAGTGCTCCGGATAGAGGTAGGAAATTTTCTGTGGAAGGTTTGATTTCTCTTTCAAGTCATCCTATTAGAACTCTTTTTAATTATGACGCGTCACATTTGTAACACCCCATGTCCATTAATGTCATTCTCAAAGGGAATGCATTAACTTCCATGGAGTATTATTGGTGAATAGAACATAATATAACAAGACAGATACATATATTGGTACATGAAAAATTTCAAAACAACATTTATTGCAGTGGAGAAACAGTTTGATTACAACAACATCATAAACCCACAGAAAAACCAAGTACACTTATTAACCATCTTGACAAATTGTTTTCTGAGTACATAAAATAAAAAGCATAACCCCAACATAAGTAGCCATAAAAGAGACGAGTTGAACTCTACTTTCAGCAATCCAAGCACTTCCAAAAGAGAGAGAAAGATCCTGATCAAACTCCACTAGTACTAGTCCACAATGAGAACCTGGGGGGGGGGGGAAGGAAGAAAAGAGGCAAAAACAAAGGGGGTTAGACATACAGTCTGGCGAGTACCATAACTTTAACAATACAATTATGAGAGTAATTAGGATGAGGCATAAGCTGGTAAAATAAGGAATGACCGTGAAACAATTGGGCAAGACAAAACAAACATGAGGAATATTCTGGCGTTAATCTCGCTCCTAATCACTATAGGATAATTACTATACTGCACCACTACTAGTCACCCTAAGAGTTGATCCCGCCTACATAATAATTACAATGGTAGTTTCGTGTATCCCTAGTTGCCTTCATAGGTGCCGCCTGCCCTTATCTCCACTAGTTGTACGCAATACCCCCATGCGATCAACTCCCTAACTCGTAGATACCCGTGTTGGTCCCACAGTGGGGTGTATCACTCCCCAAAGTGGCAACCCGATACCACTAAAGATGCACGGCTTATATCTACACGATGCAACAACGTCTTACCTACCAGCCCGGGCCCACGCACGCAGATGACCCTGTTGGACTTGCGTTGCCATCGTTAACCTGTTTTGACCTCTTACAATCAAACCCAGTAAGCGTGTCCCGTCCTCGATCTAACTCGAGCTCACAAACATACTTAATGGGTTACTAGTTTGAAATGGGTCCCCCATGCTTGACACAAGCTTTCCATCTGTGCTTGGTCCCCACTAGAATTTTCCACTTAATCCCCTCTTATTCATGTCTTCTTTACATGTTTCAATATGGTTAAGTGTTCCTAATCGTATTTCACATGCCACCCATGTCACCCACTTAACCCCCATGTCCCACCACATGTTTATCTTGGTTAAGTGTTACTTAATTCATTATAACCGTAATCTTGTAAGACCTCCCACATTAGACTCCTGTTTGCGGTTGCTGGATTTGCCGGGCGGGTCCGCGCAGTCTTATACCGCAAACGTGTCTAACCTCGTGTCATTACAACTGTTATGCATTTAATTTATGCCTTCGACCTCTCACATTAGACTACCGTTTGTGGTTGCTGGATTTGCCGGGCAGGTCCGGGCAGTCTTACACCACAAATGAGTCTAACCTCGTGTCTTAGGCGTTTATTATTACAAATTATTGCACCCTAATATGAATTAATTATCCCTATTCAAATTTCCAATAATTTCCAAATTATGTCCAAAATTGTCACCTAAATTATGTCCATACTCTTTAGGTATAAAAATTATACCAATTAATGTCTCAAATTAATTTATATGCATTTAAATCCATTTTTTGCCAATTCACAATTTACATAATTAATATTTTCCCATTATCCCCACGTTGTTCGTACGTTTTAACATGAAATATGTCAGACTCGCAAATAGTCTAACTTATAAAAAGAAAAGCAACATCACAACTTGCATAACACATAAAATAGATCTAAGAATTATAACATAAGTTTTCATAGCCAAGAACTTGCATAGGCAATGAACATACATAATTTTACATAAACTATCATGGATATGAATATAGATCTAAACATAAAAATGTGAACTTGTACATAAATACGGTTTTTCACCTAAACTTAAATAAATAGTGAATTTGCATATAGATTCCTATAAACTTGCATATGGATCTAAACATGTAAATTTGTGTCACATGTGTAATGGCGCGTTTTGTTAGCTGTCGAATAATTAATTAATTTAATGATTTATATATCGATTTGGCGATATCGATAACTTAAAGTACAACGTTCGAACTTATAATTTATAATTATAATTAAAACGAACCTGAAACGTCGGGGCAGTTCGCAATTTGGCGATTCGAACTTCAACTGAATATATAGAATCCGTTTTAAGTCGAATTTCTGTGAAACAAGAAACGTACGGATCTGTTGAACTATATTTTTCATATGGAAGAGAAAAATCGAGATTTCGTCGGATAGATTTTTATCTGCGTCCAAATCAAATTTTAGAAAGGTCGCTGTGAAATTCCTTTATAATTTGCGACGCTTTATATACGTTATAGATGGATTTTCAGTATAAACTGAATATCGAGATAATCTGAAATCTTAAATATCAAGACGAAAATTCTGATATGATATTCTGGAGCTGTATGGTATGCCACTGTGAATATAGACAAGAATAATTAATTTTAAATAATTAATTTAATAATATTAAAAGATATTTATATATTTAAATAGACTATTTAGAGCGTTAAAAATAGCCACTCTTGCAAACGAAGTCGGAATTCGACGAAACCAGTTTTGTTGGATCCGCAATGTAAAATAGTTGATAGATTCCAAGATTCGTGATTGTTAGAGTCAGTGTGTGACCGCATGGATTTTTAGAGTGGAAAATAGTCAGTATTTTGACAGTTAAAAATACGCTGTGTGAGCATGCGGAGTCAGAATTTGATGAAACCAGTTTCGTTGGGACCGTAATGTCGAACTCTAGCTACATGTCTAGTTTCATAATTTTTGAATATCGTGTGTGATCACATGGATTTTTAGAAGACTGGAACGAATACAAAACAATAAAAGAAAATATCTAAAACTAAATTAGTGGTCCTAAACAAGGCCACACGTTCATTGTTTCAGCCACCAGTTCTGTGTGGTTTCAAACAAGAAGATGTGGAAGAAGAAAATCCACACGAATTAAATTAAAAAGCTATAAATACTCCTTAAAAGCTTTCTAAACCTAAAACACTCTTCTCTGCTTTGGACAATAAGCAGGCCGCCAATTTTTAATTTCTTCAATCAAGCAAATCGCGAGCTGTAGTTGATGAAATCCTGAGATGTTAGGTCCGTTCAACTCGAATGTGTATGAGCTTCATTTTTGTGTGTTTAGTTTTCAGTTCGACGTCGATCCCTGATACCCCACTATTGCTTCAGCGACGCTAGGGCAAGAGGTGGAAGCGAAATGGGTTGGCCGAAGGGTGTCTCGATGGTATAGGTGTATTCGCGGTGGTGAGCACTTTCAGATGGCGGAGTTTGGTGAAATTCCGACACAAAAAGTGTCGATGCTGACACTGAGGCATGGACAAGGTCTGAAATCAAATGGGAATCGGTGAGTTCGAGTTCGACAATATGGGTATGGGGCTGACGAGGATTCGAAGAGAAGAGGGTTGGAGAATTCAATTTGAAGTTTAGTGGTGAAACGCCGGAGAGAAGGGGGATCGAACGGATGAGGATGGCGTTGGTTTTTACTGGAGTTCGGTGTATAGGTCTCGGTGGAAGAAGAATGAATAGGAGCAGGTACGGGTTTGTTAAGATGGGATGGGCCAGGGTTAAACGGAATCGAGAACCGTAAGATCCGTTGGGATCGTAAGGACGGACACTACACGCTGGAACTGACTGAAAGTGGATTGGGGCTCGTTTGGATTTATGGAAAAATAAACTGTTTGATTCAAATCAAGCAACAGTTTATCGTTCTTTAACGATGAACTGCAAATGTGAGTAAAACTCACCAACTCTGAACAATTATATTTTTATAATGTATTTTTAGAACTGTTAATCATCTGTTGATTGTTGTGTGTTGGTTGATTGATTGAACTGCTAGTCAGTTAGTGAAAATTATATATATATATATATATATATATGTGTGTGTGTGTGTGTGTGTGTGTAATTATATATATATATATAAACTGTAACACCCCACACCCGCTATGGTCACTCTCTATGGGAATGCCATAACATCGGCGGAGTATTTTAGTGAATATAGAACAGAGAAATTACAGCAAGACAGATATAAGTAATACTTGAAATTTAAAACATCATCTCATAACAGCGGAAATAAACATGTCTGGTTACATTACAAAACCATAATAAGAGTTAAGTACAAATATCCATTCTTGCTAAATAAAAATACATAATCCCAATACATGAACTGATAGCCATAAAAGAAAAGGAAAGCTGAGCTCTACATCTATGGTCCAAACTCCAAGAGTAGATAAAGCAAACTGATCAAGGCCCGCTAGCACTAGGCCCAACCTGAGGACCTGAGGGGAAAAAGATAAAAACAACTGGGTCAGACATAAGCCTGAGTGAGCCCTATAACCTTAACAATACAATTATTAAAGTAATTAGGGTATGACATGAACTCGGTACGGTACCTTTGGGGATAATGACTACACTAAGTAGCCAACAACATAGGATGAACTAAGATAACCGTAAAGACGCATCTACCCACCCAAGGATAATTACTAACTGCACCACACCAGTCATTCCTACTCAAAGGTTGATCCCACCCAAGGACTTAAAAGAAAGATATAACTAGTAGTTTCATGTACCCCTAGCTGACCACATAGGTGCCGTCTGCCCCTATCTCCACTAGGTGTACCCCACTACCCCAAGCGATCGGCTCCCTAACGTAGATACCCGTGCTGGACCCACAGTGGGGTGTATCACTCCCCCTAAAGTGGCAACCCAATATTATCCACGGTGCACGGCTTATACCTACACGATGCAACAACGACTTATCTACCAGCCCGGGTCCACACACGCATATGAAACCCGTTGGACTCGCGTTGCCACCGCTAACCCGTTTTGGCCTCTTATAGTCAAGCCCAATATGCGTGTCCCGTCACCCGACTAGAGTCGGGCCCACAAAGATACGTTTGGGATATTGGTTGAAATGGGCCCCCACAAGCTACCCACCTAAGCTTGTTACTTATCTAGTGTATCCCACTTAACCCTTTAATCATGTTTAATTACATGTTTCCACTTGGTTAAGTATTCTAATCGTATTTTCTATTGCCACCCAAGGCAACCCACTAGATTTCCACATGCCACCCAAGGCACCCACTTAACCCCTCATGCTCTACTACATGCTTATCTGGTTAAGTGTTTCTTAATTAATTAAGACCGTGATTCTCATAAAGACCTCTCACATTAGACTATCTTTTATGACCGCTGGTTAAGCCGGTTGGGTCCGGGCAGCCTTATGTCATAACCGAGTCTAACCTCGTGTCTTTATATTAATCACGTATTTAGTTTGTGCCTAAGACCCCTCACATTGGGCTAACATTTGTAGCAACTGGTTAAGCCGGTTGGGTCCGGGCAGTTTTACGCTACAAATGAGTCCAACCTCGTGTCTTAGTCGATTAATTACACCTAATTAATCACCCCATATTAATTATCCCTAATTAATATCAAGTTTTTCATAACATGGGTAGACCTAACTCAATAGGTAAATTCCCATGGGGTAGACCTAACTCAATAGGTAAATTCCCACTTATGTTAATTTATTTTTACGGTATGCTTAATCATACCCAACCATACTTTTAATTAACATATTTATTAACCCCATCGTTCCCCATGTAAATCGTTCTCATAAAGGGAAGATCCATCACAAATATCATGGGTTAAACCAAATATTAGCATATACTTTGTCATGGGTTAAGAGGATGTCAACTTGCATATATGAGCATATATTAACCCAACTTGCATTTAAGCATACACATAACTTGCATAATTATTCACATAACTTCATAAGCATGCATAACATGTTAATCTTGCATTTGAGCATACACATAACTTGCATATTCATTCACATAACTTCATAAGCATGCATAACATGTTAATCTTGCATTTGAGCATACACATAACTTGCATATTTATTCACATAACTTCATAAGCATGCATAACATGTTAATCTTGCATTTGAGCATACACATAACTTGCATATTTATTCACATAACTTCATAAGCATGCATAACATGTTAATCTTGCATTTGAGCATACACATAGCTTGCATATTCATTCACATAACTTCATAAGCATGCATAACATGTTACATAATAGATCAATGTCCAATCTTAGTGTTTTGCATCATAATCATCATGAAACATAGCACCAAACTTGCATAAAGATATAACATTAACTTGCATAAAAAAAATGTCATGACCACATACACTAAACTTGCATGACATAGAGCACATAACTTGCAAAACACATAACATATACAATATTAAGCTTGCATAAACACATTGATCCACAAACATAACCATACATCCTCATATCCTATCTTAATCAATTTAACAATTGATTATTAAGGGGATAGAAGCTCACCAAAACAAAATTAGCAAACTAATGAAGAAGATTAAGAGGCTAGAAGTTGATTTGGAATGCTATCCCTTCACTAATTTTGATGGAGGCTCTCTCTCAAGTTTCAATTTGCCATAGTTTAGTTACTAGATTTAATTATGAATCAATTAGGGTAGGGTTAGGGTCTTATTTATAGGATTAGGTGAGTGTTTTAGGCCCTTAGATTAACCCTAGATTAGATTAGGACCCTTAGATTTAGGAAATCTCTAGAACCAGCCCTCCTAGCCAGCCTAAAACCCAACCTGGTGCAACCTGGTGCACCCAGGTTCACTGAACGGTGCCACCCTGTCGACAGGCAAGTCGACAGGCATGTCGACACCCCTGTCGACAGGCCTGTCGACAGCCCTGTCGACATGGGTTGGGCGGGAAGCTTCCCGCCTGACCCCGCCTGGCCCATTCCAAATCTGAATATTTAAATTTTTAAATCTGTTTTAGTTTTTGAATTTTCTGCAAACTTCATTGGGCCATAACTGGGCCATACGGACTCCGATTTTCGAAAACTCGGACTCTATTTCGCGTATTTTTCCGAGACGAACGTAATGACGCAGCCCGTTTCCCCCAATTCCCACGTCTGAGATTATTTATCCTGTAATTAGTGAATTTTAGTATTAACTAAAATTCGGGGTGTTACATTCTCCCCTCCTTAAAGGATCTCGTCCCCGAAATCTCTAAGCTAAGGAGAATGCATATCCTACCATCCAAACAACCATCTACTCAAATAATCAACCATGGGCATCCATTGTCCTTAAACAGTTTCTAATGATGTATGAGCATATGCAAAAAGTGTGTGTATATGTCCCCTGTCTAATGTATGAACATATGCAAACCATGATAGTGCCATGCATCCATTATGTATGCGAGAGAACCCTATCGACACATACAATATCTACATGAGTGCACAATCATTCACCAAAATGCATCATCCATGTGATAACACAACCATTATACATCCATAAATATATTTTCCTACACACAATTTTATGCAATATGCAATATGAAGTGACTGAGCCGATCTAGTGCCTAGAGTGTGTGTATATGCATCCACGAGCAACCACTAGCAAACACTTGCATCCACTTGCATCCATCAACCATAACATGTCTCAAACACATGTTTCAACCATAGGTTTACCCTATCTAAAGGTCAAAGGTACTAACGAGAGGACATACCAAAGATAAGATAAGTACTAGACAAGCGATAAAGGAGAAAGTAAAGACATACCCTCAAAAAGAAATGGGTACAATGAACGCATCTTCGCTTCCGTCTCCCAAGTTGCGTTGCTCTCATCTTCTCCCCATTGCACCTTGACTAGTTGAACCTCTCTGTTTCTCAACTTCCTAGTCTCTGACCCAAGGATGCGAGTAGGAGCTCGTCGGATAGTCGCATCACGCTCTATCTCTACATCTCTAAGCAAGCTCGGCTCTACCACCTCTGCCGTCTCATGTAAGCATTTTCTCAGATGTGATACATGAAATACATCATGAACACCACTAAGTCTGTCGGGCAATTCCACTCTATAAGCCATCCGTCCAATCCTTTCCTTAATAGGAAACGGCCCAACAAACCTCGGTGCTAACTTCCCAACGGATCCAAAGCGAACAACATTTCTCAACGGAGATACCTTAACAAAAACCATATCCCCAACCTCAAACTCAAGATCCGTCCTTCTTTTGTCCGCATAAGATTTTTGCCTATCCTGTGCTGCCTTCATCCTTCTTCGAATCAAGTCAATCTTCTCAGAAGTCTCCCTAATCATATCAGGCCCAAGCAAGATCTTATCCGTAGACTCCCACCAACACGTAGGAGATCGACAAGGCCTTCCATAGAGAGCTTCGAAAGGAGCCATACCAATACTGGACTGAAAGCTGTTATTATATGCGAACTCCACCAATGGAAGATGCTCTTCCCATGTACCTCCAAAATCTAAGATACAAAGCCTCAAAAGGTCTTCTAGAACACGATTCACCCTCTCGGTCTGGCCATCCGTCTGAGGATGATATGCGGTGCTCAGACACAATTGAGTCCCCACTGCTTCTTGCAAACTTCTCCAGAACTCGCTAGTGAAGATAGGATCTCGATCACTCACTATGCTAGAGGGTACCCCATGCAATCGAACTATCTCTCGAAGATATACTGAAGCTAGCCATGGAGCAGTCCTCTTGCTCTTCACAGGTATGAAATGGGCGCTCTTAGTAAGTCTGTCTACCACCACCCAAATTCCTGTATTACCCTTTCTCGACCTGGGTAACCCGTCAATAAAATCCATCGAGCCGCTATCCCACTTCCATTGCGGAACCTCCAATGGGTGAAGCAACCCACCTGGTTTCTTTTGCTCCGCCTTCACTTGCTGGCACACCAAACATTGAGCGACATACTCGGCCACATCTTTCTTCATACCGGCCCAGAAGAAAACCCTCTTCATATCTTGGTACATCTTATCCCCACCGGGATGAATGGTCATCCTAGAACGGTGTGCATCATCAAGAATAGCCTTCCTCAACCCTTCATCTAGCGGTACACAAAGTCTACCGTCCCTACGCAAGCACCCCCTATCGTCTAGGGTGTACCTACTCAAATGGCTGGACGACTCCCCCCTTATGAGCTTTCCCACCAACTCAACCAACTGTGGGTCGTCCCTCTGTGCTTCTCCAATCCGCCCCAAAAGAGTAGGTCTAACTTCCAAGGAAGCTAGCAAACCGGGTACATAATCAATGGAAGGTCTGAAATCAAACATCGAGATAAATTCCAAGCTTCGTCGTTCCACGAACAATGGACTCAAGGACAACCTCTTCCTACTCAAGGCGTCCGCCACCACGTTACCCTTGCCAGGGGTATACGCTATCTCGAAATCATAGGATGCTAAGAATTCCATCCACCTTTGCTGTCTTAGATTTAAATCCTTCTGAGAGAATAAGTACTTCAGTGATTTATGGTCAGTGAACAACTCGAAGCTTTCACCAAGAAGATAATGGCGCCAAATCTTAAGCGCAAAAACAATAGCGGCCAGCTCTAGATCATGGGTAGGGTAATTTTTCTCATGTGCCCTTAACTGCCTTCCACCATAGGCTATTACCCTTCCCTCTTGCATTAAGACTGCGCCAAGTCCTGTCCCACAGGCATCGGTATAGACAACAAATGGCTTGCTCCCATCTGGCAATACTAAAACTGGAGCCGTGGTTAAAGCTCTCTTTAACCGTCGGAACGCATCATCACAATCTACGTCCCATACAAAAACAAGATTCTTCTTTGTTAAGCGGGTTAATGGGGCTGATATCTTCGCGAAGTCTTTAATAAACTTCCTATAATAACCCGCCAACCCCAAGAAACTTCTTACTTCGGTAGCATTCTTCGGAACCTTCCAATCCTGAATTGATACTACCTTCGCGGGATCCACAGCTATCCCTTCCTTGGAGACCACGTGCCCCAAGAACCGCACTTCCTTCCTCCAGAAGTGACATTTAGAGAATTTAGCCTTAAGGCTATGTGCTCGAAGAGTCTTCAATACCTCCCCAAGATGTAGGGCATGCTCTTCTTCACTCTTAGAAAATACTAAGATATCATCCACAAAGACCACCACAAATTTATTAAGGAACTCCCTGAACACCCTACTCATCAAATCAACAAAGTATGCAGGGGCGTTCGTCAACCCAAATGGCATCACCAGCCACTCATAGAAACCATCCAGAGTTCTAAAGGAAGTCTTGTCTATGCTATCCTCAGCCACTCTCAACTGATGAAACCCCGTGGCTAAGTCCAACTGAGAGAATACTGAAGCGCCAACCAACTGATCGAAAAGATCATCAATCCTCGGCAATGGGTGTCTATTCTTCTTTGTGAGCTTGTTGAGTTCTCTATAGTCTACACAAAGTCTGAGGGACCCATCTGCCTTTGTAGCAAATACTACCGGAGCACCCCACTCCGATATGCTCCGTCTTATGAACCCCTTCTCAAGTAACTCCCCTACTTGCTTATGGAGTTCCCTCCGCTCACGAGGAGCCATGTGGCGCACTGGTAAAGATACCGGTTTAGCATTATCCACCAAATATATTCGGAAGTCAATCTCCCGGTTCGGAGGTAAGCCCTTCACCTCCTCAAACACATCCGGATATTCCCGGACCACTCTCATAGATTGCAAACTCTCGACCGAAGCGTCAAGCGATTCAAGATAACTTAGCATAACAGAGTCCATGGGATTACAAGAAATCTCGAGAGTGTTACCCAAGCGGGTCATGAGCCTAACAACTCTCCTTTCGCAATCAAGAACGGCACCATTACTGGATAACCAGTCCATGCCCAAAATCAACCCATAGCCCGTGAAGCCCAATACAAAAGCATCACATCTAAACTCAATGCTAAGTATAGAAATCTTCAAACCCAAACATATCATAGACAAATAAGTGGAGCCCCCAATTGGGTTTGAAACAACCAAGGGATCATCTACCAGACTGGTGTCTAAGTGCAGTGACTCAACTAATGATGATGAGATAAACGAATGCGATGCGCCTGAATCAAACAATGTACGGACAGGATGATCAAATAGAAAAACCAGACTTTCAACGGAAATAATTCTACCTCTCTGCTGAACCGGTGGAACTGAGAGAGCCTGAACTTGCCCCCCTGCCTGAGCTGGTGCCATTAGAACTTGCACCTGACCTCCTGAGGTAGATCCCGCCCTTTGCCCCTTCTTAGGACAATCTTTTATTAGATGCCCTGCTTCGCCACAGTGGAAGCAGCCTGTCTTCTTCTTCTTGCGACAATCCTTGCTTAGGTGGCCAGGTGTCCCACAATTGAAACACTTCTTCTTCTTGTCCTTGCCACCGTTGCCTTTCCCACCTTTGTTTTGTTGTTGTTGCTGAGGTCTCTTTTGATCTCCCTTCTTCTCGGGTGCCTTATTAGCATTGGGACCCTTTTCTTCTTCATGCATGAGTGCCATGTCAACTAACTTCTCAAAGGTGGCCCCCATCGGGATATGAGTCATAGCCAACCCATGCATTGGTTCATTCAAGCCTTTCACGAACCTCAAAGCCTTCTTCTCCGGTGTATTCACCATATCTAGGCCAAACCTTGCCAATTGATTAAACTTGTTGACATATTCCTTCACCGAGAGATTTCCTTGCTTTAGAGTCAAGAATCTTTCCATATACAAGTTTTCCTCCGCCCTTGAGAGAAACTTTGCCACAAATCTTTGCCTAAAATCCGCCCAAGAGTCAACGGGGCGTTCTCCATTAGTGACCTCCCACCAGAATGAGGCCTCTCCCTTCATTAACCAAGCAGCCAACTTGACTTTCTTTCCTTCTTCCATCTCAAAGATATCCATCAACTCTTCCACCTCCTTAAGCCAATCCCTAGCCTCCACAAAAGTTTCAGATCCTTGAAAAGGTTTCCCTCCCATAGCTTTGAATTCCTTACAAGTCTTAGCAAAAGTATCCGTGCGAGGAGGAGGGGGAGGAGGAAGATCGGGTGCTACGGTTGGTGGAGGAACATTTGCTGGACCCGCAGTGGTGGCCCTAGCCTCCATCAATCTCCTATACCATACTGGTACCGTCACACCCTCCGGAAAGTTAAGATCCTCAGCCATGCTGAAACGAAAAAGGAAAGATTCAAAACGGAGAATTCGAAAGACAAAGATATGGCTATTGGGATTATGCTTTTCTTTCAAAAACTTTTCTCTTTAAAGACATGTTTTTGAAAATATCTCTTCCAAAAATGTTTTTAGAAAAATAGTTTTCTAAAAATTTTATCTGTTCCGGTAACCTTTGCTCTGATACCACGTGTAACACCCCACACCCGCTATGGTCACTCTCTATGGGAATGCCATAACATCGGCGGAGTATTTTAGTGAATATAGAACAGAGAAATTACAGCAAGACAGATATAAGTAATACTTGAAATTTAAAACATCATCTCATAACAGCGGAAATAAACATGTCTGGTTACATTACAAAACCATAATAAGAGTTAAGTACAAATATCCATTCTTGCTAAATAAAAATACATAATCCCAATACATGAACTGATAGCCATAAAAGAAAAGGAAAGCTGAGCTCTACATCTATGGTCCAAACTCCAAGAGTAGATAAAGCAAACTGATCAAGGCCCGCTAGCACTAGGCCCAACCTGAGGACCTGAGGGGAAAAAGATAAAAACAACTGGGTCAGACATAAGCCTGAGTGAGCCCTATAACCTTAACAATACAATTATTAAAGTAATTAGGGTATGACATGAACTCGGTACGGTACCTTTGGGGATAATGACTACACTAAGTAGCCAACAACATAGGATGAACTAAGATAACCGTAAAGACGCATCTACCCACCCAAGGATAATTACTAACTGCACCACACCAGTCA
This sequence comes from Allium sativum, assembly GCA_030737875.1. NCBI lineage: Eukaryota > Viridiplantae > Streptophyta > Magnoliopsida > Asparagales > Amaryllidaceae > Allium > Allium sativum. The sequence goes on from CM060925.1 coordinate 218,695,911, forward strand.
TTCCTACTCAAAGGTTGATCCCACCCAAGGACTTAAAAGAAAGATATAACTAGTAGTTTCATGTACCCCTAGCTGACCACATAGGTGCAGTCTGCCCCTATCTCCACTAGGTGTACCCCACTACCCCAAGCGATCGGCTCCCTAACGTAGATACCCGTGCTGGACCCACAGTGGGGTGTATCACTCCCCCTAAAGTGGCAACCCAATATTATCCACGGTGCACGGCTTATACCTACACGATGCAACAACGGCTTATCTACCAGCCCGGGTCCACACACGCATATGAAACCCGTTGGACTCGCGTTGCCACCGCTAACCCGTTTTGGCCTCTTATAGTCAAGCCCAATATGCGTGTCCCGTCACCCGACTAGAGTCGGGCCCACAAAGATACGTTTGGGATATTGGTTGAAATGGGCCCCCACAAGCTACCCACCTAAGCTTGTTACTTATCTAGTGTATCCCACTTAACCCTTTAATCATGTTTAATTACATGTTTCCACTTGGTTAAGTATTCTAATCGTATTTTCTATTGCCACCCAAGGCAACCCACTAGATTTCCACATGCCACCCAAGGCACCCACTTAACCCCTCATGCTCTACTACATGCTTATCTGGTTAAGTGTTTCTTAATTAATTAAGACCGTGATTCTCATAAAGACCTCTCACATTAGACTATCTTTTATGACCGCTGGTTAAGCCGGTTGGGTCCGGGCAGCCTTATGTCATAACCGAGTCTAACCTCGTGTCTTTATATTAATCACGTATTTAGTTTGTGCCTAAGACCCCTCACATTGGGCTAACATTTGTAGCAACTGGTTAAGCCGGTTGGGTCCGGGCAGTTTTACGCTACAAATGAGTCCAACCTCGTGTCTTAGTCGATTAATTACACCTAATTAATCACCCCATATTAATTATCCCTAATTAATATCAAGTTTTTCATAACATGGGTAGACCTAACTCAATAGGTAAATTCCCATGGGGTAGACCTAACTCAATAGGTAAATTCCCACTTATGTTAATTTATTTTTACGGTATGCTTAATCATACCCAACCATACTTTTAATTAACATATTTATTAACCCCATCGTTCCCCATGTAAATCGTTCTCATAAAGGGAAGATCCATCACAAATATCATGGGTTAAACCAAATATTAGCATATACTTTGTCATGGGTTAAGAGGATGTCAACTTGCATATATGAGCATATATTAACCCAACTTGCATTTAAGCATACACATAACTTGCATAATATTCACATAACTTCATAAGCATGCATAACATGTTAATCTTGCATTTGAGCATACACATAACTTGCATATTCATTCACATAACTTCATAAGCATGCATAACATGTTAATCTTGCATTTGAGCATACACATAACTTGCATATTTATTCACATAACTTCATAAGCATGCATAACATGTTAATCTTGCATTTGAGCATACACATAACTTGCATATTTATTCACATAACTTCATAAGCATGCATAACATGTTAATCTTGCATTTGAGCATACACATAGCTTGCATATTCATTCACATAACTTCATAAGCATGCATAACATGTTACATAATAGATCAATGTCCAATCTTAGTGTTTTGCATCATAATCATCATGAAACATAACACCAAACTTGCATAAAGATATAACATTAACTTGCATAAAAAAAAATGTCATGACCACATACACTAAACTTGCATGACATAGAGCACATAACTTGCAAAACACATAACATATACAATATTAAGCTTGCATAAACACATTGATCCACAAACATAACCATACATCCTCATATCCTATCTTAATCAATTTAACAATTGATTATTAAGGGGATAGAAGCTCACCAAAAAAAAATTAGCAAACTAATGAAGAAGATTAAGAGGCTAGAAGTTGATTTGGAATGCTATCCCTTCACTAATTTTGATGGAGGCTCTCTCTCAAGTTTCAATTTGCCATAGTTTAGTTACTAGATTTAATTATGAATCAATTAGGGTAGGGTTAGGGTCTTATTTATAGGATTAGGTGAGTGTTTTAAGCCCTTAGATTAACCCTAGATTAGATTAGGACCCTTAGATTTAGGAAATCTCTAGAACCAGCCCTCCTAGCCAGCCTAAAACCCAACCTGGTGCAACCTGGTGCACCCAGGTTCACTGAACGGTGCCACCCTGTCGACAGGCAAGTCGACAGGCATGTCGACACCCCTGTCGACAGGCCTGTCGACAGCCCTGTCGACATGGGTTGGGCGGGAAGCTTCCCGCCTGACCCCGCCTGGCCCATTCCAAATCTGAATATTAAAATTTTTAAATCTGTTTTAGTTTTTGAATTTTCTGCAAACTTCATTGGGCCATAACTGGGCCATACGGACTCCGATTTTCGAAAACTCGGACTCTATTTCGCGTATTTTTCCGAGACGAACGTAATGACGCAGCCCGTTTCCCCCAATTCCCACGTCTGAGATTATTTATCCTGTAATTAGTGAATTTTAGTATTAACTAAAATTCGGGGTGTTACATAAACCGTTAAATATTTATATATTGATTCTGCTATAAGAATAATTTATATTGAACTGGAAGTGATGATAATCATATTGTGTAACATCTGTGGATGCAGGGAGACAGGTTGGAGGAATCCGACTGGATTCCTCAACAGTTATTTTATTGTTTTTCATATATTGTTATATGATATGTTATAAAATCTGTGGGAAATTATATGTGCTTGGACGATATTGAACATCGTGATTTGATATGATTGAATACCATAACATACCGAAATGTTGATAAGGGGATTTTCAATGTTTATATTGAAAATGAATCTTATTTATAAAATCGATAGGATTTTATAAAAAGGAAAACATTTATTTAATTAGAAAATAAATAAATGAAAAAGGAAACATTTATTTAGAAAATAAATGAAATAAAATAGAAACATTTATTTAGAAAATAAATGAATTTGAATATAAAGGAATATTTATTTAGGAAATAAATAAAGGAACATTTATTTAGATTATAAATAAATGGAATAAAGGAATATTTATTTAGGGAATAAATAAAGGAACACTTGTTCGGAAAATAAGTAGAATTATACAAGGATAGATTTAAACACGTGCTTCGCACACAAGTATAACACGATATGGATTTTTTGGAGATATTAAATAGGAAATCTATTTTTAACAGATAAAGTAAGAAGATTTAATTTATAAATAATGTTTTATAAATTAAATAAAATATTTATTGTTTGATAAATGGGATATATAAGTTTGAACTTATATAGAGAAGTAGGAATTGTTTTTAACACCGATAAAGTAAATAAACGCCGTTAAAGGGAAATCCTTAGAAGGGGAGAAACATTATTAAAGGAACATTTATAAAGTGAAGAACTGTTACTAAAAGTAAATCTTATAAATGAATAAACGTTGTTAAAGGAAATCTTTTGAAATGAATAAACGTTATAAAAAGGAGTTAATCGAATTTAGTTATTCGAAATGAGTTATTCGAATTAGATATTTGAATAGAGTTAAACACATTAGAGTTATTCGAATAGAGTTAAACACGTAAGAGTTAATTGAATATTAGTTATTCAATTTGAGTTAATCGAATTTAGTTATTCGAGAAGAGTAAATCGAATTAGTTATTCAAAGGAGTTAATCAATTAAGTTATTCGAATTAGTTATTCGAAGGAGTAAATCAAATTAAGTTAATCGATTAGAGTTGAGTTAATCGATTTGGGTTAAGTTATCGAGTTAAGTATTCGAGTTAAGATTTATCGAGTTAAGTAATCGAGTTAAGTAATCGAGTTGAGATAATCGAGTTAAGAAAATCAAGTTAAGTTAATCGAAAAAGTTATTCGATAAGAGTAAATCCATTTAAGTTAATCGGATGTTAGTTATTCGATAAGAATTGACACATTTAAGAAAATCGAATATTTGTTATTCGATAAGAGTTAATGAAATAGAGCCAACCAAGAAGAGTTATTCGAATATTAGTTATTCGATGGGAGTTAATCGAAATAGAGTTTATCGAATATAAGTTATTAAAAAGGGAGAGTTAATCGAATAGAGGTTTCTCGAAAGAGAGTTATACGTCGAATTCAATTATAGCGAATTCAGGAAAGTACTATTTACTTTCCAGGGTTTAAATCAAGATTTAGTTATTGATTTAGAAATTAGGTGTCTGTTAAATTATTCGAGTTAGGAAATAAATTTATAATTTAGGTTAGATATTTTAGGGGTAGGAATTATAACGTTATAGTTATAATCAAACGTTGTCATATAAGAAGTGGATTCGTAACCTGAATCCGAGAATTTGTGTAAACAGATGATTGTAAAAAAGTGAGTGATGAACTTCATCTATTTCACAGTAAAGGACGTTGTTCAATTAAGGTCTGCGAGGTAATTATACCCCAACTTGATTGACTTCAGAATTGACAAAGGAATAGTTGTGGTTCGATCTAAAAGGTTGATTAGGAATAAAGTTAAGGAATAAGCGATAAATGGATTAAGCGATAAATGGATTAAGCGAAACGATGTTTTATACAACGTTCATTGGAAATCCGTAAAGGAGATTTGGAAACGTTTTCCAAATATAGTCAGATATGTTTTCTAAACATAGAAAGTGAAATGTTTTCATAATAAGAAATTAAGAAATAGAGTTAAGCAAATTTATAAACTGACTGGAGATTTGTTAAGTTGAACGGTGTCCTAAGTGACGATCAAATGTTGGTTTCAACCTTCGGGATTTATACTTAGGAGTTGTTCTCTTAGTGGTTTACCGTTCTGGACTAATAGTTGTGAAATAATAGTGATGCGTAAATAAGCTATGGAAATGTTTTCCAATGATTAATAACATATATTTTCTAAATACATGAAATAAGGAAATATGAACATATATATGTATATGATGATTGATCGATCGAATTTCCATTTGGAAATAAGATCGTTGTTTGTACAACGACATGTTTTTATTTGATAGTTGAATCACAGACTATCAATGTTTTGACCCTATTTACGTTGTAAATATGGAGAGACCGGTTGGATTATTATCCGAAGAACCACTCCGTATTAGCATAAGCGTTGCGAATCAAGTACGCTGAAGATAATTGAAGACGGAGTGAAGTGCAAGGGCTATTGTGAAAAGCCTAGGTAGGATGGATTCACTGAATAGTGCCTTCGGTTTATTCAGTCCCAGAACAACGTATATGGACGAGTGTCTGACAAAGTATTCTTAACGAATCATATATGTTGATCTCTTTAAACGTATTACGTTGGTGGCGGAGAAATTCGTTTCTCTTAGCTTTTATACCCGTGATGCCTTGAGAAATCGATAATGATTTGGCGGGTATGACGATGTGGCATTCAAAGTAATTGAAGAAATAATCTGTCAAAGTGATAAACGTGACCTCAAAACCTCACAACCGGAAAATAACAGAAGTTGGGCTAGGCAGCATGGCTAGTTGGGCCATACCCAAGCAGGGTGTATTATCACCATCTAGAGAATATTCAATTGTACTTCTTTATAATCTATTTCAATGCTGTCCCTTATCGGGAAGGATGGTTGCTGATCCCAACCATCGGTGATAATATATTCGCTACACTCAAGCTAAATGAGTGGACGGTCATGTGTGGCCGGGTTGCAAGACGTACTTGTTGAACCCTAGTGTATCTCCTCTAGAGTACACTGATCGGAAGGTGCTCCCATACCTTGTCTGTTGGAATCCAATCTCCAATAAGCTCTCACGGTTTATTTGTATACTATGTATGTGGAACGTGAGATGCAAGCGTTCTGCTAGATTGATATCTATTTGTATTTAGACATTATTATAATATCAGAAAGGTATCCTTTATTTAACCAAGTGTTGGAGTTTTATTCACACCAGTCCCATGAGTGACCCGGAGTTTATTTTGTTTGTTTTCCCTAAACTCTTGGGTGCCTAAATTTGTACGGGCAGTCAAGTAGTCGGGATTTTTCAGGTACACTTGGAGAGCTTGGAGCAGGAGGCTTCAGGATTGTAGCTATTATTATTCCGCTGTGTTGTTAAGTGTTGTACTTTGAAATGGTATGTATATACGAGTACTGATTTGTATTTCAAAGTTATGTTATATTTTATTCGTTCCGCTGTGAGATTCGTGTTTACTCTGATGATGTAAGTTCTTCTTCTTCTTCTATTCTATTAGTTCTATCTTTTCTTCCTCACCCTCTACTTTCTCTCACTAACATCTCGGAATTTTCGACTCTCGAGGAGTCGAAAATTTCCAGCCGTTACAACATGTTTTGCATATAAACTAGCATATGTATATACTTGATTCATATATGAACTTGTGTACAATTCACACATAGACTTGCATAAGATTCATTATTCAAACTAACATACGATTTAACATTCCCAACTTGCATAAGATTCACATACGAATTAGCATATGATTTAACGTCCAAACTTGCATAAGATTCACATATGAATTAACATATGATTTAACAACCCAAACTTGCATAAGGTTCACATATGAATTAACAAATGTTTTAACATCCCAAACTTGCATAAAATGAATCAAGTTAAATATGAAATAGATCTACAAAGTTAAAAAACGACATGCGATTCAACAGACATGTTCTCATAATCCAATTACAACCCATCATAAATAATTTAATAATTATATTGTGAAAGAAATAGTACTCACAAACAAAAGAACAGTCTTGTTTTTCTAGAATCTGTTTTCTGAAACTGAATTGCTCACTTTTGATGTAGACTAATTGTTATTCTAATTTAGGTTAGATTTGATTTTGATTCTTGCTTCTATCTTGCTTTTGAGTTGAAAGAGAACGACGGCTACTCTAGGTTCACCATTGACAACATGATGGCTCTTGGTATGAATTAGTTTGATTTTAAGTTGAGGGTTAGGTTGCTTATGTAGAATTTTAATTAATTGAGAGCCGTCAGATTAACCTAGAAGCAATCAAGACCATCCAGACAAGATAGAATAACTACCTCATCCCTAATGACTCAACTGTGTGTCAAAACATCGTCACATTTCAGATCTGCCCGAGGGGGTAGGTCGACCCCCAGGTCGACCTGTATGGGTAGGTCGACCCCCAGGTCGACCCCCTGGTCGACCTGGCCCTTGGGCAAGAGAATTCCCGCCCAGCCTACTCCCCTGTTTGAATTTTGAATTTCAAATTTTCTGAACCTGAGCTGTTTTAAATTCTGAAACTTCAGATGGCCATATCTTCTTCATACAGAGTCCAATTCACGCAAACTCGGACTCTATCTCAAGCAGAATTCCGAGACGAACGCAATGGCGTAACCCGTTTCCCTTATTTCTCAAATTTGAAATTAAGTATTCTTAAATTCATTAATTTTTTAATATTTAAAATTGTGGGGTGTTACATTCTCCCCTCCTTAAAGGATTTCTCCCCCGAAATCTCCAAGTTAAGGAGAATGTATGTCCTAACATCCAATCATCCATCTACTCAACCATCAAACATAGGCATCCATTGTCCTTAGAAGATTTCTAATGCCATATGAACATACACAAAAAGTGTGTGTATATGTTCCTTATCTAATGCAAAATCAGGCGGTCTACTGATTAAGTTGACCTCCTTAATGCAAATCATGATGGTGCCATGCATCCATTATGTATGAGAAAGAATCCTAATGATACATATTATTTCTACATGTGTGCACAACCATTTATCTAAATGCAGCATCCATATGATAAAACAACCATTATACATCCATTAATTTAAATATGCACACATATTTATATGCAATATGAAAGTGATTGAGCCGATCTAGTGCCTAAAGTGTGTGTACATGCATCCACGAGCAACTACTAGCAACCATTTGCAACCACTCGCAACCATGAATCATAACATGTTTCAAACACATGTTTATATCCATCGGTTTCTACCTAAGGCTAAAGAGTAGGACCGAGGAGATATACTTAAAAGATATATATAAGCATGAATAAACTTATGGAAAAAGAGATCAAGGAGGTACCCTCAAAGAGAAAAGGGTGGGCTGCGCGTATTTTCCTCTCAGTTTCCCAAGTTGTGTCTTCCTCAACATCACTCCATTGAACTTTAACAAGCTTGACTTCATGATTGCATACTTTTTGACTTCCGTACCCAAGATACGAGTTGGAACTCTTTTCACAGTTGCTTCTCGTTCCACTTCTACTTCCTCTAGTATACTTGGCTCCGCCACTTCTGTAGATTCGTGTAAGCACTTTCGTAGTTGAGAAACATGAAAAACATTATGAACTCCAACCAGTCTCTCGGGTAGCTCTACTCTATAAGCCATCGTCCCAATCCTTTCAATGATAGGAAATGGACCTACAAATCTTGGTGCTAGCTTTCCTATGGACCCAAAGCGAACGACATTCCTCAAAGGAGATACTTTAAGGAACACCCTATCTCCAACCTTAAACTCAAGGTCGGTCCTTCTTTTGTCTACGTAGGACTTCTGTCGATCTTGTGCAGCCTTCATCCGTCTTCTTATCAAGTCCACCTTTTCCGAGGTCTCTTTAATCATGTCTGGCCCAAGTACGAGCTTGTGTGTAGACTCCCACCAACAAGTTGGTGATCGGTACGATCTTCCATATAAAGCTTCGAAGGGTGCCATGCCTACGGTGGATTGGTAGCTATTGTTGTAGGCAAATTCCACCAAAGGAAGATGATCCTCCCATGTCCCTCCAAAGTCAAGAATGCACAATATCAAGAGGTCTTCTAATACTCTGTTCACCCTTTCTGTTTGACCATCGGTTTGGGCATGATAGGCCGTGCTTAAGCATAATTGTGTGCCTACTGCCTCTTGCAAACTCTTCCAAAACTCGCTCGTAAAGATAGGATCTCGATCACTCATTATGGTGGAGGGTATCCCATGGAGTCGAACTATTTCTTTGAGATAAATGGATGCTAGGGATGAGGCAATCCTTCTACTTTTGACGGGTATAAAGTGAGCGTTTTACTGAGCCTGTCCACTATTACCTAAATACTGGTATTGCCCCTTCTTGACCTAGGAAACCTATCAACAAAGTCCATCGAAATGCCATCCCACTTCCACTGTGGGACCTCGAGAGGATGAAGCAGACCACCGGGCTTCTTCTGATCCGCTTTGACTTGCTGGCATATCAAACACTTAGCGACGAACTCAGCTACATCACCCTTCATGCCATTCCAAAAGATAACCCGTTTTATATCTTTATACATCTTGTCTCCGCCTGGGTGTATGGTCAGTTTAGAATGGTGCGCCTCTTCGAGAACCGTCTTCACTAAATCCCTTACTTATGGGATGCATAGCCTTCCATCCCGTCTCAACAAACCCCTATCATCGATGGAGTATCTGTTGAGGTGACTAGAAGTCTCACCCCTAACCAGCTTATCCATCGCATCAACTAGCTGAGGGTCTTCTCGTTGCGCGGTTCCTATTGAGTCCAAAAGAGTAGGCCGCACCTCTAGTGATGCTAACAGACCAGGCACAATTTCAGAGGAGGGTCTACAATTAAAGTTTGCTATATACTCCAAGCTTTGCCTTTCTACAAAGAGAGGACTCAAGGTCATCTTCCTCCTACTTAAGGCATCCACTACCACATTGCCCTTACCTGGGGTATAGGAAATCTCAAAATCATAAGAGGCCAAAAATTCCATCCACCTCTGCTGTCTTAAGTTAAGATCTTTCTACGAGAAAAAGTACTTCAATGATTTATGGTCAGTATATAATTCAATCTTCTCACTTAGGAGATAATGGCGCCAAGACTTAAGCGCAAAGACGATAGCAGCCAACTCTAGATCCTTGGTTGGGTAGTTTTTCTCATGTACTTTCAATTGTCTGCCTCCATAAGCTACTACCTTCCCTTCTTGCATCAAGACAACACCTAGTCCCGTACCACATGCATCCGTGTATACGGTAAACATCTTGCTCCCATCCGGCAATGTCAGAACTGAGGCTGTTGTTAGAGCCCTTTTCAAACGTTGGAAAGAAATATCGCAATCCAACTCCCAAGCGAAAGTTAGGTTCTTCTTCGTTAATCTTCTGAGTGGGGCTGAGATTTTAGCAAAGTCTTTAATGAATTTTCGATAAAAGCCCGCCAGCCCAAGAAAGCTTCGGACTTCGGTTGCATTCCGTGGAACCTTCCAATCTTGCACCGCAACTACTTTTGCGGGGTCCACGGCTAACCCCTCTTTGGACACCACATGTCCAAGAAACCTCACCTCTTCTCTCCAGAAATGGCGTTTGGAGAATTTGGCCTTCAGCTTATATGTACGAAGAGTATCCATGACTTCCCTTAAATGCAAAGCATGCTCTTCTTCATTCTTCGAGAAGATCAAAATGTCGTCTATGAAGACTACCACAAATTCATTAAGGAATTCTCTAAACACCCTGCTCATCAAGCCAACGAAGTAAGCGGGTGCGTTTGTCAAGCCGAAAGCCATGACAAGCCATTCAAAGAAACCATCCGAGGTTCTGAACGCGGTCTTATCAATGCTATCTTCAGCCACTCTTAGCTGATGGAACTCGGTAGCCAAATCTAGTTGGGAGAAAACGGACGCACCTACAAGCTGATCAAACAAGTCATCTATTCTAGGAAGTGGGTGCCTATTCTTCTTGGTCAGCTTGTTTAGCTCCCTAATCAACGCATAGGCGAAGTGAACTACCCACTTTGGTTGCGAATACTACTGGAGCACCCCATTCAGAAATACTCTGCCTTATAAACCCCTTTTCGAGCAGCTCTTTGACTTGCTTACTAAGCTCTTTTCTCTCCCTAGGAGCCATGTGCCTAACGGGTAGAGCTACGGGTTTGCATTATCAACAAGGTATATGTGGAAGTCTATCTCCCGCTTTAGAGGTAAGCCCTTCACCTCTTCAAATACATCTGAGTATTCACGGACTACTCTAATAGACTGCAAGTTTTCAACAGATGCATCAAGGGATTCTAGGTAACTAAGCATAATAAAATGTATGGGTTACAAGAGATTTTGAGAGTGTTGCCAAGGCGAGTCATAAGTCTAACCACTCTCTTTTCATAATCGAGATGGCACCATTATTGGATAGCCGATCCATGCCTAGAATCAATCCATAACCCGTGAAGCCAAGAATGAAGGCGTTGCATTCAAACTCAACGCTCAAGATAGATACTCTCAAATCTCGACAAATCATTGAAAGATGAGCCGAAACACCAATAGTATTTGAGACTACTATGGGATCCATAACTAGACTAGTATTTTGGTGCAGTGTTTCAACTAACGAAGCAGACACAAACGAGTGTGAAGCACCAGAATCAAACAAAGTACGTACATGATGATCAAATAGAAAAACCAAACTTTCAACAGAAATGTTTCTACCTCTCTCCTTTCCTGGTGCCATGAGAGCGAGAACCTACCCTCTTGCCTGCCCTGGTGCCATGAGAGCCTAAATCTGTCCTCCAGAAGTAGACCCTGTTCTTTTCCCTTGCCCCTGTTTCCTCTGGCTGTCTTTAATTAGATGTCTTGCCTCTCCACAATAGAAACAACCAGTCTTCTTCTTCTTCCTACAGTCCTTGCTCAGATGGCCTGGTGTTCCACAATTAAAGCACCTTTTCTTTCCTTTGCTATTGTTGTCCTTACCACCTTTCTTAGGTTGCTGGTGTGACTTCTTTTGATCCCCTTTCTTTTCTGGTGCCTTATTAGCATTAGCGCCTTTCTCCTCTTCATGCATAAGCGCCATGTCAACTAGTTTCTCAAAGGTAGCCCCCATAGGAATGTGGATCATAGCTAACCCATGTAGGGGCTCATTCAAACCTTTAATGAACCTTAGGGCCTTCTTTTCAAGTGTGTTCACCAAGTCTAAGCCAAACCTCACCAACTGATTGAACTTGTTGACGTACTCATTTACTGATAAATTCCCCGAATTCAGTGCCAAGAACCTTTCCATGTATAGATTATCTTCTGCTCGTGAGAGAAATTTCACCTCGAACCTATGTCTGAAATCCATCCACGTCTCTACTAGACGCTCTCCATTCATGACCTCCCACCAAAACGAGGCTTCGTCCTTCATTAACCAGGCGACCAATTGGACCTTCCTTCCATCTTCTACCTCGAAGATACCAAACAAGTCTTCTACCTCCTTAAGCCAATTTCGAGCTTCAACAAACGTCTCTGATCCGTGAAAAGGTTTTCCACCCATTGCTCGAAAGTCTTTGCATATCTTTGAAAAAGTATCGACACGGGGAGGGGGAGGAGGAGCGACTGCAGCTGGGGGAGGAGGGATGTATGCTGGGCCTGTGGCGGTGGCCCTAGCCTCCAGATACCTTCTGAACCAGGTTGGTATCGGTATTCCCTCGGGTATCTCGAGTAACCCAGACATGCTGAAAAGAAAATGAAGAGATTCAAAATGGAGAATTCGAAAGAAAGATATATGGCTCTTGGGGGTTATGTTTTTAAAACAAACTTTTCTCTTGAAAATACTCTCCTTAAAACATACTTCTGAAAGTATTTCTTCATAAAACGCTTTTGAAAAAAGTTTTTCAAAATCTCTTATCTGTTCTGTTAACCTTCAGCTCTGATACCACGTGTAACACCCCACGTCCATTAATGTCACTCTCAAAGGGATTGCATTAACTTCCATGGAGTATTATTGGTTAATAGAACAGAATATTACAAGACAAATACATATATTGGTACTTGAAAATTTTCAAAACAACATTTATTGCAGCGGAGAAATAGTTTGATTACAACAACATCATAAACCCACAGAAAAACCAAGTACACTTTGTAACCATCTTGACAAATTGTTTTCTGAGTACGTAAAATAAAAAGCATAACCTCAACATAAGTAGCCATAAAAGAGATGAGCCGAACTCTACTTTCAGCAATCCAAACACTTCCAAAAGAGAGAAAGATCCTGATCAAACTCCACTAGTACTAGTCCCACCCTGAGAACCTGGGGGCGGGGGGAAAGGAAGAAAAGAGGCGAAAACAAAGGGGGTCAGACATAAAGTCTGGCGAGTACCATAACTTTAACAATACTATTATGAAAGTAATTAGGATAAGGCATAAGCTGGTAAAATAAGGAATAACTGTGAAACAAGTGGGAAAGACAAAACAAACAGGAGGAATATTCTGGCGTTAATCTCGCTCCTAATCACTATAGGATAATTACTATACTGCACCACTACTAGTCAACCTAAGAGTTGATCCCGCCTACATAATAATTATAATGGTAGTTTCGTGTACCCCTAGCTACCTTCATAGGTGCCGCCTTCCCCTATCTCCATTAGTTGTACCCACTACCCCTATGCGATCAGCTCCCTAACTCGTAGATACCCGTGCTAGTCCCATAGTGGGGTGTATCACTCCCTAAAGTGGCTACCTGATACCACTAAAGATGCACGGCTTATATCTACACGATGCAACAACGTCTTATCTACCAGCCCGGGCCCACACACGCACATGACCCCGTTGGACTTGCGTTGCCACCGTTAACCTGTTCTGACCTCTTACAATCAAACCCAGTAAGCGTGTCCCGTCCTCGATCTAACTCAAGCTCACAAAGATACTTAATGGGTTACTGGTTTGAAATTGGTCCCCCATGCTTGACACAAGATTTCCACATATGCTTGGTCCCCACTAGAATTTTCCACTTAACCCCCTCTAATTCAAGTCTTCTTTACATGCTTCAATATTGTTAAGTGTTCCTAATCGTATTTCACATGCCACCCATGTCACCCACTTAACCCCCATGTCCCACCATATGTTTATCTTGGTTTAGTGTTACTTAATTCATTATAACCGTAACCTTGTAAGACCTCCCACATTAGACTCCCGTTTGCGGTTGCTGGATTTGCCAGGCAGGTCCGGGCAGTCTTATACCGCAAACGTGTCTAACCTCGTGTCATTACAACTGTTACGCATTTAATTTATGTCTTCGACCTCTCACATTAGACTACCGTTTGTGGTTGCTGGATTTGCCGGGCGGGTCCGGGCAGTCTTACACCACAAATGAGTCTAACCTCGTGTCTTAGGCGTTTATTGTTACAATTATTTCACCCCAATGTGAATTAATTATCCCTATTCAAATTTCCAATAATTTCCAAATTATGTCCATAATTGTCACCTAAATTATGTCCATACTTTTTTGGTATCAAAATAATACCAATTAATGTCTCAAATTAATTTATATGCCTTTAAAGCCATTTTATGCCAATTCACAATTTACATAATCAATATTTTCCCATTATCCCTACGTCGTTCGTACGTTTTAACATGAAATATGTTATACTCGCAAATAGGGTAACTTATAAAAAGAGAAACAACATCACAACTTGAATAACACATAAAATAGATCTAAGAATTATAGCATAAGTTTGCATAGCCAAGAACTTGCATAGGCAATGAACATACATAATTTTGCATAAACTATCATGGATATGAATATAGTTCTAAACATAAAAATGTGAACTTGCACATAAATATGGTTTTTCACCTAAACTTAAATAAATTGTGAACTTGCATATAGATTCCTATAAACTTTCATATGGATCTAAACATGTAAATTTGTGTCACATGTTTTGCATATAAACTAGCATATGTATATACTTGATTCATATATGAACTTGTGTACAATTCACACATAGACTTGCATAAGATTCATTATTTAAACTAACATACGATTTAACATTCCAAACTTGCATAAGATTCACATATGAATTAGCATATGAATTAACATCCAAACTTGCATAAGATTCACATATGAATTAACATATGATTTAACAACCCAAACTTGCATAAGATTCACATATGAATTAACAAATGTTTTAACATCCCAAACTTGCATAAAATGAATCAAGTTAAATATGAAATAGATCTACAAAGTTAAACAACAACATGTGATTCAACAGACATGTTCTCATAATCCAATTACAACCCATCATAATTAATTTAATAATTATATTGTGAAAGAAATAGTACTCACAAACAAAAGAACAGTCTTGTTTTTCTAGGATCTGTATTCTGAAACTGAATTGCTCGGCTTTGATGTAGGCTAATTGTTATTCTAATTTAGGTTAGATTTGATTTTGATTCTTGCTTCTATCTTGCTTCTGAGTTGGAAGAGAATGGCGGCTACTCTAGGTTCACCATTGACAGCTTGATGGCTCTTGGTATGAATTATTGTGATTTTAGGTTGAGGGTTAGGTTGCTTATATAGAATTTTAATTAATGGAGAGCCATCAGATCAACCTAGAAGCAATCAAGACCATCCAGACAAGATAGAATAACTACCTCAGCCCTAATGACTCAACAGTGAGTCAAAACATCGTCACATTTCAGATCTGCCCCCGGGGGGGTGGGGGGGGGGGGTAGGTCGACCCCCTGGTCGACCTGTATGGGTAGGTCGACCTAGCCCTTGGGCGGGAGAATTCCTGCCCAGCCTGCTCCCCTATTTGAATTTTGAATTTCAAATTTTCTGAACCTGAGCTGTTTTAAATTATGAAACTTTGGAAGGCCATATCTTCTTCATACGAAGTCCAATTCACGCAAACTCAGACTCTATCTCAAGCAGAATTCCGAGACGAACGCAATGGCGTAACCCTTTTCCCTTAATTCTCACATTTGAAATTAAGTATCCTTAAATTCGTTAATTTTTTAATATTTAAAATCGCGGGGTGTTACAACATTAATTTATATCTAGTTTTGTGGTTGTACCTCTGCACTTAAATACTAGTATGGTAGTGGATCCTATTATTGTCTCAAACCCCATTGGTGGTTCGGCTCATTTATTCATGATTTGTCGGGGTTTGAGAATATTTGTTTTAGGCGTCGAGTTTGAGTGCGACGCATATGTACTCGGTTTTATGGGATATGGGTTGATTCTAGGGATGGATTGGCTAGCCATGTATGGTGTCATTCTGGATTGTGAGAAGAGGGTGGTTAGGCTTCTGACTTGTCATGGGAGGACCATCGAGATTTCTTGTGACCCACAAAGATCTGTTATGCTTAGTTTCCTAGAGTCTCTTGATGCATTTATCGATGATCTATAATCTATTCCAGTAGTCTGGGATTATCCTGATGTTTTTTTTATCAAGTACGGGGCTTACCTCTGAGGCACGAGATTGGTTTTCGTATATATTTGGTGGATAATGCAAAGCCAGTTGCATTACCTGTGCGCCATATGGCTCCAAGGGAAAGGAGGGAGCTTAGTAAACAAGTAGGGGATCTACTTGAAAAATGGTTCATTAGGCGAAGCATATCTGAATGGGGTGCCTCAGTGGTATTCTCAACTAAGGCGGATGGTTCGCTTCGCTTGTGTGTAGACTATAGGGAGTTGAATAAACTCACCAAGAAGAACAGGCACCCACTCCCAAGAATAAATGACTTGTTTGACCAACTTGTTGGGGGAATCGGTATTCTCTCAGTTAGACCTGGCCATGGGGTTTCATCAGTTGAGAGTGACCAAGGACAATATAGACAAGACCTCTTTTAGGACTCCAGATGGTTTCTTTGAATGGCTAGTTATGCCTTTTGGGTTGACAAATGCACCTGCCTATTTTGTTGATCTAATGAGTAAGGTGTTCCATGAGTTCCTAAATAAATTTGTCATGGTCTTTGTTGATGATATCTTCATCTTCTCAAAAAGCGAGGAAGAGCAAGCCTTACATATAAGGGATGTTTTGAAAACTCTCTGTGCGCATCAGTTTAAGGCAAAATTATCCAAGTGCCATTTTTGGAGAAAAGAGGTGAGATTTCTAAGGCATGTGGTTTCTAAAGAAGGGATAGCAGTAGATCCCGCAAAGGTGGTTGCAGTTCAGGACTGGTAGATTCCAAAGAATGCAATGGAGTTGAGAAGCTTTTTGGGGTTAGCAGGCTATTATAGTAAGTTCATTAAGGACTTCGCAAAGATATCAGCGCCTCTCACCAGGCTAAAGAAGAAGAACTTGGAGTTTTCTTGGGATATAGTTTGTGATATTGCTTTCCAACGATTGAAGAGGGATCTGAAAACAGCCCCAGTCTTAACCTTTCCCGATGGGAATAAAGTGTTTACAGTATACACCGATGCATGTGGTACAGGGCTTGGTGCGGTTCTGATGCAAGAGGGGAGGGTAGTATGTTATGGAGGTAGACAACTAAGGGTTCATGAGAAGAACTACCCTACCCACGACATAGAGCTAGCTGCCATAGTGTTCACACTTAAGACATGGCGTCATTATTTTCTTGGATAGAAGTTCGAGTTATACACCGATCATATATCTCTCAAGTACTTATTCTCACAGAAGGATCTTAATTTAAGGCAACAAAGGTGGATGGAGTTCCTAGCTTCCTATGATTTCGAAATTGCTTATACCTCTGGCAAGGGTAATATAGTGGTAGACGCACTAAGTAGACATAGGATGACTTAAAGTCCTCTATTTGTGGAAAGGAAAAGCTTGGAGTTCATATCAACTTTTGACTTTAGACCCTCCACTGAGTTTTTGCTTGGTTTGCTTGCATCGCTAGAGATACGACCTACTCTTATGGATCAGAAAGGAACTTTGCAGCGAGATGATCCACAGATTTCAGACATCTTGGATAGGCTCAGTAAATGGGAGACTTCGAATCACCTCAATATATATTCCATAGACGATTAAGGGAGGTTTCGGCGAGATGGAAGGCTTTGTGTTCCTTAAACTGAAAGTTTGTTAAAAACAGTCCTGGAAGAATCCCATCATTCTAAGATGACTATTCATTCAGGTGGTGGTAAGATGTATAGGGACATAAAGAGGGTTTTCTTTTGGGTTGGGATGAAGAAAGATGTAGCAGAGTTTGTTTCTCAATGTTTGGTTTGTCAGCAAGTCAAAGCTGAGCAAAAGAAGTCCGATGGTTTACTTCATCCTTTGGAGGTTCCACAGTGGAAGTGGGAGAGCGTCTATATGGATTTCATAGACGGTTTGCCTAGATCGAAGAAAGGCAACACTAGTATTTGGGTTGTAGTAGATAGACTTACTAAGAGCGCTCATTTCATTCCAGTTAAGAGTAAGAGGACGGTAGTATGGTTGGCAGCAGTTTATGTCCGAGAGATAGCCTGTCTTCATGGAGTACCTTCCAGTATCGTAAGCGACCGTGATCCCTATTTCACCAGTGAATTTTGGAGTAGCTTGCAAGAAGCATTATGCATACAGTTATGTTTGAGCACCACTTATCATCCTCAGACCGATGGGTAGACGGAGAGGCTAAAAAGAGTTCAAGAGGATCTTTTGAGGCTGTGTATCCTAGACTTCAGAGGTACTTGGGAAAAGCATCTTCCTTTAGTAGAGTTCGCTTACAACAACAATTATCAAGCTAGCATTGGCATGACACCTTTTGAAGCATTATACGGAAGACCCTCTAGATCACCAACTTATTGGTGGGAATCTACAGAAAGGCTATTACTTGGACCAGATATGGTCAGGGAAACATCCAAGAAGATTGATCTTATTCGACGACGAATGAAGACCGCTCAAGATTGGCAGAAATCCTATGCTAACAAGAGAAAGACTGACACTGAATTGGAAGTAGGAGATATGGTTTTCATTAAAGTGTCACCTTTAAGGAATGTAGCTCGCTTCGGATCTTTAGGGAAATTGGCACCAAGATTTGTAGGGCCTTTTCCTATAACAGAAAGGATTGGCCAAATGGCCTATAGAGTAAAGCTACCGGAAAGACAATCCAGAGTTCATGATGTTTTCCACGTTTCTCATTTCCCGAAGTGCTTTCATGATACAGCAAAAGTAGTGGAGCCGAGTATATTGGAGGAAGTAGAGGTGGAGCGGGAGGCGACATTCAGACAAGTTCCTTCCCATATTCTTGGATCAGAAGTTAAGAAGCTACGCAATAGAAAGTCAAGTTGATGAAGGTACAGTGGGAAGATAACCCAGAGGATGCAACTTGGGAGACTGAAGACAAGATTCATGCTTCGTACCCTTTTCTTTTCGAGGGTATGTTCTTAACTCCTTTTCCAAAGTTTTTATTTATGCTTGTTTCTATCATTTAAGTGTATCCAATCGATCGAATGTTCGACCTTTAGGTAGGAATCCCATGGATGGAAACATGTGTTTGAGACATGTTATGTTTGATGGATGTAAACAGATGAAAGTGTTTGCTAGTGGTTGCCAGTGGATGCATATACAAACACATTAAGAACTAGGTCAGCTCAATCACTCTCGTACTGCATATGGATATGTGTGCATTTTTCTTTCTTTTAATGGATGGAAATGGGTGTATCATCATATGGATGTTTCATTTGGACGGATGATTGTGCATACATATGGAACTTACATGTTATAATAGGATTATTTGCATACATATTGGATTCATGGCACTAATATACTTTGCATTAAGGAGGCCGACTGAATCAGTAAACCGCTTGATCTTCGCATTAGTATTGGGACATATACGCATACCTTTGCATATGTTCATATAAGCATTAGAAGTCTTTAAGGACAATGGATGCCTGTGATTGGTGCATGAGTAGATGGATGTGGATGGTAGGATATACATTCTTCTTAACTTGAAGATTTCGAGGACGAAATCCTCTGAGTAGGGGAGAATGTAATACCCCATAATTTTAAAAACACTAAAGAGGATAAATTAAAGAATAATTAATTTAATATTCATAATTAAGGGAAACGGACTACGCCATTGCGTCCTCCTCGAAATTCTGGTCAAGATAGACATTTGGTTTGCTTAAAACGGACATCGTATGAAGAAGTTATGAAGGTTTGAAGTTTGTATAAGCACCAAAAGAATATATATATATATATATATATATATATATATACATAAGGTCCAGAAATCAAATTTCAGTTCAAAATCGTTCAAATCACGAAAATTCGCGTAAGTGGGAAAAATCCCGCCCAGGGGAGTCAACCCCTTAAGGGGGTGTCGACCCCACTGGGGTTGACGTAGCAGGTCGGTTCTGGGGGCTGGCAGCTATATATACACCTTCATTTCTCTAGTTTTCTTACACTAAAATCAATGGAGGCCTAAATGCTGTCGGTGCCTAGGCTGAACCAAATCTTTTTCTTCTTCTGCAATCAAGTTTAGAGATTCAAGTGTAGATCTGTGATTCAACCTTTGTTATTCTACTTCTATCTTTCTAGATCCAAACACTGTGAGTTTATGTTACCTTTAGATTTAAATGATTAAAAGTAAAACATGATATGACTGTAATTTGGATCTATCTCTGTGACTGAATCATATCAGATCTATTGTAATTTGTGAATCCATGATATTCTGAATTAACTATGACTTGGATCTTAACCTTTATCATGTCAGATCTACTTTTGATTATAGATCTAATTTACTATTTAGATCATCTTGCACCTATCATGATTGTGGTTAATTTGGATCTATCATTAGTTGGACTTTTTAATCCTTGTTTAGATATAATCATGCCTATTATGACATCCCTGCTATGTTAGAACCAATTTTATTATCAAGTTCACCAGATCTGTTCTTATATGTCCATCTTATCATTATTCTGTTATATGTTTATGTCAATTTGGTTGGAATAATCATTTTTGTCGTCTCCCCTTCACCCTTCCCCCTTCCCCTTTTATTTTATATAGCCAAGCTACTTTCGAGCCTAGGCGTGCCGCTGAAATATGCAAACGTATTAAACGGGGAACGAGGGGAAAACATTGAAATTGGACATAACTTGTAAATTGGGGATTTGGGCATAATTGGTAAATGGAGAATTTGGAATAACTTGAATAATGTTTATGTATATGAATTTGGACATATAATTCATTATGAGCATAACTGGGAAAAAGGGGTATGAACACCTACAATGACATAGGTAAAAATTGGCTAATAATGAAATGCCTTGGATTACAATAATTAGAAACTGTAATTGCGCCTAGACACGAGGTTAGATTACACTTGTGGTGGAAGTCTGCTCGGAACCGACCGACATATCTAGCGACCACAAGTGGTGAATCTAATGTGCGGGGTCTAGGTGCACAAGCACGAGACGTGCTAAGACACGAGGTTAAGCCCGATTTGTGGAATAAGTCTACCCGGACCCGCCCGACGTATACAGCATCCACAAATTGTAGGCTTAATGTGGGAGGTCTAGCGTACTATAACCATAAATGAAAATATGGCAATAAACCTTGAATACTTAACCTAGTTGAATCCATAGGGATTGTATGAACATGAACTTGAATAGGGGTTAAGTAAATTTGGTTGAACAGTGGGTGGGTTAAGTAAATCCGAGGGGAGTGGGTAATATTTATATATAGGCCCACAAACTTAACCTAAGGGGGTTATATAATTAAGGACACCAATAGGTATACATAACCGGTGGAAATCCTTATGGGGATACAAGACAAGGGGGAGAGCTTGTATCACCTTGTGTGTGGGACCCATTTCTGTCAGTAACCCATATAACGGTATCGAACGAGGGCTCCGCCCTAGGTTGGAGTCGGGGCACGCTTACTGGACTGATTGTAATAGATCCAAACATGGAGGATGGTGTGGGCGGCGCAAACCGACCGAGGACATGTGCATGCATGAGCCGGGTAGAGGTGGATAAGATGACCGTGACACCAGTAGATATGGTTGTGCATATTAACGAAGGGTTGCCACTTTAGGAAGTGATACCTCCTCCTGTGGGGACGACACAGGGTATCTACGGAGTAGGGAGCCGACCGATTAGGGTAATTGTTAAGGTACATCTAGACTCTGGTAGAATTTAGGAGCCTATTAGGATTGGGCTGCCTGTGGATTGTATGGGGTTAAAACCTCTTATCAGAAGTACTCCTAACTCTACCATCTTATAGTTGTTGGGATCATCTCATTTCTGGTTATATTAGTATTAATGCAGAGTAATCATTAGGGAAGCGTATACACTCTATCATGTTTACCTTGTCATGCTTACCTTTTATGATGATATCTTTCTTATCCACCTTATATGCCTGTCATGATACTTTTACTTATTTACTTGCTAAAAGTAACTAGACTCGCTAGGCTTTATGTCTGACCCTCTTGTTTCCTCTTCTCTCTTCTGTTTCTCCGCGGGGTTTGCAGGGTGGGAATACTTAGGCTTAATCAGGACTCGGTTATCATCTTGCTTGGATCTGCTTCTGAAGTATTGCTCAAGTTCTTATCCTTACTACTATGGCTTTGTCTCTTTTGAGGAATTACGCTTTTCTTTCATGTATTTCTGTACTTTGATGGTACAAGATAGAAGCTTTATATTATTGTAATGGTTTTTATGTAGTTCCAGACTTGTGATATTTTGGACCACGATGTTACGCATTATGTTTTAAATAAAATTTTAAATTCCGCTGCTATCTTTTATATCTGCCTTGTAATGTTCTGTGTCTGTTTACCTATAAGACTTCACGAAACTTAATGCATTCTCTTAATGATTGACATTAATGGACGTGGGGTGTCACATCTTCCAAATCTGTTTTCTCGCGGAGATCTCCCCTAGCGAACTTGTTTCTTCCTTTGCTCTTTCTGACCACCATTATCCTAAGTCGACTTATTCGCGCGGTGTGCCTCACCTCCATCATCTATCTGTTTTCTGGCTTCTTCCTACAACTCCTTGTGAACCCGCTGTCTTGATGCAGAGCTCAAAAAATATGATTTGTTCGGCCACTCCACATAGGCTGACCTTCTGGCTTTAGTCATTGGTTTAGGTCGAATTCCCTTCGACGAGATGATGTGGTTGGTATTTCTGGTCAGCTCCGTTAAGTTCTACGTTTGGTTGGTTTGTTGTATTCTTGAGTTGGTTTATTGTTTTATGTTGTGAAAGTGAGTGTCTTCGACCTGTGTTGTGAGGTGATTTCACTACACTAAAACAGGGAATTTCCAACGAGTATAAGTGTTAGAGAATAATTTTTGTAACACTTTTTAAGTGTGACTAAGGACTTATAGGGAACTCCCAATCGATGCTAGTACTTCTTAGCAGCCCCAAGCATCGGAGAACCCGACTGAAATAGATCTTCTTCCACCTATGGACCCTGAAGCTTCTGCGAATAAAGCGCAAATTTACGCGCTTAATAAGAAGTATAAGAATACAACACACAAAGTTCGAGAAAGTTAATGCATCATCGCACGACTTCAACTTGCTTGGAACAACCCACGACTACGACACATGGTCCCGGCAACCTCTTTTTCCGACTCAAGGAGCCTACATCAGAGAAGGAGGTTCATCCTCATCCACAATGTTGTCGTCCGGTCCAATGCTTATACTAACGGCAACGGCAACAGAAACAGAAATTGTGACCACTGTCACTAGCATCACGGGACACAATACGCTAACCGCTCCCGGTTGATTATCAATAACGAACCGGGTCCGCGTAACCGACCCCCTACTCAACAGAACCCAACTATCGCCACTCAGAGCCAGGGGCCTAATCTTCTAGTAGCCCGTCGAGACTGAGTACTTCCAGACCAGGATGCACACCAGCCCGCGCAACCTCGCCAGCCATACCAAAACCAGACCATCGATGTCGATGACATGGAAGAGGGCGAGCCGGATGTGCACCACAAAAGACGTCCTCGGCATAACTCCCGAAGTTCGCCGAAACTAATGAATTTCTCCTGGAAGATCCGTATCCAACATATCTCCTTGACCTGGTCCGAAGGATCATAAAATATATGCGAGGGAATGCCAATAACTCATGGGAAATCCATTCAAGGTGTAATCCCTTCGCTAGGATCATCAATAAAGCCGAGTGGTCCCGCCACTTCAACATGCCACAGATAGCATTTTATAACGGCACGACTGACCCCTAATCTCGGCATTATCAGGATCACCATCAGAGACGGAACGCATAATCCAGGTCATTCCCAGCTTTAACCTAATCTTGACCAAAGGAATAGCTCTTGAGCTTCCACTAGGAATACTCAAAATGCCACATGTTCGGACTTGTCGCCTATGCTTCTAGCATCCAACTGGGCCCAAGTTCACCTGGACCAATCTCCACAAAATCATACAATCGAGGGTGGAGACTCATAGATCGATGAAGACCTTCCTTCGAGAAGAGGCGTTAGGCTCCAAACTCCTCAACTGGATCATGACCGCCACGATATGGCAGGAACCCAACCTTTGATTCCCACCGACATGACCTGTAGGATCATGAGGGAATCATGGGGGCACACCTACGACATTTGGGAAACCAATACGAGGCTTAACCCCTTTACTCCAACTATCCTTAACATCAAATAGAGCAAGCACTTTGACATGCCAAAATCCGTTCCTTACTCAAAGGACTATGATCCTCGGGACTTCATTAGCCACCACAAATGACACACAGATTCATCACACGCTACCGACGCCGAAAAGTGCAAGTGCTTCCCCGTCCTCGTCCAAGATGACTTTATCATGGTTCTCTCGACTCCCGCTTTGAACTATCTCAACTATCGATTAACTCGCCAGGAGATTGATCGCGCCATCTAGGATGAACGTCGCAACGCCCAAGGACATCCTCTCAGTTTCAGAAATTTACCAAGGCACTCGTGAGACTCTCAAAGACTATGTCGAACCGCCTTGGCCGATGTCGAGAAACCTACTCCTCGAATCACACTCGTCCAGCTTACTAAGGGTATACCACCTTATTCCGAACTCAGAGCATGACCGATCGAAAGAAATCGAAGATTCAAAAGATCTTCAACATGAATGCTAACAACTTCCTATGCCGAAATTTAGCACAAAGAAATCGAGCTACTCCCCTCAGCATCCTGCCTCATGATGAAGCCCAGAGCTCCAACGACTCTAATTCCATCGCTCTGCGTAATCTTACTCACGCCGACAACGTCAAAGGTAGTCGCAACAATAAAAGGAAGCGCCATTGACTCCCGTCTTTTCGCAGCTATATTGCTCTCAGTAACACCCCTGAGAAAATCCATCATGCAACCTGCAATTCCCAACCATGCAAAAGGACAAGGCCTAAAAGTCCGACGAGTGTACCACCGGACTCTACAGGATATTGTCGGATCTATAGCATCCGCTGACACGACACAAATATGTTACAACACTTACAGGACAACATCAATAAACTCTCCGCACGGGATATCCGAACCACTCAACGCTCATTAAAGATTCCCACTGCACAGGGTCTCCGAGCCACTCGATACTCATCGAAGATTCCCACTACATGGGATCTTCAAGCTACTCGACACTCATCGAAGATCCCCACTGCATGGGATCTCCGAGCCACTTAATGCTCATCAAAGATTCCTACTAAACAGGACCTCGACCGACAACTAATCCCTCAAGATCGCCCTCCCGGCTCGTCAGGACAACAACTTCCACAGCGTAGTGAACTCTAGGTTGTCATAGGAGATACCGGTTTACCACTTATTCCTACCTTTGCCTCCCTCATTGGAAGTGAATCAGGAAATGAAAAATAAGGCCTTTTCTCTAAGACACCTCTCCTCACCGTTGTGTCAAAGCCATGTTCCTCCCTTTGAGCTCTAACAACGCTCCAGTTAACTGGGGGCACGACGGAACGCTCTACCAGAGGCACTCTCGATCTCCACGTCGGGAACGAGAGCGGATGCCGCCATCCAAACCTCGAGTCAACATCGAGGACAAACACTACTCGCATCGATCGGCACCCCGAGCACAGTAGCCGGCATTGTTACTAGGGTCCCTGGCCCACAAAGCGACCGAGTAAAAATAACCACTAACCATAATTTCGACTACGCACGAGACCGAGGATAAATCGTTCCGCGCCCAAGTCGCAGGACTTGGAACTGCCCAACAGCCAACCTAGTGTGATGCAAACCTCTCACCTAGCTGCGTGTGTCGGTCTAATCTTGACGCAGCACCGAGACCGACCATAAATCGTTTTCTCTCAAAAGCCCTAAAGGCTTAGGTGCAGCCCACGGCCACGATCGGACCCTAAGGGTTGATGATCTGGGCTTACTCCAGCGAATAAATGACGCCTGCGCTCATAACCTGAATGACGATGGGAGAGCCTCCCACCGGACGAATCGCGACGTCCAAGGCCTTCGCTCTGCTTGGGACAAACTCCGGGCAGCCGAAGATAGACGACGACTGGCCTGGTTCATGGTGTTCAGTGGGATTCCTGAGCTGAGGGAAACCCCCCACGAGCACTACCAGTGCTCGATCTTCGCACAATTGGAAATGACCCAGAGCGGGATCTTTGATCACATTTCTGTGAAGTGTAACAATAAGTACGCTTGTGCAAGTACAGGACGCTGGAAAACAAGAGAAGAACATTTGAACACTTAGCATGAAATGCGATTTTTAATAATTAATACTTCCTTTCATACACACGCAAAACAGACTATATGTCTAACATCTTTTCTTTCTGATGATAGGGTGTACATGAAAACCACACTATGTCTTTAAGGACCAAAAGCGAGGGCCACAATCACATATACTATTAGTCTACCTAACCTAAAGTATCTATAATTTATATAACAATTACTAATGTTACTCATTCTTCTCCTTCCTTTTCTTTTTCTGTACAGGTTCGACACCAGGCGGGTCACCACCAGTGATGGACTCCTTCCTTCTAGAGCCGCTTTCACCTTCTCCTCCTCTGCTCTTCATAGGAGTAGCGAACTCATGAGGCACTTATGTGCGCCTCAAGACATTATCCTCGCCGCTTATAACCATGCAATCTCCCCGAGGGAAATACATGACAACGGTTTAGGGGCAATATCAGAAGAAAGAACGAGCACAACCTCAGCTTTTCTCTGAGCCTTCCTGGCCTCCAACTTTTCTTTCTTCTTGGCGTCTTTGGAGTCCTTCTGATCAGCTAGCTCCCTGGCCTGGAGTCACATAACTGCAACCGCTTAGGTTTTAATAATGGTCTCTTCGACCCCTTCAGCACGCACCATCGATGGATCCCCTTTTTCCGGCCTCCTCAGTGGCCCTCTTCTTCTCTACCTCAGCATCAGCCTACTTCTTTGCCACCACGGTGGTTGACTTCTCCTCGGCATCCTGTCTAGTCTTTTCCCATGCCTCCTCTACGCCCGTCACATGAGCACTTCGGCATCCGCAAATTCTCCTCCTCTAAGAAGACTCTTATAAATGCTGGATTCCAAATTCACATCCGAGAATGTATCCACAGGTTGTCCAACCTCTCCAAATTATTCCCACTATAACCTCAATCCAAACTCAGACGCTTAAAGAAGCACGGGGGCAAAGCCAAGTGTCGCCTCCGCTTTAAGGGGGGATGCACAGCAAAAGACACAACTATTTGGCTTTTGAGGATTCATCGCTTGCATCCTTTTCAGCTGGCAAGTAATCGAGCTTGGGGGCAGTCCTCTACCCATCCTCGCACCAGCTCGATCATCGCAGGACCTGAGGAGGATCCCCTACGTTTCAACACCGACATCATCTTCGTCGCTTTCCATTCAACCATCGTCTTGAGAGCACTTTCCTTTCACTAAAAGGCAATCCAGAGCCAAAGCCTAGGCCTCTGAAATTTTCAATGGTCTATCAATACCGAGACTCCACAAAAGAAACGCTACGGAACTCGATGGCAACCTTTAGCCTTAACACATAACACCGTGGCTATCACCAACCACCCGTACGATGCTTCAGTCGAGATGCGACTATATTGTGATTGGATTGAGGATCGGATCCTGAAACTAACATCCAACTATGTGTCCACATTATGCACGCACACTCGAGCCACCAGTCCAGACAAGTCCATTCCTCAAGTGCCACGCCGCAAGGCCGCAACTCACCAATACTGATCCTATCATGCGACGTCATGCAAAGGTTCAAGTTCGCAAACTCAAGATCAAAGCCAAGACTCGACGAAGTCATTAGAATGTGAAGTTGTGTGTCTTGCTCCTATGCACTTGCTGGGCTATCAGGTCCCTTAAATCGACTTCGATCCCTTGAAAAACCAGGAAGGTTTATTAAGTGTCCGGGATATAAAGTCCAATCCCATATTAGCACATACTTGGCGACTTTTGTCCGAACTCCTACTTCCATTTCCTAAAATCAACCGCTCCACGTTCTTGACTACCAATCCTGAAAGCCTTCTCACTTTCCATACCTCTCTTCCCTTCTCCTAAAAGCCTAAAAACAACTCGAACACCCAAAGTACAAAAGAAGAATCTTGTATCCTCCACGCCTTACGCTGGTTTTCTATCCGGAGAAGAGAAGAAAGGAAGAAACTACAGTTAGGGGATCGACATGCTCCAAAGGAACGTTCCGGGATCGTACACTAAATTATGGTCATATTCACTTATCTTTGAATCCCCAACTACCAAATCAATCACGGCTCAGCGACTACTCGGGTACTCGCCAAATGCCCAACCACCAAGGTGCACACGCTTGGCACTTGGGTCCGATCTCACCTTAAAGAAGATCTATGCAAATACATGCCACGACATATGCCAAGTATTGTCCTTAAAATGACATTCACATATATGAGTTACCGAAACTTTGACCATTCGGACCAGCTTTGATCATTGAACGATTTTGGCTTATGATTCCAAGTGATTCAGTGGGACGCTCCAAACAATCAAGCTCCATTCCAACGGCGCTTTGACAACCACATTAGGCGATCGCGCTTCCAAGCCAATGCAATGATCACACATACACGCTTTAGAAGTCTCAACTAAGCAGACCGGCTTGATTCATTGACCAAATGCATGCTCACAAGCCTTAATGGTTCAAGTGTACACACCAAACGATTGGCTCTCGATCCAAGAACATTTCGAAAGCCAAATTGCGCGATCACAAGCCCATGGCGTACAATTTACCTTCATGCTACTTTTTCCAACTCATATTGCATCGCGTGAAACCACATGCAAACGTGTGGGTGCATACACGATTCGAACCTGACAAACGAACCATTTGCACTTTGGTGCAATCAGGAGTCGACAATTGACGTTTAGCCTCTTAAACCCACAGAAATTAGATGCCTTGGATAGTTTCCATCCCAAGCGGCAAGGCTCAAGTGAGCCAAAGCTTTAAACAATGCCGAAATCCTAAACTCATACCAATATATTTCAGCATGGCGTCTCAACCACTCTAAAGCGGTGCATTCCCGGCATTCATCTCAAGAGAGAGGTCATGACCAATAGCTAAGCACCACACGGAGATGTTTCTGCCCATATTAGACTTATCTCACTTCAAAGCATGTCCTGTTATCATAAGACATACTTTGAAGGGAAAATTTTGACGGGACTTTTGGTCCGTCTCCCAAAAGTACGCAAGGCACGCTCGAATCAGCATATCGCGTGATATTACAGCCCAGAAGTATTGCCAACATCCTCAGGGATCAAGCTAAAACATGATCGCATAAGGATAGTCGTCGAGGCTCACTAGACCGGTCTCGAACAATACAAGTTACGAGTCAAGCAAACGCATTCAGGGCTGTATGATCATATCAAGCTAGTCATGGTTCCAGTACCAGAAGATTCGAGTCGGACCACTAGCAGAATGTCATATCCATTGGATGCAACATCCATCAATATCCATCAGCAGCTGAGCCGAAGGCGAGCCGTGCTCCGAGCCGAATGCGAGTTGTCAGCGGGTCCAGGCGCAGGGTCGGTGGGGATCCGGGGACCCACAGACCGGGCTGCGATCGACCTCGTACCCCGCAATGTAAGGATTAGGCCAACAACTTTCGTGATCTTCGTACCCCTCAAACTAGGCCACGTCCAAGTCATCGCATCCTCCTCTTCTTGATTCCTTATGCCCAACAGTATTGAATTCATACCCCATGAGGTATGAATTTCGTACCCCATCGGGTATGAATTTCCTGGGCACGACGGATGGGATACGAATTTCTGGAGGAGTATACTTCGGGATACGAAAATTTGCTTGTGGTCCCCTACTCCTACCTACCTTCACCTAACCTCTCCACCATAAACACCTCCTTACTTCCTACATTCAAGGGGTTGGTCTAAGCTCACTCTCAAGCTTTAATGGCTTCCATCTTCTTCCTTAAGGCCTCCTAGGAACCTCCATTCATCATACAAGGGAGAAGATGAATATGCTTGGACCCGTGAGCATACCCATAAAGGTTCAAGCATGCTTATGGACATCAAGCCATCTTTCGACTTCATAAAGCTCTAAAACACCATTAATGATCACCATCTCCTTCCCTATGGCCATTGGACATGGCATGGTCACTCGGAAATTGCTGACCAAGTCAATACCTCTTCCACTCAATGAAGAAAAGGCCTCATCTCCTTCACCTCAAACCCCGACCCTCGACCCTGCTTCGCTCGGCCTCGACCCTGCTTCGCTGAGCCTCGACCCAGCTCCCCTCAGTCTCGAATCCGCTTCGCTCAGCCTCGACTTCGCTCCCTTGGATCCCTCGACCTCGACTCAGCTCCCTCAGATTCCTCGACTACGATACAACATCGACAATTCCTCGATACTCTCGGCCGGCAAGGAAGCTCGGCAGCAAGGAAGATCAACAACAATGATTAATGGGATATTGTTAATCATTGCAGCCCCTTGTAATAGTGTCTTATTGTACTCCGTTGTAATGGAATAAAATCCGTACAGCCTTCAAAGTGGACGTAGGCCTCGACGAGCCGAACCACTATAAATAACCGTGTCCTTTACTTCCCCGCACATAATTACTGTATTTCTTATAATTCTCCTCTCTGGACATTTAAGTTTCAAATTTTCAGAACTCTCGGATGTCGACGCCAAATTTCGGTATAAACATGAAATATAAAAGAAGGGGAATGAAATTAGCAGTGTAGAGAAAAAGCTAAGAGATTGCAATGCAAAGATGAATACAAGAAACATGAACAATGCAGGATCAAACACATAAGGAAGTTGCAAATTTGCATGAAAGAATTAAATGACTTGAGGTAACTAGCACTTTGCATTTAGTTTATATATACTTTAAGCATGAAACATATGGATGAACCACGCACAAACTCTCTTGGTGCTATAAAGCACAATCACTGCTAAAAATGATAAAACATCAATAAAACCGAATTTATTTTGTATGTGCAAAGCTATTTAATTAACATATTTGTATTGCTGCAAAATGCCAATGATGATAATTTAAGTCTTATTTTTCTCATAAATAGGGAATGACTAAAACTAAGGAAAAAGAGCAGAGGACATGAAGAAAATAGTTCCAATAGTAGAAAATGAACTAATCAATAGAAGCGAAGAACTCCAGGAGAAGAGTTGTTGTGATAGAACCCAAAAGGTAAACTGAGTTGGCAACTTAGTGTTAATACTGAGTTGCTAACTCAGTTTTGAGAACTGAATTTTCATTTTTAGAGAAACATATCCTGATTTGTATTTCATTCAAAAATAAGAGTTATCGAGTTTCTAAGATTGAAAGAGGTGAAACAGAAGAAAGACCTCGATGCAGAATTTCCTACCTGATGTAGAGGAGAACTTAAACGGTGAAACACTTGCATTTGAACTCGATCTTCCAAAATCATGAAAATGGTTTCTCTTCTTCATGGTTTTTATGGCCCATTTATAGATTAATATTGGCAAGAGTTTGGGTAAAGTGCAGATGTATTTTAGCAGAATATCTTAAAATTATGGCTTTAGCTAAATATCTCAAATCCGATGTAATAAACCGAATTCTGACAGACCGATTTTTTTTCAAGATTCTAATATATCGAAGCTCGTGTTGGTTTGTTTGTTATCCTACAGAAAAACAGAGATATAAAATATATCAGAGCTCAGAAAACATCTCACAGCAGAATGGATAAAATATAATATGATCAAAATATAGCCTTACTTAAATAATAATACTGCCTAACTAGTATCCAAAGCTATCATATCTTTGCCACAAATCTGACCTGCGAGTATGTTATAAGGAGGGGGTCAAAACACAAGATTTGGTGACTAGATTTAAACTACACATTTTGGATAACCCTACATATATCGTTTAGTTACATTTTCTTGTTTATTAGGTTACTTGGGTTAACAGCACTCAAGGCTTATACAAACGTCGCACCCATCTACTTCTCAGCGGATTAACTTGATACAATATATATATATATATATATATAGCTACCATCAAATTAAGGTACACCCCATGGTAACCCACTCGCACGGTCTCTGCCGTGATGCTACATAAATATACACAGTCCCTCATCCTTACGTCGGAGTGATGTACGGATCTCTATATAACAACGTTACGTTCCGCATAGAACCACTATCGCCATGCTACGTAAGCGTACGGAATGCCATCTTCAAACCATCAGATCGAATATCATAGAGTAATGCCCTAGAGTCTACGATACACCACCCAGAGCAAACATGCACGTATCTAGACTTTCCCCATGTATGTATCATCAATCATACTCGATGCCTTAACCGCACATATTCTCTACTATGAACCGAGTTCCGTGGCAGGGCTATACGAGAAATACGGAACTCGGTCGGGAGCTTTTCAGATATCTGTATACACAGATGCTAAGGCCTGCATTCTCAGTGGCTATGGTCCCACCCAACCCCTCCCTCAACTAGTGAAAGACGAACAATATTGAGAGCTAATGACCTAACCCTAAAGAAAACAATAAACAACAAATCCTAATTGGCATGTCCCTCACCCATAGCCTTGATAACAAAGGATCTATGGTCTTTTGGTTTAGCTTCTCCGTCTTTTCGCATCACGCATCACGCTGACTATCGATGGTAGGTACCCGACGTCTTGCGATCATCAAATAATGGTTAGACCTGTCAGTACTCGATAAAATGGTCGTAACCCAGCCTAGTCGCAAGGAAACTGTGGATCGTCGGATCACCTATGCCACCCTATAGCCTTATGGCTTCCCATTATCGTAGAAGGTAAGGTATACATATTGAGTAGTAACACGCAGACCTAACCTCTGCGAGCATAGTCGAATGCTGTCATAGCACAGAGGATTACCAGGAGTACCCTCCACGTCCCAGGAAGCTGCGTGCTTCCCCTTCCAATCCTTTGGAGCTAGCAGAATATTAGTAGAATAACAGGCAGAACAAGCAGAATAACTAGATGGACGTATGCTCCCATTATGTCCCGTGACACTACAATGATCTACCCCATCAGTTTATTTACCTCCAGATGTACGGACTGGTCCAAGCGCTTCAAGTTGATGTGTTATTAGACCCTATGTCTAAACATTTAATTATGCGCTTGCTCTACCTCATCAGATTTCCAGTTAACTTGGTTATTCCCATTCACATTGACTTCTTATTCACGTTACCAAGTTCCTCTTGTTTATTAATTTCAGTCATATAATTTAATCCATTTAAGTTTATCGATAAGCCCATAACATGTTATTCTCTAGATTGCAATCCAAGATCTGTAATCTACAATCTCTTTATATTATTCATTGCCTGATTCCATAGTTACAATAACATGTTCTACTTAATATGTAATTAAGTATACTTCATCTCAATTCACCTGTTTTCTGTTTAACATGTCACTTACTATTTATGATTAAATATAACTTATTTCATCCCATATATTCATCTCGTTCTTTCTTATTTAATCATAATTCCATCTTACACTGTCACTACAACTAGTCGTTTTTTACTTATTAACTTAGTTCTCTTAACTAAGGTTAACAAATATGTTTCCTTTCCATTTATTATAACTTATGTTATTCTTATCAGTAGATTTCAGATTCTCGATTTTACAGATAACTTAATTTACAATTAAGTACAACTTATCTCGTTACATAAGTTATCCCATTTTCTTTATCGTTTATTATAACCTAAGTTATAATTTCTACTTATCCCTAGGACAAGCCTACCTATTATAGAACATTCTTATTAATGTAATTAATTATAATAGGCTATTATCATTCCCCGTTCATTCCACTTTTTTTACTGTTGTAACTTTCATTCATTTCCTATTCATTTCCATTAATCACAATTAGTGCCATTTATTTCTATTCTCTTATATACATATATTCATATATGTGTTTATGCACTAGACCTCTCACATTAAGCCTACCACTTGTGGATGCTGGATTTGTCGGGCGGTTCTGGGCAGACTTCTACCACAAGTTGACTTAACCTCATGTCTTAGCACTGTTACATGTATATTTACGCACTAGACCCCTCACATTAAATTAACTTGTGGATGCTGGATTTGCCGGGCGGTTCCGGGTGACTTCTACCACAAGTTGAATTTAACCTCGTGTCTAAGTGCTGTTACAGTTTTCTATTTTCTATAAATTTAGGCATATCCATTCTTTCCAAATTTTACTGTAATCTATTTTACATGTTATACTTAATATCATATTAGGTCCATTATCTGATTATCATGTCACTTGTTCTTCCTAACATGTAATTAACTTCATTTTAAAATAACATGTAATCATCAAATCATGTATTTATTCAATTCTAACAAATTAACATGTAATTATCCCAATTCTTATAGTTAAAGGTTCAAGTACATAATATGTCACAGATTAACATGTAATTATCCCAATTTCACTGTAGCATAACTTATAGTATCCAATTAACAAGTTATTAAAACATGTATGTATACAACAATAACCGCTTCCACATATTTTAACAGGTTTATACATTTCAGCAGTTTACATTTCAGCATATTAACATTTCAACTTATTAACATTTCAACATATTAACGTTTCAATATATTAACATTTCAACAGATTAATCATTCTAGCAGATTTACATTGCATAATAACGGGGAATGTCAAACGATAAATATACCATTATTAAAAGGTATAACTTAAATCCACTCACCTAATTGCTTTCCAAATCATGAATCTGGTCCAGATCTAGCATTCCATGGCTCTCCTAACTGAATTTAGACCTTAAACAACCATGAATCCATAATTCTCAATTAAAAGAAAAAGGGGAGAAAGAGGAGAAAATTAAATTGACTAGATCCAAGAATTTACCTTAGTTTGAATAGAATTCTGAACACCTTCTTTATTAATATACACCATTTTCCTTCGGATCTTGATTCAGAATTCTCCTAAACTAATTATTCTATTTTTCTAAAGAGATTTAAGGAGGAGGAAGAATGGCAGAGCTTAGGCAGCCTCTCAGAAAATGTGAGATTTAGGCTAGGCATTGCTAGCCTATTTATAGGTGTTCAGGATCTTACCGTACACGCAGCTCGGAGTCAGCAACGAACATGGCTAAGAAAACAATCCAGATTCATCAATGAATCTGCCCAGATCAAGGGTGGATCGACCCCGAGGTCGACCCCCCTATGGTTGTGTCGTCCCTAGGGACGACCCCCTATGTGTGTGTCGACCGCCTGGGTCCCGCAAGCAATTTTGGGTAGATGTTTTCATTTTTAACGTTTTTAATTTTTAAACTTTTGATTAGTATCCCATTATATTTTCTTTGATCTATTTAAACATTATATTTACATATAATCTCCTTATTTGTATACAATACTTCAAATGCCTATTTTACACACACACACACACACTTATATACATATATATATATATATATATATGAACAACTTTTATTGCATTTTCAAAATTCAAATGGTGTTATGCTGTTATTCAATTCTTACCATATTTCTTTGATTGCAGCCTTATTTCAAATTTCTCCTTTGTACATGTATATTTTTGCACATATATACGCATATATTCTCATATACATATATACATATATTTTTCTATACTTTCTTACATGTATACTTTTCCTTATATATGCATTTATACATGTTTTCTCTTTAGAACATGTATTATTTTAGTCGTTTCCTTAAAACAAAAATATGGCGCTGGCGGGGATTGAACTTTGTACCTCTCATATGGAAGCCACATGCTCTAACCAACTTGACTACTTAGGCTTTTGTTAACAAGGCTTAGAACAATGATGGTCATTGTTCTTTTCTTATTCCTCCTTTTCATGTTTGTTACTATATTTCATCTAAACCATTGCACGTAACCTTATCAATTTGCATGCATCTTTTTCTTTCATTTTTGTTTTCTTATTAATGCATAATATTTGTAAATTATTGCATTAATCTTTTCTTCTTTTTCAATGCATGTGTTCATTACATGTAATCATATATTATCATCATTTTATTCTTCTTTTAAATATTTATGTCTATGCATATATATACACAAATGCACTATTTAAATATTTAATTGTCATAAAATGCGGGGAGTTACATCCTGTAAGGTTATTTAACATTGAATTATAATGGCAAAATTAAAAGAAATCAAACAAAATGTGGGCATAGAAGTTTAACCCGATTGTGGGTCTACACACCATGGTCAGAAAAAGCCTTCTCAAAACAATATTGTTTCTTGATGCCAGAAGCCTTAGTAGTCGATTTGCTACTATATTGTCTCCTACGAAAATACATTCAAGTTCAGGTGACTTCAGCTTACTTGATATCGTTGTAACATTTGAGCATATTTTCTACATCAATCATAACTAAGTCAATAAGATTATGATATCATGCTTCGGCAATATTAAGTGTTGCACTACTAATTATAGATTTAGTCAAGACAGGGAAACATTATTAGAGCATATGAACAGTAGATGGCAGATGATTTTTGTTATGACTAAAATGTACTAATTGACATAAAAACATTACTCTAAGAGATGGAGTTAATAAAGACGACTGAACCAACAATAAATCCCTGATTTAAACAAACATAAAAGCCAAAAACAAAAAATCCAACGATGTCATCATGTTCAAATCAAGGGTAGAAGTTATGTAGTAAATTGAATCATTTTCAGCAAATGTGACAATAATAATGGATTAATAGAGAACTATAATGATATTATTCATCTAGAGTGAAACTTGTTAGAAATCTAAAAGAGCAAAACCTAACAGACAAGAAACTGTCTGGGGAAGTAAAGGCCGAGACGTGAGAGGCCACCTTGAAATGAAGGTGTTGCTAGTGCTTAAAGGAAAAGGTAGGATGCGAAATTTCACCATCGCAGTTGTTCGTTACATCAAACCCTAGATGGGAGCTGATGGATTATAATTAATGCGTCCGATAGATGAGAATGCGTTGGACCAAAAATAACTTAGAAATTTTTTTGAACTCCTGTTAAAATTGGTTTTTTACATGCTCAACACTGTTCCAATAGATATTTATATCAACGAATCACGAATACTTCCTAAGAAAGTGTGTAAGAAAGTTATTTATTTATAATAACGCTTTTTGAGGAATCCCTACATTTTTTAATTGTTGGTAGATCATAACACTTACAAGTTTTAGAATCTGAGAAATTAAAAATGTTGCAAAATGACTAATTTGGTGTGGCATTTAGTGGTTCTGGCTGTGTCAATTTTTGCTAAAGGTTGGATTTTGGTTTGTTCTGGTGTTTTGATCTTGTTCTAACTTAGTTTGCTCGAGTGTTTAACTGGGATGGCTGTTTTTCTTTTGTTTGTGGCATTGCTGGTTGTTAGCCTGCCTAGTGACAAGGTCGTCTAAAGCTAAGCGATCATGAGTACATGCATTCAATATCAAAAGCTATGCCTCATCAGAAGCTTGGAGTCAGGTTAAAGTAAAGGCAACACAAGCTAAAACATCTCTCTACTCTTAGGTCGAACAGGATAAAAGGACTTCGGATCATACAGATAAAGGGCATCAGGTCGATGGCCCTCGGGTCGAACGGATTTGACTCAACTCGATCCCGATTTGAATACTTCATTAGGCAACCACCCGCTACGTCCATTACCTTCTATTCGAGTGGAGTGAATGACATGTGTCCAAGATCAAAAGCCTACGTTCTGCATGAGTTGGTTCCCACTCATGGGCTACTGTCACATAGTAATAACATTTACCGCCTAAACAAACCATAACCAATCGATTTCTCACCTATAAATATTCGACACAGACTCAAAACAAGACCATTGTTCACTTAAAACTCTGAAGCAGTATATCCAGTCCGCATTGCCATTTGACCCAATAGTAGTTTGGTGATTTTCGAGTGAATTTCAATATTTTATTAAGGAAATCAAATGTATCTTGATTGTTGAGGGATTCTAAATGTTGTATTTGTAATTCGTTGCTGAATATAATCCGAACCACTATAAATCTTGTGTGTTTATTTTAAATTTTTATTTCTTCATTAATCTCTTCAAATTCTGACGTATTGGGTGTTAGTGCCATTTTTTGGTCTAACATTTTGGTACTTTCACTTAGAAGCTTGAATTCTGATATTTTGGGATTATTTATCTACTATTCGGATCAACAAATCCGAAGGAATAGTCCGTATTTTCATCACTACCAATGTTTTCGACAATGTCGACAAGGTTGTTTAGTATTGTTGGAGAATGGAATGTTGATGATGTTTTGAAGACAACAACCTTGTTTTAATCACTATCGTTATTGATTATAAAATATATATACTAACACTTTTATCCAAAATATGTATATATGTATATGCAAAATTTATATGCAGGAAATAAATACTGAAGACTGTACAGTTAAGCGTTT
Organism: Allium sativum; assembly: GCA_030737875.1. Taxonomy (NCBI): domain Eukaryota; kingdom Viridiplantae; phylum Streptophyta; class Magnoliopsida; order Asparagales; family Amaryllidaceae; genus Allium; species Allium sativum. The sequence continues at coordinate 218,734,228 of CM060925.1, forward strand.
ATAGAGATTCAAGATTTCAAAAGAAGATTTAAGACTCATGAGTATCAAGATATCAAGAGTTCAAGATTATCAAAGTAATAGAGTCTAGTTAGTATGTTAAAACTATGGTTAGCCTTTTCAACTTTCTGTTTTCAAATTATTCTTTTTAATTTGATTTCAAATTGTTTCAAACTCCTTTTCAAAATGATTTTAAATCCTCCAAAGATTTTTTATGATTTCAAATATATATAAGTTTTTTATATCGTTTATATATATTATAAAGTTGAAAATTATATTATATATGTAATTATATAGTTTTATATCATATTTACATATTTCTATATTACATGAATAAATTATATATTACTATGTTTTTATACTTTAGAAAATATATTTTAAATAACTAGTTTTGATTCAAGAATTTCCAGGATATATATATATATATATTGGTTTAAACACTTGAAAAATGGATTTAAAAATCAAATTACCTAACATATGTTGACACGTAAGTTTTGACATGTCGACATATAACTGTCATATTTTTAAATTTCAAAGGAAGTGTCTTTTCATTATTTGAAACGTTTCAGAACTGTTGCAACCTTCGGAACTCTATATAAAGGGGTCATTTTCGAAATTATAACTAACTAATCTTCTCCTTCTTCATCCTTACTCTTACCACCGTTATTCTACTTTAATTTCTTGATTTCTACACTTATACTCTGCCATTTTCAAAACAAAATATATCATTCTCTTTCTCTTCTCAATCTTTGTCAAAAATACTCTTTGTTTGGAAGTGCCATTCGAGAGTTCTAGGGCTATTTGTAATTGTTAAGGAAAGGGTGTGCTCTTTGTCGTCTGCAAATCAAGAAAAGGGATCGGTGTGAACTTTGTACCCGTGAAATCAAGGGTGTTGAATCGGTGTGAACCTTATAGCCGTGAAATCAACGGTGTGGAATTAGTGTTAACCTTGTAGCTGTGAAATCAAGGGTGTTGTAAAATTGATACTAGTATTAATAAAACTCTGCGCAATCCAGTGTTGCATGAGACTGGACGCAGGAGTAACCCGAACCAGTATAAAATCCGGTGAGCTCTTTCCTTTTTTGAATTTTATTTCTGTTTATATTTGCATCTGTGATTGTTTCTATTTGATATTCATTATGTGATTCATATAATTGTTTAAATAATCATTAATTGTTTAAGTTTTCCATAATCTCTTTAAAACACTATGATGGCGTTGGCTACAATAGGAAGCAGTTCAGAGAGGAAAAAGAAAATTAAAAGGAGGAAGAAGAAGACATAAGATAGGAATATTAAGAATTTGATTCCATAATTTTGCATATCTTTCATTCATCCACTATCCATCTTATATAACAATTCTCGTAACAACTTTTGTGCCCATGCGTCATTTCTATTTTCAATTGCATAACAACTTTTAAGCAGGAAAACATTAAAAAAAGAAAATACTTAAATGTAATGGCGGGGTAATTCTTCCAGCAACTTCCTGCATGTGACTATCTTCCATATTCAATCCATATACCTCTTTGGCATGTGACTAACTCTCTTAGGACGTGCAGGTCCTATATTGGAGACCGTATCATCACCTACCCCTTCGAGATCGACCTTGTCCTCAAGGTCGTGGTTGTTGTGTTCAGGTGGCAGAGTATGTTGGCCTGGCAGGTTTGGTGCAGGGCATGGCTTGAGCATTGAAATGTGTAACACCGGATGAATTCGTGAAGTTTGTGGAAGAAGCAACTTTTAAGCAACTAAACCAATTCGCTCCAGTATCTGAAATGGTCCAAAATATTTCTTTGCAAGCTTATGATGGTTGGTACGAAGTGATGTTTGGCGATACGGTTGAAGTTTTACAAATACCCATGAACCCACTTCTAACTCTTTATCAATGCGGTGCTGATCTGCATGACTTTTTATTCTGGACTGAGCTTCCTGGAGGTTCTGTTTCTTTTGCTGAAGCAAGTTGTCGTGTGAATTAGTCCAAGCAACTAATTCTGGCGAGTGACTGATGGTAATGTAGCTTGTAATAGAAGGGGGAAGACGGCATAAACTACTTGGAAGGGTGTCATGCCTAAAGACGTATATTTAGTGGTATTATACCACCACTCAGCCCACGGCAAGTACTTAGCCCATTTTTGTGGAACATCATCGACGACAGCTCTCAAATAGTTCTATAGGCAACGATTAAGGACTTCGGACTGGCCCTCCGTCTGGGGGTGGTACGCGCTTCTCATCTTAAGTTTGGTTCCATGAATGCGAAACAGCTCTCACCAAAATTGACTGGTAAACAAAGGGTCTCTATCCGATACAATTGAACGCGGAAATCCGTGTAAACGCACATACTCTTGGATAAAATGCGAGGCTAAGAGTGAGGCAGAGGTGGATGTAGGTAATGCGCAGAAATGTGCATACTTTGAGAGCCTATCTACGATGATCCATATCACCGTTTTGCCGTTGGATGCCGGTAAATAGGTGATGAAGTCCATGATGATATTTGTCCAAATCTGATCTGGTATAGGCAATGGTTGTAAGAGTCCTTTGTATGGTGCATTTTTCGCTTTGGTTTGAAGACATCGTGTACACTGTTTGATAAATTGCCGGACAGTCAAAGCCAATTTTGGCTAGTAAAATTGACTGGCAACTCTAGCAACAGTTGCTTTCACGCCCGAATGCCCTCCAATTGGAGATGAATGCAGCTCCTTAATAATTTTGTTTTGTAGTTCGGTTTTTGCCGGGATATAAATTCTGCTATCATAAAACAAAATGTCATTCTTCAATTGAAATTTTGGGTTGCAGCATGTACCTGAACGTAGCTGAGATATTATCGTCTGAGCTTCCTGATCGTCACTCAATGCTTCAACAATGTTGGTTAAGAATGGAAAAGTCGGACCATAGATTGCCAGCATTGCAGCTTCAAATGTGAATCTGGGAAGTCCATCAGCCACCAAGTTTTGCTTGCCTGGTTTATAATGTATGGCGAAATCAAAGCCTAAAAGCTTTGTTAACCATCGCTGCTGCTCCGGAGTCTGGATTGATTGAGAAGCTAATTCCCGAAGACTCTTGTGATCTGTATGAATTTGGAATGGACGTCCCAATAAGTAATGACACCATTTCTTCATTGCGGAAGTAATAGCGAACATTTCGCGTGAATAAGCCGATGTCTTCTGTAGATGTTGAGGAAGTTTAAGACTGAAAAAAGAAATTGGTCGCTAGTGTTGAGCGAGAACTGCTCCGATTGCTGTAGCCGAGGCATCAGTGGTGACAGTGAATGGATGGTTGAAATTGGGTAATGACAGAATTGGGATTTGTGTGATGGCTTGTTTGAGGAAGATGAATGCTTGTTGGGCTGAGGGGTTCCACGTAAAACTATTTTTCTTGAGGATATCAGTTAATGGGCCGGTTATGTGGGCATAATGTTTGATGAATCTTCTGTAGTAGCCTGTTAGGCCTAAGAAACCACGGAGGGCTGTGATGGATGTAGGAACGGGCCAGTTAGTCATTGATGCAATTTCCATTGGGTCAACGCTTATGCCTGTGGAAGATATGATATGCCCCAAATAATCTATTTCCTATACCCCGAAGTTACACTTGTCACTAATTGCGAAGAATTGGTGCTTCTCCAGAATACTTAGTGTTGTGTAGAGATGGGTTAGATGATCAGTCCAAGAGGGGCTGTACACGAGTATATCGTCAAAAAAGACAAGTATGAATTTTCGTAGGTGGGGACGGAAAATGGTATTCATGGTAGCTTGGAATGTGGATGGTGCGTTTGTTAACCCAAATGGCATAACTAAAAATTCGTAGTGACCTTCATGGGTTCGAAATGCTGTTTTTGGGACATCGGGTGGGTTAACTCTTATTTGAAAGTAGCCACTTCGTAGGTCAAGTTTTGAAAAGAAATTAGCGCCGGAAAGTTCATCCAATAATTCGTCAACCGTTGGTATTGGAAAATGATCTTTAATAGTGATGGTATTTAGTGTTCTATAGTCGACGCAAAATTTCCACGATCCATGTTTTTTTTAACAAGAAGGACCGGAGACGAAAACGGGCTAGTGGATGGTTGGATGAGTTTTGATTGGAGCATGTCTTGGATTTGCCATTCGATTTTATTTTTTTGGAAATATGGGTAACGATATGGTTTGGTGTTGATGGGTTTGGAATTGGGAAGCAAGTTGATATGGTGATTCAATGAACGTGTTGGTGGTAATGATGTGGGTTTCTGGAAAATGTTTTCGAAATTAGTTAAGAGGGTTTGAATGTCTGGGTTAACTTGTGGTTGGGTCTGTGTGTTTGATTGGGCTGGAAGTGGTTGTATTTGAAGATAGAGAAAATTCAAAATAGATGAAGTGGCCTCTAATCGTTTTAGTTGTGGTAGGGATATAATGGTTGGCTTGAATTGTGGGCCTAGACCAGTTAAATGAATGGGATGACTATCAACATAAAATGTCATATTGAGTGTTTTGTAATTCATAGTAATAGGCCCAAGTTTTTCAAACCAATCGATCCCACAGACCGCATCAGATCCAACGATTTCTAATAATTGAAAATCAATAAGAAAGGTATTCCCCTGAATATCCACGCTCACCTTTGAGCAGCAGCGATCGCTCTGTAATTTCTCCCCGTTGCCCACTGTTACCATGAACGAGCTGTCAGTGGTTGTTATCAAGCCTAGAAACTTAGCGGTTTTAGGATGTATGTAGTTGTGAGTGGATCTAGAATCTACTAAGATCGAGATCGGTTTGTCATTAATAGTAGTTGGAAGTCATATTGAGCGTGGGTGAGTGGAGCTAGTGAGGGCATGAAACGAAATTTCTTGAGGGATGCCAGGATCTGGGGTGGAATCGGTGGAAAGTTCTTCGGTAATAGCTGATGTGTCATGAAGTGGAGTGTCCTCGGGTTGTGTGTCAGGTAGGATCACTAAAATGTGCATTAGTTTACATTTATGCCCAAATTGGTATTTCTCGTCGCAATTGAAACAGAGTCCTTGTTGTTTGCGGATGTTCATCTCTGCCTCAGATAGCTGTTTCACAAGAATGGTTGGTTTGGGATTATGTATGAAAGGTGTTTGATTAATTGCCTAGGTTAGCTGTAGGTTAGAAGCTGGTTTTGAAAATGATGTATTGGCTTTCTAGAAATTAAATTTGGCTAGATCTATATGCTTTCTTTCAATAAGTTTGGCTTTTTCGATGGCATCAGATATGGTGGTTGGTTTGAGGATGTGGAGTTCATTTTGGATATGTGGTTTCAGGCAGGAGAAGAAATAGTGGAGAATTGAATCAGGTGATAGGGTAGTTATACGATTGCATAGAGTTTCGAATGTCGCTAGGTAGTTCTCAACCAAGGTTAGCTGTTTAAGTTTAAACAAGGTTGCTTGGGGATTTAAAAATGTTGGTGGTCCAAAACGTTGTTCTATAGCTTTTGACAGCGCTGCCCAAGAAGTAAGATGTTTATTTCTATGCATCCACTGAAACCATGATAATGCTTGCTCTTGCATATGGAAACTGGCGAGATCTAAGCGCTGATCTTCTGGAGTTGAATAATACGCGAAAAAACGGTCGGCCTGAAAAATCCAATCATGGGGGTTTGTACCATCGAATTGGGATAATGAACAATTGGGTGTTCGAGTTGATGAAGCTATGGGTGTGGAAAGTATTGGGGGTTGATGGTTTGAGGATGTTTGAAGATGAATGGTGGAGGTTTGGTTTGTTGGAGAAGGTGGAGGCTGAGCATCTATCTTGCGGGTAAGGTCTGAAATGGATTTGGTGAGATCTTGCAAAGTGGCCTTGATATCAATAATATATGTATGCTGTTTTTCCAGCATAGATCCATGGCTGGACTGGGTGTTTTGAATGTCGGTTATGGTGTTTTGCTGTTGGGAAATTTGTTGGAGAGCTTCATCAACTTTTGTCATGGTTATAGAGAGATTTTGGATGTTTGGGGAGAAGGTTTGAGGTCAAGAATGAAAGCACCAAATGATGGAAATGGCTACCATAGGAAGCAATTCAGAGAGGAAAAAGAAAATTAAAAGGAGGAAGAAGAAGTCATAAGAGAAGAATAGTAAGAATTTGATTACATAATTCTGCATATCTTTCATTCATCCACTATCCATCTTATATAACAATTCTCGTAACAACTTTTGTGCCTATGTGGCATTTCTATTTTCAATTGCATAACAACTTTTAAGCAGGAAAACATTAAAAAAACTTAAATGTAATGGCGGAGTAATTCTTTCAGCAACTTCCTGCATGTGACTATCTTCTATATTCAATCCATATACCTCTTTGGCATGTGACTCTCTTAGGACATGCAAGTGCTATATTGGAGACCGTATCACACTATTCACCCTCTCTAGTGTTAGTTCTGCCTTAAGATTCATGATTTTCATCCCTAACAAGTATGGCTCTTAAAAGAGATAGGAACCTGCAAGATTCCCGAAGAGCAGAAGGCAACGAAGAACAGCAGATGGGATTGCAGATCGAACCAACCATAGAGGCTCTTGGTTCAAATGAGCCCAGGTCGGGCATGCCCAGGTCGGGCATGCCCAGGTCGAATTCGATCTGACCTAAATAGTGGACCTCTGGAGCAGTTGCTACTACCAACAACCAACCTCCTTCTGCAGCACCTATTTCGCGAGATGATTTCACATGCCTGTTCTCCAGGTTGCAAGAGACCAACATAGCCTTGGAAGCTCAGTGACGGGATAACGCTATGATGAGGAATGAGATAGATGATATGGTTAGGCAATGTGAGGAATTTCAAAGAAAAATAATACCGTCTCCTCCCCACCGCCAGGTAGTAGAGGGTTCATCTTCATTTGAGGAAAATGAATGGGCACCACATTAGAGGAGACCCTATGAAAGGCCTGAGAATCTTAGACAACTCCGGTTCGGTTCATTGGGCTCTCAAGAAGATGCGGTGGCTCAACTCAGTGCTAATGACCCTAGTCTAGCAGAACCTATGCTCATGCCAATGCGCGGATCTCGAGTCCTTCCTAAGGAATAATGTACTTACCAAATTGCTCATGCTCCTATGCTTCCATCAACTTGTCCTATGATTGATCGGGATCGTAGAGGGCAAGGAAATTTTGCTCGTACAGTGGATCAGGCGACGTTGCCTGAAATAAGGGTAAAGGGATCATGGAGAGCTGAGAGCACTGAGCTAAAACATTCGATAACTAGTGCAGAGGTAGCAGCTATGGTAGACAAATAATGAATGATAATAGAGGATACACACATGAGGATTGGGGCATAGATCGTAGCTACACACCTTTTACCAATGGCATCTTATATGCACGATACACTAGATAGTTTAACTTATCCACAATGAGTGATTATTTGGGTAAAACTGATCCACGACAGCATATGATGCATTACTCATGGTGCATGAATGCTGCTGCGGCTCCAGACGCCATCATGTGTAAAGCTTTTCCTATATGTCTCGAAAGGATTTCTATGCTGTAGTTTACTAGGTTTCCTCCTCAATCAGTTCCTAACTTCAAAGATCTAAGCGAGAAGCTCTTGAACCAATTTTGGCTGGACTCGCTAAAGTCAAAGAGTGTTATAGAGCTCTGGTAGTTAAGTAGGCCCTTGGAGATACTTTGAGGGTGTAACGACCCACATTTTTCGTATCGGAGGATCGTAAAATATTTTTATTTAATTATCCAAGGGTCGAATCATTCTCATATTTTGGTACGTTATTCATGGAGGTATGAGACATGTCCATGATTTTTATCAATTTATTTGTGACCATTTTGCCCTTGTTATTTTTGTTTAGGGAATAACTTTTAACTGGAATCGAATCTGGTGCTGGGATTGATTTCGTTTGATCGAAAATGGTGTTTCTAATTCCATAGAGTGGTCACATTAAAGATTTGGCTAAGCGGTTTGGGAGGAATCGCTGTTGTAGTGTTACTAATTTTATGGACAGACTAATTAGTCATTAGTGGGCTGATTATTGAGGCTCATTAAGGCTTGGGGCTACTGACTATAAATAGGAGGGTAGGGGTAAGGAGAATTGTTTATTTTCTTCATTTTTCCATTTGGTTGGGTGATTGTGATTCTTTGGCACAACCAAATACCTCTCCACTTCATTTCAATAAATATATTTACATAGGAAGATTGAAGATCAGCATCGAAGAAGATTAGATCGCATCAAGTTGATTTATTCGAAGGCCGTTCTTCGTTGTCCGGATTAGAGATTCATCTAGTTTAAGCTATTTTGTAGATTTGGTGAGTGATAAGCATCTCTCACATGCATTCAATCAAGTATATGGTTTGTTTGATCTTAATTTCATCATTTCAAGTTGTTTTCACCTAAATATAATCAAGGTAAGTGTATTTTCAATTCGAATCACCATAGGATCTAATCTAGCAAGATTATAATGGTAAATTCATATGTTAATTCTATGTTTACACAAGTTTAGATCCATTTATTAATTCATTCATTGTTTTATCATAATTTGGTGGATTTAATACGATTGTATGATGATTATCCGATGTGCTAATGGTTGATGATGATTGATTTGTTGTGTTATTTATCGTTTGGTTGAAATTGGTCGATTTGGATGGGATGGATACATAAATGTTGTCGTTAAAGTATGAAAAGTAGTGGATCGGTTCATCAAATGGCAAATATGGGTGATGGATCGCATAAACGATGGATCGTGGGTAGTATGGGTAGGGATCGCCTGGAGTGTGATGCAAGAAATAGAAGGATCGGTCGAAGTTAGCTCGTGGTGATGGATCAGAAACTACATGGATCGAGTGTGTATCGTTGGAGCTTGGCTCATGGGGAAAGGATGGATCGGGTCGAGTGGCTACCAATGGATCACGTGGCAAAGAAGTTGGATTGGGCTAAAGGGATGGTTCAGAGAAAAACACGGTTTGCGCTCGTGGACCATGTGGATCTGACCGATGCACACTTATGGATCGAGCAGATCAAATTCTAGGCAAAATGTGGAGTGATCCACTGATGGATTGGGGCGTGCATTATGAAATAATGGATTGGACCGAGCGTCTCATGCCTGGATCATTCGATTGTGCAAGATGGATGGAGCGGTGATCGATAGAGCGCCGCGTGATGGATCATGTGATCTAGCTGAGCGCTACATTTATGGATCATGGTTGGTCCAATGGATGGATCGTATTCGATCCATTGATGGGTCCGGGTGATCCATAAATGAGATAAGCGACCCACCAAATAATGACCAAATGAAGTTTATTTTTGGTTCGTTGATGGGCGTAGCTTCGATGAGAATTCGGATGGAATATTTGAAGCAAAGTGAAGCGTTCATTGAACGATGAAATGTAACGAAGTTAGGAAGATGACTCAAGATGAATTGAGCTTGTGGATAATGGTTGCTTGAGAAGGCATTTAAGCATATGGATAGTCGTTGATGATGACGGCTAGTGTTATTGGAGTGCCGAGAGTTAATCATTAGTCAGAGGTTCTAGCGGACTCAAAGCAGGGGTATAATGGGGATGCTTAAAAGACTAGATGATTAGTTGAGTATCTTGGGCAACCACGATGGGCCTAGTTGTAATCGCCGAGCAAGGAAAACATACAAGCCGATAATGTATGGAGTTTTGTTAAAACGAGGGTTACCACTAGCTCTTGACAAATGGCATGACGTGGCAAGTCATACGATTAACGATGGTTTCAAGGCAAGGCAGACAGGGATAGCTAGAGGCATGAATGTTGATTGTTTGCTTGTATCGTCTTGTGTGGATCATTCAACGTCAAGGGAGATATTTGTTAGGTGCTTGTTTGTTGTTGGTTTAGGCCTTCGGGGCTTGGGCATGGGAGGTTTTGAACTTGATTAGAGTAGTCCATGCTTGATTATTAGTTGCTATGAATGCTACTGTTTGTTTCATTTCTGATTATTTGGGAAGGCTATCACTGTCAATCATGGAGGAGATGGGTTTGGGTTTCTTCTCTGTTGATGTATTGGCCGATAAAATTATTGAACTGTCTACTTCTCATATACTATTAGTGATGATGTTAGATAGTTGTTTTATTGCTCATTAAGACTGTTGTCTAACTCAAAGTTTTATGTTTCCCTCTTATTACCTTGGGCTGTTCATCCACGTTGTGGATAGGCAGATTGAGTAGCAGGTAACAGGCAGTAGATCTTGATGAGGACAATGCTACTGAGCGACGACGAGTTAGAGGCTGACGTATTATTTTCCTACTATACATACTTGTTGTTCCGCTATTATTGTTGATGTATGCTATACTGAGTGAACCTGTAATGAGGCTTATTGTACATATTCTGATGTATTCCAGTTTTGATGTATGAATATTTTCATGATGATATGAGAAGTTTCAGATTATGTTCAGTTGTGCTTCACTATTGTATCCTATTGTATATGTTCTATTATATTTTATAAGTTCGCACGCGTGCTTCACACACGGAAGTAGCAAAATAAATGTAGTTTCACCGATATATGAAGATAAGATAGTGTTATGCCAAAAAATCTTCTTTGGAGGATAAAGATTGCATAGATATATATGGTTTTAAGGGAAAAAAATCCATTGATGCGCTTTGAAAACATATTATCAATACCAAATAGTTTGAATGTTACCCTATTAGTTAACATGGTGGATATAGATGGTAGAAATAGACAACTCGTCCTATGCGTTCAGCTAAAGATAAATATCACCTTTGATTTATGTTCAATCCCTTTTTAAATCATCAGTTGAATGATTGCTATTTTTTATAATTGCTTATTTATCTCGTTGCTAAGAAAATTAATAGCATCCGTAAATATTATAAAAGGATAGCTTGGTCAAACTCCCTGTTAAGTTTCAAAATAGTCAAAACATCCTCTCCAAAAAAGTATGTAAATTAGATCTTAAAATCATGATAACTAATAATTATATAAATTTATGTAATCATTCAATGGACAGTTGCAAACACTTATGCAATTATATCCAAAAATTACGGAAATTTTCGCAATCACCCGATGAAAATTTGCTGAAATTTTTGTAGTTACTCATCACAAATTTGTGTATTTTTTTTAAATATGGAAATTTCCACAACTACCCATCAAAAAAATTATGAAAATATCTATAATTTTTCACAAAAAATTTGCAGATATTTTGATATAATTTCACAAAAGTTTGCAATTATTCATTTAATAATTGCATAATATTACGGCAATTATTCAATAATTAAATTCTAAGAACTTAATTTATAATCTTTTTTGAAAAGGATTTTTTTGTGTATTAAGTTTGAATTTAAGGATTTAAGCCTAACATTCACTATTTTAAAATGTCAAGCATAATAGATCAAAACAACAATATTGAGCAAGTATATAACAATTTTTGAATCAAAGTTACCTAGCAACTCCATTGACTATTGTAAAAATGCTGGACACACTCTTGAGCAAATGCAGGACACATGGAGAATGATTATTATGACAATCTTCCAAGCAATATTCAAAGCAATCATCATTTATCAAACATGTCCAGTTATTAATATGGAAATTATATTAACTTACCAAACATGCTCAAATATCAAATATAGAATACCTGTTACATAATCTGTATGATTTATTTTAGACAATAACTCCTCTTTAGGAATTACAGTGCAACAACTAGTAATCGCCACTTATCAGTACCAACCACTAATTAATAACAACTAATATCATGAATTAGCCCATGATAACACAACGGTTTTCTTGGAAAAAAATGTAAACCAAGTATTTCCCTCCAGACTTCCAATTCCAGGCCGTTTTGCATTTGCTGCCTGAGCACTACACTTCAGCTAATAGGAAAACCAAACATCTCACCAACATACTTCTCTGTTCCAAATTGCTTCATTCTTTTTGCATGTTGTCTCTGCTATACAAACGTGTATAGGGATCAAGGTTAACAAATCTAGCATATATGCAGAGATTATGCTCATTTTTCTAATTTCTTTCATCTTTTGAACAAAGTTAATGCATCATACTTAACATGAGTTAGTAAAAGGATTTTCAATTAGAGATTTATTAACCAATTTTTTTTTGTTTACTATTGAAATATTGAAACTCGGCTGTTATGATGTCACCAGGTACTAAGATAATGAGGAGCAAAATTGTCGTCAAATACATATGGGTAATATGCTTCTCTTTTATTTAATAAATATATGCATGCATTTTCTTTAAAGGTTATTTATAACATTAGCAATCAACTCCCCAAATGCACTTTAGCAATCATCCAGAATATAAGATTGCCAATAGGTAAGTTATAATTTGACATCCATGAAACATATAACAAACATGCAAACTTGGATATAGAAAATAAGAAACCATAATTAAAAAAAGTGTGTGGAGTTCACAATAATTTGTTCACTACAAAAAGTTTGAGAAGTACCATGCATCCTTCGGGTTTAAAAGTTGAGGACTTGGATTACGTCCCAAAATGACCATGAACAAAAAATAATAATTAACAGATGTGGAAGTGGATTATGTAAAAAATGGAAGAAGAAAAAAATAAGGTTTTGTGACAAAACTTTAACCATACTAAATATACCAAAGCAACAGAAAAGAGCACATGAGTCGCTAAAATTTTGCAAACCAAGTTTCTAAATATGAAATTATTGATCAGGACTTGAATATATATATATATATATCAACAAAGCACAAATGACAGAAGAATCGATGATATTAAAACATGAAATGCTAGGCAAAAATAGACATTTTGATTGCATTAAAACTACAACTTTGGATAATGCAATAAGTAGATATAAAAAAAATGGAATTTACAAACAAAAATATATCATATGACATTGAGAAGCGTAGAAATAAAAGGGAGGCACTGACTGAAGAGGCATTTCAACAATGTTTTCAAGGAATAGTGCAACTTAAGGACAACCCAGAATTCATTATCATACATGGTGATTAAATTGTACTTACATAAATCAAAGTAATTGGCTATTTTTATAAACAAAATCAATTGATGATTAAATTAGCACATGTAATATGCATATAATATGTTGTGAAAAAATTATTTGTGCATGTAATATGCATATCTGTCATAATAAACTTTTCTAACTATATTTAAATTCAACAGCAAGTTGCATAAAATCGTAAACACAACTCCTTTAGGTATTCATTAAAATATAATTATTTATCAGACTTGTAATGGAATAACAAACAATAAATGATAGTTATGTTATGACACAGAATTAAATGGGAAGTCAATATATTGTTCCTTAATAGGGAGTTAAATATGTATGCATGTAGTTTGCTATCAGTCATAATAAACTTTTCTAACTATACGTAAATGTGACAGCAAGTTGCATAAAATTACAAATACAACATCTTTAGTTGTCTATTAAAATATAATTATGAATAAGAACTATAATGGAATAACAAATAATAAAGGATAGTCAGAATTATCACAAAATATTAAATGGGAAGTCAATATATATCATTGTACAATCGGGAATCAAATATTGTGGAATCACCTTTACTTGAAACTTAGAAAACTTAGCGAGCAAAAAGAAACATGTTGAAATTAAAAAAAAAGCCTAAATGACATTATGGCTTTACTATTAAAAATAAATATTATAACTATCTAGCTTTCTAAATAGTACATTCTTGAAGATCATAAGAACCATTGCACGAAATAAAACGTATAGGTAAAAATATTCATTCTACGGAGATCACTGCAAAATGTATTCAAGGTATCCTGCTTTTTTAGAGTTTGGTAGAAGTTTTGATAGCTCTGGATCCACATAACATGAGAGGATATAGGTAAATGAACGTAAATAACATCATGTCAAAGAAACAATGTTTAAACAAAGAAAATAATGGTACAACGGTAGTATTATTTATAAAATGGTAACGGTAACCATTACTATAGTAATCATATTTTTGAGTATATATTAGTCTTGCATATGCGTAGAGCTTCGAAGTACAACAAATTCAAGCTAGTCAAACCTTCGAAAACCAACAGGTGCATATAAGCTTCGTGGGATTGTCATTTTGAAATATATATAGTCTTAAGCATATATATATATATATATATATATATATATATATATATATATATATATATATGGCGTGTTTGCATGTAACGGAAGCAAAGTATTTAAGCGAGATATTTAAATGAGGTTTTCAAACAAAGTAGGAAGTTAAACTGGGTTTACATTTGCGTCTTTAAACGGAGCATTTAAGTGAAGTATTTTAATCCATGATTTTTAATTAAATTGATTTATAGTTAATTACTTACTATTTTTGTTGTGCAATATTTGTTTTATGAGTAAATTTGGAGACCGGAAGTGGAAACCAAACCTTTCTTATCCGGGCATGTCTAGCACTAACGATTCGATTTTCTCGGTTAAGAAAACTTGGTATTTAGGCATGTTGCCCTTTTGGACGTGTCGCAAACGCACAAAACATTAACTGCCTAAACTTCGCTGCAAATGGCCCCATAATTTTGGTTCTAAGTAAATAAATTTTGAACACATGTGATTGCACATATATCACTATCTTGAATAATTAACTTTTTTAAATAAACACAACTTCCGTGTACATATCAAGACCATTTCAGAAAGTTGAAGTGTAAATAAGTGTTCCTATTTTGAAACGTATGTGCATATGAAGGTGGCATAATTATGCATATTAAAGCCCAAAAAAATATCAGCCTCAAATATGTATACATATCTAACATATTGGGAGTAGAAAAGACGTTGTTCTAGGCTTGAGAATTTATTATGAGTATTGATCTTGGGTACAGGTTCGGACATGCAGAGCTTTCACATATATATTCAATTTTAAGTCCAGCAGCTTCAAGCGTATTTATGGCAAGTTCCCAAAAGAAAATTTGCACAAAGCCTTGAGGACGTGAAAACAGAGTATGCATATAAGGTATCCAATATCTATAATAAAACACGTAGGTATAAATTTTCATTTATGTATCTAACCATATTCGACAAAAGTGAACAACCAAAAAAGAAATATGTGGTGGTTGTAAAAATGGTTGAAGTTAGTTTGTACTAGAAAGTTGACATTATAAGCAAACCTTGTTTATTTATGAAAACTTATTCAGTTTTCTGGTTCTCATTATTAAACAATTGCAGTTATATACTATGGTTGAAATGTCTTTGAATTTTCACGGACTAAGGCCTTAAAACATATGGAAAACAACATAGCAAAATGAAAATTACCAGTTTATAATAATCAAAGAATAGAGCATTCTGAAGTTACCGAATTAAACATGAAAATGGAAATTAAAAAAAAAATCAGCATTACCTCGAATGTTAAAGATTCTTCAAATTTGACAAATGCTTTTCACATTATAGGACTCTCACTTTATAAAAGTAGATCCAACTACCACTGTTTGTATTCATTATTATCCTGCGAACACAATAGTACAGTTTTATGAGCTTTTAGCGGCCCTAGTAGCAGTGAATCCATGTAGAGGTCATCCGAGCCAATTGGCCATCCAAAAGGTATTATGTTGTATTAATACCTTGTTCATTTAGTTACATGGTGTATGCTTGCTTACACCTAGTTTGCATAAATTTGACATCATAGAAGAGAAAGAGGCACTTGTCCCTTTTAATAAACCACTGGACTATTGAATACAACAAATGTATAATAACTGTAATGAGTTCGATAAAAAGTATTTTTTTTGTTATTTAAATTAAATTAAAAGGGAAATGTAAATCTATTTTCCGGCACAAAGGCATTGCTGAAAATCTTTTTATGCTTATAAATATCTAAATTCTTTCGTGATCATACTAATATGATGCTAAATTAATCTTCTACCTGACTTTATACATTTAAATCTAAATTATAGATTTAATAGTGCTAAATATTAATAATTGTGTTAACTTAATATGATGTTAAAATAATTTTCTACCAAACTTTATGCATTAGAGTTAATATAGCATTTCAGTGTAAAGTTATATTAACTTACTAATTAAGCTATTTTTTAATAATACATTTTACTCCACCTTTGATGATCTATAATTGGATAGAATATCTAGAAACCTTTTTACTGTACCAGATTCAACTATCTCATATATTCAAAGTTATATTAGAAATCAATTTTGAACTTGATGAAAACAAAGTATTGGTAATGTGCATGAACCATGCCTTTTGCTTAAAAATTCATTGAACTTATTTTCCACATAAAAGTAGTGGACACAGTTGGAAAATAATCATTTAAAAAAGATGTTGATTTCAAGGACAAACTAATGATTACACGGTAGGAAATAAGATATTCAACATGCAAAAATTTCTCTGGTTCAATGAAAAATGAAGAAAAGTGTTGTTCAGGTATCAAAGTATGGAAGAACTCAAACTATTGAGCTTAAAATTACTAGATCATATAATAGACATATCTGATCAAAAATATTCCCAATGAAAGAATAGAACATATCGGGTGAATCATAAAAGGGAAGAACGTATTTTCTCTCAATTTTAAAAATCAGTTGTATAAAATAGTAAGATCTAAAGTAATTAAACACATAAATAGGTAGCATGTACTCTTAATTTTAGAAATTAGTCGTATTTTCTCCCAATTCTAGCAAACTTAAAGAAAAATCCAACAAAAAGCCCTACTTAGCGTACAAATCAACTTACATAATTCAGAGTTACATAAGATTCATCGGAATCCCTAGCCTTTCAATTCAGTAGGAAAGCATAAAAAAGCACGTAATTTCAGAACTATCACCGACTACAGATGAAGCGATTCGAGGAAGGTGGAAGGCCCCAAACGTAGTACCCTAAAACAATAGCTGATTGGCTCTCTTTTATAATAACATGAGCATGAAGGGATTTCCATACATACTAAGTAATTGTCTTTCGTTGAGACATGAGTATCATCCCGCATAAAAGCAGTTGACATAGTTGGAAAATAATTATTTAAAAAAAGACTTTGATTTCAAGGACAAACTAATGATTACACGGTAGGAAATAAGATATTCAACTTGCAAAAATCTCTGGTTCAATGAAAAATGAAGAAGAGTATTGTCCAAGTAACAAAGTATGGAAGAACTCAAACTATTGAGCTTAAAATTTCTAGATCATATAATAGATATATCTGATCAAAAATATTCCCAATGAATGAATAGAACATATCAGGTGAATCAGATAAGGGAAGGATGTATTTTCTCTCAATTTTAAAAATCAGTTGCATACAATAGTAATATATAAAGTAATTAAACACATAAATAGGTAGCATGTACTCTTAATTTTAGAAATTAGTCATATTTTCTCCCAATTCTAGCAAACTTAAAGAAAATCCAGCAAAAAGCCCTACTTAGCATACAAATCAAGTTACATAATTCATACTTACATAAGATTCATCGGAAGCTTTAGCCTTTCAATTCAAGAGGAAAGCATAAAAAAGCACGTAATTTCAGAACAATCACCAAAGACATATGAAGCGATTCGAGGAAGATGGAAGGCCCCAGAAGAAGCAACCGAAGCAGACGCCAAGAGTAGCTATCGAAGGCGAAAATTTTGGGAACACGATCGAGTATCCGTAGTTGTAAAATTGGGGAGCAAGTTTTAGGTTACAGGAATACCGATTTAGGTCTATGATGGATAAGTGCAAAAAGGAATTGAGATGCAAAGAAAAACAAGATTGCTAGCTCCACGATGAAATTTAGGTTTAGAAGAAAAGCGTAGATGGATCATAGGAAGGAAAGGAAGAACTGCGTACGGAGGGACATACGGGATGTTTGAGTTGCCAAATTCCCAGGAGGCTTGTGCGCCCTTTAAGTAAAACCCTCCTTTAATATAGTAGTATATATTCATGCACTGTGAGTTATATGAAAGGTTTCCGCGTGCGTTATTCTACCCCGGCGATCGTCCCATATTGGCTTGACACGCGATGCAGCACACTTCTCCTTGGTTTGTGCAGGAGGTACGAGACAGTCGTCACATTTGGTATCAGAGCTTTGGTTAATCAATTTTATCTAAAGTTCATGGTCGTAATGGCGTATGAGAGACATATTTGTACTTTTCTAATGGATGATTACTATATTATATATACGGTATGGTATGGCAGATTGATAAGCACTTGAATACCAGCTGCGACCTTTCTATGATGTAGACTAATTATTCTATTTTCAGATTTAGGATGAGTTATCGAACTTCGGTAAATGCTGCTAAAGATGAACCTACAACTGGAGGGGTAGGAGAAGGTAGCCAGTTGGGAGCTACAACTTCTATGTCTGATTATTCTGCTATGTTTGAGGCCATCATGGCAGCGATTATGAAGAGGATACCCACTCCAGAAATTGCAGTATAGCGTGGTGTTCCTATGCAGGTACATAGGGTCGATTCGGTTATGCGGTAAAGGGATTACCCTTCTTCAAACGAAGAAGATGAGTTGAGGAGAACTATAGCTTTGGAGAAGCTTCGACATCGAGTGAAGGAGTGAGAAGAAAAGATTAGTGCTGCTTAGGATGAGGCTTTTAGAACCAAGGATGAGTCTCTTAAGGGAACTTTTACTGGCACCAATGCTACGAGGAAGCCGAATCAGTAGAAGAAACGTAAACATAAAGGGGACATGGACAAAAGAACAAACCTAGGAAGGATAACATCTTCTTTAACTGTGCTAAGAAGGCCATTTCTCCAGGGATTGTAAGAATCTGAAAGCCAAGAGGAAGTGCTATATCTGTGGTGAGCCTGGGCATAAGAAGAAGAACTATCCAGATTTTCTGAAGAATAAGCAACTGGTGGAAGCATGTGTTTTGGAAGAAATTCTGATTTCCTATTATACTCCTAATGAAAATTAAGAGGTGTTGTTGTTTTAGGTATTCTTTCTGCCAGAAGTGTTTTTTTAAAAGTTTTGTTTGATACTTGAGCATCACATTCTTTTATCTGTAATGAGCTTGTGTGCCGATTGGATCTAGAACTAGAGATTGTCGATAGACCATTGATCCTGAATAATCCAGTTGGGGGTTCATCCAGTCTTTGTATGCTTTGTCGTGGTTTAGTGTGGTCGAGTCATGATTGTTTTTTTTTACCCTCGTTGGGTTTGGAATTATTTTGGGTATGGACTGGCTCAAGAGGTATGCAACCAAAGTGGATTGCAAGACACTCAGGGTGACAGCCGGGAATGTGAAAAGGCGAATGGATGTGATTCGATGTAAGCCAGAAGATGGTGTCTTCATAAGCTTTTTATATTCGCTTGTGATTTCACGGGAAGACTTTTCATTTGTGTCAATCTCTAATGAGTTTTATGATGTCTTTGAAGGGGTCAAAGGTTTCCCGCCACTTCCCGAGGCTGAGTTCAGAACCGATTTGGTCGAAGGTGCTAGACCTATAGTTATGCCCATTAGGAGGGTGGTGCCTAGGGAACACGAGAGTTAGAGGTGCCGGTAAGTGACCTTTTGAGTAAGGGATTCATTCAGCGGAGTGTGTCCGAATGGGTTGCACCAGTTGTGTTTGCAACCAAGGCTGATGGATCGATGAGATTGTGTGTTGATTATCATGAGCTGAACAAGGTAACCAAGAAGAACAAGTATCCATTGCCGAGAATAGATGACTTGTTTGACCATCTTCATGAAACCAGGGTGTCTTCCCAAATGGACATGGTGATGGGATCTCACCAATTAAGAGTGGCAAATGATAGAGTTGTGGCCTATGCAAGTTGATAGTTGAAGCTGTAGGAAAGGAATTATCCGACTCATGATTTGGAGTTGGCAACGATCGTGTTTGCTCTGAAGATGTGGAGAAATTATCTGTTGGGAGTTTGATTCGAGCAGTTTACGGATCACAAGTCGTTAAAGTATATTTTCTCCCAAAGGGTTTGAATCTTCGGTAGCAATGGTGGTTAGAGTTTTTGACATCTTATGATTTCACTATTGCCTATACTCCTGGTAAAGGTAATGCATTGGCAGATGCGTTAAGTCAAAGACATGCAAGTTTGGGAGTAATGTTTTCGGAATGGAAGCATCCCGAGTACTTGCCCGGATTTGATTTCAGGAATCAGTGTGAGTTAGAGCCTGAAATGTTAGCAAGATTATTGATAAGACCTACTCTCATCGAAAGGATTGGCAAAAGCCAAAAGCGTGATGAAAAGCTTGTCGAGATCATCTAGAAGCTAAAAGTGAGAGAGGAACTAGAAAAGGATAAGGAATTCGAGGTCAATTGAGATGGTTGGCTTCGAAAGAAAGGATAACTGGTTGTTCCTCATATTAATGGATTCAGAGATGAGGTTCTAAGAGAACGTCATCACTCAAAGTTGATGATCCATCCTGGTGGTTATAAGATGTATCTGGACATGAAGCGAGTTTATTACTGGGAAGATATGAAGAGGAATCTTGGAAATTTTATTTCCAAATGCATGAACAGTCAGTTGGTGAAAGCTCAACAGAAGAGGCCGAGTGGATTGCTTCAGCCATTAGAAGTTTCTATGTGGAAATGGGAGCAGGTATTGATGGATTTTATCGATGGGATAACTAGGACCAGGGAAGGAAATGAAGGAATTTGGTTATAGTGAATCGCTTGACCAAAAGCGCAAGGTTTATTCCTCTCAGATCGACTAGGACAACATTGAAGTTGGATGAGCTGTATACGAAATGGATAGTTCAATTCCATGGTATACCGAAGAGCATATTGAGTGACCGAGATCCGTTGTTTACAAGTGGATTTTGGAAGAGTTCGCAAGAGACTTTGGGAACCGAGCTATGTTTGAGCACGGAGTGTCATCCCCAGACTGATGGTCAAACTGAGAGAATCAAGTGAGTTGGAAGATCTCCTTAGAGCTTGTGTATTGGACTTCAGAGGATTATGGGAAGACCATCTACATTTGGTTGAGTTTGCATATAACAACATTTACCAGTCGAGCATCGGTATGACACCATACGAGGCGTTGCATGGAAGACCATTTAATTCTATGACATATTGGTTAGAGACCAGGGATTGTATAGAGATCATTCGGCAACGAATAAAGGCAACCCAAGATCATCAAAAGAGTTACGCCGATAAGAGTTGAAAGGATTTGGAGTTCAACATTGGTGATATGGTTTTCATGAATATTTCACCTTTAAAGAATGTTGTTCGATTTGGAATCAAAGGAAAGTTAGCTCCAAGATTCGTTGGATCGTTTCCGATAGTCGAGCGGATTAGAAAGCTCGCGTATAGATTGGATTTACCTAATAAGATGTCGAGCGTGCATAATGTTTTTCATGTATCTTTTCTACGAAAGTGTGTGCACGATTCGAATGTGGTGGTATCTTCGGATCAGTATGAGGAATTAGAAGTCCAGTCCATAGTTTTGAGATCTCATAAGCCGCTTCGCGTTGTGGGAAATGACACGAAACAACTTAGAAGGAAGATGGTTAAACTAGTCAAGGTGCAATGGAGTGGGACTGATGAAGATTGTACGAGGGAAACAAAAGAGAGTATGAAGACGATCCATCCAGAACTCTTCGTTGGTATGACCCATCGGTGTCGTGTCACTCTTACACCATTATAGCTTGTGTTATTGTTAAAGTTCCGCGTGCTAGGTTAAGACTATGGATGCATGGCTTATTGGATGCTAGAATGGACGGTAGATTGGTTGCTCGTTGATGATAGACATGCGAAATGGGTTAGGGTTGCTTTTGTTTGACGGGAATGTTAGGGGAGAAATTCCTAAAGGGGTAGAATGTAACGACCCGCATTTTACGTATCGTAGTATCGTAAAATATTTTCATTTAATTCTCCAAAGGTCGAATCATTCTCATATTTTGATATGTTGTTCATGGAGGTGTGAGACATGTCCATGATTTATATCAATTTTTATTTGCAACCGTTTTTCCCCTGTTATTTTTTTAGGGAATAACTTTTAACTAGAATCGAATCAGGTGCTGGGATCACTTTCATTGGATTGGAAATGGTGTTTCCAATTCCCTAGAGTGGTCACATTAAAGATTTGGCTAAGCAGTTTGGGAGGAATCGTTGTTTTAGTGTTGCTAATTTTATAGACAGACTAATTAGTCATTAATGGGGCTGATTAGTGAGGCCCATTAAGGCTTGGAGCTATTGGCTATAAATAGGAGAGTAAGGGTAAGGAGAGTTGTTTAGTTTCTTCATTCTCCGTATGGTTGGGTGACTGTGATTCTCCGGCTTAACCAAATACCTCTCCACTTCATTCAATTCATAGATTTACATAGGAAGATTGATGTAACGACCTGCCTTTTTGACCGCTTCAAGTCGGTTCAACTTAAACCGCATGTAACGACAGATTGTTATTTAGCTTACGGGTTTAACAGAATCAAACACAGAAATCACATAATACAATTTCTTACAGCGGAATAATTTAACACAAAATATCAGAGTTATACGAATTTTTACACAGCGGAAGAATTAAAACATTGATTTTACATAAAATAAATTTTACAATAAATTTGTCAAATTTGTGCGGGCGCGTCTTCACGTGCCTCTAACTTCGATAGCTGCAAATCTTTAAATCTGCAAACACTTGGGTCTGACCCGAGCATTTCATGTAAAATACAAAACACTCGAGTTAGGATTAACTCAAGTGAAATGTACAAGTAACTCAATAAATGAAATGCTCCAATTTAAATAAACATCATATTTATGTTATAAGTCGATTTAATTCAAACGCAAATTTTCGTTATTATAGCAAATTGCAATCCAAATCTCATATGAACATTTCCAAGTTTCAACTTAAAAATTAAGAATTCGAATTTTAAATTTAGATTTCAACAGAGTGTTATATTAGTTTACAGTATAAATTCCGATCTAGTCCCATTTTCATCAAAACTTAAATTCTAAATTTAAATTTTATTTCACTAAATTAAAACATCATTCAAAGTTTAATTATTTCACTTAAATCAAATTCATAATTTTATCCTTAAATCAGTCAAACAATTACCTTAGTAGCAATCTTATGTTAATTTAATCTTTAACTTAAATTGAACCAAATCAACTCTTTACCTCAATGTTAATAAAAAAAGTTAATTTTTTAAAATTAAACTTTGACATTAAAAATAAAATCAAACGACAAAATTTAGCTTAAAAATTAACAATTTTGCATTAAATTTAATTCCTTTTTGACCGCTCCAAGTTGGTAATTAAACCAACTCTGAACGTTCAAAATGACAAATTGTTATTTAGCTTATCAAGTTTAAACAAAATAAACACAGAATCACAGAATCACAGACAAGAAATAGCAGTGGAATAAATTTTTATACATATCAGAGTTTTACATAATTTTTGTACAGCGGAAGATTCATAAATAAATACATAAAATTTAAAATAAATAAAAGTTTTACATTTCAATTGAGCCTTGCATGCGCATGCGAGTCTTCACATTCCTCTCCAGTTTGCGAGCTAAAATCTTTAAATCTGGAACACTTAGGATCTCACCCGAGCGTTCCACGCAAAAACATAAAACACTCGAGTCTCATAGTTCAAGTAAATTAACATCAAATATAATGGTTAATCCTAATAAAATTTGAAGTTATTTAACATGTTTTCAAGCCATATGATTTCCAGTCAACCAAGGCGCATGCATTTCTTAGCATTGAAATTTAATACAGTTTTACAAGTTTAAATTGTTCCATATGCGAGTGATTAGAGAATGTTATAAATAATTCATACAACAATTCAATCACAAAATAAGGAATCAAAATAAAGTATACATGTTCTACTTGCATTGGTATCACAAGAAAAAAAATCTATTCTAATAGTTCTAAAGTAACCCATATGATACTCGAGTTATATTTTGTGAATTGCAGGCATATACTAACAAACATATTCTCCAGTTAACATAAATGTCAGTATATATTAGTTCAAATACATCCAGTTCAACATATACATATTAGTCATCATATACAATCCAACATATATCCGAACTTGAAGCATATATATTTATAACTCTATTTTTATAGTCTGTTTCACGCTACTTTTTTACTTGAAGTGTACTTAGTAAACGATTACCTACCCGAGGAGTACTGACTATATAGTGAGGCGTTCATCTATTATGGTAATATAATCTTCATGCTACTAATTGCAATGCTTTAACGGTCCATTACCTTGCTTTTGTGTTAACCAAACAATAATTGGAGAATGGTTTAAATTTTATACATCATAAAAGCTTGTAAACACTATAAAAGAGTGTCAAAGTTGTATTGTCTCTCAGTTAGTATTAACCAAAAGATAGCTTACAAGTGTTGACATACATAAGTTCATGAAGCTTCTAATGGGAACATATGAAAAATGAAGGCTAAAAATACAGTAGCAAATTTGAATTCTTAATTTAATCCAACTTCCCATGTTTCATTAAACAACTCTTTCAGGAAAATATAAAAATTAAACATTTCAACATTTTATAAATTGACTTGCAGAAGTGAACAGACAAGACCAACAAAAAAATATATGATAGTGTGTGAACTTGGAACATGAACCAAAGAATCAAGCAACCATTCAGATATATACACACTAACCCAAACATAACAAGAGATTTTCTAAACCGTAAGAAACCATTTTCTACTAAACAACCAATTTTAAACAGCAAGAAACTAAACCAAACACCAAATTTTAAATAGTTAAAATACTTAAACAAAATTAGTCATGAGGTAAAACTCATAATAAACAGTGGTTGATTCACGTAGGGAAAAGCAACGGCTTCGAGTTGCTGGTGCGCACTTGGTTGTGGTGAACAACTACAAGCTCGGGTTTCTAGTGTTCTTCGACGGTGGTGGATGTAGAAGGTGAATGATTTGAGAGGTCCACTTATATTGAGGAGAACGACGCAGCAGCATTCTTTCTTCTTCTTTTTTTTGTCTCTTATATTTTTTAGAAGAGGTGAGGTAATAGATTAGGATTTTAGGAAGAAGATGGTGACTAACTGAGAGAAATGGGAATTTACAAAGGAGGTAAAGATTTGCAGAGAGAGTGATCTAGGTTTAGGAGAGAGAAGAGGGATTATAAATTATGTTTAGCAAGAGGAACAAGGGGTACGTGGTTCCTTTTTTTTTTAAATAAAATGAATGGATGAGAGGAACGTGAAAAAAAGGAAGATTTTAAGAGCGTAGGAACGTGAACAAAATGACTGTTGGGTACATGATTTAAGGCAGGTAGCAAAATAAGTGGAAAAAAAAGAAGGAAAGAATATTGCCATATTTTTGAAATTAGATGTGTTAAAATAAGATAAAGAAATTAATGTGTGATTAATGATGAAATAGAGTGGACAGAAGATACGTCATAAATTTTCCTAAGATGTCTCTTTTAATTAGATTATGTTACACAGATATTAAATTGACTGAGTAGGCATGACATGTAAATCTATTCTAGTATTTATTTTTCTCAATTAAAAATAGTTTACAGATAAAATGGTTAATGCTATACATATGTTATTTTGACAGTTTTACGAGTTTTTTTTCATTAATTTTCTGTTTTGAATGAACAAGAGAAGTAAAAAATACATATGGAGATTTTTTTGCTGTTTTAGGAAAAATAATAATGTAAAATAAAAGGAAAAAGGAAAAACAAGGAGATGGAAATAAATTTTAGGAATGACAATAAGTACATGACATAAGATGCATAAATAGAATGAAGGGAATGAAATTAATACAAATAAGGGAAGTAAATTAATATAATGAAGAAAAGAGATGAATGTGTTTTTCACATTGCAAATTAAAAAATATATTATGGAATTTGTAATTTAACGATTGACCTAATTTATTTAAATTAAACTAAACACACGCAATTCAAAATCTAATTCGAAATTAAAGTTTTTAAGCCTCATGTCAAAAGCGTTTCTATAACGTTTACAGCTATTATTCAGTGACCGTAAAATATTATTTTAGAATTTATAATTTATTATATTTGTAAAATTATACTTGTGTTTAAAAATAAAAATGTATTCTTTATTATTATAAATGTTAACATTAATTTTCATTAACTGTGATAGTTAAAACGTACATTATATATCGTTGACACTCTGTTTTGATATAATTCTTCCTATACAAAATTAAACTGGAAACAATCACAAATTTATTTTCAATTATCGCATTAATTACTATACTGAACCTTTAAATAAAATCAAGGATTCAACTATTAAATTTTATCGATAATAACTTAAAGTTGGTTATTCCAAATGCACGTACAAACTGATAATTTTCATCATTATCAATCACAATTTAACAAATTATAAATTGTTGTTTATCACAAATAAATATTTAAACCATTCATTAATAACATCATAAATTTTATTTATAATCCATTTTAAAATCAATAATTTAATAAAATTCAATAGCTTAAATGGTCGAAATTTTAAGGGATTTTACAGTCTTCCCTACTCAGAACTTTTCGTCCTCGAAAAGGAATGAAATAAGGAACTAGAAATTAAACGATACTCCATTCATATCCATATCATTTTCGATTTCTTGTTCAAACACAAATTTTTTCTTTCAATTAGTATTGGTAACCCGATCACTCTAGTGTTAACTTTTGATTTGACTTCTTGATTAAAAACTTCCATTCTCCTTACATATCAATAAACTATGATAAAGAACTTCAGATTCTTATCAAAAACTCATATCAGTGTTCATCATCGAGAATCGAGCGAACAATTCTATTTGAAATCAAAATCGTGTATTCAAAACTAAAGAAAAATTGTTATGCGAATAAAATGGTTTTCACATATTAACACATTATAGTTCATTAATATTTTTTTAGTTATACCAATTGTATTTAATTCAAGTGTCTTCGATTTATATACAAATTTTAAAGTTTACAAGAAAATTCTTTGAAGAAAATTTCTTTTATATATAAAAAATACCTTATATCAAAAATAGTCTTTTGATAACTCAATATTTCCACAAGTTTATCATCGTTCTTCAAGAATCTAGTAATGCGTTGATCAAGCGCAAAACTAGAAATCTTTAAGTACTAAATAAACTCGTTTCAACATCCAGTGAAAATATTAAAAAAAAAACATTAAAATAGATAAAAGAAGTACCATCCAATAAATCAACCGATGAAACTTATTCATGAATCGCATATACACAATGGTTACGCCTGGGTCCCCCAAGAAGCATCCATACCCGTTGGAAATCCCTTCCCTGCAAATTTCGTCACGAACAAATAATGGGATGAATCAATAGAAATAGAATAGAATAACATGAGATTGTCATGGAACACAGCCCCTAAGGTCGCTCTATCAACAGGTCGAGAGGACAAAGTGCCGCAGCCATAGGTAGCCAGGTAATCACTGCCTTACGTATTTCGCCATAATACCTCAAAACAATCGCATGAGTCGTAGTCTACATCTAGTAACACTGGTGGTTACATCTCTCTCACCCGTATACCTTAGGCAATCACTGCCATACGAATTACGCTATGTGGACCGCAGATACACAATGGTTACACCTGGATCCCCCAGGAAACATCCGTACCTGTAGGCTTTCGCAACCCTGTAGATTTTGCCATCATAAAACGACCATAGATCGCAGTAGACACAATGGTTACACCTGGTTACCCCAGGAAACATCCGTCGACATAGGCCTTCGTGGCCCTACGAATTTCGCTATGCAGCTGAGTTCAAAGGAAATACTCATGAGTATTACGTCCGGACAACACAATCAAAGAGATATCAACAGGAGTTCCTAGTGAGTAGGACCTCGATTTTCAATGGAAGGTACTTCCTATATATTTGGTTCGAAATCATAATATATATATATATATATATATAATATACACCTAGCTAACGTATATTCAAACTCTTACATACTCAATAGTCCAACCTTGACGTCGAATAAATACTCAAAATTCTTTTTATAAGAATACACCATCTCCAAATATATAAGACAAAACGGTATATTTCAAAATAATTTATCAATTTCAAAATAAATTTGTTTCAAAATTTATTAATTTCAAAATACTTCCGCTGCGTTACTCTTTCAAAATATTAGTTTCAAAACCATTTATATTTCAAATTACGCTCTCTAGTATAATTTCTAGTGAATGATTCTTATTAAACTCCATAAGTTAAATAACAATCTGCCTTCTCGACTGCTTCAAGTCTGTAGTTAAACCAACTTAAACCACTCAAAACGACAGATTGTTATTTAGCTTATGCATTTAACAGAATCAAACATAGAAATCACAAAAATAAAAACTACAATATCTCACAGTGGAACAATTTTATACAAAATATCAGAGTTTGTACTAAAACTTTACACAGCGGAACTACATATATTTTAAACAAAATAAAATTTGCAGCAAATTTGTCAAATCTATGTGAGCGCGCATGCGTCTTCACATGTCTCTCTTCTTTGTGAGGTGAAATCTATAATCAGCAACACTCATATCTGACCCGAGCATTCCATACAAAACACAAAACACTCGAGTCAGGACTAAAATTCTCATATCAGTCAAATCAAATCAAATGAAATATACTAATGATCATAATTTCAAATCTTATTCTGGTTTATATAAAGGTCTCACCATTTTCCAAAATTCATTTAAGTGTCTTACAAAAGATATCAATTTGTGATTGATCTAATGTTTCAAAATTTCGAATAATTAAATTTCTATTCACATTCAAGTTATTAAATCACTGATTTTAATAAACATACTTCATACCCATTCTTCCATAGTCTATATCATTTCAAGGGATAATCCTTTAAAATCTGACAATTTATTCAAATCTAAAATATCCAATTTAATTTATGGTGAAATTTCATCCATTTTCCTTACCATATTTCTCCTTTTTCTTTTAGTATTTTAAATATTCAATCAATCAGATTTTCCAAATGGAAAAGATCAACAAAAATCACACAATATGAAACATTCAACAAGACATTCAATATCATATATTAAATAGAGTGTCCAAAGGTCAAAATCCAAATCTAAAGTCAAGTAATCGATCACCACATAGTGGTAAACATAAGGGATAACATAAATATCAACTCACTAACCTTTTAACGAAATAAATAATATTTACCATCTCAATATCAGTCAACATCTAAACGGTACCCCATCTGTATCTCACAATCAATCAATAACCAACAATTATCGGATTATTTAAATGATTGTAACAGGAAATTCCAATACTAATATAAAATTTAACAATCCAAGTTACATGTCCAAATTTTGACTATCGATAAATATCCATTTCAATTATTAGATTTAATGTCAATTTAACAAATCATTTAAGTGTCGTTTTCTTTTATATAAAGACATCAACCAATTCTTACCGTCCAATTAAAATATCAAACGTTACGATAAAATTAACGGTCCAAATTAAGTGACACATTTTAGTTAAATCAATTTCAATTTTAATCACTGAATTTGTCTAACAAAAATCAATATTAATTATATTCTAAACGATTTGGTTTAACTAATAGCAAGAGTTGTAGTACTTCGTGAATGGAAAAAACCACTCACCTGCAAACCAAGCTGAAAACTTGACAGTGACAAACAGTCGTGAATCCTACACCATTGCGAAGAGCTTGTCAAGGAGGAAATGGATGTGGAAATAGCTAAGGTGGAAGGGCGGTTCGGTTTCAGGTGGTGACTGACTTGGCTGTGGATGTTTAGTTGGAAGTAGATCCAATTCGTGAAGGCCGAGGCGATGCGATCATATTTTGATGGAGGACGATTTAATTTGAGGAGGATCGATTGTCGATTTTAGGGAAAAGGAGAAATTTTCTTCGGCAGCCATTAATAAATTTGGGGAAAGTGATTTTGTTGAGAAAAATAAAAGAGAGGAGGAAATGTGGGGAGAAGAGGAGAGGTGCAGCTTATATAAATGAAAGGGTGTTATAATGCATGACTTGGGAATGAATTAACAATAAAATTTATGTTTTGTTTTGTTTTAAATGTAACGTTTTTATTGTTCCATTTTACTATATTTAATGCTAACCGATTAAAGAAAGAACGTATGCAATACCTTTCCAATCTTGTTTTCAAAGCATAAAAGAGGCAACGTTTTTTATTTTTATTTTATTAAATGACTTTTGAGCGGTAGGAAGAAAATAAAGCGGGAAATGAATAGTGTTTTATTTCCAAACGCTTTAATGTGGATTAGCCATGTTGAACGTGTACAAATGTCGAAATGTACCTCCGGAAAGAATAGGTAAACAATTAATCAAATAACAAAAGAGAAAGGGTGCATTGCATGGATACGCATGCATTAAGATGGGAAGATTCATACTTGTTTTTTTATTATTATTATATAGAAACGTGGCTTACATTGGTTTTGGAAATGGACCACATGCATGCATACATTATAAATGATGATACAATAAATGTTATATATCTAAATTCTTCCCAATAACAAATGAAGATATCATTTTGCTTTCTCTTTGTAAACGTGGCCAAGTAGTTCGCTCATTAATTCAAATTAAATGTGAGCATTAATTTGCACCATGCATATATACAACATGTTTTGCTTTTCTTCATAACAGATACAAAATATCCAAATTTAGAAATAAATGAACATTCTGATATGTATAGAAGAAAAGGTGGCTAGAATAACGAAGCATTTGAAATTAGTGCACATGCATGAAAATGGAATGTATGTAAATAAATTAATAAAGTGGAGGAAATAAATGAATGCATTATAAATGAAGAAATAAAGTGAAGAGAGATGGGACAGTGAATTTGGGGGAAGTACAAAAAGAAAGGAATGCAATAAATATGTTTTATGTTTTTCTTATTATAAATGTATGCATAAATACATGGAAAGGCTGGACAATAAATATGTTTTATGTTTTTTTTAAATGTTAACATAAGTTTCATTAACTGTGATAGTTAAAAATACATTATATACCTTTAACACTTGGTGTCTTACAATTCTTCCTATATAAAATTAATTTGGAAACATTCATAAATTTATTTTCAATTATCGCATTAATGCATATATTGAATCTAAAAATAAAATCAAGGATTCAACTGTTATTTTTTTCAACAATAGTTCAAATTTAGCTAGTCCAAATTTATAAACATAAACAATTTAGTAATTTCCAATATTATCAATCACAATTTAACAAATTATAAATTGTTGTTTATCACAAATAAAATTTTAAATCATTCATTAATAACATCATTAATCTTTTTTAATAATCATTCCAAATTCAAACATTAAATTAAATTTTAAATTTTAAATGGTCATAAATTTAAGGGATGTTACAGTCTCCCCCACTCAGAACTTTTCGTCATCGAAAAGGAATGAAATAAGGAACTAGTAATTAAACCATACTCCATTCATATGCATATCGTTTTCAATTGCTTGTTCAAATACAAAATTTTGCTTTCAATTAGCATTGGTAACCCGATCACTCAAGTGCGGACTTCTGATTTGACTTCTTGATTAGAAACTTCCATTCTCCTTGCATTGCAATAAACTATGATAGAGAACTTCATATTCTTATCAAAAACTCATATTAGTGTTCATCGTCGAGAATCGAGCGAAAAATTCTATTTGGAATCAAAATCGTGTATTCAAAACTAAATCAAAATTGTTATGCGAATAGAATGGTTTTCGCATATTGACACATTATAGTTCATTTTTTTTAGTTATACCAATGTATCTAATCCAAGTGTCTACAATTTATATACAATTTTAAAGTTTATAAGAAAAAAGTATAAAAAAATCTTTTATATATAAAAAATACCTATATCAAAAATAATTTTTGATAACTCGATATTTCCACAAGTTTACCATCGTTCTGCAAGATTCTGGTAATGCGTTGATCAAGGGCAAAACTAGAAATCTCAAAGTACTAAGTAAACTCGTTTCAACATCCAGTGAAAATACTTAAAAAACATTAAAATAGATAAAAGAAGTAACATCCAATAAACCAACCGATGAAACTTATTCATGAATCGCAGATATATAATGGTTACCCCTAGGTCCCCCAAGAAGCATCCGTACACGTAGGAAATATCTTCCCTATGAATTTCATCACGAACAATCAATGGGATGAATCAATAGAAATAAAATAGAATAACCTGAGATCATCATGGAATGCAGCCCCTAAGGTCGCTCTATCACCAGGTCGAGAGGACAAAGTGCCGCGACCATAAGTGGCTAGGCAATCACTGCCTTATGTATTTCGCCATAACACCTCAAAATAATCGCATGGATCATAGTTTACATCTAGTAACACTGGTGGTTACATCACTATCACCCGTAAACCTTAGGCAATCACTTCCCTACGAATTATGCCATGTGGACCGCAGATATATAATGGTTACGCCTGGATCCCTCAGGAAGCTTCCGTACCCATAGGTTTTCACAGCCCTGCAGATTTCACCATCGTAAAACGACCATAGATTATAGCAGACACAATGGTTACGCCTGGTTCCTCCTAGAAGCATCCGTCGCCGTAGGCCTTCACGGCCCTGTGAATTTCGCTATGCAGCCGAGTTCAAAGGAAACACTCATGAGTAATATGTCCGGTCAACCATAATCAAAGAAATATCAACAAGAATTCCTAGCGTGTAGGACCTCGATTTTAAATGAAAGGTACATCTTTATCTTTGGTTCGAAATCATATAATACTATATATAATATTCATTTCACTTCGCTTATATAGGGCATATATTAAATTTCATTTATATAAGATTTCTTAAATCGTATTTCAACATGTCATTTTTGTACAAATTCCATTATA
Source organism: Allium sativum (assembly GCA_030737875.1). Taxonomy (NCBI): domain Eukaryota; kingdom Viridiplantae; phylum Streptophyta; class Magnoliopsida; order Asparagales; family Amaryllidaceae; genus Allium; species Allium sativum. The sequence goes on from CM060925.1 coordinate 218,766,809, forward strand.
TACAAGAAAAGATATCATTTCATATCAATTACCTTCCAAATCAATAATTTTGAATTCAGTGCATTCTTATATTAATTTTTCATATATATAAGTTTCGAAAACTTTCGTATCAAGTGCCCGAAAATCGAAGATTCTCGAAATTCCATTTCAATACCAAATTCAGTTTGATATCTTAATCGATTCAGATATTCGATATCATTTCAATTTCAGATTTACAAATCAGTTCACTATTAAAACTTCAAATTCAATTTAGATTGCATGTTACGAATATTATTATTCAATTGAATCTTTACATTCAATCATTTCGAACTTAAATTGCTCGGATTAAAAATATACACTCTTATCTCTAAAATAGTTAAGTTAAATTTAAAATAGTTTAAGTAAGATAATAAACTTGATATAAAATAGGTTCGAATAGAGTAAACAAGTTTTTTTGATATAAAGTAGTTTAAATAGGTTTGAATAAAATTAACATGTTTTAGTATAAAATAGTTTAAATAAACTAAATAGGTTTGCTATATAATAGTTGGATAAGATAGCTAAATTTATATTCAAAGTAGTTTAAATGAAGTAATTAAATTAATTTTATAGTTTTGGAAAGCAAAATACTAAATTCAAGAGATAACTCAATTCGAATCAATTTATGTGAAATTCCAATGATAATTCAGCTTTTGATTTCATGATATGATTTCAATAATCATTCCTCAAATCGAACATTATTCACAAAAAATAAACTCTTTCAAAACCTTCTGAAATAAGCTTATAATTCATAAATATAAATTTGTACAAATAACCTTCTCAAAATATTTCTCAATCAAATATTTCTAACACATTTCATATAAGTTGGATTCAATATATTTCAAAACAATTAAGAAATCTATTTCTATCCATTTTAATTATCCCTTACATCTCATTTTTAATTCCGTTAACATAGTACAAATACAATACTTCAAAAATTCAGTTGTCAATTGCTGTCATAATTCAACGTTCAAATATTGGTTTCAAATACAAAACTATGTCATTAATCAAACTTTATCTTGAACTTTTTACAATGCACAGTAAATGAAAGGTTACAAGGACATGATTTCTATATTAATGAAAGCTCGAACATGAATAAAACAAGGGTGGGAAGATCAAACAACAACTACTAAAGCAAGGTGAACGAATCAAAATTGAACGAAGGAACTATATATTCTCAAGGCCAAGGGGGTAAATGATGAAACTATGAAATTTCTTTAATTAATCCACTTTAGTTCAAAATTTAAAATATTCACATTTGTCGTTGTAAAATTTAAAGCTCGTTTCCTTTTTCTTCAATTTTATTCAAGTTATCTTCTTTTTGAATTTTCAATTTAATTCTAACAATCACTTGTCGTTCTAGATTTTTAAAGTTCACAAATTTTTCCCAATGTCATCATTCACTTTTCACCTTACAATTTAATTTTAAAACATTCATTTGTAAATTCTACTTATATTTCACAATAACGTAACTTTATTTAAATTTTGATCATTTACCCAAGTTCACATTAATTTTACAAAAGCATTTTCATTTAAATTTATCCAAATCATTTTCAAATGTTTATCAAAATAATTAATCTAAGTATTTCTCGATGTTTCTATCAGAATCATATAGTCAATCCCGCTTTCGAAACTCAAAAATAAATACAGGTGATATTGCGAAAATCACCAGAATTATCTCCAAGCAACTAGAGTGCGATTGCATATCTATCTAGTACAGACAAGACTTTGTATATACATTAGTTAGGCGTATATTCAAAATCTTACGTACTCAATAGTCCAACCTTGACGTCGAATAAATACTCAAAATTCTTTTTATAAGAATACACCATCTCCGAATATATATGACAAAATGATATATTTCAAAATAATTTATCAATTTCAAAATAAATTTGTTTCAAAATTTATTAATTTCAAAATGCTTCCGCTGCGCTACTCTTTCAAAATATTAGTTTCATAACCGTTTATATTTCAAATTATGCTCTCTCTAGTGTAATTTCTAGTGAATGATTCTTATTAAACTCCATAAGCCAAGCTTTGTGTAAACCAAAGCTCTGATACCAACTGTAATGACCTGCCTTTTTGACCGCTTTAAGTTGGTAGTTAAACCAACTTAAACCGCTCGAAAACAGATTATTATTTAGCTTATGTGTTTAACAGAGTCAAACATAGAAATCAAAAAAATAAAAACTACAATATCTCATAATGGAATAATTTTACACAAAATATCAGAGTTTGCACAAAAACTTTACACAGCGGAAGTACATATATTTTAAACAAAATATGTAACAACCCTGAAATCCAGAACCAATTTAAAATTTATTTTTAAGGTAATTTTGCCAGAAATTGTGTCATAATTTAAAAATTCGATTTTTAAATTAGAATATAACCCTTAAAAATTGTCATTTTGCAAACGACTCCGTTTTCGACGAAACCACTTTTGTTGGATCCGGAATGTCAAATTATTTCTAGGTTTAAAATTCAATAATTTTTTAAATTAATATGTGAGCGTGGTAAATTAAAACGTGTTTGGTAATTTCAGTTGAATTGGATCAATCAGTAAAAAGGGCTTTTTTAAACGGTATCCAAATTAGATAAAATTAGTTTTGTTAGGACCGTATTGTCAAAACATAGCTAGATTTATTTTTTGGGAATTTTTGGAGTTAGTATGTGGCCCCGATAAATTAAAGTGTACGTTCAAATTCAATATTGAACGTTATATATTTTAATTTAGAGAAAAACTGAGTGAAATAGTCAAATAGGCTTACGAAACATATTTCATTTTGTCCATAATGGGGGTATTTAGCTAGGAGCGACAGTCGTTGGGTTTGTTTTGGAGTTCGTGTTGATTAATGGGTATTTTTGAAATTAAAAGAATTAAATAATTTAAATATAAATATATGGGCCAATAATAATTCACTAAGCCCTAATTCATTTGTTCTGTAAACCTCCGCCTTTCTCAACAGATCAATGCGATAAATCGCTCCAGAAAAAAACCATTCGATCTCCATAACCTCTCAATGGATTGTGAAATTTTTTGAACAAAGATGGACGAGGACAGTGTGATCTTCTAATCTAATGGCTGTGATCATCTAGAGTTGTAGATATCGCTCGAAATCACCACATGAAGTTGAGCCGCTCTCCCTCGTTTTCAGGGGAGGAGCCGTCGTCGAGTTGAGCGTAGGGGGTGGCCGGAGGAAGCTCTTTCGTAGGCTGTCGAGGTGGTAGCGCCTGATCGTCGCCAAGGTGATTGTGCTGAGCGAAAAATCAAACGCTAGGATCGAACAGAAGCTTTGAACGTATGGCCTGGAGTTTTGGAAGGAAGAACAGTATTTTAATTTAATTATTATATTAATTACTTTAAGATTGTCATTAACCTTTAAAAATTCGCCACTTGCTCATATGATGTCGAAATCCAATGAAACAGGAGACATTGGACTCGTGATAGCGTATTCTACATTTTAGAAGCGACCGGTGGAATTTTAGAGCTAGCTACCAATTAAGGAGGAGTGGAACCCAATGTGAGATTTCTAAATTCAAAAAAAAAATAGAGTAAATTATATATGTGTTGTAAAATCATTATAAGTTGTAGTTAGCTCACCTCCCTCGTCTACAGACCATGGACGATTTAAATTTACTGTTTTGTGTTGTGATTGTGATGTAAAATGGAGTAAATTATATATGCGATGTATATGCGTAGTATAATATATATACGATGTATAATATATATATGCGATCTATAATATATATATATATATATGCGTTGTAGAAAATGCATATGCGATGTATAAAAATTGATTATGCGTTGTATAAATTGGAAATGCAACAAAATTGATTGTGTTGTGGAAAATTGGGTTGAATATGGGTTTGTCAACCCTATGATCGATTTAATTGAATGGAATGGTTATGTATGCGCGAGCCAGTATCAGGAGAGGAATAATGCAAGACAATATTTTCCCGGTTCTAATATCGTGTCGTTATAATGCCGAAATTTTCTGAAACAGAAGTGTAAAAATAGTCATGTATTGAAATATATTTTTGTTAGTTAAAAATATCATTTTTAACATGTATATGAAGTGTAAAAATAATCATGTATTGAAATATATTTTTGTTAGTTAAAAACATCATTTTCAACATGTATATGAAGTGTAAAAATAACCATGTATTGAAATATATTTTTGTTAGTTAAAAATGATATTTTTAACACATATATGAAGTGTAAAAATAACCATATATTGAAATATATTTTTGTTAGTTAAACATGCATATGAAGTGTAAAAATAACTATGTATTGAAATATATTTTTGTTAGTTAAAAATATCGTTTTTAACATGTATATGAAATGTAAAAATAAATATGTATTGAAATATATTTTTGTTGGTTAAAAATATCATTTTTATCATATGTATGAATTAATAAAAATAACCATGTATTGAAATATATTTTTGTTAGTTAAAAATATTATTTTTAACATGTATATAAAGTGTAAAAATAACCATGCATTGAAATATATTTTTGTTAGTTTTATGACATGTATATGGAGCTAATATGATGAGGTTGGGATTACCATACGAGCGAGGTGCTCGTATGGCGATGACTGTATTTCAGGTTGAACAGAAGAATGATTATGGACATAATTAAGGAATATATGTAACGATGCTTGGGGCAGGATTAATAAAAACCCCACATGGGGCAGGAGATGACAATAATTCATGTCTCTCTTGATTTTAGATATGGCATATGGATTATTTATTTCCAACACTGGGAAAGGCATGAGATATGATCTTTACACTCTCCCTTGGGAATAGACAGGTCACTAAAAATTGTGTATGCTTTTTATTTATTTATTGGGTGCCTAATATGAACCAATAAATTTTTCAGGCCCCCCCCTGAACAAAGGAGGCTATGGTGAAATTTTCCAAAATTTAAAGGTGTTAGCCAAATTTTTGAAGGAATAAATAGTTTGGAAGTCGTCGAACGAATTATATAATTTATATATAATATACTTAAAATAAAATGAATCGTGTAGCAGCAGTTCGCGTTTTGGAAATGTAATTTTAAACGATTATTCCGGGAAGCGTGTCCAAGGTGGGCGGTAGTTGCGGCTATGCATTACCATCGGTCCGAGAGTGCAACTGGTAGAATCCTACCCTGGATATTGCCTCGCATGCCTTGTCACATTTATCCTAATTGAGCCCCCTACGATTTTGATTTAACGTTGTTGTATCACGGCGCATCCCTATCTACCAACGTACTGGTGTTTTATATGCAATGTATACGACAATGTCTGTAAATGGCATAAGGGTAAAAATGTAATCCCGCTTGCGCTATTTTTAAAATGTTATACTTTACTGAATAGACACTATCATAATAACGTATTATTATATGTATTAGTTTCACGGATCCTTAAAGGTTGGAGTCCCAAACATCCTTTAAGTTATTTGCATTTCGTTACACAATTCATTTGAATTAATTCACTTATATGAGAATGTTAGTCCTGACTCGAGTATTCTGTTTGTTTTTCTTGCAAATGCTCGGGTCACACCAAGTATTTTCAGCTTTGGAGATTGCACGTTGAAGCTTGAGTATTTTTGGAGTCTTATCATCTATCCTTGTTTTTAAATTTATTTTATTTCTTCATGTAAGCGTCTATATTTAGTCTTTCGCTATATCGGTATTATTTTTGTACTATGATATGTATAAATGGAAATTTTGTACTATTGTATAAATTTCACTTCCGCTGTTAGATATTATGTGTTTCTGTGTTTATGTTTCTATGCTAATTTATTTTTAACCCCATAGCAATTAACAATCTGCCATTTTGAATGGTTGGAACCGTTAGGTTTGCTTTGGAAAGATATTTCCAATGATATTAAATTTATTAGTATCCAACGGTTAGATTTTAGAAAACGTGTAATTCAAATCTGAATGAAAATAGCGCCAGTGCTGCGTAGTGACCTGAAACATCATTCGATTAAAATGGACTGTTTTTAAATAAATAAAAATAGTGATAAATCATTTTAAAATATTATAAACGATTTGGAATGGAAATAAGCCAATTTCACTTGGTTTATAAAGTAATATGGATGGTTAGATTCATTTGACATTAATCTATAGAATTGAATTGAATTTAACCAAGAAAAGAAATGATTTGAATTATATTTATTTGAAAATTATTTAAAAAGGCCGAGTTAAATCTCATTTCAAATAATTGAACCACAAAGTCAAAGAACATGAAGATGGTGCAAGACCGGTAATCTTCACATCGAATGGATTACTACTGATGCCTTCGATATAGGTAGCTCCCTTGATGAGGCTACAGTGGTAGTGTTCTGGACGTACTTGTTGATTGTCTGGATATCCGAGGACCTCTCTTCTGTATTGGATATATGAAACAAGGAATAAGGTGCCTCCGGTTTCGTTTAGACCCAGAACAGACCTGTAAATGGATGTGTGTCTAACATTGGATTTCATTCTGTGTTGATTGATTTCTATTAAATATATATCTGTTTGGTGGCGGAGAATTTATTCTCTTGCTTAACACCCTTCTTTGAGACGTATGAGCTTAGAGGTTATATAGTGATAGAAACAAGTTGCATGGCGTGGATTGTCAGTGTGGCATGCTGAGATGCAAATGATCAAGGCTTTTGTTGAAAAGCAGAGTCTTGTAGTTGATGATCAAAGCACAGCTTTAATTAGCATAGCTTTGTGTATAGCGTTAATATAAAGGCCCGCAAATCCGTACTATCTGAGTTGACTAATAACACCACACATCCAACCCAAATTGCACAGAAATACGAATCATTACTAGAAAGAAGTTAGAGGATGAGAAATAGAAAGAAAGAAATATTAGAATAGAAGAAAACAAAGAAGATAAATCTCACAGCGGAACGAATAAAATATATTATATAAAATAATCTTTAAATTACAAATCAGTAACTTTATATACATACCATCATCAGAGCACAACAGTTATTCCTGGAACAGTTATAAACACCTGTTTCCAGATACAACATAGTACACAGCGGAAATATGATAATCTATAGTAACTGGTGAAGCCTCTTGCTTCCAGATCCTTCAAATGAATCTTTAAATCCCAACTACTTGACTGCCCATACAAAATTTGGGCACCCAAGAGTTTAGGGAAAACAAACAAAATAAACTCTGGGTCAGTCATGGGACTGGTGTGAGTAAACTCCAACCATTTGTTTAACTTAAAAATCCTTTCAAAAGAAAAGATAATAGTAAGACCAACCCACACATAAACATGGACGGTTTTTTACCTTACTATAACCCAAAACACTTTTGATATGAAAATCCAGTGATATTATAATAGTGTCTAAATCAAATAAATAACCAAATAGCAGAACGCTTGCATCTCATGCTCCACATACATAGTATGAAATCAAAAACCGCATGGCGCTTATTGGAGATTGGATTTCTAACATGACAAGGTATGGAATCACCTTCCGCTAGTGTATCTCTAGAGAGGAATACACTGGGTTCAACAAGAACATCTTGCAACCCGACCCACACATGTCCGACCACTCATTTCGCTTGAGTGTATCGAATGTATATCACCAACGGTTGGGATCAGCAACCGTTTCCCGAATGGGACAGCATCGAATAGAATAAGGAATTAAATGAATCTCTAGATAGGGGATTATACATCCTAATGGGAGCGACCCACATAGCCATGATGCCTGCCCGATTTTTGTCATTTCCCGGTTGTTGAGGCCTGAGGCTACGATTACTTTCTATTCATTGATTGCACAATCACTTTGAATGCCACATTGTCAAATCCGTTAATCACTAATTGATTTGCACAAATATTCTGGATGTTATGATAAGGGAATAAATCCGTTGCAACCATACATATTTATACAGACCAACTCATGCGAACATTGGAAATACTTTGTCGGACATTCGTCCATTATACATTCGTTCTGGGATTGAACGAAACCGAAGGCACAATTTCTATAAATAGAAAAAACCCTTGCACTTTACTCCATCTTCGATTTATCTTCATATAATCTGATCCGCAACGCTACTGCCAATATGGAGTGGTTCTCGGATAAAAATCCAACCGGTCTCTCCATATTGACAACGATATTGGCAAACACTTCGATAGTCGGTTATTTAACTATCGAAGAAAAATAAACTAAACATCCGTTCATCCATAACATCAATCAATCACTGAGCCTTTTAATTTATATTCCATTAATTAGTTAAATTACTTCTCCATTTCCTTGTCAATATTTGTTAACCAAATATTTTCAATAATCATCTGGACCTTTCCGCTATTTGGAAAACATTTCCATATACCACCTTCTATTATTTTCTATAGTTAGAAAATATATTCTATTTGAAATTGAAAACAATTTCAATCACTTATCTCTTTCCCGACTACTTTAATTAGACTCAGGAAATATTTACTTTTATATTTCCAAAATTCCATCATTTGGGTTAAAACGAATGCTGTGTAAAACATCGCTACAACAACCCAAAATATTTCATTCAACTATCTCTTTTTCAACACTTCTCTTCGAGACTGGATCTTGCTATTTATCAATCAAAAATGAAATCAATCAAGTTGGGGTAAAATTACCTCTCAGACCTTGACTGAAAACATCCTTAACTTCAAAACAGCAAAACCACTTACCTCGAATAAACACACCATAAAACCCAATTATTCATTTTTAAACATGTATATGGTTCACTTTCTATTTCTAATTTATAGATTTCCCTTTTTGTTTACAATATTCTTTTTTTTTGTTTCCTTATCGAATTCTATATATATCGATACCTTGATTTCTACTATCAAATTATCTTAAAAATATTCCAACTCCTTAAATTCCCGGAAAAATTCGCCATAACCTCCTTTGTACCGAGAGCATCGGGATATTTCAAATAGCCTCCCATGGCCCTTACCAATCCAAAAGAAAAAGAAAAAGCCAAGCGGCTTGCCGATACGGCGCATAAAATCTCACATATGAATTTAAACATGTACCTTTTTGTCGGGCACATAATTTAAAATCTTCATATACTTCATCCCATACCTGTCTAACACATGCTCACCTGTTTCCAATTCAATTCAACTCAATCCAATCGTTTGAATTCAGTTTCGCTCATTTATTCTTTAATTAGCTATTTTGCTTATTTCACTTCCTTGTTTGAACATAACATGTTCAAACAAAATATTTAGCTTTCTCATAACTAAATTAAATTTTCAATTTCAATTCTAGTTTCCTTTTCGATTTTGAATATAAATTTTCAAATCGAAATCACTTATTTAAAGCCCAATATCAATTCAAAATCTCATTAACTAATTACTATTCGAATTAGTTAATTCTATTCAATAATCAAAAATCTAATTTCTATTTCAAAAATCAATTTATTACTCCACTTGAGTTCACATATAATTTACAACACAAATCTGAAATTTTCTAAATTGCAATTCGGATTTTATTCGCTTAAAATCCTTTTAAAAAAATTAAATAAACCGTTATGGTTTTCAAATGCTTATGGCGCTGTTTTTCTGAAAAATTGATTTTGATATAACTCAAAATCTATTCGAAAAAATCCAGATTTTTCTCCTCCATTAGAAAACTATTATCAAATCGGTCCTGACGTTTCTTGTTTCAAAGAATTCCGACTTCAATTGAGTTCTGTATATTCAATTGAAGTTCGAAACGCCAATTTACGAACTGCAGCGCTGCGGCAAGTTCGTTTTAATTATATTTATATATATATATAAATGTTTTAAAACTTCATTTATAATAACTTCAACTCCATTCTAATATATTTTTAATATATATTAAACCAATTTTTTCCAATTCATCTCAAAAATTCTGATTATCTAAAATCGTCGATTTTCACTTACTCGGTTATAATTTATTTATACTTCGATCTTCTATATTTAAATTTCAATTCAATTCTATTTGAATTTCCTGTATTCAAAATTCCATTTCAAATCTATTTGAATTCTATATTCAAATTCTATATTTGAATTTCTTTTATATTTTCTATATTCAAACTCCATTTGAATTATATTTTCAAATCTCTATATTTTAAACTTCATTATTTTCAAATCTCTATATTTGAATTTCATTTGAACTTTCTTTATTCAAATCCATTTGAATTCCTTTGAATTCAAATTCTATTTGAATTCTTTTAAATTCAAATTCTATTTCAATTCCTTTGAATTCAAATTCTGTACAAATTCTATATGTTCAAATTCTATTTGAATTAATTCGAATTAATCGAATTCAAAATCATAAATCCTTACGGATTTATTTTCGTTCAATTTATATTCTAAACATCAGAATAAATTCCATCGTTTATTTCTTTAAAACGATTTCCCTATTCATATTTTTAAATTCACATTTGAATTGAAACATTCGAATTATCAAATGATAATTTTCCTTTTCATTTACAAGCACCATTTATTTTTCTTTTTTATATATTTAAACAAGTCCATTTCAAATTCATTTGAAATAATATTTCTATTTGAAAAAAAATACATTTCCCATTTCAAATACACACTTGGATTTTTATTTCTTAATTATTCAATGATAATTCATTTCACTTCATCTATAAACTTCGTTTATAAAAGAACTACTTGTTTTTATTCTTAAAACAAGTTTATATTTCAAATCTATTTAAAAATTTAAATTCTATTTTTCTAAAATAGAGTTTCACTTTTATATCTCAAATACCCCTTTCAGGGTATTTTTATAAATTAACACTTAGCCCAGTGATATTTAAAACAATCAAATCATCCAATTTTCAATCATTTGATTTTTAACACGTCATATATGAATATGTATGAAATCAAGCAAACGAACAAACAGATAATATATTTTTGAGGAATCCAGTTGGATTCCTCCAACCTGTTTTCCTGCATCCACAAATGTTAGTCAACAGAAATAATACCCATCCTGCTTCAAGGCAGGATATCGCGGTATAAAAGGGGATCCACTTATATACGTGGGCGTAGGGTCATCCGCTAATGATACTGCGGGCATCAGCTAATGAGACTGCGGGAAATCCAACCACCAAACCAATATATATATATAATAGTCACCCTAAATAATTAATATTTTTAAAACCACCAGAGAGCATTCAAACAAGCAACAACAATTATTTTTAACGAATAAAAATAATTCTAAAGAAAAAGGTGAGTGAGATTTACTCACCGTGATTTTGTTTGAAATGGCGATAAATTCCCAATCCATTCTGATTTCATTTTTAATTCTAGCTTATATGATCGTCAACTCTGAATTTCAAGACTGACTCCATCTGATAAAATATTGTATATTTTTAATGTTACATTCATTAGCTGACAAGCATTTATGTATGTATATACAAGGTAAAAGGATTTAAGCATGAAACTATTTAAATTTATTACCTTAATTGAACTTAATAATCTGCCTAAGCTCTTTCATCTGGAACCCCATGAACAAAATAGCGACTTTAGCTTATGCATGTGCTCAGGGTCCGATCACTTCTGTCATAGGAATTCACTCATCTGTGTTATTCGAATCCCCTTTCGCTTCCAAAAGATTGCTACTACTCCCAACATCTCCCAAATCCATCATCGATCCCTTCCAGTCACAGCCAAATATAAAAGGAAACGAACCACAATTCAACTCAGAAAGTCAAGCCCCATCCCATCGCAATCCACGTTGAAAACTCTACTGCTGAGATCACTAACGGACCTTCTGCAGCAACCCATATCGTGCGACTCACCACCATCTAACCGAACCAGAACTCATAGCTACCTCCTCTTTCACGCAATAATCATCACCAAAACTAACACAGTCCCTTCTAACCATTCGTGACCGGCCACTAGAACTCACAGCTACAGGGGAAAAGGACACGACTATAACCTCCCATAGGGCATCGCACATGCCCAAATCCCCCATTATCAACTCATCAGAGATGTCGTACCTTGCCAGGCTTGGAATAAGCGATTCCCTCATCTATACAGTGAAGGTCGCGGCGTCTACTACCACAAAAATCCATCACTCGCGAGCTCGTCAGTAGCTTTTCCCCCAAATCACCTTCGAGTCCATCGCTGTATCCATCGCGCAATCACCTTAGTTTTGACGTCGAGCTCAAAGAGATGCCGTGATTTTGAATTACGATCTGAAATTGACTCGATCGCTTTATATATATATATTTAGATTTGAGGAACAGAAGGAGGAATGGCTTTTACAAGGAACAAGATTTTCTTTCTGTATTTAATTTATGATCGGCCATTTTATTTCTCCTTGAAGCTTTTGATTTGTTCTGTTGAATGAGATTGGGGAAACAGAAGGGGTAGGTCGCGATTTTATAGAAGAGTGAAGGAACCAGACGTACTAAAGCATTTATGGGATGTTGGCAAAAGTACAAGCAAATCCCTTTTTATTTTATTTAAAAAGATTTCCCCATTAATTCGATTTGATTTCGATCTTATCCATTATAAATATCTCAGGGTTCACAATTAAAATCGTGAACGGCTATTTTAGCGTACCGACCGTCGTTATAATGTTATAACGCTATTTTGAATTCAACGAAATAGATTATACAATTTAATTTGAACGTACATTTAAAATAGCCATATTAAATCAATATAATTAAATTTAAATTCAAAACAAATAAATTCTTCAACAATACATTTCTATTATCATCGTTCATATTCAAATAGTATATATATTGATTATTTGAACCGTTTCGATTCAGTTTTATCTTTGAATTAAATTATTTCAGTTCTCGTATTTCGATAATTATATGTATTCGAAATAAATCGTATATCGATTATAAATCAATAATTTAATATAAAAATTCTTTTATATTATCAATTCAATATTTAAAACCATACTAAATATTTAAAATAAATCGACCAAAAATCCGGGTCGTTACAGTTAATTCGCGAGCCTCACACCCCGGTATGAGTCGAAAATGGGATCGTGACTACAGGGAGTGCACGACGTTTCTTTTTAGCTAGAAGTGGTGTCATGGTATGAAGCCCAGACATTTTTACTTATGTGGATGATGGAATGTGAGGCGCCTCGGATATTGGTTGCTACCGGCCAAGTGATAGGTCCGATAGGACCAGGAAACATGTGTTCAGGAATAACTAATCCATTAAAGTAAGTGTGGACCGGCTCTGAAGCATCCAAGGGTTGCCCAGAGTGTGTAATCCTGAGGCATTTGCTAGAGCATTTCGAATCGGGAGGAGCCATCCCTAGCCTTTACTCATGATGGAAATCCAATTTCCAATACGACGTTACGGGTTTGATTGTAAATCGATATGGCGACTTAGTATATGGTAGCTATGTCGTTTAGGATTGATACATTTACATTGAAAGTTTTTTAAACTGACTAGACACTAGAATAATATCAAACGATTTTGTTTTATACGTATCAAGCATATTTAGCCATTATAAGGTAAAACTCTATCCTCCGGCTTGCGTTGCATTGTGTGATGGGACCTGAGTCTTATAATGGCTTCATTTTTCTAAAAAGCAATGCGTTTTTAAATGATTTAATTTATTTCATGCACTGGCAATATAATGGAGTAAACCCGTTCCGTGTTAGTGGTGAGGTCCTATTATTAGCCTTATTATTAAATAAGTTAAGTAAGATTTCTCATACCAGTCCCATGACTGACTCGTAGTTTGTTTTTACTTGCAAACTCGAGTGCCCTTATTTTTACATGGTCAGCCAAGTAAATAGGTAGCTGGATTTATTTTGGATATGCACCATAGCATGAGGTGCTCTTTTGGCTGAAGACGAAGACTATCTTTTATCATATATTTTGGACATTTAGACATCAACTTATGTATGCTGTATTTGATGATGTTGTAGACTTATTATCTACCTGATAGAACCTATTATGTACTAAGTAGTATCCTGTATCTGTGTAACTCTGATGATGATGACATTTATGATTCTGATGTTATGATGATGTATATTATTTTATGATTTCATGTGTTATGCTATTATCTGTAATCTGCTGATGTGATTAATGTGTTATATTCCAATGATTATCCTTGCTTCCATGGCTCGGGGGGTTTGGGTTGTCACAAAATAAAATTTATAGCAAATTAGTCAAATCTATATGTGTGCGCATATGTCTTCAAGTGCCTCTCTTTTTTGTGAGCTGAACTGCAACACTCGTATCTGACCCGAGCGTTCCATACAAAACACAAAACATCCGAGTCAAGACTAAAATTCTCATATTAGTCAAATTAAATCAAATGAAATATACAAATGATCATAATTTAAAATCTTATTCTGGTTTATAAAAAGGTCTCACCATTTCCAAAATTCATTTAAGTGTCTTACAAAAGATATCAATTTGTGATTGATCTAATGTTTCAAAATTTCCAATAATTAAACTTCTATTCACATTCAAGTTATTAAATCACTGATTTTAATAAACATACTTCATACCCATTCTTCCATAGTCTATATCATTTCAGGGGATAATCCTTTAAAATCTGACAATTTATTCAAATCTAAAATATCCAATTTAATTTATAGTGAAATTTCATCCATTTTCCTTACCATATTTCTCCTTTTTCTTTTAGTATTTTAAATATTCAATCAATCAAAATTTCCAAATGGAAAAGATCAATAAAAATCACACAACATCAAATATTCAACAATACATTCAACATCATATATCAAATAGAGTGTCCAAAGGTCAAAAACCAAATCTAAAGTCAAGTAATCGATCACCACATGGTGGTAAACATAAGGGATAATATAAATATTAACTCGCTAACCTTTTAACGAAATAAATAATATTTACCATCTCAATATCAGTCAACTTCTACATCGGTACCCCGTCTGTATCTCACAATCAATTAATAGCCAACAAATATCAGATTATTTAAATGATTGTAACAGGAAGTTTCAATACTAATATAAAATTTAACAATCCAAGTTACTTGTCCAAATTTTGACTATAAATAAATATCCATTTCAGTTACCAGATTTAATGTCAATTTAACAAATCAGTTAAGTACTGCTTTCTTTTATATAAAGAATTCAACCAATTCTTACCGTCCAATTAAAATATCAAATGTTACGATAAAATTAGCGGTCCAAATTAAGTGCCACATTTTTAGTTAAATCAATCAATTTCAATTTTAATCACTGAATTTGTCTAACAAAAATAATATTAATTATATTCTAAATGATTTGGTTTAACTAATAGCAAGAGTTGTAGTACTTCGTGAATGGAAAAAACCATTCATCTGCAAACTAAGCTGAAAACTTGATAGTGATAAACAGTCATGAATCCAACACCATTGCAATGAGATTGTCAAGCAGAAAATGGATGTGGAAACAGCTAAGGTGGAAGGGCTGCGGTGGATGTTTGGATGGAAGTAGATCCAATTCGTGAAGGCCGAGGCGACGCGATCATGTTTTTAGGGCGGACGATTTAATTTGAGGAGGATCGATTGCCCATTTTAGGGAAAAGGAGAAATTTTTTTCGGCCGCCATTAATAAATTTGGGGAAAGTGATTTGGCTGAGAAAAATAAAAGAGAGGAGGAAATGTGGAGAGAAGAGGAGAGGTGCAGCTTATATAAATGAAAGGGTGTTAAAATGCATGGCTTGGAAATGAATAAACAATAAAATTTACGTTTTGTTTTATTTTAAATGTAACGTTTTTATTGTTCCATTTTACTATATTTAATACTAACAGATTAAAGAAGGAACATATGCAACACCTTTCCAATCTTGTTTCTAAAGCATAAAAGAGGTAACTTTTTTATTTTTATTTTATTAAATGAATTTTGAGCGGTAGGAAGAAAATAAAGTGGGAAATGAATAGTGTTTTATTTCCAAATGCTTTTATGTGGATTAACCGTCTTGAACGTGTACAAATGTCGAAATGTACCTCCGGAAAGAATAGGTAAACAATTAATGAAATAACAAAAGAGAAAGGGTGCATTGCATCGATACGCATGCATTAAGATGGGAAGAATCATTTTTATTATTATTATTATATAGAAACGTGGCTTACATTGGTTTTGGACATGGACCGCATGCACGCATGCATTATAAATGATACAATAAATGGTATATATCTATATGCTTCCCACTGAACAAATGAAGATATCATTTTTCTTTCTCTTTCTAAACGTGGCCAAGTAGTTCGCTCATTAATTCAAATTAAATGTGAGCATTAATTTGCACCATGCATAAATACAACATGTTTTGCTTTTCTTCATAACAGATACAAAATATGCAAATTTAGAAATGAATGAACATGTTGATATGTATAGAAGAAAAGATGGCTAGAATAATGTGGCATTTGAAATTAGTGCACATGAATGAAAATAGAATGTATGGAAAGAAATTAATAAATTTGAGGAAATAAATGAATGCATTATAATTGAAGAAATAAAGTGGAGAGAGATGAGGCAGTGAATTTGGGGAAAGCGAAAAAAGAAGGGAAAACAATAAATATGTGTAACGACCCGCCTTTTTGCCCGGTTCTCGCCGGTAATTAAACCAACTTAAACTGTTCACAAGGACGAATTGTTATGGGTACTTACACATATTGAACAAAATAACAGAACTTTGTATTGCATAGTACAATATTACATCAGAGTTACACAGAATATCAGGGTTACAATTTATGCAGCGGAAGAAAAATAAATATACTCTCAGCGGAAGAAAAACACAAGGTACAGCGGAAGCTCCTATCCTAGCTTGAACTCAAATCTCAGAAAGCGCTCCAAGTCCAGCTCTAACGATCTAAACTGCAAACTAAACTCTAACTGCCCGTGTAAAATTTATTGGGCACCCAGAGTTTAGGAAGGAACAATAAACTCCAGGTCAGTCATGGGACTGGTGTGAGAATATAAAACATTTGGTTACAGGATTTATTTAAAGTAGGGAAATCTATCGGGCCACGCCGCTAATGCGGAATGGGTTTACTCCAAGTAACTTCCCGTGCATATCAATTCGCAATGTCTTTGAGAAAGTGAAGCTGTCATAAGCTCGTCCCACATCACACAATGCAAGCGCACACCAGATGGGTGAGTTTTATCTTGTGACAACCAAATATGCTTTCGTACGTAAAATCCTCTGATAAATCATAATATATAAAGTGCGGAAAACAATTCGCAAATAAATGTATTAATCCTAGGCAGCATGATACCCCATAATATATGTTGCCATATATATATATACAATCAAAATCGTATGGCTCGTATTAGAGATATGGGTTTCCAACTTGATGATTCCTGGCACGAAAGATCAATCAGGGATACAAAACGAAGTGCCTCAACGGCTTTTTCGACCATACGCGGACACCGACTGCACATCGTCAGGGCAGATCAACGGTTTTCGACCAGACGCGGCCCCCCGAACATACCCAACTTCCCCAGGTTCATAAGTGGTTTGCCACTGCTGCACAGCTTCATCATCAATTCATATATAAGTATAAAACCTAACCGCCAGTTTCTCATCAATCCGGGGTGTGAGGTTTGTCGATGTCACGTCATACACAAAGCGATGCCCCGATACGCCATTCTTTGATCATCACTAGCTCGTGTCATAACTTGGGTATGCCACATTGTCAAATTCACGACATATCACTGATTCCAATCAAATGCATACCCTCTAAGTTCATATGACTTAGAGACAAGAATAATATATTGCCACAAATTTCGATATACGTTAACGGAAATCAGTGTTATGCGGTCAATTTCAATGTCCGACACACCATCCATCAAGTCCGTCCTGGGTCTGAACGGAACAAAATCCGAAAGTTCTCCCAACACGTTCGGACTTTCTGCCACTCCGATAATAGGGGCATCTCTCTACTGTAGCTATTCAGTAAAGAAACCAATCAGCAGGCAATCCGTTCGATGTCAAGGACCACGGTCTTTAATCGTCGTCTTCATATCTTCATTATTTACGTCGTACGGTTATTTAGAATGGTCTTCGGAAAATAAATTTCGATCCCGGTCTTACCAAATAACCAGCGCTTCATATTTCAAACAAGTGTTTTCCGTCATATATATACCCATACATCACTTAATCCTTTCTAAATCCAGAAATGATCGTTTAAGAGGCGATCGTTTTTAAAATAGTCTTCCTTTTAACTCCTTACTTCCGAACAATCGTTTATAAACCAAGGATCACGATTTTAATATTTCTTAAATCCAAATTCGTTGTAATCATTCAAAACGGATTCATTATATTCAAATCAAAGGATTCAGGACCGAAAACAATTCCAATTTAACTAAATAAATATTTGAAAATAATGCATTTATTATAAATTGATTATATAAATATGTACTAACTTAAAAAATAGAAATGTTTAAAATAATTACTTAACATATATTTAACTTTGAAGAGGTATGCAAATATAATACTTTAAACATGTACATATCTTTAAAACAAATAAGTTTTTATTTAAATATTTTAAAATTAACATATCATGTTAAATAGTTGAAAGCCTATATAAATATATAATTACTTTCAATTGGAATTTTTTCATTTCCATACCGATGACTTGCATTCATATTCGTACTCGAAGAGTATACTAGCTAGTTCCGAAAATCTTGAGTTAATCTAATCGATTCGAAGACAATCACTTTCTCTTTCGTTCACTTAGTTCCGTAACAACTTCCATACTTGACCTAATCATATTCGAGTAACTCAATGACATTATCATATCTTTCAGGTTATTCTAACCGATTTTCATTAGATATATATGGATATGATTGGTTAGAAATCGAACTTCTTATATTAATATATGTTTCCATATTAAACTAATACTATAAGCGGAATTACAATATTTCCACTGTTTAATTCATCAAATAGTATTAGTCATCATCTACAAAACTTACATTAAATATTTGAAGATTGCTTCCATCCAATTTAACCAAATTTAAAAATTTTGATTGGACTCAAGATCAAACGATACAAATTAAGGGCCATTTGAAAAATAAATATAACACCGCATCAAAATATAATTTGGATTAAAATTTAGGTTTCAAATTTACATTATACACCATACTTGATTCACAAGATGATTATCATTAACTTAATACTTAACTCACAAAATAATTAACATTTCTTAATATTCAATAAAAAAAATATTTGTTCACAAATATTATATCATTAACTTAGGCGTTAATTAAGTTCAATTCAAAATTTTCACTTAAGCTACATCAAATCAAGATCAAAATCAAAATTCATTATAATATCACTTTAATGTTGATAATAACATGTGAATTGTTTCCAACATTAAATTTATTTATATTATTAAAACAAGTTAACAAATTTCCATGTGATACTCAAACCATTATTTTATTCCATATTTAAAATGTTATTAACCTAACTTAGTAAATAAACCGTTTTAAAGACACCATGTGATTTAAATCAACATTATCAGTTGTATTCAATGTCATAAAATATTCATTTAGGAAAGAAAATTATTCGTGTAATCAAATATTACTTACTTTACAAAATGAAATTGAATCAAAGAATATTAGTATTAAATCAATCGACCTTACTAAGTCGATATTATTAAGTTAATAAAACACCACCTAATCACTTGATTATCATTTAGTTAATAAATCGTTTCTTAATTAGATTTAGGAAATTCCTAATTTTTCGCTGATAATTCATATAAGGTCGTAGTGAATACATATATATCATATATGCATACATTTAACCATCGTTTTATACATTCATTTCTACATGCAATCAACCAATAAAATTCCAAATACGCATTATACATTAACGCACCTCAAATGCATTTATTTTAGCAACCATCACACACTAACAATTCCTACATGCAATCAACCAAGAAAATTCCAAATATGCGTTGTACATTAACGCACCTCAAATGCATTTATTTGGCAACCATCACTAATTAATTAGTCATTCATGCAACTGCACATTTCAAATTCATTAATTATGCATATAAATTTAAATCATATAAATAAAATAGAATTAAATGTGTTCTCACCAAACTAACTTTCCAGAAGACGCACTGTTTGTCTTCACTCGTATTCTCCGCGTCTTTCTTTTCTTACGCTCTTTCTCTCCTTGTCTCCTTTTCTGTCCCTATTTACCTTGCGTCTCTCTCTTCTTTTTTTCTTTTTCCTTTTTTTTAAAACAACGCTTTCAACTGTACACAAGAACTTGCGCATGCATGTGCATGCGAAAGTAGAACAGGCTTGGGGAAGTTTTGTAACAAAAGGTGTGGTGCTGGCCTTTACACGCAAGGCAGAAGTTTAGTGCAGTTTTTTTTTGTTTCTTTTATTACTGCTTGCGTGAGTTTCCACGAAGAGGAGAGAGCTGGTACTTGTGGTGGAAAGACAGGTTCATGCTTTCAAAACTTTTTTTTTCTTCTATGGTTGGCGAGAGGAGTGAAGTGTGGAGAGCCAAATTGTATAGGAAGCCACTGCTTTTGAATGGAAGGGAGGATGTGGCTTAGGAAGAGGGGAGGTGACATGAGGGGTCTGAGTGGGAATAGGGCGCATGCTAGGCTTCACGTTTGCATTGCTTTGTTTGTTTTTTTTTTTTTGTTTTTTTTCTTTTTTCATTTCAGGTTAATGGCGGAAGCTAAAAATGGCCAAAGAAGGGAGGTGCAAAACGAGGAAGGAGAAGCTGTTATTAGATTTCAGATAAAAAAAAATGAATGAGAACAACGCGTGGCACCCTATTTCACGAAAGAGAACCAAGTGGCATTGCATGCATATAAGCTTACAGCACTTGTCACAATTTTCAAGTTTACCTGTAATGACCCGAAAATCCGGTAGAATTTGAGCTGACCAAAAACACAAGTCCAACCCCAAATAACACAGAAATTCGAACCATTAATAGAAAGAAGTTAGAGGGTGAGGAAAGATAAGATAGAAACTTAGAATAGAAGAAGAAGAAGAAGAACACAACATCAGAGTAACACGAATCTCATAGCGGAACGAATAACATATAATATATATAACATAACTTGAAATATACATCTGTACTTGAATATACATCAATATCAAAGTACATCACTTACAACACAGCAGAAATAACTATAGCTATATGATCCTGAAGCCTCCTGCTCCAAGCTCTTCCAGTATATCTGTAAATTCCCGACTACTTGACTGCCCGTACAAATTTAGGCACCCAAGAGTTTAGGGAAAACAACAAAGTAAACTCCGGGTCAGTCATGGGACTGGTATGAGTAAACAGTTTAAAACAGTTTCAGAAACTAAATGATATCTCATAAGACCACGCCGTATAACACGGAACGGGTTTTTCCCTTATGAAAATCCAAACACTTGACTTATCTTTATATCAAAACTCTTTTGATATTATAATAATGTCTAAATCAAGTAGATAACAATCTAGTGGAAACGCTTGCATCTCACGTTCCACATATATATACAATCAAAACCGCAAGCACGTATTGGGTAATGGATTTCCAACTATGACAAGGTATGGAACCACCTTCCGCTGGTATATCTCTAGAGGAGAATACACCAAGTTCAACAAGAACATCTTGCAACTCAACCACACATGACCGACCACTCATTTCGCTTGAGTGTATCGAATGTATATCACCAACAGTTGGGATCAGCAACCGTTTCCCGAATGGGTCAGCATTGACAATAGATTTTTAGAAGTAAATGAAACTCTAGATCAGGTGATTATACAGCCTAATAGGTGCGACCTACATAGCCATGCTGCTTGCCCGATTTCTGTCATTTACCGGTTGATGAGGCTAGAAGCTACGCTTTATCATCACACCAGATTCACTTCGAATGCCACATCGTCAAATCCACCAAATCACCGATTGACGTCCTCAACAGTACATTACGTGTTAGCTAAAAGAAGTTTCCTTCTCCGCTTCCACTCTTGGTACGGTTGAAGAAATCAATGTACGTGACCTTTCTGGAAATACTCTGTCAGACATTCATCCATACACGTCACCCAGGAACAGGATGAACCGAAAGTACTATTTCTATAAATAGAAAAAAGTCCTTGCACTCTACTCCGTCTTCGATTATCTTTATATAATCTGATTCGCACGCTACTGCCAATATGGAGTGGTTCTTCGGATAATAATCCAACCGGTCTCTCCATATTGACAACGATGGTCAAAACTCCGATAGTCTGTGATTTAACTATCGAATAAAAACAAGTGTTTCGATAGTCGATGATTTAACTATCGAATAAAACAAGTGTTCATCCAAACATCCAACAATCAGTGAGCCTTTAATTAATATTCCATTAATTAAATCTCTTCTCTATTTCTTTATCAATATTTGTTAACCAAATATTTTCAATAACCATATTGGCCTTATACGTTCTTTGGAAAACATTTCCATATATCGCCTTCCTTTATTTTCTAGCTTTAGGAATATTCATTATTCTATTCCCAAGCTTTGCACATATTTGGGTTAAAACAGATGTTGTGTAAAACATCGTTACGACAACCCAAATACAGTATTTAACTAATTCTCATTCCACATTGATCTTCGAGCCTGAATCTTGCTACTTATCGGTATATCATGAAATCAACCAAGTTGGGGTATAATTACCTCTCAGACCTTGACTGAATAACATTTAACGTCAAAACAGACAAGACTATTTACTCGAATAATCAATACCATACAACTGATTATTCACCTTTAAACACATATACATTTTCTCTTTCTATTCTTACTAGATTTTATTCTTATACTTCCCTTTTTATTATACTACTCTATTTCTAAGTTCGTTTCCTTATCGACTTCTATATATATCGATACGTTGATTTCTAACTATCAAATTATCTTAAAAATATTCTATCTCCTTAAATTCCCGGAAAAATTCGCCATAACCTCCTTTGTACCGGGAGCATCGGGAAATTTCAAATAGCTTTCCCGGTCCTTCTTATCTCAAAAAGAAAAAGAAAAAGCCAAGCGGCTAGCCGATACGGCGCATAAAATCTCATATGGAAATTAAATACGTACCTTTTTGTCGGGCATTCTATTTATTTCACTTCTATACTTTATTCCAAACCTGTCTCCTGTATCTATACCTGCCCAATCTATTTAACTATACCAAATCGTTTTAACTTAATTTGTTAATTATCTCTTTAGTCCATTTCTCTTTTAATATTTGAATTCTATATTCAAACTCCAATTTGCTTCTATTATTCAAATTCCATAGTTTAAAGTCCGTTTGAATTTCTATATTCAAATCTATAGTTTAAAGTCCATTTGAATTTCTATATTCAAATCTATAGTTTAAAGTCCATTTGAATTTCTATATTCAAATACTATAGTTTAAAGTCCATTTGAATTTCTATATTCAAACCTATAGTTTAAAGTCCATTTGAATTTCTATATTCAAATCTATAGTTTAAAGTCCATTTGAATTTCTATATTCAAATCTATAGTTTAAAGTCCATTTGAATTTCTATATTCAAATCTATAGTTTAAAGTCCATTTGAATTTCTATATTCAAATCTATTTGAATTCTCTGCATTATTTATAAACAACGTTTATAACTTCAATTCAAATCCCACCTTTCCATTTATAAACAACGTTTATAAATTCAATTCAAACCCCATCCTTTCATTTATAACCAACTTTATAAATTCAATTCAAATTCCACATTTCCATTTATAAACAAAGTTTATAAATTCAATTACTTGTCTATATATATATTCGAACCAAGTTAATGTTTCTATACTTCATTTAAAATTCAAATTCTATTTATAAAAATAGAATTCCCCTTTTAAATTTCAAATACCCTTTTTGATATTTTTATAAATCGATATCCCAAGCCTCAGTGATATTTTAATCAATCAATCAACCAATTTTCAATCATTTGATTTTTAACACATCATATATGAATATATATGAAATCAAACAAATAACAACAGATAATATATTTTTGAGGAATCCAGTTGGATTCCTCCAACCTGTTTTCCTGCATCCACAGATGTTAGCACATAAATAATACCTATCCTGCTTCGAGGCAGGATATCGCGGTATAGAAGGTCATCCACTAATCATAGCGTGGGCGTATAGGGTAATCATCCGCTATGAAACTGCGGGCATCCGCTAATGATACTGCGGGAATCCAACCCAATCATCAACCCAATATATATATAATAGTCAACCCTAAATAACTAATATATAATCAACACAAAAATATTTAAACGCATCCAAGCAACAATCAATTATTTTTAACAACTAAAAATAATTCTAATTTAAATGGTGAGTGAGATTTACTCACAGTAATTTTCCCTTGCCAAATATCCAATAAATTTCCAAAATGTCTTAGCCATGAATCATCTCGAATTGTCTTGAATGAATTTTATCCGCACCTACGAATTATTTAATCTGTATTTATCAGTTTAAACTATTATTAACTTAAACTAATTAAATCAATTATCTTATATATGTTAAATTCAAGACGAACATACCTTAATCTCCTTCAATCTCCTCTCAAATTCACGATCACAGACCAATACAGTAGATTTCAATGGTCGTTGCTCCTCCCTAAATCCCTTGTTATTTCTTCCCACAGTCAAAATTGCATGCCTGCAGCTTCACATTCAACCTACCCCATCGAATCAGCTAAAACCCATCGCCTAACCTCCAGCTTCAACGCCAACAGCAAATTCCGACTGCCTAATGACAATCGTCCGAGACTGCTACCCTTTTCACGCTCGCGTCTTAGATCAAACTCGCGACTTCAACCTCCGCTGGAAACGATTCCTGACATCGATTCACATTTTTACCCTAATGTCGAGCTAAGTCTGGCATTCCATTTCAGATCGCGATGAGTTCGGTTTGCGAATTCGATCTCCTAACTCGTTGATTAAATCGAGCTTACCCAAAAATCGCGCCTCCTTAAATGACGATGGGAGCCCTTTCCGTTCGCGATATCCAGTTTCGCTGGAAATTTCGAATTGAATGTTTAAGGGGATGAGCGGCCATTCTTTTTTTCCCGAACTGAAGCTTTTGATTCCTGAACAACGAATTGAATGAGGAACATGAGGCAGAGGGCTTTTCTATTTACTTACAAATGAATCCGAGAAGTGAGAAAAAGAAAAGGAAGTTCCAGCGTGGTTTTATAACGGAATGTGTGGTTTTAAAAATGAACAACGAGGCCATACTTTTGCTTGATGCCTTCGGACCACAGGAAAAATAAAGAAGACGTGGTGATATATAGGACATATATTTTTATTTTAATTTATATTTGGACAGGTGTCCTTAAATTAAATTACTCCTTTACTGCAAACTCCTTTCTGAACCCAACAACCGTCAATTCTAGGGTAATCCTACCGTTCTGGACACACTGGAACGGGCTATGCAGTCTAATTATATCATCTGAATAAGATATTAATTTAAATCAATAAATTAAATTCAATTTAGAACAATTTATTCTTCGATAATAAGTTAATATCATCACTCCAATTCAAACAGAACTTCGTATTAATTATCTGAACTGTTTTTAATTCAGTTTAGATTTGGAACTGAATTATTTTTCGTATTCCGTTAATTTAATATATTCGATTTCAAATCGAAATTGATTATTAAACTGATAATTTAATATAAAATTCCATTTATATTATCCACCCAATATTTAAATTAAATATTAAATATTCAAAAATTAACCCCTAAGGATACGGGTCATTACATTACCCACGCATGTAATAGAATGCGTTTTTTTTTTCATTGTGCTAGCCAAGTGTACTGTGTAATGGAATTGTTCTGCGCGTTTATTTCTTTGTTTGATTTTTGTCCCATACGTTCTCTGATCCATGTACAAACCGCATCTATCCTTATTTTATTTCTATTAATTTTTTTTCCTTATTATTATTTTTATCATTGACCCAAAATGAAGTTATAATCGTATGCAACAATGTATATAAACCACAAAACAATACTGAAACAGACCGTTAACAATTTCTGGAAAGTGTCAAAGGGACCACCGTTTCTCTAGAATACGTCCCAAAAATATATACTGTAACACCCCATGTATTTTATAACTGTGAAATTCATAAATTAAACAATAAATAATTTTAAATCAAAAAATTAAAGGAAACGGGATACGCCATTGCGTTCGTCTCGGAATTCTGCTTGAGATAGAGTCTGAGTTTGTGTAAAACGGATATCGTATGAAGAAGTTATGGACGAACGAAGTTGGGCGAAAAACTGGAAAACGGGTCAGAATGCACTGGCGCACTTGGGAAGTGCGCCAGAACAAAAATGCACTGGCGCACTTGGGAAGTGCGCCAGTACATTTTTGACCTGGCGCACCTGCCAAGTGCGCCTAGGTCAAAAATGACCTGCTGGTCAGGTCTGGTCAAGTCCTGGCTGGCCAGGTCTGTGTTTGGTCGATTTTCAGAAGCTTGCTTTGTCATTAGGGCTAGGTGGCAGGCTCTAATTGGTCTCTCTTTCGAATGAATGGCTACGATCAATCCAAGCAACATCGATGGTCCTAATCAGTTCATAAACTCTATAAAAATGACCCTAGACTCTACCTAATCTATTCATTCAAAAATAAGAACGAGGCCATCATGTTGCTGAGGAACGACTAGGAGTAGCCACCAATTTGAGAGAAGATTAGGAGGAAAATTCTAAAGCATAAAGCAACTTAAACAAATCAAATCAACAAGGAGTCGCATCTCCAATTGGAGAATTCGCCACACGATTGTAAGTAGAGTATTATTCCGGTATAAATAAATAACTGTGTTGATTTGTATACTTGATTTGTGGTGATAAGTAATTCATATTTGTGCGTTACTATGATTCTTATCGATTTGGAATGTTGTATAACGATTGGATATTCGTAAAGTATGTTATTCATTATAAAAACTACATGTTTGCGGTAGTTTTATGCAAGTATACGATTGAATATTCGCAAAGTATGTAATTCATGTTGAAGTTACATGTTTATGATCGTTAAATTGAGATTCATGCAAGTGTGTGGTTTTGCTATTATGCCAACATAATGTATATTATGTACAAAATCATTTTTTTTGTGTAATTAGGCCAAATTTGGGGTATTATGGTTCATATGAAATATTGGAATTAGCATCATGATCTATGTATTAAGTCATACTGTTAAAGTAAGCCTCTTTGTGAACTTATGAATATGACTAGGCTATGTTGGATATTTTGCATAATTGAAAAACTAGTATGGTAGAGGACCCCTTAATTGTTTCAAACCCAATTGGGGGCCCAGCTCATTTGTCTATGATCTGTTTGGGATTGAAAATTTCTATTCTAAGCGTAGAATTTCAATGTAGTGCCTTTGTTTTGGGCTTTTCGGGATATGGTTTGATTTTGGGCATGGATTGGCTATCCAGTAATGGGGCCATCCTTGATTGTGAGAAAAGGGTTGTTAGGCTCCTAACCCAGCTCGGTAATACTTTGGAAATTTCTTGTAATCCCTCGTATGCAGTTATGCTTAGTTATCTTGAATCGCTAGATGCCTCTGTTGAAAGTTTGCAATCAGTTAGAGTGGTCCGGGAATATCCGGATGTCTTCGAAGAGGCGAAGGGCTTGCCTCCGAAGCGGGAAATAGACTTCCGCATATATCTTGTAGATAATGCAAAGCCCGTTGCGTTGCCCGTTAGACACATGGCTCCACGGGAGAGGAAAGAGCTCAGTAAACAGATTAAAGAGCTTCTAGAAAAGGGGTTCATTAGGAGGAGCATTTCAGAATGGGGCGCTCCAGTGGTGTTCGCTACAAAGGTGGATGGTTCACTCCGTCTATGTGTTGACTATAGGGAGCTCAACAAGCTAACGAAAAAGAATAGGCACCCTCTCCCTAGAATTGACGATTTGTTTGACCAGCTTGTAGGAGCGTCTGTTTTCTCCCAGCTCGATTTAGCAACCGGTTTTCATCAGCTAAGGGTGGCTGAAGATAGCATCGATAAAACGGCATTCAGAACCCCAGACGGCTTCTTTGAATGGCTTGTCATGCCTTTCGGCTTGAGAAATGCACCTTCTTACTTCGTAGACCTGATGAGTAGGGTATTCAGAGATTTCCTCAACAAGTTCGTAGTGGTCTTCGTAGATGATATCCTTATTTTCTCAAAGAGTGAAGAGGAACATGCTCAACACTTAAGGGCAATCATGGAAACTTTGCGAGTCCATCAACTAAAAGCCAAATTCTCCAAATGCCACTTTTGGAGAGAAGAGGTGAGGTTCCTTGGGCACATAGTATCCAAACAAGGGTTAGCAGTGGACCCTGCTAAGGTAGTGGCGGTACAGGATTGGAAGACCGTGTCGATCGCCCACTTGCTGGTGGGAGTCTACTGATAAGATCATACTTGGACCAGATATGATCCGAGAGACTTCAAAGAAAGTAGACTTAATACGAAGAAGGATGAAGACGGCCCAAGACAGACAAAAGTCCTACGCCGACAAGAGGAGAACCGACCTTGAATTTGAGGTTGGGGACAGAGTTTTTCTTAAGGTATCTCCGCTAAGGAACGTTGTTCGTTTTGGAACCACAGGAAAGCTAGCGCCAAGGTTCGTAGGGCCATTCCCTATCATCGAGAAAATTGGGAAAATGGCCTATAGATTAGAGCTACCCGAGAAACTGGCCGGAGTTCACAACGTTTTTCACGTTTCGCATCTCCGAAAATGTCTACATGAGTCTGCTGAAGTGGTAGAGCCAAATATCCTAGAAGAAGCAGAGGTGGAACGCGAAGCAACCATAAGGAAAGTTCCAACCCGCATATTAGGAACGGAAGTGAAAAAGCTACGCAACCGCGAAGTCAAACTCGTCAAAGTTCAGTGGAGCGACGCCGAGGGAGACGCGACTTGGGAAACTGAAGCTAGAATATGCACTGCCTACCCTTTTCTTTTCGAGGGTACATCCTTGATCTTTCTTTTTCCTTAAGTTGCGCTTTTATCTATCTTTTTTTAGGTATATCTCCTCGACCCTATCTTTTAGGTAGAAACTCTTTGGATGAAAACATGTAATTGAAACATGTTATGGATGATGGTTGCAAGTGGTTGCTAGTGGTTGCTCGTGGTTGCATATACACACACAATCTAGGTTTTAGATCGGCTCAGTCACTTCATATTGCATATGCATATATGTTTGCATTCGTATATGGTTGAACTTTAATGTGTTGTCATATGGATGTTGCATGTGTATGAATGATTGTGCACTCATGTAGAATCATGAATAGGGGGATTTGCATTCATAATGGATTCATAGCACTCACATAATTCGCATTAAGGAGGTCAACTGAATCAGTAGACCGCCTGATTTTGCATTAGATAAGTACATGTACACACACACTTCGCATATGATCATGAAGCATTAGAAGTCTTTTAAGGACAATGGATACTCGTGTTTGATGGATGAGTAGATGGATGTTTGGACAACAACTATGGGGCTTTTGCAGTTTATTTATGTTTTCTTTATGCTTCTTTAAATAATGTAATCAAGACAGTTATGAAGGTGTTATGTTTTTTTTAAGGATGTAAGACAATCATGGTGATGTTGCTGTAACACGTATTTACTTTAATGAAATAAAAGTTGCTGCTTTTCTGCTATTTACAAATATGTGTTCTTATATCTGTCTTGTATATCTGTGACTTATACTTATAAACCTCCACCAAAATTAGGGCATTCCCTTTGAGAGTGACCCTAACGGAGGTGGGGTGTTTCATATACTTATTTTCCAAAACAAAATAACAGTAAAATTTTATAAAATATTTTAAGACGACGCGCACTGGAACTGAACAAAAACTTGAAACAAATATTTAATTATAATTAAATTTCAAATTCTGATCGTTCGCAATAACTCAATTACAACTCTCTTCGATATTTCAACTTACGACGAACCGTTTTTCTAAAACAAACATTGTTATAACTGATTGCGCTATAAAATTAAATTTTTAAATCACTAAAATACTATTGTCGCCTTTAAATTTGATTCAACAATTATTTTAAACCTTCCGAACTTTATTTAAAATTCATTATTAAATTCAAATTTGATTTTCAAAAATCTTAGATCGTTACATTCTCCCCCACTTAAGGCTTTTCGTCCTCGAAAAGGAGAGCTCGTGAAATTATACATAAGCAAAATAAATCTTATTTATAAATTTGTTAAACCTACAAATTCTTATATTAAATGTAAATTTATCAACGCAACTTATAAGAAAATTTTCATATGATTAAATTTGATTACAAGTCGTCGTTTGCAACGCATTTTGAAAATCTCAAAATGATTTCTCCAACTTAGAATCCCATTTTCAATACAAACCATTGACGGTTCTTCTATACACATAAGTTACTTCGGGATTTTCAAAAGCAAATTTGCTTTCAAAGTTTCAAACATACTATGATCAAATCTATATATTATTTGTTCGAGAAATTCATCCTCATGACAGGGCCACTGAGTACCACCCATCATACGAAATCAAATACCTCATCACGACCCAGTTTTAGTCCCGGTTACTCGAACAAACCAAATCATTTCATATTCCGAAATTGTAAATCATTTTGCGATCGAAATTTACAGATACTTATCGTTTTCAAAACATTTCAAAATATCGGGATTCCAGTCGTCGAAATCTCTTTTATAAACCATTCATCACATCTAAACTATTTGGAAAACAATTTCATTCAATGAAATTTATGACTTCCTATTGTACAACTTATGTTTCACATTTCGAAATCAGTGGTCATTTTTAAACCATTCGAGCCTTCCAATTGATTTTCATACAAATTCAAGCCTTTCTACTTTCTAAAGTTATTTTCTTTGAAATTTGTTTACACTTCATTTCTAATATCTTTGTATATCACAAGATAGAACATTTCAAGAGCCATAAGTCGAAATCTCAGAAATCTCTTTTACGATTCAAATAGTTGAACAGTTTTTTTTTTCTTTTCAAACCTACTCATTCAATCATCATTTACACCGTACTATAGGCTTAATATTTATTCTTATTTCAAATATCAAAATGTGTTTGAAAAGGTTGCAATTTCCTATAGTTAGAAAGCCCTTGAAACATTCCTTATTCAAATATCCCATCACACTTTCGCTGCGCACTCTAATTTAGTACGTGCATATTTCAAACTATCATTATTCAAACATTAGAAATAAGTTTCAATATTTGAAACCAAATCCTTACAGTTCATTTCCATTTTCCTTGCATAATTAAATTATATATTTCAAACACTTCCAAATTTCTATGCAAAACTTATTGGTTTAAGTTTCGTTAACCTCATGTCTTGGATAGATCAAAGTTATCTTGGTTGAACACAATTTTGGTTTCATTCGATAAACGACACTTAAGGTATACTTACATGAATCAAGTCAAATTCCATGTGTTCAAGACAAAAGCTCAATATTAAATGGGCATCAAAAGGTATAATGGCCTAAATCAAAACACGCCTAAATCCAAAAGATGAACTACTCAAGCTCACTAAGTTTGGTTTAAATTCTCAAACAGGATCAAGACGAGGAAATCAAGGATACCAAGGATAAGAGTATAGGTGGTTCAAAAGTACGATGATTCGATTCAAGATACTCAACCAAGCTTGGATAAAAGGGGATGAATGACGCTACTCAACGGTTCGAATTTAAACGATGGAACTAGCCTAAGCCAAGATAGGAAAGTCAAGCGCTCCTAAGGATACAATCCTAAGTAGTTTATTATTAGGATACTCTTTTTCTCATTAACTTCCTCTTGAGTAAATCTTATTTCAAATTTCATTTTTATTTGTATCGTACGTGGTTACTCTTTAAATACTTTCTATTTGGATTGCTCGTACAGTTTCAACTGGAGAAGAGTGGTTTTCTCCCCCACTTATATATTTGTTACAATTTAAACCATTTTTTGTCCAAACAAATTCTCAACTTAAGTAAATTTACCTTCAAATTCTTTGTGGGAGTTTGATTGCCGAAATATACTTCTGAGAAAATAGCTTAATCTTGCATTTTACCATTTTCAATTCACGCCAGGTATAGGTTCGACTCTATTGCTTAACACTCATTGAGGAATATGATATCTTCTCTGATTATACTTATTAGATCTCAATATTTATATCTACATTCGCTATGACTTGATCAATTACCTTTGTTTGAACGGGGAAATGTTCGATGCATGTGATTAACAAATAAGCTTACGTACGTGCATATTTAAGATTCATTTTCCAATTCTTCAGATGAACTTTACTCTTAAACATTTCTCTTTCCAGTTATTTATAGGCTACTCTTGACTAAATGTCCAGGGTAATTATGTATTTAGCTTATCTACCTTATATTAAATTTCTTTAATATTTCCAACATATTGAATAATTTAAGTATCTTCGACATCGTAGCCGGAATCATATAGTCATCCCACTTTCGAAACTCGAAAATCACTACTGATGTTGCCATGGTCATCAGTAAATTCATCCTCGAGCGACTAGAATGTGATTCTATATCTATCTAGTATACACTGAACTTCGTATATACGTTAGCTAGGCGTATATTCAAAATCCCTATATACTCGATAGTCCAATCGCGACGTCGAACACAATACTCAAGAATCCCTTATCTTAAATTATATTCCTAAAATAATCATACTTTCAAAACGATATACTTAGTTCAAAAATATTTTATATGGATTTCAAAATACGCTCTCTCGATAAAATATTCCAAAATCTCATTCTAGGGCATTTCTGACCCTATCTCTAATGAGACGTTATAACTCTGATGAGTCCTATCTTTTATTCAAAATATGTCGTACTCAATAGCTTTGTATAAACCAAAGCTCTGATACCAACTGTAACGACCCGCCTTTTTGCCCGGTTCTCGCCGGTAATTAAACCAACTTAAACTGTTCACAAGGACGAATTGTTATGGGTACTTACACATATTGAACAAAATAACAGAACTTTGTATTGCATAGTACAATATTACATCAGAGTTACACAGAATATCAGGGTTACAATTTATGCAGCGGAAGAAAAATAAATATACTCTCAGCGGAAGAAAAACACAAGGTACAGCGGAAGCTCCAATCCTAGCTTGAACTCAAATCTCAGAAAGCGCTCCAAGTCCAGCTCTAACGATCTAAACTGCAAACTAAACTCTAACTGCCCGTGTAAAATTTATTGGGCACCCAGAGTTTAGGAAGGAACAATAAACTCCAGGTCAGTCATGGGACTGGTGTGAGAATATAAAACATTTGGTTATAGGATTTATTTAAAGTAGGGAAATCTATCGGGCCACGCCGCTAATGCGGAATGGGTTTACTCCAAGTAACTTCCCGTGCATATCAATTCGCAATGTCTTTGAGAAAGTGAAGCTGTCATAA
The DNA here is from genome assembly GCA_030737875.1 of Allium sativum. Taxonomy (NCBI): domain Eukaryota; kingdom Viridiplantae; phylum Streptophyta; class Magnoliopsida; order Asparagales; family Amaryllidaceae; genus Allium; species Allium sativum. The sequence continues at coordinate 218,800,130 of CM060925.1, forward strand.
GCTCGTCCCACATCACACAATGCAAGCGCACACCAGATGGGTGAGTTTTATCTTGTGACAACCAAATATGCTTTCGTACGTAAAATCCTCTGATAAATCATAATATATAAAGTGCGGAAAACAATTCGCAAATAAATGTATTAATCCTAGGCAGCATGATACCCCATAATATATGTTGCCATATATATATATACAATCAAAATCGTATGGCTCGTATTAGAGATATGGGTTTCCAACTTGATGATTCCTGGCACGAAAGATCAATCAGGGATACAAAACGAAGTGCCTCAACGGCTTTTTCGACCATACGCGGACACCGACTGCACATCGTCAGGGCAGATCAACGGTTTTCGACCAGACGCGGCCCCCCGAACATACCCAACTTCCCCAGGTTCATAAGTGGTTTGCCACTGCTGCACAGCTTCATCATCAATTCATATATAAGTATAAAACCTAACCGCCAGTTTCTCATCAATCCGGGGTGTGAGGTTTGTCGATGTCACGTCATACACAAAGCGATGCCCCGATACGCCATTCTTTGATCATCACTAGCTCGTGTCATAACTTGGGTATGCCACATTGTCAAATTCACGACATATCACTGATTCCAATCAAATGCATACCCTCTAAGTTCATATGACTTAGAGACAAGAATAATATATTGCCACAAATTTCGATATACGTTAACGGAAATCAGGGTTATGCGGTCAATTTCAATGTCCGACACACCATCCATCAAGTCCGTCCTGGGTCTGAACGGAACAAAATCCAAAAGTTCTCCCAACACGTTCGGACTTTCTGCCACTCCGATAATAGGGGCATCTCTCTACTGTAGCTATTCAGTAAAGAAACCAATCAGCAGGCAATCCCTTCGATGTCAAGGACCACGGTCTTTAATCGTCGTCTTCATATCTTCATTATTTACGTCGTACGGTTATTTAGAATGGTCTTCGGAAAATAAATTTCGATCCCGGTCTTACCAAATAACCAGCGCTTCATATTTCAAACAAGTGTTTTCCGTCATATATATACCCATACATCACTTAATCCTTTCTAAATCCAGAAATGATCGTTTAAGAGGCGATCGTTTTTAAAATAGTCTTCCTTTTAACTCCTTACTTCCGAACAATCGTTTATAAACCAAGGATCACGATTTTAATATTTCTTAAATCCAAATTCGTTGTAATCATTCAAAACGGATTCATTATATTCAAATCAAAGGATTCAGGACCGAAAACAATTCCAATTTAATTAAATAAATATTTGAAAATAATGCATTTATTATAAATTGATTATATAAATATGTACTAACTTAAAAAATAGAAATGTTTAAAATAATTACTTAACATATATTTAACTTTGAAGAGGTATGCAAATATAATACTTTAAACATGTACATATCTTTAAAACAAATAAGTTTTTATTTAAATATTTTAAAATTAACATATCATGTTAAATAGTTGAAAGCCTATATAAATATATAATTACTTTCAATTGGAATTGTTTCATTTCCATACCGATGACTTGCATTCATATTCGTACTCGAAGAGTATACTAGCTAGTTCCGAAAATCTTGAGTTAATCTAATCGATTCGAAGACAATCACTTTCTCTTTCGTTCACTTAGTTCCGTAACAACTTCCATACTTGACCTAATCATATTCGAGTAACTCAATGACATTATCATATCTTTCAGGTTATTCTAACCGATTTTCATTAGATATATATGGATATGATTGGTTAGAAATCGAACTTCTTATATTAATATATATTTCCATATTAAACTAATACTATAAGCGGAATTACAATATTTCCACTATTTAATTCATCAAATAGTATTAGTCATCATCTACAAAAGTTACATTAAATATTTGAAGATTGCTTCCATCCAATTTAACCAAATTTAAAAATTTTGATTGGACTCAAGATCAAACAATACAAATTAAGGGCCATTTGAAAAATAAATATAACACCGCATCAAAATATAATTTGGATTAAAATTTAGGTTTCAAATTTACATTATACACCATACTTGATTCACAAGATGATTATCATTAACTTAATACTTAACTCACAAAATAATTAACATTTCTTAACATTCAATAAAAAAAATTGTTCACAAATATTATATCATTAACTTAGGCGTTAATTAAGTTCAATTCAAAATTTTCATTTAAGCTACATCAAATCAAGATCGAAATCAAAATTCATTATAATATCACTTTAATGTTGATAATAACATGTGAATTGTTTCCAACATTGAATTTATTTATATTATTAAAACAAGTTAACAAATTTCCATGTGATACTCAAACCATTATTTTATTCCATATTTAAAATGTTATTAACCTAACTTAGTAAATAAACCGTTTTAAAGACACCATGTGATTTAAATCAACATTATCAGTTGTATTCAATGTCATAAAATATTCATTTAGGAAAGAAAATTATTCGTGTAATCAAATATTACTTACTTTACAAAATGAAATTGAATCAAAGAATATTAGTATTAAATCAATCGACCTTACTAAGTCGATATTATTAAGTTAATAAAACACCACCTAATCACTTGATTATCATTTAGTTAATAAATCGTTTCTTAATTAGATTTAGGAAATTCCTAATTTTTCGCTGATAATTCATATAAGGTCGTAGTGAATACATATATATCATATATGCATACATTTAACCATCGTTTTATACATTCATTTCTACATGCAATCAACCAATAAAATTCCAAATACGCGTTATACATTAACGCGCCTCAAATGCATTTATTTTAGCAACCATCACACACTAACAATTCCTACATGCAATCAACCAAGAAAATTCCAAATATGCGTAATACATTAACGCACCTCAAATGCATTTATTTGGCAACCATCACTAATTAATTAGTCATTCATGCAACTGCACATTTCAAATTCATTAATTATGCATATAAATTTAAATCATATAAATAAAATAGAATTAAATGTGTTCTCACCAAACTAGCTTTCCAGAAGACGCACTGTTTGTCTTCACTCGTATTCTCCGCGTCTTTCTTTTCTTACGCTCTTTCTCTCCTTGTCTCCTTTTCTGTCCCTATTTACCTTGCGTCTCTCTCTTCTTTTTTTCTTTTTCCTTTTTTTTTAAAACAACGCTTTCAACTGTACACAAGAACTTGCGCATGCATGTGCATGCGAAAGTAGAACAGGCTTGGGGAAGTTTTGTAACAAAAGGTGGGGTGCTGGTCTTTACACGCAAGGCAGAAGTTTAGTGCAGTTGTTTTTTTTTTGTTTCTTTTATTACTGCTTGCGTGAGTTTCCACGAAGAGGAGAGAGCTGATACTTGCGGTGGAAAGACAGGTTCATGCTTTCAAAACTTTTTTTTTCTTCTATGGTTGGCGAAAGGAGTGAAGTGTGGAGAGCCAAATTGTATAGGAAGCCACTGCTTTTGAATGGAAGGGAGGATGTGGCTTAGGAAGAGGGGAGGTGACGTGAGGGGTCTGAGTGGGAATAGGGCGCATGCTAGGCTTCACGTTTGCATTGCTTTGTTTGTTTGGTTTTTTCTTTTTTTTCTTTTTTCATTTCAGGTTAATGGCGGAAGCTAAAAATGGCCAAAGAAGGGAGGTGCAAAACGAGGAAGGAGAAGCTGTTATTAGATTTCAGATAAAAAAAAAATGAATGAGAACAACGCGTGGCACCCTATTTCACGAAAGAGAACCAAGTGGCATTGCATGCATATAAGCTTACAGCACTTGTCACAATTTTCAAGTTTACCCACGCATGTAATAGAATGCGTTTTTTTTTTCATTGTGCTAGCCAAGTGTACTGTGTAATGGAATTGTTCTGCGCGTTTATTTCTTTGTTTGATTTTTGTCCCATACGTTCTCTGATCCATGTACAAACCGCATCTAGACTTATTTTATTTCTATTAATTTTTTTTCCTTATTATTATTTTTTTCATTGACCCAAAATGAAGTTATAATCGTATGCAACAACGTATATAAACCACAAAACAATACTAAAACAGACCGTTAACAATTTCTGGAAAGTGTCAAAGGGACCACCGTTTCTCTAGAATACGTCCCAAAAATATATACTTATTTTCCAAAACAAAATAACAGTAAAATTTTATAAAATATTTGAAGACGACGCGCACTGGAACTGAACAAAAACTTGAAACAAATATTTAATTATAATTAAATTTCAAATTCTGATCGTTCGCAATAACTCAATTACAACTCTCTTCGATATTTCAACTTACGACGAACCGTTTTTCTAAAACAAACATTGTTATAACTGATTGCGCTATAAAATTAAATTTTTAAATCACTAAAATACTATTGTCTCCTTTAAATTTGATTCAACAATTATTTTAAACCTTCCGAACTTTATTTAAAATTCATTATTAAATTCAAATTTGATTTTCAAAAATCTTAGATCGTTACAATATGTTTTATGTTTTTTTATAAATGTGTGCATAATACATGGAAAGGTTGGACAATAAATATGTTTTATGTTTTTTTTATTATTATTGTAAATGTTAACATAAATTTCTTTAACTGCGATAGTTAAAACATACGTTATATACCTTTAACACTCGGTGTCTTACAATTCTTCCTGTATAATATTAATTTGGAAACATTCATAAATTTATTTTCAATTATCACATTAATGCCTATATTGAACCTTAAAAATAAAATCAAGGATTCAACTACTATTTTTTTCAACAATAGTTCAAAGTTAGCTAGTCCAAATTTCCATTATTATCAATCACAAATTAACAAATTATAAATTGTTGTTTATCACAAATAAAATTTTAAATCGTTCATTAATAACATCATAAATCTTATTTAAAAACCATTCCAAATTTAAATTAAATTTTAAATTTTAAATGGTTGTAAATTTAAGGGATGTTAATAAATACCAAATGTAACATCTAAAATTTTTGACCGTTCAAATCGACAATCATACTTACATTTTGACTTAAACAAATCTAAGATACAGATAGTTATTGGGATTAATATAATAAAAGAAGGAAGAAGAAAAACAATCACAGAATCTCACAAAGGAAGGACAAAATATAATAAATAAATAACAGTTCATGAAGCTGTTAAAACATACATTTGATTATATTTTACATCAATTATCAGAGTTAACTATCATAAACATACCAATATTTGCAGTGGAGTAATAATAATAAATATGTCTGTTGAGCTCCATCTTCATCTTCATAATATTTTCTTCAATAACTGAAAACTCAGGCTGACTCGAGCAAAAATGGAAAGATAAAAACACTCGATCATAACTAAAATATTCTCATATAAGTTAAATCAATTTCATGTCATAATATAGGTGCCATAACTTAAGAGATGTAACAAGAAATTCCATCTCTTAAGGATCTGTCAAACTAGATACTATATAATATAATACGCTATTATAATAATGTCTATGGTTAAATATAAAATATTAAAATAGTGTAAGCGGGATTACCATTATTACCCTTACACCATTTATACCGTTGCCATACAGTTTCATATAATACACCAGTATGTCGACGGATAGGGATGCGTCGTGATACAACAATGTTAAATCAAAATTATGGGGGGCTCGATCATGATAAATATGACAAGGCATACGAGGAATGCCCAGAGTATGAATATACTAGTTGCACGCCCGGACTGGTGGTAACGCATAGCCGCGACTACCGCCTACCTCGAACAACACTCCCAAATCACGAATGCACATCAAATCACTCAAACCGAGGGACTATAGCAATAAAGGAAGAAGTGTTGCCGATGGAGGTAGCTAACCCCACTTGGTCACGGTATAGCCCTGTTTTAGGCATTTTAATTATGACCTGAAGGTCAAGGACATCCATCATTGTTCTCTTTCTTCAAATCCAACAATCGCCTTCAAATCAACCTACTACATATTGGAACTCCACCGCGTACACAGTTGTTAAAGTGGTTTTCGGTATTAGCGGAGAGTATGAAAATATCTGATCCCGGTCTCTTTAACAACGAGTCGTTTACATTTTTCACACCGGTCAGTTATTTTACATTTCAAAGGGGTTCGTGCTTCATATCAAAATATCAGACTTTCTTAAAAATCATTTCAACATTCAGGATAGAATATTTTTCAAAATAAAATCTCTATTTAAACCAATTTAAAATCTTGAAACAATTTCAACTTCAAAATAATTTGAATATTAAAATAGTTAAAAATATATTAAAAGTAGTTTAGATATATAATTAAAATAGTTTGAAAATAAATATTTTGTATTTAAAATAGAAATTTCAGATTTAGTAATATCTATAGTTAAAAGATTAAAATAGTCAAAAAATAAATAGTTAATTATTAAAATAGTTTATTTAAAATAAGTTAAAAAAAATAGTTATAAGGTAAATAGTTTATAAAGAAAATAATTATTATAAAATAGTTTATAAAATGTTTTTAAATACTATAGTTGGAATAAAACCGTTTCTTCAAAATTTAACCAAACTGGAAATCATATTCCAATTTCAAATTAATTTGACTAATGAAACGACCCAAACTCACCCTTTCGGGAAAGCCCAAATTGAGTTGAGAACATGACAAATCACAACACAAACAATATAACACTTTATTGCTGTTATAACAATTACATCAGAGTACAAGAATATAACAGAGTATGAAAAAATAATATACATCAGAAAAATATCAGAGATTTAAATTTCAAAGCAGAGGAAAAATAATACATAAGACAACTGAAAGAAACACGGATACATAGCTTTCCGAATATAGCCCTAGTTGTAAACCAGGATCCTGTAAAATAGAAATCTGCAAAACCAAAACTACTAGCCACCCGTGTGGAAAATAAGGGCACCCAGTGTTAAGGTAGAAACAATAAACTCAGAGTTAGTCATGGGACTGGTGTGAGAACTAAAACAGTTATTTGCTTGATTTTAAAGTTAGGTAAATCACGGGACCACGTCGTATAACACGGAACGGGTTTATCCCCCATGAATACCAGTGCATAAAACAAACATCACAATGCTAAACAGAAAAATGAAGCTATTATAAGACTCAGGTCCCATCGCACAATGAACGCAGTCGAGGATAGAGTTTTCCCTTATAATAGCCAAATATGCTTGATACGCGAAATTTCATCTTTTATTATTACTATAAGTGAAGAAACCAACTTCAAATATAAATGTGTCAATCATAGTCGGCGTAGGTACCATTATATTACATCGCCATATAGGTTTACAACTAAAACCGTAAAAACACGTATTGGAAATTGGGTTTCCATCTATGAACCAAGGCAAGCGATCGTCCTTACCGATTCGAAACAAACTAGCAATGCCTCAGGATCCCCCGCAGTGAACCCTAGGTTAGCGGCATGGTCGGTCATCCATCGATGATTAGTTATACCATAAACTATATGTTAGCCGGTTCCGTCGAACCTCCAAAATGTTCAATACGTCGACACGCATGTCTGTTTTCGACCATATGAGCCTCTAGGGACTCAAATCATACCCGAGGTACCTAGCTTTCCAACAATAATGTTTTCCAATATCCACATAAGTAAACAGTCTGGGCTCTATACCATGACGTTACTCGTAGCTAGAAACTAATGTACGTCCATTTCTATACGTTCCTCATCCCGTTTCTAATTCATACTGGGGTGTGAAGCTCGCGAATTAATGCTACACAAAGCTATGCTAATTAAAGTTGTGCTTGGATCATCAACCACAAGACTCTGCTTTTTAACAAAAGCCTTGATCCATGCAACTCAGCATGCCATACTGTCAATCCATACCGTACCACTGATTCCCACCAATATATAACCTCTAAGCTCGTACGTCTCAGAGAAGGGTGTTAAGCAAGAGAATAAATTCTCCTCCACCAAACAGATATATATTTAGCAAAGATCAACGAATACAGTATACAGGAATACAATGCCAGACACACTATCCATTTGCAAGTTCCATCTGGGTCTGAACAAAACCGGAGGCACCTTATTCATCTTCCCATATGTCCAATACAGGAGAGAGGCCCTCACATATCCGGTCGATTACCAAGAACATCTGGACGATCACCACTTATTACCTCGTCTTGGGTGTATAGCCCAATCAAGACATCAGTAATCATCCAAACGATGTGAAGATCTATGGTCTTCAACCACCGTCTTCATCCTCGACTTTTAGTCGTCGTATTAATTAATCATAATGGGTTAAACCCGGTCTTTCCGAATAACTCGCCTATTTTATAATCAATAATCAAGTGCTATAAAAACACATCATATGCCTCATTCCAATCTAGAATATTCTTTTATTCAAATATTCACATCTTTAGGGAAAGGTTCCCATTAATTTTATCAAAGATAAATTCTTTTAAATTTATTCTTTAATCTTCCTTTTCGATATCAATTCAAAAGATTTGATTTTATCCTTTCACAATTCTAAACCAAATTAAGGTTTATCAACTAGTCGGGATTAGCGAACTTTACAGAAGTAATCATTTATTTATTAATCCCAATCCCAACCTATTCATCCAATGGAGAAAAACTGGTAATACTCCATACCTAACACCCACGGTGTTATCGGTAAATATAATTACCATTTCACGTTCAAATCTAACTAAAAATTTAACTATCGCCTGGAGTAAAGCTGGTGGTACTCCATTCTCGATCATTTCATAAATTCGATAATTTTAATTATCTCATTCCCATTTCAATCTAATTAAAGATTCATTAAAACTCCACTTAGTTTTAATCCCCAAAAATCATTATTTAATGATTATTCAAATTTAGGAAATAAATCCTGTCTTTACTGGGTTAAAGAACAAGTGTCATTTAAAACACAGTTCACGATAAACCCAAAATCATCTTCCATCAAGATGGAATCTACACGGAAATCATAGCAGTATATAATCAATATAAATTCTCGTATTAGACTAATAGTATAAATGGAATAACGGCCAAGCCTTTTAAATTCTATATATAGTAACAGCCTTCCTTCACAGCAGCTCATTTCGATTATTACCAATCGAATTCCATTCAATTCCAATTTAATATATTAAATCGAAAACTTTATTTTTGGAAAATTCCATTAATCCTAATTAAAGATTTATAAATTCCAAATCATATCTTCATTGTTAATTGGGTTAAAGAACGAATGTTATTTAAAACACCGTTCACGATGAACCCAAAAATCCAATTCTTTTATTCAATTCCAATTAAATATTAATTAATTGGTAAACTTCTCTAAATCTTAATTTAAATATTTATTCTTTTCTCATTTGGGTTTAAGAACAGTGTTATTTAGACACCATTCACTACAAACTCAAAATCCAATTTGATATCAAATACAAGGCTCTGAATAGAAATTATATCGGCTTATATTCAATATCAAATTCTGAAACCAACAAATATCGTATTGGGAATAACGATATAAATATGTCTTCCAAATTCCTCAACAATATCTGTATAATCACGGAATCCAATATCGAAATATTCCGAAGATTATTTCCATTTCCAATCCATTCCAATTTATTAGTTATAAAATTCTAGTTATTTTAAACCCCATTTACAAATCCATTTTATTATTTCTAAAAAAATTGGATTTTTATTCTAGTGTTTAAATAGTTTTTATCGATAAAAATATATTTTTATCTTTTCAAAACTAGATTTTTTCATCCAAAATCTTTCCAAATCATTTATTATGATTTTTGATAATCTTCCCATATTTTTAATAATTTTAATATCGCCATTTCGGTGGTTTCCAATAACGGACACCGAAAGGCATTCATAGCGAACTTTTCTGAATTTGATTTGGACATATCTTAAAATCAGACCATTCAAATTTAAATCTCTTATATCTATTGGAAAGGTCTTTTCAATACGAACCCAGCGGTTCCGATTTTAGGAGAATCCGACGGTCGGATCTCTCGTTACATCAATTTGAAGTTAGTGGTCGAAATTCACGAACAATCGCTACGTGGCGCGTTCTATTCAGGCCATTATATATATAATACATATCTCATCGATTTCCATTTAAATTGTATTTTATGAATTCGTTTACAAATTCATTTTAAAAATGATTTCCACTTCCATTCCAATTTTCAATAAAAACGGAACATTCCTTTATAAATTCGTTTTAAATTCATTTTAAAATGATTTCAATTTCATTTCGATTTTCAAATCAAAATTGAATATTCGTTTTAAATTCATTTTAAAATGAATTCAATTTCAATTCAATTTTTAAATAAAAATTGAATATTCCTTAATATATTCGTTTTAGATTCATTTTGAAATGATTTCAATTTCATTTCAATTTTCAAATCAATATTGAATACTCCTTAATATATTCATTTTAAATTCATTTTAAAACGATTTCAATTTCATTTCAATTTTCAAATCAATATTGAATATTTCATACCATTATAATATTGAAATGATAATATCCACAAAATATCAGATTCTGAATTCACTTTTTGATATTCATTATAAAATGAATAAAATCGACAGAAAATCCCGTTCGTGTTAAAATGGAGTTTAACTACTTAACACGGCTTCACATTTCACTATTTCGTGTCCATCCAAAATCGGACATCAAAATCACATTTATATTATTCACTGAATATTATTTTAAAATATTCGTTAATTTTGAACTGGAATCAGACGCAATCAATTATCATACAATTTCAGTTATATGGATTTCATACATCGCATGTATACAACAATAATGATAAACAATCATTAAAAATTCATACAACATCCAGAGTGCATTTTACAACTGTATAAGCATTAAAATAAATAACTAACGCTTATATGATCTGTCAACCCATCGATTGACATACAGCTAAACAATTGGGATTAGTGTATGTCAAATATCATCTCAATACTTGTATGGGGTTTCAACCAACAAATACTGTTTATTATTTGTGCAGTTAGGCGATGTGTAAAATTTATCATCCCACTCAATATTAGTTAAATGGGTGTACATAAACAAACCGTCCGGTTTGTAAATGAATATTTATTTCATTTTCATTTCATTATAATTTTTAAATACATTTTATATAAATAATTTTATATACAACCATATCAATCAATGACAATCCCAAAAACAATCCAAACAAACAATCAACCATGGTTTGTACAAAAATAGTGTCAGGAGCTACTAAGCCCAGTCTGCAACCCATTATATAGTAACTATAAAATAATTTGAGTGAGAGAGAGTTCTCACGTTGGTTTCCACTCCGCTAGTCTTTAATTGATGAATTCGGTACAGTTTGGATTCGAATTTGCCTGAAATTCTAATGTGCTCTGTTTCTGTCCCAGTTAGTTTCATTGCGCAGTTCTCGCCATTACGATTCCAATGCTTCTAGTTTAGTCAAATTTTGACATTCTTTGAACAAGTTACAGGCGTTTAAACCTTAATTACTTTAATAATTAAATAAATAAATAATTTACTTAACCATCGTTAACACTAATTAAAACCATGTTTAATACCCCGGCCTCATTCATCTTTCACGGAGCAACTCAAAAAAAAACCTCGTCTTCAAATTTAGCTTGCGCACGATCTCCTAGGCCGTCGGACCTCCATCCGTGCACCTCCTTCCGACCAGCTTGGCGTGCGCCTCCACCGCCGGTAACAGTAGCGGACTCGGCCCTCGGATTGCTACCCAAAATTCATTCGAAAACCACACATTGAGGACCTAGATTCGAACAAAACACATCCCGAGATCCAATCATCACCGTATGAAGCTGAAGTAACTACAAGAAATATTCCTATTCACAGCGTTGAAAAAACGCTGTTATAGCCTTTAACAACATTTTGATGAACATTGTCTACCAACGTGCTGTTATAGGTCCCTGGATATATTACAGCATTTTCAAAAATATTGTAGAAAATTGACATATTACAACGTTTCAAATATTGTAGTCCTTATGTTTATACAGCGTTTTATATTGTTTCAGAAATGTTGTTATCTTCCCTTTTCTAAAGCGTTTAGCCACATATCACAGCATTTCTCGAAATTCACAAGTTCTTTACTATCACAGCGTTTTGCCACATATCACAGCGTTTCTGGAAGTTTACATGTTCTTTACTATCACAGCGTTTTGCCACATATCACAACATTTTCTGCATCTACCACAACATTTACATATTGTAGAATCAAAATATACATGCACAAATGTAACGACCTGGAAAATATGAACCAATTTAAAAAATTTAAATTGGCTAAAATAGTGGATTTTAAATATTTAAAATAAATATTTAAATAATAGCAATGAAAAGTGAGTTTGATTCGACGTTTGAAAACGAATATAATTAATTCTAATTATAAACAAGGCCTGAAATGGCGTTGCAGTTTCAAAAATTGAATTCAAACTTTGTCGGGCTGTACCGGGTGCAAACCAAAATGGATTTGAGTGAAACCAAAAATATTTAAATCTGTTAGTGAATACCTTTCTAACGAATCTGAAAAATCGAAGTTTCATAGCGGAAAGCAAAAGTTATGGCCAAATGAATTTTCAGAAAGGTCGCTATGGAATTTATATAGCCCGTGAAATTGGCCATTTTGCATACGACCTCGAAATTCGACGAAACCACTTTTGTTGGATCCGGGATGTGAAGTTCTTGCTAGGTTTCAAATTTCATAATTTTTGAAGCTAGTATGTGAGCGTGGCAAAGGAAAACGTGTTTTGGTCAATTATAGTTAAATTGGATCGACCAGAAATGGGCCTTTTTGCAAACGGTCTCAGAATTCCACGAGACCAGTTTTGTTGGGACCGTATCGTCGAAACATAGCCAGATTTATTTTTCTGGAATTTTTCGAATCAGTTTGTGGCCCTGGAAAATTGAAATGTACGTTCAAATCGAATATTGAATGTTATGTATTTTAAATTGAATGAAAACTGACAGAAACAGTCGAATGGGCCTATGAAACATATCCCATTGCGTTCGGAATGGGGGTAAAACGTTAGGGACGACAGTCATTGGGTTTCGATTGGAGGTCGTGTCAGAAAACCCCTTTTTAAAACCATCAGCCAATAGAATTATTTCTTCATAATTTAAAAATAAGAATAAAATCAAAAAAATCCTCGCCGCTCTCCTGACATCGACGGAAGTCGTTTTCGCCGCTTCCCAAGCGATTTTTGGCCGCCACGCTCATCTTCAGCTCCATCCCCAGTTGAACTTTTTGAAGAGCATCCTCCACTCTTCAAATCCATACCTTCCTCGCCCCCTATCGCCTCGTCTACCTCGAGAATCGCGCCAGGGAAGAGCCGCCGAACATCACCGTTTGTCTCCCGCCTCCGACCACCGAACTGGCCGTGCCTACCACCGATCTGAGCGCCATTCGTAGCTCTTCGACGCTGCAACACCTGATCGAGACAACACTTCGCGGATCGAGCGAAAATTCAAAACCTAGTTTTGAACATCAAAGGAGGTATGCGGCCTTGATTATTTTTAACTGAAAATAACACTCTAAAGCGTTGCAAAATTGTGAAAATCATATCTTTTTGCTGTGTTATCGAAATTCAGTGAAACAAGAGACAGTGGACTCGTGTGGACGTCTTCTACCTTCCAGAAGAGACCGCATATTTTTATGAGCCTTCTGCTATTTTTGGTGGAGTGGAACCCAATGTGAGATATCTAATTTATAAACGATATAAGAAAACGACGATGTATAAATTATATAGTCGATGTATGAGTTATATAAGCGTTGTACACCTCTTGTATAAGCGTTGTATAAGTTGTACGTTCGATGTATAAGTTGTATATGCGTTGTAAAAATTATATATGTGTTGGAATAGAAGTGAAATGCTATATATATATATACGCCCCTCGTCCACAAACCATGGACGATATTTATTGGTTGTGATTGGTGTAAAAATTGATTGATAGCGAATGGTTTATTGGAATTGTTTGTGGTTGATATTGATTGATTGTGGTTGAAAAATACCCATTTGTGGTTGGTAAATATTTGGTTGAAACCACATAGGATTAGTTTGTGGAAATGAAAAAAATATACATGCCGCCTGCGTGTGAACTAGATGCATGAATCCCCATTGTCAAAAACCGCGAGGTTTTAAGGTAGAGCGAGGAACCGTACTAGGGACGGTCCCGGTTTTAACTACCCTGCCGTTATGCTGCCGAAATTTTGAATAATATTCATGTGTTACAATTATTTTCCTGTTTTGAAATTATATTCGTCTATTGAAGAGAAAACCTTCATGTGTTGAATAGAAATTCATTCGTTGAATCATATTCATGTGTTGAATGGTATTCGTGTTTTGAATAAATTGTTTTAACAATAAAAATCACATTTTTACTCTATATATACAAACTATAGAAAACCTTCATGTGTTGAATCGATATTCATTCGTTGAATTGAAATTCATGTGTTGAATGGTATTCGTGTTTTAAATATAAAAATCCCCTTTTTATCGATATATACAAACTATAGAAAACCTTCATGTGTTGAATCGATATTCATTCGTTGAATTGAAATTCATGTGTTGAATGGTATTCGTGTTTTAAATACAAAAATCACCTTTTTATCTATTTATATAAACTATAGAAAACCTTCATGTGTTGAATCGATATTCATTCGTTGAATTGAAATTCATGTGTTGAATGTTATTCATATTTTGAAAGAAATTGTTTTATAATAAAAATCCCATTTTTATCATCAATATGAAATATATAAAATAATCTTGTTTTGAAATAAATTGTTTTATAATAAAAATCCTATTTTTATCACATATATTAACTATATAAAATAGTCGAGTTTTGAAATAAACCGTTTTACATTAAAAATCACATTTTTATTATATACATGAATTGTTAAAAATAGTGAAGTGTTGAAATAGAAGACAGTTAGATAAAAATATCATTTTTATCAAATGTATGAAAAGAATATGGTTTTGAAATTGAAGAATCGATATATATATATATATATATATATAGAATTGAAATATATCGAATAACGAAGCTGCAGTTCGTATTTTGAAACCGTGATTTCAAACGATTATTGCGGGAGATCCGACCATCGTATTTTCCCGAAATCGCAACCGTTGGGTTTGCTTTGGAAATATCTTTCCAACGGCACCAACTTTGTAAAAATCCAACTGTTGGATTGTCTGGAATGTTTAATTCAAATCTGAAGAAACACAGCGCCATAATCGATTATATTTTTATATATATATATATATAATTATATTAAATCGAATAACGACGCTGTAGTTCGTATTTATAAATCGAAACTTCAAACGATTATACCGGGAGATCCGACCGTCGGAATTTCCTGAAAGTGGAACCGTTGGATTCGTTTTGAAAAGATCTTTCTAATGATGTAAATTTTGTGAGGATCGAACGGTTAGTTTTTCAGATATGTGTAAATCAAATCTGAAGAAAAACAGCGCCACGGCCGCGTTATGGCCCGAAGCGTCGTTTTGAATAAATTGGCTATTTTAAAATAAATAAAAATAGCGATAAATCGTTATAAAATATTATAAACGATATGGATGTGAAATTTAGAAACTAACTGAAGGTTGGCTAAGTCGAATGGTTTCCTGGGTGTTGATCTGATGTTGGTTTCGGCGTTCGGGGTTAATATTTGGGAAATCGTTCTCTTACTGATTGACGCTTAGTGACTAATGAATTGAAATGATGCGTATGTATGTTAGTGTTGCACTTGTTTATTATACACGCGAGTTGCTCAGAAAGACCGGGTTTATCCCATTCTGAATAACTGAATCGACGATAAGAAGTCGAAGATGAAGACGGGGGTTGAAGACCGATCTTCACCTCGTTTGGATGGTCACTGAGGTCCTGATTAGGAGGCATCCCGAAATATGGATAATGAGTGGTGATCGTCCAGACGTACGTGGGAATCGATGAATATGCGAGGTATTTAGTGCCTCCGGTTTCGTTCAGACCCAGAACGGACTTGCAAATGGGCTGTGTGTCTGACATTGGAATTCATTCTGTGCGATTGATAACCATCAGTTGCGTTGTGTGAATTGCCTTTGTGGCATGCTAAGATGCAGTGATCAGGGCTTCTGCTGAAAAGAAAAGTCTTGTGGTGATGATCAAAGCACCGCCTGTGTGGCGTAGCTTTGTGTATAACGTGAATTCGCGAGCCTCACACCCCGGTATGAACCAGAAACGGGAGAAGGACCTCAGGGAGGGCATGCGTTTCTTTCTAGCTAGGAGTTGTGTCGGTGTTTTTACACGGCCTGACATTTTACTTATGTGGATGATGGATAGCGAGGCGCCTCGGATATATCGGTCGATCCGGGACCGATGGAGTCATTCGTTGGCTCATTTACGCCCCATAGGGCGGAGAAACGTAGAGTTCAGGCATAATAATCCACATCGGTGGACTAGCCCTGACGATCCAAGGGCCCACCTGAGTCTGGGCCCTGAGACATGGGCTAGATTGTCTCGAAGTCGGTAAGGACTATCTTTTGCCTTGGTTCAGGATGGAAATCCAATTTCCAAATACGTGACTGTGCGGTTTTGATTGTATACTATATATGGCGACATAGTGGCATGGGACGCTCATGTCATCTATGATTGATAGTTATGATTTGAAATTGTTTTGAAACATATAAACACTAGTAGTAATATCAAATGCTTTTGTTTTATTCGTATCAAGCATATTTTGGCCATTATAAGGTAAAACTCTATCCTCCGGTTTGCGTCGCATTGTGTGATGGGAACTGAGTCTTATAATGGCTTCATTTTTATAAAAAGTATTGCGATGTTTAAAAGAAAGATTTGTTTTTAAAGCACTGGCAGTCCAATGGAGTAAACCCGTTCCACGAAAGTGGCGTGGTCCTGTTATTACCCATATTATAAATGTGTTGAGTAGATTTCTCATACCAGTCCCATGACTGACTCGTAGTTTGTTTCACTTTCAAACTCGGGTGCCCCTTTTCTACACGGGCAGCCTTGTATTCAGGTTTTAGCTGGCTTTCTCTGGATAGCTGGAGCTGAAGATGGATTCTATCATTTATCTATTTTATGTTGTTCAGCTCCTATTGTACATATTTTGTTTGTTTTTCCGCTGTAGACATTTATGTATAGCTGAACTGTATTTGTACTAAGTATGATCCTGTGTACTGTGTAACTCTGATGATTACGTTTATCCAGTGTATTCTATTGTACATTATCTGGTGTATTTATTTATTTCTGTTCTGCTATTATCTGTTTATGTGTTATATTCCAAAGATTACCCTTGCCACCGTCAGTACGGGGTTTGGGGTTGTCACAGCGTGGTATCAGAGCTTTGGTTAAGCTTAGTTCTAGAATATAACATATTAACGAACTCATCAGAAATAGAACCAGTAGTGTTCTAGGACGAGTAACTCATTACAGATAGGATCAGTAATATCATAGTATGAGTAAAGCAGAATGAAATACACCCCAATTGACACATTTACATTTGAAGTATATGTTCCTATGTCTTAAAATATCTTTTCTGTGACCTGACACTTGATCTGCTGTTTGCAGAAGTACTAGAAAATGAGTGTCAGAAATAGAAGGAATGCAGAACCGGATATTGAGGCCCTATTAATTCAGTATCGAAATATGGGTGGAATACCGTTCTCTGGTGAAGAATCTATTATGAAGATACAGGCTTGGATTCGTTCTGCTAAGAAAATCTTTGAGGGTTTAAAGTTGAGGGATGACCAGAAAAGATTACTGGCCTCCTGGGCACTCAAAGACGAAGCTTTCTTCTGGTGGGATTCGGTTATTGAGAATAATCCAGAAGGTGATATCACCTGGGATAGGTTTAAAGTGATTTTCCTAGAAAGATTTACTCCTCCTGAAGCAACTGAGCGATTATCTGATGAATTCTCTTATCTGATACAAGGAGTTATGACCATTCCTGAATATCATAAGAAATTCAACGAACTCTCTCATTTTGCCCCTCATCTGATTAAAGACCCAAAGAGGAAGAATCTGAGATTTATTCATGGCCTGCAAAGAAAATATCAGAATAGTGTGATGAGGAATGTGAAGCTTCTTTTTTCTGAAATGATTTATATGGCTTATCAGTATGAAGATCTCGATAGGAAAGGTATGTTGCGCGACGAAGAGGAAGTCAGCTCTAGCAATAAAATTGAGTCTGAAACTGATCGTCCTGAGGCCAATACGATGTCTAAGGTGAGCAAGAAGCCCAAGGACAATCGAAAAAGGGCCAGATCTGAGAAAGAACCAGTAACAACTGCCATATGCAATAACTGCCATAAGTAGGGGCATTTGCAAGGAAAATGCAAATCTTTAAAGAAGCAAAGGAAGGAAGGATCTAAATCTAATAAAAGGGTTCATGAGGGCAGAGGATTCCATAAGTGCCACCAGGCCGGTCATATCGCGAAAAATTGCTGGCGGTTAAAAAAGACCCAAGAGGCTCAGGTAAATGAATTGGCAGAAACTTCTGAGCCCTCAGCTACTCAGGAAAGGCCAGATGTATTAGAAGGCACGCTTACTGTCAAAGATATTCCAGTTAAAGTACTGTTTGACACTGGCGCGTCGCGAAGCTTTGTTGCAAAGAATGCAGCAAAGAAGCTGGATTTGAATTTGAAGAAGCTCAAGGAACTAATGACTGTCCAGAATCTGGTAGGGGGTTCCATTGATCTCAGTTGGGTTTGTGGAGTGCCGGTTTCTTTTTCTCATTATCGGTTCCCTACCATCGCGGTCGTCATGAATTTTAAAGAGTTTGATCTTATCTTGGGGTTAGATTGGTTGACCAAATATGAAGCTGAGGTTAAATGCGCCGACAGAGTCGTTAAGGCAAAGATTAAATCAGGCGATTATATAACCATTCCCTATGAAGGTCAAAGTTCAAATAGAAAAGACTTCTGGGCAGCTTTGGATGTTTCTCCAGCTCAAATAGAAAATATCCCTGAAATCACAGAGAATATTCCTGACCTCATCAAAGACATTCCAGTCGTCAAGAACTATGCAGATGTGTTTGAAGAAGTTGTTCGCTTACCTCCGCAGAGAGAAATAGATTTCAAGATTGCTTTGATTCCGAATGCAAGGCCGGTAGTTCACGCTATTCGAAGAATGTCCTTGAAAGAGAAATAAGAACTTGACAATCAAACACGACAGCTAGTATGGATGGGTCTGATCAGGCCTAGTTTCTCTAATTGGGGAGCAGCAGTGGTGTTTGTCCCAAAATCTGACGGTACTCTACGACTATGTGTGGATTATCGTGATTTGAACAAGCAGACAATAAAGAACAAATATCCATTGCCGTGAATCGATGACTTATTGGATCGTCTGAACGGAGCACAAGTATTTTCAAGGATGGATCTAACTACAGGCTTCCATCAACTTCGAATTGCCGAAGAGTGTGTTCCAATGACAACATTCAGAGGTCCCGACTTTTCTACGAGTGGTTAGTAATGCCGTTCGGCTTATGTAACGCTCCAGCATACTTCGTCGATTTGATGAATAGAGTGTTCAGAGGAGTTTTGAATAAATTTGTTCTGGTTTTTATTGATGATATTCTAATCTTCTCTAAATCAAAGGCCGAACATGAAAAGCATTTGGAACAGGTTCTAGAAATCCTCAGAAGGGATGTATTAAAAGCCAAACTATCCAAATGTATATTCTGGTAAGATGAAGTAAAATTTCTGGGCCATGTCGTATCAAAAGAAGGAATTGCTGTGGATCCAAGTAAAATCACAGCTATTCAGAATTGGAAATAGCCCAGTACCCCTACAGAAATCCGCAGTTTTCTCGGATTGGCTAGTTATTATCGGAAGTTCATTAAAAAAATTTCGAAGATATCTGGTCACTTAATGAAGCTTACAAAAAAGCACTCTAAATTCAAATGGACTCCAGAAAGTGAAGAGGCTTTTGAATAGCTAAAGTTAAGATTAACGACAGCTCCAGTGTTGACCATCATAGATGTCAATCAGGATTTGAAAGTCTGGATAGATGCTTCTAGAGAAGGCCTGGGCGCAGTGTTAATGCAAAGGGGCCAAGTGATTGCTTATGCTAGCCTTCAATTGAAGCCGCACGAGAAAAACTATGTAACTCATGATCTTGAGTTGTTGGCTATCGTATTCTCTTTGAAAATCTGGAGACACTATCTTCTGGGTGAAAAATTCGAACTGTATACAAACCATCATTCGTTAAAGTATATGTTCACTCAGAAACACCTGAATCTGAGGCAGCAGCGTTGGCTAGAGTTCCTTGCAGCATATGATTTTGAGATTCTATACACTCCAGGGAAAGCCAATGTCGTGGTCGATGCATTAAGCCGAAAGAATGAAATGATCGCCAGTTTTATCATTGCGACTTCGTTGATTGACAAGATATCGGCTCTCCAAAAAGACGACCAATTTATCAAAGGAATGAGTCAGCGAATTCGTGAAGGCAATGCTTCGGATTTCCATCTTGACAGTGAAGGGATTCTGAGGTTAGAAGGACGAATCTGTGTTCCAGAAATTCCTGAACTCAGAAGAGATGTGCTTGATGAATGCCACAAATCTAAGCTCAGTATCCATCCGGGTGTGAGTAAAATGTATAACGATATCAAGCGAAAATTCTGGTGGAAGTCGTTAAAAAGAGACATCTCGATATATGTTAGTCGATGCCCTACTTGCCAGCTAGTCAAAAGCGACCAACAGAAACTGGCTGGATTATTGCAACCGCTAGACGTTCCTGGTTGGAAGTGGGAACATATTTCCATGGACTTCATTGATGGTTTGCCCAGAACCAGAAAAGGAAATGACAGTATTTGGGTGATCGTAGATCACTTCACGAAGACCGCCCATTTCATACCTGTCAGATCAAATAGAACTGCTCAGAGTCTGGCGCAGATTTACTTCAAGGAAATTGTTAGACTGCACGGAGTGACGCTCAGTATAGTCAGTGATAGAGATACAATATTTACTACCAAATTCTGGGAGGCATTTCAAGTAGAGCTGGGAACAAAGCTGAACCTAAGCACTGCCTATCATCCTCAAACAGATGGTCAGACTGAGAGGGTGAATCGTATACTGGAAGATCTATTGCGGGCTTGTGTTCTAGATTTTGGCGGATCATGGGAAGATCATCTGCATTTGGCTAAATTCTCTTATAACAACAGCTACCAGGCGAGCCTAACAATGTCGTCATTCGAAGCATTGTATGGTAGACCGTGCCGATCTCCTGCTTGTTGGGTCGAACCTGGTAATAGACTTGTATTGGGGCCTGATATGATCCGTGAAGCTGCCGACAAAGTCGATTTCGTTAAGAAACGATTACTCGCCGCTCAAAGCCGACAAAAGAGCTATGCCGATAGGAGAAGAAAAGATATATCGTTTGCAGTTGGCGACTATGTATATCTGAAAGTATCGCCGATGAGAGGAGTTATCCGGTTCGGTAAAACTGGGAAGTTGGCGCCCAAATTCATTGGTCCGTTTCCTATTCTTGAACGGATCGGAACGCTTGCTTATAGGGTCAAACTGCCTAATTGGTTGCCTGGAGTGCATGATGTATTTCACATATCTCAACTTCGAAAGCACGTTCATGATCCAGACTTGATCCTAGAAGAAGCAGCTCAACAAGATATTGAAATTACTCCCGAATTGGCTGTGAGAAGAGAGCCGCACAAGATCATCGGCAAAGAAACCAAAGAGCTGAGGAACAAGAAAGTTCACTTAGTCAAAGTGCAATGGAGTGGAGATCCGCGAGATTTTACTTGGGAAACTGAGGAGAGCATTCAGAAAGCCTATCCTAGATGTCGAGTGGATATCTCTGATTGACTCCAGTGCAAGGTACATTTACCATACTTTGCATTACCAATTAGTTCTCTACTCTGTTGTTATTTTCTTTCCATGGATGTGCACTTTTAATTCTGTAGTCTGAATAATTTTAAAAGAATATAGAAATTGATTAGTATATTTTTGAAAAGTTAAAAACAATTTGATTGTTGTTTGTGTTGTGTGATAGTAGATTTGATTAATTAAAATTATTAAAACGATAGTTAATTTAATCAATAAGGGAATAATGGTAGAATTTATTCATTTAAATCACACATTAAACTGATTAGAAAATAGATAGAAATATATACATGTGCATTATATATGTTTGAACAGGTAAATGGATAGCTGTTGAGTAAATATTTTATTTGCGTGCCTGACAAATAGGTAAACCTTAATGAGTTGGATGCGAAATATTATTATATCAACTCCTGTGAATGCCATTGGATGCGGAGTGCTGGTTGTTCTGTGTGAAATAATAAATATCGCCATAGGACAGTAACAATTAATTTTGAACTACACTGCATGGCATACTTCTGAAGATAGGTATACTTCATCATATACCACATAAGCATTTGGAGCTTGTGTGACGAGGTGGAAGATTTACCATACGAGCGAGAGGCTTGTATGGCGATGACTATATTTTACAGGTTGAACTGATGACTGATATGGACTATTTAAATTGTAACGATAAAATTGCCAGATTAATAAAAACCCCACACGGGTCTAGAGTTGACAATAATCACGTCTCTCTAGTTATTAGATATGGCACATGGACTATTTATTTCCTACACGGGACGAGGTGACGAGGATTTATCCTCTCGAGCATTTAAAATACACACTCGCTCAGGCTTTGACAGGGTGACGAGAATTTATTCTCTGGAGTTATTATCAATACACGCTCCCCTGTAAACACCAGAGTATATCACTATAAATATGTGTATGCATATTAGGATTTATTGGGTACCTAATACGGTCCAATAAATTTCCAAAACTCTCCCCGTACAAAGGAGGTTATGGCGAAATTTTTCGAAAATTCCGGGTGTTAGCCAAATTTTTGAAGAATTTGAAAATTCTCAGAAACTAAAAAGTTGGAGAATGGAAGCCAGATCGAACGAAGAGTTGATTAATCAAACCACTTTCAACTTTGTTCCTTTTTGGGGATGAAAAGTTTTAAGTGGGGGAGATTGGAACGACCCGGAAAATCTGAACCAATTTAAAATTTTTAAATTGGCTAAAATAGTGGATTTTAAATATTTTAAATAAATATTTTAAATAATAGCAATGAAAAGTGAGTTTGAATCGATGTTTGAAAACGAATATAATTAATTCTAATTATAAACAAGGCCTGAAATGGCGCTGCGGTTTCAAAAATTGAATTCAAACTTTGTCGGGCTGTACCGGGTGCAAACCAAAACGGATTTGAGTGAAACCAAAAATATTTAAATCTGTTAGTGAATACCTTTCTAACGAATCTGAAAAATCGAAGTTTCATAGCAGAAAGAAAAAGTTATGGCCAAATGAATTTTCAGAAAGGTCGCTAAGGAATTTATATAGCCCGTGAAATTGGCCATTTTTCATACGACCTCGGAATTCGACGAAACCACTTTTGTTGGATCCGGGATGTGAAGTTATTGCTAGGTTTCAAATTTCACAATTTTTGAAGCTAGTATGTGAGCGTGGTAAAGGAAAACATGTTTTGGTCAATTATAGTTAAATTGGATCGACCAAAAATGGGCCTTTTTGCAAACGGTCTCAGAATTCGACGAGACTAGTTTTGTTGGGACTGTATCGTCAAAACATAGCCAGATTTATTTTTCTGGAATTTTTCGAATCAGTTTGTGGCTCTGGCAAATTGAAATGTACGTTCAAATCGAATATTGAATGTTATATATTTTAAATTGAATGAAAACTGACTAAAACAGTCGAATGGGCCTACGAAACATATCCCATTGTGTTCGGAATGGGGGTAAAACACTAGGGAAGACAGTTGTTGGGTTTGGATTGGAGGTCGTGTCAGAAAACCCCTTTTTAAAACCATCGGCCAATAGAATTATTTCTTCATAATTTAAAAATAAAAATAAAATAAAAAAACCCTCGCCGCTCTCCTGACATCGACGGAAGTCGTTTTCGCCGCTTCCCAAGCGATTTCTAGCTGCCACGCTCATCTTCAGCTCCACCCCCAGTTGAACTTTTTGAAGAGCATCCTCCACTCTTCAAATCCATACCTTCCTCGCCCCCTATCGCCTCGTCCACCTCGAGAATCGCGCCAGGGAAGAGCCGCCGAACATCACCGTTTATCTCCCGCCTCCGACCACCGAACTGGCCGTGCCTACCACCGATCTGAGCGCCATTCGTAGCTCTTCGACGCTGCAGCACCTGATCGAGACAACACTTCGCGGATCGAGCAAAAATTCAAAACCTAGTTTTGAACATCAAAGGAGGTATGCGGCCTTGATTATTTTTAACTGAAAATAACACTCTAAAGCGTTGCAAACTTGTGAAAATCATATCATTTTGCTGTGTTATCGAAATTCAGTGAAACAAGAGACAGTGGACTCGTGTGGACGTCTTCTACCTTCCAGAAGAGACCGCATATTTTTCTGAGCCTTCTGCTATTTTTGGTGGAGTGGAACCCAATGTGAGATATCTAATTTATAAACGATATGGGAAAACGATGATGTATAAATTATATAGTCGATGTATGAGTTATATAAGCGTTGTACACCTCTTGTATAAGCATTGTATAAGTTGTACGTTCGATGTATAAGCTGTATATGCGTTGTAAAAATTATATATGTGTTGGAATAGAAGTGAAATGCTATATATATAAATATATATATATATATATATATATACACACGCCCCTCTTCCACAAACCATGGACGATATTTATTGGTTGTGATTGGTGTGAAAATTGATTGATAGCGAATGGTTGATTGGAATTGTTTGTGGTTGATATTGATTGATTGTGGTTGAAAAATACCCGTTTGTGGTTGATAAATATTTGGTTGAAACCACATAGGATTAGTTTGTGGAAATGAAAAAAATATACATGCCGCCTGCGTGCGAACTAGATGCATGAATCCCCATTGTCAAAAACCGCGAGGTTTTAAGGTAGAGCGAGGAGCCGTACTAGGGACGGTCTCGGTTTTAACTACCCTGCCGTTATGCTGCCGAAATTTTGAATAATATTCATGTGTTAGAATTATTTTCCTGTGTTGAAATTATATTCGCCTATTGAATAGAAAACCTTCATGTGTTGAATAGAAATTCATTTTGAAAAGATCTTTCTAATGATGTAAATTTTGTGAGGATCCAACGGTTAGTTTTTCAGATATGTGTAAATCAAATCTGAAGAAAAACAGCGCCACGGCCGCGTTATGGCCCGAAGCGTCGTTTCGAATAAATTGGCTATTTTAAAATAAATAAAAATAGCGATAAATCATTATAAAATATTATGAACGATATGGATGTGAAATTTAGAAACTAACTGAAGGTTGGCTAAGTCGAATGGTTTCCTGGGTGTTGATCTGATGTTGGTTTCGGCCTTCAGGGTTAATATTTGGGAAATCGTTCTCTTACTGATTGACGGTTAGTGACTAATGAATTGAAATGATGCGTATGTATGTTAGTGTTGCACTTGTTTATTATATACGCGAGTTGCTCAGAAAGACCGGGTTTATCCCATTCTGAATAACTGAATCGACGATAAGAAGTCGAAGATGAAGACGGGGGTTGAAGACCGATCTTCACCTCGTTTGGATGGTCACTGAGGTCCTGATTGGGAGGCATGCCGAAATATGGATAATGAGTGGTGATCGTCCAGACGTACGTGGGAATCGATGAATATGCGAGGTATTTAGTGCCTCCGGTTTCGTTCAGACCCAGAACGGACTTACAAATGGACTGTGTGTCTGACATTGGAATTCATTCTGTGCGATTGATAACAATCAGTTATGTGGTGTGAATTGCCTTTGTGGCATGCTAAGATGCAGTGATCAGGGCTTCTGTTGAAAAGCAAAGTATTGTGGCGATGATCAAAGCACCGTCTGTGTGGCGTAGCTTTGTGTATAACGTGAATTCGCGAGCCTCACACCCCGGTATGAACCAGAAACGGGAGAAGGACCTCAGGGAGGGCATGTGTTTCTTTCTAGCTAGGAGTTGTGTCGGTGTTTTTACACGGCCTGACATTTTACTTATGTGGATGATGGATAGCGAGGCGCCTCGGATATATCGGTCGATCCGGGACCGATGGAGTCATTCGTTGGCTCATTTATGCCCCATAGGGCGCAGAAACGTAGTGTTCAGGCATAATAATCCACATCGGTAGACCGTCCCTGACGATCCAAGGGCCCACCTGAGTCTGGGCCCTGAGACATAGGCTAGATTGTCTCGAAGTCGGTAAGGACTATCTTTTGCCTTGGTTCAGGCCAGAAATCCAATTTCCAAATACGTGACTGTGCGGTTTTGATTGTATACCTATATATGGCGACATAGTGGCATGGGACGCTCATGTCGTCTATGATTGATAGTTATGATTTGAAATTGTTTTGAAACATATAAACACTAGTAGTAATATCAAATGCTTTTGTTTTATTCGTATCAAGCATATTTTGGCCATTATAAGGTAAAACTCTATCCTCCGGTTTGTGTTGCATTGTGTGATGGGAACTGAGTCTTATAATGGCTTCATTTTTATAAAAAGCATTGTGATGTTTAAAAGAAAGATTTGTTTTTAAAGCACTGGCAGTCCAATGGAGTAAACCCGTTCCACGAAAGTGGCGTGGTCCTGTGATTAGCCATATTATAAATGTGTTGAGTAGATTTCTCATACCAGTCCCATGACTGACTCGTAGTTTGTTTCACTTTCAAACTCGGGTGCCCCTTTTCTACATGGGCAGCCTTGTATTCAGGTTTTAGCTGGCTTTCTCTGGATAGCTGGAGCTGAAGATGGATTCTATCATTTATCTGTTTTATGTTGTTCAGCTCCTATTGTACATATTTTTTTTTTTTTCCGCTGTAGACATTTATGTATAGCTGAACTGTATTTGTACTAAGTATGATCATGTATATTATGTAACTCTGATGATTATGTTTATCCAGTGTATTCTATTGTACATTATCTGGTGTATTTATTTATTTCTGTTCTGCTATTATCTGTTTATATGTTATATTCCAAAGATTACCCTTGCCACCGTCAGTACGGGGTTTGGGGTTGTCACAACAAACATATCAACATGTAAATATATATCAACCAACTAATTATATAACATAATATTCAAACACAAAGACATCATCAATAAACAAACTTTTCATAATTTCCATAAAAAATAACACCATAAACTAAATTTACACAATATCCGTCGAACAAAGTCATGATATCTACAAATAAAATAAAATTTCCATAAAACAAGTTTGCGTCGAATACCAACAAAATGAACATCTAAAAGTTACCACTTTCTCCGTGAGCAGATACCACAAGCGGTCTTTTTGTTGAGGGATCTTCAGAAGCGCATAACGATATTCTAATTATAGCCGAATGCACAACGATGCCCATCTCCAATACTTATACACATGTGTTCATGTTAGCATTTGGTCATGCTTACACATTAACAAGAAAACAATGCTTGACAACAAGAAAAAAGAATACAAGGAGAAAGTTGAAGATAACAACATAACACACTTGGTAATATTTTATAATAGTTAGTTAATTTTAATAATACTTAGTTAATTTTTAGTTATTGCTATAATTATTATAATAAACTTGGTAATATTTTATATTTTTATATACTTAGTTAACTTTTATAAACTAAACTTCTTATTTTTTATAAATTTAGTAAACTTGGTTCATTTTAATAATACTTAGTTAATTTTTATAATACTTAGATAATTTTTATAATAGTTAGTTGATTTTTATAATAGTTAGTTAATTTTTTACAAAATTAGTAAACTTAGTTAATTTTTATAATGCTTAGTTAATTTTTATAATAGTTAGTTAATTTTTATAAAATTAGTAAATTTAATTAATTTTTTATAATAGTTAGTTAATTTTTATAATACTTAGTTAATTTTAAAATACCTAATACTTAGTTAATTTTTAATTATTGCTAATATTATTATAGAATACTTGGTAATATTTTATATTTTTATATACTTAGTTAACTTTTATAAACTAAACTTCTTAATGTTTATAAAATTAGTAAACATAGTTAATTTTTTATAATAGTTACTTAATTTTATAATACTTAGATAATTTTTAATTCTTGCTATTATTATTATAGAACGAGTGGAAACCCGTGCGTTGCACGGAAGCATAGAGTACGGGGTGTTATAGTTTGCACGGGAGCATAGAGTACGGGGTGTTGTAGTTTGCACGCGCGTGGTCTTGGCATGGCTTTGCGCGTGGTTTTGGCACGTGCTTCGCGTGTGGAATGTTGTTCGTGAAATGTTTTTTATGTGTGTAGTAATATTGTGTTTTAATTTTTGGTTGTAGCAGGTAATGTAATGAAAATTGGATGTTATTGAATGTAATATTATTGAATTATATCACGTAAGTAATAAAGGATGGAAGAATATGACAAAAGAATAAAAATGAAAGCGAAAGAATATAAAGATTCAATGCATGAAAAAAGCACGAATAAAACTATTAATTCGGTAAGAAGAAATATAATCAAGGAGAGTTTTTGAAAAGGGATTATGAAGAGTTATGAAAGGTTAAATTATATATCATCATTATGTCCAAAGTTATGGCAGGTAAAATTCAGGTGATATTATGGAGAGTTTGTATACGTTACAACATGCGTTTATATTCTATAAATTAGTATTTGTAGAAGAGAAAGAAGTCAAAAAATATAAAGAAATGAGAGAAGTGGGTGGAAACCGTATGTGAACAAATGTGGGGTTATCTGTCTAGTAATTGATTCTTTTAATATATAATAAATAGGATTTTGTATTTTTTTCTGAAACACAGCGAGTTAAAGTAATTTTCTATGTATTAGTGTTATGTTCCAATCCTCCTTTTTACATTTATACTAATTGTATGTTCGAAAAGAAGACAAAACTGCATGAAAAAACAACATGCAATAGTGTATGCATTAAATGGCACGCATGCAACAACTTTCTTTATATAATATGGTAGGATATAGGTGCAGTTCTTTTATTCCCAGCGATAAATTTTTATTTTGATCAAGTGGCGTAATTGATCAAACAATGGCTATGGTAACATATTTGAAAAGAAGAGGAGAGCTTACTGATTATACGGCTTGCAAGCTAAGATATAAAGTATATGCTATTAATTAAATCAATTGGCTATCCAAAAGAATACACGTGAATGTTAATCCTGCACATAAGACAAAAAAATTTGAATTCATATATCAACACATCAATCATGGAGTAACAATTAGTCTAACTTGTAGAATTACATAGCAGTATTTATAATAACATAATGAGACGAAAACAAAAGACGCATCACATATATGTAATATCCAGATGGCTTGACTTCATGTGGCATATGATCTAAGACAGTAGCTCTAAGACAACGTTAACTTTGCTTGCTTTGACTAACATGTAGAATGTCTCTTTTCCTCCTTAACAGTTCCTTGCCTAAGATTGAAACGATTACATTATAAATTTTAGCATCTATCATTCTCGTTATCATTAATGAACGTAAAAAAATATAACCTATTATGACATGCAAACATACCAAAGGCGGTACCTTTTTCTTAGAGGAGATATACTATATGTACATGGTGACAACAAATCAAGTGCAATGATGCAGGATTATCTAACCATAGTTTGGATTGTTTCTATATGTACATGGTGATAACCTGTTAGCTTAAATAAATTTGTTTTCCATAAGTTACGTTGAAAACATTATAAAACCAACCTGCATTTAATAAATTGATTGTAAATGTGATGGCCCAATTATAGTAAAAAAAACAGACTGGTGGAACAAATTGTTGTCAATTTATGTTAATGTTAATGCATTAGTTTATTGCATATGTCATATAAGTTAATGTTCCACCTATTTTTTCTTTAGAAAGGTACCATTAATTGCTTGCATAAATAAGGAATTACACAAATGGCGATAAATATGCCCTCTACAATGGCAGCTTTTGCTTTTGCATGTCTAGATGGGAAAAATCACCCAAAAAAAACACTTGAAATTAAAAGAAACTGAATCGTACTATAGAGTGATGCCGATTAGCAATTTGATTTCATATTGAACACCAAAAAATACAAAGCGGTGTCAGTTCAAACGTAGTGATTCAGGAAGCACAAATAATATAAAATTCATTATGTTAAATCATATTAGTGATGCAGGATTATCTAACCATAGTTTGGACTGTTTCTATATGTACATGGTGATAACCTGTTAGCTTAAATAAATTTGTTTTCCATAAGTTACGTTGAAAACATTATAAAACCAATCTGCATTTAATAAATTGATTGTAAATGTGATGGCCCAATTATAGTAAAAAAAAAACTAACTGGTGGAACAAATTGTTGTCAATTTATGTTAATGTTAATGCATTAGTTTATTGCATATGTCATATAAGTTAATGTTCCACCTATTTTTTCTTTAGAAAGGTACCATTAATTTCTTACACAAATAAGGAATTACAAAAAATATCAAATTTAACAGATAAATCCTAAAATATGCCAATTTCGAAATGTGCAGTGAATATGGAATGAAAGTATATTTTGATAACAAAGTAAAATATGGTTTTTAGGATTTCCAAATATAGGACATGTGTAAAAATTGAAAACTTTCAAACAATGATTTATAAAAACAATGCATATTCTACGTTAATTATTCAACCTCTTTTACAATTTGGCACTTATGTTTGGGGTTACCTTTTCTTAGGTATAGGAGAAATGAACCCCTATTGATTATGCATAAATTTCTTTTGCAATTAGCACAATGATTTTGATGGTAATACTTGAGATATAAACCCAAAAATGATAAACTAATTAAAAAGATATAAACCTTCCTTAAAATCAATGAAGCACACATGGATTTATTTTACTTCAGGGAGGAAGATGAAGGCTGCTGCTGTTTTGAAAGGGGAACAACAGTAGGATGCAAAACACAGTAAAGATGAAGTAATTAAAAAGATCTAATCACAACTTGAAATCAAAGTACATATGAATCTATTTTAGTTTACCCCCGAAAATCTGAAGAAAGTCCCAAAATTAGATAATGTTTTCAAGATGAGTGGAAATATAAAGATAAGGAGCTCACTGAACGTAAATGGCGATAAATATGCCCTCTACAATGGCAGATTTCGCTTTTGCATGTCTAGATGGGAAAAATCACCAAAAAACACTTGAAATTAAAAGAAACTGAATCGTACTATAGAGCGATGCCGATTGGCAATTTGATTTCATATTGAACACCAAAAAATACAAAGCGATGTCGGTTCAAACGTAGTGATTCAAGAAGCACAAATAATATAAAATTCATTATGTTAAATCATATTAAATTCCAGCAGAAACTTTGAAAATTGAAGTGAAATTGAGAAGATTACCTTTAATTTCATAAGTATCCGTGAATCCGTAGTTGAAGATTGGATCAACCAAGCCAGAAGAAGATGTAAGAGTACTATGCTTCTATCCAATTGAAAACAATTTTTTTTGTTTTGGAGAATAAGATTCTTGCTGGAGCGATGGAGAAGACTCAAAAATGATTTTGAAGGGATTGTTGGAAAAAATTAATGTGAAATTGAATAAATAGAAAGGGAAGTAATTACCGGTAATGAATCGTGGGAAAATGGATAGAAATCAAAAGGATGTGGTTTAATTACCAATTAAGTAGGTCCATTTATTTCTGTTTTGCGTTCGAGGAAACGTGTACCGTTAATAGCTGCTTGATATATGTTTCAATATTAAATCTCAGCCCCTTTTTGTCTTGTTGTTTGTCCAGGGGGGATTTTATTATATAGATACTTGGTAATATTTAATTTTTTTATAAATCTTAGTTAATTTACTACTATTATAAATCTTATTTTTATTATTATTATAGAAGTTTACTTATGTTTTGTATTTTTATGTACCTTGTTAATCCTACATGAATGTCATGAACATGTAGTGTGATGAATATAATTACTTACAGAAAAATATGCAGAAACATCGTCATCATTGGAAAAGCTTAACGCATGTCTCATTAACAAAAGGGCCATAAGATGCATAAGAAAAACAAGTAATAAGTTGACGTCGCATACAAACAACCAGTCGATAGAAGGAAAACTAGGAACAACAGCAAATTCCAAACGTCTGAACCTATTTTCAGACGCCTGACCTGGTTCAGACGTCTGAAAATAAATTCCAGACGTCTGAAATGGAATTCGGCCAACACCCTAAGACAATTTCAGACGTCTGAAATTTATGTCAGACGTCTGAAATTTATTTCAAATGTCTGAAATTTAATGCAAACGTCTGAAATTTAATTCAAGCGTCTGAAATTTATTTCAAACGTCTGAAAATGTTCTCCCGGTTCAGGTGGAAAAGGATATAAAATCTGGACGATACCTGGTTCAGGTGGAAAAGGAGATATAAGTTTAAATATAGCAGTCACATTATCTCCCATTAATAATGCAAAATTAGTTCCATGCCTCGCTTGAAGTATTCAGTGATGCAATATATTTCAATATCATGGATTATGGCCCAAATTATAAATTCATAATTCTACGTTAGAAAAAAACAATTTTATTTGAAGAAAATGATAATAATGAGATAACAGTAAAAGGTAATCTTAGTGAACATGCAAACGTAATTCTGAAATCAGACAAGCAGCTGTTATCCTGACTCCTGTTTTAAAAGTAAATCATACTAAAAACGTGTAACATATCTCATAAATTATAGTTGTAAATCAATAAATATTATGAGTGTTCACTTCATAAACATATGGGTACTTACAGTTTATATGTACAAAAACTCTAGTTCATCAAACGTAAATACAAAATTCCCGATGAAAAGAATAGAAATCATTTCGAAAATAAAGCAGAATAAGAAGTTATACCTGCTATTTCCACTTATGTATAGAATAAGGACTGCCTGATATAGAATAAGGACTGCAAAAATAAGTAAAGTTACATATATGGTATATGTACAAATGTTAGCTATTTCTCTCAGCTATAGATGAGCAGTTCAACGATAACAACCATTCCAAAAAAATTACTGTATAACAGAGAGAAGCTTTTGATTGGAATTCAGTTTACTGAGAAGTAAAGCAACATGGTAAGCAATTTATTGTAAAACTTGAGGCTGACCTGAATATTTACAGTATAAAATGTTTGATAATAGTGACCAAACAAACTAACCATACATGATACTTGAGTATCATTCTATAGAAATTGTATCTAGCTTTTAATTTCTTCTATGAAGAACCTAGAATCTATATCCTCGGTTATCTAAAAGTGTAGTGAAGTTAGCATAGGTCAGTATATCAAGCAAAAACAGAAAGAGGCTGCATAACCAAGCAACTCAAGCATAACAGACCATAAAATCTAGCTTCACTTAAATCTTTGAGCACACCAAAATTCACAATCAAAGCAATTATAATTTAACAACACAAAAATAAACTATCAAAACAATAAAGAGAAACTATGAAAAAGAAATAGAAAACAAACTTGACTAGTAGTTGACTTGAGTCTTTTGGATGAAGCACTGAGATGTTCATACAAAGCATAAGTAACCCAATAAATTAAATAATTGTTTGTGACAAATATAGAGAAAAAGTTGAGTTACAGCAAGCACCTAATTCTCCATAAGTTCCAAAGAGATCCTTGGTACTGTATTTGGAGAAGCTAGATTTCAATTTACTTTTTGTTTCCTCTACACGGATGCTGAATTTAAGAGACGATGCATCCCATAATAGCTCCAACAAAAACCTACAGAAATTTTACATAAGACTATATTTTATTATGGATATATGTAGATACATTAGCAGATTAGTTATATTAAAATTAAAGGAACACAAATCAACTTCCACCAATACACAATTGTATGGCACAGGTACATTAATTTCATAATCAAATGGTGAGAGTGTGTTGAACCAAGAGATATATTCAGAATCATTGTTGCTTTTACAAAATACAAAAGCAGCAATTATAAATGATAAAGGACTAAGATTTTGCAGTCATCAACTCTGCAAGCCAATGGATTGAAAATCACAAGGTTAGATGAGAGCTGCTGCATATTGTAACATTTTTCAACACGCTTGCAAGACACCATTATTTATGATATTAAGAATCTAATTATAAGAAAAATTGAAAACGTATGTTACTATTTTCCATTGCCAAGGTAAATTAAATTATATTAGGTGAGTTTGTCGAGTAGTCATCAACAGAGTTGATGCTTGTTTTGGTCTGTATACATAGAAAACATGGTAAAAGTGAGCAATGTTTGAAACATGGTAAAACAAGTAGACTTTTCAAGTGAATACATATAAGATTAAGTATGCTGGAAAAAGTATGTAACAAATACACAAAAGTTAGCACAAACCAAAACATCATACCACAATGCAAACAGAAAATCAAGTTGAAGTATCATCCAACCATTTGATACATTATCGGTCCATTTACAACCCAACTTGTAGAAACATGCTGGTTAGCCATTCCACCACCATGCCAAAAGGGTTTAAAAGAGGTATAAGAAAACCCTTACCCAGAAGTAAATCTACAAACTGGATATGTGTAATGTCCCATATTTTCACGATATAATAATTAATTAATTTAATTATTTAAATAATGATTGAGAGATTTAAATGGTCGTTTAATTAGATAATATTGAATATTTAATTAATATAAATAATATAATAATATATTTAATCCTGAAATAATTAGAATTAAGTTGAATTCACAATATTGTGTGAATTGGATTATTTATAATATATAATTCGGTTTATAATTTAATTATATTAACGAATTCATTATTTAAACGAAGTTCAAACGTATAATTATATTATAATTTTAATCGAGCTCAAAATGGCGCGGTAGTTCGTAATTTAGCGATTCGAACTTTAAATGAATATACATAATCCATTTTAAGTCGGATTTCTATGAAACAAGAAATGTTCAGAGCTGGTGAAGTATATTTTTCTAATGGAAGAGAAAAATCGGGATTTCATCATGTAGATTTTGATTTATGTCCAAATCAAATTTTCGAAAAGTCGCTATGGAATTCCTTTAAAATTTATAATGATTTATTTATATTATAAATGAATTTTTCAATATAAATTGAATATCTATTCAACTGGGATTTGAATATCGAGTTATAAATCCAATTGGAGCTGTATGATATTCTATTGTGAATATATACGATAATATTTATTTATAAGTATTAAATTTAATTATTTTTAAATATATTAATATTCAAAAGGGTTTATTTAGAGCTTTAAAAATAGCCAGTTTTGCAAACGACCTCTGTTTTCGACGAAACTAATTTTGTTGGATCCGGAATATTAAAATATTGTTAGATTTCAATTTACATGATTTTGAAGTCAGTATGTGGCCGTACGGATTTTTAATGTGAAAAACAGTCAATTATCTGGCTTTAAAAATACGCTGTGTAAGCAAATGGAGTCGGAATTCGATGAAACAAGTTTCGTTTGCTCCGAAATATCGAACCGTAGTTGCATGTCAATTTTCGTCGGAATTGGATATTGTATGTGATTACACAAATTTTTAAACAGCAAATACGAATAGCGATAGACTCGAAATGAATATAATAATCAATAAAATATTCTTTTCTTTCATCTATAAATATAACACTTCACCTTAAACCCTCGTCCATTTTTCTTTCCAGTGGTCAATGCTTATTGAGCCGCCAGTTCCTCATAACCAAAAATAAATCGAGAGTTCTAAAATCAAGATTTAATCCAACAAAATTTTATAAATCAAAACTCATATACATTCAAACTCCTGAGACAATCCTTTCCATCCTCATCTAAATTTTTCAAGACTCGATCATTATTTTCTACGTTCGAAGTTATCTGCGGTGAACCTAGGGTTCGATGATTCATGGTTTTGGAGCTCCAATACAATAAACAAGTATGGTTTTCGGATTTATAGTTGTGATTAACTTCTGCGAGTAAAATCTGGGGTGAATCGGTATCAAATAACATTGATGGAAATCAGCGTTGCGTGTTCCTCTGAAGGTCGCGACTGAGAAAAAGAGGATCGAGTGAGGCGCGAAGATGATGGACGGGTAGAGGGTGCAAAGGAGAATGGAACGGTGAGACTAGTTGCTGGTTAATGATGAAACAAAGAAGAATGGAGGTGTTAATTTATGTGAATGGAAATGGATGTGTTGCTGTAACACCCCACGTCCATTAATGTCACTCACAAAGGGAATGCATTAACTTCCATGGAGGTTTTAAGTGAATATAAAATAGAAAAATTACAACAAGACAGATAATAAGTAGTACTTGGAAATCTAAAACTTCATTTTATTGGAGCGGAAATTAAACATGTTTATTACATCATAAAACCATAATCAGAGTCAAGTACAATATCCATCTTGATAAAACAAAATATATATCCCCATTACATAAATAGCCATTAAAGAAGATAACAAGCTGGACTTTACTTCAACGGTCCAAGCTTTCCAAGAGAGATAAAGCAATCCAATCAAATTCCACTAGAGCTGGGCCCAACATGAGGACCTGGAGGGGAAAAAGGATAGAAATGGAGGGGGTCAGACATAAAGTCTGGCGAGTATGATAATTCTAACAATACTATTATCAAAATAACTAGACTAAGGCATAAGCTGGAAGACAAGTAAATGTCTATGAACTATTAGGTATGGAAGAGCAGATAAAGATAACGTTTAAGATAACGTTAAAGATAACGTTAAAGGCATACCTAATTACTAACGAATAATTACTATACTGCACCGCACATTACTACACTGCATCGCACCAGTCACCCTAAAGGTTGATCCCACTTGCTTCACACAGAAACTATATAAATAGCCTTACGTACCCCTAGCTGACTACATAGGTGCCGTCTGCCCCTATCTCCACTAGGTGTGCCCCACTACCCACTTTCGATTGGCTCCCTACTCGTAGATACCCGTGCTGGCCCCACAGTGGGGTGTATCACTCCCCTAAAGTGGCAACCCGATACAACTTGAGAATGCACGGCTTATACCTACACGATGCAACAACTTCTTACCTACCAGCCCGGGTCCACACACGCATATGAAACCCATTGGACTTGCGTTGCCACCGCTCCCCGTTTTGGCCTCTTATAGTCAAGCCCAGTATGCATGTCTCGTCCTCGACTTGGGTCGAGCCCACAAAGATACGTTTGGGATACTGGTTGAAATGGGCCCCCACAAGCTACCAACCTAAGCTTGTCACCACTAGTATATCCCACTTAACCCTCTTAGTAATGTTCATTTACATGTGTGTTTGGTTAAGTCTTACTAATCGTATTTCACATGCCACTAAGGGCACCCACTAGATTCCTCATGCCACCCAAGGCACCTACTTAACCCCCATGTCCCACCTTACATGTTTATCTGGTTAAGTATTTCTTAATTTATTCAAGCCATAACATCATAAAGACCTCTCACATTAGACTGGCATTTATGGCAGCTGGATTTGCCGGGCGGGTCCGGGCAGTCTTACACCATAAAACAGTCTAACCTCGTGTCTTTACAACTGTTATGCTTTAGTTTAGGCCTAGGACCTCTCACATTGGGCTGACATTTGTGACCACTGGATTTGTCGGGCGGGTCAGGGTAGGTTTACGTCACAAACGAGTCCAACCTCGTGTCCTAAGCATTGATTATCACTTATAATCTTTTACCCCAGTTTTAATAATTCCCTATTCAAATTATTAATTAAGTCCACTTTTATTGATGTCCTAGTGGTGACAAGCTTAGGTGGGTAGCT
Source organism: Allium sativum (assembly GCA_030737875.1). Lineage (NCBI taxonomy): Eukaryota > Viridiplantae > Streptophyta > Magnoliopsida > Asparagales > Amaryllidaceae > Allium > Allium sativum. Next base: position 218,837,780 of record CM060925.1, read on the forward strand.
TGTGGGGGCCCATTTCAACCAGTATCCCAAACGTATCTTTGTGGGCTCGACCCAAGTCGAGGACGGGACACGCATACTGGGCTTGACTATAAGAGGCCAAAACGGGGAGCGGTGGCAACGCAAGTCCAACGGGTTTCATATGCGTGTGTGGACCCGAGCAGGTAGGTAAGACGTTGTTGCATCGTGTAGGTATAAGCCGTGCATTCTCAAGTTGTATCGGGTTGCCACTTTAGGGGAGTGATACACCCAACTGTGGGGCCAACACGGGTATCTACGAGTAGGGAGCCGATCGAAAGTGGGTAGTGGGGTACACCTAGTGGAGATAGGGGCAGACGGCACCTATGTAGTCAGCTAGGGGTACGTAAGGCTATTTATATAGTTTCTGTGTGAAGCAAGTGGGATCAACCTTTAGGGTGACTGGTGCGGTGCAGTGTAGTAATGTGCGGTGCAGTATAGTAATTATTCGTTAGTAATTAGGTATGCTTTAACATTATCTTTAACGTTATCTTAAACGTTATCTTTATCTGCTCTTCCATACCTAATAGTTCATAGACATTTACTTGTCTTCCAGCTTATGCCTTAGTCTAGTTATTTTGATAATAGTATTGTTAGAATTATCATACTCGCCAGACTTTATGTCTGATCCCCTCTATTTATATCCTTTCTCCCCCTCCAGGTCCTCAAGTTGGGCCCAGCTCTAGTGGAATTTGATTGGATTGCTTTATCTCTCTTGGAAAGCTTGGACTATTGAAGTAAAGTCCAGCTTGTTATCTTCTTTAATGGCTATTTATGTAATGGGGATATGTATTTTGTTTTATCAAGATGGATTGTACTTGACTCTGATTATGGTTTTATGATGTAATAAACATGTTTAATTTCCGCTGCAATAAAATGAAGTTTTAGATTTCCAAGTACTACGTATTATTTTTCTTGTTGTAATTTTTCTGTTCTATATTCACTTAAAACCTCCATGGAAGTCAATGCATTCCCTTTGTGAGTGACATTAATGGACGTGGGGTGTTACACGTGGTATCAGAGCTTAAGGTTACCACAACAGATAAAATTTTTAGAAAAACTATTTTTCTAAAGTATTTTTGGAAGAAGTGCTTTCAAAAACATGTTTTAATGAGTAATTTAAAGAGGAAAGTTTTTTTTAAGAAAAACATAATCCCCAATGGCCATATCCTTATCTTCCGAATTCTCCATTTTGAATCTTTCCTTTTTCGTTTCAGCATGGCTGAAGATCTTAACCTTCCGGACGGTGTAACGATACTAGGATGGTATAGGAGGCTATTAGAGGCTTGGGCCGCCGCAGGTCCGGCCAATGTTCCTCCACCACCAGTTGCACATGTTCCTCCTCCTCCTAGCGTAGATACTTTTGCAAAGACGTGCAAGGAATTTAAGGCTATGGGTGGAAAATCTTTTCAAGGGTCGGAAACGTTTGTGGAAGCTATAGATTGGCTTAGGGAGGTGGAAGAATTGCTAGAAACCTTTGAAGTAGAAGAAGGGAGGAGAGTTAAATTATTAGCTTGGTTAATGAAGGGAGAGGCCTCGTTCTGGTGGGAGGTCTCTAATGGGGAGCATCCTAAGGATTCTTGGGTGGATTTCAGACATAGATTTGAGGCGAAGTTTCTCTCAAGGGAAAGAAGAAATGCTTTAACTGTGGGACACCAGGCCATCTCAGCAAGGATTGCCGAAAGAAAACGAAGACTAGCTGTTTTCACTGTGGTGAGGCGGGACATCTTGTAACACCCCACGTCCGTTAGTGTCACTCACAAAGGGAATGCACTAAGTTCTGTGGAGCATTTAGGGTAAAAGATGCAGATAAATTACAAGACAGACAGAAATTAAACAGCGGAAAATAAAACTTTGCTTTATTGATAAAATAGTTTGTACAAAGATTTCTTTACAATATCAGAGTGTCATCTGTCTTACAAAATAAAGAAGCATCAAACAACATTTATATTTCCCCAAATTTTAGCAAGAGCCAGCCATAGCATCTGATAAGAGAATCCAAGCAAACTTCAACAAATCTTCAAGCTGGGAAAGAGTGACAGTCCAACTTGACCTGAGCTATACTACTCCCTCCTCTACTACCTGGGGGGGGAACGGAAGAAAAGAAGACGAAAGAAAAACAGAGTCAGACATAAAGCCTGAGTAAGTTCAGTAACTTCTAGCATGTGAACATGGAAAAACAAAACGACATGAATTAACTGAATACAAGATTACACCATGACGATAGGGTCAACAAGATTAGACAAGGTAATCACAAGATATGCTAAGATAAGACTTACTGGATATGCTTTAATACTTTCGCCGCTTCGCTATTTCCTTGTTATACTATATCTTTGCACCACCTAACTAGTATCCCAACTAGTAACGATAACGTGATCCCAATCCCTGTATTTTCCATTGCCTTCCGGCATACATTCATTATTTGTTACCTGGATCAAATCTAGGGTTTTCTATCAAGTGCTTTCTAGATTTAACTAGAGTTTACGCTATCCGCTGAACGCTTCTCGAATTCAGGATTTATGCCACCTAGTTCAACTAGGAATTATGCTACCTGTCGAACGATGCCCCCAAGTCTAGGACACACTACCTAGAGTGGTATATGTTCCTATACTTCCCCACGCCTGTATCGCGAATCGTTATCGCTTGTCTAGATGCACATGTCCTGTAATGTGCGACCCGAGTCCCGTGTCAGGGCAAATCAAGGAATACAGAACTCGGTCGGGAGCTTTCAGATATCTGCCGATGCAGATGCTAAGGTCTGTTTTTATTCCAGTGGCTATGGTCCCACTTGACCCCTCCCTCAACTAATGAAAGGCACCCTTTGTAAAATGAGAACTATACGCCGGCCCCCGGTGCCCCACTATCCTATGGCCATCCTCACCCATTACTAGATAGCAATTATGGTCTTTTGGAGTTCTCCGCCTTTCCGCTTCACGTATCTCGACTGACTCAAGATGGATGGTAGACGACGAGTTGCTATCACAGGGCTACCATTTTCTCGCTGAATCACGCCGGTTCATCCTAGTCTTTAGGTTGCCATGTATTGCAACCAAGGCATACCCCTGGTTCTTCTACGCAGACCTTAACCTCTGTGGACCTAGGCGGATCATCTGCAGCCTCATAGAGGGATACCAAGAGCACCCTCACGTTCCCCCGAAGCCTTGGGCTTCGTAACCCAATTCGTTGGAGCCTTCTTTCTACTTAGACGGACATTCGCTCCTTCCCGTGTTGTACTAAGGATTACTACTTAGTTTTATTAACTAAGATTTACCACTTAGTTTCCAGAATCGTTGTTTTCTAAGGTTTACTACTTAGTTCCCTTTTCTGTTGGATTGGTTAAGTGTCATTAGTCAATTCAAGCCAACTTAACCCCCTTCATTCATCCTGTCAAACTGGTTAAGTGTTATCGGTAATTCATGTTGACTTAACCCCATCCCAAACCAAGTTATATTGGTTAAGTATTTCTTATTACTTAACCCTACCCATTCACCCTGTATTGGTTAAGTGTTCCTTTTTAACTTAACCTTGCCCGTCTATCTTAACTAACATGTTATTAATGGTTAAGTATTATCCTTTCATGTTTAGACTTACCCCTATTCTTTTATCACAATCTGATGGTTAAGTGTTCAAGTTTACTTAACCCTACGGTCTAGCCCAGCTAACATATCAAATTGGCTAAGTGTATTAAATCTTACTTAACCCCAACCTCTAGTCTAGTTAACATGTTAATTTGGCTAAGTGTTTTCTTAGTTACTTAAGCTCTACAAATCTTGTCTTGTTACCATGAGTTTGGTTAAGTGTCCCTGTGGACTTAGCCCTCCGTTCTAGCTTAACTGTGCTTAAGTTGGTTAAGTGTTCCTATGGACTTATCCCTCCCATTCTAGCTTAACTGTATGAACCTAACCCCACCTACCAGTCTTGTTATCATGTTGAGTTGGTTAGGTGTCCTAGTTAACTTAACCCTAGCATTCTTTTTCTAGCTTTAACTAAATAAATTAAAGCCACGACCACTCACATTAGACAGATATTGTTGCGATTACTGGATGTGCCGGTTGGTTCCGGGCAGGTTTACATCGCAACTCAGTCTAACCTCGAGATAGGCCTATTCGTGTTTTCTAGTTCAAAGGGTTTTGATTAAATTTCAAACCAGGTTTTGAAAGTAACCATCCCGTCCGTCGGATCAGTTAGGGATAGCCAGGGAGAGCAGGAAACTTGTATTTTCCAAACTCAAGCCTAGACACTATCCTCTCTGTCACCCTAGAACTTTCTGGTTTATTGTTAAAAGAGATGTCGTTAATAAACCTTTCTTTTGTATATAAATAAATTGTTAACAATTTATCCTCAAAGCCCATTTTCCCTTTCTTAAAATAAATTTGGCCTATACCCTATACATTTGTCATGCCTACCAATGGACTTGTATTCCAGGCCCAAATCTAGATTTGCCTATCTTACAGTTTGTAGCAATTTAGATCCAACATCCCCCATTTACAAGTTAATGCCAAAACTAGATTTTTATATTTTGGTTTACAGTTTATGCCAAACTAGATTTCATATTCTAGTTCCCCGTTTATGCCAAAACTCAATTTGCGTACCAACTACCTATTTTGTGGCCCACCAAACCCTTTTCCCTTTTACGCCCGACGTATGTAAATTATGCTAACATACTTATCATACTTAATTTAGCCAACCAATTCTGATTTAATATTCTAATTTCAGTTCATTACCAAACTAGACTCGTTGTTCTAATTTTCATCAAATTATGCCAATTTCCAAGTTTAGTCAATTTCATGTTTTTTTCCCAAAACGTATTCCCATCATTCGCATAATCGTGGTTCAACCTAGATTATAAATAAAGCTGGATTTGTGGATAGAGGGGAATGAGCCAAAATGCCATAAAAGAACAGACATAACAATTGGCATAAGATGACAATTCACAGGCATATAGATATGGTAATATTACGACATAAAAAGGGTTGAATAACGACGTAGGTTCAGAACATGGGTGGACCTAACTTAATAGGTAAATTCCCAAGGTCTAAAACCAAGAATAGACAGAGTTGGTTCAAGAACATGGGTAGACCTAACTGAATAGGTAAATTCCCAAGGTCTAAAACCAAAGATAACCAAGAATAAACTGAATAGAAAGTCAGGCCTAGATCCAAAATAATGTTAGTTTGTTAAACAACATGGTTTTGTAACTACAATGTCATGGGCATAAATAATAATCTTATATCCATAGTCATAGGCAATAATCCTCACAGTTCAATGAATCTCAGTCATGGGCGATGTTCATAGTCATAGGCAACGTTCATAGTCATAGGAAATGTTCATAGTCATAGGCAATAATCCTCACAGTTCAATGAATCACAGTCTTAGGCGATGTTCATAGTCATAGGCAACGTTCATAGTCATAGGAAATATTCATAGTCATAGGCAATGTTTTATGTCCCAAAATCAAAGGCTTATGTTCATAGTTCCAAGGCATATGGTTCCAAAGTCCATAGTTTCACCGTCACAGTCTTATTGGTCATCGAATCACAACAGTTCTTAATTAGGTCCAATGGTACAAGCACTGATTCAAGTAGAAAGATTAGGCATAGTCTTTTATCCCTTTAATTTCATGTCACGAATAAAAACAAAATGTTCAAATCTAAAAATAACTGACTTACAGAGATTTAGATTAGAAAAGAAAGATGGCGTTGCTATGATTCGTGCGACGTTGCTTGAAACCGTTGAATCAGCTTTTGATTCCCTTCTTGAAGCTTTAATCTTGATTTGAATCTCCAATTAGAAGAAGAACTATAACTTGTTTTAGTGGAGAATTGGATTTATTTTAATGGTGGAGGCTAGAGTAGAGAGAAGCAGTATGTAGATGCCTTAGAGAATTTGTGTGGAGGAACCCTTAGGTCTAGGCATTCTTTTATAGGTGTAGAGAGTGTTTTAGGGCCCTTAGATCATCATAGAAGCCATCAGAATCGCACAGGTCGAATACACATCATCCAACCACTCAAAAGGAGACACGTCAGCACAGAACACTCCAGAATTCGGTGCTGGATTAGTATGGGCGCACTTGGCAGGTGCTCCAGTGCATTTTTGTACTGGCGCACTTCACAAGTGCGCCAGTGCATTCTGGTCTGTTTCCGGTTTCTCTGCCTAACTTCGTTCGTCCATATCTTGGTCATACAGACTCCGATTTTCGAAAACTCGGACTCTATTTCGCGTATTTTTCCGAGACGAACGCAATGGCGCAACCCGTTTCCCTTAATTCTTCTTTTAAAAATTAATTATACCCTGATTTGTGAATCTTAGTGTTACAGGATTACGGGGTGTTACATTCTCCCTCACTTGAAAGGATTTCGTCCCCGAAATCTTCAAGTTAGGAAGAATATGTCCTACCATCCAATCACCCATCTACTCAACCATTCAATCACAGGCATTCATTGTCCTTAAAAGATTTCTAAGGCTTTCATGTTCATATGCATAGTGTGTGTATATGTCTGTATCTAATGCAAAATCAGGCGGTCTACTGATTCAGTTGACCTCCTTAATGCTAATTATGTCAGTGCCATGTGTCCAATCATGTATGCAAGCATCCCTAGTTATGTAAATACTACATGTGTGCATAGCCATTCATCCATATGCAACATCTATATGCTACATATCAAGTTAAACCCGTACACAAATGCATATGTGTAAATGCAATACTAAGGCGTCCGAGCTGATCTAGTGCTTAATACGTATGTATATGCATCCACGAGCAACCATTAGCAACCACTCGCAACCATTCAACCATAACATGTTTCAAATACATGTTTACATCCATTGGCTTCTACCTAAGGATCGATGATACGTCCTAGAGGATATACTTTGGAAAGAGAGAAATAATTATGCGTACAGCTCCTACAAACAAAAGAAATCAAGGATGCACCCAAGGAAAAAGGGTATGATGCTAGTATCTAGCCTTCTTGAGCTTTACTCCACTGTATCTTAACTAATTTAACTTCACGATTGTGAAGTTTCTGACCTCCATCTCTAAAGTAAACAGATGTCAACTATGATACCAAGTGTATGTACTAAGATGATTAGAGGTCTCTCCTCTTAGCTTATCCATCACGCTATAGCTATGAGGGTAAAAAGGTCGCTATGCACTTTCTAGAGTGCCTGCCACAACTATTCATTTCTCACGCAAACCACCTTAGTCGAACTCGACATTCCTCAAGTACAAGCCCCAAAGGCCTAAACCAATATCAGACAAGCATCCAAGGAATATCTCCTTCGAATTTAGACGACCTACGTGAGATGATATAAGCAAACTCGATAGCTATCCTCAAATCCCTACTAAAAATAGACTGGTCGGACCACCAATTGGATTTGAGACTCTAGTGGGATCTTTCTACTATACAAGTACTATGGTGCAGAGACTCAACTAGGGAAGTGGATATAAACAAATGCGAAGTGCTAAAGCCAATGGAAATAGTACGAATAGCAAAACTAGACTCTTCCACCAGAAATTTACTACCTTTCTTCTAGGTACGCTTGGTGGCGAAGGCATGTACTTGTCCTTCTGAAAATCTCGTCCTCGTTCTTGCCCTTGTCCTTAAGTATATGCCCTATCATACCCTAGTAAAGATACTTCCTCTTGTCTTAGGTTTTATAATTCCTTCCTCCTTTGTGAGCTAAATCTGCATCCATGAATTCCTCATCCTAGGGTTGTGCTCCCTAGCCAAACTCCTCATCCCCTTCCATGTGTAGTCATGTTGACAAATCCCTCGAAAATTTCCTCCATCATCCGGAAAACCCAATAAGCTTCGAAAGAAAACTGCTCGTAGGTGAAACGACTACGGCTATAGATGGAAGTCGGGCACTACTTTGCCCTTCGATGAGGTTACCTCCCAGAAAGCCAGGAGCCCCAGAGACTCAAGAAAGAAGGAGACAAGAATTCAAACAGAGGAAGAGAAGACAGTGCGTATGGCTTTGGGGAATATGCCTTTAAAACAAAAAATTTCTTTTGAAAATGCTTCTTTAAAAACCGTTTTGAAAAATAATTTTTCAAATCTGTTATCTGATCCGGTAACCTTCAGCTTTGATACCACGTGTAACACCCCACGTTCGTTAGTGTCACTCACAAAGGGAATGCACTAAGTTCTGTGGAGCATTTAGGGTAAAAGATGCAGATAAATTACAAGACAGACAGAAATTAAACAACGGAAAATAAAACTTTTCTTTATTGATAAAATAGTTTGTACAAAGATTTCTTTACAATATCAGAGTGTCATCTGTCTTACAAAATAAAGAAGCATCAAACAACATTTATATTTCCCCAAATTTTAGCAAGAGCCAGCCATAGAATCTGATAAGAGAATCCAAGCAAACTTCGACAAATCTTCAAGCTAGGAAAGAGTGACAGTCCAACTTGACCTGAGCTATACTACTCCCTCCTCTACTACCTTGGGGGGGGGGGGGGAACGGAAGAAAAGAAGACGAAAGAAAAACAGAGTCAGACATAAAGCCTGAGTAAGTTCAGTAACTTCTAGCATGTGAACATGGAAAAACAAAACGACATGAATTAACTGAATACAAGATTACACCATGACGATAGGGTCAACAAGATTAGACAAGGTAATCACAAGATATGCTAAGATAAGAATAACTGGATATGCTTTAATACTTTCGCCGCTTCGCACTTTCCTTGTTATACTATATCTCTGCACCACCTAACTAGTGTCCCAACTAGTAACGATAACGTGATCCCAATCCCTGTATTTTCCATTGCCTTCCGGCATACATTCATTATTTGTTACCTGGATCAAATCTAGGGTTTTCTATCAAGTGCTTTCTAGATTTAACTAGAGTTTACGCTATCCGCTGAACGCTTCTCGGATTCAGGATTTATGCCACCTAGTTCAACTAGGAATTATGCTACCTGTCGAACGATGCCCCCAAGTCTAGGACACACTACCTAGAGTGGTATATGTTCCTATACTTCCCCACGCCTGTATCGCGAATCGTTATCGCTTGTCTAGATGCACATGTCCTGTAATGTGCGACCCGAGTCCTGTGTCAGGGCAAATCAAGGAATACAGAACTCGGTCAGGAGCTTTCAGATATCTGTCGATGCAGATGCTAAGGTCTGTTTTTATTCCAGTGGCTATGGTCCCACTTGACCCCTCCCTCAACTAATGAAAGGCACCCTTTGTAAAATGAGAACTATACGCCGGCCCCCGGTGCCCCACTATCCTATGGCCATCCTCACCCATAACTAGATAGCAATTATGGTCTTTTGGAGTTCTCCGCCTTTCCGCTTCACGTATCTCGACTGACTCAAGATGGATGGTAGACGACGAGTTGCTATCACAAGGCTACCGTTTTCTCGCCGAATCACGCCGGTCCATCCTAGTCTTTAGGTTGCCATGTATTGCAACCAAGGCATACCCCTGGTTCTTCTACGCAGACCTTAAACTCTGTGGGCCCAGGCGGATCATCTGCAGCCTCACAGAGGGATACCAAGAGTACCCTCACGTTCCCCCGAAGCCTCAGGCTTCGTAACCCAATTCGTTGGAGCCTTCTTTCTACTCAGACGGACATTCGCTCCTTCCCGTGTTGTACTAAGGATTACTACTTAGTTTTATTAACTAAGATTTACCACTTAGTTTCCAGAATCGTTGTTTTCTAAGGTTTACTACTTAGTTCCCTTTTCTGTTGGATTGGTTAAGTGTCATTAGTCAATTCAAGCCAACTTAACCCCCTTCATTCATCCTGTCAAACTGGTTAAGTGTTATCGGTAATTCATGTTGACTTAACCCCATCCCAAACCAAGTTATATTGGTTAAGTATTTCTTATTACTTAACCCTACCCATTCACCCTGTATTGGTTAAGTGTTCCTTTTTAACTTAACCTTGCCCGTCTATCTTAATTAACATGTTATTAATGGTTATGTATTATCCCTTCATGTTTAGACTTAACCCTATTCTTTTATCACAATCTGATGGTTAAGTGTTCAAGTTTACTTAACCCTACGGTCTAGCCCAGCTAACATATCAAATTGGCTAAGTGTATTAAATCTTACTTAACCCCAACCTCTAGTCTAGTTAACATGTTAATTTGGCTAAGTGTTTTCTTAGTTACTTAACCTCTACAAATCTTGTCTTGTTACCGTGAGTTTGGTTAAGTGTCCCTGTGGACTTAGCCCTCCGTTCTAGCTTAACTGTGCTTAAGTTGGTTAAGTGTTCCTATGGACATAACCCTCCCATTCTAGCTTAACTGTATGAACCTAACCCCACCTACCAGTCTTGTTATCATGTTGAGTTGGTTAGGTGTCCTAGTTAACTTAACCCTAGCATTCTTGTTCTAGCTTTAACTAAATAAATTAAAGCCACGACCACTCACATTAGACAGATATTGTTGCGATTACTGGATGTTCCGGTTGGTTCCGGGTAGGTTTACATCGCAACTCAGTCTAACCTCGGGTTAGGCCTATTCTTGTTTTCTAGTTCAAAGGTTTTTGATTAAATTTCAAATCAGGTTTTGAAAGTAACCATCCCGTCCGTCGGATCAGTTAGGGATAGCCAGGGAGAGAAGGAAACTTGTATTTTCCAAACTCAAGCCTAGACACTATCCTCTCTGTCACCCTAGAACTTTCTGGTTTATTACTAAAAGAGATGTCGTTAATAAACCTTTCTTTTGTATATAAATAAATTGTTAACAATTTATCCTCAAAGCCCATTTTCCCTTTCTTAAAATAAATTTGGCCTATACCCTATACATTTGTCATGCCTACCAATGGACTTGTATTCTAGGCCCAAATCTAGATTTGCCTATCTTACAGTTTGTAGCAATTTAGATCCAACATCCCCCATTTACAAGTTTATGCCAAAACTAGATTTTTATATTTTGATTTACAGTTTGTGCCAAACTATATTTCATATTCTAGTTCCCCGTTTATGCCAAAACTCAATTTGCGTACCAACTACCTATTTTGTGGCCCACCAAACCCTTTTCCCTTTTACGCCCGACGTATGTAAATTATGCTAACATACTTATCATACTTAATTTAGCCAACCAATTCTGATTTAATATTCTAATTTCAGTTCATTACCAAACTAGACTCGTTGTTCTAATTTTCATCAAATTATGCCAATTTCCAAGTTTAGTCAATTTCATGTTTTTTCCCAAAACGTATTCCTATCGTTCGCATAATCGTGGTTCAACATAGATTATAAATAAAGCTGGATTCGTGGATAGAGGGGAATGAGCCAAAATGCCATAGAAGAACAGACATAACAATTGGCATAAGATGACAATTCACAGGCATATAGATATGGTAATATTACGACATAAAAAGGGTTGAATAACGACGTAGGTTCAGAACATGGGTAGACCTAACTTAATAGGTAAATTCCCAAGGTCTAAAACCAAGAATAGACAGAGTTGGTTCAAGAACATGGGTAGACCTAACTGAATAGGTAAATTCCCAAGGTCTAAAACAAAAGATAACCAAGAATAAACTGAATAGAAAGTCAGGCCTAGATCCAAAATAATGTTAGTTTGTTAAACAACATGGTTTTGTAACTACAATGTCAAGGGCATAAATAATAATCTTATATCCATAGTCATAGGCAATAATCCTCACAGTTCAATGAATCTCAGTCATGGGCGATGTTCATAGTCATAGGCAACGTTCATAGTCATAGGAAATGTTCATAGTCATAGGCAATAATCCTCACAGTTCAATGAATCACAGTCTTAGGCGATGTTCATAGTCATAGGCAACGTTCATAGTCATAGGAAATATTCATAGTCATAGGCAATGTTTTATGTCCCAAAATCAAAGGCTTATGTTCATAGTTCCAAGGCATATGGTTCCAAAGTCCATAGTTTCACCGTCACAGTCTTATTGGTCATCGAATCACAACAGTTCTTAATTAGGTCCAATGGTACAAGCACTGATTCAAGTAGAAAGATTAGGCATAGTCTTTTATCCCTTTAATTTCATGTCACGAATAAAAACAAAACGTTCAAATCTAAAAATAACTGATTTACAGAGATTTAGATTAGAAAAGAAAGATGGCGTTGCTATGATTCGTGCGACGTTGCTTGAAACCGTTGAATCGGCTTTTGATTCCCTTCTTGAAGCTTTAATCTTGATTTGAATCTCCAATTAGAAGAAGAACTATAACTTGTTTTAGTGGAGAATTGGATTTATTTTAATGGTGGAGGCTAGAGTAGAGAGAAGCAGTATGTAGATGCCTTAGAGAATTTGTGTGGAGGAACCCTTAGGTCTAGGCATTCTTTTATAGGTGTAGAGAGTGTTTTAGGGCCCTTAGATCATCATAGAAGCCATCAGAATCGCACAGGTCGAATACACATCATCCAACCACTCAAAAGGAGACACGTCAGCACAGAACACTCCAGAATTCGGTGCTGGATTAGTATGGGCGCACTTGGCAGGTGCGCCAGTGCATTTTTGTACTGGCGCACTTCACAAGTGCGCCAGTGCATTCTGGTCTGTTTCCGGTTTCTCTGCCTAACTTCGTTCGTCCATATCTTGGTCATACGGACTCAGATTTTCAAAAACTCGGACTCTATTTCACGTATTTTTCCAAGACGAACGCAACGGCGCAACCCGTTTCCCTTAATTCTTCTTTTAAAAATTAATTATACACTGATTTGTGAATCTTAGTGTTACAGGATTACGGGGTGTTACACATCTAGTGAAGGACTGCCCAAAGAAGGGGCAGAGGGCAGGAGCTGCCTCGGGAGGATAGGTGCTGTCTCTTATGGCACCAGGGCAGGCAAGGGGACAAGTTCAGGCTCTCGCGGTCCCACCGCTGCAAGAACGAGGTAGAACCATTTCTGTTGAAAGCTTAGTTTTTCTATTTGATCATCCTGTCCATACCTTATTTGATTCGGGTGCATCGCATTCGTTTATCTCTACGTCATTAGTTGAATCACTGCACTGAAACACCAGTTTAGTAGAGGATCCCTTAGTTGTTTCGAATCAAATTAGGGGCTCAGCTTATTTGTCCATGATGTGTTTGGATTTGAAAATTTCTATACTTAGCGTTGAGTTTAGATGTGATGCTTATGTGTTGGGCTTCACGGGCTATGGGCTAATTTTTGGAATGGATTGGTTATCCAGAAATGGGGCCGTACTTGATTGTGAAAGGAGAGTAGTTAGGCTCTTGAATCGTCTTGGCAGCACTCTCGAAATCTTTTGTAATCCCATAAATTCCGTTATGCTAAGTTATTTAGAATCGCTTGACGCATCTGAGGAAAATCTACAATCTCTTAGAGTGGTCCGAGAATATTCGGATGTGTTTGAGGAGGTGAAGGGCTTGCCTCCGAAGCGGGAGATAGATTTTCGAATATATCTGGTGGATAATGCGAAACCAGTATCTTTGCCGGTACGCCACATGGCTCCACGTGAAAGGAGGGAACTCGATAAGCAAGTGAAGGAGTTGCTTGAGAAGGGGTTCATAAGACGAAGTATATCGGTGTGGGGTGCTCCAGTAGTATTTTCCACGAAGGCGGATGGGTCCCTTAGACTATGTGTGGACTATAGAGAACTTAATAAGCTTACTAAGAAGAACAGACACCCAATGCCGAGGATTGACGATCTCTTCGATCAGTTAGTGGGCGCCTCAGTGTTTTCGCAGTTGGACTTAGCCACGGGTTTCCATCAGTTGAGAGTGGTTGAGGATAACATTGACAAGACTGCCTTTAGGACTCCGGACGGTTTCTATGAATGGCTAGTGATGCCCTTCGGTTTGACAAACGCCCCCGCATACTTTGTTGATTTGATGAGTAGGGTGTTTAGGGAGTACCTTAACAAATTCGTGGTAGTCTTTGTAGATGACATCCTGATCTTTTCTAAGGATGAAGAAGAGCATGCCCTACATCTTAGGAAAGTGTTGGAGACCCTACGAGCGCATAATCTTAAAGCCAAATTTTCTATGTGTCACTTCTGGAGGAAGGAAGTACGATTCCTAGGGCATGTGGTTTCCAAGGAAGGGATAGCAGTGGATCCCGCGAAGGTGGTGGCCATCCAAGATTGGAAGGTCCCTAAAAATGCTACTGAAGTAAGAAGTTTCTTAGGGTTGGCTGGCTACTTGTAACAACTCGTATTTCGATAACATGTTAAAACGAGAATCAAGGCAGAATTTAATTTTAAATTCTGAATCAAGTAAAACGGGCTATGCCATTGCGTTCGTCTCGGAAAAATACGCGAAATAGAGTCCGAAATTTTGTAAATCGGAGTCCGTATGACCCGGTTAAGGCCCAAAGAAGTTTTCGGGAAATTTGAATTTCGAAACGTGCAGAGATGGGACCAGGCGGGAAAATTCCCGCCCAGACAAGTCGACTTGGCTGTCGACAGGGCTGTCGACATGCATGTCGACAGGCATGTCGACAGGCATGTCGACAGGGTTGTCGACTTGCCCTGTCGGCTGATTCTGGCCTGGTGCACCTATTTTCTATCTTGGCTAGGTTTTTGGGCCTGGCTTGAAATCTGACGGTTCAGGTTGGTCCTAGGGTTAATCTAAGGGCCTAAAACTATCCTAATCTCTATAAAAAGACCCTAAACCTAACCTAAATCCCTAAAAATCAAACCTAGCAACTAAGTGCTGCCAAAATCAATTTTGATCATGGCCTCCATCTCCAATCCCTAGAGCCTATGCATTCAAATCGGGTCCAAATCAAAAGATGCAAGCTTGCTACACCAAATAGAGGCCAAATCAACATTGCTATGCGAGTTTCATGATGGTTCTTCTTCAAAGGAGCCACCTTTCTTCGTCAAGATGATGCATGATCCCTTTCCTAAGCCTTGCCTATGTAAGTTCTAGCTACTTGTAGATTTAAACGATGATTTTGATGTGACATGGGATAAAATGCAAAGTAACATGAGTATGTTAGCCTATGGGAACCTAGTTTGCCTCTTTAACATGAACATATGACTTTGGGTGATGTTGTAGCGACTAAACCATGCTATTCATGTTGCATTGGACTTAGTTTGCCATGCAAGATTGGACCTTTACTTGTAGTATGATAGCATAAACACTTAGAGCCACTTTGACTTGTGAAATAGTTGCATAAGTTGAACTTTGGAGCTTATGCATGTACATAAAACCAACCCCTTCTTATGACATAAGTGACATGTGCATGTTTATCCCTTCATGATAGGTTTATGACATGAACACTTATGCAAGTTATCCCCTTTTATGCTATGCATGTTTGTGGCCAAATTACCTTATGACACTATGCATGTTTATGGCCAATCCCTTTATGATGTTATGCATGTGGAAGCCAAGCCCTTTTTGGCATCATGCATGTTTTGAGACCAATATGTGACATAGTATCCTTACTATGTTGACTCGCTTTGCTTGCGTTGGGAAAACACGATTTTGGGTAGTTAGATAAACATGAACATGTCGCGAAATCTTAACTTGAATATGACATGTGTTTATACTTGAAAATATGACTTGAAAGATAACATGGAAGTTAACATGTAAGTATGCATAAAAACATGAGCTTGGGAATTTACCTATTAAGTTAGGTCTACCCTTTGGGAATTTACCTATTAAGTTAGGTCTACCCAAATGCTTGAAAAACTTGTAACATGTTTTGGAAACATGATGAACTTGGATAATATAAGTGTGGCCAACTCGAGGTTGGGTTGAGTTTGCAACGTAAAACTACCCGGAACCGACCGGCCTAACTAGTAGTTGCAAACAATAGGACCCAATGTGAGAAGTTGGTCATGTCGCGCTTAAGACCCGAGGTTAGACTAGGTTGTGGTGTAAATCTACCCGGACCCGCCCGGCTTAACTAGTAACCACAACAAGGTCTAATGTGAGAGGTTAAGAGTGCATTAATTAAACTAATGCCACATGATAAGGTTAAGTAAATTTGACTAATGACACTTAACCGATATGACACGAATGGGTAGGTTAAGTGGGACCGGGCTTGATTTCCTTAATGACACTTAACCATGCAAGATGATTAGGGGATGGGGTTAAGTAATTTACACTTAACTAATCTGACTGGGTAATTAGATGAGGTTAAGTAATTAAGAATTAACTAACCTAACCACGGTAACTAGATGGGGTTAAGATTAGGCTTAACTAATCTAAACATGGTAATCGGATGGGGTTAAGTTAGCCTAGACTTAATTAATCCAACTTGGTAATTTAATGGGGTTAATTTAAACACTTAACTAATTTAACACGATGATTTGATGAGGTTAAGTGACCTATACTTAACCAATATAACTCGTAAATTTGATGAGGTTAAGTTAACCTATACTTAACCAATCTAACGTGAAAACATGATAAGGCTAAGTCACGAATCGTTTGAATGCGCTTGACCGATATGACTCAGTAATTAGATAAGGTCAAGTTAATACATATACTGAACCAATCTAAAATGATAATTAGATAAGGTTAAGCCATGAATTGCTTGATATACTTAACCAACTTGACACATGGTTTGTAGGGTTAAGTTTTGGACTTGGATACTTAGCCAATTTTGACGTGGTTTGTAGACGGGTTAAGTTGTGAACTTAAGTGACACTTAACCCATTAGATAAACCCTAATTCGGAGGATTAGGTAAATAACCATAGTTAACAAGGATTATGGAAATAAGGCTAAGTGGTAAACCTTAGTTAAAAGAAACTAAGTAATAATTCTTAGCCAAGGAAATTTGGACCACCTCTTAGATAGATGAGTAACCCGATACGGTAGGTCATCGTTTAAGTATACGTGTAGGAGCAGGCTATCTGATTTAGATAAAGGCTCCAGCGAACTGGGTAACGAAGCAGCGGCTTCGGGGAACGTGAGGATATTCTTGGGATCCCTCTGTGAGCTGCCAGGTCATTATACTAGGCTCACGAGAGGTTGAGGTCTGCGGTAGAAGAACCAAGAATATGCCTTGGTTGCTATGCGAGCGACCTAAAGACTGGGGTGGATAGCAGTGAGTCGACGAATACATAAGGTGCCCAAGATAGCAAGTTCGTCGATCATCTACCATCTTGAGTCAAGCGTGTACGTACGGAAAGGCAGGGAACACCCAACAGACCATAATTGCTATCTAATTATGGGTGAGGTAGGCCGTAGGATGTGGGCTGGCCGGAGTGTAGTTCTCATGCAAGATTTTCTCTTGTGTTGCCTTTCACTAGTTGAGGGAGGGGTCTCGTGGGACCATAGCCACGTGTAGAAAAGCAGACCTTAGTATCTGCATCGGCAGATAAATCTAAAGCTCCCGACCGAGTCCTGTATTTCTTGTTTTGCCCTGTGACAGGACTCGGATGGCACGATGTGATACATGTGCATACAGTTATAGAAAAACGATTCACGATGAATGCGTGGGAAAAAGGGCGCGGTTGAGGGTTAGCGTAATCCCTAGTGGCCTAGGTGGTTTAACCTAAACCGAAATACGGAAGCGTGCAATAGGTAAGCGTAATCCCTAGTGGTGCTAGGTGGCGTAAGTCCTAGTAGTTCAAACGATGATTCATATGGAAGAGCCTAGCTAGAACAAGGGTGACAGTCCAAACGATTTCAAGGATAATACGACATGAGGAAGCCCGTACGAGGTACGGCAAAGGACTGATCTTATACATGGAAAGAAACATATGAGTGGGAAAACCTACATATGCTATATATTAGGTTGACATGGACCATTACATGACATTGGGCAAGGGACATTCATGGTTAACACGTGACGCGGGTTGGGATACTAGTACGAGAGGTGCAGAGCAAATATACATGTTAGAACTAGGAAGAATATATACATAATAGATACCGTGGGATGTTAGACGGGGCAGATACCTTGGGATAATGTACTCGATAGAAATCTGACGATGTGATACCTTGACTTATCATAACACCGTAGTTTACCATGATACCTTAGTTTACCTTGCCACAGTAGTTCAACCGGCTACCCTGGTTTAGTTTATCTATCTTGTAGTTATCCTTATGTTTACTTTCAGTTTATGCATGTCATGTTACCTTTGCCTGTTTTTATACTGGGAGTAGATAGGACTTACTCAGTCTTTTTGACTGACCCGTTTTGTTTCGCCTCTTTTCTTCCGTTCCCCCCCCCCCCCCCAGGTTACAGGGAGGAAACAATGCTATTTAGTTCGGGCTTCTTCTGCTTGAAGGTCATCATGGATGGCTTGGACTTCTCTTGGCTATGGCTACTTTACTGTTTTTACTTGGGAAATAATTTATTAAAAAGTCTTTATGCTTCTTTACTATTACAAGACAGGTTTTGATGTACTCTGATGTAAAAGGCTTTAATTATTGAATTTATGAAAGTTCGATTTTACTTCCGCTATTTTATATGTTCTGTCTTGTGATATTTCTGTGCATGGTTACCAATAATGCCCCTCTAAAGCTAGTGCATTCCTTTGCGAGTGACCCTAGCGGAGGCGGGGTGTTACATTTGGTATCAGAGCAGAAGGTTACCAGACTGGGCAAAAGTTTTTAAAGACCTTCTGAAAACTATTTGAAAATCGTTTATAAAGAAGCATTTTTCAAGAAAATTTTCTTTTAAAAAGAAAAAGGCTATTCCCCAAAGGCCATTAGCACTATCCTGGTTTCCTTGATTGAATCTCTTTTCCTTTCTTTCCTCCATCTGTAGTCACAGTGGTTTTAACTGCGACTAGTCTTTTCTATCTTCGAAAGTGCTTTCCATGCGATGGAGGCTGTTCTCGGGAGGCCAGTGGCCGCGTTATAAGAAAGGATAGTGAGAAAGAGGATAAAGGATACGAGTTTAAGGATGAGCAACTTGTTGGTATGGCTCAACTCAGAATGAGAGAGAAAGATGAACAATGAAACCCATGACGAGAGAGTACCTTTGGCATGGTGGAACGGGACGGATAGTTAAGTATCATGGGACAAGGACAAGATCATCGGGGGGGGCAGTAGTATGCTCTCATTTCTAGGGTGCCTCGGAAGGAGGGTAACGATCTTGTTAAAGGTTTAGTTTTTCTTCTCTATCATCCCGTTAGGACTTTGGTTTGATCATCGTATCATTTAAGTCTGCTTCGATAGTTGAGTCTCTGCACCTTAAGTACTAGCGTAATAGAGAATCCCATTTTTGTCTCAAGTCCGGTGGAGAATCGGTCCATTTATTCATGACTTATTGGATTTGAGAATGACATGTCTCAACTACGGATGGATTCTAGGGGTAAAGCGGTTATCCAATAAGGATACCATTCTCGGTTTTAGAAAGAGGGTAGTTGGACTCTTGACTTGCCTTGGTGATACCCTCGAAGTCTCTTGTAACCCTTTTGGGTTCTGTCATGGCTAGTTACCTAGAATCCCATGATGCAGTTGTTGGTAATCCGTTTGAATAGAATTCGCCGCTAAGGCGGATGCTTCGTTTCGATTATGCATGAGTTATGGGAATCACCCTAGTAAGAACTCTTGGCAACTTGGATTGGCATCGGAAAACGAGATCCAGAATTCACTAGTGAATTTTGGAGAGCTTGCATGAGTACGCAGATATGTTTGAGCCAAGCATACTAGGGAAAGAATAAGTGAAACGAGAGGCGACGAAGAAATGAGTTCCAGCTCATGTTATGGAAACAGGAAATAAGAAGCTACGAAATCGCGAAGTTAAAGGACGGTCAAGGCACAATGGAATTGAGCTCAAGGAAATACGACTTTGATGGTCAAAGACTAGATACGCGCATGATATCTCTTTTTGGGAGTATATCCTTGATCCCTGTTTTCTGTAGAGCTTACTTGTAGGCTATCTTTTGTGGACATCCTCTCGGTCCTATTTTCTGTTACAAACCCCATAAGGAGTTTGTCTTGTTTATCTTCTCGACCCTGTTTCAGGGAATCCTAGGTAGAACCCTATGGATGTAAACATGTATTTGAAACATGTTATGATTGATATGGTTGCAAGTGGTTGCAAGTGGTTGCTCGTGGATGCGCGAATACACATTAGATACTAGCTCGACTCGGTCACATTTCATATTGCATATGCACGAGTGTTTGTACTTGGTTATGGATGAAATTGAATGTGTTATCATGCGGTTGTTGCATATGAATGAATGATTGTGCACGCATATAGCATCTGTATGACTAGGACTATTTGCATACATGTTGGATTCATGGCACTATACATATTTTTGCATTAGAAAGATTATTCAGGCCTGATCATTAGCATTAGCTAAGGAACATGTACACACACGTTTTGCATATATTCATACAGCATTAGAAATCATCTAAGGACAATGGTTGCTCGTGGATGATGTTTTGAGTAGATGAATGATGGATGGTAGGATATGTTCTTCCTAACTTGGAGATTTCGGGGACGAAATCCTAAAAGGTGGGGAGAATGTAACAACTCGTATTTCGATAACATGTTAAAACGAGAATCAAGGCAGAATTTAATTTTAAATTCTGAATCAAGTAAAATGGGCTATGCCATTGCGTTCGTCTCGGAAAAATACGCGAAATAGAGTCCGAAATTTTGTAAATCGGAGTCCGTATGACCCGGTTAAGGCCCAAAGAAGTTTTCGGGAAATTTGAATTTCGAAACGCGCAGAGATGGGACCAGGCGGGAAAATTCCCGCCCAGACAAGTCGACTTGGCTGTCGACAGGGCTGTCGACAGGCATGTCGACAGGCATGTCGACAGGGCTGTCGACTTGCCCTGTCGGCTGATTCTGGCCTGGTGCACCTATTTTCTATCTTGGCTAGGTTTTTGGGCCTGGCTTGAAATCTGACGGTTCAGGTTGGTCCTAGGGTTAATCTAAGGGCCTAAAACTATCCTAATCTCTATAAAAAGACCCTAAACCTAACCTAAATCCCTAAAAATCAAACCTAGCAACTAAGTGCTACCAAAATCAATTTTGATCATGGCCTCCATCTCCAATCCCTAGAGCCTATGCATTCAAATCGGGTCCAAATCAAAAGATGCAAGCTTGCTACACCAAATAGAGGCCAAATCAACATTGCTATGCGAGTTTCATGATGGTTCTTCTTCAAAGGAGCCACCTTTCTTCGTCAAGATGATGCATGATCCCTTTCCTAAGCCTTGCCTATGTAAGTTCTAGCTACTTGTAGATTTAAACGATGATTTTGATGTGACATGGGATAAAATGCAAAGTAACATGAGTATGTTAGCCTATGGGAACCTAGTTTGCCTCTTTAACATGAACATATGACTTTGGGTGATGTTGTAGCGACTAAACCATGCTATTCATGTTGCATTGGACTTAGTTTGCCATGCAAGATTGGACCTTTACTTGTAGTATGATAGCATGAACACTTAGAGCCACTTTGACTTGTGAAATAGTTGCATAAGTTGAACTTTGGAGCTTATGCATGTACATAAAACCAACCCCTTCTTATGACATAAGTGACATGTGCATGTTTATCCCTTCATGATAGGTTTATGACATGAACACTTATGCAAGTTATCCCCTTTTATGCTATGCATGTTTGTGGCCAAATTACCTTATGACACTATGCATGTTTATGGCCAATCCCTTTATGATGTTATGCATGTGGAAGCCAAGCCCTTTTTGGCATCATGCATGTTTTGAGACCAATATGTGACATAGTATCCTTACTATGTTGACTCGCTTTGCTTGCGTTGGGAAAACACGATTTTGGGTAGTTAGATAAACATGAACATGTCGCGAAATCTTAACTTGAATATGACATGTGTTTATACTTGAAAATATGACTTGAAAGATAACATGGAAGTTAACATGTAAGTATGCATAAAAACATGAGCTTGGGAATTTACCTATTAAGTTAGGTCTACCCTTTGGGAATTTACCTATTAAGTTAGGTCTACCCAAATGCTTGAAAAACTTGTAACATGTTTTGGAAACATGATGAACTTGGATAATATAAGTGTGGCCAACTCGAGGTGCTAGGTAAGCGTAATCCCTAGTGGTGCTAGGTGGCGTAAGTCCTAGTAGTTCAAACGATGATTCATATGGAAGAGCCTAGCTAGAACAAGGGTGACAGTCCAAATGATTTCAAGGATAATACGACATGAGGAAGCCCGTACGAGGTACGGCAAAGGACTGATCTTATACATGGAAAGAAACATATGAGTGGGAAAACCTACATATGCTATATATTAGGTTGACATGGACCATTACATGACATTGGGCAAGGGACATTCATGGTTAACACGTGACGCGGGTTGGGATACTAGTACGAGAGGTGCAGAGCAAATATACATGTTAGAACTAGGAAGAATATATACATAATAGATACCGTGGGATGTTAGACGGGGCAGATACCTTGGGATAATGTACTCGATAGAAATCTGACGATGTGATACCTTGACTTATCATAACACTGTAGTTTATCATGATACCTTAGTTTACCTTGCCACAGTAGTTCAACCGGCTACCCTGGTTTAGTTTATCTATCTTGTAGTTATCCTTATGTTTACTTTCAGTTTATGCATGCCATGTTACCTTTGCCTGTTTTTATACTGGGAGTAGATAGGACTTACTCAGTCTTTTTGACTGACCCGTTTTGTTTCGCCTCTTTTCTTCCGTTCCCCCCCCCCCAGGTTACAGGGAGGAAACAATGCTGTTTAGTTCGGGCTTCTTCTGCTTGAAGGTCATCATGGATGGCTTGGACTTCTCTTGGCTATGGCTACTTTACTGTTTTTACTTGGGAAATAATTTATTAAAAAGTCTTTATGCTTCTTTACTATTGCAAGACAGGTTTTGATGTACTCTGATGTAAAAGGCTTTAATTATTGAATTTATGAAAGTTCGATTTTACTTCCGCTATTTTATATGTTCTGTCTTGTGATATTTCTGTGCATGGTTACCAATAATGCCCCTCTAAAGCTAGTGCATTCCTTTGTGAGTGACCCTAGCGGAGGCGGGGTGTTACACTACTATAGGAAGTTTATCAAAGACTTTGCAAAAATATCAGCTCCATTGACACGCCTGACGAAGAAGAACCTAGTTTTCACATGGGACGTATATTGTGATGATGCGTTCCAACGATTGAAGAGAGCTTTGACTTCAGCCCCAGTCTTAGTATTGCCAGACGGGAGTAAGCCATTTACTGTTTATACTGATGCTTGTGGGACAGGACTAGGCGCAGTCTTAATGTAAGAGGGGA
Organism: Allium sativum; assembly: GCA_030737875.1. Classification (NCBI taxonomy): domain Eukaryota; kingdom Viridiplantae; phylum Streptophyta; class Magnoliopsida; order Asparagales; family Amaryllidaceae; genus Allium; species Allium sativum. The sequence continues at coordinate 218,860,910 of CM060925.1, forward strand.
GGGTAATAGCCTATGGTGGAAGGCAGTTGAGAGCGCATGAGAAAAATTACCCTACACATGACCTAGAGTTGGCCGCTATTGTTTTCGCGCTTAAGTCTTGGCGCCATTATCTACTTGGCGAGAGATTCGAATTATTCACTGACCACAAATCGCTAAAATACTTATTCTCTCAGAAGGACTTGAACTTAAGGCAGCAAAGGTGGATGGAGTTCTTAGCATCCTGCGACTTCGAGATAACATATACCCCTGGCAAGGGTAACGTGGTGGCGGACGCCTTAAGTAGAAAAAGATTATCCTTAAGTCCTTTGTTTGTTGAGCGGCGAAGTTTAGAATTCATTTCGATGTTTGACTTTAGACCTTCCGTTGACTTTGTACCTGGTTTGCTAGCATCCTTGGAGGTCAGACCTACGCTTTTGGGACGGATTGGCGAGGCACAACGAGACGGCAATTGGTTGAGTTAGTAGAAAAGCTCAAAGGAGGGGAGTCATCAAGCCATCTCCGTAGGTATACCCTAGATGACAAGGGTTGGTTACGTAGGGACAGTAGACTTTGTGTACCAAAAGACGATGACCTAAGGAAGACCATTCTTGATGAAGCACAGCGTTCGAAGATGACCATTCATCCCGGCAGGGACAAGATGTACGAAGACATGAAGCGAGTTTACTTTTGGGCCGGTATAAAGAGGGATGTAGCCGAGTATGTCGCTAGATGCTTGGTGTGCCAACAAGTAAAAGCGGAGCAAAAGAAACCCGGTGGGTTGCTTCACCCATTGGAGGTTCCCCTATAGAAGTGGGAAAGTGTCTCAATGGATTTTGTGGATGGATTACCAAGATCGAGGAAGGGTAATACAGGGATTTGGGTTATAGTAGATAGACTTACTAAGAGCGCCCATTTCATTCCCGTGAAGAGTAAGAGGACTGCTCCATGGTTCGCTTCTGTATACGTCCGAGAAATAGTTCGTTTGCACGGTGTTCCTTCTAGCATAGTGAGCGACCGCGATCCTATTTTCACTAGCGAATTTTGGAGAAGCTTACAAGAGGCGGTAGGGACTCAGTTATGTTTGAGCACCGCATATCATCCTCAGACGGACGGCCAGACCGAGAGGGTGAATCGTATTCTAGAGGATCTTTTGAGGCTATGTATCCTAGACTTTGGGGGTACGTGGGAAGAGCATCTTCCGTTGGTGGAATTCGCATATAATAACAGCTTTCGAGTTTGATTAGGGAGACTTCGGAGAAGATCGACTTGATTCGAAGGAGGATGAAAGCAGCGCAAGATAGGCAGAAATCTTATGCGGACAAGAGGAGAACAGATCTCGAGTTTGAAGTTGGGGACATGGTCTTTATCAAAGTGTCTCCATTACGAAACGTTATTCGCTTTGGGTCTGTTAGGAAATTAGCACCAAGGTTCGTAGGGTCGTTTCCTATTAAGGAGAAGATTGGACGGATGGCGTATAGAGTGGAGTTGCCTGAGAGACTTAGTGCTGTACACGACGTATTCCATGTGTCACATTTGAGGAAGTGCTTGCACGAGACCACGGAAGTGGTAGAGCCGAGCTTGCTTAAAGAGGTGGAGATAGAGCGTGATGCGACGATTCGACGAGCTCCTACGCGCATTCTTGGGTCAGAGATCAAGAAGCTGAGAAATCGAGAGGTCAGACTAGTCAAAGTACAATGGGGAGATAATGAGAGCAACGCTACTTGGGAGACAGAAGAGAAGATGCTTTCACGATACCCTTTCCTTTTCGATGGTATGTCCTTTAATTTCTCCTTTATCGCTTAGCTTGTACTTATCTTACCTTTAGAGTATCCTCTCGCTAGTATTCTTGACCTTTAGTTAGGATAATCCTATGGTTGAAACATGTGTTTGAGACATGTTATGGATGATGGATGCAAAGTGGATGCAAGTGTTTGCTAGTGGTTGCTCGTGGACGCATATACACACACTATTAGGCACTAGATCGGCTCAGTCACTTCATACTGCATATTGCATATAAATGGCAGTATTTAGTAAAATGGATGTATAATGTTTGTGCTATTATTTGGATACCGCATTTTAGTGAACGGTTGTGCAAGCATGTAGAAATAATATGTATTGATAGGGAAGTTTTGCATACATAATGGACGCATGGCACTATCATGATTTGCATTAAGGAGGTCAACTGAATCAGTGGACCGCCTGATTTTGCATTAGATAAGGGACATATACACACACTGTGCATTTAAACATGAAAGCATTAGAAGTCTATAAGGATAATGGATGCCTGTGTTTGATGGTTGAGTAGATGGACGATTGGTTGTTAGGATATACATTCTTCTTAACTTGAAGATTTCGGGGTCGAAATCCTTTAAGGAGGGGAGAATGTAACACCCCGTAATTCTGTTAATATTAATATTCACAAATTAAAGAATAACTAATCTCAGACGTGAGAATTATGGGAAACGGGTTGTGCCATTGTGTTCGTCTCGGAATTCTGGTAGAAATAGAGTCCGAGTTTGCGTGAATTGGACTTCGTATGAAGAAGTTATGGCCATCGGAAGTTTCAGAAAATTCAAAACAGCTCGCAGGAAATTTAAAATTCAAACTGAAAGTGCAGAAGCGGGCTGGGCGGGAAAAATTCCCGCCCAGGCAGGTCGACACTAGTGTCGACCTCCCCCCCCCCCCCCCAGGTCGACTATAGTGTCGACCTGGTCAGTCGGCTAGGGTTTTGGCTGAGCCTGTTTTTGACTGAGTGATGACCCATTAGGGTTTTGACCTAATCTGGTTGGCTGAGATTAGTCCTGAGTTGATCTGACGGTCTAAATAAATCCTAAACTCTATAAATACCTAGGTAGTCTCTCACCCTAATTCATATGAAAAATAGAATAGTTACCGTCATACCGCCGCCATGGAACTCAGTGGACCCGCCGCCAACTAAGAAGGAAGAAAAGCTAATCAAAACCTAATTCTACTCAACTCTAAAGCAAATCTAGGCTATCTTTTCTCTTCAAAATTGTGAGTATGATGATCTTAACAAGATTATTATTATTTTAATTAGGTTAAGTCATGAATGGATTATGAGTAGATGATGTGGATTGTCATATATGTTGTTGTAAACCTTATGCTATCATGTATGTAATAAATTCTATGCTATGTGGTGATGATATCCTATATGTTGTAAATCATGCTATGATGATGCTGTGTATGTTGAGAGTTTCTATGCTAAGTTGTGATAAATCATACATGTTAAAAAGCCATGATGTTACTACCTATGCTAATTAGTTCATGTTAATCAAATCATGATGTTGATATTATTTGGGCTATGTTGATCTATATGACAAGTCACATATGCAAGTTTAGGTTGATTAGTAAAAGTTATGAACATATGCCATGACATCTATTATGACATCTAGAACTATGCTATGACATATGTGAAATTCTATGCTAGTTCACACCATCATTATGTTGCCTAAAACCCCATATGCAAGATTATACATAAATTTGGGTTATGATCATATCATGTAAATTGTGACATTTAACAAGTTGACACCTTTAGATCCTTAAAATGTGTAGTTTATGCAAGTTTCCCCCTATTATGATTAGATTCATTTTAATTGTCTATATGTTGTGATAATTTATTTTTGTGCTATGAGTTAGACTATTCGAGTCTAACGTATATTCTGCGTTGAATAAGCGAACGTATAAATGTGGGGTAGGGGTAATATTAAGGATTTAATACAAAGAAGTTGGGGTGCAATTGATATGATTTTGCATGCCATGAGTAGATGACCATAATTGAGTCAATTATGGACATCAATAAAAGTGGACTTAATTAATAATTTGAATAGGGAATTATTAAAACTGGGGTAAAAGATTATAAGTGATAATCAATGCTTAGGACACAAGGTTGGACTCGTTTGGGACGTAAACCTGCCTGGACCCGCCCGGCAAATCCAGTGGTCACAAATGTCAGCCCAATGTGAGAGGTCCTAGGCCTAAACTAAAGCATAACAGTTGTAAAGACACGAGGTTAGACTCTTTTATGGTGTAAGACTGCCCGGACCCGCCCGGCAAATCCAGCTGCCATAAATGCCAGTCTAATGTGAGAGGTCTTTATGAGGTTATGGCCTGAATAAATTAAGAAATACTTAACCAGATAAACATGTAAGGTGGGACATGGGGGTTAAGTAGGTGCCTTGGGTGGCATGAGGAATCTAGTGGGTGCCCTTAGTGGCATGTGAAATACGATTAGTAAGACTTAACCAAACACACATGTAAATGAACATGACTAAGAGGGTTAAGTGGGATATACTAGTGGTGACAAGCTTAGGTGGGTAGCTTGTGGGGGCCCATTTCAACCAGTATCCCAAACGTATCTTTGTGGGCTCGACCCAAGTCGAGGACGGGACACGCATACTGGGCTTAACTATAAGAGGCCAAAACAGGGAGCGGTGGCAACGCAAGTCCAACGGGTTTCATATGCCTGTGTGGACCCGGGTTGGTAGGTAAGACGTTGTTGCATCGTGTAGGTATAAACCGTGCATTCTCAAGTTGTTTCAGCTTGCCACTTTAGGGGAGTGATACACCCCACTGTGGGGCCATCATGGGTATCTACGAGTAGGGAGCCGATCGAAAGTGGGTAGTGGGGTACATCTAGTGGAAATAGGAGCAGACGGCACCTATGTAGTCAGCTAGGGGTACGTAAGGCTATTTATATAGTTTTTGTGTGAAGCAAGTGGGATCAATCTTTAGGGTGACTGGTGCGGTGCAGTGTAGTAATGTGCGGTGCAGTATAGCAATTATTCGTTAGTAATTAGGTATGCCTTTAACGTTATCTTTAACGTTATCTTAAACGTTATCTTTATCTGCTCTTCCATACCTAATAGTTCATAGACATTTACTTGTCTTCCAGCTTATGCCTTAGTCTAGTTATTTCGATAATAGTATTGTTAGAATTATCATACTCGCCAGACTTTATGTCTGACCCCCTCCATTTCTATCCTTTTTTTCCCTCTAGGTCCTCAAGTTGGGCCCAGCTCTAGTGGAATTTGATTGGATTGCTTTATCTCTCTTGGAAAGCTTGGACCGTTGAAGTAAAGTCCAGCTTGTTATCTTCTTTAATGGCTATTTATGTAATGGGGATATGTATTTTGTTTTATCAAGATGGATATTGTACTTGACTCTAATTATGGTTTTATGATGTAATAAACATGTTTAATTTCCGCTGCAATAAAATGAAGTTTTAGATTTCCAAGTACTACTTATTATCTGTCTTGTTGTAATTTTTCTATTCTATATTCACTTAAAACCTCCATGGAAGTTAATGCATTCCCTTTGTGAGTGACATTAATGGACGTGGGGTGTTACAGTTGCGGAGCAACACAGTATTGTTATTAAGGAAGAAAAGTGACGTGTGAAAATCGGTAAGGTGGTAGGGATGTTGAAATGAAGAATTCAGATTGTTTTTGTTTAGTTTGAATGAAGGGATAAATCTCGGCCATGATCCTATAATTAGTTTTGAACAATAGGAGGGTTTCAAATTTAAGAATTTGGCAAGAAGGAGTGCGGGCTTAGGTCTGCGTGTTTGTGAATGAAGGTGGGTTGGGTTTGCTATAAATGATGAAGGCAGCATATTGATCGTAAGAGGAGATGATGAGGTTAATTACCATGTTTTGTTTGATTTTTAAGTGGTGTATGGAGGGAGCGATTTATAGAAGGAGAGTTCGGTTATGGGTTTGTTTTATTCGGGAGGACCAACAGAAGCTACCGAGAAGAAGACTCCACTTGGACGGTATAAAACTGATGCGGGTATGGGCTGGAATGAAGAGGGTGAGCCCAATTGATTTTAGAAATGAAATTAAGTAATACAAATATTTATTTAAACTTGTAAATTTAATATCTTCGTCATACGTAATCAGAATTTGATGAAACTGGATCCGTTAGGATCATATGGACGGTGGCTACGCAATGGAACTGACTGGGAGTGAATTTGAACTCGTTACAATTTACAATGAAATAGATTGTCGGATCCAAATCGACGATCGATTATCGTAATTTAACGATAACTGTCCAATGTGAGTAAAACTCACCAACTCTATCAGTTCATATTTTTATAACGTATTTTTAGAACTGATAAATGATGATTGATTGCTGTGTGCTGATTATTTGGTTGAACTGCTAATTGATTGGTTGAAAATATCGATATAGTTATATATATATCGTTAATCAAATATTGATTCTGTTTAGCAGAATAATTCATAGTGAAATGAAATTGATGTTAATTATATTGTTTAACATCTATGATGCAGGGAAACAGGTTGGAGGGATCCAACTGGATTCCTCATTATTTATAATACTGATCTTTTCATATATTGTAATATATGATGTGATATATAATCTGGTGTTGATTATGTGTGTTGAATGATATCGATCATTGTTATTTGGTATTTTAAATACTATAAGAAATACTGGGATATAGAAAAGGGGATTTTCAAAGTGTATTTTGAAAATAAATTATTTATATAAAATCAATGGATTTTATATATATAAGGAAAAGGATTTTATAAAAGGAAATAGTTATAAAATCAAAAAGGGTTTTTGAAGAGGAAATATTATTGTAAAAGGAAATATTTATGGGAAATAAATATGATAAAATAGAAAGAGGAAATATTTGTAAAACAAATAGAAAGAGGAAATATTTGTAAAAAAAATAGAAAAGGAAATAGTTAGATTATAAAAGGAATTACTTATAAAATCAATGGATTTTATATAAAAAGGAAATATTATTGGAAAACAAATATGATATTATAAAAGGAAATATTTATGGGAAATAAATATGCTAAAATAGAAAGAGGAAATATTTTTAAAACAAATAGAAAGAGGAAATATTTGTAAAACAAATAGAAAGAGGAAATATTTGTAAAACAAATAGAAAAGGAAATAGTTAGATTATAAACGGAATTACTTATAAAATCAATGGATTTTATATAAAAAGAAAATATTTTATAAAATAAATAGAATTATCAAAAGGGATTTATTTGGTAAATAAATATATTATAAAAGGAAATACTTGAAAAATGAATAGAATTATATAAAAAGAAAATTTGACATTTGAAAGGTTTAGATCCGTGCTTTGCACACGGGTATAACATGATATGCATTTAAAGCAAAGATTTTAAATAGAATCTATTCTAACCGATAGATTGAGAAGATTAATTTATAAATAATATTTTATAAATTAAATAAAATATTTATCATTGGATAAATAGAATATATAAGTCAGGACTTATATAGAGAAGTAAGAATCGATTTCAACATCGATATTTGAAACTGAATATGGAAGTAGAGTTAATCAAAGGAGTTAATCAAAATGTGTTAATCAAAATGAGTTAGAGGAGTTTTTATAGTTAATCGATTAGAATTAGAGTTAATCGAATTATAGTTAATCGATTAGAGCTAGAGTTAATCGATTAGAGTTAGAGTTAATCGATTAGAACTAGAGTTAATCAATTAGAGTTAATCGAATAGAGTTAATCGATTAGAGTTAAATCAGTAAGAGTTAATCAATTAGAGTTAATCGATTAGAGTTAAATCGAATGAGAGTTACTCAAAGAGAGTAAATCGAATATAGCTATTCGAAGAAAAGAGTTAATCGAATATAGTTATTCGAAGAAAGGAGTTATCGAATATAGTTATTCGAAGAAAGGAGTTATCGAATATAGTTTATTTGAAAAGGAGTTAATCGAATATAGTTTATTCGAAGAAAGATTATTGAATATAGTTTATTCGAAAGGAGTTATCGAATAAAGTTTATTCGAAAGGAGTTAATCGAATATAGTTTATTCGAAGAGGAGTTAATCCATTAGAATTAATTGAATAGAGTTAATCGAATATAGTTATTTGAAGAGAGATTACTGAATATAGTTTATTCGAAGAGAAGAGTTATCGAATATAGTTTATTCGAAAGAGAGATTATCGGATATAGTTTATTTGAAGGAAAAAGTTATTGAATAGAGATTATTAGAAAGAGAGTTACTTAAGGAAGTTTGTTAAAGATTTAAAAGGTGAACTTTGTCTATTTCGAAGTTAGGAATGTTGTTCAGTTAAGGTCTGAGAGGTAGTTATACCCCAACTTGATTGACTCCATTTTTAACTATGGAATGGTTTAGGTTCGATAGAGAAGGTTGGTTAAGTGAATTGAGTTAATGAGTATAATGTTTTGAGTTGGCATAACGATGTTTTATTTAAACATCTGTTTAAATCCAAATGTAGGAGAAATGGAAATGTTTTCCAAATAAGAATCAGAAATGTTTTCTAATATAGAAAATAAGAATTAGAAATGTTTCCCAATGTTAATAACATATATTTTCTAAATTTAGAAAATAGGAAATGTTGCATATATGGAAACAAGAGATGAAAAATGAACTAAAGAGATAAATGTTAAATGATGTTTGATCGATATAATTTCCATCTAGAAATAATATTGTTGTTTGCACACATGTTTTTCTTTGATAGTTAACTCACCGACTATCGAAGTTTTTGACCATTTTTCCGTCATCAATACGGAGAGACCGGCATCAAATTCATTGTCTGAAAACCACTCTGTATGGGCGTTAGCGTTGTGATCAAATATGATGAAGATAATTGAAGACGGAGTTTGTGCAAGGGTCGTTCTGTCAAATCCTAGGTAGAAATTGCCTAAGATGGATTTACAGAATAGTGCCTTCGGTTTGTCCAGTCCCAGGACAACCTGTATGGAAGAATGTCTGACAGAGTATATTTAATGGATCACGTAAGTTGATCTCTCCAAGCGTATGTACGTTTGGTGGCGGAGGAATTCGTTTCTCTTAGCTGTATACCCATTGTATTTTTGGGGAAATCAATTTGTGATTTGGCGGGTATGACGATGTGACATTCAAAGTGAATAATTGTGTGATCTGTCAGAGATTAGCGTGGCCTCTAGCCTCACAACCAGGAAATGAAAAAAATCAGGCAGGCAGCATGGCTAAGTGGTTGGCTGCCAATTAGGGTGTATTATCACCTATCTAGAGATATTCATTTCATTCTTTAATCTATTCGATGTTGTCCCATTCGGGAAACGATTGTTGATCCCAATCATTGGTGATATACATTCGATACACTCAAGCGTAATGCGTGGTCGGTCATGTGTGGTCGGGTTGCAAGATGTTCTTGTTGAACCCAGTGTATTTCTCTCTAGAGGTACACTATCGGAAGGTGGTTCCATACCTTGTCATAGTTGGTAATCCATTATCCAATAAGTGCTCGCGGTTTTGATTGCATACTATATATGTAGGACGTGAGATGAAAGCGTTTCTGCTAGATGATTATTATATTGTGGTTGATAGACACTATCATAATATCAAAAGAATTTTGATATAAAGACTATTTTGGATTCTTGTAATAGAAAAACCCGTACCGTTATACGGCATGGTCTTATGAGATATCGTTAAATTGCTCAAACTCTTTTACTCACACTGAGTCCCATGACTGACCCAGAGTTTGTTTTATTTTGTTTTCCCTAAACTCTTGGGTGCCCAATTTTGTACGTGTAGTCAAGTAGTCAGGATTTTTCAGATATACTTGGAGAGCTTGGAGCAGGAGGCTTTAGGATTATATAACTATTTTTTATTCCGCTGTGTTGTAAGTGTTGTACTCTGATAATGTTACTGTATACATATACTGGTTTTATTTCAAAGTTATGTATCTATTATATATTGTTCGTTCCGCTGTGAGATTCGTATTTACTCTGATGTTGTATGTTCTTCTTCTTCTATTCTAAGTTTCTATCTTATCTATTCTCACCCTCTAATTTCTTTCATGGACTATCCGATGTTTCCAATGCTTGGGTAGTCGACATTGAGTTTATGTCGATAACCAGGATCGCGAATTCCCGGGTCGTTACAATATGTTAGTGACTAGTCCAAACATAGCAATGTTTAACTTATAGTGCCTACAAATTTGGGAAACCCAATTTGACACAAAGAGGATTCAGTCACGGCTCCTCCAGTAAGCTTAATGCAGAAAATCCGTAGTATGGGTGGTAAAGTTATAGTAACATATCCTCAGGAAACTTTGTAATGCCGCCATACTGGTATAAACAAACAGAAGGAAAAAAGGTCAATTTCTAGAAGTTGCTTGGTTGCAAACAAAAGACTTCTAATTTTTCATGCTATATAGGGAACAACATTAAGATCTAAATAAAATGCAGTAAGCCTGCTTCAAACTAAATTTACTGCAGGCAATTGTTCAATAAACCACTGCTCATAAAACAGAGAGCAATACTTAAACCTATCCACATCATGAACCGATTAGATATCGGTATAACAAAAAATTTAGTTCCTATTAACTAACCAACCCACAAGCACAATGTGATGACCCCTTCCCCTATAAGATGGTTGCAAGGGTAATCTTTGGAATATAACACATAAACAGATAATAGAAGAACAGAAATAAATAAATACACCAGATAATGTACAATAGAATACACTGGATAAACATCTCATCAGAGCTACATAGTATATAGGATCATACTTAGTACAAATACAGTTCATCTATACATAAATGTCTACAGCGGAAAACAAAACATAATATGTGCAATAGGAGCTGAACAGCATAAAAAGAGATAAATGATAGAATCCATCTTCAGCTCCAGCTATCCAGAAAGAGCCTGCTAAAACCTGAAGACAAGGCTGCCCGTGTAGAAATAGGGGCACCCGAGTTTGCAAGTGAAACAAACTACGAGTCAGTCATGGGACTGGTATGAGAAATCTACTCAACACATTTTACAATATGGCTAATCACGGGACCACGCCACTTTCGCGGAACGGGTTTACTCCATTGGATTGCCAGTGCTTTAAAACAAACAAATCTTTTAAACATCGCAATGCTTTTTATAAAAATGAAGCCATTATAAGACTCGGTTCCCATCACACAATGCAACACAAACCGGAGGATAGAGTTTTACCTTATAATGGCCAAAATATGCTTGATACGAGCAAAACAAATCATTTGATATTATTGCTAGTGTATATATGTTTCAAAAAAACAATTTCAATCATAACTATCAATCATAGACGGCATGGGTACCATATATCATGTCGCCATATATATATACAATCAAAACCATACAGTATCGTATTTGGAAATTGGATTTCTGCCATGAACCGAGGCCAGGGATCATCCTCACCGCTTCGAGACAATCTAGCCTACCATGTCTCAGGCAAGCGCGCAGGCAAGCCTTGGAGCAACAGGGCCGGTCCACTCGATGTGGATTAAACTTAAACCCTAGACAATACATCCCCCCACCCTATGGGGCGTAAGTGATCCCAATGACTCTACTTCCGAGGTACCTCGCATATCCAACAACCACACAGGTGAAAATAATATAAATGTCAGGGCTGGTAGGTCACTGACACCACCTCTAGCTAGAAAGAGATGCATGTCCTCCCTGTCGTCCTCTCCCGTTTCTGGTTCATACCGGGGTGTGAGGCTCGCGAATTCACATTATACACAAAGCTATGCCACACATGCCATGCTTTGATCATCAACCACAAGACTTTTCTTTTCAACAAAAGCCTTGATCATCTGCCACTTAGGCATGCCACACAGGAAATTCACTCCATGCGACTGATTTCTATCGATATATAACCTTTGAGTTCGTACGTCTCAGGGAAGGGCGTTAAGCAAGAAAATAAATTCTCCGCCGCAAAACAAATATATATTTAATAGAGATCAATCAGCACAGAACAAAATCCAATGTCAGACAAACAGTCCATTTACACATTCGTTCTGGGTCTGAACGAAACCGGAGGCACTCAATACCTCGCATATCCGTACAATCAACATGTACGTCCGGACGGCTACTATTTCAACCCTTTCAAGGTAGCTCCTCCTATCATGAGCATCAGTAGCACCCCTCCATTCGACGTGAATGTGACGACAAGGAATTTCGCTCGGTCCGAATCAGTCGTTAAACCGACAAAGACCGTTCGAAACCCCTGATCGTTTGAGAATAGGACAAATCAGAACACAAACAGAAGAACATTTCATTGTATTTTACAACAATTCATCAGATACAATAATATACAGAGTATAAATGAATAAATTACATTCGATAAATATCAGAGATTACAATAAATTACATAGCAGCGGAAAAACAATATAAAACACAACTGAAAGTAATACACGGATACAGAGCTTTCCGAGCATCGTTCCAGCTGTAAACCAGGATCCTGTGAATATAAATCTGCAAAACCAAAACTACTAGCTGCCCGTGCGGAAAATAGGGGCACCCAGAGTTTAGGTTAAAACAATAAACTCCAGGTCAGTCATGTGACTGGTGTGAGAACTAAAACAGTTATTTAAAACTTTACTTTTAAAAGAGAGTAATTCAAGGGACCACGCCGTATAACACGGAACGGGTTTCCTCCCAAGAATACCAGTGCATAGAATAAACAATGCAATGCTTTTTCGAAAAATGAAGCTATTATAAGACCCAGGTCCCATCACACAATGCAATGCAAGCCGGAGGATAGGGTTTTACCTTATAACAGCCAAACATGCTTGGTACGTTTAAAACAAATCATTTGATACTATAATAAGTGTATAGTGTCAAAACAGTTTCAATCATAGACGGCATAGCATCCCACGCTACTATGTCGCCATACTAGTTATACAATTAAAACCACAATACACGTATTGGAAATTGGATTTCCGTCATGAGTCGAGGCAAGGGGCAAGCTCCTCTCCGCGTTCGAGACACTCTAGTAAATGTCCCAGGGCTACGCACTTTGGGCAACCCCTGGATGCTTCAGGGTCGGTCCTCACTTACGTTAGAGGATTAATTATGCCTGAACCCACGTTTCCCGGTCCTTACAGACCTAAAATCGAGGCGCCTCATCCAACAACCACAAAGGTGAAAAGTATATAAATGTCAGGGCTGGTAAGTCACTGACACCACCAAAGCTAGAAAGAAACGTCGTGCTCTCCCTGCAGTCCGTATCCCGTTTTTGACTCATACCGAGGTGTGAGGCTCGCGAATTTACGTTATACACAAAGCTGCCACGTAGGCGTGCTTTGATCATCAACCACAAGACTTTGCTTTTCAACAGAAGCCTTGATTTATGCAACTCAGTGTGCCACACAGGCAATTCATGTCGTGCGATTGATATCTATCGATATATAACCTCTAAGCTCGTACGTCTCAGAGAAGGGCGTTAAGCAAGAGAATAAATTCTCCGCCGCCAAACAGATATATATTTAACAGAAATCAATCAACACAGAATAAAATCCAATGTCAGACACACAATCCATTTACTAGTCTGTTCTGGGTCTGAACGAAACCGGAGGCACTTTCCTCGCATATCCATCCATCTCCAAGTACGTCTGGACGACCACCAACTATTTCCATCCTCTTGGGTGTACAGCCCAATCAGGATCGTCAGTAATTACTCAAACGATGTGAAGATTTCCGGTCTTCGACCACCATCTTCATCTTCGACATATCGTCGAATCGGTTATTCAGAATGGGTGTAAACCCGGCCTTTCCGAACAACCCGCGTATATTATAAACAAATGTTACACAAACACAACATACGCCTCACTCCAATTCAGAATATTCTTTTATTCATAAAATCACATTTTTAGGGAAAGGTTCCCATTAATTTTGTCCAAGATAAATTCTTTAAAATTTATCCTTTAATCTTCCTTTGGATGACATTTCAAACCAAATTATGGTTTTTCAAACTAGTCGAGATTGGCGAACCACACCGAAGTAATTATTTATTTTATTTCCCAATCCCAACCTATTCATCCCATGAAGCAAAACTGGTAATACTCCATATCTAACACCACGGTGTTATCGGTAAAATTAATTACCATTTCTCGTTCAAATCTAATTAAAGATTTAGCTATCGCTTTGGAGCAAAACTGGTGATACTCCATTCTCGCTCATTTTCTAAATTTGATAATTTAAATTATCAATTCACATTTCAATCTAATTGAAGATTCATTAAAACTCCTTTTATTGGGTTAAAGAACTAATGTCTTTTAAAACACAGTTCACGACAAACCCAAATCACATTCTATTTATCATCGGGTTAAAGAACTAGTGTTGTTTAAAACACAGTTCACGATAAACCCACAAATCAATTCTAGTTCAATTCAAATCAAATATATTAGGAATTCCGATTATTTAAAACCCCTTTTTAAATCTAATTTATTTATTTAAAAATAAAAAATCGGGTTTTAAATTGAGTTCAAACTAGTTCATTTCGATAAAAATCTATTTTTATCTTTTCAAATATGGAGCTTTTCATCCCAAATTTTCCCAAATCATTTCTTATGATTTTACACAAATTATTACTATTTTTAATAATTTTATCAAGGCCCGTACAGTCGATTTCCATCAACGGTCATCGAACTGCACTTACAGTGACCTTTTCCAAATTTGATTTGGACGTATCTCCAAATCCAACCGTTAGATTTCAAATTTTTAATATTCGTTAAAAAGCTCTTTTCGATACGAACCCAACGGTTCCGGTTTTAGGAGAATCCGACGGTCGGATCTCCCGTAGTGTCCGTTTGAAATAAATGGTCGAAATTCACGAACTGCCGCGGCGCGGCGCGTTCTATTCAGGCCATTATATTATATATATAATATATATTTCGTCGATTTCTATTTAAAACGAATTATATAAATAGTTTTGAATTCGTTTCAAAAACAATTTCAACCTCCATTTCAATTCAAATCAAAATTGAATTTTTCCTTATAAATTCATTTTAAAATTCATTTCTATTCAATTCAAATTTCAATTCAATTTGAATTCATTTCAATTCGTTTTCAATTCAATTTGAATTCATTTCAATTCGTTTTCAATTCAATTCGAATTCGTTTTCTGTTCGATTCAATTCAAATTCGTTTTCTATTCGATTCAATTCAAATTGGTTTTCTATTCGATTCAATTCAAATTGGTTTTCTATTCGATTCAATTCAAATTGGTTTTCTATTCGATTCAATTCAAATTGGTTTTCTATTCGATTCAATTCAAATTGGTTTTCTATTCGATTCAATTCAAATTGGTTTTCTATTCGATTCAATTCAAATTGGTTTTCTATTCGATTCAATTCAAATTGGTTTTCTATTCGATTCAATTCAAATTGGTTTTCTTATCGATTCAATTCAAATTGGTTTTCTTATCGATTCAATTCAAATTGCTTTTCTATTCGATTCAATTCAAATTCCATTCAAATCAAATTCATTTCGTTTTCTATTTGAATCAAATTCATTTTCTATTCAATTGAAATCAAATTCGTTTTCTATTCAATTCAATTCAAATTGGTTTTCTTATCGATTCAATTCAAATTGGTTTTCTATTCGATTCAATTCAAATTGGTTTTCTATTCGATTCAATTCAAATTGGTTTTCTATTCGATTCAATTCAAATTGGTTTTCTATTCGATTCAATTCAAATTCCATTCAAATCAAATTCATTTTGAAATCACTTTTCAATATTCATTTTGAAATCACTTTTCAATATTCATTTTGAAATCACTTTTCAATATTCATTTTGAAATCACTTTTCAATATTCATTTTAAAATGAATAAATCGATATAAATATCATTCGCGTCAAAATGGCGTCAATCTAATCAACAAGGCTTCATATATTTCTATTTTCAAATATTCTATTTCAAATATTTCTATTTCCAAATATTCTATTTCAAATATTTCTATTTTCGAAAAATGAGTATTTATTTTTGTCAACACACGACTAATCTCAACGAATGAGTATTGTCCACGTGTGACTATTTTTGTTATATTATTTCGTTCAACGCATGACTAATCTCAACGGATGAGTACAGTCAACACATGAACCTTTATTTTGTAGTGATAAAGATATAAATTTTATTGTTAAAATATTTCGTTCAACACATGACTAATCTCACGAATGAGTACAGTCAACACATGAACCTTTATTTTATAGTATTCTTTATCTTCTAAATTGGAATGAGGCCCAATCAATCGCCATACAATGTTAATTATATGGATTTTCATACATCACACGTATATAATAGCATTGAAAAATAATCAACCATCAACCAAGGTGCACTACACTGTATAAGCATCAAATACAAATATCTAACGCTTATAACAGCCTGTCAATCAATCGATCGACATATTTAATCAATCAGGATGAGTGAACTTCAAATTTCATCCCAACACTCGTGTGTGGTTTCAAACAATCAAACACATATTTTATTTGTGCAGTTGGGCGATGTGTAAAATTTATCGTCCCAATCAATGTCCTTCAAATAGGTGTACATAAACAAATCGTCCGGTTTGTAAATGAATATTTATTTATTCACATTCACGTTAAAAATTATATTTTTAACGATAAAATATTTTATTTTAACACATGGATTTCTATTCTGTTCATTTATTCAATAAAATGATATTTTATTTTTCTAACTTGTTTTTAGAAAATTTCGGCGGCATAACGGCACGATACTAGAAACGGGACGAGGCCTAGCCTTATCCCCGGTCTAGTGAAGGCCCACGCCATTCACACATCAATCAAAATCACCAAACAACCAAGTTCAAATCAAATCATCTAACTAATCTATGCAACCAAACAAACAAGTCCATGGTCTGTGGACGATTGTGTCGGGTACTACTAAACACCATCTGCATCCTAGTATATATATATAACTAGAAAATGAAATTGAAAGGTGAGAAATTCTCACCAATAACTATCCAATCATCTTGACTCTTCTTTGATAGAAATCTTCATCGTTATCGCATTTTTGTCATCTTCGTTGATGTAGCCACTACATATGTAAAAATCGAATTTTTACCTCGCTATTCAATATATAAAAATCAAATTTTTATTATACTTTTCAATATATAAAAATCAAATTTTTACTACGATGTCATATAGATAAAAATTCCATTTCAAAAATATAGATTTTGCCTTTTCAAAATTATAGATTTCGCCTTTTCAAAAATATAGATTTCGCCTTTTCAAAAATATAGATTTCGCCTTTTCAAAAATATAGATTTCGCCTTTTCAAAAATATAAATTTCGCCTTTATAAAAATATCATTATAAAAATCACATTTTTATTTTGCTACACATATAAAGATGCTATTTTTAATATTTCTATCATGTAAAAATTATATTTTTACTTCTCTACATAAACAAAAATCATATTTTTACATCTTTTATATAGTAAAGATTATATTTTTAATAAAACAAAAGCATAAATCATATTATTAATCGCCAAAAAATGATTAGAATTGAAATAGAAGCTCACCGGCATTGTCAGGTGGCGGAGGAAGCTCGAGGAAGGGCCGCAACAGGTCAGGGACTGTTTTACAAAACTGGAAAATGATAAAAATGGGATTTTTATGGAGCGGAGGGGTGCTGCGCCTGTCGGAGGTTGCTGAGTTCGTCGGAGCGGTGGCTGGAGGGTGCGCTCGAGGGGGCGGAGTGCGGAAACGGTGGTGGTCGGCATGCTGGGCGGCGGGAGGGTTAGGGCGTCGCGGTTCTTTGAAGGAGGAGGGGTTTTGGGGAGGTTCTCCGGTCGGAGGAAGGAGGGGAAAGGCGGATCGAGGGGGTGGCTGCGGTCTTCGGCGCGGTGGCGCGCCAGGCTGGGCGGCGGCGATGGATCGCCCTAGGCGGCGACGGGTTTGCTTTGTTTTTTTTTTTTTTGTTTTTTTTTGAACGAAGAATGAGGGGGGGGCCAGAATATAAGGGGGAGAGAAAAAGGGGGGTTTTAATTTTTATTTTATTTAATTATTTTCACCAAAAAGCAACTTTTATTTTCGACCTCAAAACGAGGCCCACCGCCTGTCGTCCATAGCGTTTTACCCCCATCCCGAACACAATGGGATATGTATCGCAAGCTGATTCGATCGTTTCGATCGGTTTCCGTTAAAATCAACATATAACTCTATATATTGAATTTTAAACGTGCATTTCAATTTACTGGGGTCACATACTAATTCGAAAAATTACAGAAAAATATTTTCTAGCTTCGTATTGACGATACGGTCCTAACAAAACTAGTTTCATTGAATTCTGAGACCGTTGGAAAAATGGCCAATTTCCAGTCGATTAAAATCAACTGAAACTGGTCAAACGCGTTTTCCTTCGCCACGCTCGCATATTGATTCGAGAAATTATGAAATTTGAAACCTAGCAATAATTTAACACTGCAGATCCAACAAAAGTGGTTTCGTCGAAATCCGAGGTCGTTTGCAAAATGTCCATTTTTAAGGGCCTGAATTCCATAGCGACTATTCAGAATTTTCAACTGGACATATCTTTTGATTCCCGCTATGAAATTTTGATTTTTCGGATTCGTTGGAAAGATATTATCAATTAGATCCTAATGTTTTTGGTTTCACTAAAATCCGGATTGTTTTTCACCCAGTACATTCAATTGAAGTTTGAAATCGAATTATCGAACTACCGCGCCGTTTTCAATTCCTTTTATAATTATATATAATTATTTATATTCTAACGACGACGCGTATAAATATATTCGTTCGAATTATATTCAAAATAAATTTCTCGTCGATATTATTTGAAATAATCTATTTTAAATATTCAAAATTCGCTAATATTGCCAAAATAAAAATTTTAAACTGGCTCAGATTTTCCGGGTTATTACAGTGAAGATCATCGGTCTTGCACCGTCTTCATATCTTCGACTTTCACTCGTCGATCAATTATTTGAAATGAGAATTGACTCGGTCTTTTCAAATAATTCACGTATACTTAGAATTTCAAATCAATTCATTTCAATGGTTAAATTATTCGATATCACTAATTATGTTCTTTAATGTAATTTTCACGCCAAACACATTCAACCATCAAATATCACATAAACTGAGCAAATTCAGTTTATTTCCATTCCATATCGTTTATAATATTTTATCACGATTTATCGCTATTTTTATTTATTTAAAAATGGCCAATTCAATCAAACGACGCTTCCGGCCATAACGCGGCCGTTGTGCTATTTTTCTTCAGATTTGATTTACACATATCTGAAAATCTAACCGTTGGATCATCACAAATTTTATATCATTAGAAAGATCTTTTCAAAACGAATCCAATGGTTTCAGTTTTAGGAAAATCCGACGGTCAGATCTCCCGCACCAATCGTTTGAAGTTACGATTTCAAAATACGAACTACAGCGTCGTTATTCGATTTATTTTAATTATATTATATATATATAAATATAATCGATTTTGGCGCAGTTTTTCTTCAGATTTGAATTAAACACTCCAGACAATCCAACCGTTGGATCTTTATAAAGTTGGTGTCGTTGGAAAGATATTTCCAAGGCGAACCCAACGGCTGCGGTTTCGGGAAAATCCGATGGTCGGATCTCCCGCACTAATCGTTTGAAATCACGGTTTCAAAACATGAACTGCAGCTTCGTTATTCAATATATTATATATATATATATATATTTCCTTCTTCGATTTCAAAACCATATCCACTTTATATATTTGATAAAAATACTATTTTTATCATCAACAATATTTATTCAACACATCACCATTTTTAACGAGTCGTTCACATGATAAAAATGATATTTTTATCATAAAAAACATTTATTCAATGCATGAATATTTTTAACACTTCATATTCACAATAAAAAGGTAGATTTTATTGTTCAATCTATGTATTCAACACATGAACGTTTTCGATTTCACACATACGATAAAAATATAAATTTTATCGTTCTAGTCCTTTATTCAACACATGAATATTTTCTATAGTTTATATATATAATAAAAATGTGATTTTTATTGTAAAACAATTTATTTCAAAACACGATTATTTTATATCGCCTATACATAAGGTAAAAATGTTATTTTTGGTGTTAAAACAATTTATTAAAAATACTAATATTTTATATAGCCTATATATATAATAAAATTGTGATTTTTATTTTAAAACAATTTATTTCACACATGAACTTCATTCAACACATGAATTTCTATTCAAGACATGAATATAGTTTCAACACATGAAAATAATTTTAACACATGAATATTATTGAAAATTTCGGCAGCATAAAGGCATGGTAGTTAAAACCGGCACCGTCCCTAGTACGGTTCCTCGCTCTACCTTAAAACCTCGCGGTTTTTTACAATGGGGATTTTCAATATCTAGTTCGCACACAAGCGAATTTTCCCATATACTAATCCTATTGGGATTTCAACCACAATCAATCATTTCAATTCAACCATTCATGATATTCACCAAATTTCACATCAACCAATAACCCAAACAATATCACAACCAATATATATCGTCCATGGTCTGTGGACGAGGGGAGTGTGTGTGTGTATATATATATATATATATATATACATATATATATATTCGTGTAAAAATATATTTCAATTTCATTTCACTTTATTTCAACGCAAATATTATTTTTACAACGCATATATAACTTATATATCGAACATACAACTTATACAACGCTTATACATGAAGTGTACAACGCTTATATAACTCATACATCGACTATATAATTTATACATCGTTGTTTTCCATATCGTTTATAAATTAGAAATCTCACATTGGGTTCCACTCCACCAAAAATAGCAGAAGGCTCAAAAAAATATGCGGTCTCTTCTAGAATGTAAAAGACGTCCACACGAGTCCACTGTCTCTTGTTTCACTGGATTTCGACTACATAGCAAAAAGATATGATTTTTATTGTAAAATCATAAACCGTAGCGCTTTAAAGTGCTATTAAAACAGTTTTAATATTATCAGCCGTTACCTTTCAGTGTGGTTCGAAACTAGGTTTCAGTTTTTCTCGTTATCCGTAGCACGAGCTGACAATCGGGCGGTGCCACCTTGGAGTGCTTGGAGAGGCGCCCCGATCGACTGTGGTGATGGCTGACTCGAAGCACGGTGGAGGGAGGAACCAGGGCGCGAACGACTGATGTTTGAGGAGGGGCAAGGCTTATACGGATTTGAAGAGGGGACATCAATCTTCAAAAAGTTCCAAAGGAGGGTATGGTTTCGTCGAGAGATGGAAGAGAAAAAGAGGAGGGAAGAACGGGATGATTTCCGCTGTCGGGGTTCAGGGCATCGGGGAAGAAGCGGGGAGAGAGAAAAAGTGAGGGCCAATCATATTTTTTTTATTTATATATTTTTAAATTTCTAAAATACCCCTTATCTCCTACGAACTCCAATCCAAACCCAACGACTGTCGTCCCTAGCTAAATACCCCCATTCCGAACACAATGGGATATGTTTCGAAGGCCCATTCGAATGTTTCAGTGAGTTATCCTTCAAATTAAAATATAAAACATTCAATATTTGATTTGAACGTACATTTCAATTTGCCGGGGCCACATACTGATTCTAAAAATTCCAGAAAAATAAATCTAGCTATGTTTTGACGATACGGTCCCAACAAAACTAGTTTCGTCGAATTCTGAGACCGTTTGAATAATGGCCTTTTTCTGGTCGATCCAATTTAACAGAAATTCACCAAACACATTTTCTTTTGCCACGCTCACATACTAACTTCAAAAATTATGAAATTTGAAACCTAGCAATAATTTGACATCCCAGATCCAACAAAAGTGGTTTCGTCGAATTCCGAGGTCATTTGCAAAATGTCTATTTTCACGGGTTATATAAATTCTATAGCGACCTTTCTGAATATTCATTTGGCCATAACTTTTGACTCCCGCTATGAAACTTCGATTTTTCAGATTCGTTCGAAAGATATTCACTAACGGATTTAAATATTTTTGGTTTCACTAAAATCCATTTTATTTTGCACCCGGGATAGTCAGTCAAAGTTTGAATTCAATTTTTGAAACTACCGCGCCATTTCAAGCCATGTATATAATTCAAAATAATTATATTTATTTTCAAACGTCGATTCAAACACACTTTTCGTCGTTATTATTTAAAATATTTATTTTAAATATTTAAAATCCACTAAATTAGCCAAATTAAAAATTTTAAACTGGCTCAGATTTTCCGGGTTGTTACACACAAACCACTATGGTCACTGACTCTGGCAACCTCTTTATGGGAAAAGTTTTCCCAAAAGAAAGAAAATATCACTGTAAACATCTCTACCAATTTGCAGTTTACAAAGTCAGTCAAGTTGATTATTTACTACTCACAACTCTATAACAAACCATTCATGGATATTATACAAGTCCTTATGGACCGTAATCAAATTCAGCCAAATAATCATACCTTCACTCATAGATTCCTATAGAATCACAAATCACCATGGTACTAAGGTTTTCAATAGTACAAACAGTTCAATACTGGAAGGACAAAAAAAGGACACTAATTATAAAGAATTTACCTGGCAAAACACTGATCCTAAACTAAAATTATTTCAGGAAAACCTTGCAATAGGAAGTTACCATCGACTTCATCGAAACTCTCCTCCCCGAAGTCAATAATATCATCTTGGCAAGTCAACCTTGCAACAGGTTTGAAAAGGGGTTCTGGCTCGACGAAGCGGAATCGGAGTCGAGTTCGATTTCGCTGCCGCTGCTTTGGTCGTGCGAAGTGAGAGGAGCGCGAATGAGGAAGGAAGAAGATAGAGAGAGAAGGGGCCAGTTACTAGATGTGGAACTCATGAAGGATCAGTAATTAAAAGATTAGGGGAATTTTTATTTTGAGTAACGGCTGAAATTAGTAGATGTGGAGGGAACGAAAATAATTTCCCACTTTAAATTATCTTAGCTTTTTTAACGTTAAAACCACATATTACCACATATTAATACTTGTATTTGACAACAAAGAGGGCAAAATGCTGTCTAATGGTATTGTGAATGTGCACATTTCTTGTAGTCCACATAAATCTCTACCATTTTCGTTTAGATTTCATATTTTAATTCACGATATAGAGAAAGAGATTAAAGATCGAATTTTGGAATGTTTTGGTCGTTCCTTCCGAGCGTGCCGGCGGCTTGGGAATAATGGACTACGGTTTTAGTCCAAGGGTATATATACTGTTATATAAATCAACATTTAATTCACTAATTGTCTCCTTTTCGTTCAAACTCCAAATGAGACACAACGATTGTCCCCCCAGCTAAATATCCCCATTCCGGACACAATGGGATATGTTTCGTAAGCCAATTCGACTATTTTGATTAGTTTTCATTAAAATTAAAATATAAATCAATATATATTGAATTTAAACGTACATTTTAATTTACCAGGGCCACATACTGACTCCAAAAATTACAGAAAAATTATATCTAACTAAGTTTTGACGATACGGTGCTAACAAAACTAATTTCGTTGAATTTGGAGATCGTTTGAAAAATGGTCATTTTCTAATCGATTAAATTTAAGGTTGCTTTTGTCTCTCGTCCCTATAAAAGTTTAAAATACAAGCCACATCCTCCCCAAAGTTTATATTCGAACTCGGTCCCTCTTTTTAGCTGCCGCTCTAATTTTTGGCTCACTTCCTCCTTCTCGTCTAGGCACTTCCGCCTTTTACCCATTTTAACCAAAAATAAATGCGCCAGTGACTAAAAAAATTTCAAAAAATAGGAAATATTCCCAGAAGCATTCGCAAGGAAAAAAATTGCATGCTTCTGTGCAACTATTGCCAATAGTAGCATATATACATGCATATATTCATATAGTTTTTTTATGTTGAAAATCTGGACCAATATGCACATACATGTATGCAACTATTACCAATAGTCGCATACATATATGCATACAAAGTTGAACTGAGATGCATGTGTTACGAATGATTGCATACATGAATGCAACTATTCTGTATATATGCATGCATGTGTGCAACAAATTTAAAAGGGACGACAGCTTCTGAATATGCGCACGAATGCATGCAGGTATTCTATACTGGAGCATAAATGTGTGCAATAATATCTAAAAACGGCGAATGCTCGAAAAAACAGGTCAAATTTGAATACATGCACAAAAGGATGCATATAATGCTGTTTAGCTGCATACATGTATGCATTTGTACTGCAGTTGGACACAACGCTGAAATATAAGCATGAATGTATGCAACTATGTACGAATATGTGCATCTTTTGATGAGGAAACTTGTTGTTTCGCTGTTTTTGGGTTTTGACGTGGTTTTTGATTGTTTTAACGCACGAATTTTTTGGCGTGTATGTTTTTTATTTAATGAATTTTTGTTATTTTTTTGTATTTTTTTAAGGAATTTTCAAAAAATAGGGACTTAATTTACATGAAAAGTTTGATCGGATGTGAGCCTAATTAAGTTTCGTTTTAGGGATGTGTGCCTAATTTTCACTAAATTTAAACTGAATTCACAAAACACGTTTAAATTTACTGAGCTCACATATTAATTCCAAAGATTATGAAATTTGGAATCTAACAATAATTTGACATTCTGGATCCAACAAAAGTGGTTTCGTCGAAAATGGAGATCGTTTGAAAAATGACTATTTTTAAGGGCTGTATATTATATTAAAAAATATATAAATTTCATATCGAATATTACAAATTTTAAACTGGACATAACTTTCAACTTATATTATGAAATATGAATTTTTCACATTCGTTAGAAAGATATAATTAAATGGATTCAAATGTTTCTTGTTTTACTGAAATCCGGTTTAATTTGAATTCTGTACATTAATTTGAAATTTAAAATCGAATTTTCAAACTACCGCGTCATTTCAGGCTCGTTTTATAATTAAAATAAATTTATACGTTCTAATTTTGATTTAATAAATTTTTAGTCGTTATTATTTAAAATAAATCATTTTAAATATTAAAAATCCGTTAAAATAGCTAAAATAAAAATTTTAAATTGGTTCTGAAATTCCAGGTTATTACAATCTTCCCCGCTTAAAATCTTTTCGTCCTCGAAAAGGAACGGAGCTGAAAGTTGTTTAACTAACCAACTCAACTTTCATTTTGGCTTTCATTCTTCAATTTTTCAGTTTCTAAGAATTTTCTAATTTCTCAAAAATTTGGCTAACACCCTAAATTTTCGAAAAATTTCATCATAACCCCCTTTGTACGGGCTGATCGGTAAAACCGCAACTTGCCTTACAAGGACCTTATCAATCCAAAAGAAAAAGAAAAATCCAAGCGGCTCATAAAATCATCAAAACCCAAGAAATACAGTAAATATGTACCTATTTGTCGGGCATGCAATTTTATTCCTCTTCTTAGCTTCCATGTTATGACCTGTTCACACGTATATATGTACATGTATGCAATTTCAATCAATTTTCAATTCAGTTCAGTACTTGATTCAATTTGGCTAAATTTACCTTTTATTCACATATGGGTTTTATCATTCCAATATTTTTAATTAGTTGAACTACTAATTACACCACACAATCAGCAATCAATTAGTGAATTAAATTTTCGAATGCATAACTTTGATATGTATGTGTGTATATATATATATTCAAAAATCATATTTTTAGTGCTAAATCACAACAGTAAACTCTAACTAAGTTTTGGTTCTCACACCAGTCAATTGGAAATATATAGATATCCCAGTTTCAAAACTCGAACATAAATTCTGAGGATGCTCGAGTTATCATCAGAATCATCTCCAGGCGACTAGAGTGTGATTCTATATCTACCCAGTATATTTGAGACTTCCTATACACATGGATCAGACGTGTATTAAAAATCTCCTTATACCCGATAGTCCAAAATCAATTTAAAATAAAATAATCAAATACGTATAATAAGATAAAATTTTCAAAATTAAGTTTTTTTATATAAAATAGCACTCTTCGAACTCATTCTAGGGCATTACAAACCCTATCTCTAACTAATTATTCTTATAGGATATTACTAATCCTATCTCTGATGAATTCTTTCGTTTGGTTCTAATGTGCCTTGTTTTCGAGCTCTGTAAACCAAAGCTCTGATACTAAAATGAAACGACCCAAACTCGCACTTACCGGAAAGCTCGATTGAGTTGAGAACATGACAAATCAGAACACACTAGCAATGCCTTAGGATCCCCCGCAGTGAACCTTAGGTTAGCCGCATGGCCGGTCATCCGTCGATGATTAGTTATACCATAAACTATATGTTAGCCGGTTTGTCGAACCTCCAAAATGGTCAGTACGTCGATACACATGTCTGTTTTCGACCATATGAGCCTCTAGGGACTCAAATCATATCCGAGGTACCTCGCTTTCCAACAATAAAGTTTTCCAAAATCCACATAAGCAAACAGTCTGGGCTCCATACCATGACGTTACTTGTAGCTAGAAACTAACATATGTCTATTTCCATACGTTCCTCATCCTGTTTCTGGTTCATACCGGGGTGTGAAGCTCGTGAATTAACGCTACACAAAACTATGCTAATTAAAGTTGTGCTTCGATCATCAACCACAAGACTCTGCTTTTCAACAAAAGCCTTGATCCATGCAACTCATCATGCCACACTGTTAATCGATATCGTACCACTGATTCCCACCAATATATAAGCTCTAAGCTCGTACGCCTCAGAGAAGGGTGTTAAGCAAGAGAATAAATTCTTCGCCACCAAACAGGTATATATTTAGCAAAGATCAACGAATACAGTATACAGGAATACAATGTCAGACACACTATCCATTTGCAAGTTCGTTCTGGGTCTGAATGAAAATATAGGCACCTTATTCCTTGTCCCGTATGTCCAATACTGGAGAGAGGCCCTTGCATATCCGGTCGATCACCAAGAACGTCTGGACGATCACCACTTATTACCTCGTCCTGGGTGTATAGCCCAATCAAGACATCCGTAATCATCCAAACGATGCGAAGATATCTGGTCTTCAACCACCGTCTTCATCATCGAATTTTAATCGTTGTATTAATTATTTAGAATGGGTTAAACCGGTCTTTCCGAATAACTCGTGTATTTTAAAATCAAAAATCAAGTGCTATAAAAACACATCATACGCCTCATTCCAATCCAAAATATTCTTTTATTCAAATATTCACATCTTTAGGGAAAGGTTCCCATTAATTTCATCAAAGATAAATTCTTTTAAATTTATTCTTTAATCTTCCTTTTTGATATCAATTCAAAAGATTTGATTTTATCCTTTCACAATTCTAAACCAAATTAAGGTTTATCAACTAGTCGGGATTAGCGAACTTTACCGAAGTTGTAACACCCCGTATTTTCTGTGAATGTTAAAATAACGAATTAAAGAATACTTAATTTTAAAAGTGGAAATTAAGGAAAGCAGGTTACGCCATTGCGTTCGTCTTGGATTTCTGCTTGGAATAGAGTCCGAGTTTGCGTAAATCGGACAACGTATGAAGAAGTTATAAGCCGTAGAAGTTTGTATACGCACAAGGAAGTGTATATATATACACAAAATCATCTCCAGAACCAAAATAAATCAAAAATGAGTGAGTAGGAAAGATCTTGTTCAAATGGTGTCGACCCCTCTTAAGGGGGGTCGACATAGGTGTCGACCCCCCTTTAGGGGGGAAGACATAGGTGTCGACTCCCCTTAAGGGGGGTAGACCCCTTCCGAGATCCAATTCTTGTGACGATTTCTGTAGTTCTGAGCGGATGTGGCCTTCTCTGATTGGCTCGGTGACGAATTCTGATGTATTAGGGCTTATGTGTCATACTGTGATTGGCTGAGTGACACATCTCTTTGGTTTGGATGGCTCTGATCTCTCCTAGACTGATCTAAAGGCTAGAATTAATCCTAGACTTCTATATAATCAACTCAAACCCTAAACCTAAAACACATAAACACATTCTATGAAGCCGTCATGCTGTCTCTCTCTGAACTAGCGTAGCCTCCGTCTTCTTAAGACTAGAATATCTTCTTCAACTAGAAATCAATTAGAAGAACATCAATAGTCTACATCAAAGGAATAGCTTAACAAATTCAGAAATCAGATTCCAGAATACAAGAACTATTCTTTTTCTGTAAGTTCAATTATATTTTAGATTTAAATATATAAAAGTCATGACTTGAAATAAATCGAATCTAGAACTGTGCCTAATTGTGATTCTGATTCATGTTTATCCTTGTGACAAATCTGAAATTAACTATGCCTATGGGACTATTGTGATTTATACAATTGGACCTATCATATTATATATTAATTTGGTGATTCTTTTATGTTATGTACATGTTCATAAGCTAAGTCATGTTCATATATGCTTATATGTTTAGATCTACATGCTTGCTTTTATGTTATGTACATGTTCATAAACTAAGTCATGTTCATATATGCTTATATGTTTAGATCTACATGCTTACATGTTTAGATCCAAGTTAATACATATGTTTAAGATCTATGTAAATTCCTATTCATATGCTTAAGATCTATGTTAATGGTATCTGACTCAAGTACAAGTTCACATTGATATGCTTGATTAAGTTTATATTGTTCATGAAAAATTTGTATTACACATGCTTAGTTAGATTCATATTATTTTGTGCTGTTGGAATGCTACATGTTCCTTTCTTTTCCCTTTTGTTTATGAGTTAGGCTAATTTGCGAGCCTAACGTTCTATGTAAATTATGCAAACGAATAATGGGGGGAAACGTTGGGGTAAAGCATTAAATTACATGATAATGTCATAGATTGACTCATAATCATGTAAATGATTAATAGCATGAAATGGTATAATTTGTATACCATTAATTATGAACATAATTTAAATAGTAAATGTGACATGACAACACTTGTGGATAATTTACATATAAACTTGACATAAATGACGAATATGTAAATTAAATAAAGGATGAACATGCCTAACCCGAGGTTAGATTGAGTTGTGGTGTGAAATTGCCCGGAACCGCCCGGCACATCCAGTAGCCGCAACAACACCTATCTAATGTGAGAGGTAAGTGCATCATGCCCAAGGAAAACCTGAGGTTAGACTGAGTTGTGGTGTAAAACTGTCCGGAACCGCCCTGCACATCCAGTAACCACAACAACACAGATCTAATGTGAGAGTTTGGTGCATTAATAAATCAACTAATGCTAATGAACAAGACATGCTAAGAATGGCAGGGTTAAGTTAACTAAGGCAACACTTAACTAATATATAACATGATGTATGATAGGGTTAAGTAACACAAGAGGACAACATTTAACCAATATAACATGATGAATGAGTGGGGTTAAGTTAATAGAAAACACTTAACCAATACAACATGATGTGTCGGTAGGTTAAGTTAACATGAATGGACAACACTTAACCAATATTACATGAACGAAGTGGATAGGGTTAAGGCAAGCTTAACCAATAATACGTATTGACTTGATCAGTAGGAGGGTTAAGTACATCTCTTGTAGGTGGGTAATATTAGTATATATAGGCCCACAAACTTAACTGTTAATAAACATGCTTGAATCGGTGGGAGGGTTAAGTACATCTCGTGTAGGTGGGTAATATTTGTATATATAAGCCCACAAATTTAACCAGTACGAAACCCTAGTAACGGGGACCCATTTCAGCAGTAACCCACATAGATGTATCATGGTACCCTGAACTAGGCAGGGTGGGGCACGATTACTGGGCTGATTATAAGCGGTCAAAATAGCGGCAAGGTGTACGTCAGTGTAGGTTCCAACCATTTACGGGCATGCACGTACTACGGAGTGGGAAAAAAGTAGGCACTGGGTACCAGTAGTTATACACTGTGCATCTTGAATCGTGTCGGGTTGCTATCATAAGGATTAATACACCTTATGGTGGGACAAGCACAGGGTATTTACACGCAAGAATGGGCCGATTGACACAGACACATGGAACATTAATACAAGTAGGGAGTCGATCGATAGGGTAGTAAGGGTACATCTAACATCTTCATGGCAATTAGGCTGAATCAGGTAAGATCCTCATACTAGATGTACACCTGAAGGCTACCACAATTTCGGGGATTGGGATCACATTGTAATATTACCATTTTATACAGATTACTAGTTGGTACATTGGTCAGGCGGTGCAAAGATATAGAAATCAGGATAACAGGGTAGTAGCGAAGCAGAGAAAGAGTAGAAGTGCATTCAGTTTACCTTGCCTTATCTTGTCTTAAGTTATCTTGTTTTATGGTATTGTCCTATTTTCAGTTTATTCATGTCATGATCCTTTATCTTGTTTACATGTTGAAAAATCACTGGACTTACCAGACTTATGTATGACCTGTTTTCTTTCGTCTTCTTTTCTTCCGTTTCCCCCCCCCCCCAAGTAGTCAGGGAGAGAATAACTCAGCTTAGTTTGGACCGTTTCTCTTTCCAAGCTCGGAGATTCTGTGATGTATGGCTTGGAACCTCTTATCTTTGGCTATGGCTGTGATTGCACTTTAATTTGGGGACTTATGCTACTTTGCTATGTTTTATGCTTCTTATATACTTGGAAGTTTTTGAATCAAGACAGAAGTTTTATGTAATAATTTTAAGTATGATTGAGTCAATTGTTGTAAAAGCTTGACTGAACTACGTTGCTTATAAAATGTCTTTATTTTCTGCTGCTTTATTTGTTTGTCTTGTAATTTATCTACATCTCTTACCTATAATGCTTCACTGAAGTTAATGCATTCCCTTTGTGAGTGACCTTGACGGAGGTGGGGTGTTTACACTTGGTATCAGAGCTGAAGGTTACCGGATCAGATAAATGATTTGAAAAATTATTTTCAAGACGGTTTTAAAAGAAGCATCTTCTAAAGAAAAGTTTTGTTTTAAAGGCATATTCCCCAAAGCCATATGCACTATATTTTGATCCTCTGTTTGAATCCTTGTTTTCCTTCTTTACTGAGTCTCCGGGGCTCCTGGCTTTCTGGGAGGTAACCTCATCGCGGCATGGTTCCATAGACTTGATGAGACTACGACACCTGTCAATGGGCGAAGAAGTGCCCAACTTCCATATAGCCCCAGTAATTTCACCTGCGACTAATTTTCTTTCAAGCTTTGTAGGGTTTTCCGTGCGATAGAGGCAGCTTTCAAGAGACTTGTCAACAAGCCACACAAGGATAGCAAAGATGAGAATGAGGGAGTTTGGCTAAGGAGCACAACCCAAGGATGAGAAACTCATGGATATGGACTTGGTTCACAAAGGAGGAAAGAATAGAAAAATCTAAGACAAGAGGAAGTGTCGTTATTATGGTATAACGGGTCATATAATTAAGGACAAGGGCAAGAAAAAAGGACAGGATTTTCATGAGGGCAAGTGCATGCTCTCACCGCCAGCATACCTGAGAGAGATGTAGTAAAGTTTCTGTTGAAAAAGTCTAGTTTTTTCTTTTTGATCATCATGTTAGTCCTCTTTTTTGATTTTAGTGCTTCACGTTTGTTTATATCTGCTTCCATAGTTGAGTCTCTGCACCTTAGTGCTTGTATAGTAGAAGATCCCATTATTGTCTCAAATCCAATTGGTGGTTCGGCTCATTTATCTTTGGTTTGTGAGGATTTGAAAATAGCTATATTAAGTATTGAGTTTAAGTGTAATGCTTATGTTTTTTTGGTTTCATGGGCTATGGGTTGATTCTAGGCATGGATTGGTTGGCTAGTAATTGTGAAAGGAGGGTAGTTAGACTTTTGACTTGCCTCAGGAATACCCTCGAGATTTCATGCAATCCTAAGGGATCAATTTGGCTTAGCTACCTAGAATCACTTGATGCATCTATCGATGATTTGCGATCCGTTGGAGTAGTCCATGAGTACGTAGATGTTTTTGATTAGGTTAGGGGTTTGTCCTATAAAATGCGAGATAGACTTCCGCATATATCTAGTTGACAATGCAAAGCCATTTGCATTACCTGTACGATACATGAATCCAAGGGAAAGAAAGGGCTCAGCAAGCAAGTTAAAGAGTTGCTTGGGAAGGGGTTTATTTGGCGAAGTATTTTTGAATGGGGTGCTCCAGTAGTGTTTGCTACTAAGGTGGATGGTTCTCTTCGCTTATGCGTGGATTTTAGAGAATTAAACAAGATGACTAAGACAAATAGGCACCCACTTCCAAGAATAGATGATTTGTTTGACCATCTTGTAGGTGCGTCTGTTTTCGCCCAACTAGATTTGGCTATAGGATTTCATCAGCTAAGGGTAGCTGAGGATAGTATAGACAATACTGCTTTTAGAACCCCTAACGGTTTCTTTGAGTAGCTCGTCATGCCTTTCGGTTTGACGAATGCACCGGCTTATTTTGTTAACCTGATAAGTAGGGTGTTTAGGGAGTACCTTAATAAGTTGTAGTGGTCTTCGTGGACGATATCTTGATTTTCTCAAAGAACGAGGGAAAACATGCTTTGCATTTAAGAGAAGTCATGGATACACTTCGAGCACATCAACTTAAGGCGAAGTTCTCTAAAATGTCATTTTGTAGAGAAGAAGTAAAGTTTCTAGACATGTGGTATCCAAAGAAGGGATAGCAGTAAATCCCGCAAAAGTTGTTGCGGTGCAAGACTGGAAGGTCCCAAGGAATGCAACAGAAGTAAGAAGCTTTCTTGGACTAGCGGGCTAATATAGGAAGTTCATTAAGAACTTTGCGAAGGTATTAGCCCCACCTACTAGATTAATGAAGAAGAATCTAACCTTTGCTCGGGATATTGGTTGTGATGTCGCTTTCCAACAATCAAAGAGGGCTCTTACAACGGCCCCAGTTTTGACTTTTACCTTACCGTAGTAAAAGGCTTACGGTATACACAGACGCATGCGACACGGGACTAGGTGCCATTTTGATGTAAGGTCGTAGAGGATGCCTTAAGAAGAAAAGGTTAACTTCAAGTCCTCTTTATGTGAAAAGGAAAAGTTCAGAATACATATCAAACTTTGATTTTAAAACATTCGGTTACGTTTGTAGTCGGCATCGCTAGGAGTAAGACCTACGCTTTTGAATTAAAAGGGGACTTCTCAAAGAAAAGACTCTCAAATAGCTGACGCAATGGATAAATTAAGTAGAGAAGAGACCTCTAGTCACCTTAATAAATAAGCTTGCAAGAAGCCATGAGTACGCGGTTATGTTTGAGCACCACTTATCATTCTCTGACAGAAAGGGTGAATAGAATTTTGGAAGACCTTTTGAGGAAATGTTAGCATGACACGGCAGAAGTTGTAGTGCCAAGTATACTAGAAGAAGAAAAGGTGGAACGAGAGGCGACAGTGAAATGATTTCCAATGCATATTCTGGAAATAGAAATTAAGAAGCTACACAATCGTGAAGTTAAGACAGTCAGAGCAATATAGAGTGAAGCTCAAGAAGATGCGACTTAGAAGACTGAAGACTAGATACGCGCATCATGCCCTTTTTGAGGGTATATCCTTGATCTCTCTTTTTCTGTAAAGTTTATTTTCTAGTCTTTATCTTTTAAGTATATCCTCTCAGTCCTATCCTTGATCCTTAGGTAGAAGCTAATGGATGTAAACATGTGTTTGAGACATGTTATGTTTGGTGATGCAAGTGGATGTAAGTGTTTACTAGTGGTTGCTCGTGGATGCATATACACACACACTAGGCACTAGATCGACTCCGTCACTTCCATATTTCATATGCATGAGTGAATTTATATATATATATATATATATATATATGGATTGAAACTTGATGTGTTATCATATGGATGTTGCATTTGTATGAATGATTGAGCAATCATGTAGAAGTTATAAAGTACGATTAGGAATAATTGCATACATGATGGCCTCATAGCACTGACATAATTCGCATTAAGGAGGTCAACTGAATCAGTAAACCGCCTGATTTTGCATTAGATAAGGGCATGTACACACACTATGCATATGATCATGAAATCATTAGAAATCTTTTTAAGGACAATGGATGCCTGTTATTGATAGTTGAGTAGATGGATGTTGGATGTTAGGATACATTCTTCTTTACTTAGAGATTTCGGGGACGAAATCCTTTAAAGGAGGGGAGAATGTAACACCCCGTATTTTCTGTGAATGTTAAAATAAAGAATTAAAGAAAAATTAATTTTAAAAGTGAGAATTAAGGGAAACAGGTTAGGCCATTGCGTTCTCTCGGAATTCTGCTTGGGATAGAGTCCGAGTTTGCGTAAATCGGACAATGTATGAAGAAGTTATAAGCCGTAGAAGTTTGTATATGCGCAAGGAGGTATATATATATATATATATATATATATATATATACACACACACACACACACAAAATCATCTCCAGAACCAAAATAAGTCAAAAACGAGTGAGTGGGAAAGATCCCTCTCAAATGGTGTTGACCCCTCTAAAGGGGGGTCGACATAGGTGTCGACCCCCCTTAAGGGGGGTAGACCCCTTCCGAGATCCAATTCCTGTGACGATTTCTGTAGTTCTAAGCAGATGTGGCCTTCTCTGATTGGCCCGGTGACGAATTCTGATGTATTAGAGCTTATGTGTCGTACTGTGATTGGCTGAGTGACACATCTCTTTGTTTTGAATGGCTCTGATTTCTCCTAGACTGATCTAAAGTCTAGAATTAATCCTAGACTTATATATAATCAACTCAAACCCTAAACCTAAAACACATAAACACATTCTATGAAGCCGTCACACTGTCTCTCTCTGAACTAGCGTAGCCTCTGTCTTCTTAAAACTAGAATATCTTCTTCAACTAGAAATCAATTAGAAGAACATCAATAGTCTACATCAAAGGAATAGCTTAGCAAATTCAGAAATCAGAATCCAGAATACAAGAACTGTTCTTTTTCTGTAAGTTCAGTTATATTTCAGATTTAAATATATAAAAGTCATGACTTGAAATAAATCGAATCTAGAACTGTGCCTAATTGTGATTCTGATTCATGTTTATCCTTGTGACAAATCTGAATTTACTATGCCTATGGGACTATTGTGATTTATACAATTGGACCTATCATATTGTATATTAATTTGGTGATGCTTTTATGTTATGTTATGTGCATGTTCATAAGCTAAGTCATGTTCATATATGCATATATGTTTAGATCTACATGCTTGCTTTTATGTTATGTTATTTACATGTTCATAAACTAAGTCATGTTCATATATGCTTATACGTTTAGATCTACGTGCTTACATGTTTAGATCCAAGTTAATACATATGTTTAAGATCTACGTAAATTCCTGTTCATATGCTTAAGATCTATGTTAATTGGATCTAACTCAAGTACAAGTTCACATTGATATGCTTGATTAAGTTTATATTATTCACGAAAAATTTGTATTACACATGCTTAGTAAGATTCATATTATTTTGTGCTGTTGGAATGCCACATGTTCCTTTCTTTTCCCTTTTGTTTATGAGTTAGGCTAATTTGCGAGCTTATCGTTCTATGTAAATTATGCGAGCGAATAACGGGGGGAAACGTTGGGGTAAAACATTAAATTACATGCTAATGACATAGATTGGCTCATAATCATGTAAATGATTAATAGCATGAAATGGAATAATTTGTATACCATTAATTATGAACATAATTTAAATAGTAAATGTGACATGACAACACTTGTGGATAATTTACATATAAACTTAACATAAATGACGAATATGTAAATTAAATAAAGTATGAACATGCCTAACCCGAGGTTAGATTGAGTTGTGGTGTAAAACTGCCCGGAACTGCCCGGCACATCCAGTAACCGCAACAACACGTATCTAATATGAGAGGTTAGTGCATCATGCCCAAGAAAAACCCTTGATTAGATTGAGTTGTGGTGTAAAACTGCCCGGAACTGCCCGGCACATCCAGTAACCACAACAACACAGATCTAATGTGAGAGGTTGGTGCATTAATAAATCAACTAATGCTAATGAACAAGACATGCTAAGAATGGCAGGGTTAAGTTAACTAAGGAAACACTTAACTAATATATAACATGATGTATGATAGGGTTAAGTAACACAAGAGGACAACACTTAACCAATATAACATGATGAATGAGTGGGGTTAAGTTAATAGAAAACACTTAACCAATACAACATGATGTGTCGGTAGGTTAAGTTAACTTGAATGGACAACACTTAACCAATATTACATGAACGAAGCAGATAGGGTTAAGGCAAGCTTAACCAATAATACATATTGAGTTGATCAGTAGAAGGGTTAAGTACATCTCGTGTAGGTGGGTAATATTAGTATATATAGGCCCACAAACTTAACCATTAATAAAAATGCTTGAATTGGTGGGAGGGTTAAGTACATCTCGTGTAGGTGGGTAATATTTGTATATATAGGCCCACAAACTTAACCAGTAGGAAACCCTAGTAACAGTGACCCATTTCAGCAGTAACCCACATAGATGTATCATGGTACCCTGAACTAGGCAGGGTGGGGCACGATTACTGGGCTGATTATAAGCGGTCAAAATAGCGGCAAGGTGTACGTCAGTGTAGGTTCCAACGGTTTACGGGCATGCACGTACTACGGAGTGGGAAAAAAGTAGGCACTGGGTACCAGTAGTTATACACTGTGCATCTTGAATCGTGTCGGGTTGCTATCATAAGGATTAATACACCTTATGGTGGGACAAGCACAGGGTATTTACACGCAAGAGAGGGCCGATTGACACAGACACATGGAACATTAATACAAGTAGGGAGCCGATCGATAGGGTAGTAAGGGTACATCTAACATCTTCATGGAAATTAGGCTGATTGAGGTAAGATCCTCATGCTAGATGTACACCTGAAGGCTACCACAATTGCGGGGATTGGGATCACATTGTAATATTATCATTTTATACAGATTGCTAGTTGGGACGCTAGTTAGGTGGTGCAGAGATATAGAAATCAGGATAATAGGGTAGTAGCGAAGTAGAGAAAGAGTAGAAGCGCATTCAGTTTACCTTGCCTTATCTTGTATTAAGTTATCTTGTTTTATGGTATTGTCCTATTTTCAGTTTATCATGTCATGATCCTTTATCTTGTTTACATGCCGAAAAATCACTTGAGTTACCAGACTTATGTCTTACCTGTTTTATTTCGTCTTCTTTTCTTCCGTCCCCCCCGGTAGTCAGGGAGGGAGTAGCTCAGCTTAGTTTGGACCGTTTCTCTTTCCAAGCTCGGAGATTCTATGATGTATGGCTTGGAACCTCTTATCTTTGGCTATGGATGTGATTGCACTTTAATTTGGGGACTTATGCTACTTTTCTATGTTT
The DNA here is from genome assembly GCA_030737875.1 of Allium sativum. NCBI lineage: Eukaryota > Viridiplantae > Streptophyta > Magnoliopsida > Asparagales > Amaryllidaceae > Allium > Allium sativum. Next base: position 218,898,027 of record CM060925.1, read on the forward strand.
TATGCTTCTTATATACTTGGAAGTTTTTGAATCAAGACAGAAGTTTTATGTAATACTTTTAAGTATGATTGAGTCAATTGTTGTAAAAGCTTGACTGAACTACATTGCTTATAAAATGACTTTATTTTCCGCTGCTTTATTTGTCTGTCTTGTAATTTATCTGCATCTCTTACCTATAACGCTTCACTAAAGTTAATGCATTCCCTTTGTGAGTGACATTAATGAACGTGGGGTGTTTCAGAAGTAATCATTTATTTATCAATCCCAATCCCAACCAATTCATCCCATGGAGAAAAACTGGTAATACTCCATATCTGACACCCACGGTGTCATCGGTAAATTTAATTACCATTTCACGTTTAACTCTAATTAAAGATTTAACTATCGCCTGGAGTAAAACTAGTGGTACTCCATTCTCGATCATTTCATGCATTCGATAATTTTAATTATCTCATTCCCATTTCAATTTAATTAAAGATTCATTAAAACTCCGCTTAGTTTTAATCTTCGAAAATCATTATTTAATGATTATTCAAATTTAGGAAATAAATCCTTTCTTTACTGGATTAAAGAACAAGTGTCATTTAAAACACAGTTCACGATAAATCCAAAGTCATCTTCCATCAAATGGAATCTACACGGATATCATAATAGTATATAATTGATATAAATTCTCGTATCAGAATAATAATATAAATGGAATGACGGCCAAGCCTTTTAAATTCCATATATAGTAATAGCCTTCCTTCATAGTAGCTCATTTCGATTATTACCAATCGAATTCCATTCAATTCCAATTTAATATATTAAATTGGAAAACTTTATTTTTGGAAAATTTCATTAATCCTAATTAAGACATTTATAAATTCCAAATCATATCTTCATTGTTAATTGGGTTAAAGAACGAATGTTATTTAAAACACCGTTCACGATAAACCCAAAAATCCAATTCTTTTATTTAATTACAATTAATTATTAATTAATTGGTAAACTTCTCTAAATCTTAACTTAAAGATTTATTCTTTTCTCATCTGCGTTTAAGAAAAGTGTTATTTAAGACACCATTCATGACAAACCCAAAATCCAATTTGATATCAAATACAAGGCTCTGAATAGAAATTATATCGGCTTATATTCAATATCAAATTCTAAAACCAACAAATATCGTATTAGGAATGTTGATATATATATATATATATACATATATATATATATATATATCTTCCAAATTCCTCAACAATATTCGCATAATCACGGAATCCAATATCTAAATATTCCGAAGATTGTTTCCATTCAAATCCATTCCAAATTATTAGTTGGAAAATTCTAGTTATTTTAAACCCCAATTACAAATCCATTTTATTATTTCTAAAAATAATTGGATTTTTATTCTATTTTTTAACTAGTTATTTTCGATAAAAATATATTTGTATCTTTTGAAAACTAGAATTTTTCATCCAAAATCTTTCCATATCATTTATTATGATTTTAGATAATTTTCCCATAATTTTAATCATTTTAATATCGCCATTTCGGTTGATTTCTAATAACGGCCACCGAACTGCATCCATAGCGATCTTTTTTGAATTTGATTTGGACATATCTTAAAATCTGACCTTCCAAATTTAAATATATTATATCCGATGGAATGCTCTTTTAGATACAAACCCAATGGTTCCGGTTTTAGGAGAATCCGACGGTCGAATCTCCCGTTACATCAATTTAAAGTTAGTGATCGAAATTTGCGAACGGTCGCTGCGAAGCGCGTTCTATTCTTGCCATTATATATATATATATATATATATATATATATATATAGTATATATATCATCGATTTCCATTTAAATCGTATTTTATGAATTCGTTTATAAATTCATTTTAAAAACGATTTCCACTTCCATTTCGATTTTAAATCAAAACTGAACATTCATTTATAAATTCATTTTAAAACGATTTCAGTTTCATTTCAATTTTCAAATCGAAATTGAATATTCCTTAATATATTCGTTTAAAATTCATTTTAAAATGATTTCAATTTCATTTCAATTTTCAAATTAAATTTGAACATTCCTTAATATATTCGTTTAAATTCATTTTAAAACGATTTCAATTTCATTTCAATTTTCAAATCAAAATTGAATATTCCTTAATATATTCGTTTTAAGCTCATTTTAAAACGATTTCAATTTTCAAATCAAAATTGAATATTCCTTAATATATCCGTTTTAAATTCATTTTAAAACGATTTCAATTTCATTTCAATTTTCAAATCAAAACTGAATATTCCATATCATTATAATATTAAAATGATAATATTTTCAAAATATCATATTTTAAATTCACTTTTTGATATTCATTATAAAATGAATAAAATCGACAGAAAATCCCATTCGTATTAAAATGGCGTTTAACTACTTAACACGGCTTCACATTTCACGATTTTCGTGTCCATCCAAAATCGGACATCAAAATCACATTTTGATTATTCACTGAATATTATTTTAAATTATTCGTTAATTCTAAACTGGAATCAGACTCAATCAATTACCATATAATTTCAGTTATATGGATTTCATACATCGCACGTATACAACAATAATGATAAACAGTCATTAAAAATTCATTCAACATCAAGAGTGCATTTTACAATTGTATAAGCATTAAAATAAATAAATAAATAACGCTTATACGGTCTGTCAACCCATCGATTGACATACAGCTAAACAATTGGGATTATTGTATATCAAATATCATCCCAATACCCTTGTGGGGTTTCAACCAACAAATACTGTTTATTATTTGTGTAGTTGGATGATGTGTAAAATTTATCATTCCAATCAATATCAGTTAAATGGGCGTACATAAACAAACCGTCCAACTTGTAAATGAATATTTATTTTATTTTCTTTTCATTATAATCTTTATTTATATAAATAATTTTATTTACAACCATATCAATCAATAATAGTCCCAAACACAATCCAAACAAACAATCAACCATGGTTTGTACAAAAATAGTGTCAGGAGCTACTAAGCCCCGTCTGCAACCTATTATAATAACTGTAAAATAATTTGGGTGAGAGAGAGTTCTCACGTTGGTTTCCACTCCGCCAGTCTTTAATTGATGAATTCAGTATAGTTTGGATTCGAATTTACCTGAAATTCTAACGTGCTCCGTTTCTATCCCAGTTAGTTTCATTGTGCAGTTCTCGTCGTTACGATTCCAATGCTTCCCGTTTCATCAAATTCTGACATTGTTTGAACAAGTTATAGGCGTTTAAACCTTGATTACTTTAATAATTAATTAAATAAATAATTTACTTAACCATCATTAACACTAATTAAACTTGTGTTTAATATCCCAGCCTCATTCTGCTTCATGGAGCAATTCAAAAAAAAAACTTCGAATTTAGCTTGCGCGCGATCCCCTAGGCCGTCGGAACTCCATCCGAGCACCTTCTTCTTACCAGCTTGGGGTGCGCCTCCACTGCCGACAACAGCAGCGGACTCGGCCATCGGATTGCGACCCAAAATCCGTTCGAAAACCACACATTGAGTACCCAGATACGAACTAGACACATCCCTAGATCCAATCATCACCGTATGAAACTGAAGTCCACATTAATCTCTACCATTTTCGTTTAGATTTCATATTTTAATTCACAATATAGAGAAAGAGATTAAAGATCGAATTTTGGAATGTTTTGGCCGTTCCTTCTGAGGGTGGAGGCAGCTTGGGAATAATGGACTAAGGTTTTAGTCCAAGGGTATATATACTATTATATAAATTAATATTTAATTCACTAATTGTCTCCTTTTCGTCCAAACTTCAAATGAGACCCAATGACTATCGCTCCTAGCTAAATACCCTCATTCCGGACACAATGGGATATGTTTCGTAAGCCAATTTGACTGTTTTGTTCAGTTTTCACCAAAATTAGAGTATAAATCAATATATATTGAATTTAAACGTACATTTTAATTTACCGGAGCCACATACTGACTCCAAAAATTACAGAAAAATTATATCTAACTAAATTTTGACGATACGGTCCTAACAAAACTAATTTCATCGAATTTGGAGATCGTTTGAAAAATAACCATTTTCTAGTCGATTAAATTTAAGAGTTCGTTTGTCACAGGTCCCTATTAAGTTTCAAAATTAGGCTCACATCCGGTGCTAGACTTATTATAAATTAGGTCCCTATTTTTCGAAAAAATCATGAAAAAAATATTTAAAAAATAAGAAATCACGAAAATTCATTATTAAATTAAACACATACACGGCAAAAAATTCATGCGTTAAAACATTCAAAAACCACATCAAAACCCAAAATAACACAAAAACGGCGAAACAACAGGTTTTTGCATCAAAAGACGCACCTATTCGTAAATAGTCGCATACATTCATGCTTATATTTCAGTTTTGCGCAAAACTGCACTATAAATGCATACATGTATGCATCTAAACAGCATTATACGCATCCTTTTATGCATATATTCAAATATGGCCTGTTTTTTCAAGCATTCACCGTTTTCAGACATTGTTTCACACATTTATGCTCTTGTACATGCATGCATTCATGCGCATATTCAGAAGCTGTCGTCCCTTTTAAATTTGTTGCACACATGCATGCATAAATACAGAACAGTTGCATTCATTTATGTAACTTTCCGTAACACATGAATCTCAGTTCAACTTTGTATGCATACATGTATGCAGTTATTTGCTAATAGTTGCATACATGTATGCATATATTGGTCCAGATTTTCAACAGAAAACGCTGGAAAAATATATGCATACATGTATGCTACTATAGGCAATAGTTGCATAGAAGTATGCAACTATTTTTTGTTTTTTCCATGGACTCCTGTGGACATTTTCAGAATTTAGAATTTTTTATTTTTAACCTCAGAGCGCCTTTTTTTGGGTCAAAAAATGGAAAAGGAGGAAGTGGCACAGACAGAAGGCGGAAGGGAGGAAATATTTTGGGTGGCAACTAAAAAGAGGGACCAGATTTGTATATAAAGTTTGGGAGGAACGTGGCGTGGATTTTGAACTTAAATAGGGACGTTAGCCTAATTTTCACTAAATTTAAACTAGACTGACAAAACACTTTTAAATTTACTGCGCTTACATATTAATTCCAAAAATTATGAAATTTAGAATCTAACAATAATTTGACATTCTGGATCCAACAAAAGTGGTTTCGTCTAAAACGGAGGTCATTTGCAAAATGATTATTTTTAAGGGCTATATATTATATTGAAAAATATATAAATTCCATAACGACTATTTCAAATTTTAAACTGGACATAACTTTCAATTTATGTTATGAAATCTGAATTTTTCATATTCATTAGAAAGATATAATTAAACAAATTCAAATGTTTCTTATTTTACTGAAATCCGATTTAATTTGAATTTTGTACATTCATTTGAAATTTAAAATCGAATTTTCAAACTACCACGCCATTTCAGGCTTGTTTTATAATTAAGATAAATTTATACATTCCAACTTCGATTTAAGTAAATTTTTAGTCGTTATTATTTAAAATAAATCATTTTAAATATTTAAAATCCATAAAAATAGCTAAAATAAAAATTTTAAATTGGCTCTGAAATTCCGGGTTGTTACAATTAAATTTCGATATCTTAATTCAAAAGGATTTGACTTCCCATTTATATTTCAGTTCGATTCAACAGTTCGATTTCAAACAATTAGATTTAATAATTCGATTCAAATAATTGAATTTCAATTCTAATTCTCACTTTGAATTATTCGTTTATAAAAATCTCGAGTTCACAATTCAATTATTACTATTTAAAGTAAATATCAAAGATGGATAAACAATTCAATTTCGATAAATTTAGTTCATATTCAATTCAGTTTTTAACATCAGTTATCCATATTTACGAATTCTTTAAAATTAAATTTCAAATTTCAAAGCTCAAAAGTTCAAATTCAAAGGAAATCGATTAATAATATCATTTATATTGTCTTAAAACAATATTCCAAATTTCAGGATTAAAAACAATTTTTATTTAACCAATAGGTGTCCGTATATAATTTTCTATCCTATGGCCAAGTAATACTTAAAATTTAATTTTAGTATTTTGGGAAAGGATTTATATCATTTCAATCCAAATCAAGGTCATAGGTATTTATCATTTCAACCTACGTTCTTAATTCATTTAATGATTAACCCGGGTTTAATCGACGCTTGTAACATCTAAGGTAAATGATTGGGATTAATTAACATAAACAACGGTCATATCAAAGTCATGGTGAATAACAGATAAATTCACACAACAAGCATCAATATATCAAATCTAAACCATACATCACATCAATACATACAAACAGTTCAATATCGTATAAATTTGCTAATTATCAGATGTTAGATTTTAAACTGACAATTAAATGACGAATTTTATCTTAATAGTAAAATTTAATATAAAAGTCAAATTAAACTACACGATCGATGTGAATCAATATAAATATGCAAATAAAACTAATAAACATCAATCAAGACAATCATATCATGACATGATATTAATTTAACTAATATAAGAATACTTTAGTTAGGTGTGAGTGAGTTTAATCACTCACCTTTGGTTCTGAACGTGTTTGAAATCCAAAATAAGCCCCAAAATTTAACTGTCTCAGAATTAGTCCAAGCCAGTAAGATCGCGAAGAGCTCGTCGATATGATTCTAACGTAATAAACTGCGTGTCAATTGAAGCTCGTATGAAAAAGTTACAAGTGTTAACGTGATTGAAATTTAAATAAAACAAAAAAACGAAAATGGGACCAAAAATAAGAAAAAACATGCCACGTAAGCACCTTCGTTCACCCTCTTACAGGTTTCTTCATCCCGCACTTCTTCAGCAAAACGAATGAACCCAAAACCCATGAATCCCCCATATGACATTTCACCTCGATCCAATGCACCCTCTAGATGCGCTACCTCAAGACCTTCCACTACCCCACGCGTGGCCCCACTCGGTGGTGCCTCTAGCCCGCAATCAACCTAAAACCGCGAGCCCTTCCTACTATAATTCTGGCGAATTGTGCAACCTTTAATATCAATCAACCATATAGATTGAAAAATCTCACGAAGATCTACACTTTTTATTTTAGAACTACTCATTTTCGTTGATCGGATTGAAAGAAATAAGGGAGGAAAGATTTGAAGCTCATGGCCATTGAAATTAAAGGGAGGCGGCTAATTATTTTAGGGTTTTGAAAATGTTATTTTAATATTAAATTCATCGTTTTGCGTGTATTTAAGCCAAAATTTGGACTGAGTCCAAATCAGGCCCACTTATTGCCTAACAATAGGTTTTGACGTCTTCTAAACACAATGGAATATGTTTCAAAGCCCAATTCATAAGTCTTTAGAGGTTTCTCATAAACTTGATTATTTAATTAAATTATACACGTAAATTCCAACACGATTTAAATTCTTGCGATCAAATGATAACTCCGTTGGCTACGAAATTTTAGATTTTTCAATAATCTAAAATTCCCGATCCACTAAAATTTATTTCACCGAATTCCGAGATTGTTTCCAAAATGAAAATTTTGACCAGTTAATTAATATAATAAAATATTCATTTTTGTTTACTCACCTTTAAATCAAATTCAAAGGTTTATAACTTCTATTCAAATCAAAATAAGATTTAGATAAATTTATAAATCAATTATTGTTTATTGTGAACAAACTTCAATATTTACGAATTCAAATTTTAGTTCATACCTTAACAATATGCGACATAAATCATTAATTTTAATATTTATAACAATTTTGTTCAAAAACATATTAAATTTAATATTTTAAATTATCGCAAAATCTTGGGATGTTACACTCTCCCCCACTTAAAACTTTTCATCCTCGAAAAGGCGTAGTAAGAAATTTTCAATTTATATGTTAAATCATATAATTTCTAATTTAACTTAGAAACAATTACTTATAAAAAGTTTAATATAGAATTGAAAAATTAAATTATCACAAAATTTCTAAGTCTTAAATTCACGAAAAATTTCGGCAGAGTCTCCTTTGTACGGTTAGGTCTGGAAAACAATAATATATATAATATCACAAATATACATCTCATCTCAGTGATGAGGCATCACAAAACTAGGGAAATAATATATAATGCCAAAATACGATATATAATTTGATGTACGTACCTTTCATTTGCATTATTAGCGACTTAACTTATTTTTAAGCAAGAAAAAGCAATTTTTATGCGCCAATAGCTCCAAAGCAAGCAATTTGCCTTCAGTACCTATTATAACACTCAACAACCAAATAAAACACACACACACACACACACACACACACACACACACACACATATATATATATATATATATATATATATATATATATATATATATCCATATATCTACAATAAATATATATGAAATGGAAATTATAGTAACAAATAAAACATCCAACGATCAAAATCATATAAATAAGCAAAACAACAAATTTTCAATGTTAATATATTATTTAGACGATCCATTTGGTTCATTCCAATTGTATAAATTTCATATTTTTCTAATGTCAATATTACAAATTAAATTTTCTTATTATAGGCATAATCTGTTTCGTATATGTTTATAATTCAGTTATTCCAAATTTCAACTTATTCTAATCGACAAATTGTTATTTAGCTTATCATGTTTAAACAGAATAAACACATAATCACAGACAGAAAACAACAGCGGAATAAAATTTTATACATATTAGCCAGCTTATACAATCCAACGTATATCTAAACTTGAAGCATATATAGTTATAACTCTATTTTCGTAGTTTGTTTCATGCTACTTTTTTTTACTTGAAGTGAATTTAGTAAATGATTACCTACCCGAGGAGTAGTGACTATATAGTGAGGCGTTCATCTATTATGGTAATATAATCTTCATGCCACTAACTGCAATGCTTTAACGTTCCATTACCTTGCTTTTGTGTTAACCAAATAATAACCGGAGAATAGTTTACATTTTATATATCAAAAATGTTTGTAAACACTATAAAAAATGTCAAAGCCGTATTGTCTCTCAGTTAGTATTAACCAAAAGATAGTTTAGAAGTGTGGACATACATAAGTTCAGGAAGCTTCCAATGGGAACATATGAAAAATGAAGGCTAAAAATACAATAGCAAATTTAAATTCTAAATTAAATCCAACTTCCCATGTTTCATTAAACAATTCTTTCAGGAAAATATAAAAACTAAACATTTCAACATTATATAAATTGACTTGCAGAAGTGAACAGACAAGACCAACAAAAAAATACATGACAGCGTGTGAAATTGGAATATGAACCAAAGAATCAAGCAACCGTTCAGATATATACACACTAACCCAAACATATCAAAAGATTTTCCAAACCGTAAGAAACTATTTTCTACTAAACACTCAATTCTAAACAGCAAGAAACTAAACCAAACACCAAATTTTAAATAGTTAAAATACTTAAACAAAATTAATCGTGAGGCAAAACTCACATTAGACAGTGGTTGATTCATGAGGAGAAAAGCAGCGGCTTCGATTTGTTGGTGCGATCTTGTGGGTGGTGAACAACTACAAGCTCTGGTTTCTAGTGTTCTTTGATGGTGGCGGATGTAGACGGTGAATGATTTGATAGGCTCACTTGTATTAAGGAGAACGACGCAACAACACTCTTTTTTCTTCTTTTTTCTGTCTCTTGTGTTTTTTAGAAGAGGGGAGGCAATAGATTAGGATTTTAGGAAGAAGATGGTGACTTACCAAGAGAAATGGGGATTTACAAAGGAGATGAAGATTTGCAGAGAGAGAACTAGGTTTAGGAGAGAGAAGAGGGATTATAATTTATGTTTAGAAAGAGAAACAAGGGGAATACGTGGTTCCTTTTTTTTGAAATAAAATGAATGGTTGAGAGGAAAGTGAGAAAGAGGAAAAATTTAAGAGCGTAGGAACATGAAAAAAATGACTGTATGGTACGTGATTTAAGGTAGATAGAAAAATAAGTGGAAAAAAATAAAGACGGGAAGACTACAGGCCATATTTTTGAAATTAGATGCATGAAAATAAGATAAAGAAATTATTGTGTGATTAACGATGAAATTGAGTGGAGAGAAAATACTCATAAATTTTCCTAAGATGTCTCTTCTAATTAGATTACGTTACACATATATTAAATTGATTGAGTAGGCATGACATGTAAATCTAATCTATTATTTATTTTCCTCAATTAAAAACAGTTTACAGATAAAATGGTAAACGTTGGACATATGTTATTTTGACAGTGTTGGGAGTTTTTTTTCATTAATTTTTCGGTTTTGAATGTAACAAGAGAAGCAAAATATATATATGGAGATTTTTTGTTGTTTTAGGAAAAATAATAATGTGAAATAAGGGGAAAAGGAAAAACAAGGAGATGGAAATAAATTTTAGGAATGACAATAAGTACATGACATAAGATGCATAAATAGAATGAAGGGAAAGAAGTTAATACAATGAAGAGAAGTAAATTAATATAAAAATGGAAAGAAATGAATGCATTATTCACTTTGGAAATTAATAAATATATTATGGAATTTGTAATTTAATGATTGACCTAATTTATTTAAATTAAACTAAACACACGCAACTCAAAATCTAATTCGAAGTTAAAGTTTTTAAGTCTCATGTCAAAAATGTTTCTATATCGTTTACAACTATTATTCAATGACCGTAAAATATTATTTTAGAATTTTGAATTTATTATCTTTGTAAAATTATACTTATGTTTAAAAATAAAAATGTATATTTTGTTATTATAAATGTTAACATTAATTTTCATTAACTGCGATAGTTAAAACGTACATTACATATCGTTGACACTTTGTTTTGTTATAATTCTTCCTATACAAAACTAAAATGGAAGCAAACACAAATTTATTTTCAGTTATCACATTAATTCCTATATTGAACCTTTAAATAAAATCAAGGATTCAACTATTGAATTTTATCGATAATAACTTAAAGTTGGTTATTCAAAATGCACATACAAATTGATAATTTTCATCATTATCAATCACAATTTAACAAATTATAAATTGTTGTTTATCACAAATAAATATTTAAACAATTCATTAATAACATCATAAATTTTATTTAAAATCCATTTTAAATTCAATTATTAAATTTAATTCAATAGCTTAAATGGTCGAAATTTTAAGGGATGTTACAGACTCCCCACTTAGAACTTTTCGTCCTCGAAAAGGAATGAAGGAACTAGTAATTAAACAATACTCCATTCATATGCCTATCATTTTCGATTGCTTGGTCAAATACAAAAATTTTCTTTCAATTAGTATTGGTAACCCAATCACTCTAGTGCGGACTTTTGATTTGACTTCTTGATTAGAAACTACCATTTTATTTACATTTATGCGAATAGAATGGTTTTCGCATATTGACACATTATAGTTCATTAATTTTTTTTAGTTATACCAATTGTATTTAATTCAAGTGTCTTCGATTTATATACAAAATTAAAGTTTATAAAAAATTCTTTGAAGAAAAATTCCTTTATATATAAAAAATACCTTATATCAAAAATAGTTTTTTGATAACTCGACAATTCCACAAGTTTATCATTGTTCTTCAAGAATCTGGTAATGCGTTGATCAAGAGCAAAAATAGAAATCTTGAAGTACTAAGTAAACTCGTTTCAACATCCAGTCAAAATACTAAAAAAAACATTAAAATAGGTAAAAGAAGCACCATCCAATAAACCAACCCATGAAACTTATTCATGAATCGCAGATACACAATGGTTACGCCTGGGTCCCCCAGGAAGCATCCATAACCGTAGGAAATCCTTTCCCTGCGAATTTCGTCATGAACAATCAATGAGATGAATCAATAGAACAGAATAACCTGAGATCATCATGGAACGTAGCCCCTAAGGTTGCTCTATCACTAGGTCGAGAGGACAAAGTGTCGCGGCCATAGGCGGCTAGGCAATCACTACCTTACGTATTTCGCCATAACACCTCAAAACAATCGCATGGACCGCAGTCTACATGTAACGACCCAACTTTCGAACACCTCAGAAGTTGTATCATTATATAAGAATAAAAGATAGATAGAAGATAAACTACAGAAAACATCAGAATTTCACAGCGGAACTTGATCATAACATAACAACCCAAAATATTACATATCATAAGTCAAGTACATTAGAGTACTTCATACATATGGATACATTTCATCACAAATTACATACTTAACATTGTGATTCTAACTTGCAGATAATTATACATAACATTATGGTTAAAACACTTGTAGATAATTATACATAGATAAGCCAACATTTCATATCCTTCCCATCCAGCTACTCCAAAAGTAAATGAAGACCTGGATCACTTGTCTATTCATAAATAGTGTTATGAATACCCAAGAGTTTAAAGGAAAACACAGAAAAATAAACTCTGGGTTAGTCGGGGTCTAGTGTGAGTAAACGATTTTAAAACGAGATAAGAAATAAAATCATACTCATAAGACCACGCCGTAAGTACGGAGCAGGTTTTTCACCTTATGAGAATCAAAACAGTTTGTATAATTTAAACAGATATTATGATAATGTCTAGGGTTTTCACAATAATTTAGAATCTAGTAGAAATGCTTTCATCTCACATTCTACGTATATATTATACAAACAAAACCGTTTATCGCTTATGGTAAATGGATTTCCAACTATGACAAGGTATGGAACCACCTTCCGATAGTGTATCTCTAGAGAGGAATACACTGGGTTCAACAAGAACTTCTTGTAACCCGACCACACATGACCGACCACTCATTTCTCTTGAGTGTATCGAATGTATATCACCAATGGTTGTGTACGGCAACCATTTCCCAAATGGGACATCATCGATAAAATAAGAACAAAAGGAATATCTCTAGATAGATGATGATACATCCTAATGGGAGCTAACCACATAGCCATGCTGCCTACCCGATTTTTGTCATTTCCTGGTTGTGAAGCTTGAAGTTGAACTTTCCCTGACACACGCTTTTTATTTGCTTTGAACGTCACATCGTCAAACCCGCTAATTTACTAATTGACTTCTTCAAAAATATATTACAAGTATAAAGCAAGAGAAACGAATTCCACTGCCGCTCATAACTACGTTTGAAAAGATCAATGTACGTGATTAGTTTAGGAGTACTCTGTCAGACGTTCATCCTTACAAGTTGCCTTGGGACTGGACAAACCGAAGACATTATTTCATAAACCCATCTTAGGAAATTTCTACCTAGGATTTATAAAACAATTCTTGTATATCACCGTCTTTTATTATCCTTGATAATCTTCGACTTGCAACGTAGAAATTGAATTAAAGTGGAATGCTTATTCCGGTCTCTTCGAATCGATATACGTAATGTCTTTTATAACTGGTATTAAATTTTCAACTTAACATGCTTTTAATTTCAGTTTACACATCTTTTAAAATTTAACAAATAAAGCATGTGCGTCGCACACGGTATTTTACATCGTTTGTTATCTAGTTTATACGATGTTTAACATCTCTGTTCTTTTTGTAAACTATCTTCTTACTTCTAGTTTATCATAAATAAATGAAATTTATAATTTATATAAACTATTTTTTTATTTAAAAATTTCAAATCCGTCAACTTCCTATAGTCGAGCTCTGCACTTTGTGTTTCTGTTATTTCCTTCCTTTCACTTGTCTACGATCTTTTAAATAAAACTTCTCATTTTATCTAATTTTCATTCTTCTTTATTTTTCTATTTTTAAATTAAACTATTTTTAATTTAAAAACTTGTTCAAAAATTTAGTTTGAAAAGGGTTTGACCAAAGTGCCAAGTACCAGGTTTGAAAACTGCGGTGTGCGCATGGAAAATCTGCTCTAGATCGCAGCAGCTCGTTCCCGATCATTTGCCTTTCCTTTGCCAAATTCCCAAATGCCAAGCCTTCCAGTCACCGTGCCCCATGCCCTGACCACCGATAACTACCTGTGCCCGATCATCTTACCAATCCTGACTGTTAAAACTCGATCCAAGAATCTCCCCCAGCCCAACGCCTCAGGCCACTGGAACCTACCCCACTTCGGCCACCTACTGGCGATGACCCCCGCCACCATTCTTCCCTGGCGCGCAACCCTCTGTTGACGTCAGTGAGGTGCAGTTCGAACCCAAAATCGAGGACCCATAACAGAAAAAAAACACTTCGATCCATACAAACTCCATTTATACACTTTAGAAAAATTTTAGGATATTTTTCCTATCCCCTATGGATCATCACGCACCCATATACGAATTCCCAGAGTTTATTATCATCTAGATCACCCATACTAGCTATGAACACCATTTTCGACTAAACCATCCTTTCTCATTATTTCCTTTATTAAAAATCCTGAGGATTGTTTCAAAAATCATGTTTTCCTACCCCGATCACGTTTGTATACCTGAGATTAAAAACTAGAATGGTCGAAAAATCTTGTTTGAATTCTTCTTACAGTAGCTATATGAAAACAGTACATATGAACTATATATATAGTTTAAACTTGTAAAACATTGTGTGCATACTTGGATGAATTGTTTGTGTGTAGAACACAAGTCTTATCTTACATCATAACTATGAAGAATATCATCAAAAGAGACCAATGTGTGCACATAGTTTTAACAGGGGAAAACCTTCTATGTTTATTTCAACAGACAAGGCTTTGCTACAAAATTTCAATGTCACTTAGAAGTTTAATATCCATTTCCACGAATTCATTAGAACAACGATATACAGCAACATAGAATGTTACTCAGTGTAGTTAACAGGAGTGTTCAAGGTGGATTTGATCATACAATATATATTCAACAGTAAAACTTAATCAATACAAACGTACACAAACTCTTATCAACTTGCATGTTTTATAAAAGTAAATATAGTGAGGTTTACTCACAATAATGCCTTGGTTGTTGTGCTTTAAAGTTTCCCGATTTTCCCTTTTTAGTTAGCTCGAAATAAAGTGATTCAAAAGAGAGAAAGTAACGGCCTATTTATAGGCATAAACTAGAAATAAAACAATTGTTTTCTTTTACTTCTTAAATTAGAAAATTCCCTTTTTATCTCTGATCAAAACATGCGCAGGTGTTCAGACTAAAAACAGAGAATGTCTTTCCCTTTTTGATGGTAAGTTTTGTTGAGAAAACCTGCTCAAGAAATGGTAGATGTCTTTATATCCACTATTGTTTCTTAAGCTTGACAAAACCAATAAATTCTATGGTACTTTAGTATCAGTAACTTGCTATAAACTTTTTCATACGTAGATGAATGAAACAATAGGAAGTTTCCCCTTTTAGATCTTTTGGCAATACACTTTACACACATTAAAAAGCCATAACTAAATTCTAAAGTCTACATTTAAGTACACTTTGCATTAAATGTTTTTCCCTGAGCAAGACAAGAGAATGATAGCAATTACTTCCATCAATCTTCTTAAAATACTAAAGTGTTTTAGCAACAAATCACTTGTCATGTTGTTCTTGTCCTTCTCTCTTCTACATGAAGTATTTTGCTAACAAAAACTACCAAACTTATTTTGTTTTCAGCTGAAAAATCTTTGGTCCTTGCGCAAAGACTTGGCTGGGTTTATGCCTTTAAAAAAATTAAAGGATTAACTAAAATTTAGCTAGAGAAATGTAGGTGTACATGTGTGATGATATTCTCCACTTACTATTTAAATTTGTTCTTTAACACATTGGATTTTCCAAAGTATTTAGCTAAGTGTTTAGCTACACTTGATAATGCATACAAAAGAAATGGAAAATTCTCATATGTAATGTATTAGTGTGTAAACAAAGTTAAATCACTATTTTTACACAAATGGGATTTAATCTCACTAACTAAATTAGTTTGAATGAAATAAATTTATTTATGGGTTTAAAGATATTAGTCTAAAACCCCGAGACATTACAATCTACCCTCCTTAAAAAAAATTCGTCCTCGAAATTTGTAAACCATACATATACATCAAGCCAAAAGTGATATGTCATAAACCATCATATTAGTTACTACAGATAATACGATAAGTGTTATACCCAACTAGTTCGAGTTATAGTCATAGTGCGATAACAAGTGCTGTACTCGACTAGCTCGAGTTATAGTCAGATAAAAGCCCTATATACAAACATAACATACCCTCCTACTCGGAGTCATCGCTACTAATCTCGATAACGTCATCCATTTCATCATCAGAGATATTGATGACCTCGACTACATCGTCATCTTCATCCACATCCTCATCGTCTGATATGTAAATCACTTCCACTTCCTCGTCTTCCTCATCATCTGATATGCAAATGACCTCAATAGGTGAAGGCGGGTACAACATCATGTCTAGATAAACAAAGTCCTCCGTAAACTCCTGATAGCCTCCCGCAGCATGGTACTCCAACAAGACATGGATATACTGCACCCATGCTGCAGTCAACTGACCATCTGGCTCGATGGGTAGAGTCTCTACTATTGGATCTGCCTGCATGAGTTTCCGGTACAACCTGATCATCCTCTTCTGGCTCTTCTTCTTCTTCTTCCATTTCTTCCTCCTCCTCCATCTCTTTGTTCTCATCTATCTCCTCTAATCCCATAACTGAGTCATCATCATCATTGCTACTGTCGTCTCCCTCTCCACCATCATAATCCATCTGCTGGCCCCATCCATCCTCTACATCCTCCTGGTCCTCAGAAAAATCTACGCTCTCCTCCTCCTCCATAGGCTCTGGTTGTCCTATGATGGGCTCATCTGAATCCATATCTCTACCCTCATCATCTCGGGGCGGTACTATCTCAGTCCTATCGCTAGAACCTACTAACTCATGAATACAGACACTGTCACGGAGTCTCAATATCTGTATGGGGGTCAATCTCTTCCTAGCAGTCCTCTTGAATAGGGGTGTCATATGATAATAAGGAATAGATTATCAGAAAGTGAAAACAAACTGTAAAAAGTTCATAAGCCCTAAGAATACTGAATCCTCAATAACACATGCTGATAAAATGAAAAATCCGTAATATCATTTCTAACATAGGGTAACATCCAAAACGATACATATGATAACACCCAACATACGATAATATCTGATTAAACATACAATAAACTGACACTTAGTCTATAACAAAGTTTGGATAAAACTCCTTGACGTGCTTCTCCGTCTCCCAAGTACAGTCATTTGGATTCTCGCTCCATTGTATTTTAAGTAGCTTCACAATCTTGCTCCGGAGTCGCTTCTTTTCTTTACCAATTACATAGACTGGATATCAAATCACAGTTATGTCTGGTTCAATCTCGAGATCTTCCTGAACGGATGGTCCCAAAATCAAAGACGGGTCGTGAACACACTTCCGAAGATGGGATACGTGAAAAACATTGTGAATCCCTGCCATCCTTTCTGGTAATTCTACTTGATAGCCTTGTGATCCAATCTTCTCAATAACACGGAAAAGTCCTACAAATCGTGGAGCTAACTTCCCTGTTTTTTCAAATCTGATCGTTCTTTCACCTAGGTGCAATCTTCACAAACACTAGATACTCAACAGAAAAATTTAGATCCCTTCGCCTTTTGTCTGCATAACTCTTCTATCGGTCCTGGGCTTGTTTCATCCTACTCTTAACTAACTCAACCTTCTCTGTTGCCTCTTGGATCATATCTGGACCGAGAACAAGTTTATTACCGGACTCAACCCAACAAGTTGGTGATCTGTATGGTCTTCCATAGAGAGCTTCGTAAGGTGCCATACCTATACTGGCTTGTAAACTATTGTTGTAGGAGAATTCTATTAGATATAAGTGATCTTCCCATGATCCTCCAAAGTCAAGAATACATTCTCTCAACAGGTCTTCTAAAATTTGGTTCACCCTCTCCGTTTGGCCGTCCGTTTGAGGATGGTAAGCCGTGCTCAAATTCAGCTTAGTACCCAAAGTTGTTTGAAGCGCTTCCCAGGATTTACTAGTAAAAATGGGATCTCTGTCGCTTACAATACTTACTGGGACTCCATGTATTCATATAATCTCTTTCATAAAAAATTCGGCTAGCGAAGCTGCAGTTCGAGTCGGTTTCACTGCAATGAAATGTGCATTCTTTGTTAGTCGATCTACGATAACCCGAACTCCTTCATATCCCCTTCTAGTCTTGGGTAACCCATCGATAAAATCCATTGATATCATTTCCCATTTCCAACTGGGAATCTCCAATGGTTGCAGTAATCCTGCTGTTTTCTGGTGATCACCTTTGATTTGCTGACAGTTCAAACAATTATTTATATAAGTCACAATGTCCTTCTTCATTCCAGACCACTAAAATACGCGCTTCATGTCTTTATACATCTTCTGAACTCCTAGGTGAATACTCAACTTTGATTCATGACATTCGGTTAACACTTCTTGCCTTAGTCCATCAATATCAGGAACACACAGTCTCCCATTTATCCTGAGAACACCCTGATTATCCAACTTAAAATATAACTCCTCTTTCTTCATAACTCCTTGAATTGATTTTTCCAGAATAGTATCTCTTCTTTGGTTTCCAATTATCCTTCTTTGGAGCGTCGGAGTAACTTCTAAAAGAGATAAGAATGCATTTCTGCTCAGAGCGTCTGCCACTACATTAGCTTTACCTGGCGTATAGATAATATCCAGGTCATATGCTGCAAGGAATTCTAACCACCTTTGTTGCCTTAGATTTAGATCTTTCTGAGTGAACAGATACTTCAATGGCTTGTGGTCTGTAAAAAGCTCGAACTTCTCTCCTAACAGATAATGTCTCCACATCTTCAATGCAAAGATGACTGCCAAAAGTTCTAGATCATGTGTGGCATAATTCTTCTCATGTAGTTTCAATTGTTTACTAGCATAAGCAATTACATGTCTATTCTGCATTAAGACTATGCCAAGTCCGACTCCACAAGTGTCTGTATATACTGTGAATCCACTCTCTCCATTGGGAACAGCTAGAACTGGTGCTTCTATTAACTTCCCTTTTAATTCCTTAAAAGCCACTTCACATTTCGGAGTCCAAATAAATTTCTCACCCTTCTTAGTCAACTTAGTTAGATGAGAGGATATCTTAGAATAATCCTGGAAAACCTCCTGTAGTATCCTGCCAATCCTAAGAAACTACGAACTTCTGTCGGCGTTCGGGGTTGTTTCCATTCTTGCACTATTTCCACTTTGATTGGGTCCACAGAGATACCATCTCCATTTACAATAAGCCCCAAGAATCTTACTTCAGATCGCCAGAAATGGTATTTTGAAAACTTCGCCTTTAATACATTCTCCCTTAGAGTTTCTAATACTACTCTAAGATAATATCGGTGTTCTTCTTCAGTTTTTGAATAAATCAGAATATCATCAATAAAAATTAGGACAAACTTGTTTAGAATTTTCCTAAAGACACGGTTCATCAAGTCAACAAAATATGTCGGTACGTTGGTTAGTCCAAATGGCATTACTAACCATTCATAAAAGAAATCCGGTCCTCTGAAGGTAGTTAAAGGAATATTATCTTCAGAAATTCTTAACTGGTGGAAACCTGTTGCTAAATCCATCTGTGAAAATACGGTAGCTCCATTTAATTAATCGAAAGATCGCCTATCCTGGGTAAAGGATGTTTATTTCTAATGGTCACCTTGTTCAACTCTCTATAGTCAACACATAATCTCAGTGACCCATCAGATTTTACCACAAAAACTACTGCTGAACCCCAACTTGAAAAACTTGGTTTGATTAAGCCTTTAGCTAATAAATTTTGAGTCTGCTCCTCAAGTTATTTAACTTCTCTTGGTGCCATTCGTCGTTTCGGTTGAACTAAAGATCTTGCATTTGGGATTAAATCAATTTGTAATTCTATTTCGCGATGAGGAGGTAAACTAGTAACCTCTTCAAATATGTCGGAGAAATCTCTGACTATTTCTACAGTCTCCAGATTTTCTTGTGTTGTTTCCAAAGCATACAAGAAACTACACGTATGAATATCGGATTTCCCACATGGTATCCTAACTTTGCTTCCAATATTAGTTATCAGAGTTACGATTTCTTTGTCTCATTTTATCTTAGCTTGGAATTTACTCAACCAGTCTAAACCGAGTATGAAATTAAATCTCTTAAAATCCAAAACATAGAAATCGAAAAGAAAGAAATGTGAAAGGTATAAGAGGGCTATGTTACCGCAAAACATTCTTAATTCCGTCTTTCCGCCAATGGGATTAGATACGCAAATCGGATTTGGGGAAATTCTTGGGGTAAGTTGAAATTTTCCTATGGTTCCAGATGAAATGAAAATATATGAGGTGCCATTATCAAATAAAACATGAACATCAATTCCATTGAAATTTAATGTACCTTCTAGAACTCCCTTCCCTTTCACGTCTTGAGAAGTTGATGCTTCATTCTTAATAGTATAGACATTGGTTTGTTGTGCCCTCTTCATAAGCGGACAATCCTTGATCAGGTGCCCAGGCTGATGACAATTGTAGCATAGACTCTTCATAACCATGGCATTTCCAGGTCCTTGCTGTTGTTGATGCTGTTGGGGTTGATGCTGAGTCTGACGCTGAGGTTGACGCTAAGGTTGACGCTGAGGTTGTTGTTGAGGCTGTTGTGGGGTTTTCACTGCTGGCTTCTTACAAAACCTAGCAATGTGTCGCTTTTCTTTACAGTTGTGGCACATTGTATCCTTGAAATGTTCTTTAGCCTCCTCTCCGATTTCTCCTTTTTCCTTTCCAATTTGGATTAAATTTCCTCTTAAGGGTATTTTCTCCACTGGCTTCTCCTGTTTGTGCCTTTGCTACAGGCTTCTTCGTATCCAGTGCTTCATAATGAATTGCCATGTCTACTAAGTCAACAAATGTACTTTTTAGATGCCCAATCATCTTTACTTGCAAATTATCCTTCAAACCTGCTATGAACATCTCATTTTTCTTAAGTGACGTATTGATCAGTTCTGGCCCAAAACAGGATAGTGCATTAAACTTATTCTTGTAATCTGCTATCGACATGTTTCCTTGCTTAAGATCTGTGAAATCCCGGTACATCCTTGTTTCGCCTGCTGCTGGAAGAAATTGTGCTTCGAACTCTACCTTGAATTTTTCCCAAGTAAAGTCGTCTTCTGGAACGTTCGTTGTCTGTGCGTCCCACCAGATTGCAGCAGCTCCTCGAAGTTGCCACGAAGCCAAAAGATGTTTCTTTTCATCATTCAAATTCAGTCCTTTGAAAATCCTCTCGCATGATCTCAACCACGCTTGAACTTCAATGAACGATTCAGTTCCTTTGAAAACCTTCCCTCCTAGAGTGTTATACTCCTTGCAGATAGTTGAAATTTTTTCCCTTGGTTGAACTGGGATAAATTCTTCCATAGTTTCTACTTGATTCGGGTTGGTGGCATGTCCATTGGTAGTGGTGGTTCCACTAGATCGACCACTTCGTCCACAGTTACTCATACTTAATCACCTGAATATACCAGGTTGAAAATCAAAACTTGATTGGATGGCAAATTAATTAATCATATAACTTAAGTCAATCCCTCCTAAGTATGTATCTATATTATATATAATAATATCAAATTTCAAATACGCTCTCTCAATACTCAACCAAAGCCTAGGTATACAGTAACCTAAGCTCTGATACCAACTGTAATAGCCCGGCGATTTCGGTAGGCTTTGCAACCACCCCTCAACCCCCCCCCCCCAAGCAGTAGGCTAACCTCCCACTGTGGCCTACAGAGGTACCCCAACTCCATGCTTTACGGCCAGCCTCTCGACTCGACCAACCCGCTATATTGCAGGACCTGTAGGGGTAAGAGTCTCCCGTTCGCCACCAAACTGCAAAGCGAAAATCCCCTATCAGACGTACCAGTTAAGCAACATGGACTGGTGTGAGAAAACGATTTTAAAACAAGATAAGAAATAAAATCATACTCATAAGACCATGCCATAAGTACGGAACGGGTTTTTTACCTTATGTGAATCAAAACAGTTTGTATAATTTAAATAGATATTATGATAATGTCTAAGGTTTTCACAATAATTTAGAATCTAGTAGAAATGCTTTCATCTCACATTCTACATATATATTATACAAACAAAACCGTTTATCGCTTATGGTAAATGGATTTCCAACTATGACAAGGTATGGAACCACCTTCCGATAGTGTACCTCTAGAGAGGAATACACTGGGTTCAACAAGAACTTCTTGTAACCCGGCCACACATGACCGACCACTCATTTCTCTTGAGTGTATCGAATGTATATCACCAATGGTTGTGTACGGCAACCATTTCCCGAATGGGACAACGTCGATAAAATAAGAACAAAAGGAATATCTCTAGATAGGTGATGATACATCCTAATGGGAGCTAACCACATAGCCATGCTGCCTGCCCGATTTTTGTCATTTCCTGGTTGTGAAGCTTGAAGCTAAACTTTCCTTGACACACGCTTTTTATTTGCTTTGAACGTCACATTGTCAAACCCGCTAATTTACTAATTGACTTCTTCAAAAATATATTACAAGTATAAAGCAAGAGAAACGAATTCCTCTGCCACTCATAACAACGTTTGAAAAGATCAATGTACGTGATTAGTTTAGGAGTACTATGTCAGACGTTCGTCCTTACAAGTTGCCCTGGGACTGGACAAACTGAAGACATTATTTTATAAACCCTTCTTCGGAAATTTTGACCCAGGATTTATAAAACAATTCTTGTAAATCACCGTTTTTTATTATCCTTGATAATCTTCGACTTGCAACGTAGAAATCGAATTGAAGTGGAATGCTTATTCCGGTCTCTTCGAATCGATATACGTAATGTCTTTTATAACTGGTACTAAATTTTAAACTTAACATGCTTTTTATTTGAGTTTACACATCTTTTAAAATTTAACAAATAAAGCGTGTGCGTCGCACACGGTATTTTACATCGTTTGTTATCTGAGTTTATACAATGTTTAACATCTCTGTTCTTCTTGTAAACTATCTTCTTACTTCTAGTTTATCATAAATAAATGAAATTTATAATTTATATAAACTATTTTTTTATTCAAAAATTTCAAATCCGTCGACTTCCTACAGTCGAGCTCTGCACTTTGTGTTTCTGTTATTTCCTTCCTTTCACTTGTCTACGATCTTTTAAATAAAACTTCTCTTTTTTATAATTTTTATTTTTCTTTATTTTTCTATTTTTAAATTAAACTATTTTTAATTTAAAAACTTGTTCAAAAATTTAGTTTGAAAATGGTTTGACCAAAGTGCCAAGTACCAGGTTTGAAAACTGCGGTGTGCGGATGGAAAATCTGCTCCAGATCACGGCAGCAGCTTGTTCCCGATCATTTGCCTTCCCTTTGCCAAATTCTCAAATGCCAAGCCTTCCAGTCACCGTGCCCCATGCCCTGACCACCGATAACTCCCTGTGCCCGATCACCTTGCCAATCCTGACTGTTAAAACCCGATCCAAGAATCTCCCCCAGCCCAACGCCTCGGGCCACTGGAACCTACCCCACTCCAGCCACATACTGGCGACGACCCCCGCCACCATTCTCCCCTTGCGCGCAACCCTCTACTGACGTCAGCGAGGTGCAGTTTGAACCCAAACTCGAGAACCCATAACAGAAAAAAAACACTTTGATCCATTCAAACTTCATTTATACACTTTAGAAAAATTTGATGATATTTTTCCTATCCCCTATGGATCATCACGCACCCATGTACGAATTCCCAGAGTTTATTATCATCTAGATCACCCATACAAGCTATGAACACCATTTTCGACTAAACCATCCTTTCTCATTATTTCCTTTATTAAAAATCCTGAGGTTTGTTTCAAAAATTATGTTTTCCTACCCCGATCACGTTTGTATACCTGAGATTAAAAACTAGGGTGGTCGAAAAATCTTGTTTGAATTCTTCTTACAGTAGCTATATGAAAACAGTATATATGAACTATATATATATAGTTTAAACTTGTCAAACATTGTGTGTATACTTGGATGAATTGTTTGTGTGCAGAACACAAGTCATATCTTACATCATAACTATGAAGAATATCATTAAAGAGACCAATGTGTGCACATAGTTTTAACAGGGGAAAACCTTCTATGTTTATTTCAACAGACAAGGCTTTGCTACAAAATTTCAATGTTACTTAGAAGTTTAATATCCATTTTCATGAATTCATTAGCACAACAATATACAGCAACATAGAATGTTACTCAGTGTAGTTAACAGGAGTGTTCAAGGTGGATTTAATCATACAATATATATTCAACAGTAAAACTTAATCAATACAAACATACACAAAATCTTATCAACTTGCATGTTTTATAAAAGAAAATATAGTGAGGTTTACTCACAATAATGCCTTGGTTGCTGTTCTTTAAAGTTTCCCTGTTTTCCCTTTTTAGTTAGCTCGAAATAAAGTGATTCAGAAGAGAGAAAGTAACAGCCTATTTATAGGCATAAACTAGAAATAAAACAATTGTTTTCTTTTAATTCTTAAATTAGAAAATTCCCTTTTTATCTCTGATCAAAACATGCGCAGGTGTTCAGGCTAAAAATAGAGAACGTCTTTCCCTTTTTGATGGTAAGTTTTGTTGAGAAAACCTGCTCAAGAAATGGTGGATGTCCTTATATCCACTATTGTTTCTTAAGCTTGACAAAACCAATAAATGCTATGGTACTTTAGTATCAGTAACTTGCTATAAACTCTTTCATATGTAGATGAATGAAACAATAGGAAGTTTCCCCTTTTAGATCTTTTGGCAATAAACTTTACACACATTAAAAAGCCTTAACTAAATTCTAAAGTCTACATTTAAGTACACTCTGCATTAAATGTTTTTCCCTGTGCAAGACAAGAGAATGATGGCAATTACTTCCATCAATCTTCTTAAAACACTTAAGTGGTTTAGCAACAAATCACTTGTCATGTTGTTCTTATCCTTCTCTCTTCTACATGAAGTATTTAGCTAACAAAAAATACCAAATGTATTATGTTTTCAGCTGAAAAATTTTTGGTCCTTACGCAAAGACTTGGCTGGGTTTATGCCTTTAAAAAAATTAAAGGATTAACTAAAATTTAGCTAGAGAAATGTAGGTGTACATGTGTGATGATATTCTCCACTTACTATTTAAATTTGTTCTTTAACACATTGGATTTTCCTAAGTGTTTAGCTAAGTGTTTAGCTACACATGATAATGCATACAAAAGAAAAGGAAAATTCTCATATGTAATGTATTAGTGTGTAAACAAAGTTAAATCACTATTTTTACACAAATGGGATTTAATCTCACTAATTAAATTAGTTTGAATGAAATAAATTTATTTATGGGTTTAAATATATTAGTCTAAAACCCCGGGACATTCCACTACATCTAGTAACCCTGGTGGTTACATCTCTATCACCCGTATACCTTAGGCAATCACTGCAAAACGAATTATGCCATGTGGACCGCGGATACATAATGGTTACACCCGGATCCCCCAGGAAACATCCGTACCCGTAGGCTTTCGCAGCCCTGTGGATTTCGCCATCGTAAAATGAACACAGATTACAACAGACACAATGGTTACGCCTGGTTCCCTAAGAAACATCTGTCGCCATAGGCCTTCGCGACCCTGCGAATTTCGCTATGCAGCCGAGTTCAAAGGAAACACGCATGAGTATTTCATACGGACAACCACAATCAAAGAAATATCAACAAGGGTTCCTAGCGAGTAGGACCTCGATTTTCAACGGAAGGTACTTCCTGTATTTTTGGTTCGAAATCATATAATACTATATATAATATTCATTTCACGTTGCGTACATAGGACATATATAAAATTTCATTTATATAAGATTTCTTAAATCATATTTCAACATGTCATTCTTGTACAAATTCCATTATATACAAGATGTCATTTCATATCAATTACCTTCCAAATCAATAATTTTTAATTCAGTGCATTGTTATATAAATTTTTCATATATATAAGTTTCGAAAATTTTCAAATCAATATCTAAAAATTGAAGATTCTAGAAATTCCATTTCAATACCAAATTCAGTTTTAATTAAGATATGTTATATCATTTCAAAATTCATATTTACAAAGCAATTCATCATTGAAACTTCAAATTCAATTTAGATTACATGTCACAGATATCATTATTCAACTGAATCTTTACATTCGATCATTCCAGACTTAAATTACTCGGATAGGAAATATACTTTTATCTATAAAATATTTAAGTTAAACTCAAAATAGTTTAATTAAGATAATAAGCTTGATATAAAATAGGTTCGAATAGTGTAAATAAGTTTTTTTATATAAATCTATGTACTTCCACTGCGTAAAGTTTTTTGTACAAACTCTGATATTTTATGTAAAATTATTCCACTGTGAGATATTGTTGTTTATTTATTCTATGATTTCTGTGTCTGATTTTGTTTAAATCTGTAAGATAAATAACAATCTGTCATTTTAAACGATTTGAGTTGGTTTAATTACCGATGCGAAGCGGTCAAACAGGCATGTCGTAAATTAATAACAGCGTTGGGGTTTTCCCTATCCAATATACTAATATTGTTGGGGTGGTGGAATCTTGGGTTGTTCAATCTCCTTGGATTTGGGAATCCTTCGCTTTTCGTGAAGACGCACCCACACAGATTTGACAAATTTATTGTAAAATTTATTTTATGTAAAATCAATGTTTCAATTCTCCCATTGTGTAAAAATTTGTATAACTCTGATATTTTGTGTTAAATTATTCCGCTGTAAGAAATTTTATTATGAGATTTCTGTGTTTGATTTTGTTAAATCCGTAAGCTAAATAACAATCTGTCGTTTCATGCGGTTTAAGTTGGTTTAATTACCGACTTGAAGCGGTCGAAAAGGCAGGTCGTTACAATTGAAGATCAACATCGAAGAAGGTTAGATCGCATCAAGTTGATTTATTCGAAGGTCGTTCTTCGCTGTCCGGATTAGAGATTCATCGAGTTCAAGCTATTTTGTGGATTTGGTGAGTGATAAACATCTCTCACACAGATTTATTCGAGTATACGAGTTTGTTTGATCTTAATTTCATCATTTCGAGTTGTTTTCACCTAAATCTAATCACGGTAAGTGTATTTTCAGTTCGAATCACCATAGGATCTAATCTAGCAAAATTATAACGGTAAATTCATATGTTAATTCTATGTTTATGCAAGTTTAGATCCATTTATTGATTCATTCATTGTTTTATCATGATTTGGTGGATTTCATATGATTGTACGATGATTATCCGATGTGCTAATGGTTGATGATAATTGGTTTGTTGTGTTATTGATCGTTTGGTTGAAATTGGTCGATTTTGGATGAGATAGAAGCATAAATGTTGTCATTAAAGCATGAAAAGTAGTGGATCGGTTCGTCAAAAGGCAGATCTGGGTGATGGATCGCACAAACAATGGATTGTGGGTCGCATGGGCATAGATCACCTGGAGTGTGATGCAAGAAATGGAAGGATCAGTCGAAGTTAGCTCGTGGTAATGGATCGACAACTACATGGATCGGGTGTGTATTCTGGAGCTTGGCTCATGGGGAAAGGATGGATCGGGTCAAGTGGCTACCAATGGATCGCATGTCAAAGAAGTTAGATTAGGCTAAAGGGATGGTTCGGTGAAAAACACAATGTGCACTCATGGACCATATGGATCTGACCGATGCGCACTCATGGATCGGACATACCAAATTCAAGGCAAAACGTAGAGGGATCCACTGATGGATTGGGGCACGACTGAGCGCAACATGCCTGGATCATTTGATTGTGCAAGATGGATGGAGCGGTGATCGATAGAGCGTCGTGTGATGGATTGTGTGATCCAGCCGAGTGCTACACGTATGGATCAAGGTCGATCCAATAGATGGATCGTATGTGATCCATTGATGGGTCGGGGTGATCCATGAACGAGATAAGCGATCCATCAAACAATGGCCAAATTAAATTTATTTTTGGTTCATCGATGGGCGTAGCTTCAACGGGAATTTGGATGGAATATTTGAAGCAAAGTGAAGAGTTTGTTGATCGATGAAATGCAACAACGTTATAAAGACAACTCAAGATGATTTGAGCTCGTGGATAATGGTTGCTTGAGAAGGCATTTGAGCTTATGGATAGTTGCCGATGATGAAGGATAAAGTTATTAGAGTGCCGAGGGATTGTCCTTAGTCAAAGATTCTAGCGGACTCAAAGAAGGGGTATAATAGGGATGCTCAAAAGACTAGATAGTTAGTTGAGTATCCTGGGCAGCTAGATGGGCCTAGTTGTCTTCGTCGAGTAAGGAAAACATACGAGTCGATAATGTATGGAGTTTTGCTAGAACCAGGGTTACCATTAGCCCTTGATGGAGGGTATAACGGGGCCAGTCATACGATTAACGATGGTTTCAAGGCAAGGAAGACAGTGATAGTTGGAACCATGAATGTTGATTGTTTGTTTGTATCATCTTGTGTGGATTATTTGATGTCAAGGGAGATATTTCTTGGGTGCTTGTCTGATGTTGGTTTAGGCGTTCGGGCCTTGGGCTTGGGAGGTATTGAACTTGATTAGAGTAGTCCATGCTTGATTATTGGTTGCTATGAGTGCTACTATTTGTTTCTTTTATGATTGTTTGGGAAGGCTATCACTGTCAGTTGTGAAGGAGACGAGTTTGGGTTTCTTCTCTGTTGATGTGTTGGCAGATCAGATGATTGAACTGTCTATTTCTCATATACATTAGTAATGATGTCAGATAGTTTTTTTATCACTCATTAAGACTGTTGTCTGACTCAAGGTTTTATGTTTCCTTCTTATTACCTTGGGTTGTTCATTCGTGTTGTGGAGGGGCAGACTGAGTAGCAGGTAACAGGTAGTAGATCTTGATGAGGAAGATGTTGCTGAGCAACGACGAGCTGAAGGCTGACATATTATTTTTCCATTATATATACTTACTGTTATGCTACTATTGTTGATGTATGCTACTCTGAGTGAACCTGTAGTGTAACGACCCAGATTTTTCAGCCGTTGAACTCTGAATATTTAAATTGGTTTAAATATTTTAATTGAATTATATAAAGGATTTTATAACGAATTTATTTATAAAATAAAGTTTGAACGTATAATTTATAATATAATTATAAAACGAGTTCGAAATCGCGCGGCAGTTCGTAATATGGGGTTTTGAACTTCAACTGAGAATACGGGATCCGATATAAGTCGGATTTCTGTGAAACGAGAAACGTTGGAACCGTATTGATTATAATTTTCATTTGGAAGAGAAAAATTCAGATTTCGTATTCTAATTTGTTAGTTATGGTCAAATCAAATTTTGAAATAGTCGCTGAGGAAATCATTGTTTAAAATATACGCGTTAAAATAGTCGTTTTGCAGACGGACTCAGTTTTCGACGAAATCAGTTTCATTGGGACCGTAGCGTTAAATTATTATACGGTGTTGAATGGCGTGGAAAATCGATGTCGTATATGACCACGGTAGCCGTAAACATCCGTTCATTTTCTATAACGCGTAATTAATTAAATAAAGGGTTATTTGGGTATAACTTGAGCAGACGATCAAATTAAGTCGCGAAACCAATTCCGTTGAGTTCGTATCGTCAATTATAGTCAGGGTAGGTATATAGTTTGTTATTTTTAGAGACCGGGAAATTTGGCGTTAAAAATGGCATTGCGGTGCACGTAAAAATAGCCTACCGGGGAAACAGTCTCAGAATGCGACAAAACTGGTGTCGTTGGGTTCGTATCGAAGAATTATTACTATATTTCAAAGTTTCAAGTTGTTTCGATTTATCAGGTGATCGTGAAAAATTTAAACACATGTTTATTTCTGGTTTTATAAAGGAAATTTTTCCAAACGATGTCGGAATTCGACGAAACTTGTCCCATTGGGTTCAGAATACCTTTTTACACCAAGATTAGTTTTTTCATCAGTAGACAGAAGTCGACTGTGGTTAGTTTTACTTGATACTTCACCGCGAAGTTTCGTTATAATAAAATATTAATAAAATCTCCTATATAACCACCATTCTCAAATCACCTATAGCTTTAAAGTATGCCTCGGCGACAGTTATTAATTAACAAAGCGAATAAAGGGTTTTGAGGGACAAGATTGACAGCTATGTTTATTTTCCTTGCCGACAAAGGAATTGGAGAAGCAGACCTACAAACCTATCCTATGTATAGCCGTGATCCCCAAGTTATTACAGCCGTGTTCCCCAAACAAAAACCTACCGTGGGTGCCAAGGTTTCTTTTTTATATAAACAAGGGAAACAACAAACCATTCTTCTTTCAGAAATGAACAAAAGAAAAACAACGCTTCAGAAATCAAAAAAATTACCCAAGTAAATACCAAAAATCGAAATATACTTCTGTCTCGAATCCTTGAATCACTGCTACCTTATTTTTCTATTCGATCTTCTGAAACGTTTTTCTTCTTCTCCTTCTTTCACCGATCGGTTGAGGCATTCTAACTGGCGATGGTGATGACCGAGAGGAGGACAAGTGATGGCGAGTGAGTCTTGGTGGCGGACCACATCATTTGCCGAGGTCTGGTGGTATGTGAATTCGAAAAGTGTCGGAACCTTTACTGGTTCACGAGCATGGGATAACTGACGAAGTTTGGGTTTGAGTAGGAGCTCGCGAGTTCGACAGTTTGGGGATGAATGAGTGGTTGTTTGGTGGTTGCAGTGCCATGAAGGGAGAACAGTTTTGGGAATGTATGGTGTGGGCTTCACAGGTTGCTGTGATGGGGAGGACAAGTCTGAAAGGGTGATTTTGGTATTTAGTTGAAGCGTTATGGTGGAGTAACAAATGATGAAAGTGGAGGAGTAAACAAGCAAAGGGTGAACGGCCCTGTAGTCACGTTTCCAACAGAGAAGGGGAAATTAATTATTGTTAAACTATTGTTTTGGAGGGTGCTTTCGACATGCCAAATGGTGAAGACGTAAGTAACGTTTGATCAGGGAAGGACACTATGCGTTTCAACTGAATATTATGGGATTATTTCTTTGAATCTAGAAGAAGCATTACAACAGAGATAAAAGGCAGTTAGTAATATATAGCGAGAGCTTAAGGGTATAATGCAAAGATGGGTTGATATCTGGTCCCTCATCGAATCAGGTGCGTTGCGTAGTGGCAGAAGACCGTTATTTTCTTTAAGGGATAGTTAGCTGATGAAAAATGATTAAGGGAATTTCGTTATTTCTCAATCACTGGTTAGTTGGTAAGGTAAATCGCCCCTTTGCATAAGGATGGACAGCAAAAATGATGAACGACATACTGGAATTCGTGATTCGGTTGCTGACAGAGCGGCCAAATTTTAAGGTTAAGGATCAAACAAAACTGGTCATGTTGGAATCAGAGCAGCGAAATCTACACTATGGAACTGATGAGGTTGAGAACAGAGCTACCGGTATTTCATGATAAAATCAAACACCTATCTGATTTTAGAACGAAACAAAAGCAGATTCGTCGACTGCAAAACAAGGTGAGTAAACTCACTAACTCTGACTCGTTTATATTTTTATACAAATGAATTTTTAAATTTATTTTATACTGTGTGATGGTTGCTTGGTTGAAATGGTCGATAAAAATTGGTTGATATGATTACATCATTGATCTATGGATGTGAAATAATATTATTGATGTTGATTAACATCTGTGGATGCAGGGAAACAGGTTGGAGGGACCCAACTGGGTTCCTCAATATTTATATTACTGTTTTTCCTTGATTTTGATGTGTGGTGTGATTTATATAGTCAGTGATTGACTTTGGGTGTTGGTTTACCCTGGCCCTAGAACTTGGTATTTTAGATACTGTAAAATATTTTGAATGTGAAAAAGAAATCCGAGATTTTAAAAAGGAAATCCATTTTGGAAAAATAGGAATTTAATTTCGAATGGTATTGAAAATTTAGAAATTTGTTATGAATGAATAAAACCAGAAGTGATTATAACGGCATTTACAAATCTAGTGAATAATTTATCTTGGAATGAATTGAAATATAAATTCAAGTTTGGATTTATATAGAAAGTGGAAATAGGTTTGAAACTGATATTTTTAAATTGTTTAGCACTTAACAAATTTTAAATGAAATTCTAAACGAGATTATAAATGGATATAATAAAAACAATTTTGTGAATGGTTCTACCATTAAAAGTTAATAAGGAAAAATTTGGATTTTTAAAATATTGTCCAAAGGGATGAAGTCAAATGAATTGGATATATAAAATGAAGTGTTACGATTTAAAGTGAATGGGTTAAAGCAAATACGTTGCAAACGAGATATCTAAAAGAAATATAGATTTGAAATATGAAACCAAATGGGAATTTGAATAAGGAAGGTAAATGGATAATCGTTTAAAATGAAAACGATTAGTTTTATTCCCACATTTGGAATATAAATTGAAATAAATGTTTTGTAAGTCACAGCGATTTTAATGCTGCTGTTATAATAAATGTTTTGTAAATTCTAGATAGCAATTTTAACGCTACCGTTATAATAAGTGTTGTTAAATTCTAGATAGCAATTTTAACGCTACCGTTATAACAAGTGTTGGTAAATTCTAGATAGCGATTTTAACACTACCGTTAAAATAACTGTTTTAATAGCAAATCTTAATGCTATGGTTATAATAAATGTTGTATAATACTAGACAGCGATTGTAACGCTGTTGTTAAAAGCAATGTTTATAAATCAAATATTTGGAAACAGCGATTATAACGCCAATATTTTTTCCGTAAAGGAAGTGGATTCTTATATTGCATCCGAGAGTCGCGTAAGCGATATTTTGTTTAAAGGTGTGAGCTTTGACTATTTCGAAATTAGAATTGTTGTTCAGTTAAGGTCTGAGAGGTAATTATACCCCAACTTGATTGACTCCAGTTTTAACTAAGGAATGGTTAAGGTTCGATAGTGAAGGTTAGTTATGTGAATTGAAGAGATAAATGAATGATGATTGATCGATAGAATTTCCATCTGGAAATAATATCGTTGGTTGCACACATGTTTTCCTTTGATAGTTAAATCACCGACTATTGAAGTTTTTGACCATTTTTCCGTCATCAATACGGAGAGACCGGGATTAGATTCGGTATCTGAAAACCACTCTGTGTGGACATTAGCGTTGCGATCGACTTATGCTGAAGATAATTGAAGACGGAGTTATTCAAGGGCTATCCTGTTTATAGAATAGTGCCTTGGGTTTGTCCAGACCCAGGACAACTTGTAAGGACGAGTGTCTGACAGAGT
This sequence comes from Allium sativum, assembly GCA_030737875.1. NCBI lineage: Eukaryota > Viridiplantae > Streptophyta > Magnoliopsida > Asparagales > Amaryllidaceae > Allium > Allium sativum. The sequence goes on from CM060925.1 coordinate 218,931,357, forward strand.
ATTTCTAAAGGGGTTACGTACGTTGATTCCTTCAAACGTACGAAGTTGGTGGCATAGAAGGGAAACTTTTTTAGCCTAACAATCTGAGTATTTTTGCGGGAATCAATTAGTGATTTCCGATGGATCTGACGATGTGGCATTCAAAGTGAATGGTGGCCAGATGTTCTGGAAGATAATTCAAACCTCAAGCCTCATCAACCGGGAAATGACAAAAATCGGGCAGGCAGCATGGCTATGTGGGTCGCTCCCATTAGGATGTATAATCACCTATCTAGAGAAATTCCATTTGTTCTTTAATCTATCGATGCTGTCCCTTTCGGGAGACGGTTGCTGATCCCAACCGTTGGTGATATACATTCGATACGCTCAAGCGAAATGAGTGGTCGGTCATGTATGGGCCGGGTTGCAAGACGTTCTTGTTGAACCCAGTGTATTCGTCTCTAGAGATACACTATCGGTAGGTGGTCCCATACCTTGTCATGTTGGAAATCCAATCTCCAATAAGCGCCCTGCGGTTTTTGATTTAATATTATATATGGAGCGTGAGATGAAAGCGTTCCGCTAGATTCTATTTATTTGATTTAGACACTATCATAATATCACCAGATTTTGATATCAAACGTTTTTGGGTTATCGTAAGGTAAAAACCATCCGTGTTTATGTGTGGATCGGTCTTACGATTATCATTTCTTTCAAAAGGATTTTTTTTTTTTGAAAGTTAAACAAATGGTTGGAGTTTACTCACACCAGTCCCATGACTGACCCATAGTTTATTTTGTTTGTTTCCCTAAACTCTTGGGTGCCCAAATTTGTACGGGTAGTCAAGTAGTCGGGACTTTTCAGATTCACTTGGAGGAGCTCGAAGTAGGAGGCTTCACCAGTTAGCTATAGATTATCGCATTTTTCGCTGTGAACTATGTTGTATCTGGAAACAGGTGTTATAATTTTTCCAGGGATAACCGTTGTGCTCTGATAATGGTATGTATATAAAATTACTGATTTGTATTCCAAAGTTTATGTTATCTAATATATTTTATTCGTTCCGCTGTGAGTTTGTGATCTTCGTTTTCTTCTATTCTAATATTTCTTTCTTTCTATTTCTCATCCTCTAACTTCTTTCTTATAATGATTCGTATTTCTGTGCCATCTGGGTTGGACGTATGGTGTTATTAGTCGACTCAAAGGGTACGGATTTGCGGGTCGTTTTAGTTGGTATCAGAGCTGAAGGTTAAGTGATAACCTTGGCTCTGTGGCGTAACTCAATAAAGATGGAGTTAGTATTACTCTAGATTGAGATTGAGTGTACATATATGAGAGCGTATTTGTAGATTTGATATAAAATTGTTTTGTATTGTGTTGACTTGTTTATTGAGTGGTTTATGAATTCTGGTCGATACAGGAAGTACAACTGTATCGATAGGTGTTTCTAAATTCTCGAACAGAACAATTCGACACAGTATTGTTTTAACATGGGTAAATAAAATAATGTGCCCAAATATTATTTTGATATAAAGGGATAATTTTCTGAAATTATTGAATGTGTTGGTTTTTGTTACAATCAAATGGAATTGTGAAATATTGAAATGGTTATATAAAACCCAATTGAATTTTTATACAAATGAGATAAACCAAGATTAAATTCAAACCATAAATTGGAATTTAAACCCCGGATATTTTGAAAATATCCCTTGAAGTATTTTAAAGGTAGTATGACATTGGTTTGAAGAGATTTTTGAGTTAGAATGGTTTAAATGGATTTTTTAAAGGGATTAAGCACTGAAATCACTTCAGGGGGCGAGAAAATAGTACTGATAATGGGTCGCGACCGATATTCATTTTCGAGTTTCTGAGTGACGGATTGCTACCATAGTTGATTTATTAATGGAAATTGTTGAGAAAAATAAAGTTGTTTTAGAAATTCAAATGTTTTGAATTGATTTGATTATAAATAGATGTATATAAATATGTATGATTTCAAACTAATTTGAAATCAAACCCGGGAATTTGAATCCTGAAATTAAAGTTTAACTTGTGTAAGTTAAATAAATTGAAATGGTAAACGAGGAAAAAATGAATGGAAATTTAAGTTAAATAAAGTTGGATTGGATTAGAAAAATTCCAGATGAAATTAAACAAAGAGAAATGTTGAGATTCGAAGCATTAATTCGATTTATGAATAAGTAAGTTGAATATATATTGGATTTTGTTAATTGGAACTGAGTTGGATTCAAGTATAAGTGGATTGACTTAAATAGAAGTCATATTTGAATGGATATAGTGGAAGTGGACTAATCAGGAGTTGAGTAGAGATTTCGAAACTGGAAGTTGGATTGATTTGAAACCAATTGGAAATGGATATATCTATACTGAGAAGATATTGAATGAAAGCAAATGCAAGAGATAGAAATATGCCCGATCAAAAAGGTACATGTTTACAATATTACTTGGGTTGAATGATTTTATGAGCCTATGGGGCTAGCCGCTTGGCTTTTTGATTTCCTTTTGGATTGGGGAAGGCCTAGAAAGGAGAATTGTGGTTGTACCGATTGAGCCGTGCCGGGGAGATGCTGCCGAAATTTTCAGAATTTAAAGTGTTAGAAAATTTTCAGAATTTTTTCGTTAGTAAGAATAAATAAATATTGAAATATATTGGTCCAATTAAACTGAGGTTAAGAATTGAAAAAAAAAGGATTTTTGGACCTAGTTAATAGGGTATGTAGCATTTTTCCTACCTTAACAATTTCGAGGACGAAATTATTTTAAGGGGGAAGGAATGTAACGACCCAGATTTTTCAGCCGTTGAACTCTGAATATTTAAATTGGTTTAAATATTTTAATTGAATTATATAAAGGATTTTATAACGAATTTATTTATAAAATGAAGTTTGAACGTATAATTTATAATATAATTATAAAACGAGTTCGAAATCGCGCGGCAGTTCGTAATATGGGGTTTTGAACTTCAACTAAGAATACGGGATCCGATATAAGTCGGATTTCTGTGAAAAGAGAAACGTTGGAACCGTATTGATTATAATTTTTATATGGAAGAGAAAAATTCAGATTTCGTATTCTAATTTGTTAGTTATGGTCAAATCAAATTTTGAAATAGTCGCTGTGGAAATCGTTGTTTAAAATATACGCGTTAAAATAGTCGTTTTGCAGACGGACTCAGTTTTCGACGAAATCAGTTTCATTGGGACCGTAGTGTTAAATTATTATACGGTGTTGAATGGCGTGGAAAATCGATGTCGTATATGACCACGGTAGCCGTAAACGTCCGTTCATTTTCTATAACGCGTAATTAATTAAATAAAGGGTTATTTGGGTATAACCTGAGCAGACGATCAAATTAAGCCGCGAAACCAATTCCGTTGAGTTCGTATCGTCAATTATAGTCAGGGTAGGTATATAGTTTGTTATTTTTAGAGACCGGGAAATTTGGCGTTAAAAATGGCATTGCGGTGCACGTAAAAATAGCCTACTGGGGAAACAGTCTCGGAATGCGACAAAACTGGTGCCGTTGGGTTCGTATCGAAGAATTATTACTAGATTTCAAAGTTTCAAGTTGTTTCGATTTATCAGGTGATCGTGAAAAATTTAAACACATGTTTATTTCTGGTTTTATAAAGGAAAATTTTCCAAACGATTTCGGAATTCGACGAAACTTATCCCATTGGGTTCAGAATACCTTTTTACACCAAGATTAGTTTTTTCATCAGCAGACAGAAGTCGACTGTGGTTAGTTTTACTTGATACTTCACCGCGAAGTTTCGTTATAATAAAATATTAATAAAATCTCCTATATAACCACCATTCTCAAATCACCTATAGCTTTAAAGTATGCCTCGGCGACAGTTATTAATTAACAAAGCGAATAAAGGGTTTTGAGGGACAAGATTGACAGCTATGTTTATTTTCCTTGCCGATAAAGGAATTGGAGAAGCAGACCTACAAACCTATCCTATGTATAGCCATAATCCCCAAGTTATTACAGCCGTGTTCCCCAAACAAAAACCTACCGTGGGTGCCAAGGTTTCTTTTTTATATAAACAAGGGAAACAACAAACCATTCTTCTTTCAGAAATGAACACATGAAAAACAACTCTTCAGAAATCAAAAAAATTACCCAAGTAAATACCAAAAATCGAAATATACTTCGGTCTCGAATCCTTGAATCACTGCTACCTTATTTTTCTATTCGATCTTCTGAAACGTTTTTCTTCTTCTCCTTCTTTCACCGATCGGTTGAGGCATTCTAACTGGCGATGGTGATGACCGAGAGGAGGACAAGTGATGGCGAGTGAGTCTTGGTGGCGGACCACATCATTTGCCGAGGTCTGGTGGTATGTGAATTCGAAAAGTTTCGGAACCTTTACTGGTTCACGAGCATGGGATAACTGACGAAGTTCGGATTTGAGTAGGAGCTCGCGAGTTCGACAGTTTGGGGATGAATGAGTGGTTGTTTGGTGGTTGCAGTGCCATGAAGGGAGAACAGTTTTGGGAACGTATGGCGTGGGCTTCACAGGTTGCTGTGATGGGGAGGACAAGTCTGAAAGGGTGATTTTGGTATTTAGTTGAAGCGTTATGGTGGAGTAACAAATGATGAAAGCGGAGGAGTAAACAAGCAAAGGGTGAACGGCCTTGTAGTCACGTTTCCAACAGAGAAGGGGAAATTAATTATTGTTAAACTGTTGTTTTGGAGGGTGCTTTCGACATGCCAAATGGTGAAGACGTAAGTAACGTTTGATCAGGGAAGGACACTATGTGTTTCAACTGAATATTATGGGATTATTTCTTTGAATCTAGAAGAAGCATTACAACGGAGATAAAGGACAGTTGATAATATATAGCGAGAGCTTAAGGGTATAATGCAAAGATGGGTTGATATCTGGTCCCTCATCGAATCAGGTGCGTTTCCTAGTGGCAGAAGACCGTTATTTTCTTTAAGGGATAGTTAGCTGATGAAAAATGATTAAGGGAATTTCATTATTTCTCAATCACTGGTTAGTTGGTAAGGTAAATTGCCACTTTGCATAAGGATGGACAGCAAAAATGATGAATGACATACTGGAATTCGTGATTCAGTTGCTGACTGAGCGGCCAAATTTTAAGGTTAAGGATCAAACAAAACTGGTCATGTTGGAATCAGAGCAGCGAAATCTACACTATGGAACTGATGAGGTTGAGAACAGAGCTACTAGTATTTCATGATAAAATCAAACGCCTATCTGATTTTAGAACGAAACAAAAGCAGATTCGTCGACTGCAAAACAAGGTGAGTAAACTCACTAACTCTGACTCGTTTATATTTTTATATAAATGAATTTTTAAATTTATTTTATACTGTGTGATGGTTGCTTGGTTGAAATGGTCGATAAAAATTGGTTGATATGATTACATCGTTGATCTATGGATGTGAAATAATATTATTGATGTTGATTAACATCTGTGGATGCAGGGAAACAGGTTGGAGGGACCCAACTGGGTTCCTCAATATTTATATTACTGTTTTTCCTTGATTTTGATGTGTGGTGTGATTTATATAGTCAGTGATTGACTTTGGGTGTTGGTTTACCCTGGCCCTAGAACTTGGTATTTTAGATACTGTAAAATATTTTGAATGTGAAAAAGAAATCCGAGATTTTAAAAAGGAAATCCATTTTGGAAAAATAGGAATTTAATTTCGAATGGTATTGAAAATTTAGAAACTTGTTATGAATGAATAAAACCAGAAGTGATTATAACGGCATTTACAAATCTAGTGAATAATTTATCTTGGAATGAATTGAAATATAAATTCAAGTTTGGATTTATATAGAAAGTGGAAATAGGTTTGAAACTGATATTTTTAAATTGTTTAGCACTTAACAAATTTTAAATGAAATTCTAAACGAGATTATAAATGGATATAATAAAAACAATTTTGTGAATGGTTCTACCATTAAAAGTTAATAAGGAAAAATTTGGATTTTTAAAATATTGTCCAAAGGGATGAAGTCAAATGAATTGGATATATAAAATGAAGTGTTACGATTTAAAGTGAATGGGTTAAAGCAAATACGTTGCAAACGAGATATCTAAAAGAAATATAGATTTGAAATATGAAACCAAATTGGAATTTGAATAAGGAAGGGAAATGGATAATCGTTTAAAATGAAAACGATTAGTTTTATTCCCACAATTGGAATATAAATTGAAATAAATGTTTTGTAAGTCCTAAACAGCGATTTTTATGCTGCTGTTATAATAAATGTTTTGTAAATTCTAGATAGCAATTTTAACGCTACCGTTATAATAAGTGTTGTTAAATTCTAGATAGCAATTTTAACGCTACCGTTATAATAAGTGTTGGTAACTTCTAGATAGCGATTTTAACACTGCCGTTAAAATAACTGTTTTAATAGCAAATCTTAATGCTATGGTTATAATAAATGTTGTATAATACTAGACAGCGATTGTAACGCTGTTGTTAAAAGCAATGTTTATAAATCAAATATTTGGAAACAGCGATTATAACGCTACCGTTATAATCAATATTTTTTCCGTAAAGGAAGTGGATTCTTATATTGCATCCGAGAGTCGCGTAAGCGATATTTTGTTTAAAGGTGTGAGCTTTGACTATTTCGAAATTAGAATTGTTGTTCAGTTAAGGTCTGAGAGGTAATTATACCCCAACTTGATTGACTCCAGTTTTAACTAAGGAATGGTTAAGGTTCGTTAGTGAAGGTTAGTTAAGTGAATTGAAGAGATAAATGAATGATGATTGATCGATAGAATTTCCATCTGGAAATAATATCGTTGGTTGCACAAATGTTTTCCTTTGATAGTTAAATCACCGACTATCGAAGTTTTTGACCATTTTTCCGTCATCAATACGGAGAGACCGGGATTAGATTCAGTATCTGAAAACCACTCTGTGTGGACATTGGCGTTGCGATCGTCTTATGCTGAAGATAATTGAAGACGGAGTTGTTCAAGGGCTATCCTATTTATAGAATAGTGCCTTGGGTTTGTCCAGACCCAGGACAACTTGTAAGGACAAGTGTCTGACAGAGTATTTCTAAAGGGGTTACGTACGTTGATTCCTTCAAACGTACGAAGTTGGTGGCATAGAAGGGAAACTTCTTTAGCCTAACAATCTGAGTATTTTTGCGGGAATCAATTAGTGATTTCCGATGGATCTGACGATGTGGCATTCAAAGTGAATGGTGGCCAGATGTTCTGGAAGATAATTCAAACCTCAAGCCTCATCAACCGGGAAATGACAAAAATCGGGCAGGCAGCATGGCTATGTGGGTCGCTCCCATTAGGATGTATAATCACCTATCTAGAGAAATTCCATTTGTTCTTTAATCTATCGATGCTGTCCCTTTCGGGAGACGGTTGCTGATCCCAACCGTTGGTGATATACATTCGATACACTCAAGCGAAATGAGTGGTCGGTCATGTGTGGGCCGGGTTGCAAGACGTTCTTGTTGAACCCAGTGTATTCGTCTCTAGAGATACACTATCGGTAGGTGGTCCCATACCTTGTCATGTTGGAAATCCAATCTCCAATAAGCGCCCTGCGGTTTTTGATTTAATATTATATATGGAGCGTGAGATGAAAGCGTTCCGCTAGATTCTATTTATTTGATTTAGACACTATCATAATATCACCAGATTTTGATATCAAACGTTTTTGGGTTATCGTAAGGTAAAAACCATCCGTGTTTATGTGTGGATCGGTCTTACGATTATCATTTCTTTCGAAAGGATTTTTTTTGAAAGTTAAACAAATGGTTGGAGTTTACTCACACCAGTCCTATGACTGACCCATAGTTTATTTTGTTTGTTTCCCTAAACTCTTGGGTGCCCAAATTTGTACGGGCAGTCAAGTAGTCGGGACTTTTCAGATTCACTTGGAGGAGCTCGAAGCAGGAGGCTTCACCAGTTAGCTTTAGATTATCGCATTTTCCGCTGTGAACTAAGTTGTATCTGGAAACAGGTGTTATAATTTTTCCAGGGATAACCGTTGTGCTCTGATAATGGTATGTATATAAAATTACTGATTTGTATTCCAAAGTTTATGTTATCTAATATATTTTATTCGTTCCGCTGTGAGTTTGTGATCTTCATTTTCTTCTATTCTAATATTTCTTTCTTTCTATTTCTCATCCTCTAACTTCTTTCTTATAATGATTCGTATTTCTGTGTCATCTGGGTTGGACGTATGGTGTTATTAGTCGACTCAAAGGGTACGGATTTGCGGGTCGTTTCATGTAGTGAGGCTTATTATACAGACTCTGATGTAATCCAGTTTTGTTGTATGGATATTTTCAAGATGTATGAGAAGTTTCAGATTATGTTCAGTTGTGCTTCACTATTATATCCTCTTGTATATGTTCTATTGTAATTTATCCATGCACTGAGTTATACGACAGATTTCCATGTGTGTTATTCTACCCCGACGATCATCTTGTATCGGCCTGGCACGTGATACAACGCACTTCTCCTTTGTTTTTACAGGAGGTACGGGGTGATCGTCACAGATGGGATACCTGGATCGCTTCAATATGGCTACCACTGAAGTAAATAACCCCAATCTAGAGACTCCCCTAGTGGAAATGATTGATGGGGTAGACAAAGATACCCAATTGGGATACCTGGATCGCTTCAATATGGCTACCACTGAAGTAAATAACCCAATCTAGAGACTCCCCTAGTGGAAATGATTGATGGGGTAGACAAAGATACCCAATTGGGAAGGTATTTGGTTGGAAAACCTCCTATGACCATTGAGTTGTTTTATGAGAAAGCGTATGTTCGTATGTGACAAGAGGACGTTTACTTGAACCGAATAAGTAGATCAAGCGAGGTTGTGAAGGAGGAGATTTAAAGCTCGCTATAAGACAGTCTGGTGACATTTCTGGCAAGGTGGAAGTTAATGTTGGAAATCAGAACAAGGGACATGATTTTAACCTCCCTTGTTCTGGCATCTCTACAAAGCATCTTGATGTAGGGGAGTGCAGTATTCCGGAAGATGCCACGCCAATCAAGCAGAAAAAACGATGACGGATTCCACGATCAAGAAAGTGTGGGAATGGAAAATCCAAGCACATATCCTTTTGTAATATCTTCCATTATTGGCCCAGCAATAGTACAAAAAGTCCTTATAGACCGCGGGAGTTCCGTCAATATCATATTTTAGAAAGCTTTCGATCAAATGATGCTAGAAGCAAGAGATTTGAAACCATGTATTGGGTGGATACGTGGTTTCAGTGGTTCGACAACTATGCTGGTAGGGGTGGTTGATTTACCAGTGGAGCTTGGTAAGGGGGTTGCAGAAGAGTGTGAATTCTCCCATTCCTCGTAACGAATACATATTCTCCTTATAATGCCTTTTTAGGCCGACTCTGGCAGAGTTTAGAGCATGCACCGCACCCTGGTGTTTACTTCTGAAGTTCCCAACGAAATATGGAGTGGGATTGGTCTGAGGATACCTAGTGACAGGAAGAGCTTGTTACTTAGCGGAATGTAAAGTAATTCGAGATGGAGATGGTCAAGAGCCTAAGGATGCCACCCCTTCCGTCAAGGAGGCATCAACATAGCAAATAAAGGAAGCATCTCAGATGGAGTCGCCTGATTATCAGTCCGAGGACATTGATCCCAAAGAGGATGAGGAAACGGGATGTAGAAGGACGACACCTAATAAGACTACGATGGATATTCCGATTGATAACGACGACCCCACCCAGGTCTTGAAAACCAGATCCCATTTATACCCCTTCAAGACACAGAAGTTAACAAACTTATTGCAATTCAATCTGGATGTATTTGCATGGACCCATGATGCAGAAATGAACTCACTTCGGTCACTAGAAAACAATTCCGATAATGAGCGTGCCATCATCAATGTTCATTTTTGAGTTTCTATGTGACAGATTACTACCAAAGATATTGTTTTTGAATTGTTTTGAGAAAATAAGTTGTTTTTAATTTTGAAAGGGAAAGTTTTCTTTTAGAAAAGCGAAGTTGCTTAAAACCTCATAGGAAGAGATTATCTGAATTAAAAACAAATTAAAAATAAAAGGATTTTAAGTGAATTAAAATCTTGATCTTAAGCTGTTAGCTAAATATGAACTCATGTGAGTTAAAATAGATTGATTTTTGAAATAAAAATCAGATTTTGAATTTTTAGGTGAAGAGAACTAATTAGAAAAGTTAATTAGTTAATGAAATATATGGGTGGAACTTAACTTGGTTAAGTATATTGGATTGGTGAGTTAAAATTTTAGAATCAATAATGGAATTTGAGTTTGAAATGGAATTTGGCTTGGGTATAAACAAATAATTGAGTTTGAGGATTAAATTGATTCGAGAACAATTGGGAATGCATTTGTATATGCTGACTTGATAGCAATTGGATGAGATAGAGTTGAATGTCCGACAACAAGGTACATGTTTATTTGAGTATGAGATTTTTATGAGCCTATTTGGCAAGCCGCTTGACTTTTGGATTAGAGAAGGCCTAGAGAGGCGAGTTGTAGTTGTATCGATTGAGCCATACAAAGGAGATACAGGCGAATTTTTCCAAAAATAAGGAGTTAGAAAATTCCTAAGAAAATTTTGATAATTAGAAATCGACTTGTTGATTGTATAAGAGATTAGAAAGCTAGCATTGGTTAATAAGATTTAAAGTGGAATATCGAAGTTGATAAATTGATTTAAAATCAATTTGAATAGAAGTGGAAATATGCAGGGGAGCATGTGGATTGAAGATAAGGATGTGATGATGAATTGTCCAAAAATGATGGGCATATCAATTGAGATAAATTGTTGAAAATTGAGTATTGATATGAGAATTAAAAGTTTTGTAAAGAACTTAGTTGAGGGGATAAAAAGTTATAACATCTGTACTGCTAAGAAATTTCGGGGACGAAATTCTTTTAAGGGGGAAGGAATGTAACGACCCGGATCTTTTTAATCGTTAAATTTTGAACATTTAAATTAGTTTTAAATGTTGAATTGGTAATATAAATGGATTTTATGTAGAATTTATTAATTAAACAAAGTTTAAACGTATAAATTTATATTTAATTATAAACGAGCTCGCAGCGGCGCGGTAGTTCGTATTTTTATGATTCGAACATCAATTGAGCGTAAAAAATTCGATATAAGTCAGATTTCATTGAAACAAGAAACTTTTGAATCTATTGGATTATAATTTTATAATAAAAGTGAAAAATTGAGATTTCATCTTGCAAATTTTGAGTTATGCCAAAATCAAATTTTCAGAAAGTCGCTATGGAATCGTTTATAAACCATAATGATTTATATTAATAAAATAAAAAGGGTTTCAAATAAATTCAATACCGATTTAACTTAGAAATAGATATATCGAGTTTAAAATTCAAGTTAGATTTATTTGGAAGTTTTAAAAAGTTCTATTTGAATATATACAATAATAATATTTTATTATCAATAGATTTGTTTGTTTTGGAATCAATACACATATTATCGATTTAATATGGAATTTAATAATAACCAATTTTCAAACGATGTCGTATTATAACGAAACTAATTTTATAAAATCCGTAATAGTCAGTTATTGTAAGATTTACAATTTCAAGTCAATTGGAGTTAGTACATGACCGTGCGCAATATAAACGCATATTTTTTAATCGTTTGAAATTAAAAAGGAATTTTTACAAACAGACTCGGAATTCGACGAAACCAGTTCCATCGTGTCTGAAATATTAATTTATTGTAGGATTACAGGTTTTATCGTGATAGCTCATATGTGGTCGTTTAAATGTGTTACTTCGTGTGTAGGTTTCATGTATATATCATATGTATATAAATCGTATCGAAATCAAATCGATATCTTTTTAATTAAAATGAAAATCTTTTCGAAATCAAACCGTGTTAACGGAAAATCAAATCACGTCTTTTTAAAATCAAATCGTATTAAATTTAATTATATAAAAATCAAATCAATTTAAATAAAAAAATCAAATCATACAAAAAGACAAAGCAACATCATATACAGAAGCTTGAAATGTGGCTAATACAATTAATTTGAACAGAAAGGAGGCTACTCACTAAGAAGAAACAAAAGCTACAAAATGTACACAAAGGTTGACAAAAGAGTTTAGGCTATAGGAAACCATGTGCATACTGTAGTTGAGTGAAACATGCACAACTATTTTATATAAAATGATAGGTCCACCAATTTTACACATACTGCATTAAAATTTGAGGCCAACCTAAAGGTGCAAAGCCGACATAAAATATTACTGTACATACCCTATATGTTTCATCCCTTGCCTGCCAAGCTATTTCATCCCTTGCCTGCTAGGTTGTTCATCTTATAAATACTATATGCATGTCTTCAATTATCCAAAAAGAAAAAAATGAAGAGTCGACTTTAAAAATGGCAAACAAAAATAGAAATCAAATTCCATATCTCCTTTAAAAATGGAAAAAAACATATATATAGATTCTTGGAGAGTTTCTCTTCGATTCTATGTTGGTTTTGATGGGTTCGACGTTGTTTTTGATCGCTGCGAAATTTATAGCGTGGGTGTGCTTTGACTTAGGGTTAGGGATTGAGAGTAGTATGATGATCAGTGTGCTAAACGGATTTTGATTTTGGTTTCATAGCTTAAAGAGTTGGGATTTGGCAAAATTTGGATGGAATTGGTGATATAAGAGTTTAATGTCTTTTGCTATTGCCGTAAGTGGGCGTGGAGGTCGGATCTGACCTGATGCGTGCTAGTGGCAGAAGGAGTTAATGGGGAGGATGAGCTTGTGGAGGAGAAGAACATGGTGGGTTCAGTTTTGGAGATAGCAAAGTAGGAAGGGAGAGAAGTGGAAGCAAAGGATGCGGCAATGGGAGCAGCTGGTTCGAACTGATATATGCGAAGGAGAAGATGGATTAGCAGCTTAACGTGGGGTTAGGATAATAATAAGGGTAATTAATTTAATGAAGGAGATTAGTGAGTAATAGTTTATTTTAATTCGATTTTAAACTTGTAATGTGCATAGCTTACTCATATGTGAACAGAATTGAACGCGTCTTTCGCGATGGAATTGCATGGACGCAGGCTACACAATGAGACTGGTTTGGAACAATTTGGAGCTCGTTGGAAATTATGGAAAAATAAAACACCTAATTCGATTAAATTAGCAATTAATATTATTCAACGATTAATAAACAAAGTGAGTAAACTCACTAACTCTGTCTGGTTTGTAAATATTATAAATGTATTTTAAAATTGATATATGATGATTAAATGATGTGTAATGATAATTTAAATGAATTAATATATTATTATCAATTGTTGCTATTATATATATATTAGTTATATTTAAGGTTGGTAGTTGAATATTCCCGAAGTATTATTAGTGGATGAGACCCTATGCACCCCTTATTATAGCGGATGATCTTTTATACTGCGGTATCCCACCTCGAAGTAGGATTGGTATTATTTATGTTCTCTAACATATGTGGATGCAGGAAAAACAAGTTGGAGGGATCCAACTGGATTACTTAAAATTTATTACTGTTTGTTTTCATATAATGTGATATATGATGTGTTAAATGTTCTGTGATAGATTTGTTGTGTTTGGATGCTTGAATAGCATTGACCCTAAAATAATTGGTATTTAAAATACCATAAAAATATATTCGAATGAAATGTAAAAGAACTTGGATTTTGAAAAGGAAAAATCTATTTTCATAGAAATAGAAATTGAATTTCGAATGGATTAAAATATATAACTTGTTTATAATAATAAAAACAAGTAGTTCAATTTATAAATAATGTTTATAAATGAAGTGAAATTATTATCGTTGGATAATTTGGGAGTGTAATTTCAAGAATGAATTAAAAGGGAAATTAGAAATCGCTTAAGAAGGGAAACAATGAAATTTATTCTTATGTTTGGAATGTGAATGGAATTGAAATAAATCCATAAGGATTTATAATTGGAATTCGACTATGTTGAACTTTATAAAAATAATTTATTTTCAGAATTATATATTATTTAATTCAGAATTTGACAGAATAATTAATATTTGGTTTGAAACCAATAATCTATAATCGAATATGAAATCGATATTAAGTTATATACTTGATAGATCATTAACACGAAGTTGACTCGTAAGCGAGATTTATAAATGAACCGGAATATGAATGTAAATTTATAAAGTGACCCATTAGACAGGATTTGAACCTATAATAGTATTTATAAATAAAATCAAGGTCGATTTGATAAAACGAGTCCAGGTTTCTAGGAAGGAGTAATATTCACATTTTAAAGTGAATAATGGTTTAAAAGCAAACGTTTTGAAGATTAAAATATTTATAAAGGGAAATTGGTAAGGATTTGGATGTAATAAATTCAAAGGTGAATTTAGAATGAAAAATGGAAATTGAGTTAACTTGAAATGGTAATTTGTTCCGAAGTTCGGAAGTTAATCGAATAGAAATTATTCGAAAGAGAATTATACATTGAAATTCGACTATGTCAAATTCTGAAAAGTACTATTTATTTTCCGTTTTCAATCAAGATTTAATTAATTAATTATTTAATTAATAATTTATTTATTTAAATTAATGAGTAAAAGTTATATTTAAGGTTTTATATTTTAGAGCATGGGTTATAACGTTATTATTATAATTAATGATTTCGTTAAAGAAGTGGATTCTTAAATTGAATCTAAGAGTTGCGAGAGCGATGTTTTGTTGGTATTCAAAGTTGTGGGGTTTGTCATTTTCAAAGTTGAGGATGCTATTCAGTTAAGGTCTGATAGATAATTATTATACTCCAACTTAATTGACTTCTTTTTTGACTAAGGAATGGCTAAGGTTCAATGACGAAGATTGGTTAAAGATACAGTTAGTTAATGAGTTGAGTTCTCATAACGATGTTTTATACAACGTTTGTTTAAATACATATAAATGGATTCTAGAAACGGTTTCCAAACATAATCAGAGATGTTTTCTAAGCATTGGAAATGAAATGAGTTGGTTGATGAGAATATGAAGTTGTGAATATATGGAAATGTTTTCCGATGTTAATGGCGTATATTTTCTAAATATAGAAAATAAGAGTTTGTGAATATATGGAAATGTTTTTTTAAACTGTGATAAGATTTTTTTTATGGAATATAGAAAATAATTGTTTATGATATATGGAAATGTTTTCCAAATATCATGAGAGGCTAAATGGGTTTGAAGGATATCGGGGTAAAGATATTGAAAGGAAGTTGCGAAATGAATAAATTAATAAGAAATTAATTAAAAAGGGCTTAGTGTTGCTTGATGCTTAATCAGTAGAATTTCCATTGGAAATAGGACGTTGATTGTATGGATGTTTTTTTGATAGTTAAATAATCGGCTATCATGATTTTTGCCTATTTTATATTTCCATTGTCAATACGGAGAGACCGAGATCAGGTTTATTATTTGAAAACCACTCTGTATGGGCATAAGCATTGCGAATCAAATATGCCGAACATGATTGAAGAAGGAGTAAAGTGCAAGGGATGTTCTGTTAGTCCTAGGTAAAAATTGCCTAAGATAGATTGATGGGATGATGACTTTGGTTTTTCCAGTCCCAGGACAACTTATGTGGATGAATGTATGACAGAGTAATCCTAACAGATCATGAACATTGATCTCTTCAAACGTATTTAGGTTTGGTGGTAGAGGAATTCGTTTCTCTTAGCTTTATACTCATGATATTTTTAAGGAGATTAATTGATGGTTTGACGGGTTTGACAATGTGACATTCAAAGTGAATGAAGATGTGAAAAAGGTAAGTATGATCTCAACCCTCACAACCAAGAGATGACAAAAATCGAGCAGGAAACATGACTATGTGGGTCGCTCCCATTAGGGTGTATTGTCATCTGATCTAGAGGAAAATCCATTTGCTTCTTTATTCCATCATTGCTGCATGCTTCGGTAACGGTTGCTGAGCCCAACCGTTGGTAATAATATATTCAGTACATTCAAGCGAAATGAGTGGTCGGTCATGTGTGGTCGGGTTGCAAGATGTTTTTGTTGAAGTGTATTCCTCTCTAGAGATATACTATCAGAAGGTGGTTCCATACCTTGTCATAGTTGGAAATCCATTCCCTAATAAGCGCCTTGCAGTTTTTGATTGTATACTATGTATGTGAAGTGTGAGATGTAAGCGTTCCACTAGATTGCTGTTGATTTGATTAGACACTCTTATAATATCAGAATAGTGTTTTTACAAAGAATATTTTGAGTTTATCGTAAGGTAAAAAACCATCCATGTTTAAGTGTGGATCAGTCTTATGATTATCCTTTCTTTTAAAAAGGATTTTTAAAAGTTAAACTAAGTGGTTGGAGTTTACTCACACCGGTCTCATAACTGATCAAAAGTTTATTTTGTTTTATTTTACCCTAAACTCTTAGATACCCAAATTTGTACAGATAACAAAGAAGTCGGAATTTTACAGATACACTTGGAGGAGCTCGGAACATGAGGCTTCAACATTTGATAGCTAATGTTAATTTCTGCTGTGTTGTATTCTCATAATGGTGTGTGTATATAGTTACCGATTTGTATTTCAAAAGTATGTTATATAACATATTTTATTTGTTCCACTGTGAGTTTGTGTCTGCTCTGATTCTGTTATGTTATGTTCTTCGTTTTTTTTATTTTAACTTTTTTCTTTATATTTCTCACCCTCTAACTTCTTTCTATTAATGGTCCGTTAATTTCTGGTGCTTAGTTAATTGACATGGTATTTGTGTCGATAATCAGGATCGGGAACTGGTCGGTTCATTACACAAAGCGTGACCTTGAATTACTCTTTGAGGGTGATAATTAATGTTGTATTAGCTCAATTCAATATTATATTTCAATAGCCATACCGAGGCTTTAGATCGTTGCAATAACAAATAGGTTAAATGTTTGCATTTCATTTACCTAATAAGCTACTACTAGTATTTCTTAAAACTTTAAGTAAAAAGGAAAAACGGTCGATTTTTTATTGCTTTAAGACTTGCTTGCCTTGAAGTTATAATATCGAGTTTGCTCCATAATCATAGGTCCACAAACGATGAATAATACCTTAATGGTTCTATCGCATGTAATTCTAAGTCGCGGTCTTTGCCCTAATTTCATACTATCCTTGATTTTTGTTAACAAATCGAAAGAGATTTTTTTCTCGTACGTACTGTTCCACGATGTATAATGCACCCTCCTTTAGGTTGCTCAACAAATGCATAATGTCGCTTGTCTCGTCTACTTAGTATTTAACATTGCATAACATTCTTTTGTTAGTTTGCTCGATAGTTAAAGTTTATGCGAATAATCTATTAATATATAAATGGAAGAGGGCAACATTATATTTTAAAAAATCATAACCGTTAACATATATTATTATTTGGGTTATATCAATTTGGAGAGTAATGCATTTCTTTTGAAATACCTAATTAATTTAAGAGTCGAACAATTTTGAATCATAGTGTGCATACAATGCGTATGTATTTATTCCTTAAATCTAAGTTGGTTTCTTGTTTTTCCACTTATATTAAAATTATATAATGTAAGCTTAATGTTTTTTAATTTTTTTAATTGAAATAACTTATATAAAATTGTGGTTTAAATCATATTTGATTAATTTTAATTAATTATATTGATTAATAAGCTAATTAAATTATATTAAGATACAAAAATTTATTTTTATTCATCATAAACAGCTTTAAGATGGATATATATATATATTCAAAAATATGTCGACTCATAGTTTAATATACATATATTATTATACATATTTCAGTAACTTAATTTTAACTAATATATATATATATATATATATATATATATATATATTATATAAAATATTTCTTTTATTTAACTAAAAGAAATGCCATTTAAAGCGCTCTAGGAGATTAGTTTAGAACTTCTTGCAAATGATGCTGCTTGACTTGAAAATGAACTTTTTGGATCAAGGTACATCACCATGGAGAAGTTGACCAAAATGCGATGAAGAAATCGGGATCAATATCGATCCATAGGGATGGATCAGTGCTGATCCATGAACTTGATGGATTCACTTTTATTTTTCTTTGGGGGGTTGGCTTGTTTCTATCTTTTGATGTTGGTTATGATCAGTCTCTGGACTTTGCTGGAAATTTCTTCGATCTCTCTGCCTTGATAATCTTCAAGTACAATCATTTTAGAACAATGTTTGGTCAAAAAGCGAAATAAAATTAGTGATGCCAAGCTACATACTCAATGTTTGCTTTTCCAATGTTTATTATTAGTAATTAAACAAATTAGGTTTAAATTGCAAGCTAATTGGCAATGTGAGTCTCTTTCTAGTAGTTGATGCAAATCAAGTCTTGCCATGTCATTCGTTCACTCTTTCTCTTCCAATTCTATCAACCGATAGATTCTCTAGTTTTTTGATGTAGGTAGATTCTCTAGATTTAATATATGCAATTTTGTTGTTTCACTAGTTAACTACACAATTTTCAAGTTTCATAACGTTTTTTGTTAGCAAAGTAGTTAAAGAAAGCTTATTTGAAATCTTCTAATATA
Source organism: Allium sativum (assembly GCA_030737875.1). Taxonomy (NCBI): domain Eukaryota; kingdom Viridiplantae; phylum Streptophyta; class Magnoliopsida; order Asparagales; family Amaryllidaceae; genus Allium; species Allium sativum. The sequence goes on from CM060925.1 coordinate 218,949,933, forward strand.
TACTTCCACGTCTGCATAATTCATAAACCTCAACAACCTAACTTTTATACTTCATACTATTTTAGTGCTAACTAAAAAGAGGAATAAATTGGCATATCGTACATTAAAAATAAAACTGAAATGATTGAAGCTTTAATTGCAAATCTATCAACATTGAATTGTCTTATGTATATTCTGATTAATCTGTGATAATATTTAATGTTAAAATATTATCTGACATTACAAAGGGCATGAACGCGATTAAGTTTTAAAAAATGTTCTGACTACCTTTAATGGTAAATGATAAGTATGTGGTATTTATAATTGATTCAACCAACATTCATGAGTGAAAGCCTAATTATTCAAAACAATTAAATTTAATTGACTTCAATAGAATAACTCCCAATTACGTGTTCAACAGAGGCAGAATAACTCCTATCAGAAAAAAAAGAAAAAAGAAGAAGAAGAAGAGTATTTGGAGTTTTATTTTATTTTTTCTTTCTATTAAGATTAGTATAAACTATAATGTACATATGTCTTCCTAAGTCCAAATAAAATAATTAATGTTGGGCTTACAAATTTATATGGTTTTTGACGGTTACGGGCCGAGAGTAGAAAATCCCTTTAATATTTCATTTGAAATATTAGGTAATTTTTGGAGTATGAATAGAATTTACCATTTGTAATTGATTCAACCAACATTCATGAGTGAAAGCCTAATTATTCAAAGCAATTTAATTCTAATTGACTTCAACAGAATAAGTCCCAATTGCATGTTCAGTGGATGCAGAATAATACCTATCAAAAAAAAAAAAAAAAAAAAAAGCATTTGGAGTTTTTTTTTATTTCTTCTATCTATTAATTTTAGTATAATTTACATATAAGTCATCCTAAGTCCAAATAAAATAATTAATGTTGGACCTACAAATTAATATGGTTTTTGACGGTTATGGGCCGATAGTAGAAAACCCTTTAATATTTCATCTGAACTTGCTTTAAATGGAAATAACGCTACATGAGTGTTGGACTGTTAGTGCGCTTCTCTTGAGTTTGCCCCCCTCCTTTCCACTCCAACTTTTTTTTATATCCCCAATTTTTGGCGAACCAATATCTAAAATCAAGAATTGGAATGCTGGAACCGATTACACAGATGAAAACAGCTCGATCGCTTTCATCCAAACGTGTGCAAGCGTGTTCCGGATGTTATTGCTTAAGCGAGTTTGTTGAAACCGAGCACAGATTGGTGGAGCTCGAATCCCTCTTACGCCAGACTGAAAACGATCTTGCTGCAATGACTTTCAATAGAGACGTAGGCCGAGGAGAAGCAAACAATCATCAGGAGCTTTTGTCATATTTCAAGGCAAAGGTGGAAGTGCTGAGGGCTAGATTTGAGCGGTTGAAGGCGGATGTGAGTTTGAGGCTGATGCATTGATGATATTGGTAATCATTAAAAATAAACGTGAACAATAACTACTGTCTTGTATCAGGTCGCTATTTTGTTCGAATTTTCTTTGTTGGATTATGTTTGCTGCCAGGACCCTTTAGTTTGAATGTCCTAAAACCATGTTACTCTAATTCTATTATTGATTGCCTTATCTGAATTCAAAGATTACGCTAAAAAATTCAGGTCAAGTAAGTTTGAAAATTTTCCAACATTGATGTTGAAGGATCAGTGATTAGTTTTGTTAACAACGTTGCTTATGCCTTTTAATCATGCTGGCATCTTTCGAGATGAGCTGCTCAAGTATAAAAAAGATTTGTTTGGAAATCGCTGTTTGATAGATTTTTGTACCGTTTGGAAAGGGAAAATGGTCATTTTCCGTTTTCACGTGAAATGGCCCGTTTCCTCAACGGAGTAAGACGCCAAAGACTATCTTTTTTAATCCCCCTAAATACCGTGCTTACCCCAACTGCACACATATTATGCTCCCAATCATATAAGATTAATCGCTCCAAGACACGAATGAAATTCCAAGAATTGATTTCTCGTGATGCTTATTTTAGAAAGCAGAATGGTCATAACTGTTTGCTAATGGATTTTTGTCGTTGTCGTTTGAGTTTAAATTTAAATTCAACTCCCAATAAGGTGTACTGTTTCGGATGGAGCGCTGCACTGCATCCCACTGGGGGTGTTGCCCAGCACCCCACTGGGGGTGTTGCCCTTTGAATCCCCGCGACCAGAAATGCTAGGTCGAATGGCGTGAGCGGGGGCGTTGCCACCACACCCCATCTAGGCGGTTGCTACACCCTTGACCCCCTTAGTAGGAGATAATATTTGATAAAATTTTAAGAAAATTTTCAACATATAACATAACAAAAAATAATTAATTCGATTAAATTAAAAATCACTAACTAAAATATTCCGCTTAAATGGCCCGCTTGGATAACCTGCTTCACTTCCAACTCCGTTTAAATTAGTGCGTTGGTATGATGATTAAGTGACAAATTGGTATTTACATAAAGTTAGAAGAACGTTTTTTGTAATGCCATTTTCTTATCATGCTACAATGCTGTACGAGAAAAAATTAGCATGTCCTCGTCTTTTCGGTGTGCATCATTACACGGATACATAACCTGATACCAATTTTCTAGTGCCCTATAATTAATCGGCATCTCTATACTTAGACAATTATTTGAACATAAATTTCAAATGGCTAGTCTCTCATAATACTATTGTTGTAAAAGTCGGATTTGGTAGCTACCCATACGGTAGACATGGGTCTTCCACCTTGGTGTGCTTAATTGCCTAGATGGCTAGACTACCTGGGTCCACCTAGGCCTGCCTAAGTTTGCCGAAGCCTGTATTAAACACCAGCTTATTGAAGCTTCCGATTTGAACTCTCTGCCACTTCGTTGAAGCTTGCTGCTGCATGAATATGTAGATAATAGTCTATTTTATCAGTGTTTCAATACATCATATTACACAATTCACAATTGTGGAAGGAATCATGGTAAACTTACCTGGTGTTTGCATCTGAGTTTACTTGTAAAGTTAAAACCTGAATAACACTGCATCTGAATTTGCTTTGAAACCTGAAAACTATATTTTTCAACAGTTAAACATAAAACATTTTTATAGTTTGGTATCATTTTTTTAACATATGATATCTGAAATCTTATAAAAAATGCATACCTCTGATTAACCTAGTCAACCTTAATTCAAGCTAATGTTTTAAAATGCGAAAGCATGCATGAGACATTTTCAAGTCCACGAGGCGAAACATAAGTTAAGTGTTGTAGCGTAAGCTTTTCAGAGAAAAATAAAATGCCGTACGTATAATAAAACTTATAATTTTAAATTAACTTATGCAAAAAATGAAGGACAAATCATTCAGGTTTGACTTTGAGCCAGTATACATCTCATATGTTTTTCCAAAAATTAAAAATAAATAACTGGCATCCATACGATTTCAGTTTGGTTTTCAGAAAATTTATTTGGAGATTTTGCAAAATTCCAGTTTAAATTCCTTCTACGAATCCAAATCAATCCGTAAAATTTATTTGGAGATTCAGTGAAGTCTGTTGAGAAATCTTGTTTAAACGACGTGAGAAAATCTATTACATAGCTCTTGATTGTTGTTTTAGAAACAATCTTACTTAACCGTGTCAATATTGGAATTTGAAAGTTATAAAAATAAATCATTTTCTTATTTTTTTTCTTCCTTTAAACAATTGAAGATTAATAATTTCTGTTAATGTCGATATTTGAATCTTAGGTAAAAAGGTTCTTGAGTCGCATGCCTCCGTAGTTGAAGGTGTATACTTTGTACATTTCATAAAGTTGTTCATGTGCAAGCTTTAGAGGTAAAAAAAACCTTTTAAGGAAAACCTCAAGGCGTTTTATCTCTCAGTTCCTCGAGACGTCCCTCGAGGAGAGTATTGAAATGGTTTTCTAAATCAATGATCCAAACCCACCTCCTAGTGTTTGCCTTGTGTTTATTTTACAACCTTCCTTTAAGCATAACCACTTGAACTGAAAGTACTGGGCAGTTCATTTGCATGATGATCTATGATGGTTAAAAGCTTTATCAATACTATAATGTCTTTCCGGTCTGTATAATTTAGTTACCCAGAATTTTAGTGTTGGTATACATTGCAATGGCATTTGGGTTATACTATTTAGTAACCTAGAATTTCAGTGTTGGTTGATTGCTGTTTGTTGGATAACAAGCTTTTATAGATTGAAATGTTTGGTGCCATTTCAGCGATGATTTCTATTTTGATGATGGTTTCTACTGACCAAGCTTACATATAAACACACACATACGCGCAAGTACACTCACATACATGATGTCTTTTGAAGGAAATAAGAGTGCATAATTGTTGTTTGAAGATTAAGGTATGTAATATAATTTTCTTATCTCAAATAGCTTTTTATAAAACAGTTTTCCAATTACAGTGTAAAACCCGAAAAAATCTTAATGATGCATATATTTCAACTGAACAATAAAATTGTGGGATGTGCAGATCAAGTCAGTTTTTAACCAAGCAAGTACATGTACATTTAACAACCTTATTGCATGGAAGATGTTCGATTGCAACTACAATGTGGTTGCAAGTAAAAGAAGTCAACAAGCCCTTTTCAGATGTTAATCTATCCAGTAAGTAGCACATATATGTCTTGCTATCAATGTGAGCTGATACCTATGTAGATGCTAACATTATTGACTGTAGATAAATGTTGTTGGTGAAATATTTGGTTCACATCTTTTTCTTTGGCTGATCAGTGTTGTTAGCATGATTATGTTTCTGAAATTAGATTCATGTCAACACAGTATCATTGGGCATATGCATATTAGGTGTATAGCTGCCTTTGAGTTTGTTGATAGCTTATATTTTATTTATTATTTTACTTTAAAAAATAATAATTAAAAGTTGTATTAATTTTGAAGATGGTGGGGTAAATATTTGTTTACAAATGCGATGAGTTAAGTGATCTGATAAGAAATCAGTGTTAATAAGACATGGGTTTCAGGGGTACACTTACTTGGACTTGTGCACATTTGATTCGAAAGAACAAAAAGAAGTAAAACAATATGATTACAAATTATGTACACTAATTAATAAGAGCCAGCTTGAATTAAATGTTTTGCACAAAAATTATGTTAGATGTGTTGTAATGTAAACATATTTTCTATTAAGGAATTACGTTGTGATCAACTATCTTATGCACTTTTATCACTTAAGGATAACCATTACCAAATCCTTTCTGATTTCAGAGTATATTATTGTATCACATAAAACTCCATAGTTAAAATTATGAACCATTTATAAAGTAATGTCTATCTTGTATGACACAATGTGTTAATAAACGTTTTATTACACTTGTACATGTGTGACACTTTCCCATCAGACATGACGATCTATTTGTTGTATCTGAAATGAAGATACGACGTTAAACAGCTTTTACTATGATTTTTGTGGTATTTTATGAATATTAGAATTCGAACAACTATCGATGAAACAATGTAATATCTAATAGTATTATGCGGTCTCTATATTTCACCATATGAAGTACAATCATAACCCTCTATCAAATTTGTTAGCATGATTACTACGATTTTCCTAGAACAAAGAATGAGTGATAAAATACTTATATAAGGCACTCTTTTGACTTTCATTTTTTCAAAAAAATCTTTGAACTAGCTTTGTTATGAATCACGAGGATAGAAGCTTGGACACTGTAACAACGGACGTATACTTTGTTTTGTTGAATGTGGTTTTAACTTATAAATTCAAATATGGCCTTTCTTGAAATTTAGAACCTGTTTTCAGTAATGATCATCTTAGAGTCTAGACAATGATGGGAAGTCTTGGGTTTCATGTTTAGTCATTGTTATATAAATGTTAAGTATTTACCTTAAATTATAACGTTAGAAATTTACCTTTGCATTTATTCTTCTGTATTGTGTTTTGTTACCTCCTCCCTCTGTTAGGTATCTAATGATTCTGGGCATCTTTGGACGCCGGTGCTGTTTTGTGTTGATGTTTGATTTTTTTTATATTCTTTACTTTTATCCTTCTTGCATTTTTTATGGTAGTTTTAGACGATGTTCATATTATTATATTTAGATGGATACATATATCTGTTAGCATGCCAGAAGGAAATTTTTTTTGACATGGATTAATTTTGTCAGATATGTTAAATTCTTATTTTGTCTAACCATAAAGACCATGCTCTTACATATTTATGTCATTATAATATATGTAACATATAAATGTCTAAATCATAATGATATTAACAACATTTGAATATCAATAACATGCACTCTCTTTTGTGATTCCTCTAGATAGTACATACATCACATATGATGTAGAATAACCCTATTGCCTATGGTACCACCTTTGGCATTTAAAGTCTTATAGCCATCTGTACTAACCACAAAATTAAATGTAATTATGTTTGTGAAGTATCATTACACAAAAGCAAGGTTTTCAAAAAGGATTTAAATCGTAAATCTTAAAATTCAAATTTTAAATTGAAATGAGATATATTCTTAAACCTTCGGTCCATGTAATTAAAGTGCTTAGCAACGATCGAGCTACTGAAAGCTATAGTGGAAACAAAGCCGTGATATGTCAGAAAATAACAGAGTCGTAAGAATCTTTATTGGAGATAAAATAAAATCTCCAAAGTTGATTTATTTACATTGTCGCATCCTACATTTGCAGAAGAAAAAAAAATGGCCGCTCATATGATAAAACCAATGAACATCATGATCCATGCAATTTATACCTGATGGATTTTGAAGAATATCTCAAGCTGATATCTTGACTGAAATGAAGGAAATCTAAAACTTTGGTAACTGACCAAGCTGTTAGATTTAGGAAAACCTCGGCTTGATATCTCGGGGATTTGAACTTGAATTAAACTTATATCCTAAATTTGTTGACTTGGTTTATAAGGGAATTGGTTAATTTAATCTTTTTATATTAAAATTGCTGAAACGGATGCTTAAAAAACATCTAATTTAGTGGGCATAGCGGAGCTTTAAGCAGATCTACCATTTAATGGCTCTAAACTAAAAAACACAACATTAGAAGTGTGCTAAGCGCTTTAGCGAGACATTAGCGGGGCCTTAACTGCTTAATCGTAGATCCAAAAGGTATATATTTTAAATTTTGTGCATACTTTAAAACTTATAAGATAGAACTACTTAATCGTAGATCCAAAAGGTATATATTTTAAATTTTGTGCATACTTTAAAACTTATAAGATAGAATTTTTGCAGATAAGCCTAAAACTCAGCTTTTCGTCTTGTTCCATTCTTTTTATTATTTGAAAACACTAAAATGGAATTGTGGATTCAAATAAACAAATCAAATATATAAATACGTATTCAATGAATTTTCTTAGCTGCCTAAATGGGTTTGAATTGAAATGTAAATCGAATCGGAACGATAGAGATCTAATCTAACGCTGTATTTATATCACAAGATTTTAAAACTTTTAGTAACAATGTACCTAAATTTCGTTTATGTACCGTCAATTGTGAGTTTTCAAGCGAAGAATGCAATCATATTCTAGCTATATCCTTTTATTTTATAAATGTGTTATTTATATACTTGTATTATAAATGAGTAGTTTATTTATGAAAGCAGAAGCAATTAACCTTTTGACATTAGTAGAAGGATCTATCAAACCTTTTAAGATCGAGTAACAAAAGCCTAAAATTTATGCGGTCTTACGTAGAGTGAAAAATAATACACTTAGATGGAAAATTTTGGCAAAACAATTGGTTTTATACTTTTCAAAATAATTTTCCTTTACATATTTAACAACAATAATAGACAATACACTACCCTCCTCTGCATCCCTTCTCTTCTTCTGCCAATTGCTTTTTTCCTTTCTTCCCCTTTCCCTTGACCTCATTTTGATCCTTAGATAAAAAATGGCTTTTATCTATCATCTCCTGCAACTCATGTTATCGCCAAGCTATCGCTTCCCCATCTCCATTCAATGCCACCTCATCATGATCCCGATACAACCCACTTGCTTCTTCATCTTCCGCAGTTCTCGATCTTGTTGCTCAATGTTTGATGACTTGGTAACCTTCTTGGCGGCCTTGTGCTCCACTAGCTGGGCCTTGTGCTCCACTAGCTGGGCCTTGCGCTGTTGTTGAGTTGATTTCTATTGTCGTTGAAGACCTTCAACTTCACATACATCCTTCAGGTTGCTCGTCGCATATGTAAAGGTTTTATTATTATCCACTAGAATACCATTGTCCGTTCATTCTGTTATAATCCAAGTTCATTTCCATTCCATTTTTCACATTTTTATTCAATTCCTTCACTATTGGAGTTTGTTTGAAATTAATTAGATTGTCTTTCACATTGGAAAGTTTGTGTCTTGAAAAATCCATCGAAAGGTTAGAGTTGAATACATGTTCTAGTTGAGGTGAACCCATTCCAAGTGCTTTTATGCTTATTGTTTCTCTTTTGATGGTGATACTCATACATTCCTCGTCAATATTGCATATGACTTTCTTCCTTTTGTACATACATACATGCATATGTGTATATTATATATATATATATATATATATATATATATATGTGTGTGTGTGTGTGTGTGTGTATGTGTACATATGTAGGTATATGTGTGTGTGTATATATATATCATATGCGTGTATATATATACATATACATACATACATACATATATACATATATTTGTGTGTATAGCAAGGTGTATGGACACACCATTAATGATTATCGTATTTTTTAGGCCCTTCACATATTTCTTTGCTCCTTGTGCATCCCATTCATGAACCTTCCACATTGGTTGTTCAACATTCAGATAGTCTTCAACATTTGAAGCCTCCTATCTTACAATTATAACGATGTAAAATATATTTGAAGGAATCACTTCGTGCGCATGTTGTTGCCCCAGTGTATCCCCTCATGTGTAATTACATCAGCTTCTTGCTACTGCCTCCCATGATACCCTAAGGATGTTGACCCTGCTTCTATCGCTGAATCTTGCAACATTGATATCCCTCTTCCCATCCCTATTTTGACACCTTTTTTGCCTCATGTCCTTTCTTCCGACGGTGATACATCTGATGCTTTTAGTGATTACGTTATAAACTTAAATTTTATATAAAATATCGACTTCATAAACAACCACTTACATTGTTTCAGATCTCGAAAATATCACCCGAGATCTCGTTTTGGGCTCACTCCGAAACGAAACAATAAATCTCACTGTAAATCTCCTTTTGAATATATCGCCCGAGATATTGCAATATCAAATGTGATATCGATCAAGACGAGATATTGATCGTCCGAGATCTTTGTTTTTCTGGTTAAAATTTAAATCGGTGCTTGAATTAGAACAGTAATTAAAAAACTCAAATCTAGCTATGATAACATCCTACTATTCTGTGTTATCAAAGCGTTCGCTATAGCGACAAATAGCGCAGTGCTTGACTATTGTACTTAAAATAGCGCAAGAGTTTCCTATAACGCAAAAATAGCGCGCTATTTTATCATTGCGCAAAATAGCGCATAGCTCTAAATAGCGCGCTATTTTGTTTTTGTCTCTTTTTTAAATGTTTGAACAATGAATTAAGCCCAAATTGTATTTATAACGACTCAGAGGGAAAATGCCGTAGAGTATGACTCGAACAAAGAAGAATTTGGTGATCGTTTAAATAATAATTAACAGTTATGATTTAGATATAATTGATGACTATGTTTTAAAAATTTAGACGCATAATATAATTTTTATGTTTTATTATTGTACAATTGAATCACGTTTAACCTTTTGTTTATTCAAATCTTGTTATTGTAGATTTCATGTATTATTTTTGTTTGATCTTATTTATAATTTTTTTCTTAGTACTTGTTAGTATTTTTTTAAACATTGTACAAAGGTGTATTTTCATGCATTTTTTCTTAGTTTTATATCACCATAATTGATGAATAGAAATAATTTTCATTATAACTCACAGTTATAAGAATAAATTTCAAATTTGTAAGACACAAATATATTATATCCATCAATTACTTTGAATGTACAATGCAAACTTATCAAATTTTCTATAATACAGTTACATTTTATATAAAAAAATATTTAATACATGCATAAAGTGTGGTATTGATTGTATTTGGAGTCTTGATTGGTTTGGATATGATGCAAAATATACAAAACAAGAACAAAAAATAACCGGTTAGGCAAAATATAATTACATTTTTTTTCTAAATGAACGCAATAGCGCACGGTATAGCGCATAGTGCATAGCGCAAGCTTGCGCTATGCGCTGTAGACTACACTGCTACTATTTAACATTTTTCATGTTAAATGACCATGTTATATGTTCATGTATGTTCTACAATGCTTATGACTTTCGTATTCGGTTTTTTTTTTACATACATGTTCCCATGAAATTATGTATTTTATGTTTTACTTATGTTGAAAATTTTAATTATTTGGATCTTTTTTATGTTTTATGCATAACAATATTCATGTTTATGGATCATATGTTGTAAGCACTAATCTGCTTGCATTGTGTTGTATTTTTATTATAAGCATATTACGATTTAGAGTATGAATGATCTTTCATAGAATAAGAATAGTGAAGCGATTTTGCAATTCAAGCTTAAGTTACTATGTTTATTATAGCATTCATAAAAATCATTGTGTGAAATTATCATTTTTTAATATATCATGTACCCCTAGATTGTTCCGATATGAACTTTCAGACCCGAGATGGAAACCCGAGACGAACCCCCAAGTTAAACCCATCTCATCTGAGATCTTCTCTGATATGCGATCAAGTCTCTAAAATTTCCAAGACAAAACGCGACCGACATCTGAAATTTAAAACCTTGACCACTTATGAATCCTTCTTTGGCTACTCATTTTATGTCGGGTATCGGACCAAACTAATTCATTGGGTGAATCAATTTTTCATTGAAATACGTAAGAATTGTATTGGAACCAAAAAGTTTATTTTATTTTATTTTATTTTGAAATAACATAAATATATTTCGGAAGAAAATGTACTAGCCATGCATATTCAAATGCATGCTACTAAAAAAAAAACATAACTTTTCGCTTTTTTATTGTAATTGTTTACGATTCACCCATTTTTGTTGTTTTAAATTTAAACAATAATAATATAAAAGTGAAAAAAAAACTTAAAGCTTAAATATATTTATTTTACATTTTTTAAACTTTTGTTGGATGTTCGAAAATTTATTATTTGTTGTTAAATGTTTTGTCCTAGTTCTAATGTATGCCAATTTTCAACCAAACAAAAATGTAAATTTTTATTAATATTGAAAAATATTATAATATTAATTAAAAGTCGAAGTTAGTTAAATAAAAATCTCAATAAATCACCCTGCTCCTTTTTTTTTTGGGTGCCTACTTGAATGAAATGAGAATGAATACACTTCGCATCACCATGTCGGTTATAAGTGCTACACTTCGAAACATAACTTTCTCATGTCGGTCCACTTTCAGCCTGACCCTAAGTCTGTCCGTCCACCAAGAACCAATTTTTCAATTGCCAGCCAGTCCAATTTAAAATTCCCTTAAGCGATCCGCATAGTCGACAAACTACTTCCAGTCCTTGGCCCGACTTCAACATAGCCGCCACCTTTGATTGATTTTAAGTAGTCCGCCCTGTCATCTCACATTTGTCATGACAACATCTCATCTACATGGTCCTTAGCTACTCTCAATCACCTTCATACCTTTAGCAATCGACCGACCAACTTAGCAAGTCTTGTTGTATACGCACACAAAAGTAAATAACAAGTCGTATGCCAATCTGTACAAAGCCCTATGGCTAGGCATCTGAAATGGTGGCTACTCTTGTAGCATGTCATTACCGTTCAATGCGCGTTAAATTCAAAGCCTACGCAAGGTAGACACAGTTGATATAATTGTCAGTCCCACACTCCTTTGCACGTTTATAGTCGTTTTCCATTAGCCATTGTGATCACATCGACGACAAAACTCTCTTCTCACTTATTCTGCAACACAATATTAGCCATCCATCATCTATTTATACTAACACAAATACTTTATGCACTGCCACTTTAAGGTGTTGGAAAATGTAAGCATTTCAGGTACTATACAAGTTTTAGTGCTCTTCACATAGTAGATTCTTAAGATCAACTGCCTTATTAGTCTTGTGTGCTTCATTTTTCTTATTATTCCTTGTGATTGTAATGAAGAAATATAGTAAGAGAATTTCATAATGGACGAAGACAATCTTGTTGAACCGCTATATATTGGTGTCAATTACTTCAGTTGCATACGTTCTTCCTCATTTTCTATTTTAAACCTAGTGGTTAATAAATAACATTTTCTTTTCACATCGCATTAGTCTAATCCTGAGGTTGACTACAAATCTACCAATATTTTGGTGCTAAAGGAAGGGCCTTCCCTTATACTCACATTTTTTCACTTTTGTCCTCTACAAAAATAAGTCCAACTTGTTACTATATATAATCATATACCGGTCGAAGGCAACTACAAAGAGCATGAAACCAATGACAACATTGTTGCCTGTGCTATCCAACCTAATCTTGGTGTCAATGAAGAAATGTCATACTGTGTTGCTATAGCTATCAAACGTGTCGACTAGTTCGTGAAGTGAAAGACCCAAGGACACAGTTGGAAGTCTAAGCAATTGTAAACTCGAATCCATCAGCTTCTTTTACTACTGACTTGGTCAACCTGTCTGCTCATAGACTCATGCTTCCTGGTGTTATGGCCTCATGAATACTACCGAGGCTCGAGAAATGACGGTGCCCAAAACCTCACACATGCATGCTTATGTATATCTTAGAATCATAGTTATCAAGGCGTACGCTTAGGCGCGCCTAAGCGCAAAAAAGCCCAAGGCTCAAAGCTTGCGCCTTTTTGCAGTTTGAGTGCGCCTTTTTGAAGTTTGAGGCGTTTTTTGGCTAAATTCAAAATTTTGATTATAGATAGTTAAATAAAAATTTTGATTGTTCAGCAAATTATAAAATATGGTTTAAAATTTAAATCTTATTAATAAAATATGTAAATAATTGAATGAATTATAAAATATGGTTTAAAAATTAATTTATAGTTAGTAAATAGCAGATCAAACTCATATAAAAGGCACACAAAAAAGCCCATGACTCAAAAAAGCCCCAGGCTCAATGCTTGCGCCTTAGCACCTTAACTACTATGCTTAGAATGTATCTTGCACACATGCCTAGACATCGCCCTAGATGTGGTTGTGTTTGTAGAGCTAAGACATCATCGTTCTCCTTTAGAAGAACTACCATCAATTTTCTATCGTTTGTGAACTTTTGCTTTTGACTGCCTCATTGGCAGTGCGTCTACCATGAGCTGGGCACATGTGACTCGGGATACTCTAGATCTCATGGGGGTTCAGCCAGGAACAGATCAAGAGTAGACGAGCAACATATTCTAGGCTACCCTCTGGGCATAGAGGGAGGTATCCCGCTCATCATCATCGTTCATCATCTCATCATTGATCTTCTACAATGTTCATGTGCAGGCTATGTCCTTAGCACACAGTTGGTTAGAACATCCCTTAACAAGTTGATGTCGGCCTCAAGGAAGAAATGCATATCATCTGACAACAACTCAACAGAATGCAAGCCCAAAATACGGTGGTGAAAGATTCTTTGACGACGAGAATTAAAAACCATACTGCGATGAAATTCCGAGCACTTGCATCCATCGACAGTATGTCTTGCTACCTATTGACCAATATGATGTGAGTGCTGACCGATCTGACCATATTACTACCTTCAATTCTATTACCAGTACCGGTCATTTTTTCGTCTTGACAAAGTGTGCTCTTTCCTTCCTCTTTTACAGGATCGACGTCCCGTTGGTTCCGGCATCTACTTTTAGGCCAGTATAAGATCCTGGACTCAATTGTGCGTAGATTACAAGACTCGTTTCTTCTCTTTTAAAATTCATGTCATAATGGCTAGTGAACTATGCAACATCAAGTAGGAGCCTTCAAGAAGCTTGGGATCATATATTAATCACTTCAACAAGTCCGGTCAACAAGTCAACTTAGACTTGGGGTGCTGACGTGAATAGCTCGGTCATGACCTTATGTTAAGGGGTCAGATACAAGTATAGAATGTGGAGACAACATTAAAAGTAGTCGGCTACGTCCTTGACTGACTTTTATCAGTAGGCGAATAATATGATGAGAATGCAAGTTGCAATTTTTTTGGACAATGACAATGAGACCAAACTCCCTACCAAGTCAGTCAGTCCTTGCAATGACAGTCATCGTGGCAATGGTCGCTAAGTCGACATCATAAGGCATCCAAAGGACAACCCTCAATTCAATCCCAGGTATAACAGTTGCACTAATTTAAACAACAATATGTCTTGTATCCTCGACTAGGTACCTGTCCATCAACCTAACACCTGTAGTAACGGGGAATGAGATGAAGCTCATGGGAAAATAAATATGGAGAGTTCCTCCAGATCAACGATCACTTTACAATGGAGTGCTAGGTGCTTAAAGATGAGATCAAGAGAGACTAATTTGGGTAGGAGCACTTTGGGAGTTGTGTGACACCAAGTAGATAAAAGGAAGGCCATGACAACCGTTCACCTTAGCCAACATCCCGATACAAAAGTGCATGCTATTATCGTAGTCTTGACCATATGCAAAGGCTCATATGTGGCCGACAACAACCGGGGCATGCTTAGTCCTGGTATTAAAGAGAAGTATTCAAAGTCAGTCAAATCTATTCTCTATAGTCCCGAATGTCTAAAGCACCATAAATGGAGTCATAACAGTTAATCAGTTCCATTGTCGAGGACATGTAAGCAGTCTCCTGCCCTATCAAGATCACAATCATCACTCTTGCAATGACCAACTCTAATGTACATCGGGTTTTCATGGATGAGGGCAATCCAGTTAAGTCAAATTTAAGGATGCTATTAAGGCTTTCAAGCTTTCTACCTCTCGCCTCACTTTATGCACTTTGCTCATTTGCGACTTTTAGGAGGTGTAGGCATTGTTTATTTGGGCGCTGCTTCACTTACGACAATGTTTAGTTAAGAGCCCCTTGCTACAAATGTCAATGTAAACATTATGGCTCGTACCATCTGCTTATATTTGTTAATAGGGTGAGCGTCACTTGCTGAATCGTATATCATCTCAAACAACCACCTCGTCATGAAGTTCCTTGTCCAGAGCAGGGTTGGCGAGATCAGAGATAATCAGCAGAACGTCCGAGAATGTTATGGAACCTCTATCAGGCAAACAAATAAGGGCGTTCTCATACTTCAACAAGTGCTTTCAACAGTTAGTGGCAAATGTCTCGAAAGATACATCAAACCAGCCTATTCTCTTGTTCGTACAACGACGATCCCCGACTCTGAAGCAACAACATCATCTTCAACTCCTGCCCTCGCATGGTTGATTGACTCACTTGAGAGAGCTAAGGGCATCATCACCTTTACTCAAGCCCATTGCTATGGATAAGTTTTCATTTTGTACACTCTTTTATCTACAATTTCTTACGAACGGGTGGTCCACTGGCTCATCTTGCTATCATACGACTCATTTATACACAAGAGTATCTGAGTCAGCAAATGCATTATGGTTCATACGTGATCAACGATCGTTTTATAGTTGACGATGTGTCACTTAGGAGAACCTCACAATTCTTATGCGCTTTGCTTCATGCATGACCCGACTACTACTTTATTTCTGATCACTTGACACCTAGGAGAATACATGAGCTAGGATTATCTTTAGCTCATGGCGGTGTTATCTGTCACTCTACGGCTAGTAGCCGCGTGGTTGACCTGAACGATTGTGCTCAACCCATCATGTTGTCACATGTTGCTACTTAATATATCTTAAAAGAGGCAGTCTAGCAAATAACATAGGATATCACATGTCTTATGTAGACAAATAGGAAAAGATAAAGCAATTAAGGTGCGTAGGTAGAATTCGCAACCAAGGTTTGAGAATTCGATTTCATCCACCTGGATTCTTTATGATTTCAATCAATTTCGAAATTTTGATTTTCGTCTCAGTTTCAAAATTTTGTATTATTTAATAGAAGTAATAACATACCAATTACAATTAAACTAAATATTATAATTTATTAGTTAATTGTAAAGTAGAATAATAAATTATAATCAAACTAACTTAACAAAGCAAATTCAGTTAGAATGAACATTATATTTACTGTAAATAAAATTTGACAAAGCAAATCCAAATAATATCTTTAACCTTGATCTCTTTCTTTAACTTCGTCTGCTCTGCTCTTATCAATTCTTTCCTTCAGCTTGATTGAAACAATTGAAAGTCGGTGTTAACTAGAAGAAGAGAAAAGTGACCGCTTTTAGCTCCCTTTTGACTTCATCTCCCGTTTGTTTTCATTTTCATTTCAGCTCGACTAAAAAAGTCGATGTTGACTAGGGCAATAAGAAGGGAAAATAGATGTCAAAGCTTAGAGAAAAGAGACGTACTTAGATACGACACTATTTATTGATTTCTAGTTGCGTTCTAGTCTAGGTAAGTTGTTCGATTTTGATTATGATTTTCTTAAATCCTAATCGGAATCGAGTTTTATGCTTGATTTTGGTTTGGTCGCTATCAATACTGGTACGACACCATTGAAATTTTGGGTACTAACCGATACCTCATGCCTTGTTCACAACAAAAAGTAGTATTTATCTATTATGAAAGCGTGAAGACATATCATCCATGTTGTTGGGTATCTGAAGCATATTATCACCGACTAACTTAAAAAAAAAGGCGTGTGCCATGGAATGTTTAGACGATTCATTTCAAATGTGCAAATGAAATAGATTCGAGCTCTTAGCACTATCCAATTGGTATTTTGTTGTGAAAGTTGGGATGCATCACCATTCTTGAAGCTTTCCACATTGAATCTCACAAGTCTCAAAGAACTATTCGTAGATTACGCGAATAAGATGTTAGAGGCGTTAGCTGTGACAACAGATGCAAATACGACAACCACTACTCTTTCCATCAAGACTTTAAGGTGTCTAAAAGCGACCTCGATTTTGGTACCGCCAAAGCAAAATAGCGAGGAAATCCATCAACATCAACTGAATCATTAGCATAGCAAAGATCATCGATCAACATTTTAAAAAGTGACCATAGAGCGCAAACCTAGGTCAAACATTTATACAAGATCCATCTTAGAGCAGTATTTCGAACCACAGTCCAAGACAAAGATCAACATTCAGAACAACAATAAGAAGCATTTTTATAACAAAAAGCAAGTACGAAAAAATATTTAAGAGCACTGGAGAGGAAGGGGAAAACAAAATTACTTGCTTTTACCAATTGAGAATTGTGGAAATTTGAAAACTTCAAGGAATTTACATAGCAAAAATTTTATGGGTTGATGATGGAAGGGGAGGGGATCTGTATTTACATATTCACCTCATCAATCACAACCATTGTATTTATAAAGGCAAGATCTCAACCTTTTAGACACAATCAAGCATTGTTGTCAAAAATCTTAAAATCCTACGATTTGAATCCCGTTTTAAATCAAATCTTTCCTTTTACGATTTGATTTATATTCCGATTCAAAACAAGCTAATACTACACATTAGAAATATCATTCAGTTCAAATAAATATATTCAGTTTATTAATTGGGTCTATAACTCCAATTTTTATCAT
The DNA here is from genome assembly GCA_030737875.1 of Allium sativum. Classification (NCBI taxonomy): domain Eukaryota; kingdom Viridiplantae; phylum Streptophyta; class Magnoliopsida; order Asparagales; family Amaryllidaceae; genus Allium; species Allium sativum. Next base: position 218,967,579 of record CM060925.1, read on the forward strand.
TTAAAAACAAATTAAAATTGGAACATGAGAGAAAATGATGTTTTAGGTTTAGATGTAGAAGTTTAAACATCTTAACTTCAAAGTGGGTGCAAACTTTAAAATGTATGTTTTTTGAATCCACGATTTACGATTTAAATCCCGTTTCGATTCACAGTTTGAATTTTACGATTTACGATTTGAATCTCATTGTGAAAACCTTGCAATCAAGTGCTCTGTCGCACAATGCACATAAACACGTGACATTGTCTCTGCCACATCTTGGAAAGCAAATTGTCACAGCTAGTGATTTAATGCTAGTTGGAGAGCACATTAAATGCATGATATGGTAACCCATCGACAACATTTTTCATGATTTGACAAACCCGCATCTGTACACAGGTACAGACTCGAAAAACAAATTGTTGTTTAATTTTCTCATATCACGATCTGACTCAATTAAAGTCGGTGCAGCTGTTTTTAGGTTCGGCCCATTCATGCCGATCCAAACTCAAGTTGGTTTAATCTAGCCCATCCACTCAACAAGACATCAAGCTGAAGGCGGGTTGTCTTAACCTTGGGCGACACTCATCGCCAATTTTTCGGGTGAAGTCAAAGCTAAATATTGCCTTGCCCAGTCCATTCCGACTAAGCTCGAAGACGACGATTGGCTCCTTAATGTACACCCCCTCGCAAGACAGATCATGAACTCATCATCGCTTCAATCTTCGATCGAGCAAACTCAAGATTGTCTCAAGCGACTATCGTACTCTATAAGGCCAACTCAAGCGTAACCCGTCCTTGGCTCGGCTTAAGTACAACACTTTTAACCGGTCTCAAGCAATCCGTCCAATTAGCTCACACTCGGCTTGGGACCATCTCCTCAGCTTTGGTTCTTGGCTACTTTTAGTCTTCTTCATACCATCAACAACCGACTAACCAGCTTCAACAAATTTTGTCACATACGTACACAAGATAAATGACAAGCTATTCATCCATTTATACAAAATATTGTTGCTAAACGATTAAAATGATGACTACTCTTATAACAAGCCATCGACATTTAATGCAAAGTTCGTGCATTATACATAAGGGCAGTTGGTATATTTTCAGTCAAGGTTTTCAAAATGAGATTCAAATCGTGAATCACAAAATTCAAACTTTAAATCGAAACGAGATTTAAATCATAAAACGTGGATTTAAATATTTAGATTTTAAAGTTTGGACATATTTGAAAATTGATTTTTGATGTTTCAACATCTATTTCTCAACCTTAAAGACATCATTTTGTCTTTTGTTCCATTATTATTCTTTTTGGAAATAGATTATAATTGGAATTGTAGATCCAAATAAGTATATCATTTAATATATTAATTTGGGTTTTATGATTTTCTAAACTGCGGTATTAGCCGGATTTGAATCGGAATATTAATCGAATCATAAAGCGAGAGATTCAGTTTGAAACGAGATTCAAATCGTAGGATTTTAAGTTTTTTGATAACAATGTTTTCAGCCATTAACTCCTTTGCACCTTTGCAGTTGTCTTCTATCAGCCCATGCGACCAGATCAGCGGCCAGACTCTTATATCGCCTGTTCTCCAGCACAATCTCATCCATACATCATCTTTCTCAGCCATTATAAATACTCCACACACTACCACTTTAAAAGAGTTCGAAAATATAGGAATTCTGGGTACTATATACAATTCGGAATTCTTCACATAACAAGTTCTTGAGATTAAGTATCTCATTAGTCTTAAATGCTTCCTTTTCTTCTTCCTATAATTTCTTGTAATTTTAAGAGAGAAGTATAGTAAAACAATCTTGCCGAACCTTTTTATTTTTGGTGTCATTACTTTAATTGCTTATGTTCTTCCTCATTTTACATTTTACGTGTAGTGGTTAGCAAGTAACATTTGCTCTTCGCAACACATTAGTCTGATTTTGAGGTTGGTTGAAAGTTTAACCAACAACGCTTATATTGAGAAAATTTGCCATAAAGTTAGCTATTTATTTCCCCAAGTAAACATTTCTTTGCAAGTTAAGAACACAAATAGAAAAATTCAAACTTTAACCCATTTAAACATTATGAATTTCTTCGATAATGAATTTAGTGTTTTAAGCATTATAATCCTCTAATATTTAGTCTGTGGGCCTCGTACAGTTGGCAAGAGAATCCGACCCCCTTAGACAAGTGAGAGGGTTTGATTTTTGGCAATCACACCGAGTTGTCCGAAAAGATTGACTTAAATTGGGGATGTGGAACACATGTTGTTTTAGCGAGTAACAAAATGAGAATGAGTGTGCTATGATAATAGTAGTAACTACCGCTACTTTTGTGGAAATATTTTCAGACCCAAGGACCACTACCGATCCATTTTTTTTAAATTCTTTTTAGACTGGTTTGTTCCTCTATTTAGTTGCATATTTAAAATGGTTTACGTTGGTGCTCTATCTATTTCAATGATTATGGTAAGACATGCATTTTGTGTTTTTTTTTTAGTGAAACTTAACCTTTCTTAACGTACATGCTACGTAGAAAATAAAAATTACTATACGAAACATATTTAGATGGATTGACATTACTTAACTGCCAATAATTTAAACTAATAATATAAAGACTTAAATGGGTAAACTAATGTATTCTGTGACCCTTGTCATAAACTGCCAATTTTTTATATACTGATTAAACAAGGATATTTATTTCATTTCATTTTGTTCAACGTTTTAATTGTTGTTTTTTTTTTTTTTTTTGCAATAACTTTATTTAGCTAACAGACATAAGAAAATATAATAGAGCACAACATTTGTTCTAATGAAGAAAAATAAGGTTTTAATTTAGAAAAATAGGTTTCTAAGACATAATATCCTTTTACGGCGCATTTTGAGTTTTCATTGTCAAAACATGGATGTCTTCATCTTTTCAACATTCATACTGAATATTGGAATGTACTTTTTTGGATCTTACATGTGTTCATTTGCATATTACCAGCATCATTCTTCTGGATTGAGAATGAATACCTTTTGAATTAAATAAGACCATCATGATTCCAATTGTAATAAGCATTACTAGCATTAATTACCTTTCACAAATTCGATTTTCTCTTCTTCAGTGTGATCAATCTTCAGCAACATGGGCAACAGCAATAAATAGTTTAAAATTTTCACATAATTTAAGTGTGAGACTGCATGCTTGCTCGTAATAATTGTACAAAATTTTAAATTCTATTTCTTTTTTTATCACTGTGACCTTAATTGACTCACTACATTACTGCAAGTTCATATCAACCATATTTAAAAGCATTTTCATGGTAATAACTTTACAATTATATGTATCTGAATATAAAATCAGTCTGTATCCATCTTTGAGTTTATTGGCAAGGTATTAAGCCTTGAGTGATGTAACACTTGCCAGCCTTAGTTTTTTTTTTTTTTGGTAAGAGATTTATTCACAAAGTAACAAGTAACAAAATAGTTTCACAAAGCTGACAGATACACCACTTATGTGGGTCATTAATATAATGAATAATATATAAGAAAAATGACATTCTATAGCAACAGAGAAGGTAACATAGACAAGTATTGAAAATTAATACAACCGGAGTGCAACTGTAATGACCAAGGCTGAAAATTTTACCAAAAAATTAATGAGGAGTAGTTAAGGGGTAGAGTTAATATCTTTAGGGATTTTGGTATACAAATCCCTACTATCCAGCATGACCTCAGCAGATATGAAGGATCTGAAAGGGACAAGGTATTACATTGAAGCTTTCACCTGCCGTAATTTCCAGTTCTACAGTCAACTCGAGCCGGTGGACTTAACTCAGTCGGATCTACTGTCTGGATTTCTGGTTTCCGTTTGACTGAGGAATTTCCTTGCCCCTTCTGCCGTCGTTGAACTGGATGAAGAACTCAGGGAAGTGTTTCTGAATCTTATTTTTTAAATGAAGATGTTTCGACCACTCTTTTTTTTGTTGTCTTTATGGAAGTAGTAGAATTATAAAGTAATTATTTATTATTTGCTGATGTATTGGGCTGTATTCGTATAAGGGGGTATGTGTGAATCTAATTAAGTGATACTCGTCCCCTTATTTGAGCACCTATTACATCACATCCGTTTCATGTTTTGGATTTGTCCCCTCTCCTTTCATTTTGTTTAAAGCGGTAAATTAATGTATAAAGATAATATGTACTCTTTTTCGTTGTAAGGTTTTTGATGAGGCATATTATTGAAGTATATGAATTTGTTCCATTTGTTCGTAAAGAACCTTTTAGAAGAACCAAAAAGTTGCATTTCTGTTTTTGGAAAAATCCTTTCATGCAACGTCAACAACTATGATTAATTCCTATGTTACGTACCACAGTACACAAATTTTAGGTTTAACAAGCATGCAAGCTGCTAGAACAGTAAGAGAAATATGACTCTTGTTAACGTACGAGTAATTAACTGGAATGTATGCTTTGAATACTAGAATACCATCTATAAAATCATTTTCAAATTGTTGAACGTATTCTTTGAATACTAGAATATCGTCTATAAAATCATTTTCGAATTGTTTAAAAATTAATATTTTTATCAAGGTTCAAGGTATCGTCCGGCACCCCGAAATTTCGGGTTTACCGGACCGGTACCGACAGGGACGTAACTATGCATGAGTTGGGGTGGGCAGATGCCCGGATCAGAAACAAACAAAATTACTAACAGGGTCCTTATCTTTAACCAAGAAACTTCAACATGCACAAAACCATCTATTGCAAACAATACTCAAACCAGAACCACAAATATCCATTCCTATAAACCAAACCACCACTTCAGCACAAATATTCCATAGCATCACCGCTCCTCCTCGAAACACAGCCTTCATCACCACTCTTCGACCATCAGCGACAACATCACTCAAAGTTCAACACCATAATCCAAAACCAATGCATATATTGACAACAACCTCAGTGTCCCCATACCATCCATGGCAACCACCAAACGCACTTTGAAAACAAACAATCTCCACTTCATCGACAATCCAAATGACCACCCAATCACCATGACCTATCACTTCCATTCACTACAGCAAGTCCAATCACAAACAGCCATCCATAACCCACCTACTGCAAACCACTACATACACCTGAAATTATCTTTTCCATCACCTACTTTCACAGTAAAATCTTTTATACCACCTTCATAGTAAACATGAGACCTACTTGCACAGTAAAATCTCATATACCAGCTTCACAGTAAACTTGAGACCAGACTCCACATTTCAACTGTTTCATTCAACCAAACCACAATTCAACTCATACCCCATCATGTATGAAATTGTGATATTGAAGAAAATTAGCCATTCTAATATTATAGCGCTTTATGACATTCAATGTATATCCAACGACATGGAAGTGTTCCCAACAGGGACGTAACTATGCATGGTTGTTTCAAAACACATGAAGGAGGTCCAAATTCACTACATTTGAATAATGTAATTTTATTGGATGGTTTGAGTAATCCTTCACAAAATATTGAGAAGCGGTTGATTTTACAATCTGAAGTTGAAACTAAAAAAAAATCGACTGTGAATCATTACTTCGGTGAAAGCTATCTTGTGGTTAGCATGTCAAGGCTGTGCTCTAAGTAAAATGATTAGTAGTATATGTTATTTTGGGTGCGAATGTTTGTAATACTTTTGTTTGTATAAACACTTAGTTAATTTTAGTTACTTTGATATGCGTTGATGTGATAAATTTATGTGTTATTTTTTTCTTTTTGTTTGATCACTCTTATAAACTGTCCACCCCTAGTTAAATTCCTGGTTACGTCACTGGGTACCGATGAACGCTGGTACGAAACCGCTAAGAAAAATCGGTCTTGCTAGGGCATAGGAAAAAAAAAAGCGAATCACTCACTGAAAAGATCGAACAGGTGAAGCAACAATAATATAAACACGGAAAGCAGCGAAAGAGTTAAATCGCCTATAAAATCCATTGAATCGAGTTAAACTTACAGCAATAATTTGGATTAAACCGAAAAGAACAGCAGCAACGACTCCATTTCATCTTTCCTGTAAGTCGATCGAAATCAGTAGCAAGTTCGATTGAAAATCTTTACCGCCTTCTCAAATCGATGCAGTGCCTTTATTTTTAATATTTTTTTTGTACGCTCGACGTTTCTACCGAGTGGAAAAGTTTTTTTGGGGGGGGGGGGGGGGGGGCAAAACAGCCGCTTATTTGAGAGGGGTGGGTTTGGACTACGTGCTGTTCAGTTTTTAACCTCTGTGTGTGTTCAATTTTTTTTAATAACGTGTTTGAGGGTATATACTGTACACTGTATATTGCCTGTTTGGCCTGTATACTGCATGTGTGTTCAAATTTTAGAAGGGCACTTGTATTCTATTTCATTATATAATATATTTTCATTTTATTTACCGTTAAGTTTATTACCGAAACACTGAAAACCGAAATTTGAACCAAAACCGAAACTACCGAAATCTACGAAACCCGTCGAAACTAACAAATTTTCAAACGGCCGAAACTGAGTTCTCGAATCTTGATTTTTGTGTCTACTACATGTTCATTTGTTACAAGATGAAGAATGTTTGTTTTTCTTAAGTAGATTTACCATGTTAGTCCTTCAATATTCAATGGGTTCATGGGAATTTTAGATAATATTCTACGTTATCACTTATCACACATGTAATTTCTCATGAAATGAGACTTTATTTTATTTTGTTATCTTCTTTTCTTTTTCTCCTTTTTCCTTGTCTTTTTGTAAATATTTTTTGACCTTTGATATGTAACAACAGCTCTTCATTTTCATGGTAAGACCTAATTGTCATGATATATTTCAACTCTTATAGTTTTCTTATTTTTTATTTTATTTGCCTGTTTAGGTAAGGCATTGAAAAAACACAAATTTATGAGTGTTATCAGTATTAACAATATTTACATCTCCGATCAAGTTTGTAATAAAAAAAAAATGTCCCTTCTTTTCCAGTTGATTTTCATTTTGTACAAGGAAGTTATTTAGACTTGTATTCAACTATACATCAAAAAATTTCACAAATATATTCATTGTTCCAACATAATCCGGCTCATTTGAAACGGTTCCCAATGGGAGTCTCGTGTTCAAATTTCATATAGGAAGTAATATTGAGCACCCCCATGTCCCATTTGATCAGATCGATCAACACCTTTCCTCCTGTCAACCTTCTAGTCCGGCAACATACTCAAGTAGCTATTTGTCATTCAAAAACTTGATCAATCTTTTACTATGTTAAGGTGTTTCACCAAATGCTAAACTTGTTTACCTATTGCTTCGTTTTTACACTTTCTTCTTTCATGATATTGCTCTATTTGGTTGCTTATGGTTCACACACCCAAGACAGAGATCAAATCAGACACTGTTTGTAGTATAAAGAATATCCCTACATATGCATATACACATTACACACACAAATGGAAAAACATGGATGTAGATTACTGGATAATAATAAACCTGTTTTAAAGGCTCAAGGTCTGTAGGTCTGTGTTTTTTCCTTTCTCTTGTGTTTGTGTCCGTGGGGACCCATCTATCTATTAAATAATAGTAAAACATAATAACATTTCTAGTGGAGTTTCTTTTCTCGTCTTAATTCTCTCTCTCTTTTTTTTTTAAAAAAAAATTGATCACTTTACACTTATTTCACTAATTGCATCATTTTGGCATGAACACTCTAAAGTTCATACAGTTATCTGAATATAATTTATCAGTTACCTTGCTGTATTTTATATTTAAATCCATACATTTAGATTAATTATATAATCCAAAATTTGATATATTTAAATGAACTCTGTTAACTAATATCATTGTTAATATTTCATATAAATACTAAAGAATGACAATTTAAATATGTATACCATTTTAGTAACAATCAAAATGGTAAAATTTTCTATTTTATAAATCACATGTAACAATAATAAAATTTGTAGTTCATTTATCTTAGTAGATTTATCATTAATTGCATTGTAAATCCTACTTTTAACTTTAAATATCTACGTCTAATGCTACCATGATTATTTACAAAACTTATCTCGCTTTTCTCCTACTATTTATATTTCATTTTAGTATTTCAGTTAATTAAGTGATCTTAATCATATGAATCCGATTAACTAAAATTAGTTAATTCATTTACTAATTTATGGAAATATTAAAACTTCTACATGTACACCATATTCTTAGTGTACATATGTGAAATAATCATATGAATCCGATTAACTAAAATTAGTTAATTCATTTACTAATTTATGGAAATATTAAAACTTCTACATGTACACCATATTCTTATTAACAAAATTCATCTTTTTAAAAATATTTTAACTCCATTATGTAATTAATCTAAATATATGAACTATATAAATATTAATCAACCTAAATAGTAGTAAATAAGAAGACTTTCCTGCTTTCTTTATGATTATATACTCCCCTCTGTCCTTAATTTTTCAGATGCTTTATAATAAAATCTCTGTAATTTGTTGTTATTATAATTATTACATAGTTTTACTTATTCCATCTGTAACTCTGTTATCATTTTACAAATAGATATCAATATTTAATAATTTCTACAGTTGTTTACAAATTTAATGTTTTATCATACTATATTACATTCAAGTCAATATATTTAAGTTAATTAATTGATCTAATATTTAAAAAAATTAAAATAAATCCAATTAACTAAAATTAAAATTTTTGAAAATAAATCCAATTAACTAATATTTATTATTTGGTCTAACAAATCCAAAAAAACAAAAATTCAATATATGTATTCCACACTTATATTAGTAAAAATGGTAAAACTAATATTTCATCCAAGTTCATATAACTTAAAATTATGTAAAAAAAATTAGTTTTTTTTTAAACATTATTCTACATCTGAGTTTTCATTATTATTTTTCTTTATTTAAGTAAGTACTTTATTAATTTTTTTCTTTATTCCTAATTGTTGGTAACAAACAAACATGTACATGAATATTCATTTTAAAATAGGTTTATTATTACAAACATGTACAACATGTTTATCTTTAAAATTGGTACATCAAGAGATCCTTTATCATTAATAAATGGAAATTTGTTTCATTTGGGTCAGTTTTGAAAACTTTTATCAGAAATAGACCACTTTTTAAACTAATTACAAAAATAGATCTCTTTTTTTGAACTGGCGTTATCCTAGATAACGCCAGTTATAATTTGGGATAGCGCCAGTTATATTTTTTTTTTTTTTTTTACAAAGGCGGCATCCCAGATAACGCTGGTATCTGCTTTGTGGCCTACACATGCATTTTCAGCCCCCGTCTTCCCTATTCTCCTTCCCATTTTCCTCACCTCCACCTTCTCTCAACTGGACTCGTTCTTCTACAAGGGCTTCGATTCGCCAGCAACAGATCTGAGTTTCGGAAGAAATGAATGGTACTGCCCTGGAACCCACACTTTGTCACAACCCACAACTTTATATGTACAACTACGAGCTATATCACCATTGCAAGGCAAAATAGTCTCTTTACTAGTACAAAAAACATCTCCTAGACCCCCTTTAAGATCCGAGCAAGAAGTTGGATCCTTGACAATTCTGGATCCAAAATTACATTGGTACTCACCCATCTGTTTTCAATATTTGACACTGCAAGTAGTGGCAAAATCAGATGCTCACCTGAAGGCATCTGGGGATTCGAATTCGAGCAAGTAACTTAAGGAGCAGGTAACAAACCTATCTCGTGAAACATTATAGACATGGGATTTACCTCGACCTGCAAAACTGGCGATATCGGAAGAATCGAACACATACAGGAGGGGCCTCGATCGTTCAGCAAAACCATGGGAACATAGGCGAACAAGGCAACTCCAAGACACTAACAAAAGTAGGGGCTTTGAAACGCTAGCCAGATCTAGTCAGAGTGGCATCTTTCGAAGCACAGGAAGAGGAGCTCCTCTTCTTTGGCATCATTAATCAAGACCCGTATATTGAACGCACCTCTCATGGGCTCCATGGCCTCAGTATGTATCAATTCTTTCAATCTTTCAAAAGATTGAGCTCCTCTTCTTTGGCATCTTTCGATTCTTCCGAAGCTCAGATTTGTTGCTGGCGAATTGAAGCCCTTGTAGAAGAACGAGTCTTGTTGAGAGATGGAGGTGAGGAAAATGGGAAGGAGAATACGGAAGAAGGGGGCTGGAAATGCATGCGTAGGCTATAAAGTGGTTATCGGCGTTATCTAGGATGCTGCCTTTGTAATTTTTTTTTTTTTAAAAAAACTGGCGTTATGCGGGATAACGCTAGTTCAAAAAAAGTGGTCTATTTTTGTAATTAATTTCAGTAGTGGCCTATTTTTGTTATAAGTTTTTAAAACTGGCCCAAATGAGAAAATTTTCCTTAATAAATTTATTATTGATAATAATGACATTAAATTAAGATTAGTGAAAAATTCCAAAGTTTTTAATTTTAAAAATAATGAACATCAGTAAATACGTTTTTTTTTTCTTCTGAAAATCTTATATTTTAGTTATACATATTTGTAATCTACATTGATCAGTGGATAAAAAATACATGATAATTTGAGTAGAAATGTTTACTTTTTGTATTTTGTTTCCTTTGTAAGATATATGTTAATTATTATTTTTGCAAGTTTTATTACAAATTTGAATTATTGAGGTATGAAAATGCTTTATAAACCAAGTTACTAATTTCAAATGATTTAAATAAATTATGATTTTTAATGTTTTTTAATCAAATTTCTTTTAGTCGTTAAATGAATATTTTGTTTATCACTTTGATAATATAATATAATTATTTTTTATGCTTATATTAACCGTAAGAGCTTAAAATATATAAAATATATTAGTTAGTTACTATTATGTTTTACTTTTAGGTATGTTTATCATTCTCTCCTGTAACATTTGAAATTCAGTCCATATATCATTTACCCTTTAAACAAATGTACTACAAGCTGAATGTTAACTCAAAATACATGTACATGATTATTTGTTTGCTAAAATTTATAATAACATTAATTTCAAAGATAATTAAAAAAAATACTATATTTAATTATTTTTATTGTATTTTCTATAAAAATATTAAATGCTAAAAAATAGACAACAAGTATCTAATTCATTATTATATACCAAAAATGCTTTTTTTTTTGGAAATATAAAAATATACATGTCAACGAACAAAAATTACGTTAAAAGTTCTGCGCATAAGTCAATTATCTTAACAGTTCACCATATATTATTATATTGTGTAATAATTCAGCCATAAATATTTATTAAATTACATATTTAAAACATACAATGTGCAAACGCATGAGTTGCATGCTAATATTAAACTCAATTTGGAATGATGGTGATTCAGAAACCACTAACCAGGTATAAAAATCACGTATGACTTGCAATCTTTGACTAGGGTATAGAAACCACATACGATTTGATTTCATATTTGAGAGACATTTTTTAGAAATATGATCTCCTAACTTTCTTAAGCAATCTATAAAGCAGTGAGGAAAGCTTAGCTTATTAGGAATCAAGATAACATATTTTCAGCTAAGCGTAATATACACGAATATGCCATTTATTCATTTTGCATTTCACAAGGTTGGATCGATATAGTAAGATCCAAATGCCACTGTTGATTTTTCTGTAAAATATATCCCCAAAAAACAGCAGGGTAATGATCTGTTTGGTAGGTTGTTATATTGAAAGAAAGCAGTATATTGATAATATTTGACAGGTGATTAGAAATCAAACAGACGAACTCAATTGCCACTTCATATTCACTACATTTTCCCCCCTTTTTTCCTCAACACATGCACAACTCCAAACTCAACATTAAAGCTTATCAAACGCTTTCAGTCTCTAAAACCAAACCCCATCTTGATTAAGTTACCCCCAACATTGCGAAACGTCAAATACATGACTTCTTTTTTTTTTTTTTTTTTTTTTGGTAGATCTTTGTGCTAGACTCAAAAATGATTGTGCATGAAAGGTTTCATGAGCATGTGCCGGCACGAATTCTTAGCAGCCCATTGCATATATCATATATGGAATCGTTTCATATTGTTGGCACTGAAATATACCAAACATTTGAAATCTTTGATTATTGGAAATTGGATTAGAAAACATAGGGATGGCTTTCATTCGCCTTTTTTGGTCTTCATTTTTACTGTATATTACCATGTAAGGGTTCTGACTGTTATGTTCTTTTGTGCAGATTTGGCTGCAGCAAACATGGGGATAATTTCAGCTTATTTTTGGTATTTTCTTTTTACAGCGTTTCTCTCGCTGCTTTATGATATACGTTTTCTTTTAAGTGTCAGAGATCCTGGTTAATTTTGTAGACATATTTGTATTTGTTATATTATTTATCAGGTTGTCATTATTAGGTTGTCTTATATCTGTAGTTCAGTTAAAGGATGAACAATATGTAGTATTCATGTCTGGTTACCATGTACCTGTCTGCCTATTATTGTATTGGAAGTGTACATGCTCGCTCATTTCAATGTTTCAAGTAGCTTCCCTTTGGGTGTGGAACAATATGAACAATATGTAGTTGACATATTCAAAATTTTTAAACCAACTTGAACAATCTTCGTTTGCTGCCAGGACTTGCCTGTGTAAGAGCATCTCCAACTATTTGGGTGTGGAAATCCAATTTTCCGCACTTAGAGTAGCTGGAACGCTCTAAATCTCCAACAGTTTTTTAAAACAGACGTTGGTTCAACAAAAGTCCGAAAAATTAATGGGTCAGCTGCATGACCGTTGAAGTAGCAAAGGTAGCATGCAGTTAGAAACAAGCTTTACACATTCGGAACCTTTTCCACCCAAATCCACACTATGTAGAATCGAAACGCTGTTGGACCCAAAAACAAGTATCGATTTCTGATTTTCAGAATTCCAACTCTTTGTTGGAGTTGCCATAAGCAGTTTCCATCTGATAATTTTTTGATTTATGATTTTGCATATAAGCCGGAAGATCCAATTGATTCTTTTTATAAACTACTTAGGCTTCATCTGTGTTGACTTTAGTCACTCGCTTTTAAAATTTGTGGAAGTCGAAGTAGTTTTTGACTTTTTGATTTGAATTTTTTTAAAAAACTGATTTATTTTAGTTGATCCAAATGAACCTTTACTTATACTGGCACACCTTTTGACTTGTCTTTGCTCTTGCTCGGATCTGGATTATTGGACTTTTGAACAATTTCAAAAGATACTCTCAAGGATTAGAAACTTATGGAAGAAAATAGAACCTGAAAAAACTTGTAGGGATTGTCTTTCAATCATTATCGTGTTTTCATTGTAACTTCAAACTTGTAATTCAAATCAGTAATAAAATTAAGTTGTCGTAGGCGAAACGCCCTTCATGACCGAAGCTTATAAATGGATTTTTGGTGCTATCAGGGTTTGTTTTTTGTGATGGTGAGCGGTTGAAATAAACGGGTTGGCCGAGTGATGAATTGAGCGGTTAAATTGAAGTGAGCGAATGATGTGTTTTGATGATTTTGAGCGGTGAATCGAACTGTTAACTGAACGTTAATAGTAAAAGGAGTTTCGTGTGATATACGAGCTGATGCATATATTTGTTTGTAACAGAAATTTTGTAACAGTAAAACTAGTACGTAATGCAAATTTTTTTCATAACAATATAATAAAATCAAACTAAAATCCAAACAACGATAAAATAAAAAGAATACATAAAACATACTACATACCATGCCTACGAAAGTCGGAGATCATGTACTCTATTAATGTCAGGATCTCGCTGTTTATGGTCTTTTCGAGGGTATCTTACATCTCTGTCTCGCTTCTTAGGACCTTCCTTAGCCTTCATACTTGGTAGTCAAAGTATGGCACTGCCATGTGACTGCAACAACGCACCTTTCCTGAACATGCTCTTTTTGTATGTAGAGCCCGTAGTAGACGATCCAACATGAGGATATCCAGCGGACGACAGAGAAGATGCATCCGTCTGTAGAAATGATCCATAAAAAGTTGTATTCTCGACGGTGAATGGCGTGGTCGGAGGAATCTGGTAAATGCAGGCGCCATTCGAGATGACATCGTCATGAAGCACAACCAGTTGGCAGAATTTTATGAAAGACTTGCATTTGTACTTCTTGTAGAGCTTTTCTATATTTGTAACGGCCTAGAAATTTTGATGTTTAAAATATAAATTAAATTAAGATTTAACGTTAAAATAAATATTTATAATTGGATTTCGACATAGAATTTGGACGTTTATCTATTTTGAATGATATTTGAGTGGATCCTTTCGTAGAATTATAAACGTTTTGTTAAATAAAACATGATTTACATTGTTAGCCAATTGGAATGTTTAACGTTATGACAAAACTAAAGTTTAACATAATTTGGATTTATTTAAATAATATGAAAATATAATCTGTTGTAATTTGTAAACTTTAAATTTTAATTTTACTTAGATTTTGATCTTTAAGATAAAATGTAACTTGAGAATTAATTTGTTTCGTTTGAACTTAGATTCAAACGTTAATTGCGGTTAGCTACAAAGAAAATTAGTTCATTTTAAATGTTGAGTATTTGTCGATGAAATATAAAATGCAATTTTTCTTGAATTTGAAATTTAAAACATTAACACTTATTTAATTTATTATTGATAAAATTGTTGAAGTTCGTATTCGTTGAAACAAACAACGTTGTTCATTTCAGCCTAACATTGTATATCGTCCACTAATAACGTTCGTTCAACTATGCCTCTTTTATTCAGCAACGTTCAAACCCATATCTGAGGATTTGAATCAAAGATTTGGGTGCTGAACATATTAGTCACTTGTAAAAGCTTGGCTGAAAAATTAAAACCCTTGTCCTTTTCCACCTGAATTGGTTTACCACATATTGTTTCTCTTCTGCTACGGGTTCCCTTCGATGAATTATAAAATAGCATACTCTCTATCGTCCACACCACGAACAACTTCTTTCCCTTTTATTTTCACCGTTGCCTCCTTCCATTTCACTCATCAAGTTTTCCCCCAAATCCCATTCTTCCCAAATTGAAAAAAGTATGGCCGCCTTCGAAACCACCGCAGCCGCCTTCGCCTGCGCTGCGTCATCACTACCGTCCGAGCTCCACATCTGTGCCACACGTGACCGAAGTCCCCTCCTTTCTCTTGCAATCGGACTTCGCTCCTCTTGGAAGTTGTCGCGTCACTCGAGACCGACGTCACCAGCCTCCACTTCAACACCGCCGACTTTAGCCTCTAACGGTGCTGGCAATCTCCGATCCGAACCATGTCAGCGTCGTCCACTATCACCACGCCTACTCTCCGCCGTCCGTCATCGCAAGCATTTGTAAATTTGCCTTAGGATTGAACTTCTTGCAAGTTTCTCTATTTCGTTTCCACTAAATATAATTTGTTGTGGTCTGATTTCCGTCATTTTGTTGCCACCTTGATTTTCAGTTTTGAACACTTGCTGTTGTGTTCAATTGTGCCACGTTTTGCTGGCCATGACACTGGGTATTCGGTTGTTGTCTATATATGTTGTTCTGCCTTGCCTCACCCCGTGTGTCGCAACCTTTTTCCGATATTTATATGTATATATGCATATATACATACATATATATGTATGTATGTATATATATATATATATATATATATATATATATATATATGTATATATATATATATGTGTGTGTGTACGTATATATACTTGGAAAAACTACCTTGCATGCAAACTGTTGTGGTGGGTTAAACCACCGTATCTACTTATTTAAACCCATAAATACCGAAATACACTTATGCTACTACTTTTGATTTCCATTCATGCATGTACTGACCATTGCTGATACCAGCCACTCATGCATGGATTTTGCTCCACATACATGCTGCATTTTGGGCGCAGTTCACTACACATGCATATTTACATGCATGAGTGCTGCACCTGATTCATTGTTCGTTCCTATTGATATTTACTTTTGCTGCCTTGTTGCTCTTAAATTATGCTCTGTCATGTATTGGTTTCTAAATCCTCCTTTTGAACCCGAAGGCATACCACGTATTGGCCATGCTAAACTTGTACACTGCCATGAATCCTTACCATGACCATATTTTGCATCTAATGTTCACGTAGATATGCATATTCTTTAATTTAAAATTGATTTGTGAATTCATATTCGATATTGAATATGAAGCTTGAATTGAAAATGAAATTTGATTGGTTTATAAGCAAATTAAAATTGTATATGAACGTGATATGTCCAATAAAAAAAAGAAATGGGCAAAAGAGCTAATTAAAGAATAAATTAGCGAATTGAGTTAAAAATGATTGGATTGAGTTGGAATAAATTGGGAATGGACGTATATATGTGGAATAGGTATGGAATGAAGAGAATGAAGATTATAATTCGAGCGCCGACAGAAAGGTACACGTTTAAATTCTATATGGGATTTTATGAGCCTACTGGGCAAACCGCTTGGCCTTTTGATTTTCTTTTTGAATGGAAAGGGCCTAGAGAGGCGAGTTGAAGTTTGAGCTATTGAGCCGTACAAAGGAGGTGCTGGCGAAATTTTCCCAAAAATTAAGGAATTAGAATATTTTTAAGAAAAATTGATAATTAAAATCAATATATCGATAGATATAGAATTCGATAAGGAAGCAAACTTAAAACAGAATATTAAAAACAAAAAGGAAATATATAACTGGTAAAAATAGAAAGAGAAACATATACACGTTTTAAAATGAATAATTGGTTTTTATGGTGTTGATTATTCGAGGTAAGTGGTCTTATCTGTTTTAAAGTTAATGATGTTTTTAGTCAAAGTCTGAGAGGTAATTATACCCCAACATGATTGATTTCATTATTAACCGATAAATATGAAGATACAGTCTCAAAGATCAATGTTAAAAGAGATTTAGTTGAATGCAGTATTTTGGGTTGTTGTAACGATGTTTTACAGAACATTCGTTTTAACCCAAGTAAGAGGAATTTTGGAAATATAATAATAAATATTTCCTAAGTATAGAAATGAATGATCGTAGAAGAGATAAGTAATTGGAATGTTTTCTGATTATAAATATAACATATTTTCTAAGTATAGAAAATAAAGGAAGGTGATATATGAAAAATGTTCTTCCCAATAGCGTAAGAGGCCAAGAGGATTGTTGAATAGATTGGATTAACAAATATTGATAATGAAATGGAGAAGTAATTTAATTAATGAAATATTAATTTAGGGGCCCAGTGATTGTTTGACTCTTTGAATGAGTCACGTTTTTCTTCGATAGTTAAATAACCGACTATCGAAGTATTGGCCAATATCGTTGTCAATATGTAGAGACCGGTTGGATTATTATCCGAGAACCACTCTGTATTGCCAGTAGCATTGCGAATCAGATTATATAAAGATAATCGAAGACAGAGTAAAGTGCAAGGGCTTTTTCTATTAATCCTAGGTCGAAATTGCCTTAGATGAATAAATGGAAATTGTGCCTTCGGTTACGTTCAGTCCCAGAATGAACGTATATGGACGAATGTCTGACAGAGTATTTTCAGCGATCGCATACGTTGGTTTGTACAAATATACATCTGGTGGTGGAGAATTTATTCTCTTAGCATAATATCCAGAGTATCTTTGTGCAAATCAATTAGTGATTAATGGATCTGACAATGTGGCATTCAAAGTGATTGTGCTATCAATGAAAGGTAATAAATCGTACCCTCAAGCCTCACAACCGGGAAATGGTATAAAATTGGGCAGGTTGCATGGCTAAGTGGGTCGCACCTAAGTAGAGTGTATTGTCATCTGATCTAGAGAAATTCCATTTGCTTCTTTAATTTTCCGATGTTGTCCCTTTCGGGAAATGGTTGCTGATCCCAATCGTTGGTGACAATACATTCGGTACTCTCAAGCGAAGTGAGGGGACGGTCATGTTTAGCCTAGGTTGCAAGATTTTCTTGTTGAAACCCAATGTATTCCTCACTAGAGATACATTGTCGGAAGGTGGTCCCATACCTTGCCAGTTGGAATCCATTATCCAATAAGAGATCGTGGTTTTGATTGTATACTATGTATGTAGAGCGTGAGATGCAAGCGTTGTGCTAGATTGTTATTTACTTGTTTTAGACACTATTATAATATCAGAAAAGAACCCATTTTAAAGGATCTTTTGGGTTATCGTAAGGTAAAACTATTCGTGTTTATGTGTAGACCGGTCTTAAGATTATTTTTTCTTTCAAAAATGATTTTTAAAAGTTAAACAAAGTGGTTGGAGTTTACTCACACCAGTTCCATGACTGACCTATAATTTATTTTGTTTTGTTTTACCCTAAACTCTTGGGTGCCCAAATTTGTACGGGCAGTCAAGTAGTTCAGGTGTTTACAAATACACTTGGAGGAGCTTGGAGCAGGAGGCTTCAACATTATATAGTTATGTTATTTCCGCTGTGCTATAATTGTTGTACTCTGATAGTGGTATATATGTATAGTTAAAATTTGGTGTTCCAAAAGTTATTATATATATTATATATTTATTCCGCTGCGATGTGAGATTCTGTGTTGTTATTTCCGTTATTCTTCTATCTTTTTCTTAATTCATAATGATTCGTATTTCTGTGCAATTTGGGTTGGACATGTGATGTATTTCGTCAACTCAGGTAGCATGGAAATCCGGGCCATTACACCACTATAACGACCTAGGAAGAATTTGATGCTCGAATTCTGACAATAGTAGTTAAACCTATATTACTCATCAAAAACTCAAGTATCAAGAACACAAGATAGTTAGGAGAAATAAATTAGAGGGTGAGATAATAAAGAAAGAAATACTAGAATAGAAGAAGAATAATCAACTATAACGACCAGCAAATCCGTACTATCTGAGTTGACTAATAACACCACACGTCCAACCCAAATTGCACAGAAATACGAATCATTATTAGAAAGAAGTTAGAGGATGAGAAATAGAAAGAAGGAAATATTAGAATAAAAGAAAACGAAGATCAAAACTCACAGCGGAACGAATAAAATATATTAAATAACACAACTTTTGAAATACCAATCAGTAACTTTATATACATACCATCATCAGAGCACAACAGTTATTCCTGGAATAGTTATAAACACCTGTTTCCAGATACAACATAGTACACAGCGGAAAATATGATAGTCTATAGCTTACTGGTGAAGCCTCCTGTTTCCAGCTTCTCCAAATGAATCTGTAAAATTCCGACTACTTGACTTCCCGTACAAATTTGGACACCCGAGAGTTTAGGGAAACAAAAACAAAATAAACTCTGGGTCAGTCATGGGACTGGTGTGAGTAAAGTCCAACCATTTGTTTAACTTTCAAAATCCTTTCGAAAGGAAAGATAATAGTAAGACCAGCCCACACATAAACATGGACGGTTTTTACCTTACTATAACTGTAACACCCCGAATTTTAGTTAATACTAAAATTCACTAATTATAGGATAAATAATCTCAGATGTGGGAATTGGGGGTAACGGGCTGCGTCATTGCGTTCGTCTCGGAAAAATACGCAAAATAGAGTCCGAGTTTTCGAGAATCGGAGTCCGTATGGCCCGGTTATGGCCCAAAGAAGTTTTCAGAAAATTCAAATCTAAAACAGAATTAAGAATTTAAAATTCAGATTTT
Source organism: Allium sativum (assembly GCA_030737875.1). Taxonomy (NCBI): domain Eukaryota; kingdom Viridiplantae; phylum Streptophyta; class Magnoliopsida; order Asparagales; family Amaryllidaceae; genus Allium; species Allium sativum. The sequence continues at coordinate 218,987,196 of CM060925.1, forward strand.
AAATTGGGCCAGGCGGGGTCAGGCGGGGAGCTTCCCGCCCAACCCATGTCGACAGGGCTGTCGACAGGGGTGTCGACATGCCTGTCGACTTGCCTGTCGACAGGGTGGCACCGTTCTGTGAACCTGGGTGCACCAGGTTGCACCAGGTTGGGTTTCAGGCTGGCTAGGAGGGCTGGTTCTAGAGGTTTCCTAAATCTAAGGGTCCTAATCTAATCTAGGGTTAATCCAAGGGTCTAAAATGCAACCTAATCCTATAAATAAGACCCTAACCCTACCCTAATTCATTCATAATTAAATCTAGTAACTAAACTATGGCAAAATGAAACTTGGTCATGGCCTCCACAAATCAAATGAAGAGAGTTGCAAGCTAATCAACCCCTAATCACCTTCTTCTTCATATTTGGCAACTAGTTTTACTTCATTGATTTGCTAATCTTGGTTTTGGTGAGTTTCTATGGCTTTAATAATCAATTGTTAAATTGATTATGGTAGGATGTGATAAGACATGGCTATGTTTGTGGATGAATGTATTTATGCAAGTTTGTATGATATGTGATTTGCAAGTTTTATGTTAAATGCAAGTTAAGGCCATGTTTTATGATGCAAAACACCATGTTAAACATTTATGCATATGTGACATGTTATGCAAACTATATGTGAGAATATATGCAAGTTATATGTAACATGATATGCAAGTTATGCATGTGATTTTGTGCATGCTAAGTAGTTGGTGTTATGCATGTTAAGTATTTGATGTTATTCATGCTAAAGTATTTGACGTTATGCATGATAAGTATTTGATTGTATGCATACTAAGTATGGGGTTTTATGCATGTTAAGTGTTTGGGTTTATGCAAGTTAAGTGGTAAGTTTATGCATAATAAGTATTTGATTTTATGCATAATAAGTATTTGGTTTTATGCATAATAAGTATTTGATTTTATGCATAATAAGTATTTGATTCTATGCATGATAAGTAAGTGGTTTTATGCATGCTAAGTGTTTGGTATTATGCATAAATCATGACATGCAAGTTTACCCTTTTAAATATGGTATATACATATGCAAGATGGCACTCTTATATGTTATGCATGTTTACCCTCCTTTAAGATGCAAGTCATATATGTAAGTTCGACATATTATGCAAGTTATGCTTACATGCAAGCTCAACATGTTATGTAAGTTATGTGCATATGCAAGTTATGTGTATGAGGGTATGCAAGTTGTGTGCATAGTGTTATGCAAGTTAAGTTTATGAGATTATGCAAGTTATGAGCATGATGTTATACAAGTTATGTATATGCTTAAATGCGAGCTTAATGTGATATGCAAGTATGTGAATGCTTATGCAAGTATATGAATGCCCATGCAAGTATGTGAATGCTTATGCAAGTTATGTGTATGCTTAAATGCATGTTTAACATGTTATGCAAGTTATGAGGATGCTTATATGCAAGTTTAACATGTTATGCAAGATATGTGTATGATAATATGCAAACTCATATGTCATATGTTATGCAAATCATGGGTATGATAATATGCAAGTTTGGGTTATATGTAGTTGGGTTAATATATGTTCATATATGCAAGTTGACATCCTCTTAACCCATGACAAAGTTATATGCTAAACCCATGATATTTGTGATGGATCTTTCCCTTTATTATGTCGTGAAATGAGAACGATTTACGTGGGGAACGATGGGGTAATAAATATGTTAATAAAAGTATGATTGGGTATGATTAAGCATACCATAAAAATAAATTACCATAAGTGGGAATTTACCTATTGAGTTAGGTCTACCCCATGGGAATTTACCTATTGAGTTAGGTCTACCCATGTTATGGAAAATTTGATATTAATTAGGGATAATTAATATGGGGGTGATTAATTAGGTTTAATTAATCAACTAAGACACGAGGTTGGACCCTTTTGTAGCGGAAGTCTGCCCGGAACCGACCGGCCATCCAGCGGCTACAAATGATTGGCCCAATGTGAGAGGTCTTAGTCATAAATTAAATACATGATTAAAGTAAAGACACGAGGTTAGGCCCTTTTGATGACAGAAGTCTACCCGGAACCAACCGGCATATCCAGCAGTCATAAAAGACGGTCTAATGTGAGAGGTCTTTATGAGGTCATGATCTTAATTAATGAATTAAGAAACACTTAACCATATTAGCATGTAGTGGGACATGAGGGGTTAAGTGGGTGCCTTGGGGTGGCATGATGAGACTAGTGGGTTGCCTTGGGTGGCAATGGAAAAATACGATTAGAATACTTAACCAAGGTGGAACATAAAATTAAACATGATAAAAGGGTTAAGTAAGTGCCATGGGTGGCATGTGAGAATACGATTAGAATACTTAACCAAGGTGGAACATGTAATTAAACATGATTAAGGGGTTAAGTAAGTGCCATGGGTGGCATGTGGAAATCTAGTGGGTGCCCTAAGTGGCAATTGAAATATGATTAAAGGACTTAACCAAGATTTATAACATGTAAGGGGACATGGTTAAAGGGTTAAGTGGGATGCACTAGATAAAAGTAGCAAGCTTAAGTAGTAGCTTGTGGGGGCCCATTTCAACCAATATCCCAAACGTATCTTTGTGGGCTCGACTCTGGTCGGGTGACGGGACACGCATATTGGACTTGACTATAAGCGGCCAAAACGGGTTAGCGGTGGCAACGCGGGATCAACGGGTTTCATATGCGTGTGTGGACCCGGGCTGGTTGGTAAGTCGTTGTTGCATCGTGTAGATATAAAGCCGTGCACAGTGATATTATATGGTAGCCACTTTGGGGAATGATACACCCCCTTTTGTGGGACCAGCACGGGTATCTACGGTAGGGAGCCGATCGCTTGGGGGTAGTGGGTACACCTAGTAAAAATAGGGGCAGACGGCACCTGTGTAGGGGTACAAGAAACTACCGGGTAAAAATTACTAAGTACACTTAGTGGGATCAACCTTTAAGTAGGAATTACTCTTGGTGGGTAGAACTGGTGTAGTGCAGTGTAGGAATTACCCTTGGGTGAATAAGTATGGGGTGGTGTAAGAATTATCCTTGGGTGGATAAATGCGTCTTCTCGATTATCTTAGTACATCCTGTGTTTTGTTGGCTACTTAGTGTGGTCATTATCCCCAGAGGTACCGTACCTTATTTATGTCATACCCTAATTACTTTAATGGTTGTATTGTTAGGGTTATAGGACTCACTCAGACTTATGTCTGACCCCGTTGTTTTTATCTTTTTTCCCAACCCTCAGGTTATCAGAGTGGGCCTAGCACTAGTGGGCTTGGATCAGACCGCTATATCTATCTTTTGGGCTTGGATCGTAGAAGTAAAGCTCGGTTTATCTTTCCTAGTATGGCTATTGTCTATGTAGTGGGATTATGTACTTCTATTTTATCAGGATGGATATTATGTACTTGACTCTTGTTACGGTTTTGTGATGTAACCAAACATGTTTTGTTAATGAAATGATGTTTTAAATTTTCAAGTATTACTTATATCTGTCCTGTTGTAATTTTTCTGTTCTATACTCACCTAAAATACTCCACCAAAACTAAGGCATTCCTTTTGTGAGTGACCTTAGCGGGCGTGAGGTGTTACACGTGGTATCAGAGCTTAAGGTTACCGGAACAGATAATTTTTTTAGAAAAACTATTTTCAAAAATATTTTTGGAAAGGAGTATTTTCGAAAACATGTCTTTTAAGAGAAAAGTTTTTGAAAGAGAAGCATAATCCCCAATAGCCATATTTATATCTTTCGAATTCTCCATTTTGAATCTCTTCCTTTCTCTCGTTTTGAGTTTCCCCTCCGCGTATAGATGATCTTTCTAAGATAGATAAGGATGGAAAACCACTTCAAGGGACTTAGACGTTAGTCGGATTAGAAGTTGGTTCAAGAAGGAGGAGGACTGGTAGGTATCTATTGGATAGTCGATGGGAGGAAGGCTCAAATAGTTGTTTGGTTAATGAAGGATGAAACCTCATTGGTGGGAAGTTACGAGTGGGGAATAGGGAAGAATAAGGCAAGTGGTTATCCTTTTGAGAGGAATAGGACACCTTATTAGGATTGTCCAAAGAAGCAAGGGCAAGGTATGGAATCTTCTGGAGGGTAGTTGTATTCCCTCACGACTAGGGTACCAGGTGGGGATAAGACCGTCTAGGTTGGAATTTGGATTTCTTTATTATCCAATTCAAACTTTATTTGATCCTGATATATCGAGTTCGTTTATCTCACCATTGATAGTTGAGTCACTGCACTTAGACACCAGTTTGGTAAATGATCCCTTAGTTGTTTCAAACCCAGTTGGGGCTCCATGATGTGTTTGGGTTTGAAAGTTGCTATACTTAGCGTTGAGTTTAAGATGTGATGCTTGTTGGGCTTCACGGGCTATGGGTTAGTTTTGGGCATGGACTGGTTATCCAGTAGGGATGCCGTTCTTCATTTTGAAGGGAGAGTTGTTAGGCTTATGGGCCGCCTGGGTAACACTCTCGAGATCTCTTGTAATCCCATAGAATCTGTTATGCTAAGGTATCTAGAATCGCTTGACACGTTGGTCTAGAGTCTGCGATCTGTCAGAGCGGTCCGGGAATACCCGGATGTGTGTGAGGAGGTGAAGGGCTTACCTCCGAAGCGGGAGATTGACTTCCGAATATATCTGGTGGATAATGCTAAACCAGTATCTTGGCCAGTGTGCCACAGGGCTCCTAGTGGGAGGAGGGAACTCCATAAGTAAGTAGGCGATTTGCTTAAAAAGGGGTTCATAAGACGAAGTATATCGGAGTGGGGCGCTCCAGTAGTTTTTGTTATGAAGGCGGATGGGTCCTTCAGACTTTGTGTAGGCTAAAGAGAACTAAAGAAACTCACAAAGAAGAATAGACACCCATTGCCAAGGATTGATGATCTCTTTGATCAGTTGGTTGGCGCCTCAGTGTTTTAGTAGTGGACTCAGCCACGGAAGTTCATCAGTTGAGAGTGGCTGAGGATAGCATAGAAAAGACTACCTTTAGGACTCCGGATGTTTTTTTTTATAAGTGGCTGGTGATGCCATTGGGTTTGACGAACGCCCCCACATACTTTGTTGATTTGATGAGAAGGGTGTTCAGGGAGTACCTAAATAAGTTGTGATGGTCTTTATGGATGACATTTTGGTCTTTTCTAGGAATGAAATAAGTTTTCGTATGTGCTCAATAGGCTGAGCAGAGCCAGTATAGGATAAACGACGGTTTTGGAGCGAGACTGGCGAGAACATCCAGAATTGGTCAAGGGCTTAATTATTTAGCCATTTTTATTAGTATCATCTCACGTAGGTCGTCTGAATTCGAAGGAGGTATCCCTTGGGTGTTTGTCTGATATTGGTTTAGGCCTTTGGGGCTTGCATTTGGGGGATGCCGAATTCGACTAGGGTGGTCTGCGTGGGAGACGGTTATGATGATTTTGGATGATATCCTGGTGGAGAAGAGCATGCCCTACATCTTAGGGAAGTGTTGGAGACTCTTCGAGCGCATAGTCTTAGGACAGCAAAAGTGGATGGGATCCTTAGCATCCTATGAGTAAGGGTAACATGGTAACGGACACCTTAAGTAGAAAAAGGTTGTCCTTGAGTTCATTGTTCGTTGAACGACGGAGCTTAGAGTTTATTTCTAAGTTTGACTTTAGACCTTCCATTGACTTTGTACCCGGTTTGCTAGCCTCCTTGGTTAGACCTACTCTTTTGGGGTGGATTGGAAGAGCACAGAGGGACGACCCACAGTTGGTTGAGTTGATAGAGAAGCTCATAAGGGGGGAGTCGTCCAGCCATTTGAGTAGGAACACCCTAGACGATAGGGGTGTTTGCGTAGATACGGTAGAATTTGTGTACCGCAAGACGAGGGTTTGAGGAAGGCTATTCTTGATGACGCACACCGTTCTAGGATAACCATTCATCTCGGTGGGGATAAGATGTACCAAGACATGAAGAGGGTTTTCTTCTGGGCCGGTATGAAGAAAGATGTGGCCGAGTATGTCGCTCGATGTTTGGTGTGCCAGCAAGTGAAGGCGGAGCAAGGGAAACCAGGTGGGTTGCTTCACCCATTGGAGGTTCCGCAATGGAAGTGGGATAGCGTCTCGATGGATTTTATTGACGGGTTACCCAGGTCGAGGAAGGGTAATACATGAATTTGGGTGGTGGTAGATAGACTTACTAAAAGCGCCCATTTCATACCTGAGAAGAGCAAGAGGACTGCTCCATGGCTAGCTTCAGTATATCTTCGAGAGATAGTTCGATTACATGGGGTACCCTCTAGCATAGTGAGTGATCGAGATCCTATCTTCACTAGCGAGTGCCGGAAGAGTTTGCAAGAGGCGGTAGGGACTCAGTTGTGTTTGAATACCGCATATCATCCTCAGACGGACGGCCAGACCGGGAGGGTGAATCATGTCCTAGAAGACCTTTTGAGGCTTTGTATCTTAGATTTTGGGAGGTACATGGGAAGAGCATCTTCCATTGGTGGAGTTCGCATATAATAACAGCTTTCAGTCCAGTATTGGTATGACACCTTTCGAAGCTCTTTATGGAAGGCCTTGTCGATCACCTACACGTTGGTAGGAATCTACGGATGAGATCTTGCTTGGGCCGATGAGGTTAGAAAGACCTCGGGGAAAAGATTGATTTGATTCAAAGAAGGATGAAAGCGACGCAAGATAAACAGAAATCTTATGCGGACAAGAGGAGAACAGAGCTTGAGTTTGATATTAGGACATGCTTTTTAAGATATTTCCGTTACGGAATGTGGTTCACTTTGGATCTGTTGGGAAGTGAGTACCAAGGTTGTTGGACCGTTTCCTATTAAGGAAAGGATTGGACAGATGTCATATAGAGTGGAGTTGCCCGACAGGCTTAGTGGTGTACATGATATATTCCATGGGTTACATTTGAGAAAGTTCCTACATGAGACCGCAGAGGCGGTAGAGCTGAGCCTGCTTAGAGAAGTGGAAGTAGAGCATGATGCGACGATTCGACGAGCTCCTACTTGCATCCTTGGGTCAGAGATTTGGAAGTTGAGAAACAGAGAGGTTCAACTAATCAAAGTACAAAGGGGAGATGAAGAGAGTGACGCTACCTGGGAGACGGAAGCGAAGATGCGTTCGAGGTACCCTTTTCTTTCGGAGGGTATGTCCTTTTGCTTCTCCTTCATCGCATATCTTGTGCTTATCTTATCTTTAGTATGTCCTCTCGTTAGTACCTTTGACCTTTAGATAGGGTAAACCTATGGTTGAAACATGTGTTTGAGACATGTTATGGTTGATGGATGCAAGTGGATGCAAGTGTTTGCTAGTGGTTGCTCGTGGATGCATATACACACTTTAGGCACTAGATCGGCTCAATCACTTCATATTGCATATTGCATAAAATTGTGTGTAGGAAAATATATTTATGGATGTATAATGGTTGTGTTATCACATGGATGATGCATTTTGGTGAATGATTGTGCACTCATGTAGATATTGTATGTGTCGATAGGGTTCTCTCGCATACATAATGGATGCATGGCACTATCATGGTTTGCATATGTTCATACGTTAGATAGGGAACATATACACACACTTTTTGCATATGCTCATACATCATTAGAAATTGTTTTAAGGACAATGGATGCCCGTGGATGATGGTTTGAGTAGATGGTTGTTTGGATGGTAGGATATGCATTCTCCTTAGCTTAGAGATTTCGGGGACGAAATCCTTTAAGGAGGGGAGAATGTAACACCCCGAATTTTAGTTAATACTAAAATTCACTAATTATAGGATAAATAATCTCAGATGTGGGAATTGGGGGTAACGGGCTGCGTCATTGCGTTCGTCTCGGAAAAATACGCAAAATAGAGTCCGAGTTTTCGAGAATCGGAGTCCGTATGGCCCGGTTATGGCCCAAAGAAGTTTTCAGAAAATTCAAATCTAAAACAGAATTAAGAATTTAAAATTCAGATTTTAAATTGGGCCAGGCGGGGTCAGGTGGGGAGCTTCCCGCCCAACCCATGTCGACAGGGCTGTCGACAGGCCTGTCGACAGGGGTGTCGACATGCCTGTCGACTTGCCTGTCGACAGGGTGGCACCGTTCTGTGAACCTGGGTGCACCAGGTTGCACCAGGTTGGGTTTCAGGCTGGCTAGGAGGGCTGGTTCTAGAGGTTTCCTAAATCTAAGGGTCCTAATCTAATCTAGGGTTAATCCAAGGGTCTAAAATGCAACCTAATCCTATAAATAAGACCCTAACCCTACCCTAATTCATTCATAATTAAATCTAGTAACTAAACTATGGCAAAATGAAACTTGGTCATGGCCTCCACAAATCAAATGAAGAGAGTTGCAAGCTAATCAACCCCTAATCACCTTCTTCTTCATATTTGGCAACTAGTTTTACTTCATTGATTTGCTAATCTTGGTTTTGGTGAGTTTCTATGGCTTTAATAATCAATTGTTAAATTGATTATGGTAGGATGTGATAAGACATGGCTATGTTTGTGGATGAATGTATTTATGCAAGTTTGTATGATATGTGATTTGCAAGTTTTATGTTAAATGCAAGTTAAGGCCATGTTTTATGATGCAAAACACCATGTTAAACATTTATGCATATGTGACATGTTATGCAAACTATATGTGAGAATATATGCAAGTTATATGTAACATGATATGCAAGTTATGCATGTGATTTTGTGCATGCTAAGTAGTTGGTGTTATGCATGTTAAGTATTTGATGTTATTCATGCTAAAGTATTTGACGTTATGCATGATAAGTATTTGATTGTATGCATACTAAGTATGGGGTTTTATGCATGTTAAGTGTTTGGGTTTATGCAAGTTAAGTGGTAAGTTTATGCATAATAAGTATTTGATTTTATGCATAATAAGTATTTGATTTTATGCATAATAAGTATTTGGTTTTATGCATAATAAGTATTTGATTTTATGCATAATAAGTATTTGATTCTATGCATGATAAGTAAGTGGTTTTATGCATGCTAAGTGTTTGGTATTATGCATAAATCATGACATGCAAGTTTACCCTTTTAAATATGGTATATACATATGCAAGATGGCACTCTTATATGCTATGCATGTTTACCCTCCTTTAAGATGCAAGTCATATATGTAAGTTCGACATATTATGCAAGTTATGCTTACATGCAAGCTCAACATGTTATGTAAGTTATGTGCATATGCAAGTTATGTGTATGAGGGTATGCAAGTTGTGTGCATAGTGTTATGCAAGTTAAGTTTATGAGATTATGCAAGTTATGAGCATGATGTTATACAAGTTATGTATATGCTTAAATGCGAGCTTAATGTGATATGCAAGTATGTGAATGCTTATGCAAGTATATGAATGCCCATGCAAGTATGTGAATGCTTATGCAAGTTATGTGTATGCTTAAATGCATGTTTAACATGTTATGCAAGTTATGAGGATGCTTATATGCAAGTTTAACATGTTATGCAAGATATGTGTATGATAATATGCAAACTCATATGTCATATGTTATGCAAATCATGGGTATGATAATATGCAAGTTTGGGTTATATGTAGTTGGGTTAATATATGTTCATATATGCAAGTTGACATCCTCTTAACCCATGACAAAGTTATATGCTAAACCCATGATATTTGTGATGGATCTTTCCCTTTATTATGTCGTGAAATGAGAACGATTTACGTGGGGAACGATGGGGTAATAAATATGTTAATAAAAGTATGATTGGGTATGATTAAGCATACCATAAAAATAAATTACCATAAGTGGGAATTTACCTATTGAGTTAGGTCTACCCCATGGGAATTTACCTATTGAGTTAGGTCTACCCATGTTATGGAAAATTTGATATTAATTAGGGATAATTAATATGGGGGTGATTAATTAGGTTTAATTAATCAACTAAGACACGAGGTTGGACCCTTTTGTAGCGGAAGTCTGCCCGGAACCGACCGGCCATCCAGCGGCTACAAATGATTGGCCCAATGTGAGAGGTCTTAGTCATAAATTAAATACATGATTAAAGTAAAGACACGAGGTTAGGCCCTTTTGATGACAGAAGTCTGCCCGGAACCAACCGGCATATCCAGCAGTCATAAAAGACGGTCTAATGTGAGAGGTCTTTATGAGGTCATGATCTTAATTAATGAATTAAGAAACACTTAACCATATTAGCATGTAGTGGGACATGAGGGGTTAAGTGGGTGCCTTGGGGTGGCATGATGAGACTAGTGGGTTGCCTTGGGTGGCAATGGAAAAATACGATTAGAATACTTAACCAAGGTGGAACATGTAATTAAACATGATAAAAGGGTTAAGTAAGTGCCATGGGTGGCATGTGAGAATACGATTAGAATACTTAACCAAGGTGGAACATGTAATTAAACATGATTAAGGGGTTAAGTAAGTGCCATGGGTGGCATGTGGAAATCTAGTGGGTGCCCTAAGTGGCAATTGAAATATGATTAAAGGACTTAACCAAGATTTATAACATGTAAGGGGACATGGTTAAAGGGTTAAGTGGGATGCACTAGATAAAAGTAGCAAGCTTAAGTAGTAGCTTGTGGGGGCCCATTTCAACCAATATCCCAAACGTATCTTTGTGGGCTCGACTCTGGTCGGGTGACGGGACACGCATATTGGACTTGACTATAAGCGGCCAAAACGGGTTAGCGGTGGCAACGCGGGATCAACGGGTTTCATATGCGTGTGTGGACCCGGGCTGGTTGGTAAGTCGTTGTTGCATCGTGTAGATATAAAGCCGTGCACAGTGATATTATATGGTAGCCACTTTGGGGAATGATACACCCCCTTTTGTGGGACCAGCACGGGTATCTACGGTAGGGAGCCGATCGCTTGGGGGTAGTGGGTACACCTAGTAAAAATAGGGGAAGACGGCACCTGTGTAGGGGTACAAGAAACTACCGGGTAAAAATTACTAAGTACACTTAGTGGGATCAACCTTTAAGTAGGAATTACTCTTGGTGGGTAGAACTGGTGTAGTGCAGTGTAGGAATTACCCTTGGGTGAATAAGTCTGGGGTGGTGTAAGAATTATCCTTGGGTGGATAAATGCGTCTTCTCGATTATCTTAGTACATCCTGTGTTTTGTTGGCTACTTAGTGTGGTCATTATCCCCAGAGGTACCGTACCTTATTTATGTCATACCCTAATTACTTTAATGGTTGTATTGTTAGGGTTATAGGACTCACTCAGACTTATGTCTGACCCCGTTGTTTTTATCTTTTTTCCCAACCCTCAGGTTATCAGAGTGGGCCTAGCACTAGTGGGCTTGGATCAGACCGCTATATCTATCTTTTGGGCTTGGATCGTAGAAGTAAAGCTCGGTTTATCTTTCCTAGTATGGCTATTGTCTATGTAGTGGGATTATGTACTTCTATTTTATCAGGATGGATATTATGTACTTGACTCTTGTTACGGTTTTGTGATGTAACCAAACATGTTTTGTTAATGAAATGATGTTTTAAATTTTCAAGTATTACTTATATCTGTCCTGTTGTAATTTTTCTGTTCTATACTCACCTAAAATACTCCACCAAAACTAAGGCATTCCTTTTGTGAGTGACCTTAGCGGGCGTGGGGTGTTACAATAACCCAAAACACTTTGATACAAAAATCCAATGATATTATAATAATGTCTAATCAAATAAATAGAATCTAGCGGAACGCTTGCATCTCACGCTCCATATATAATATAAAATCAAAAACTGTAGGGTGCTTATTGGAGATTGGATTTCCAACATGACAAGGTATGGAACCACCTTCCGATAGTGTATCTCTAGAGTGGAATACACTGGGTTCAACAAGAACATCTTGCAACCCGGCCCACACATGACCGACCACTCATTTCGCTTGAGTGTATCGAATGTATATCACCAACGGTTGGGATCAACAACCGTTTCCCAAATGGGACAACATCGAATAGAATAAGAAATTAAATGAATCTCTAGATAGGTGATTATACACCCTAATGGGAGCGACCCACATAGCCATGCTGCCTGCCCGATTTTTGTCATTTCCCGGTTGTTGAGGCCTGAGGCTTAGATTACTTTCTATTCATTGATAGCACAATCACTTTGAATGCCACATTGTCAGATCCGTTAATCACTAATTGATTTGCACAAATATATTCTGGATATTATGCTAAGGGAATAAATCCGTTGCCAGCATATATATATATATATATATATATATATATATACATACCAATATATTCAATCATTGGAAACACTCTATCAGACATTCGTCCATATACGTTCGTTCTGGGACTGAACGAAATCGAAGGCACAATTTCTATTAATAGAAAAAAGCCCTTGCACTTTACACCGTCTTCAATTACCTTCGTATAATCTGATTCGCAACGCTACTGCCAATACGGAGTGGTTCTCGAATAATAATCCAACCGGTCTCTCCATATTGACAACGATATTGGTAAATACTTCGATAGTCGGTTATTTAACTATCGAAGAAATATAAACAACCATTCATAGCATCAAACAAACACAAGGCCTTTTAATTTATTTTTCATTAATGAATCACTTCTCCATTTCTTATTAATATTTGTTAACCAATATTTACGATAATCATCTTGGCCTCTTACGCCATTTGGAAAACATTTCCAAATATCAACTTCTTTTACTTTCTATATTTAGAAAATATCTCTATTTGCAATTGAAAACAATTTCAATCACTTGTCTCTTTCCCGACTACTTTAATTATACTCAGAAAATATTTACTTTTATATTTCCAAAATTCCACCACTTGGGCTAAAGCGAATGCTGTGTAAAACATCGTTACAACAACCCAAAATATTTTATTCAACTAACTCTTAGTCAAACACTTCTCTTTGAGACACGATCTTGCTATTTATCAATTAAAAATGAAATCAATCAAGTTGGGGTATAATTACCTCTCAGACCTTGACTGAAAACATCATTAACTTCAAAACAGACAAAACCACTTACCTCGAATAATCAACACCATACAAACAAATTATTCATTTTTAAACGTATATATGTTTCTCTTTCTATTACCAGCCTATCGATTTCCTTTTTGTTTATAATATTCTATTTTAAATTCGTTTCCTTATCGAATTCAATATATATTGATATATTGATTTCTAACTATCAAATTTTTCTTAAAAATATCCTAACTCCTTAAATTCCCGGAAAAATTCGCCATAACCTCCCTTGTACCGGGAGTATCGGGATATTTCAAATAGCCTCCCATGGCCCTCACCAATCCAAAAGAAAAAGAAAAAGCCAAGCGGCTTGCCGATACGGCGCATAAAATCTCATATATGAATTTAAACATGTACCTTTTTGTCGGGCACAAATTAAAATCTTTATATACTTTGTTCCATACTTGTCTAACACATGCTTACCTATTTTCAATTCAGTTCAACTCAATCCAATCGTTTGAATTCAGTTTCGCTCATTTATTCTTTAATTAGCTATTTTGCCTATTTCACTTCTTTGTTTGAACATAACATGTTCAAACAAAATATTTAACTTGCTCATAACCAAAATGAATTTTCAATTTCAATTCTAGTTTTCTTTTCGATTTCGATTATAAATTTCCAAATCGAATTTACTTATTCAAAGCCCAATATTAATTCAAAATCTCATTAACTAATTACTACTCGCATTAGTTAATTCTATTCAAAAATCAAAAATCTGATTTCTGTTTTCAAAAATCAATTCATTACTCCACTTGAGTTCACATATAATCTACAACTCGAATATGAAATTTTCTAAATAGAAATTTGGATTTTATTTGCTTAAAATCCTTTTATAAAATTAAATAAACCGTTATGGTTTTTAAAAGGTTATGGCGCTGTTTTTCTGAAAATTTGATTTTGATATAACTCAAAATCTACTCGACGAAATCCAGATTTTTCTCCTCCATTAGAAAACTATTATCAAATCGGTCCTGACGTTTCTTGTTTCAAAGAATTCCGACTTCAATTGAGTTATGTAAACTCAATTGATGTTCGAAATGACAATTTACGAACTGCGGCGCTGCGGCGAGTTCGTTTTAATTTTATTTATATATATAAATGTTTTAACTTCGTATATAATAAATTCACTCCATTCTGATATATTTTTTATATATATCAAATCCAATTTTCCAATTTAACATAATATTTTTGATCTTCTAAAATTATCGTTTTTCCCTAACTCGGAAATAAATTTATTTATACTTCGATCTTCTATATTCAAATTCTATTTCAATTCAAATTCAATTTCCTATATTCAAATTCCATTTTAAATCTCCATTTGAATTTCTATATTCAATCTATTTTCAAACTTCATTTGAATTTCTATATTCAAATCTATTTTCAAACTTCATTTGAATTTCTATATTCAAATATATTTTCAAACTTCATTTGAATTTCTATATTCAAATCTATTTTCAATTCTATTTGAATTTTATATTCAAATTCCATTTTAACTCTATTTGAATCCTATATTCAAATTCTATATACAAATCACATTTGAATTTCTATATTCAAATTCTATATTTGAATTTTCTTTATTCGAATTCCATTCCAGTTCTCTTTGAATTTAATATTCAAATTATCTCTTGATAATTTATTCATTTTATTTATAAACACCATTTTACAAATTTCCTTGTTTAATATTTAAACAAGTTCCCTTTTCAAATTTCTTTTTAAATCCAAAATCTCATTTTGGAAATTCTATTTATAATAACTTATAAATATAAATACCAATTTATTTTCATATTCAATTTAACTTCTACTTAAATAAATTCGAATTAATTGAATTCACATCATAAATCCTTATCGATTTATTTTCGTTCAATTTATATTCTGAACATCAAAATAAATTCCATCGTTTATTTCTTTAAAACGATTTCCCCATTCATATTTTTAAATTCACATTTGAATTTAAAAATTCAAATTATCCAATGATAATTTTCCTTTTCATTTACAAGCACCAATTATTTTACTTGTTTATATATTTAAACAATTCCATTTCAAATTCATTTGAAATAAAATTTCTATTTGGAAAAATAAATTTCCCTTTTCAAATTCATACTTGGATTTTTATTTCTGAATTATTCAATGATAATTCATTTCACTTTATTTATAAACTTCGTTTATAAATGAACTATTTATAAACTTCGTTTATGAAGGAACTACTTGTTTTTATTTCAAAACAGGTTTATATTTCAAATCTATTTAAAAATTCAAATTCTATTTTTCTAAAATAGAATTTCACTTTTAAATCTCAAATACCCCTTTTAGGGTATTTTTATAAATTAACACTTAGGCCCAGTGATATTTAAACACCAAACAACCAATTATTTATTTCAGGTTTCCTAACACATCATATATGACAGTATATATGCAAATAAATAAACAAACAGATAATATATACTTTTGAGGAATCCAGTCGGATTCCTCCAACCTATTTTCCTGCATCCACAGACGTTAGTCAACATAGTAATACTCTTCCTGATTCGAGGCAGGATATTGCGGTATGATGGTCATCCACTAATATATTTGTGGGGTGCATAGGGAAATCATCCACTATGAAACTGCGGGCATCCGCTAATGAGACTGTGGGAATCCAACCAATCATCAACCCAATATATATATATATATATATATATAATAGTCAACCCTAAATAACTAATATATTTAAAGCAACCAGAGAAATCCAAACAAGCAACCACAATTATTTTTAACGACATAAAAATAATTCAAACTAAGGTGATTGAGATTTACTCACATTTATTTTACTTGTCGAATATCCATTCTGATTCCATATCATCTCTACTACGAATTGTCTTGAATGAATTTACTCAAGCACCTACGATTATATATATTTTTATTTATCGATCAACTATTATTCAATTAAATTAACTACTTAACCAATAATTAAATAAATTCTAAGTATTTTAAATTTAGTAAAAACGTATACCTTATCGTCTCTGCAAAACCCCTCGACCAATTGATGAACTCAATCTCCGAATACCCTAAAAACTGCCATCAGCCCTTAAAAACTACATTGACCCATTCTAGCATTTCAACAAACACCTTGTTGATAATCTCCATACCATTCTGCCCCACCAACCTTCATGCTGCTACCATGCTCATCGCAACCTGGAGTGTCCAGTACCAGACTGGAACATGGCTTTCATTCACTCGCACCTCATCTCCACTGTTAACCCAGTCGAACTCCATCCTGTCTTCAAGATTCAACCTTCAGTAAACCGAACTTCCTTCACCAACAGTATCTCACAAAACCTCCATTTCGAAGGTCGTACTCCTCTACATCATCACCGTCGAACCCTAATTCACCCAGAGCATCACGACCTGTAGCCGCTCCTTTCTCTGGCAACCGGAGTATCACCAATACCTATCAGCTCGTGCGCTCTGCCCCCTTTTGAATTGTATGCTGTTTCCAACCCTAGCTTGCGAAGTTCGAGCATACCCCGATGCTTTGACTCGAACCCTTCCAAATGCGAGCGTCCCAGTTCCAATATCGAGTACTAGAGAACCCGCGGCCTTCCCAAGCGATTTTGATTTGAGTTTGGGGATTTCACGGTTTGTATTTCGACTGCTAAAGAAGGCAGCAACTTCCATTTCTGAAGCTGGGGGTTCGGATTTTGATTTATAAGAGAAAGGAGAAAACCAAATGCGATTTTATAGAGGTGGAGAGGGAACCGGAAGTACACACAAATCTTTAAAAGATTTTCTAATTAATTTGATTTGATTCTGATTCGATATAAAGAGATCTTTTTTTTAAACAGATATCGATTTGATTCTCGATTTGATTTCGATCTTATCCATTATAAATATCTCGCGGTTCACAGTTAAAAATCGTGAACTGCTATTTTAGCGTACCGACCGTCGTTCCAATGTTATAGCGTTATATTGAACTCAACAGAATATTTTCTGAATTTTATTTCGAATGTGTATATATAAAATAACCATATTAAATCAATATAATATACTTTAAATTCAAAAACAAATAAATTCTCTGATAATAAAATATTTTTATTATCATCTATATTCAAATACAATTAATACTGATCATCTGAATTGTTTTGATTTAATTCTAACTTCGAATTGAATTATTTTAAATTCTCGTATTACGATGATTATCAAAATAAATCGTATTTCGATTATTTAATCGATAACCCAATAAAATACCATTTATATTATAAATTCAATATTTAAAACCATACTAAATATTTAAAATAAATCGACCAAAAATCTGGGTCTTACATTCTTCCCCCCCTTAAAATAATTTCGTCCTCGAAATTGCTAAGGTAGGAAAAATGGTACAAATCCATTACTTTTCAAAATCTCACTTATGTTGAAACTCAACTTCTCATATTTCAACAAATTTAATTCCACCAAAACTTTTGGTTTTCTTTCATATGCATTCTAATTCATCCAACTTGATTCTGATTCAATTTATTCACTTTGATTCATTTGAATTTCCACATTCACATTCCTGGGATTTCATTTTAAATCCTTTCGAAATCACATAAATATATACATATATTTATTTCCATCTCAAATTCAAAGCATTTGAATTTTCAAACCAATTTGTTTTCCTTCAAACAAATTTTCATCAAAAACTTTTTTACTGTAGCAATTCATCACTTAGAACTCAAAAATGAACACTGATAATGCTGCAGTCATTATCAGAATTATTTTCCAGCGACTGAAGTGAGTTCTGTTGTATATAACAGTGTTGTATACACGAATATATGATTTTTGTTTGATGATAACAACCAAATTTATTTTACTATTGAATGTGTTTGTGACTGTACAGGTATACTACACAACAGACAGGATTATAATCTTTTTATTTAAATAAAATATAACTGTACAGAAATTTAAACAATCACACAGTATTTTATTTAAATAAAAATATTTTATTTCAATATCAAAAAGTACATCTTTTATAACTCCACTATTTGACATACTACATTTCAACTCTGTCACTCACTCTATACAACTGCATTTACACTCACATATACAAACACTTTCATACATTGACACTTTTTTTACTGTCTTCTATCATCCATTTTCTGTCTTCACATCCTTCAGTCATCTGCATACCTGTGCATACAAAAGAACACACACAGTAGACTGCAACAAAAATAAAATTAAATAAAAGCAAATAATTTTTTTTTTTAAATTTATTTGCCTCAGAATTATGGTGTGTTTCTCATCATTTTTCTAGACTTTGTCTGATATGCAGGGACAGAAAAACTCGTCTGGATGGCTGCATATACACACGTGTACACACGTGTGCACTACCACGCCAATCCAATGTCGCGACTGAGGAGTAGCCACTTGGACCATCTCGACTCAGCACAATATACTCATGAACATGAACAAAGTCAAAAGCAAAAGTAAAATGGTCGACAAGTCAACACACAAGAAAGTCATAAGCAAGTCAAAACATGAATAAAACATAGTGCAAATGAAAAGGCAGCAATGAGATGAATCATAGCACAAGCCAAATGGAGCATGATCAAGCAAAAGCGGCAATACAAAATCTCAGATGCAATACTGCATGATAAATTAACATGGGATATTGGACAGTGAAAACTGATAAAAGCAATCATGATTCAAATCAAATGGACATGGTTAACTAATGCTTCGGCGAGACTCAACATACATGTTCAAAAGCTACAGCTAAATGGTCACAGCAATATGATGGTGCATCAAACATGAACAGAATGACAAAGTATTAAATCAGTTTTTTTTAAAAGGACAAGGCACAATATACATCAAGCTAGTGGTCGAGCGAGTGAGTTTATAAATGGAAGAACAAAATCATGGCAGATCACACTCAAACCACTTCAGGCCAAAACAAATCAGTATGGCAAATTTTCGAGTAATGGCTAAACAAGACAATGACAAATACACAAGAAAATCATTGAAAGCAGGAAGTTAAACTGAAGGTGTATACAAGTTTGAACATCAACAAGTAAAACATCAGTTTAAAAACTCAAGAGAAGTTCAACTAATGTTTATTATCTGGCAAAATTCAAGTATTGTTCAAAGGAAGATCAAGGCAGCAAACCAAGGTCGAGGCATGTAGTAACAGTCATACAAGTGCAGTACCCATTTTGATCAGTAAAAAGTTAACATGGTGTAGCAAAAGGAAAGTTACTTAAGTAAAATATCCATTCACAAGGTCAAGTAAAGCTCCTGTTCTTATCAGTTCAAATAAACAGAAGATTACAAAGTGAAGTATTAAGTGTAGTTGTGAAATCACTTGGATGGTGCAAGAATGACAAAAGTATCAAGAATAATATCTTGTTCAAATATATGGCAGATCAAGTTGAGTGCCTGATTCATCAAGTCATGGCTAATAAGAATGGCATCAGTTCAAAATCCAGTGATACAAGTCCACACAGTAAAACAGTGTTGTACACAAACAAGGATAGCGCAACAACTAATGCAGTGTTAAAAAAAAATGCAAGTAAAACTAAGCAAATTAGTACACAGCAACAAAGACAACTCAACCACAAAATTCGAGTCTGAAGTGCAATATCAAGCGAATCAGCAATGAAACATGGAGCTAAGCATAGTTATACTACCGGTTTTGAATAACTAGAAATCAAGGCAGCAATTCAAGGAAAAATGGTTTTTCTTTGAAGAGAATAATTCAAAGAATTTTTTTTTATTCCAGAAATCAGGATTTAAATTTATTTCAAGACCAATTCAAAGTTCCAGAAGCATACGAGGCAAGGAAGAATTCATCACACAAAATATATATTAATCACAAGTTCAAATCAAGGAATTCGAAGTCAAGGAAGACTTAATCAAAAGTTCCAGATCAGTCGCAAGAAAGCTATTTTAAAAAGCCCCAAATATTTTCGTATATATCAATGACCAATTCCAATACGAAATCAGAGCGAATATTCAGTATTTTAATCCTATAAATACACCAAACATCACTGGCTTTTAAATCATCCAAGTTCGAACAAGCAAAAACTAAAAATCCGAATTAAATTCATACCAGAAAAAGGGAGATTACTTGGATCCAGTTCTAAACCCATCAACGTTCAATCGAAGAAGAGGATACCCACTGAATAACTCAAAATCATCACACGAGAAAGTGGCGACCTCAAGTTGAATAGAATCGACACCCTAGAACCGTCGAAGTCGAGTTTGACGAGAAGCACAAACCCTAGAAAAAGCACCAGCCTCCAGAGATCGAAGCCAAACAGACTTGAGCATCATCATACAATCGCGATTTAGGGATTTGAAGAAACCCTAGGAATTTCTCAAGAGCCGCCGCCATTTTTAAGGAAAGAGATCGAGCTAAAAAGTGGTGGAGCAATTAAACAAGGGGCCGGCCAAGTTATACCAAAGGCTAAGAGACTTCAAAAGGGGATAACCCATTCTTTTAAACTCCTAAAGGATTTTGGATTTTCTTTCTTGTTTATTTCAATTTAAATTTGTAATCAAATCTGTAGTTTTCTAGTTTGACTCTAAAAACTAGGGGACGAATTACAGGGATTGTAATTCGGGGAAAATCTGGTTTTAGGGATAAAAACCAGTGCAGGGTTTTGAGCGTAGGGTTAAGAACAGTTGGGAGCGAGTGTCGCGAGTTTACAGGGGATTGTAAGCGTAGAGATTGTTTTAACTCCTAGTAGAAACCTTGGGGAATGCAGCAGTAGGCAGGGTTTTGCCGAAGCTGGGTATATCTTTGTGTTATTTATTTTCCGCATTTATTCTGATTATTATCTGTGCTGTTTTTATTTAATTATTCTGTAAAAATCTGCGATAAACCCTATTCACCCCCCCTCTAGGGTTAATTTAGATCCTACAAGTGGTATCAGAGCAGGTATTTTTAACTCTAGAGTCATGAATTTGTCAAACAACGCGTTTTCTGAGGGTCAGTCCATAGCTAGGCCACCAATGTTTAATGGAACTGATTATGCATATTGGAAAGCTAGGATGAAAATTTATTTGAGTTCAGTCGATTATGATGTATGGGATATTATTGAAACGGGTTATAGATCTCCCACTGTTATTGTTAGTGGTGTTGAAATTCCTAAATCAAAAGATAGGTGGGATGCTAATGATAAAAAATTATTTTCAACTAATGCCAAAGCAATGAATGCTTTAATTTGTGCTCTTGATAAAACTGAATTTAATCGAATTTCTCATTGTGAGACAGCACAGGAAATATGGCATACGTTGGAGGTCACACACGAAGGGACATCTCAAGTAAAGGAATCTCGTCTCGCTCTACTCAGCAACGAATATGAAAATTTCTCTATGCAAAAAGACGAAGATATAAAAGAGATGTATGGACGCTTCTCATCACTGGTCTACAATGCAAAAGCTCTTGGCAAAACCTATACCGAAGTGGAATTGATCAGAAAGATACTGAGAGTGCTACCGATGAATTTTGAAGCAAAGGTGACGGCGATTCAAGAATCAAAAGATCTGAATAAAGTAAGCATGGAAGAGTTGATCGGAAATCTGATAACTTACGAGATGGAGTTAAAAGCAAGAGAAGAACGAAAGGATTCTGAATCAAAGAAAAAGACGATCGCTCTAAATAATTCTGTTGAAAGTAATGATGATAATCCCGCTGAAGAGCTAGCCATGGTTTTGAAAAAGTGGGCCAAAGGAAAATACAAACCACGAAAGAAGAATTCAAAAACCGACAAGTCTGAAAGTTCAGATAGTTCAAACGATGAAGTGTTTTGCTACAATTGCAAGAAACCCGGACATATCAAACCAAATTGCCCACATCTTAAAAATGAAAAGAAAAAGAAGTTCAGAAGAAAGAAGAAAGTCTTTGCTGCTACATGGGATGACGAAGAAGGAGAAGAAGTTTCTGAAAGTGAAGAAGAGGAAGCTAATTTGTGTCTTATGGCTCATTCTGATACAGAAAGTAGTGAAGAGGATTCAAGTGAGGTATCGAGTTTTACTTATAAAGATTTAATTTTAATGTGTCATGATCTCACAAAAACCGTTGATTCTGTTGAACTAAAAGTTAAGAAATTAAAATCTGATAGGTCAAAACTAGTTCAAGAAAATAACAGTTTAGAAACAAAACTTGAAAAAGTTAAGAATTCACCGCTTTCAGAATGTGAAAAATGTCAATTTTTGAGTAACGATTTTTTGAAATTAAAAACTGATCTTGAGTTACTTAAAAGTGAAAACATGAATTTGAAAAATGAAAATCTTGATTTTGAAAAGGTGATTAAAAAGTTTAGAGAATCTGAAAAACTTGATTTTGAAAAAAGAAAACAATTTGAAATTGAAATTTCCAAGTCCAATGATAGAATCAAAGCACTTGAAAACGAAAATTTGATTTTAAAACAAACTGATGCTGAAAAGAGGAAAATCGCTATTAATCGTTGTTCAAATTTAATGAAAGAAAATAGCGATCTTAAATTTAAAATTCAACGACTGGAGTCAGCTTTGACTAAATTTTCTAAAGGAGAGAAATCGTTGAATATGTAGTTAAAAAATCAATTTTTTGTTCAGAATAAAAAGGGACTTGGATTTGAATCTGATCAAGTTGAAAAACAAAATTTTAATGATTTTAAAAAACCTTTAATTGGCTTTGAAAACGATCAAATTGAATTTTTGAAATTTAATAATTCCAAAGGGTTTTTAAATCATAAACAAATTGATAACTCGTTTAAAAACAATTCATTTAAATCTGTTTGGATTCCAAAAATTAACAAAATAAATTTAAGCAAATCTAAACAAATTTGGGTTCCAAAGGGTACGCTAGTGAATAGTAATGGATTGTTATATAAACAGGTTTGGGTACCAAAATGTGTAAACAAAGATAAGAGTGGTAAAACAACTTTTGTTAGACCACTCGATCATATAAACATTTAGCTATTGTAGGAGGCTGAGGAACAACTGTGCTTAAGTTAGATAAAATTCAAGTTGAATTATTTGGAGTTCCTTAGCCATAGATTCAGAGTTGGAGATTCATTACATCACGTTGATTATGGTAAGTCAGGTATGATCTCTAAACTCGTACTTTTATTCCTTTTAGTTTATTTTTTACTTGGCTGTTTTTGAAATCATTCATTATGGATTGTTGAAATTCTTGGATTATAAAAAAAAAAATTGATTTTTTTTATTTCAAACAATTATCTTCCGATTTGATAAGTTGACTGTTTCTTGAGTTTGTCTAAAAATTCTCTGAGGATGTCACTTGTGATTCTTGTTTTTGAAAATGATCTTGTGCTGCTCTGATAAGGAAATTGATTTGATTCATTTTAAGTGTGTTGGTGATTAAATGATAAGTTAGAAAATCAGTAACTGGATTTAGTTAAAATTCATAGACAATTTGAATTAAATATATAAGTTGTTTTAAAAATTGTCTAGGAGCAATCAGTGTTAAAAATATTAGAAAATTTCATTTTGATTTTTTAAGCTGATTTTCAACTTGCATTTTTCAAAAAACTCCTCTTGGAATTAATATTTTCAATTTTAAAATTATTTTTGATTATTTATTCAAAAATTGAAATTATTGATTAATTTGAACCGTTTTTGGGACTCATCAAAATTATTGATAGATTTATGAAACTGTGATGAGTTGCGACTATGGTATAATTCATAACTAGAAGAGATATTATTTTAAATCTCATGATGATTAGACAGATTTTATAATACTTTTGAATTAGAGCTTATTTCACGACCATCTTCTATATCTACCATATTTCTGTCATTCATCATGGTTTTATTTAATTTGGGGAGTTCTAATTATTTTTAAAATTAAAAATAATAATAAAAATAAATAAATAAATAATTTATCCTTGGTATTCACTCCCATTTAAAAATCCTCGCGGTTGTGCGTGGGTGAATTACCTTAATTTCTATGTGCTTCCATTCTCACTTAAAAGACCTTCGGGCTGTGCATGGATGGAACTCATTAGAGAGGATAAAGTTAAGTTACTACTAACCCCATTTAAAAGACCTTTGGGCTATGCGCGGTTAGAAAGTGCTTAACATTTTTTTTTTTTGCATATTTAAAATCTTTAATATTCATATTCAAATATTCAATTTTTATTGAACTCTCCTCATTCTATAAAAACCATCGTAAATCCATTCATTCTGAAAGTGAAATTTGCTTCCGATTTAAAAATTATTATGATTTTTGTTTGATTAAATGGGATTTGCGATATATATTCTCTCTCTTAATTTGAATTTATATTTATAGTCAATATTCATCACTGTTTCAATTTCTATTATCCTTTTGATGATAACAAAAGGGGGAGAATTGTCAAGATTTTGACTGATGAGTATTTATTTCAAAAATATTTTAAGATTGGAAATTAAATATCTAGAGGGAAAATAGTCAATTGTTGGATTTCATCATTCATATTTTTCCACATATATAGGGGGAGTTCAGTTGTAGGGGGAGCATACAAATAGGGGGAGTAATATATTTCACATTCAAACACATTCAAAATCTTTTATTTGTTTGTCATCATCAAAAGGGGGAGATTGTTGTATATAACAGTGTTGTATACACGAATATATGATTTTTGTTTGATGATAACAACCAAATTTATTTTACTATTGAATGTGTTTGTGACTGTACAGGTATACTACACAACAGACAGGATTATAATCTTTTTATTTAAATAAAATATAACTGTACAGAAATTTAAACAATCACACAGTATT
This sequence comes from Allium sativum, assembly GCA_030737875.1. Lineage (NCBI taxonomy): Eukaryota > Viridiplantae > Streptophyta > Magnoliopsida > Asparagales > Amaryllidaceae > Allium > Allium sativum. Next base: position 219,011,913 of record CM060925.1, read on the forward strand.
TTATTTAAATAAAAATATTTTATTTCAATATCAAAAAGTACATCTTTTATAACTCCACTATTTGACATACTACATTTCAACTCTGTCACTCACTCTATACAACTGCATTTACACTCACATATACAAACACTTTCATACATTGACACTTTTTTTACTGTCTTCTATCATCCATTTTCTGTCTTCACATCCTTCAGTCATCTGCATACCTGTGCATACAAAAGAACACACACAGTAGACTGCAACAAAAATAAAATTAAATAAAAGCAAATAATTTTTTTTTTAAAATTTATTTGCCTCAGAATTATGGTGTGTTTCTCATCATTTTTCTAGACTTTGTCTGATATGCAGGGACAGAAAAACTCGTCTGGATGGCTGCATATACACACGTGTACACACGTGTGCACTACCACGCCAATCCAATGTCGCGACTGAGGAGTAGCCACTTGGACCATCTCGACTCAGCACAATATACTCATGAACATGAACAAAGTCAAAAGCAAAAGTAAAATGGTCGACAAGTCAACACACAAGAAATTCATAAGCAAGTCAAAACATGAATAAAACATAGTGCAAATGAAAAGGCAGCAATGAGATGAATCATAGCACAAGCCAAATGGAGCATGATCAAGCAAAAGTGGCAATACAAAATCTCAGATGCAATACTGCATGATAAATTAACATGGGATATTGGACAGTGAAAACTGATAAAAGCAATCATGATTCAAATCAAATGGACATGGTTAACTAATGCTTCGGCGAGACTCAACATACATGTTCAAAAGCTACAGCTAAATGGTCACAGCAATATGATGGTGCATCAAACATGAACAGAATGACAAAGTATTAAATCAGTTTTTTTTAAAAGGACAAGGCACAATATACATCAAGCTAGTGGTCGAGCGAGTGAGTTTATAAATGGAAGAACAAAATCATGGCAGATCACACTCAAACCACTTCAGGCCAAAACAAATCAGTATGGCAAATTTTCGAGTAATGGCTAAACAAGACAATGACAAATACACAAGAAAATCATTGAAAGCAGGAAGTTAAACTGAAGGTGTATACAAGTTTGAACATCAACAAGTAAAACATCAGTTTAAAAACTCAAGAGAAGTTCAACTAATGTTTATTATCTGGCAAAATTCAAGTATTGTTCAAAGGAAGATCAAGGCAGCAAACCAAGGTCAAGGCATGTAGTAACAGTCATACAAGTGCAGTACCCATTTTGATCAGTAAAAAGTTAACATGGTGTAGCAAAAGGAAAGTTACTTAAGTAAAATATCCATTCACAAGGTCAAGTAAAGCTCCTGTTCTTATCAGTTCAAATAAACAGAAGATTACAAAGTGAAGTATTAAGTGTAGTTGTGAAATCACTTGGATGGTGCAAGAATGACAAAAGTATCAAGAATAATATCTTGTTCAAATATATGGCAGATCAAGTTGAGTGCCTGATTCATCAAGTCATGGCTAATAAGAATGGCATCAGTTCAAAATCAAGTGATACAAGTCCACACAGTAAAATAGTGTTGTACACAAACAAGGATAGCGCAGCAACTAATGCAGTGTTAAAAAAAAATGCAAGTAAAACTAAGCAAATTAGTACACAGCAACAAAGACAACTCAACCACAAAATTCGAGTCTGAAGTGCAATATCAAGCGAATTAGCAATGAAACATGGAGCTAAGCATAGTTATACTACCGGTTTTGAATAACTAGAAATCAAGGCAGCAATTCAAGGAAAAATGGTTTTGCTTTGAAGAGAATAATTCAAAGAATTTTTTTTTATTCCAGAAATCAGGATTTAAATTTATTTCAAGACCAATTCAAAGTTCCAGAAGCATACGAGGCAAGGAAGAATTCATCACACAAAATATATATTAATCACAAGTTCAAATCAAGGAATTCGAAGTCAAGGAAGACTCAATCAAAAGTTCCAGATCAGTCGCAAGAAAGCTATTTTAAAAAGCCCCAAATATTTTCGTATATATCAATGACCAATTCCAATACGAAATCAGAGCGAATATTCAGTATTTTAATCCTATAAATACACCAAACATCACTGGCTTTTAAATCATCCAAGTTCGAACAAGCAAAAACTAAAAATCCGAATTAAATTCATACCAGAAAAAGGGAGATTACTTGGATCCAGTTCTAAACCCATCAACGTTCAATCGAAGAAGAGGATACCCACTGAATAACTCAAAATCATCACACGAGAAAGTGGCGACCTCAAGTTGAATAGAATCGACACCCTAGAACCGTCGAAGTCGAGTTTAACGAGAAGCACAAACCCTAGAAAAAGCACCAGCTTCCAGAGATCGAAGCCAAACAGACTTGAGCATCATCATACAATCGCGATTTAGGGATTTGAAGAAACCCTAGGAATTTCTCAAGAGCCGCCGCCATTTTTAAGGAAAGAGATCGAGCTAAAAAGTGGTGGAGCAATTAAACAAGGGGCCGGCCAAGTTATACCAAAGGCTAAGAGACTTCAAAAGGGGATAACCCATTCTTTTAAACTCCTAAAGGATTTTGGATTTTCTTTCTTGTTTATTTCAATTTAAATTTGTAATCAAATCTGTAGTTTTCTAGTTTGACTCTAAAAACTAGGGGACGAATTACAGGGATTGTAATTCGGGGAAAATCTGGTTTTAGGGATAAAAACCAGTGCAGGGTTTTGAGCGTAGGGTTAAGAACAGTTGGGAGCGAGTGTCGCGAGTTTACAGGGGATTGTAAGCGTAGAGATTGTTTTAACTCCTAGTAGAAACCTTGGGGAATGCAGCAGTAGGCAGGGTTTTGCCGAAGCTGGGTATATCTTTGTGTTATTTATTTTCCGCATTTATTCTGATTATTATCTGTGCTGTTTTTATTTAATTATTCTGTAAAAATATGCGATAAACCCTATTCACCCCCCCTCTAGGGTTAATTTAGATCCTACAAGTTCAATGCTTTATCACTTTCGAAATCCATTCAAAATGATTTTTATTAAAAAATCCTTCTAACACAAAGCTATATTATTTAAATATACTTTGAAAGATATTTCCAACTTCCCGGGATTTAAAATTCCAAATTTTGGTTTGAATTCAATTTTAATTCATCTCAATTGTATTTCTTATTCATATACAAGTTCTATTTGGTTCTATATAACCATTTCATTTCTTATAATCTCATTTAATTATAATAACAACCAATACATCCATATATTATAATAATTTCAAAAAAATTTTTTGCTATATCAAAATAGAATTTTGGGTAAAATAATTTCATTCACCCACTTTAAAACAATATTGTGTTCAATCTTCTGTTCAAGTATTTACAAACTCTTATCGACGTCGTGGTGTCCCACAATTCGATCAGAATTCATAAACAGCTCAACAGACTAGCCAACACAATATAAAACAGTTTTTATATCAATTTACAAATACGCGCTCTCGTATATACACTCAACTCATTCTAGGGTACTACTGACCCTATCTCTAATGAGCACATGCCACACAAGCCTAGGTATTCGCTCAACCTAAGCTCTGATTCCAACTGTAGCGACCAACAAATCCGTACTATCTGAGTTGACTAATAACACCACACGTCCAACCCAAATTGCACAGAAATACGAATCATTATTAGAAAGAAGTTAGAGGATGAGAAATAGAAAGAAGGAAATATTAGAATAGAATAAAACGAAGATCAAAACTCATAGCGGAACGAATAAAATATATTAAATAACATAACTTTTGAAATACAAATCAGTAACTTTATATACATACCATCATCAGAGCACAACAGTTATTCCTGGAACAGTTATAAACACCTGTTTCCAGATACAACATATTACACATCGGAAAATATGATAGTCTATAGCTAACTGGTGAAGCCTCCTGTTTCCAGCTCCTCCAAATGAATCTGTAAAATTCCGACTACTTGACTGCCCGTACAAATTTGGGCACCCGAGAGTTTAGGGAAAACAAAATAAACTCTGGGTCAGTTATGGGACTGGTGTGAGTAAACTCCAACCATTTGTTTAACTTTCAAAATCCTTTCGAAAGGAAAGATAATAGTAAGACCAGCCCACACATAAACATGGACGGTTTTTACCTTACTATAACCCGAAACACTTTGATACAAAAACCCAGTGATATTATAATAATGTCTAATCAAATAAATAGAATCTAGCGGAACGCTTGCATCTCATGCTCCATGTATAATATAAAATCAAAAACCGTAGGGTGCTTATTGGAGATTGGATTTCCAACATGACAAGGTATGGAACCACTTTCCGATAGTGTATCTCTAGAGAGGAATACACCGGGTTCAACAAGAACATCTTGCAACCCGGCCCACACATGACTGACCACTCATTTCGCTTGAGTGTATCGAATGTATATCACTAACGGTTGGGATCAGCATCCGTTTCCCGAATGGGACAGCATCGAATAGAATAAGAAATTAAATGAATCTCTAAATAGGTGATTATACACCCTAATGGGAGCGACCCACATAGCCATGCTGCTTGCCCGATTTTTGTCATTTCCCAGTTGTTGAGGCCTGAGGCTACGATTACTTTCTATTCATTGATAGCACAATCACTTTGAATGCCACATTGTTAGATCCGTTAATCACTAATTGATTTACACAAATATATTCTGGATATTATGCTAAGGGAATAAATCTGTTGCCACCATATATATATATTTATACATACCAATATATCCAATCATTGGAAATACTCTGTCAGACATTCGTCCATATACTTTTATTCTGGGACTGAACGAAACCGAAGGCACAATTTCTATTAATAGAAAAAAGCCCTTGCACTTTACACCGTCTTCGATTACCTTCGTATAGTCTGATTCACAACGCTACTGCCAATACGGAGTGGTTCTCGGATAATAATCCAACCGGTCTCTCTATATTGACAACGATATTGGTAAATACTTCGATAGTCGGTTATTTAACTATCGAAGAAAAATAAACAACCATTCATAGCATCAAACAAACACTGGGCCTTTTAATTTATTTTTCATTAATTAATCACTTCTCCATTTCTTATTAATATTTGTTAACCAATATTTTCGATAATCATCTTGGCCTCTAACGCCATTTGGAAAACATTTCTAAATATCAACTTCTTTTATTTTCTATATTTAGAAAATATCTTTATTTGCAATTGAAAACAATTTCAATCACTTATCTCTTTCCCGACTACTTTAATTATACTCAGGAAATATTTACTTTTATATTTCCAAAATTCCACCACTTGGGCTAAAGTGAATGCTGTGTAAAACATCGTTACAACAACCCAAAATATTTTATTCAACTAACTCTTATTCAAACACTTCTCTTTGAGACACGATCTTGCTATTTATCAATTAAAAATGAAATCAATCAAGTTGGGGTATAACTACCTCTCAGACCTTGACTGAAAACGTCATTAACTTCAAAACAGACAAAACCACTTACCTCGAATAATCAACACCATACAAACAAATTATTCATTTTTAAACGTATATATGTTTCTCTTTCTATTACCAGCCTATCGATTTCCTTTTTGTTTATAATATTCTATTTTAAATTCGTTTCCTTATCGAATTCAATATATATTGATATATTGATTTCTAACTATCAATTTTTCTTAAAAATATTCTAACTCCTTAAATTCCCGGAAAAATTCGCCATAACCTCCCTTGTACCGGGAGTATCGGGATATTTCAAATAGCCTCCCATGGCCCTCACCAATCCAAAAGAAAAAGAAAAAGACAAGCGGTTTGCCGATACGGCGCATAAAATCTCATATATGAATTTAAACATGTACCTTTTTGTCGGTCACAAATTAAAATCTTCATATACTTCATTCCATACCTGTCTAACACATGCTCACCTGTTTTCAATTCAATTTAACTCAATCCAATCGTTTGAATTCAGTTTCGCTCATTTATTCTTTAATTAGCTATTTTGCCTATTTCACTTCTTTGTTTGAACATAACATGTTCAAACAAAATATTTAATTTGCTCATAACCAAATTGAATTTTCAATTTCAATTCTAGTTTTCTTTTCGATTTCGAATATAAATTTCCAAATCGAATTTACTTATTCAAAGCCCAATATTAATTCAAATTCTTTTTAACTAATTACTACTCGCATTAGTTAATTCTATTCAAAAATCAAAAATCTGATTTCTGTTTTCAAAAATCAATTCATTACTCCACTTGAGTTCACATATAATCTACAACTCGAATACGAAATTTTCTAAATAGAAATTTGGATTTTATTTGTTTAAAATCCTTTTATAAAATTAAATAAACCATTATGGTTTTTAAATGGTTATGGCGCTGTTTTTCTGAAAATTTGATTTTGATATAACTCAAAATCTATTCGACGAAACCCTGATTTTTCTCCTCCATTAGAAAACTATTATCAAATCGGTCCTGACGTTTCTTGTTTCAAAGAATTCCAACTTCAATTGAGTTATGTATACTCAATTGAAGTTCGAAACGACAATTTACGAACTGCCGCGCTGCGGCGAGCTCGTTTTAATTATATTTATATATATAAATGTTTTAACTTCGTTTATAATAAATTCACTCCATTCTGATATATTTTTAATAAATATCAAATCCAATTTTCCAATTTAACATAATATTTTCGATCTTCTAAAATTGTCGTGTTTCCCTAACTCGGAAATAAATTTATTTATACTTCGATCTTCTATATTCAAATTCTATTTCAATTCAAATTGAATTTCCTATATTCAAATTCCATTTTAAATCTCCATTTGAATTTCTATATTGAATCTATTTTCAAACTTCATTTGAATTTCTATATTCAAATCTATTTTCAAACTTCATTTGAATTTCTATATTCAAATCTATTTTCAAACTTCATTTGAATTTCTATAATCAAATCTATTTTCAAACTTCGTTTGAATTTCTATATTCAAATCTATTTGAATTTTATATTCAAATTCCATTTTAACTCTATTTGAATCCTATATTCAAATTCTATATTTAAATCACATTTTAATTTCTATATTCAAATTCTATATTTGAATTTTCTTTATTCGAATTCCATTCCAATTCTCTTTGAATTTAATATTCAAATTATCTCTTGATAATTTATTCATTTTATTTATAAACACCATTTTACAAATTTCCTTGTTTAAATATATTAAACAAGTTCCCTTTCCAAATTTCTTTTTAAATCCAAAATCTCATTTTGGAAATTCTATTTATAATAACTTATAAATATAAATACCAATTTATTTTCATATTCAATTTAACTTCTACTTAAATAAATTCGAATTAATCGAATTCACATCATAAATCCTTATCGATTTATTTTCGTTCAATTTATATTCTGAACATCAAAATAAATTCCATCGTTTATTTCTTTAAAACGATTTCCCCATTCATATTTTTAAATTCACATTTGAATTTAATTATTCGAATTATCCATTGATAATTTTCCTTTTCATTTACAAGCACCATTTATTTTACTTGTTTATATATTTAAACAAGTCCATTTCAAATTCATTTGAAATAAAATTTCTATTTGGAAAAATAAATTTCCCTTTTCAAATTCACACTTGGATTTTTATTTCTGGATTATTCAATGATAATTCATTTCACTTTATTTATAAACTTCGTTTATAAATGAACTATTTATAAACTTCGTTTATGAAGGAACTACTTGTTTTTATTTCAAAACAAGTTTATATTTCAAATCTATTTAAAAATTCAAATTCTATTTTTCTAAAATAGAATTTCACTTTTAAATCTCAAATACCCCTTTCAGGGTATTTTATAAATTAACACTTAGGCCCAGTGATATTTAAACACCAAACAACCAATTATCTATTCCAGGTTTCCTAACACATCATATATGACAGTATATATGCAAATAAACAAACAAACAGATAATATACTTTTGAGGAATCCAGTCGGATTCCTCCAACCTATTTTCCTGCATCCACAGACGTTAGTCAACATAGTAATACCCATCCTGCTTCGAGGCAGGATATCGCGGTATGAAGGTCATCCACTAATATATTTGTGGGGTGCATAGGGAAATCATCCGCTATGAAACTACGGGCATCCGCTAATGAGACTGCGGGAATCCAACCAATCATCAACCCAATATATATATATAATAGTCAACCCTAAATAACTAATATATTTAAAGCAACCAGAAAAATCCAAACAAGCAACCATAATTTTTTTTAACGACATAAAAATAATTCAAATTAAGGTGATTGAGATTTACTCACATTTATTTTACTTGTCGAATATCCATTCTGATTCCATATCATCTCTACTACGAATTGTCTTGAATGAATTTACTCAAGCACCTACTATTATATATATATTTTTATTTATCGATCAACTATTATTCAATTAAATTAACTACTTAACCAATAATTAAATAAATTCTAAGTATTTTAAATTTAGTAAAAACGTATACCTTATCGTCTCTGCAAAACCCCTCGACCAATTGATGAACTCGATCTCCGAATACCCTAAAAACTGCCATCAACCCTTAAAAACTACATTGACCCATTCTAGCATTTCAACAAACACCTTGTTGATAATCTCCATACCATTCTGCACCACCAAACTTGATGCTGCTACCATGCTCATCGCAACCTGGAGTGTCCAGTACCAGACAGGAACGGGGCCTTCATTCACTCGCACCTCATCTCCACTGTTAACCCAGTCGAACTCCATCCTGTCTTCAAGATTCAACCTTCAGTAAACTGAACTTCCTTCACCAACAGTATCTCGCAAAACCTCCATTTCGAAGGTCGTACGCCCCTACATCATCACCGCCGAACCCTAATTCACCCAGAGCATCACGACCTGTAGCTGCTCCTTTCTCTGGCAACCGGAGTATCACCAATACCTATCAGCTCGTGCGCTCTGCCCCCTTTTGAATTGTATGCGGTTTCCAACCCTAGCTTGCGAAGTTCGAGCATACCAAGATGCTTTAACTCGAACCCTTCCTAACGCGAGCGTCCCAGTTCCAATATCGAGTACCAGAGAACCCGCGACCTTCCCAAGCGATTTTGATTTGAGTTTGGGGATTTTAGAGTTTGTATTTCGACTGTTAAAGAAGGTAGCGACTTCCATTTTTGAAGCTGGGGGTTTGGATTTTGATTTATAAGAGAACGGAGAAAACCAAATGCGATTTTATATAGGTGGAGAGGGAACCGGAAGTACACACAAATCTTTAAAAGATTTTCTAATTAATTTGATTTGATTCTAATTCGATATAAAGAGATCTTTTATTATTTTTAAACAGATATCGATTTGATTCTCGATTTGATTTCGATCTTATCCATTATAAATATCTTGGGGTTCACAGTTAAAAATCGTGAACCGCTATTTTAGCGTACCGAACGTCTTTCCAATGTTATAGCGTTATACTGAACTCAACAGAATATTTTCTGAATTTTATTTCGAATGTGTATATATAAAATAACCATACTAAATCGATATAATATACTTTAAATTCAAAAACAAATAAATTCTCTGATAACAAAATATTTTATTATCATCTATATTCAAATACAATTAATACTAATCATCTGAATTGTTTTGATTTAATTCTAACTTCGAATTGAATTATTTTAAATTCTCGTATTAAGGTGATTATCAAAATAAATCGTATTTCGATTATTTAATCGATAACCCGATAAAATACCATTTATATTATAAATTCAATATTTAAAACCATACTAAATATTTTAAATAAATCGACCCAAAATTCGGGTCGTTACATCAACACAACGCAGAGTCTCACATTTCAGTGGAATGAAATATAATATAGAAATAAATCTCTATTTAGAGCTTGACATGAAACTTACAATCATCATAGTACATCCCACATCTGGACAGTTATAACAGTCTGTTCTCATATATAATCACACAGCGGAATAATATAATATCATACGTCTGAACTCTTCCAGCTCATCTCTTCATAGTATCCGATAAACCGAACCTGTAAAACTTGGCCTAACCCAAGCATTACAAACGCCGGATCAGTCACTATAATGATCCAAGGATTTTCGACCTTGAAAATCGACATAAACACTATGTGTGATACCCAATGTTCGTTAATGTCACTCTTTATCACAATGCATTAAGTTCCGTGAAACGTTATAGGTAAACAAAAACAGAATCTCACAAGACAGATATATAATATATCAGCGGAAATTTAAAACTTTATTTTCCAACAGAAAAAATCGTGGTCTCAAAAGCCTACAACATTAGACTAACATACTCGAACAAAATACATCAAATAAAAGCATCTGTCTTACACTAAAAGCCATAAGTGTACAGAAATGAAAAACCATAATCCCCATAAGTAGCCATAAACAAGTAGACAAGCAGTCAAAGCGATACATCAACGCAGATCCAAAATCCAAGCAGAAACAGTAGAGAGAATCCTAAGCAAGCCTGAGCGTTCCCACCCTGAGAACCTAAGGGGGGTGGGGGGAAGGAAGAGAGAGAAAAGGAAACAAAACGAGTCAGGCATAAAGTCTCGTAAGTCCAGTGACTTTTAGCATACAAAGAAATAAAAGTACCAAGACAGTAAATAAACTAGATGAGAGATAACTGTAGTATATAACAGGATGGGGATGATAAACAAAATAAATAGGATTAACTATGCTTCTCAATTACTTTCTCTGCACCAATACTAGTATACCGGATTAAGTGTTTTCCAATTACTTAACAGAAATATAATGGTAGACCTAGGTTTAGTTCTAGTAAATGGTTTTACCCCAAATAGAAATAATAGGTACCCTAAGAGAAATAACTGGTGTTACGCCAAACAAAATTAATAGGTACGTAAATAGGCAGGACTAGATGTACCCTAATTACAACCCCAAGCGATCGGCTCCCTAACACGTAAATACCCTGCGTCGGCCCCATAGTAGGATGTATTACTTCTTAAAGTGGCAACCGACAGAAGGACACAGACCTATTTACAGGTGTTATGGCGGCTTATTTTCCCAGGCAGGCCGGACCCATGCACGCACATGACCGTGTTGGAATGCGCCATCAAAACACCCCTCCCGGATGAACCTATTATAATTAGCTCAGTAAGCGTTCCCTGCCACCTACCTAGTGCAGGGTCCCCGTTTAATACCAAAATAGGTTACTGGCTAATATGGGTCCCACACAACAGATGACACAAATCAAACCCCTAAACTTGAGTCCCAGTCAACGAGGATTTCCACAGGTTAAGTCTTACAGCCTAACCCCTCACAAATTCAACAGGTCAAGTTTTCACTGGTTAACAGTGTCCATACAACCCAACATATTAAAAAAATTTACTTAACCCCAATAGATTAAACAGGTGACGTAGTTTCATTAATATGTTCCAATTAATCTTTGAATTAAGCCTACAGATTTACATGTTCATACACCCCAAATTTCATGTTCCACAATATAAGGTATGCCCCAAATTTCCCACTTTTATTTTCATTTCAAATATTCCCCAATTCTCCTAATTTCGTTCATACGTATGTCTGTCATGAGATTGGCCTAGACACGAAGGTAGCCTAGGCTTATAAAATAAAAAGGGAATAAGTGAGAGATAAGAACAGAAATAGACATATAATAATCAGAAATAGGCTTATATTAACAACTGAACAACAGAATAGGTGTATGGAAAATTACATGAAATTATAGCAGATCTGTTAAGATATAAATCAGTTTCTTAACAGGCATAGGTTTAGATCCGGTTTATTAACATATCAAGGTTACCGTTAAATTTTTATATCTAAAAGTAACATGAACTCACAAAGATTAGATCTAAAGAACAGAGAACAGTACGCTGATATTGCAGAAGAGATTCTTGTATATGTATAGGCTGTTGTTGTAGAAGATAGTCTAATTCAATCCAAGCTGAGGCAACAACTCCTTGTCTCCATTATTTTAGGTGTAGAAAACAATAGAAATGTTGGTATATAGACTTTTCCCAATGAATCTCGCTAACAAACAAGTCCAGGTTCAGGAAATGAACCTGGCCAGATCTGAGATAGGTCGACCTAGGGGTCGACCGCAAGGTCGACACACCCTTAAGTGGGTCGACCCCCAACGGGTCAAGATCATGCGTTGGTCTCCTGCCCTCAAATTGGAATATTTTTGAAATTTCTAATTTGATTTATTTATATATATTTCTCTTATATGTATACAAACTTCTAACCTTATTATCTTCTTCATACGACGTACGTTTTACGCAAACTCAGAGTTTATCTGAACCAGAATTCCGAGACGAACGCAATGGTATAGTCCGTTTTACTTAATTCCTAATATTAAATTAAGTATTCTTTAGTTTATTAATGTTCTTTAAAATTAAGGGGTGTTACATTCTCCCTTACTCAAAGGATTTCGTCCTCGAAATCCAATTTTAAGAAGAATGTTATTGTCCTAACAACCACAACCATCTACTCATCCATCATCCACAAACATCCATTGTCCTTAAGATTTTCTAATGCTTGTATGAACATATGCAATAGTGTGTGTACATTAATGCAAAAATCAGGCGATCGACTGATTCAGTTGACCTCCTTAATGCAATCTATGTTCGTTCCATGTAACTAAAGTGTATGCAAATAATCCTAGTATAACTTGTAAGTTCTATACGCGTGCAAAATCATTTATCCAAATGCAACATCCATATGATGATACATCCATTTTCATCCATATGAAATTCTAAAGCACACATATCCATATGCAATAAGTAAGTGATTGAGCCGATCTAGTGCATAGTGCGTGTATATATGCATCCATGAGCAACCACTAGCAAACACTTGCATCCACTTGCATCCATCAAACATAAAATGTCTCAAGAACATGTTTACACCCATTGGTTTTCTACCTAAAGGTCGAAAATTTGATCGATAGGATACACACGAATGATAGAAGCAAGTACAAATAAAAGCTTGGAAAAAGAAGTTAAGAATCTACCCTTGAAAAGAAAAGGGTATGAAACACGAATTTTGTCCTCTGTCTTCCAAGTTGCATCCTCGCTTTCTTCTCCTCATTGTACTTTTGTCAACTTGACCTCTCTGTTACGTTGCTTCTCAACCTTTGATCCAAGTATACAGGTAGGAACTCATCTAACTATTGCCTCCCTTTCTACCTCTACTTCCTCAAGCATGCTTGACTCAACTACCTCAGCTGTACCGTGCAGGCATTTCTGCGAAATGGAAAATTGGAAATCATTATGAACACCTGTCAACCTCTCTGGTAGTCTCACCCTATAAGCCATCTGACCTATCCTCTCTACTATGGGAACTGGCCCTACAAACCTTGGCGCCAACTTCCCTACAGACCCAAAACGAACCACATTTCTCCATGGTGATACTTTGATAAAAACCATGTCTCCTACCTCAAACTCAATGTCAGTCCTTCTCTTATCGGCCCAGGACTACTGCCTGTCCTGAACTATCTTCATATGTATGCGGATAAACTCAATCTTCTTTGAAGTATCTCTAATCATCTCAGGTCCAAGTAGAAGCTTATCCATAGACTCCCACCAACAAGTTGGTCATCTACAAGGTCATCCGTATAGTGCCTTGAAGGGTACAATGCCAATACTAGTCTGATAATTGTTGTTGTAGGTGAACTCCACCAATGGAAGGTGCTCCTCCTAAGTCCCTCCGAAGTCTAGGATACACAGCCTCAAAGGTTCCTCAAGAACTCTATTCACCCTCTCAGTTTTTCCATCCGTTTGAGGGTGATATGCGGTGCTCAAGCATAACTGTGTACCTAATGACTCTTGCAGGCTTCTCCCGAACTCACTAGTGAAGATGGGATCATGATCGCTCACTATGCTAGAAGGTACTCCATGTAGACGGACTATCTCACAAAGATAAACTAATGCCAACCATGTCGATGTTCTCTTACTCTTAACAGAAACAAAATGAGCGCTCTCAGTAAGTCTGTCTACTATAACCCAGATACCAGTATTGCCCTTCCTCGATCTAGGCAAACCATCGATGAAATCCATAGAGACGCTCTCCCACTTCCACTATGGAACCTCCAAAGGATGAAGAAAAATGCCAGGCTTTTTCTTTCAGCTTTAACTTGCTGGCGTATTAAACATCGAGCTACGAATTCTGCTACATCTTTCTTCGTCCCAGCCCAAAATAAAACCCTCTTCATATCTCTATACATATTATCATCGCCTGGATGGATAATCATCCTATAATGACGGGCTTCCTCAAGGACCGTCTTCAACTGACTCCCAACTCGGGGAGCACAAAGCCTGGCATAGTCACCATTATCATCCATAAAATATCTACTAAGGTGACTAGAAGTCTCCTCTCTACTGAGCGTATCCAAGATGTCTGCTATCTGTGGGTCCTCTCGCTGTGAAGATCCTATCTGATCCATAAGAGTAGGTCGCACCCCTAGAGATGCCAACAAACCAGGTGTAAGATCCGTAGATGGCCTAAAATCGAAGGTCGATGTATACTCCAAACTTTGCCTCTCTACGAATAGGGGACTCAATGTCATCTTCTGCCTATTCAATGCATCCGCCCCTACATTACCCTAGCCAAGGGTATAAGAAATCTCAAAATCATAGGACGCTAGGAACTCCATCCATCTATGCTGTCTCAAATTGAGATCCTTCTGTGAGAACAAATACTTGAGCGAGTTATGGTCCATATATAACTCGAACCTTTCCCCTAAGAGAAAATACCGACAAGTCTTAAGTGCGAACACTATAACAACCAACTCCAAATCATGGGTAGGGTAGTTCCTCTCATGAACTTTCAATTGTCTACTACCATAGCATACTACCCTTCCCTTCTACATCAAGACGGCACCAAGTCCTGTACTACATGCATCAGTTTACACTGTGAACACCTTGCTTCCATCAAGCAATGTAAAAATTGGGGTTGTTGTCAATTCCCTCTTTAATCGTTGAAAAGCATCCTCACTATCAATACTCTAAGCAAAGGCCAGGTTCTTTTTCGTCAGTCTGGTGAGTGGGGTTGTTATCCATGCGAAGTCCTTAATAAACTTCCTACAGGAGCCTGCTAAACCAAGAAAACTTCTCACCTCCGTCGTATTCTTTGGAACTTTCCAATCTTGAACTACAACCACTTTCGTGGGATCCACCGATATCCCATCCTTGGAGACCACATGCCCTAGAAATCTCACCACCTTTGTCCAAAAGTGACACTTGGAGAATTTTTCTTTAAGCTGGTGTGCTTTGAGAATCCCCAAAACCCTCCGTAAATGTACGGCACGCTCTTCCTCTCTCTTTGAGAAAATTAGAATGTCATCCACAAACACCACCATGAACTTATTCATAAACTCCCTAAATACTTTGCTCATTAGATCCACAAAATACGCAGGTGCATTCGTCAACCCAAAAGGCATATCTAGCCACTCAAAGAAGTCATCTGGAGTTCTGAAAGCGGTCTTGCCTATGCTGCCCTCGACTACCCTCAACTGATGAAATCTCGTGGCCAAGTCTAACTACGAGAAAATAGATGCACCAACATCTGGTCGAATAGATCGTCAATCCTCGGAAGTGGGTGCTTATTCTTCTTAGTGAGCTTATTCAACTCCCTGTAATCCACACATAGATGAAGCAAGCCATCCGCCTTAGTTGCAAAGACGACTGGAGCACCCCATTCTGATATACTTCGCATGATAAACCCCTTCTCAAGTAGCTCCCCTACTTGCTTACTTATCTCCCTCCTTTCCCCAGGAGCCATGTGGTGCACAGGCAATGCGATTGGCTTCGCATTATCCACCAAGTATATCTGGAAATCAATCCCACGCCTCGGAGGTAAGCCCCTGACCCCATCAAAAACAACTGGATACTCATAGACTACAGGTACAGATCGCAAATCATCGATTGAAACATTAAGTGATTTTAGGAAACTAAACGTGACAGACCCCCTTGGGTCATAGGAAATCTCGTGAGTCCTCCCACGGCAAGTCAAAATTCTATCGACCCTCCTCTCGTAGTCTAGGATGACACCCTACATGGCTAGCCAATCCATCCCTAGAATCAAATCGTAGCCCATAAAACCAAGCACATATGCGTCGCACTCGAATTCGACGCCCAACACATATATCCTCAAACCCCGACAAATCATAGACAGATGAGTCGTGCCCCTAATTGGGGCTTGAGACAATAACGGGATCAGAAACAATATTAGTACTAAGGTGCAGAGACTCAACCACATTATCAGATACAAAAGAACGACAAGGCTCAGTATAAGAAGAAATTTCATGGTTGTGGGGGCTTGGGTCATGTGATACCAAATGTGACACCCACGTCCGTTAATGTCACTCTTTATCAGAATGCAATAAGCTCCGTGAAGCATTATAGGTAAACAGAATCTCACAAGACAAATATATAAAATAGCAGCGGAAATTTAAAATTTTATTTTCCAACAGAAAATATCGTGGTCTCAAAATCCAGTTACAACATCAGACTAAAATATTGGAACAAAATACATCAAATAAAAACATCTGTCTTACGCTGAAAACCATCAAAGTACAGAAATGAAAAAGAATAATCCCCATAAGTAGCCATAAATAAGTAGATAAGCAGTCAAAGCGATACATCAAAGAAGATCCAAAATCCAAGTAGAAACAGATGAGAGAATCCTAATCAAGCCTGAGCGTTCTTTCCACCTTTCTTTTGCTCTTCTTTCTTGGGCCACACTTTCTTGTTTTGCGTCTCATCAGTCTTAGCCTCCTTTTTCTTATCCTTACGATCTTTGTGCATCAGTGTCATATCAACCCGTCTCTCAAATGTTGCCACTATCGGAATGTGGGATAATGCCAATGCTTGAAGAGGTTTGATTAAATCCTCTTGTAAACCTTAAAATTTTCTTGTACGGGGTATTCATCAGCTCTAGACCAAACCTTGCCAACTGATTGAACTTGTTGACATACTCTTTAACAAACATGCTTCCTTGCTTAAGTGCCAACAACCTCTCTAATTGCATTCTCTCTTCTGCCTGAGAAAGAAACTTCATCTTGAATCTCTATCGAAAATCATCCCAAGTATTAACTCGACGCCTATCTTGCGTCACTTCCCACCAGAATGAAATCTCATCCTTAAGCTGCCATGCAGCCAACTGTGTCTTTCTACGGTCATCAACCTCAAAAAACCCAAACAAATTCTCTTTCTCTTTTAGCCAATTTCGTGCTTCCACAAAGCTTTCAGTTCCACGGAATGGTTTTCCTCTCGTAGCACAGAAGTCCTTTCATATCTTAGAGAAATTTTCCGCTCGTGGAGGAGGAGTAACAGCGGCTGCATCCGGGGGAGGGGTGTCTCCTTGGCCTCCGGCAGGTGTCGTTGGCTCAAAATACCTACAGAACCAAGCTGGTATCTGAACTCCCTTGGGAAGATTCGGTTCCCCAGACATGCTGAAAAGAAAAGGGGGTTCAAACAGAGAATCGAAAGATATTTTATATGGCTTTGGGGAATATATTTTTCTAAAATAGACTTTTCTTTGAAAATACTTTACTTTTGAAAACAGTTTTCAAAATTTTTATCCGATCTTGTAACCTTCATCTCTGATACCAAATGTGACACCCCACGTCCGTTAATGTCACTCTTTATCAAAACGCATTAAGTGCGGTGAAGCGTTATAGGTAAACAAAAATAGAATCTCACAAGACATATATATAAAATAGCAGCGGAAATTGCAACAGAAAACATCGTGTTCTCAAAATCCAGTTACAACATCAGACTAAAATATTGGAACAAAATACATCAAATAAAAACATCTGTCCTATGCTAAAAACCATCAGAGTACAGAAATGAAAAATCATAATCTCTATAAGTATCCATAATAATGTAAACAAGCAGTCAAAACGATACATCAAAGCAGATCCAAAATTCAAGCAGAAACAGAAGAGAGAATCCTAATTAAGCCTGACTGAGCGTTCCCACCCTGAGAACCTTGGGGGGGAGGGGAGAAAGAGAGAGAAAAGAAAAAAAACGGGTCAGACATAAAGTCTGGGGAGTGCAGTGAATTTTAGCATATAAAGAAACAAAAGCATCAAGACAGTAAATAAACTGGATGAGAGATAACTATAGTATATAACATGTATAAACAGGATGGATAGGATAAATAGAATAAACATGATTAACTATGCTTCTCAATTACTTTCTCTGCACTAATACTACTATACTAGATTAAATGTTTTCCAATTATTAACAGAAACAGAATGATCCCAATAAAAACATAATGGTATACTTAGGTGTACTTCTAGTAACGGATTTTGCCCCAAACAGAAATAACTTGTACCCCAACAGAAATAATGGGTATTACCCCAAACAAAAATAACGGGTACCTAAACAGGCAAGACTAGATGTACCCTAATCACTACCCCTGTAACAACCCGCAAATCCGTACTATCTGAGTCGACTAATACCACCACACTTCCAACCCAAATTGAACAGAAATACGAATCATTATTAGAAAGAAGTTAGAGGATGAGAAATAGAAAGAAAGAAATATTAGAATAGAAGAAAACGAAGATCACAAACTCACAGCGGAATGAATAAAATATATTAAATAATATAACTTTTGAAATACAACTCAGTAACTGTATATACATACCATTATCAGAGCACAACAGTTATTCCTGGAACAGTTATAAACACCTGTTTCCAAGTACAACATAGTACACAGCGGAAATATGATAGTCTATAGCTAACTGTTGAAGCCTCCTGCTTCCAGCTCTTCCAAGTGAATCTGAAAAAAATCCCGACTACTTGACTGCCCATACAAATTTGGGCACCCAAGAGTTTAGGGAAAAACAAAATAAACTCTGGGTCAGTCATGGGACTGGTGTGAGTAAACTCCAGTCACTTGTTTAACTTTAAATATCCTTTCGAAAGAAATGATAATCGTAAGACCGATCCACACATAAACACGGATGGTTTTTATCTTACGATAACCGAAAAAACTTTGATACGAAAATCCAGTGATATTATAATAGTGTATAAATCAAATAAATAACAATCTAGTGGAACGCTTGCATCTCACGCTCCATATATAATATAAAATCAAAAACCGCATGGCGCTTATTGGAGATTGGATTTCCAACATGACAAGATATGGAACCACCTTCCGATAGTGTATCTCTAGAGAGGAATACACTGGGTTCAACACGAACATCTTGCAACCCGGCCCACACATGACCGACCACTCATTTCGCTTGAGTGTTTCGAATATATATCACCAACGGTTGGGATCAGCAACCGTTTCCCGAATGGGACAACATCGAAAGATTAAAGAAGTAACAGGAATTTCTCTGGATAGGTGATTATACACCCTAATGGGAGCGACCCACATAGCCATGCTGCCTGCCCGATTTTTGTCATTTCCCGGTTGTTGAGGCCTGAGGCTACGATTACTTATCATTCATTGATAGCACAATCACTTTGAATGCCACATCGTCAGATCCGTTAATCACTAATTGATTTGCACAAATATATTATGGATATTATGCTTAGGGAATAAATCCGTTGCCGCCACGTATATTTATGCAGACCAACATATTCGATCATTGGAAATACTTTTTCAGACATTCGTCCATATATTCGTTCTGGGATTTGAACGAAACCAAAGGCACCATTCTATTAATAGAAAAGTTCCTTGCACTTTACTCCGTCTTCGATTATCTCCATATAATCTGTTACGCAATGCTACTGCTAATACGGAGTGGTTCATGGATAATAATCGAACCGGTCTCTCCATATCGACAACGATATTGGCAAATACTTCGATAGTCGACTATTTAACTATCGAAGAATAACAAACATCCATTCAAAACATCAAACATTCACTGGGCCCCTTTATTAATATTTCGTTAATTAAATCACTTCTCTATTTCCTTATCAATATCTGTTAACCAAATATTTTCAAAAATCATCTTGGCCTCTTTCGCTATTTGGAAAACATTTCCATATATCGCCTTCTTTTATTTTCTATACTTAGAAAATATATTCTACTTGCAATTGAAAAAAACATTTTAATCACTTATCTCTTTCCCGACTTGGTTACTTTTATACTCAGGAAATATTTATGATATATTTCCCAAAATTCCTCTTACTTGGGTAAAAACGACTATTATGTAAAACATCGTTACAAACAACCTAAAAATACTGCATTCCACTAACTCTTATTCAAACATTTCTTTTCGAGACTGGATCTTGCTATTTATCGGTTAAAAATGAAATTAATCAAGTTGGGGTATAACTACCTCTCAAACCTTGACTGAAAAACATCCTTAACTTCAAAACGGACAAAGCCACTTACCTCGAATAATCAATATTATAAAAAACCAATTATTCATTTCAAACCCGTAATGTTTCTCTTTCTAATTTTACTAGATTTAATTATATATTTCCTTTTTGTTTTTAATATTCTATTTTAAATTCGTTTCGTTACCGAATTCTATATATATCAATACATTAATTTCTAACTATCAAATTTTCTTAAAAATATTACGACTCCTTAAATTTCCGGAAAATTTCGCCATAACCTCCCTTGTACCGGGAGCATCCGGAAAATCCCCAAACCGCCACACAGGCCCTCTCCATTCAAAAAGAAAATTAAAAAGCCAAGCGGCATGCCGATACGGCGCATAATACTTCATATGGAATTTAAACGTGTACCTTTTTGTCGGGCACACGAATTATAAATCTTCATACACTTACTATGTTTCATTCCATACCTGTCTAATCTATGTTCACCTGTTTCCCAATTTATCCCAACTCAATCCGGTCCTTTTAACTCAATTTTCTAATCTATTCTTTAATTAGCTAATTTGCTCATTTCACTTTTATTTGAACATATCATGTTCGTATATATTTTTAATTCGCTTATAAACAAGACGAATCTCATTTCAAACTCAAGTTTCCTTTTCGATTTCGAATAAAATTTCTTAAACCACCTTTACTTATTCAAAGCCCAATTTCATATCTAATTTCGATTTACTAATTATTATTCAAACTAGTTAGTTCTATTCAATAATTTAAAATATGATTTTTGTTCCAAAAATCGTATCATTACACCACTTGAGTTCGTATTTATTTTAAAACTCAAGTCTGGATTTTTCCAATGGAAATTCGGATTTTATTTACTTAAAATCCCTTTATTTATTTGAATAAGCCGTTATGATTTTATAATGGTTATGGCGCTGTTTTTCTAAAAATTTGATTTTTACATAACTTAAAATCTATACGACGAAATCCAGATTTTTCTCTTTCATTAGAAAACTATTATCAAATCGGTCCCGACGATTCTTGTTTCAAAGGATTCCGACTTAAAGTGAGTTCTGTACACTCAATTGAAGTTCGAAACGCCAAATTACGAACTACCGCGCTGCGATGAGTTCATTTTAATTATATTTAATATATAAACGTTTTAAACTTCATTTATAATAATTTCAAATCCATTCTGATATATTTTCAATATATATCAAATCAGTTTTCCAATTCAACATACTATTTCCAATTATCTAAAATTGTCGATTTTCTCTTACTCAGTAATATATTTATACTTCAATCTTCTATATTAAATTCCAATTCCTTTGACAAGTTATAAATCCTTTGGATTTATTTTCTATTCTATTTAAAAATCCGCATTCTGAAATATATTTCAACGTTCCCATTTCGAAATGATTTCAATTTTCTATTTTCAAATTCTATTCGAATTTTCTATATTCAAATTCAATTTGAATTTTCTACATTAAATTTCTATTTTCAATTCTATTTTTAATTCATATTTGATATTAAATATTCAAATTATCTCTTGATAATAATTCATTATATTTATAAACGCCATTTTATAAATTTCCTTGTTTTATATTCAAACAAGTCTATTTCGAAAGCTATTTAAAACCAACACCTTATTTTGGAAATATCTATTTATAATAACTTATATATACAACACCCAAATTATTTTCATATTCAATTTAACTCCTATTTAAATAAATTCGAATTAATCGAATTCAAATCATAAACCCTCACGGATTTATTTTAGTTCAATTTATATTTTGAACATCAAAATAACTTCCATCGTTTATTTCTTTAAAACGATTTTCCCATTTCTATTTTTAAATTCACATTTGAATTTAAATATTCAAATTATCAAATGATAATTTTTCCACTTTATTTATAAACACCGTTTATAAATTCGTTTTAAATTTCTTGATTATCCAATGAAAATCATTCCATTTTATTTATAAACAACGTTCATAAATTCACTTCAAATCCCGCATTATTAATTTATAAACGACGTTCATAAATTCAGTACTTGTTTTATATATTAAAACAAGTTAATATTTTTATAGCCCATTTTAAATTCAAATTCTATTTTAGATAAATAGATTTTTTCCCTTTTTAAATTTCAAAACCCTATTTACGATATCTCTATAAATTACCATTTAGGCCCGGTGATATTTCAAACATCCAAAATACCAAATTATCAAATCACGGGTTTTTCCAACACATCATATAAGATAACATATATGAAACCAAACAAATGATAATATTTTTGAGGAATCCAGTTGGATCCCTCCAACCTGTTTCCCTGCATCCACAGACATTAGTCAACATTAAATAATACCCATCATGCTTCTAGGCAGGATATCGCGGTATAGAAGGTCATCTACTATCATAGTATGGGGCGTATAGGGTCATCCGCTAATGATACTGCGGGCATCCTCTAATTGTACTGCGGGAATCCAACTGCCAATATATATATAATAACCACAAACACTAATCCTAAATAACTAATATATTTAATAGCCACAGAAAAATATTTAAAGCATCCAAACAACCAACAAGCAATTATTTTTAACTGATAAAAATAATTCTAAATAAAAAGAGTGAGATTTACTCACCGTGATTTTATTGTCCCAAATATCCAATTAAATTCCAAATTGTCTCAGCCATGTATCATCTCGAATTGTCTTGAATGAATTTATCCCTACAATAATTTAATTTATTCGACGATTTAAATGATTATTAATTTAAATTAACTCCTTAAACGAATAAATAAATTTCCTATGCATTTTAAATTCGTAAAATCGTATACCTTGCTGCCTGAAAAATTATGAAGCCAACACAGTCGATCACTAGTTCACTTTTACTTCATACTACCCCAAAACAATTGCTCCTTGTATGTTGAAACTAGACACTTAGCTTCATCACAAACTACTCATCTCTTTTGCAATCACACCCATAACCAAAATCAATGGAAACCCTAATAACACCATAACTTATATTGGTTTGATTATATATTTTAAAATCAAATAAATAACACTTATATTATAAATTACCCTTTTTCTCACGTTTTATCTCCTTCCCAAAATCACAGTTCCATGCTCGATCTCTCCACTGTTTCAACCTCCAAAGTTCTCACCACTTCCGTTTTGCACTTCACAAAAATTTACCACCGAAAGCCATTAACGATAATTGTAGGAAACCCCCCCATCCTCACGCAAAGCAAATGACCACTTGAAACTAGCCAAACCCATTGACTTTACTGATCAATTTTCTCCGATCTCTACCGCGGTTCAACTCACAACAACCCTATTACCGTCACATACAGATCGATCCCATTTCTCCCATCCTGACAACTACTTCTGCTCCATCTCGAATAAACCACATCGCGACAGCACCTCCTCATCACGATGCTCCCTTGGTCATCGCAGCTCTAAACAACACATAGGAAATCACGACACCACCCATCGCCACCCCAAACTGACATCGCTGCATCCCAGAGATCGAAATCGTGCTCCTCCTTCATACGAGTGCTTCCAATGAGATGTCGATAGCTTCAGAAAATTGTGTGGCCTTCAATCGCGATGCGCAATTTCGATTTTTGCAATTCGAAGGAGAAAGCGATTTCCCCTTTCGTTCGATTTCACTTTGAATGAATGGGAAAAGTAGTTCCGATTTGTACAGAGCAGGTTGTGGCTATTTCCAATTTGGTTTCCAGAAAGCGGTTTCAGCCATTTTACTTTGATTTCATAACTTTTGGTTTGATTTTTATTGTTGCCAGAGGATCGAAATGAAGAAGTAAAGAGAGGGTTTTGCGTATAAATAGATGGAGAACTCTTCGGCACTAAGGAATTGGCCTGCGTATAGTACATGGTAGCCGTTGTAATTTAGGTAGGCTAATTAATTCGATTTGATTTATATTTAATTTGATTCGACATAAAGAAATCTTTATTGTTTTTAGATGGATATCGATTTGATTTCGATCCTATCCACTAAAAATATCGGGGTTCATAACTCGACATCGCGAACCACTATTTTAACCTACCGACCGATGTTTCAACATAAATTCACTATTCTGAACTCAACATAATAGAGGATAAAATTTAATTCGGATGTATACATAAAATAATCATATTAAATTGATATAATATAATTTAAATTCAAAACAAATAAATTCTTCGATAATAAATTTATATTATTATTCTAATTCAAATATCATTTCTAAAAACCATTTGAATCATTTTGACTCCAGTTTTAATTTCGAATTAAATTATTTCAGATTTCGAAATAAACTGTTTTTTTAATTATTAAATTGATAACTCAATATAAAATTGATTTATATTATCACTTAATATTTGAAACAATATTAATTATTCAAAATAAATTGACCAAAAATCCGGGTCGTTATAACTCCAAGCGATCGGCTCTCTAACACGTAAATACCCTGTGTCGGCCCCATAGTAGGGTGTATTACTTCCTAAAATGGCAACCTACAGAAGGACACAGACCTATTTACAGGTGTATGGCAGCTTATTTTCCCAGGAAGACCGTACACATGACCCCATTGGAACACGCCATTAGAACACCCCATGCCAGATAAACCTCTTATAATTAGCTCAGGTAGCGTGCCCTTACCCCGACTTAGTGCGGGGTCCCTGTTTATTACCAAAATGGGTTACTGACTAATATGGGTCCCACACAACAGATGATACAAGTCAAACCCCTAAACTTGTGTCCCTAATCAACTAGGATCTCCAAAGGTCAAGTCTTACAGCATAACCCCCCACAAATTCAACAAGTTAAGTTTTCATGGGTTAACAGTGTCCATACAACCCCAATAGATTAAACAAATGACGTACAGTTTCATTAACATGTTCCACTTAATCTTCGAATTAAGCCTACAAATTTTTATATTCATACACCCCAAATTTCAGTCATGTTGCACAATATAAGGTATGCCCCAAATTTCCCTCTTTTATGTTCATTCCAAATATTCCCTAATTCTCTCAATTTCATTCATACGTATGTCTCTCACGAAATTGGCCTAGGCTTATAAAATAAAAAGGGAATAAGAGAGAGAAAAACAGAAATAGGAATATAATAATAAAAAATAAGCATATAGTAACAACTGAACAACAGAATAGTACGTGTAATTATAGCAGATCAATTTAGATATAAATCAGTTTTTTAACAGGCATAGGTTCAGATTCGGTTTATTAACATGTCAAGGTTACTATTAAATTTTTATATCTAAAAGTAACATGAACTCACAGAGATTGGATCTAAAGAACAGAGAATAGTATGCTGTGTATATGTATAGGCTGTTGTTGTAGAAGATAGTCTAATTCAATCCAAGCTGAGGCAACATCTCCTTGTCTCCATTGTTTTAGGTGTAAAAAACAATAGAAATGCTGGCCTTTATCTAAACTTTTTCCAATGAATCTCGCTAACAAACAAGTCTAGGTTCAGAAAATGAACCTGGCTAGATCTGGGGTGGGTCGACCTAGGGGTCGACACACCCTTGAGTGGGTTGACCCATAGGTCGACCCTACTGGGGTGTGGGTCAACCCCTAATGGGTCAAAATCCCGCGTTGGTCTTCCGCCCTCGAATTCGAATTGTTTTGAAATTTCTAGTTTGATTTATATATATTTATTTCTATTATATGTATACAAACTTCTAACCTAAATAGCTTCTTCATATGATGTCCGTTTTACACAAACTCGAAGTCTATTTGAAAATAAACTCCAAGATGAATGCAATGGTACAGTTCGTTTTACTTAATTCCTAGTATTAAATTAAGTATTCTTTAGTTTATTAATGTTCTTTAAAATTACGGGTTGGTACACTATGTCGAAAATTCAAGAATCGGAAATACCAGATCATTAATAGAAAGAAGTTAGTGGGTAGGAAATAGAAAGAAAGTAAGTAAGAATAGAAGAAGAAGAAGATCACAATAGAACATAAACAGAGTAAATACGAATCTCACAGTGGAACAAATAAATATATTATATAACAACTTTTGAAATTTAAACTGTATTTGTACTTACATACATCATCCGAGTACATCACAAACATATCACAACGAAAATAAACTATATATATGTCTAACATCGAAGCCTCCTGCTCTAAGCTCCTCCAAGTATCTGTAAAATCCCAACTACTTGACCACCCACTGTAACGACCCAGGCGATCAACGACCGAATTCCAACGATAATACAAAAACCTGTATTACTTGGCATAACTCAAGTATCGAAAACACCATATAGTTAATAAAAAGAAATTAGAAGGTGAGATAAGAAAGAAAGAAATATTAGAATAGAAGAAAAAGAAGAAGAATAACAACACAACAGAATCAGAGTCTCACATCGCAGTGGAACAAAATATAATATAGAAATAATACTCTATTGAGAGCTTTGAAATAAAACTTACAATCATTATAGTACATCAATACATCTGGACAGTTATAATAATATGTCCTTATATACAACACACAGCGGAATAAATATATATCATACGTCTGAACTCCTCTAACACGTCTTCTGAAGTCCGTAGCATCTTAACCAGAATCTATAAAACCCAGTCTAACCCGGGCATTTCAAATGTCGGATTAGTATGGTGAACCAGAGTGAGAAAACTCGCTAAGGTTATAGGCATCATCCTACTTGATTCTAAAGTCAAATATTTCTTTTCGAAAGAAAATGATAATTGTAAGACCAATTCACACATAAATACGGATGTTTTTTACCTTACGATAACCCAAACCATTTTGGGATCATATATTATTCTGATATTATAATAATGTCTAAACACAATTAAATAGCAATCTAGCGGAATGCTTGCATCTCACGCTCCACATGCATAGTATACAATCAAAACCGCGGGCTTTTATTGGAGTTTGGATTTCCAACTGGCAAGGTATGGGACCACCTTCCGACAGTGCATCTCTAGAGAAGAATACAGCGGTTCGACAAGAACATCTTGCAACCCAGGCTAAACATGACTGACCACTCACTTCACTTGAGTGTAACAAATGTATATCACCAATGGTTGGGCTCAAACCATCGTTCTCCGAAAAGGGACAACATCGAAATAGATTAAAGAATGAAATGAATTTTCTCTAGATAGGTGATTATTCACCATACTTGAGAGCGAACCACTTAGCCGTACGACCTACCCGATTTTATACCATTTCCCGGTTGTAGAGGCTTAAGGTTTAACACTACCTTCAGAACACCACATCACTATTCACTTTGAATGCCACATTGTCAGATCCATAAAATTACTAATTGACGTCCACAGAAATACTCTGGGTGTTAGCTAGCACCAACAGAAGTACTTTTGTGAAAACCAATGTATGTGACTCTTAAGGAATACTCTATCAGACAGTCGCCCATACAAGTCATCCAGGAACAGGATGAACCGAGGGCACCCTCCTACCACATCCTAGGTATCAACCTATAGATCAGTAGCGAGTAGATCTCACGCTCCATATACATAGTATACAATCAAAACCACAGGCTCTTATTGGAGATTGGATTTCCAACTGGTAAGGTATGGGACCACCTTCCAATAGTGTATCTCTAGAGAAGAATACACCAGGTTCAACAAGGACATCTTGCAACCCAGGCTAAATATGACTGGCCACTCACTTCGCTTGAGTGTACCGAATGTATATCACCAACGGTCGAGCTCAAACCACCGTTTCCCAAAAAGGGACAACATCGAAAAAGATTAAAGAAGGAAATGAATTTTCTCTAGATATGTGATTCTACACCATACTTGGGAGTGACCCACTTAGCCATGCGACCCACTTATGAAGATCCACAGTCTTCATTTGCTCCGTATTTATCAACATTTGATATCTTCCACATTTACGTATTTGTTGCTCAGAATAGTTTTCGAATATAAATTCGATCCCGGTCTTTCCGTATCAACAATCGTATAGGCCAGATTTGATAGTCGGTTATTTATCTATCAAATAAACAACTATTCAATCATAAAGTAAAAATAGATTTACTGGTCCAGTATTCAGCATCACTTGGCTTCTTTAATTAAAGAGAATTCACAGATAGTTAATTTAAATATTCCAATAGTTGGAAACAACATTTCACTTAATAATATTCCCAAAACCATTTCATTTTCATACATTGGAAAATATATTATAATAATATATGATATTCCATTTGATCGTCATTTGCAAAACATTTATTATAGCATTACTCATTATATATAACTGGGAAATCAAATTATATGAGGATAATCGAAGATGGAATAAAGTGCAAGGGCTTTTTCTGTTAATCCTAGGTAGAAATTACCTAAGATGGATTAATGGAAATTGTACCCTCGGTTTCGTTCAGCCCCAGAACAAACGTGTATGGACGAATGTCTGACAGGGTATTTTCAGCGATCACATATGTTGGTCTGTACAAATATACATCTGGTGGCGGAGAATTTATTCCCTTAGCATAATACCCATAATATCTTTGTGCAAATCAATTATTGATTAACGGATCTGACAATGTGGCATTCAAAGTGATTATGCTATCAATGAAAGGTAAGTAATCGTAACCTCAAGCCTCACAGCTGGGAAATGGTATAAAATCGGGTAGCTCACATGGATAAGTAGGTCACACCCAAGTAGGGTGTATTGTCACATGATCTAGAGAAATTCCATTTGCTTCTTTAATCTTTCAATGTTGTCCCTTTTGGGAAACGGTTGCTGATCCTAACCGTTGGTGATAATACACCTGGTACTCCCAAGCGAACTGAGGGGCCTGTCATGTTTATCTTGGCTCGCAAGATGTTCTTATTGAACCCAGTGTATTCCTCTCTAGAGATACACGGTCGGAAGGTGGTCACATACCTTACCTGTTGGAATCCATTCTCCAGTAAGAGCCCACGGTTTTGATTGTATACTATGTATGTAGAGCGTGAGATGAAGCGTTCTGCTAGATTGTTATTTACCCATTTTAGACACTATTATAATATCAGAATAGTATTGATTTCAAAGAATGTTTTGGGTTATCGTAAGGTAAAAATCATCCATGTTTATGTGTGGATCGGTCTTATGATTATTCTTTCTTTTATAAAGGGTTTTTAAAAGTTAAACCCGGTGGTTGGAGTTTACTCACACCGGTCCCATGACTGACCCAGAGTTTATTTTGTTTTGTTTTACCCTAAACTCTTGGGTGCCCAAATTTGTATGGGTAGTCAAGTAGTTCAGGTGTATACAAATATACTTAGATAGGCTTGGAGCAGGAGGCTTCAACGTTAGATATTTACTATTTATTTTTCGTTGTGTTGTATTGTACTCTGATGATGGTATGTATATGTATATATATACAGCATAAATTTTGTACCCCAAAATTTGTTATATATATATTATATTTTATTTCGCTGCGATGTGAGATTCTTGTCTTGTTGTTATTTATGTTCTTCTTCTATCTTTTTCTTCTTTTCATAATGATTCGTATTTCTGTGCAATTTTGGTTGGACGTGTAATGTACTTGGTCAACTCAAATAGTATGGAAATTCAGGCCATTAATGTTGGTAGGCATTTGATTTCACCAGATCAGGTAATGATATACTGAGACGACCCGAACTTCCCCGGTAAGGAAAACCTGGATTGAATAGAGAACACGACAAATCAGAACGCGAACAGAAGAACATTTCATTGTATATTACAACAATTCAATCAGAATACAAGAATATACAGAGTACAAACAAATATTATACAACAGAAAATATCAGAGATAACAATAAATTACATAGCAGCGGAAAATAATACAAAACACAACTGAGGGAGATATACGGATACAGAGTTTTCCGGATATCATTCCAGCTGTAAACCAGGTTCCTGTGGATATAAATCTGCAAAACCAAAACTACTAGCTGCCCGTGTCAAAATAAGGGCACCCAGAGTTTAGGTTAAAACAATAAACTCCAGGTCAGTCATATGACTGGTGTGAGAACTAAAACAGTTATTAATCTTTATTTTAAAGTTAGGTAAATCAAGGGACCACGCCGTATCACACGGAACGGGTTTCCTCCCAAGAATACCAGTGCACAAAATCACAGCGCAATGCTAAATAAAGAACAATGAAGCTATAATAAGACCCAGGTCCCATCACACAATGCAACACAAGCCGGAGGATAGGGTTTTACCTTATAATAGCCAAAGAATGCTTGATACGCTAAATTTCATCTTTTATAATTACTATAAGTGTATAGTGTCAAAACAATTTCAATCATAAGTATCAATCATAGACGGCATAAGTGCCCTATCCCACTATGTCGCCATACTAGGCTCTACAATCAAAACCGCAAAGTCACATATTGAAAGCTGGATTTCCATCTGTGAACTGAGGCAAGGGATCGTCCTCCACCGAATTTGAGACGCTCTAGCCCGCCCCTCAGGCAAGTACTCAGTCATGCCTTTGGATCGTCAGGGTCGGTCCACCGATGTGGATCAAAATGCCTGAACACTGCGTTTCCCCACACTATGGGGTGTCAATGAGTCCAATGACTCCGTCGGTTCCACACAGTCACCGATATATCCAAGGCGCCTCGCAACAGCAACAACCACATAAGTCAAACTCGTCAGGGCGTGTAAAACTACTGACGCCACTTCTAGCTAGAAGGAAACACATGCCCTCCCTGAGGTCCTTCTCCCGTTTCTGGTTCACAACCGGGGTGTGAGGCTCGCGAATCAACGCTACACAAAGTTATGCCACACAGGCCGTGCTTTGATCATCAACCACAAGACTTTGCTTTTCAACAGAAGCCTTGCTCATTTGCCACTTAGGCATGCCACACAGGCAATTCACTCCATGCGATTGATATCCATCAATATATAACCCCTGAGCTCGTACGTCTCAGAGAAGGGAGTTAAGCAAGAGAATAAATTCTCCGCCGCCAAACAGATATATATTTAATAGAAATCAATCACACGGAATAAAATCCAATGTCAGACACACAGTCCATTTACAAGTTCGTTCTGGGTCTGAACGAAACCGGAGGCACCTTGTACCTCGCATATCCATCGATCTCCAAGTACGTCTGGACGATCACCAACTGGTTCCCTCCTCTTGGGTGTACAACCCAATCAAGATCATCAGTAATCACCCAAACGATGTGAAGACCTTCTGTCTTCGACCACCGTCTTCATCCTCGACACCACGTCGAATCAGTTATTCAAAATGGGATAAACTCGGTCTTTCCGAATAACTCGCGTATATAATGAACAAGTGTTACACAAACACAACATACGCCTCATTCCAATTCATAATATTCTTTTATTCAAATATTCATTAAACTTTGGGAAAGGTTCCCATTAATTTTATCAAAGATAAATTCTTTAAATTTATTCTTTAATCTTCTTTTGAATATCAATTCAAACTAGTCGGGATTAGCAAACCACACCGAAGTAATCATTTATTTTATTTGCCCAATCCCAACCTATTTATTCCATGAAGTAAAACTGGTAATACTTCATATCTAACACCACGGTATTATCGGTAAATTCAATTACCATTTCATGTTCAAATCTAATTAAAGATTTAACTATCGCCTGGAGTAAAACTGGTGATACTCCCTTCTCGATCATTTCAATCTAATTAAAGATTCATTAAAACTCCACTTAGTTTTAATCTTCCCCAAAATCAATATCCTGTCTTTAACTGGGTTAAAGAACCAATGTCATCTAAAACACGGTTCACAATAAACCCAAAATCACATTCCATTAATTATCAGGTTAAAGAACAAGTGTTATTTAAAACATCGTTCATGATAAACCGAGAAATCAATTCAAATTCAATTCCAATTAAATACCATTTAATTGGTACACTTCATTAAATCTAAATAAAATGATTTAATCTTTTTCTCAATTGGACTTGAGAACAGTGTTAATGAAGACACCATTCATGACAAACCCAAATCACATTTGATATTAAATACAAGGCTCTGAATAGAAAATATATCGGCTTATATTCAATATCAAATTCTACGACCAACAAATATCGTATTGGAAATAACGATATAAATATATCTTTCAGATTTCCATAACAATATCTGTTTCATCACGAAATCCAACATCGAAATATTCCAAAGACAATTCCAACTCAAATCCATTCCAATTCAATTATTGGAAATTCTGGTTACTTTTAAAACCATTTCAGATCCACTTTATTTATTTTAAAAATAAATAGAATTATAATTCTAGTTCAAAACTAGTTCATTTCGATAAAAATATATTTTTTTCTTTTCAAATATGGAGTTTTTCATCCCAATTCTTCACAAATCATTTCTTATGATTTTACACAAATTATTAATATTTTTAATAATTTTATTAAGGCTCGTACAGTCGATTTCCATCAACGGCCATCGAAATGCACTTACAGCGACCTTTTCCAAATTTTATTTGGGCATAACTCCAAATCCAACCGTTAGATTTCAAATCACTTATATTCGTTAGAAAGCTCTTTTCGATACGAACCCAACGGTTCCGGTTTTAGGAGAATCTGACGGTCGGATCTCCCGCAATATCAATTCGAAGTCAATGGTCGAAATTCGCGAACTACCGCGGCGCGGCGCATTCTATTCAGGCCATTATTTATATATAATATATATATATATTATATATTTCGTCGATTTCCTTTTAAAACGTATTTTATAAATCGTTTAAAATTCTTTTTCAAAACGATTTCAACTTCATATTCAATTTCAAATCAAAATTGAATATTCGACATCATCGATATACAAATGATAATATTTTCAAAATGTTATATTTTGAAATTGCTTTCTTTTCTATATTCATTATAAAAATGAATAAAATCGATATAAATATCGTTCACCTCAAAATGGCGTCAATCTAGTCAACACGGCTTTTATTCAACACATGAAATTATTTTATTTCAACACATGAAATTATTTTCTATTCAACACATGAATTTATTTTCTATTCAATACATGAATTTATTTTCAATTCAACTCATGAATTTATTTTCAATTCAACACATGAATTTATTTTCTAAATTGGAATGAGGCCCAAT
The DNA here is from genome assembly GCA_030737875.1 of Allium sativum. NCBI lineage: Eukaryota > Viridiplantae > Streptophyta > Magnoliopsida > Asparagales > Amaryllidaceae > Allium > Allium sativum. The sequence continues at coordinate 219,045,247 of CM060925.1, forward strand.
CAATTACCATATAATGTTAATTATATGGATTTTCTACAACACATGTATATAATAACAACGGTAAATAATCAACCATCATCCGGAGTGCACCACACAACTGCACAAGCATTAAATATAATTAATTAATGCTTACACAGTTTGTCAATCCATCAATTGACATACAACTAAACAATCGGGATTAGTGTACGTCAAATCTCATCCCAATACCCGTGTGGGGTTTCGAATCAACAAACACAAATTTTATTTGTGCGGTTGGGCGATGTGTAAAATTTATCGTCCCAATCAATATCAGTCAAATCAGTGTATATAAACAAATCTTCTGATTTGTTTATAAATATTTATTTTATATACACGTTAAAAATTATATTTTTAACCATAAAATATTTTCCGCTATAAAATATTTTATTCCACATCACACAATCAAATTTCACAACACATCAATCAAACAAACAAGTCATCCATGGTCTGTGGACGACGGGTGTCGGGTGCTGCTAAGCACCGTCTGCATCCTGATATATATTTCAAATTAGAAATAAATTAAAGCTGAGGAGTTCTCACCGACTAGCTAAACCAAACGCCACGACTCTTCTTATGTAGAAAATCTCCGTCGTGGTTTCCACGAGATCTGTTTCACACTGTATATATTAAAAATTATTTTTTATCACTTTATTTCAATAAATATCATATTTTTATTTCTACTTCATATATTTTTATTTCGCTTCATTCTATACAAAAATTGTATTTTTATATTTCTATTTCACATATAAAGATCAAATTTTAATATCATTGCTATAAAAATCACATTTTTATTTCAACATATATATAATAAAAATCAGATTTTTATTTCGCTACATATATAAAGGTCAAATCTTTGCTACCTATATAATATAAAAATCGTATTTTTATTATCTCTATAATATAAAAAATCATATCTTTAATCTTTATAAATTAAAAAATTGAATTTTTATTCTTTCTCAAATATAAAAATTATATTTTTATAAATAAAAATTTAATCTTTTCACTTTTAAATCAAATCTTCTTCTTGCTAGCGATGTTCACATAGAAAAATCCTAGCTTTCATGAATAAGAATCCTATGTTTTCATACTTAAAAATCTTTTTAAAAATCATGGATGCAATAAAAATAAAGACAGTATTTTTAATTACATAGCTAATTTAAAATTAATACTCACAATTTTTCGCGAAGGGGGGAGAGGGATTCGCCACTGCTGGTGGTTCCAGAGGGGGAGGCGGCGCCGTTGGTGGTTGGAGGTGGGGCGCGGCCTTGGTCAGGCGAGGTGGGGCCTGCAATCAGTGGTGGTGGCTGTGTTTGGGGGTGTGTGGTTTCACGAAGGCGCTGGAGAGAGAGGGAAGGGAAGGAGGCGGGCTCGACTGGAGGGGCGGCGGCGTCAGGGGAAAGGGGTGGCGGGTTTGTTTTTGGGTAGCGGAGTCTTCCAATCGGAGGAGAGAAAGGGAACGGGGCTTCAATCAGGCGAGGAGAGAGAGAAGGGAGAGGAGAAGGTGGCGGCGGGCCCAGGTGGTGCGGCGGCAGCGTGGGCGGGGCGGTGGTGGCAGAACGGGGGAGCGGTGGGAAGTTTTTTTCTCTGATTTGGGGGAGGGCTCGAGGTTATTAGAGAAAAGAAAGAAGGGGGGGGGGGGTTATATGCAATTTTATATTATTTTATTTTATCTTTAAAAATGTAACTTTTAAATCCGAACTCGAAATGAGACCCACCGCCTATCGTTCAGAGCTAATTACCCCCATTCCAAACACAATGGGATATGCCCCGTAAGCCAGTTCGATTATTTCGATCAATTTTGATTGAAATTAAAATATAAATCTATATATTCAATTTTAAACACACGTTTCAATTCACCTGGACCACATACGGACTCTAAAAATTCCCGAAAAATATTTTCTAACCTCGTATTGACAATATGGTCCTAACAAAACTAATTTCGTCCAATTTAAAGACCGTTTGAAAAATGGCCATTTTCCAGTCGATTAAAATCAACTGGAACTAGTCAAACGCGTTTTTCTTTGCCACGCTCACATATTGATTCGAAAAATTACGAATTTTGAAACCTAGCAATAACTTGACATCACGGATCCAACAAAAGTGGTTTCGTCGAAAACCGAGGTCGTTTGCAAAATTTCCATTTTAAGGGCCAGAATTCCATAGCGACTATTCTGAATTTTCAATTGGGCATAACTTTTTATTCCCGCTATGAAATTTCAATTTTTCGGATTCTTTAGAAAGATATTCTCAAATAGATTCAAATATTTTTGGTTTCACTAAAATACGGTTTATTTTGAATCCTGTACATTCATTTGAACTTTGAAATCAAATTTTCGAACTACCGCGCCATTTTCAATTCCTTTTGTAATTATAAATAATTATTTATATTCTAACGACGATCTATTTAAATATATACGTTCTAATTCTATTCAAAATAAACTTCTCGTCATTATTATTTAAAATAATTCATTTTAAATATTCAAAATTCACTAAAATTGCCAAAATAAAATTTTTAAATTGGCTCGGATTTCCGGGTTATTACAATCTCCCCCACTTAAAACTTTTCATCCCCGAAAAGGAACGAAGCCAAAAGTTGTTTAGCTAATCAACTCAACTTTCATTATTTTCTTTATGGCTTAAGTTCTTCAACTTTTCAGTTTCTAAGAACTTTTCAAAATTTTCGAAAATTTGGCTAACACCCTAAATTTTCGAAAAATTTCTCCATAACCTCCCCTACACCGGGAGCTTCGGGATATTTCAAATCGCCTCCCATGGCCCTCACCAATCCAAAAAGAAAAAGAAACAGCCAATCGGCTCAGAAAATCATCCAAACCCAAAGAAATACAATAAACATGTACCTATTTGTCGGGCAAACAATTTTATTCCTCTTCTCTAGCCTCCTTGCTATGACCTGTTCAATGTAAGTACATGTATATGTATGCAAATGCGACTAATTTTCAATACAACTCACTTTTTGGTTCAATTTAGCTAAAGGTTCTACATTTAATTAATCAACCAACACAATCATCAATCAATTAGTTGATTATCATTTCAAATTCATAACTTTGTTACATAGTCAAAATCACATTTTTGATGCCAAATCACAACAACATATTCTAACTATATTTTGGTTCTCACACTAGTCTAATGGAAATATATAGAGATCCCACTTTCGAAACTCGAACATAAATCCACTGATGATGCAGCTGCTATCATCAGTGTCATATCCGGGCGACTAGAGTGTGATTCTATATCTACCCAATATATAAAAACTTCGAATATCCGTGGATCAGACGTATATGCAAAATTTTTATATACTGCATTGTCCAAATTCAATATAAATAAATAATCAAATACGAATAATTGATTTAAATTTTCAAAACAAAAATTGTTTTCATTTTAAAAATATACTCTTCCGACACATTCTAGGATACTACTGATCCCATCTCTAACGAGTCATCCTCATTGGATATTACTAATCCAATCTCTGATGAATTCTTTCGTTTGGTTCTAACGTGTCTTGTTCTCGAGCTTTGTAAACCGAAGCTCTGATACCAAATGAGATGACCCGAAATTCCCTGGTAAGGAAAGCCCATATTGAATTGAGAACACGACAAATCAGAACGCGAACAGAAGAACATTTCATTGTATATTACAACAATTCCATCAGAATACAAGAATATATAGAGTATAAACAAATATTATACAACAGAAAATACCAGAGATTACAATAAATTACATAGCAGCGGAAAATAATACAAAACACAACTGAGGGAGATATACGGATACAGAGCTTTCCGGATATCACTCCAGCTGTAAACCAGGTTCCTGTGAATATAAATCTGCAAAACCAAAACTACTTGCTACCCATGTCAAAATAAGGGCACCCAGAGTTTAGGTTAAAACAATAAACTCCAGGTCAGTCATGTGACTGGTGTGAGAACTAAAACAGTTATTAATCTTTATTTTAAAGTTCGGTAAATCAAGGGACCATGCCGTATCACACGGAACGGGTTTCCTCCCAAGAATACCAGTGCACAAAATCATAGCGCAATGCTAAATAAAGAACAATGAAGCTATAATAAGACCCATGCCCCATCACACAATGCAACACAAGCCGGAGGATAGGGTTTCACCTTATAATAGCCAAAGAATGCTTGATACACTAAATTTAATCTTTTATCATTACTATAAGTGTATAGTGTCAAAACAATTTCAATCATAAGTATCAATCGTAGATGACATAAGTGCCCCATCCCACTATGTCGCCATACTAGGCTCTACAATCAAAACCGCAAAGTCGCGTATTAGAAGCTGGATTTCCATCTTTGAACTGAGGCAAGGGATCGTCCTCCACCGAATTCGAGATGCTCTAGCCCGCCCCTTAGGCAAGTACTCAGTCAAGCCTTTGGATCGTCAGGGCCGGTCCACCGATGTGGATTAAAATGCCTGAACACTGCGTTTCCCCACCCTATGGGGGTGTCAATGAGTCCAATGACTCCGTCGGCTCCACACAGTCGCCAATATATTCGAGGCGCCTCGCAACAACAACCACATAAGTGAAACTCGTCAGGGTGTGTAAACCACTGACGCTACTTCTAGCTAGAACGAAACGCATGCCCTCCCTGAGGTCCTTCTCCCGTTTCTGGTTCACAACCGGGGTGTGAGGCTCACGAATCAACGCTACACAAAGCTATGCCACACAGGTCGTGCTTTGATCATCAACCACAAGACTTTGCTTTTCAACAGAAGCCTTGATCATTTGCCACTTAGGCATGCCACACAGGAAATTCACTCAATGCGATTGATATCCATCAATATATAACCCTTGAGCTCGTACGTCTCAGAGAAGGGCGTTAAGCAAGAGAATAAATTCTCCGCCGCCAAACAGATATATATTTAATAGAAATCAATCACACAGAATAAAATCCAATGTCAGACACATAGTCCATTTACAAGTTCGTTCTAGGTCTGAACGAAACCGGAGGCACCTTGTACCTCGCATATCCATCGATCTCCAAGTACGTCTAGACGATCACCAACTGATTCCCTCCTCTTGGGTGTACAACCTAATCAAGATCATCAGTAATCACCCAAACGATGTGAAGACCTACGGTCTTCGAACACCGTCTTCATCCTCGACACCACGTCGAATCAGTTATTCAGAATGGGATAAACCCGGTCTTTCCGAATAACTCGCGTATATAATAAACAAGTGTTACACAAACACAACATACGCCTCATTCCAATTCAGAATATTCTTTTATTCAAATATTCTTACACTTTGGGAAAGGTTCCCATTAATTTTATCAAAGATAAATTCTTTAAATTTATTCTTTAATCTTCTTTTGAATATCAATTCAAACTAGTCGGGATTAGCGAACCACACCGAAGTAATCATTTATTTTATTTGCCCAATCCCAACCTATTCATTCCATGAAGTAAAACTGGTAATACTTCACATCTAACACCACGGTGTTATCGGTAAATTCAATTACCATTTCACGTTCAAATCTAATTAAAGATTTAACTATCGCATGGAGTAAAACTGGTGATACTCCATTCTCGATCATTTCAATCTAATTAAAGATTCATTAAAACTCCACTTAGTTTTAATCTTCCCAAAATTCAATATCCTGTCTTTAACTGGGTTAAAGAACCAATGTCATCTAAAACACGGTTCACGATAAACCCAAAATCACATTCCATTAATTATCGGGTTAAAGAACAAGTGTTATTTAAAACACCATTCACGATAAACCCAGAAATCAATTCAAATTCAATTCCAATTAAATACCATTTAATTGGTACACTTCATTAAGTCTAAATAAAAAGATTAAATCTTTTTCTCAACTGGGCTTGAGAACAGTGTTAATGAAGACACCATTCACGACAAACCCAAATCACATTTGATATTAAATACAAGGCTCTGAGTAGAAAATATATCGGCTTATATTCAATATCAAATTCTACGACCAACAAATATCGTATTGGAAATAACGATATAAATATATCTTTCAAATTACCATAACAATATCTGTTTCATCACGAAATCCAACATCAAATTATTCCAAAGACAATTTCGATTCAAATCCATTCCAATTCAATTATTGGAAATTCTAGTTACTTTTAAAACCGTTTCAGATCCACTTTATTTATTTTAAAAATAAATAGAATTATAATTCTAGTTCAAAACTAGTTCATTGCGATAAAAAATCTATTTTTATCTTTTCAAATATGGAGTTTTTCATCCCAATTCTTCACAAATCATTTCTTATGATTTTACACAAATCATTACTATTTTTAATAATTTTATCAAGGCCCGTACAGTCGATTTCCATCAATGGCCATCGAACTGCACTTACAGCGACCTTTTCCAAATTTGATTTGGACATAACTCCAAATCCAACCATTAGATTTCAAATCACTTATATTCTTTAGAAATCTCTTTTCGATACGAACCCAATGCTTCCAGTTTTAGGAGAATTCGACGGTCGGATCTCCCGTAATATCAATTCGAAGTCAATGGTCGAAATTCGCGAACTACTGCGGCTCGGCGCGTTCTATTCAGGCCATTATTTATTTATAATATATATATATATATATTATATTTCGTCGATTTCCTTTTAAAACGTATTTTATAAATCGTTTAAAATTCGTTTTCAAAACGATTTCAACTTCATATTCAATTTCAAATCAAAATTGAATATTCCACATCATCGATATACAAATGATAACATTTTCAAAACGTTATATTTTGAAATCACTTTCTTTTCTGTATTCATTATAAAAATGAATAAAATCGATATAAATATCGTTCACGTCAAAATGGCGTCAATTTGATCAACACGGCTTTTATTCAACACATGAAATTATTTTATTTCAACACATGAAATTATTTTCTATTCAACACATGAATTTATTTTCATTCAACAAATGAATTTATTTTCTATTCAACACATGAATTTATTTTCAATTCAACATATGAATTTATTTTCAATTCAACACATGAATTTATTTTATTTCAACACATGAATTTGTTTTCTATTCAACACATGAGTTTATTTTCAATTCAACACATGAATTTATTTTCTAAAATGGAATGAGGCCCAATCAATTACCATATAATGTTAATTATATGGATTTTCTACAACACATGTGTATAATAGCAACGATAAATAATTAACCATCATCCAGAGTGCACCACACAACTGCACAAGCATTAAATATAAATAATTAACGCTTGCACAGTCTGTCATTCCATTGATTGACATACAACTAGACAATCAGGATTAGTGTACGTCAAATCTCATCCCAATACCCGTGTGGGGTTTTGAATCAACAAACAGATTTTATTTGTGCAGTTGGGCGATGTGCAAAATTTATCGTCCCAATCAATATCAGTCAAATCAGTGTATATAAACAAATCATCCGATTGGTTTATAAATATTTATTTTATATACACGTTAAAAATTATATTTTTAACCATAAAATATTTTCCACTATAAAATATTTTATTCCACATCACACAATCAAATTTCACAACACATCAATCAAACAAACAAGTCATCCATGGTCTGTGGACGACGGGTGTCGGGTGCTGCTAAGCACCGTCTGCATCCTAGTATATATTTCAAATTAGAAATAAATTAAAGATGAGGAGTTCTCACCGAATAACTAAACCAAACGCCACGACTCTTCTTATGTAGAAAATCTCCGTCGCGGTTTCCACGAGATCTGTTTCACGCTGTATATATTAAAAATTATATTTTTATCACTTTATTTCAATAAATATCATATTTTGATTTCTACTTCATACATTTTTATTTCGCTTCATTCTATACAAAAATTGTATTTTTATATTTCTATTTCATATATAAAGATCGAATTTTTATATCATCGCTATAAAAATCACATTTTTATTTCAACATATATATAATAAAAATCAGATTTTTATTTCGCTACATATAGAAAGGTCAAATCTTTACTACCTATATAATATAAAAATCATATTTTTATTATCTCTATAATATAAAAAAATCATATCTTTAATCTTTATAAATTAAAAAATCAAATTTTTATTCTTTCTAAAATTTAAAAATTATAATTTTATAAATAAAAATATAATCTTTTCACTTTTAAATCAAATCTTCTTCTTGCTAGCGATGTTCACATAGAAAAATTCTAGCTTTCATGAATAAGAATCCTATGTTTTCATACTTAAAAATCTTTTTAAAAATCATGGATACAATAAAAATAAAGATAGTATTTTTAATTACATAGCTAATTTAAAATAAGTACTCACAATTTTTCGCGAAGGGGGGAGAGGGATTCTCCACTGCTGGTGGTTCTAGAGTGGGAGGCGGCGTCGTTGGTGGTTGGAGGTGGGGCGCGACCTTGGTCAGGCGAGGTGGGGCCTGCAATCAGCGGTGGTGGCTGTGTTTGGGGGTGTGTGGATTCACGAAGGCATTGGAGAGAGAGGGAAGGAGGCGGGCTCGACCGGAGGGGCGGCGGCGTCAGGGGAAAGGGGTGGCGGGTTTGTTTTTGGGTAGCGGAGTCTTCCAACCGGAGGAGAGAAAGGGCGCGGGGCTTCAATCAGGCGAGGAGAGAGAGAGAAGGGAGAGGAGAAGGTGGCGGCGGGCCCTGGTGGTGCGGCGGAAGCATGGGCGGGGCGGTGGTGGCAGAACGAGGGAGCGGTGGGAAGTTTTTTTCTCTGATTTGTGGGAGGGCTCGAGGTTATGAGAGAAAAGAAAGAAAGGGGGGGTTATATGCAATTTTATATTATTTTATTTTATCTTTAAAAGGGTAACTTTTAAATTCGAACTCGAAATGAGACCCACCGCCTGTCGTCCCTAGCTAATTACCCCCATTCCGAACACAATGTGATATGTCCTGTAAGCCAGTTCGACTGTTTCGATCAGTTTTGATTGAAATTAAAATATAAATCTATATATTCAATTTTAAACACACATTTCAATTCACCGGGACCACATACAGACTCTAAAAATTCCCGAAAAATATTTTCTAACCTCTTATTGACGATACGGTCCTAACAAAACTAATTTCATCAAATTTACAGACCGTTTGAAAAATGGCCATTTTCCAGTCGATTAAAATCAACTGGGACAGGTCTAACGCGTTTTTCTTTGCCACGCTCACATATTGATTCAAAAAATTATGAATTTTGAAACCTAGAAATAACTTGACATCACAGATCCAACAAAAGTGGTTTCGTCGAAAACCGAGGTTGTTTGCAAAATTTCCATTTTTAAGGGCCAGAATTCCATAGCGACTATTCTGAATTTTCAACTGGGCATAACTTTTTATTCCCTCTATGAAATTTCAATATTTCGGATTCTTTAGAAAGATATTCTTAAATAGTTTCAAATATTTTTGGTTTCACTAAAATCCGGTTTATTTTGAATCCTGTACATTCATTTGAACTTTGAAATCGAATTTTCGAACTACCCCGCCATTTTTAATTCCTTTTGTAATTATAAATAATTATTTATATTCTAACGACGATCTATTTAAATATATACGTTCTAATTCTATTCAAAATAAACTTCTCATCATTATTATTTAAAATAATTCATTTTAAATATTCAAAATTCACTAAAATTGCCAAAATAAAATTTTTAAATTGGCTCGGATTTCCGGGTTATTACAATCTCCCCCACTTAAAACTTTTCATCCCCGAAAAGGAACGAAGCCAAAAGTTGTTTAGCTAATCAATTCAACTTTCATTATTTTCTTTATGGCATAAGGTCTTCAACTTTTCAGTTTCTAAGAACTTTTCAAAATTTTCGAAAATTTGGCTAACACCCTAAATTTTCGAAAAATTTCTCCATAACCTCCCCTACACCGGGAGCTTCGGGATATTTCAAATCGCCTCCCATGGCCCTCACCAATCCAAAAAGAAAAAGAAACAGCCAATCGGCTCAGAAAATCATCCAAACCCAAAGAAATACAATAAACATGTACCTATTTGTCGGGAAAACAATTTTATTCCTCTTCTCTAGCCTCCTTGCTATGACCTGTTCAATGTAAGTACATGTATATGTATGCAAATGCGACTAATTTTCAATACAACTCACTTTTTGGTTCAATTTAGCTAAAGGTTTTACATTTAATTAATCAACCAACACAATCATCAATCAATTAGTTGATTATCATTTCAAATTCATAACTTTGTTACATAGTCAAAATCACATTTTTGATGCCAAATCACAACAACATATTCTAACTATATTTTGGTTCTCACACTAGTCTAATGGAAATATATAGAGATCCCATGTAACGACACGGATTTCGCCCGGACCTAATCGATCGTTAAACCGACCAAGACCGTTCGAATCCCGCATACGCTAACTTTGGGTATACAACACATCAGAACAAATAACAGAAGACTTCAATAAACATCATAATAATGTTACATCAGAGTACAGAATATCAGAGTATATCGAAAATAATACACAGCGGAAGATAAATTTACATAAATGTAATACAATGCACAGCGGAAATATAAACTACACAGCGGAAGACTGTAAATGCCTGGACACAGCTTAAAGCTTCAATCCAGAATCCTGCTCAATACATCTGCAAAATAAAACTACTCGACTGCCCGTGTGGAAAATAGGGGCACCCGAGTTCGCAAGGGAAAAGCAAACTACAGGTCAGTCATGGGACTGGTGTGAGAACTCAAAAACAGTTGTTAAACTTGTTTAAAAATAAGGCAAATCACGGGACCACGCCACTTTCGCGGAACGGGTTTACCCCCATGAAAGCCAGTGTATAAGCAACAATCAATATAGATATATGGATCTACTATGCATCACACAACATGCAATATCCCAATCTACCCACTTAGATTAATCACAACACTTAGATTTTCCAAATCCAATTCAATTTACAGAAATTATTCCTTTGGATTTTATTCCCGATTTCTTATTTCAAATCATTTGAAATACATATCTAACTTTCTATATCAAAGTAGATTTCACTTTGGGATCTCAAATCAAATCATTTGGAAATGTGAATTCCAAAACATAACAATGCATACAAACAAGTATGCAACCAAATATCGTGCTCCCCATCGACAAGGCAAAGGGTACGCACCTCGCAACTCGATATATATATGTGCACCTACCCCACATAGGAGTAGGCTACACCGACGATGCACCTCCCATTCATGGAGAGCATACACCGCCCTCTCACCCATACTTTTAGTCTCAGGGTTACCCGAATCTTTAGCCACATACTAAATCATTTCATATCCCGAAGTAGGGAAAATCATTTCATATCCCGAAGTAGGGAAAATCATTTCACAACATAATAATCACAAGTACTATCAAAATATAGTACTTCACATCTGTAATTCACGCATATGATCAGTCACTATTAATCACATAACCTTTGAGCTCGTACGTCTCAAAGAAGGGTGTTAAGCAAGAGAATAAATTCTCCGCCACCAAACAGATACATCATTAATAGCAACTGATCGAATACGCGATGAACCACAATGTAACATATAATACATTTCTAAATCATTTTAGAAATCATCGGGTTTTGGGCCTCGAAATCCTTTCTGTTTTATAAAACATTTTTATAAAACATTTCCTGTCCAAAATCGGGAATACATTTCTTTTCACTTAAGAAAAATATCATTTCACAATCATTCGTTAAATTTGAAATGAACACAACATCGCTAAACACCTTATCGTTAAATCGTGAAGTGTTTCACAAGGCGTTAGCACACAGATATTTTCAACCCAACCCAATGCTAAATGTAAAAGCATATTTTGCTCATAAACTGGTCGAGCACAATCCAAACCATCAATCAATCAAATTTGACATTAAATATAAGGTTTTAAATAGAGAGAGTATTGGCTTATATTTAACATCAAATCCTGAAACCAACAGATATCATATCGGGAATAACGATATCGATATCTTCCAAATTCCCATCACAATATCTGTAATCACGGAATCCAATATCGAAAATATCCATAGATAATTTCAATTCAAATCTAATCCAATTTATTTATTTATAACCATTGGATTATTTTTCTAGTTAATAACTAGTTCATTTCGATAAAAATCTATTTTTATCTTTTCGAATATGGAGTTTTTCATCCCAATTCTTCACAAATCATTTCTTATGATTTTACACAAATTATTACTATTTTTAATAATTTTATCAAGGCCCGTACAGTCGATTTCCAACAATGGCCATCGAACTGCACTTACAGCGACCTTTTTCAAATTTGATTTGGACATAATTCCAAATCCAACCGTTAGATTTCTAATTTCTAATATTCTTTAGAAAGCTCTTTTCGATACGAACCCAACGGTTCCGGTTTTAGGAGAATCCGACGGTCGGATCTCCCGTAATGTCCGTTTGAAATAAATGGTCGAAATTTACGAACTGCCGCGGCGCGGCGCGTTCTATTCAGGCCATTATATTATATATATAATATATATAATATATATTTCGTCGATTTCTATTTAAAACGAATTATATAAATAGTTTTGAATTCGTTTCGAAAACATTTTCAACTTCCTTTTCAATTCAAATCACAATTGAATTCTTCTTTATAGATTCGTTTTAAAATTCATTTCTATTCAATTCAAATTTCAATTCAATTTGAATTCGTTTTCAATTCAATTCATTTCGAATTCGTTTTCTATTCAATTCAATTCGAATTCGTTTTCTATTCAATTCAATTCGAATTCGTTTTCTATTCAATTCAATTCGAATTCGTTTTCTATTCAATTCAATTCGAATTCGTTTTCTATTCAATTCAATTTCCTGTTCTATTCTATTCATTTCGAATTCCTTTTCTATTCAGTTCAATTTCCTGTTCTATTCTATTCATTTCGAATTCCTTTTCTATTCAGTTCAATTCGAATATTTCATATACATCGTTTTCATTTCATATATATATATATATCGTTTTCAATTCGAATATTTTCACTTTCAATATATCCGATATTTTCACTTTCAATATATTCGATATTTTCACTTCGCTATATATATAAATTTCACTTTTCATATATTCGATATTTTCACTTTCAATATATTCGATATTTTCACTTCGCTATATATATAAATTTCACTTTTCATATATTCGATATTTTCACTTTGCTATATATATAAATTTCACTCTTCATATATATGTTATTTCACTTCGCTATCAATCAATTTTCACAACAATTTCAACCAATAAATATCGTCCATGGTTTTGTGGACGAGGGGCGTATATATATATATATATATATAGAGAGAGAGATATTTATATATAGCAATTCACTTCCACTTTCAACACATATATAAAATTATAAAAAGAAATTGAAGAGTGAGAAATCCTCACCAATAGCTATCCACTCACACGACTCTTCCTTTATGGAAATCTTCGTCTATTTCGTCTTCTTGTCGCTTTCGTTTCCCGTATTCTCTACATAAGTAAAAATCGAATTTTTACTATGTTATTCAATATATAAAGATCATATTTTAAAAACAAAGATTATATTTTTAATATTCTTATGATGTAAAAATTATATTTTTATTGCTTTAAAAATATAAGAATCATATCTTACTTCTTCTACTTATCAAAAATTCCGACTTTTCTCTTTTTAAAAATATGATCTTTATTTTTGCAAGTTCAAATCTTTTTCTTTTAAAAGATTAAACCTTTTTCCTATTTTAAAGTTCAAAATAAAATCAGTTTTTCTCTTTTATAAAAATGCAGTTTTTAGTTTCCTTTTTAAAAAAAAACAGTTTTTAAAATCTTTTAAAAATTCAGTTTTAAAATTCTAACAAATCAGTTTTTAAAATTATAAAAATCAATTCAGTTTTTATCTTTATAAAAATCAATTCAGTTTTAATCCTTTTAAAAACAAAATCAGTTTTAATCTTTATAAAAACAAAATCAGTTTTAATTTTTTTAAAAAAATCTGTTTTAATACTTTTATAAAAAAAAAAATTCCAGTTTTAAAATCTTTTAAAAAAAACAGTTTTTCTCTTTTTTTAAAATTTCAGTTTTATACCTTAAAAAAACAGTTTTATACTTTTTTAAAATTTCAGTTTTTAAACCTTTAACAAAATCAGAAATTAATTTTCAGTTCTATAGAACTTAAAAATAAAAATAAGAATAAAATACTTACAGAGGAGCGGGGGGGCGAAATGAGATCGGAGGCACTCGCTTCGAGGGGCGGCTCGGGGTTGGAGGCGTCGCGAGCTTGGGGTCTGGTGGCGGCTAGGGTCTTCGGGGTGTGGGCGCTGGGAGGAGGAGGCGGCTTCGAGGGAGGAGGAGGCGGCTTCGTTTCGCTTAGGGTTTTTTTTTTTTCTTTGTTTTACCCGAAATCAAAGTGAACGGGGGGGGGGGGGGGGGGGGCAGGAAGAAGATAAAGGGGAGGGAATAGGTTTTTTTATTATTTTATTTTATTATTTAATTATTAAATTATGCACAAGGGTTGACTTTTACATATGACCTCGAAACGAGGCCCACCGCCTGTCGTCCATGGCGTTTCACCCCCATTCCGAACACAATGGGATATGTATCGCAAGCTGATTTGATCGTTGCAGTCAGTTTCCTTTTGAATTTTCATTTAAATCATTATATTGAATTTTAAACGCACATTTCAAATTACCGGGGTCACATACTAACTAGAAAAATTTCAGAAAAATACTTTCTAGCTTCGTATTGACGATACGGTCCTAACAAAACTAGTTTCGTCAAATTCTGAGACCGTTTGAAAAATAGTCAATTTCCAGTCGATTAAAATCAACAGAAACTGGTCAAACGCGTTTTCTTTTTCCACGCTCACATATTGATTCGAAAAATTATGAAATTTGAAACCTAGCAATAACTTGACACTGCGGATCTAACAAAAGTGGTTTCGTCGAAATCCGAGGTCATTTGCAAAATGTCCATTTTTAAGGGCCTGAATTCCATAGCGACTATTCAGAATTTTAAACTGGACATATCTTATCATTTCTAAAATGAAATCTCAGTTTGTTAACTTCGTTACAAAGATATAGTTATACATATTCAAATATTTCTTGTTTCGTTCAATTCTGATTTATATTGAATTCTGTATATTCATTTGAAATTAGAAATCGAATTTTCGAACTACCGCGCCATTTTCAATTCCTTTTATAATTATATATAATTATTATATATTCTAACGACGACGTATATAATATATACGTTCTAATTATATTCAAAATAAATTTCTCGTCGATATTATTTAAAATAATTCATTTTAAATATTCAAAATTCACTAAAGTTGCCAAAATAAAAATTTCAAACTGGCTCGCATTTTACGGGTTGTTACAATCTCCCCCACTTAAAACTTTTCATCCCCGAAAAGGAACAAAGTCGAAAGTGGTTTGATTAATCAACACTACGTTCGATCTGGCTTCCATTCTCCAACTCTTTAGTTTCTGAGAATTTTCAAAATTTCAAAAATTTGGCTAACACCCTAAATTTTCGAAAAATTTCGCCATAACCTCCCCTGCACCGGGAGCATCGGGGAATTTCAAATAGCTTCCCCGGTCCTTCAGATCTCAAAAAGAAAAAGAAAAAGCCAAGCGGCTAGCCAATAGGCTCACAAAATCATCATCACCCAAACAAAACAGGAAATTATGTAGTAAACATGTACCTATTTGTCGGGCAAACAAATTTTATTCTCTGGCTCTAGCCTCCTTGCTATGACCTGTTCAATGTAAGTATATGTATATGCAAGCAAATGCGACCAATTTTCAATACAATTTACTATTTGGTTCAATTGGCTAAATGGTTAAAAATTATCAAACAAGTAAACCAACAACACAAACATCAATCAATTAATTGATTATATTTTCAAATATATAATTTTATATATTTAAAATCATATTTTCTAAAATCAGATTATATATATAATCACAATTACGTTATGTATAAACAAATAACTCTCGACTCATTCTAGGGCATTTCTAACCCCATCTCTAATGAGTCACTCATTCTAGAATGATACTGATTCTATCTCTAATGAGGATTCTTTTATAGGACATTACTAATCCTACCTCTGATGAGTCTTTTGTTCAGTTCTAACGAGTTGTACCCCAAAGATTTGAGTTTAACCAAAGCTCTGATACCACGTTGTAACGACACGGATTTCGCCCGGACCTAATCGATCGTTAAACCGACCTAGACCGTTCGAATCCCGCATACGCTAACTTTGGGTATACAACACATCAGAACAAATAACAGAAGACTTCAATAAACATCATAATAATGTTACATCAGAGTACAGAATATCAGAGTATATCGAAAATAATACACAGCGGAAGATAAATTTACATAAATGTAATACAATGCACAGCGGAAATATAAACTACACAGCGGAAGACTGTAAATGCCTGGACACAGCTTAAAGCTTCAATCCAGAATCCTGCTCAATACATCTGCAAAATAAAACTACTCGACTGCCCGTGTGGAAAATAGGGGCACCCGAGTTCGCAAGGGAAAAGCAAACTACAGGTCAGTCATGGGACTGGTGTGAGAACTCAAAAACAGTTGTTAAACTTGTTTAAAAATAAGGCAAATCACGGGACCACGCCACTTTCGCGGAACGGGTTTACCCCCATGAAAGCCAGTGTATAAGCAACAATCAATATAGATATATGGATCTACTATGCATCACACAACATGCAATATCCCAATCTACCCACTTAGATTAATCACAACACTTAGATTTTCCAAATCCAATTCAATTTACAGAAATTATTCCTTTGGATTTTATTCCCGATTTCTTATTTCAAATCATTTGAAATACATATCTAACTTTCTATATCAAAGTAGATTTCACTTTGGGATCTCAAATCAAATCATTTGGAAATGTGAATTCCAAAACATAACAATGCATACAAACAAGTATGCAACCAAATATCGTGCTCCCCATCGACAAGGCAAAGGGTACGCACCTCGCAACTCGATATATATATGTGCACCTACCCCACATAGGAGTAGGCTACACCGACGATGCACCTCCCATTCATGGAGAGCATACACCGCCCTCTCACCCATACTTTTAGTCTCAGGGTTACCCGAATCTTTAGCCACATACTAAATCATTTCATATCCCGAAGTAGGGAAAATCATTTCATATCCCGAAGTAGGGAAAATCATTTCACAACATAATAATCACAAGTACTATCAAAATATAGTACTTCACATCTGTAATTCACGCATATGATCAGTCACTATTAATCACATAACCTTTGAGCTCGTACGTCTCAAAGAAGGGTGTTAAGCAAGAGAATAAATTCTCCGCCACCAAACAGATACATCATTAATAGCAACTGATCGAATACGCGATGAACCACAATGTAACATATAATACATTTCTAAATCATTTTAGAAATCATCGGGTTTTGGGCCTCGAAATCCTTTCTGTTTTATAAAACATTTTTATAAAACATTCCCTGTCCAAAATCGGGAATACATTTCTTTTCACTTAAGAAAAATATCATTTCACAATCATTCGTTAAATTTGAAATGAACACAACATCGCTAAACACCTTATCGTTAAATCGTGAAGTGTTTCACAAGGCGTTAGCACACAGATATTTTCAACCCAACCCAATGCTAAATGTAAAAGCATATTTTGCTCATAAACTGGTCGAGCACAATCCAAACCATCAATCAATCAAATTTGACATTAAATATAAGGTTTTAAATAGAGAGAGTATTGGCTTATATTTAACATCAAATCCTGAAACCAACAGATATCATATCGGGAATAACGATATCGATATCTTCCAAATTCCCATCACAATATCTGTAATCACGGAATCCAATATCGAAAATATCCATAGATAATTTCAATTCAAATCTAATCCAATTTATTTATTTATAACCATTGGATTATTTTTCTAGTTAATAACTAGTTCATTTCGATAAAAATCTATTTTTATCTTTTCGAATATGGAGTTTTTCATCCCAATTCTTCACAAATCATTTCTTATGATTTTACACAAATTATTACTATTTTTAATAATTTTATCAAGGCCCGTACAGTCGATTTCCAACAATGGCCATCGAACTGCACTTACAACGACCTTTTTCAAATTTGATTTGGACATAATTCCAAATCCAACCGTTAGATTTCTAATTTCTAATATTCTTTAGAAAGCTCTTTTCGATACGAACCCAACGGTTCCGGTTTTAGGAGAATCCGACGGTCGGATCTCCCGTAATGTCCGTTTGAAATAAATGGTCGAAATTTACGAACTGCCGCGGCGCGGCGCGTTCTATTCAGGCCATTATATTATATATATAATATATATTTCGTCGATTTCTATTTAAAACGAATTATATAAATAGTTTTGAATTCGTTTCAAAAACATTTTCAACTTCCTTTTCAATTCAAATCACAATTGAATTCTTCTTTATAGATTCGTTTTAAAATTCATTTCTATTCAATTCAAATTTCAATTCAATTTGAATTCGTTTTCAATTCAATTCATTTCGAATTCGTTTTCTATTCAATTCAATTCGAATTCGTTTTCTATTCAATTCAATTCGAATTCGTTTTCTATTCAATTCAATTCGAATTCGTTTTCTATTCAATTCAATTCGAATTCGTTTTCTATTCAATTCAATTTCCTGTTCTATTCTATTCATTTCGAATTCCTTTTCTATTCAGTTCAATTTCCTGTTCTATTCTATTCATTTCGAATTCCTTTTCTATTCAGTTCAATTCGAATATTTCATATACATCGTTTTCATTTCATATATATATATATATCGTTTTCAATTCGAATATTTTCACTTTCAATATATCCGATATTTTCACTTTCAATATATTCGATATTTTCACTTCGCTATATATATAAATTTCACTTTTCATATATTCGATATTTTCACTTTCAATATATTCGATATTTTCACTTCGCTATATATATAAATTTCACTTTTCATATATTCGATATTTTCACTTTGCTATATATATAAATTTCACTCTTCATATATATGTTATTTCACTTCGCTATCAATCAATTTTCACAACAATTTCAACCAATAAATATCGTCCATGGTTTTGTGGACGAGGGGCGTATATATATATATATATATATATATATATATATAGAGATATTTATATATAGCAATTCACTTCCACTTTCAACACATATATAAAATTATAAAAAGAAATTGAAGAGTGAGAAATCCTCACCAATAGCTATCCACTCACACGACTCTTCCTTTATGGAAATCTTCGTCTATTTCGTCTTCTTGTCGCTTTCGTTTCCCGTATTCTCTACATAAGTAAAAATCGAATTTTTACTATGTTATTCAATATATAAAGATCATATTTTAAAAACAAAGATTATATTTTTAATATTCTTATGATGTAAAAATTATATTTTTATTGCTTTAAAAATATAAGAATCATATCTTACTTCTTCTACTTATCAAAAATTCCGACTTTTCTCTTTTTAAAAATATGATCTTTATTTTTGCAAGTTCAAATCTTTTTCTTTTAAAAGATTAAACCTTTTTCCTATTTTAAAGTTCAAAATAAAATCAGTTTTTCTCTTTTATAAAAATGCAGTTTTTAGTTTCCTTTTTAAAAAAAAACAGTTTTTAAAATCTTTTAAAAATTCAGTTTTAAAGTTCTAACAAATCAGTTTTTAAAATTATAAAAATCAATTCAGTTTTTATCTTTATAAAAATCAATTCAGTTTTAATCCTTTTAAAAACAAAATCAGTTTTAATCTTTATAAAAACAAAATCAGTTTTAATTTTTTTAAAAAAATCTGTTTTAATACTTTTATAAAAAAAAAAATTCCAGTTTTAAAATCTTTTAAAAAAAACAGTTTTTCTCTTTTTTTAAAATTTCAGTTTTATACCTTAAAAAAACAGTTTTATACTTTTTTAAAATTTCAGTTTTTAAACCTTTAACAAAATCAGAAATTAATTTTCAGTTCTATAGAACTTAAAAATAAAAATAAGAATAAAATACTTACAGAGGAGCGGGGGGGCGAAAGGAGATCGGAGGCGCTCGCTTCGAGGGGCGGCTCGGGGTTGGAGGCGTCGCGAGCTTGGGGTCTGGTGGCGGCTAGGGTCTTCGGGGTGTGGGCGCTGGGAGGAGGAGGCGGCTTCGTTTCGCTTAGGGTTTTTTTTTTTCTTTTTCTTTGTTTTACCCGAAATCAAAGTGAACGGGGGGGGGGGGGGGGGGGCAGGAAGAAGATAAAGGGGAGGGAATAGGTTTTTTTATTATTTTATTTTATTATTTAATTATTAAATTATGCACAAGGGTTGACTTTTACATATGACCTCGAAACGAGGCCCACCGCCTGTCGTCCATAGCGTTTCACCCCCATTCCGAACACAATGGGATATGTATCGCAAGCTGATTTGATCGTTGCAGTCAGTTTCCTTTTGAATTTTCATTTAAATCATTATATTGAATTTTAAACGCACATTTCAAATTACCGGGGTCACATACTAACTAGAAAAATTTCAGAAAAATACTTTCTAGCTTCGTATTGACGATACGGTCCTAACAAAACTAGTTTCGTCAAATTCTGAGACCGTTTGAAAAATAGTCAATTTCCAGTCGATTAAAATCAACAGAAACTGGTCAAACGCGTTTTCTTTTGCCACGCTCACATATTGATTCGAAAAATTATGAAATTTGAAACCTAGCAATAACTTGACACTGCGGATCTAACAAAAGTGGTTTCGTCGAAATCCGAGGTCATTTGCAAAATGTCCATTTTTAAGGGCCTGAATTCCATAGCGACTATTCAGAATTTTAAACTGGACATATCTTATCATTTCTAAAATGAAATCTCAGTTTGTTAACTTCGTTACAAAGATATAGTTATACATATTCAAATATTTCTTGTTTCGTTCAATTCTGACTTATATTGAATTCTGTATATTCATTTGAAATTAGAAATCGAATTTTCGAACTACCGCGCCATTTTCAATTCCTTTTATAATTATATATAATTATTATATATTCTAACGACGACGTATATAATATATACGTTCTAATTATATTCAAAATAAATTTCTCGTCGATATTATTTAAAATAATTCATTTTAAATATTCAAAATTCACTAAAGTTGCCAAAATAAAAATTTCAAACTGGCTCGCATTTTACGGGTTGTTACAATCTCCCCCACTTAAAACTTTTCGTCCCCGAAAAGGAACAAAGTCGAAAGTGGTTTGATTAATCAACACTACGTTCGATCTGGCTTCCATTCTCCAACTCTTTAGTTTCTGAGAATTTTCAAAATTTCAAAAATTTGGCTAACACCCTAAATTTTCGAAAAATTTCGCCATAACCTCCCCTGCACCGGGAGCATCGGGGAATTTCAAATAGCTTCCCCGGTCCTTCAGATCTCAAAAAGAAAAAGAAAAAGCCAAGCGGCTAGCCAATAGGCTCACAAAATCATCATCACCCAAACAAAACAGGAAATTATGTAGTAAACATGTACCTATTTGTCGGGCAAACAAATTTTATTCTCTGGCTCTAGCCTCCTTGCTATGACCTGTTCAATGTAAGTATATGTATATGCAAGCAAATGCGACCAATTTTCAATACAATTTACTATTTGGTTCAATTGGCTAAATGGTTAAAAATTATCAAACAAGTAAACCAACAACACAAACATCAATCAATTAATTGATTATATTTTCAAATATATAATTTTATATATTTAAAATCATATTTTCTAAAATCAGATTATATATATAATCACAATTACGTTATGTATAAACAAATAACTCTCGACTCATTCTAGGGCATTTCTAACCCCATCTCTAATGAGTCACTCATTCTAGAATGCTACTGATTCTATCTCTAATGAGGATTCTTTTATAGGACATTACTAATCCTACCTCTGATGAGTCTTTTGTTCAGTTCTAACGAGTTGTACCCCAAAGATTTGAGTTTAACCAAAGCTCTGATACCACGTTGTAACGACACGGATTTCGCCCGGACCTAATCGATCGTTAAACCGACCAAGACCGTTCGAATCCCGCATACGCTAACTTTGGGTATACAACACATATGAACAAATAACAGAAGACTTCAATAAACATCATAATAATGTTACATCAGAGTACAGAATATCAGAGTATATCGAAAATAATACACAGCGGAAGATAAATTTACATAAATGTAATACAATGCACAGCGGAAATATAAACTACACAGCGGAAGACTGTAAATGCCTGGACACAGCTTAAAGCTTCAATCCAGAATCCTGCTCAATACATCTGCAAAATAAAACTACTCGACTGCCCGTGTGGAAAATAGGGGCACCCGAGTTCGCAAGGGAAAAGCAAACTACAGGTCAGTCATGGGACTGGTGTGAGAACTCAAAAACAGTTGTTAAACTTGTTTAAAAATAAGGCAAATCACGGGACCACGCCACTTTCGCGGAACGGGTTTACCCCCATGAAAGCCAGTGTATAAGCAACAATCAATATAGATATATGGATCTACTATGCATCACACAACATGCAATATCCCAATCTACCCACTTAGATTAATCACAACACTTAGATTTTCCAAATCCAATTCAATTTACAGAAATTATTCCTTTGGATTTTATTCCCGATTTCTTATTTCAAATCATTTGAAATACATATCTAACTTTCTATATCAAAGTAGATTTCACTTCGGGATCTCAAATCAAATCATTTGGAAATGTGAATTCCAAAACATAACAATGCATACAAACAAGTATGCAACCAAATATTGTGCTCCCCATCGACAAGGCAAAGGGTACGCACCTCGCAACTCGATATATATATGTGCACCTACCCCACATAGGAGTAGGCTACACCGACGATGCACCTCCCACTCATGGAGAGCATACACCGCCCTCTCACCCATACTTTTAGTCTCAGGGTTACCCGAATCTTTAGCCACATACTAAATCATTTCATATCCCGAAGTAGGGAAAATCATTTCACAACATAATAATCACAAGTACTATCAAAATATAGTACTTCACATCTGTAATTCACGCATATGATCAGTCACTATTAATCACATAACCTTTGAGCTCGTACGTCTCAAAGAAGGGTGTTAAGCAAGAGAATAAATTCTCCGCCACCAAACAGATACATCATTAATAGCAACTGATCGAATACGCGATGAACCACAATGTAACATATAATACATTTCTAAATCATTTTAGAAATCATCGGGTTTTGGGCCTCGAAATCCTTTCTGTTTTATAAAACATTTTTATAAAACATTCCCTGTCCAAAATCGGGAATACATTTCTTTTCACTTAAGAAAAATATCATTTCACAATCATTCGTTAAATTTGAAATGAACACAACATCGCTAAACACCTTATCGTTAAATCGTGAAGTGTTTCACAAGGCGTTAGCACACAGATATTTTCAACCCAACCCAATGCTAAATGTAAAAGCATATTTTGCTCATAAACTGGTCGAGCACAATCCAAACCATCAATCAATCAAATTTGACATTAAATATAAGGTTTTAAATAGAGAGAGTATTGGCTTATATTTAACATCAAATCCTGAAACCAACAGATATCATATCGGGAATAACGATATCGATATCTTCCAAATTCCCATCACAATATCTGTAATCACGGAATCCAATATCGAAAATATCCATAGATAATTTCAATTCAAATCTAATCCAATTTATTTATTTATAACCATTGGATTATTTTTCTAGTTAATAACTAGTTCATTTCGATAAAAATCTATTTTTATCTTTTCGAATATGGAGTTTTTCATCCCAATTCTTCACAAATCATTTCTTATGATTTTACACAAATTATTACTATTTTTAATAATTTTATCAAGGCCCGTACAGTCGATTTCCAACAATGGCCATCGAACTGCACTTACAGCGACCTTTTTCAAATTTGATTTGGACATAATTCCAAATCCAACCGTTATATTTCTAATTTCTAATATTCTTTAGAAAGCTCTTTTCGATACGAACCCAACGGTTCCGGTTTTAGGAGAATCCGACGGTCGGATCTCCCGTAATGTCCGTTTGAAATAAATGGTCGAAATTTACGAACTGCCGCGGCGCGGCGCGTTCTATTCAGGCCATTATATTATATATATAATATATATAATATATATTTCGTCGATTTCTATTTAAAACGAATTATATAAATAGTTTTGAATTCGTTTCAAAAACATTTTCAACTTCCTTTTCAATTCAAATCACAATTGAATTCTTCTTTATAGATTCGTTTTAAAATTCATTTCTATTCAATTCAAATTTCAATTCAATTTGAATTCGTTTTCAATTCAATTCATTTCGAATTCGTTTTCTATTCAATTCAATTCGAATTCGTTTTCTATTCAATTCAATTCGAATTCGTTTTCTATTCAATTCAATTCGAATTCGTTTTCTATTCAATTCAATTTCCTGTTCTATTCTATTCATTTCGAATTCCTTTTCTATTCAGTTCAATTTCCTGTTCTATTCTATTCATTTCGAATTCCTTTTCTATTCAGTTCAATTCGAATATTTCATATACATCGTTTTCATTTCATATATATATATATATATATCGTTTTCAATTCGAATATTTTCACTTTCAATATATCCGATATTTTCACTTTCAATATATTCGATATTTTCACTTCGCTATATATATAAATTTCACTTTTCATATATTCGATATTTTCACTTTCAATATATTCGATATTTTCACTTCGCTATATATATAAATTTCACTTTTCATATATTCGATATTTTCACTTTGCTATATATATAAATTTCACTCTTCATATATATGTTATTTCACTTCGCTATCAATCAATTTTCACAACAATTTCAACCAATAAATATCGTCCATGGTTTTGTGGACGAGGGGCGTATATATATATATATATATATATATATATATATAGATATTTATATATAGCAATTCACTTCCACTTTCAACACATATATAAAATTATAAAAAGAAATTGAAGAGTGAGAAATCCTCACCAATAGCTATCCACTCACACGACTCTTCCTTTATGGAAATCTTCGTCTATTTCGTCTTCTTGTCGCTTTCGTTTCCCGTATTCTCTACATAAGTAAAAATCGAATTTTTACTATGTTATTCAATATATAAAGATCATATTTTAAAAACAAAGATTATATTTTTAATATTCTTATGATGTAAAAATTATATTTTTATTGCTTTAAAAATATAAGAATCATATCTTACTTCTTCTACTTATCAAAAATTCGACTTTTCTCTTTTAAAAATATGATCTTTATTTTTGCAAGTTCAAATCTTTTTCTTTTAAAAGATTAAACCTTTTTCCTATTTTAAAGTTCAAAATAAAATCAGTTTTTCTCTTTTATAAAAATGCAGTTTTTAGTTTCCTTTTTTAAAAAAAACAGTTTTTAAAATCTTTTAAAAATTCAGTTTTAAAGTTCTAACAAATCAGTTTTTAAAATTATAAAAATCAATTCAGTTTTTATCTTTATAAAAATCAATTCAGTTTTAATCCTTTAAAAACAAAATCAGTTTTAATCTTTATAAAAAACAAAAAATCAGTTTTATTTTTTAAAAAAAATCTGTTTTTAATACTTTTATAAAAAAAAAATCCAGTTTTAAAATCTTTTAAAAAAACAGTTTTTCTCTTTTTTTTAAAATTTCAGTTTTATACCTTAAAAAAACAGTTTTATACTTTTTTAAAATTTCAGTTTTTAAACCTTTAACAAAATCAGAAATTAATTTTCAGTTCTATAGAACTTAAAATAAAAAATAAGAATAAAATACTTACAGAGGAGCGGGGGGGCGAAAGGAGATCGGAGGCGCTCGCTTTCGAGGGGCGGCTCGGGGTTGGAGGCGTCGCGAGCTTGGGGTCTGGTGGCGCTAGGGTCTTCGGGGTGTGGGCGCTGGGAGGAGGAGGCGGCTTCGTTTCGCTTAGGGTTTTCTTTTTTCTTTTCTTTGTTTTACCGAATCAAAGTGAACGGGGGGGGGGGGGGGGGGGCAGGAAGAAGATAAAGGGAGGGGAATAGGTTTTTTTATTATTTATTTTATTATTTAATTATTAAATTATGCACAAGGGTTGACTTTTACATATGACCTCCGAACGAGGCCCACCGCCTGTCGTCCATAGCGTTTCACCCCCATTCCGAACACAATGGGATATGTATCGCAAGCTGATTTGATCGTTGCAGTCAGTTTCCTTTTGAATTTTCATTTAAATCATTATATTGAATTTTAAACGCACATTTCAAATTACCGGGGTCACATACTAACTAGAAAAATTTCAGAAAAATACATTTCTAGCTTCGTATTGACGATACGGTCCTAACAAAACTAGTTTCGAGTCAAATTCTGAGACCGTTTGAAAAATAGTCAATTTCCAGTCGATTAAAATCACAGAAACTGGTCAAAGCGTTTTCTTTTGCCCACGCTCACATATTGATTCGAAAAATTATGAATTTGAAACCTAGCAATAACTTGACACTGCGGATCTAACAAAAGTGGTTTCGTCGAAATCCGAGGTCATTTGCAAAATGTCCATTTTAAGGGCCTGAATTCCATAGCGACTATTCAGAATTTTAAACTGGACATATCTTATCATTTCTAATATGAAATCTCAGTTTGTTAACTTCGTTACAAAGATATAGTTATACATATTCAAATATGTTCTTGTTTCGTTCAATCTGACTTATATTGAATTCTGTATATTCATTTGAAATTAGAAATCGAATTTTCGAACTACCCGCGCCATTTTCAATTCCTTTTATAATTATATATAATTATTATATATTCTAACGACGACGTATATAATATATACGTTCTAATTATATTCAAATAAATTTCTCGTCGATATTATTTAAAATAATTCATTTTAAATATTCAAAATTCACTAAAGTTGCCAAAATAAAAATTTCAAACTGGCTCGCATTTTACGGGTTGTTACATCCCACTTTCGAAACTCGAACATAAATCCACTGATGATGCAGCTGCTATCATCAGTGTCATATCCGGGCGACTAGAGTGTGATTCTATATCTACCCAATATATTAAAACTTCGAATATCCGTGGATCAGACGTATATGCAAAATTTTTTATATACTGCATTGTCCAAATTCAATATAATAATAATCAAATACGAATAATTGATTTAAATTTTCAAAACCAAAAATTGGTTTTCATTTTAAAAATAATACTCTTCCGACACATTCTAGGATACTACTGATCCCATCTCTAACGAGTCATCCTCATTGGATATTACTAATCCAAACCTCTGATGAATTCTTTCGTTTGGTTCTAACGTGTCTTGTTCTCGAGCTTTGTAAACCGAAGCTCTGATACCAAATGAGATGACCCGAAATTCCCTGGTAAGGAAAGCCCAGATTGAATTGAGAACACGACAAATCAGAACGCGAACAGAAGAACATTTCATTGTATATTACAACAATTCCATCAGAATACAAGAATATATAGAGTATAAACAAATATTATACAGCAGAAAATACCAGAGATTACAATAAATTACATAGCAGCGGAAAATAATACAAAACACAACTGAGGGAGATATACGGATACAGAGCTTTCCGGATATCACTCCAGCTGTAAACCAGGTTCCTGTGAATATAAATCTGCAAAACCAAAACTACTTGCTACCCATGTCAAAATAAGGGCACCCAGAGTTTAGGTTAAAACAATAAACTCCAGGTCAGTCATGTGACTGGTGTGAGAACTAGAACAGTTGTTAATCTTTATTTTAAAGTTCGGTAAATCAAGGGACCATGCCATATCACACGGAACGGGTTTCCTCCCAAGAATACCAGTGCACAAAATCATAGCGCAATGCTAAATAAAGAACAATGAAGCTATAATAAGACCCATGCCCCATCACACAATGCAACACAAGCCGGAGGATAGGGTTTTACCTTATAATAGCCAAAGAATGCTTGATACACTAAATTTAATCTTTTATCATTACTATAAGTGTATAGTGTCAAAACAATTTCAATCATAAGTATCAATCGTAGATGACATAAGTGCCCCATCCCACTATGTCGCCATACTAGGCTCTACAATCAAAACCGCAAAGTCGCGTATTAGAAGCTGGATTTCCATCTTTGAACTGAGGCAAGGGATCGTCCTCCACCGAATTCGAGATGCTCTAGCCCGCCCCTTAGGCAAGTACTCAGTCAAGCCTTTGGATCGTCAGGGCCGGTCCACCGATGTGGATTAAAATGCCTGAACACTGCGTTTCCCCACCCTATGGGGTGTCAATGAGTCCAATGACTCCGTCGGCTCCACACAGTCGCCAATATATTTGAGGCGCCTCGCAACAACAACAACCACATAAGTGAAACTCGTCAGGGTGTGTAAACCACTGCGCTACTTCTAGCTAGAACGAAACGCATGCCCTCCCTGAGGTCCTTCTCCCGTTTCTGGTTCACAACCGGGGTGTGAGGCTCATGAATCAACGCTACACAAAGCTATGCCACACAGGTCGTGCTTTGATCATCAACCACAAGACTTTGCTTTTCAACAGAAGCCTTGATCATTTGCCACTTAGGCATGCCACACAGGAAATTCACTCAATGCGATTGATATCCATCAATATATAACCCTTGAGCTCGTACGTCTCAGAGAAGGGCGTTAAGCAAGAGAATAAATTCTCCGCCGCCAAACAGATATATATTTAATAGAAATCAATCACACAGAATAAAATCCAATGTCAGACACATAGTCCATTTACAAGTTCATTCTGGGTCTGAACGAAACCGGAGGCACCTTATACCTCGCATATCCATCGATCTCCAAGTACGTCTAGACGATCACCAACTGATTCCCTCCTCTTGGGTGTACAACCCAATCAAGATCATCAGTAATCACCCAAACGATTGTGAAGACCTACGGTCTTCGAACACCGTCTTCATCCTCGACACCACGTCGAATCAGTTATTCAGAATGGGATAAACCCGGTCTTTCCGAATAACTCGCGTATATAATAAACAAGTGTTACACAAACACAACATACGCCTCATTCCAATTCAGAATATTCTTTTATTCAAATATTCTTACACTTTGGGAAAGGTTCCCATTAATTTTATCAAAGATAAATTCTTTAAATTTATTCTTTAATCTTCTTTTGAATATCAATTCAAACTAGTCGGGATTAGCGAACCACACCGAAGTAATCATTTATTTTATTTGCCCAATCCCAACCTATTCATTCCATGAAGTAAAACTGGTAATACTTCACATCTAACACCACGGTGTTATCGGTAAATTCAATTACCATTTCACGTTCAAATCTAATTAAAGATTTAACTATCGCATGGAGTAAAACTGGTGATACTCCATTCTCGATCATTTCAATCTAATTAAAGATTCATTAAAACTCCACTTAGTTTTAATCTTCCCAAAATTCAATATCCTGTCTTTAACTGGGTTAAAGAACCAATGTCATCTAAAACACGGTTTACGATAAACCCAAAATCACATTCCATTAATTATCGGGTTAAAGAACAAGTGTTATTTAAAACACCATTCACGATAAACCCAGAAATCAATTCAAATTCAATTCCAATTAAATACCATTTAATTGGTACACTTCATTAAGTCTAAATAAAAAGATTAAATCTTTTTCTCAACTGGGCTTGAGAACAGTGTTAATGAAGACACCATTCACGACAAACCCAAATCACATTTGATATTAAATACAAGGCTCTGAGTAGAAAATATATCGGCTTATATTCAATATCAAATTCTACGACCAACAAATATCGTATTGGAAATAACGATATAAATATATCTTTCAAATTACCATAACAATATCTGTTTCATCACGAAATCCAACATCAAATTATTCCAAAGACAATTTCGATTCAAATCCATTCCAATTCAATTATTGGAAATTCTAGTTACTTTTAAAACCGTTTCAGATCCACTTTATTTATTTTAAAAATAAATAGAATTATAATTCTAGTTCAAAACTAGTTCATTGCGATAAAAAATCTATTTTTATCTTTTCAAATATGGAGTTTTTCATCCCAATTCTTCACAAATCATTTCTTATGATTTTACACAAATCATTACTATTTTTAATAATTTTATCAAGGCCCGTACAGTCGATTTCCATCAATGGCCATCGAACTGCACTTACAGCGACCTTTTCCAAATTTGATTTGGACATAACTCCAAATCCAACCATTAGATTTCAAATCACTTATATTCTTTAGAAATCTCTTTTCGATACGAACCCAATGCTTCCAGTTTTAGGAGAATTCGACGGTCGGATCTCCCGTAATATCAATTCGAAGTCAATGGTCGAAATTCGCGAACTACTGCGGCTCGGCGCGTTCTATTCAGGCCATTATTTATTTATAATATATATATATATATATATTATATTTCGTCGATTTCCTTTTAAAACGTATTTTATAAATCGTTTAAAATTCGTTTTCAAAACGATTTCAACTTCATATTCAATTTCAAATCAAAATTGAATATTCCACATCATCGATATACAAATGATAACATTTTCAAAACGTTATATTTTGAAATCACTTTCTTTTCTGTATTCATTATAAAAATGAATAAAATCGATATAAATATCGTTCACGTCAAAATGGCGTCAATTTGATCAACACGGCTTTTATTCAACACATGAAATTATTTTATTTCAACACATGAAATTATTTTCTATTCAACACATGAATTTATTTTCATTCAACAAATGAATTTATTTTCTATTCAACACATGAATTTATTTTCAATTCAACATATGAATTTATTTTCAATTCAACACATGAATTTATTTTATTTCAACACATGAATTTGTTTTCTATTCAACACATGAGTTTATTTTCAATTCAACACATGAATTTATTTTCTAAAATGGAATGAGGCCCAATCAATTACCATATAATGTTAATTATATGGATTTTCTACAACACATGTGTATAATAGCAACGATAAATAATTAACCATCATCCAGAGTGCACCACACAACTGCACAAGCATTAAATATAAATAATTAACGCTTGCACAGTCTGTCATTCCATTGATTGACATACAACTAGACAATCAGGATTAGTGTACGTCAAATCTCATCCCAATACCCGTGTGGGGTTTTGAATCAACAAACAGATTTTATTTGTGCAGTTGGGCGATGTGCAAAATTTATCGTCCCAATCAATATCAGTCAAATCAGTGTATATAAACAAATCATCCGATTGGTTTATAAATATTTATTTTATATACACGTTAAAAATTATATTTTTAACCATAAAATATTTTCCACTATAAAATATTTTATTCCACATCACACAATCAAATTTCACAACACATCAATCAAACAAACAAGTCATCCATGGTCTGTGGACGACGGGTGTCGGGTGCTGCTAAGCACCGTCTGCATCCTAGTATATATTTCAAATTAGAAATAAATTAAAGATGAGGAGTTCTCACCGAATAGCTAAACCAAACGCCACGACTCTTCTTATGTAGAAAATCTCCGTCGCGGTTTCCACGAGATCTGTTTCACGCTGTATATATTAAAAATTATATTTTTATCACTTTATTTCAATAAATATCATATTTTGATTTCTACTTCATACATTTTTATTTCGCTTCATTCTATACAAAAATTGTATTTTTATATTTCTATTTCATATATAAAGATCGAATTTTTATATCATCGCTATAAAAATCACATTTTTATTTCAACATATATATAATAAAAATCAGATTTTTATTTCGCTACATATAGAAAGGTCAAATCTTTACTACCTATATAATATAAAAATCGTATTTTTATTATCTCTATAATATAAAAAAATCATATCTTTAATCTTTATAAATTAAAAAATCAAATTTTTATTCTTTCTAAAATTTAAAAATTATAATTTTATAAATAAAAATATAATCTTTTCACTTTTAAATCAAATCTTCTTCTTGCTAGCGATGTTCACATAGAAAAATTCTAGCTTTCATGAATAAGAATCCTATGTTTTCATACTTAAAAATCTTTTTAAAAATCATGGATACAATAAAAATAAAGATAGTATTTTTAATTACATAGCTAATTTAAAATAAGTACTCACAATTTTTCGCGAAGGGGGGAGAGGGATTCTCCACTGCTGGTGGTTCCAGAGTGGGAGGCGGCGTCGTTGGTGGTTGGAGGTGGGGCGCGACCTTGGTCAGGCGAGGTGGGGCCTGCAATCAGCGGTGGTGGCTGTGTTTGGGGGTGTGTGGATTCACGAAGGCATTGGAGAGAGAGGGAAGGAGGCGGGCTCGACCGGAGGGGCGGCGGCGTCAGGGGAAAGGGGTGGCGGGTTTGTTTTTGGGTAGCGGAGTCTTCCAACCGGAGGAGAGAAAGGGCGCGGGGCTTCAATCAGGCGAGGAGAGAGAGAGAAGGGAGAGGAGAAGGTGGCGGCGGGCCCTGGTGGTGCGGCGGAAGCATGGGCGGGGCGGTGGTGGCAGAACGAGGGAGCGGTGGGAAGTTTTTTTCTCTGATTTGGGGGAGGGCTCGAGGTTATGAGAGAAAAGAAAGAAAGGGGGGGTTATATGCAATTTTATATTATTTTATTTTATCTTTAAAAGGGTAACTTTTAAATTCGAACTCGAAATGAGACCCACCGCCTGTCGTCCCTAGCTAATTACCCCCATTCCGAACACAATGTGATATGTCCTGTAAGCCAGTTCGACTGTTTTGATCAGTTTTGATTGAAATTAAAATATAAATCTACATATTCAATTTTAAACACACATTTCAATTCACCGGGACCACATACAGACTCTAAAAATTCCCGAAAAATATTTTCTAACCTCTTATTGACGATACGGTCCTAACAAAACTAATTTCATCAAATTTACAGACCGTTTGAAAAATGGCCATTTTCCAGTCGATTAAAATCAACTGGGACTGGTCTAACGCGTTTTTCTTTGCCACGCTCACATATTGATTCGAAAAATTATGAATTTTGAAACCTAGAAATAACTTGACATCACAGATCCAACAAAAGTGGTTTCGTCGAAAACCGAGGTTGTTTGCAAAATTTCCATTTTTAAGGGCCAGAATTCCATAGCGACTATTCTGAATTTTCAACTGGGCATAACTTTTTATTCCCTCTATGAAATTTCAATATTTCGGATTCTTTAGAAAGATATTCTTAAATAGTTTCAAATATTTTTGGTTTCACTAAAATCCGGTTTATTTTGAATCCTGTACATTCATTTGAACTTTGAAATCGAATTTTCGAACTACCCCGCCATTTTTAATTCCTTTTGTAATTATAAATAATTATTTATATTCTAACGACGATCTATTTGAATATATACGTTCTAATTCTATTCAAAATAAACTTCTCGTCATTATTATTTAAAATAATTCATTTTAAATCTTCAAAATTCACTAAAAATGCCAAAATAAAAATTTTAAATTGGCTCGGATTTCCTGGTTATTACAAATACCCTAATGGGTGCAACCCACATAGCCATGCGACCTACCCGATTTTATACCATTTCTTATTTTTGTATGCTTACGGCGGTTGGCTGGCCCCCAACCGTGGTAATGATATATTCGGTACTCTGAAGTGAAGTGAGGGGTCAGTCATGTTTAGCCTGGGTTGCAAGATGTTCTTGTTTAACTCCAATGTATTCATCTCCGAAGTTACATTGTCGGAAAGGTGGTTGCCTATACCTTGCCATGGAAATCTATTCTTCAATAAGAGCCCGCGGTTTTGATTGTATACTATGTATGTAAAGCGTGAGATGCAAGCGTTTCATTAGATTGCTATTTATTTTTATTAGACAATATCATAATATCATAATAATATTGTTTTTAAAAATGTTTTGGGTTATCGTAAGGTAAAACCGTTCATATTTATGTGTGGATTTGTACTTATGATTATTCTTGTCTTCAAAAGGATTTTTAACTTTAAAATCAAGTTGGATGATAACCTTAGACTTATTGGGTTTCTCACTGTGGTTCACCAGACTGATCCGGCGTTTGTAATGATTGGGTTACACCAGGTTTTACAAGTTCAGGTTATGGGAAGTTGTGAAGATACAAGCTGAAAGAGTTCAGACGTATGATATTATATAGATACTATTCCGTTGTGTGTTGTATATGAGGACAAGTTATTATAACTGTTCGGATGTGTTGATATACTCTGATGATTGTAAGTATTTTTCAAGCTCTCAATAAAGATTTATTTCTATACTATATTTTGTTCCTCTGCGATGTGAGACTCTAATTTTGTGTTGGTTCTTCTTCTTCTTCCTTTTCATTCTAATATTTCTTTCATTCTTATCTCACCCTCTAATTTTTTTCTATTGGCATCTGGGTTTTCAATGCATTTTGGGTTGGACTTGTGTTATTTGGTCAGCTCAAAGGTACCGGATATTTGGGTCGCTAAAATTGTATCAGATAATATTATTTACAAAATATGTTTCCTCAATTTCTCTCGTTTATAAATTAATATCCTTCTTGGATAATCGTAATCTCCATATTCCGACCCAAATCGCTTATCAGTGCACCGATAACCCCACAACTCTCGCGATAGACCATCTGAACTTATCGCGCATCAATGCTACGCTTACAACCTTCGAATCTCAACACCGAACTCGTTTCCCTTATCGCGAGTGATCCATTTTTGATGTCGAGCTTCCGAGCTTTCGGCACCGACGATACAAATCGCGATTCCTAATTTCATATTTTTTTCTTTTCGGAGATCAGTTTGATTTTTTATGACAGATGATAAATTAATGGAAGGAATAATTGGAAAGGACTTGAATTTGCTTTGTTTGGTTTTAGAAAATGAAAAGAATACGTAGGTGAGGCTCGTATTATATAAGTGCAAAGGGGATAAACTGTACAACTCCATTTAATCTGTGTTTTGCCTTGTATTGAAGGTGGGAAGCATCAGGTATGTGAAACGAAAGATGAAACAACTGAGCTATAGTTAGACTCTGCATTGTAAGGATATAGATTGTCCTCTATTATATATTTTAATTTTAATTTGAACTGAGGTTATTTAAACCATTTTAAATATCGCATGTTTTCGAACTCCTATTTAAACGCAACAACTGGCATTCCTAGGGTTATTATATTATTCTGAATACACTGGAATAGGTTTCGTAGTCTAGTTCAATCGTATGGAGAAGATATCAATTTAAATCAATATAATATAAATTAAATTTGAAACAAATAATTCCTTGATAATCAATTATTATCATTTATATTCAAATAATAGTTTATGTTGACCATCTGAATTGTTTCGATTCAGTTTTAACTTCAAATCCAATTATTTGTCGCTCGTATTACGATAATTCAATATAACCAAAATTGAATCGTTATCGATTATTGAATCTATATAAATTCGGTAAGCAAATCCATCTATATTATCAACTCAACATTTAAAACAAATATTAAATATTTAAAATTAATTGAGTAAAAATCCGGGTCGTTACATCTTCCCCCCTTAAAAGAATTTCGTCCCCGAAATTACTAAGGTAGGAAAAATGCTACAAACCCATTTACTTTTCAAAAACTTATTTATGTTGAAACTCAACATTTCATATTTCTACAACTTTAGTTCTACCAAAACCTTTGGTTTCCATTTACATCACGCATTATACATGCTTACATTAATTTATTTTGAATGATTTATAATCAGTATATTCACATCCAATTCTTATTCCATTCAAATTCATTCAAAATGATTCTGATCAGTTTATTCCTTTGATCCATTTAACTTGCTTAAGTTGAATTTAAATTCCAATTCAAATTCCTGGATTTTCATTTCAAATTCCTTTCGAAATCACATAAATATATGTATGTGTATATATATATATATACACACACATATTTATAACCATTTCAAATTCAAAACATTTGAATTTTCCAAACAATTTGTTTTCTATCAACAAAGTTCCATTAAAACTTTCCTAAGGTAGCAATCCATCACTTAGAAACTCGAAAATGAACACTGATGATGCTCAGAATTATTTCCCAGCGACTGAAGTGTGTTCAGTGCTTTATCACTTTAAAAATCCATTCAAAAATGGTTTTCATTCAAATCCTTCTAAAAAAAGCTATTTTTTTTAATATACTTCAGAAATTATTTTCCAACTTCCCAGGATTTAAATTTTGAATTCTGGTTTGAATTCAATTTTAGCTCACCTTTTTTGTGTATATTATCCAATACACATTCTATTTGGTTATATATAACCATTCCAATTTTATAATCTCATCGGTTATAATATTAACATCTAACACATCCATATATTATAATAATTTCAAAAAATTATTCCATTTATATCAAAATAGACTTTTGGGTAAAATTATTTCATTTACCCACTTCAAAATAATATCATGTCCAACCTTCTGTTCAAGTGTTTAGAAATTCCTATCAACGCCGTGGCATCCCATGGTTCGACCAGAATTCATAATCCACTCAACAGACTAGCCAACACAACATTTTTTTTTTATATCTGTTAACAAATACGCGCTCTCGTATACATACACTCAAACTCATTTTAGGGTACTACTGACCCTATCTCCAATGAGTAATTCCCCATAAAAGCTTAGGTATTCGCTCAACCTAATCTCTGATACAACTGTAACAAACTGACATTTTCCCGATTATGATTATCGATACAAATATCATATCGACTAACCAAACACCACAGATTACCAGATCATTAATAGAAAGAAGTTAGAAGGTGAGAGATAGAAAGAAAGAAATATTAGAATAGAAGAAAATAGATAGAAGAATAAAATAAACAACAACACAGAATATCACATCGCAGCGGAATAAAATATAATATATATAACAATCTTTTGGGGTACTATTTTTTTACTATATATACATATACATATACATACCATCATCAGAGTACAATACAACACAATGTAAAATAAACAATAAATATCTAATGCTGAAGCCTCCTTCTCTAGGATCCTCCAAAGGTATCTGAAAATACCTGAACTACTTGACTGCTCGTACAAAATTTGGGCACGCAGCAGTTTAGGGTAAAACAAAACAAAATAAACTATTGGTCAGTTATGGGACTAGTGTGAGTTAACTCCAACCACTTGGTTTAACTTTTAAAAAATCTTTTTTAAAAGAAATGATAATCGTAAGACCGATCCACACATAAACACGGATGGTTTTTATCTTACGATGACCTAAAATATTCTTTGAAATAAATATTATTCTGATATTATAATAGTGTCTAAAACAAATAAATATCATCTAGCAGAACGCTTGCATCTTACGCTTTACATACATAGTATACAATCAAAATGGATAATGGATTCCAACTAGAAAGGTATGGGACCAACTTCCTACAATGTATCTCTAGAGAGGAATACATCGGGTTCAACAAGAACATCTTGCAACCTAGGCTAAACATAACCGACCCCTTACTTCGCTTGAGAGTACCGAATGTATTATCACCAACGGTTGGGATCAGCAACCGTTTCCTGAAAGGGACAACATCGAAAGATTAAAGAAGTAAATGGAATTTCTCTAGATCATGTGACAATACACCTTACTTGCGTGCGACCCACTTAGCCATGCGACCTACCCGATTTTATACCATTTTCCGGTTGCGAGGCTTGAGGTTATGATTACTTATCTTTCAATGATAGCACAATCACTTTGAATGCCACATTGTCAGATCCGTTAATCACTAATTGATTTGCACAAAGATATTCTTGATATTATGCTAAGAGAATAAATTCTTCGCCACAGATGTATATTTGTATAGACCAACATATGCGATCATTGTAAATACTATGTAAGATATTCGTCCATACATGTTCATTCTGGGATTGAACGAAACCAAAGGCATAATTCCCATTAATCCATCTTATGCAATTTCTGCCAAGGATTAATAGAAAAAGCCCTTGCACTTTACTCTGTCTTTGATTTATCTTCATACAATCTGATTCGCAACGCTACTACCAATACAGAGTGGTTCTCGGATAATAATCCAATCGGTCTCTCCATATTGGCAACGATATCGGCTAATACTTCGATAGTCGGTTATTTAACTATCGAAGAAAAACAAACAACCATCCAAGGCATCAAACAATCACTAGGCCCCTTAATTAATATTTCATTAATTAAATCACTTATCCATTTCCTTATCAATATTTATTAACCCAATATTTTCAATAATCCTCTTGGCCTCTTACGCTAATCAGAAAACATTTCCATAAATCATCTTCTTTTATTTATGTACTTAGAAAATATCTTCTATTTATAATTGGAAAGCATTCCAATTACTTCTCCTTTTCACGACCATTCATTTCTATACTTAGAAAATATTTATTATTACATTTTCAAAATTTCCACTTACTTAGGTTTAAACGAATGTTGTGTAAAACGTCGTTACAACAACCCAAATACTGCATTCAACTAAATCTTATTTAAACATTGATCTACGAGATATTGGATAATAATGAAACCAATCAAGTTGAGGTATAACTACCTCTTAGGCCTTGACTGAATAACATTCTTAACTTCAAAACAGACAAGACTACTTACCTCGAATAATCAAATCATAGAAACCCAATTATCCATTTTTTTCAACACGTATACATTTCTCTTTCTATTCTTACCAGATTTAAATTTATAGTTTTCCTTTTTATTTATAATATTCTATTTTAAGTTTGTTTCCTTATCGAATTTAATATATATTGATATATTGATTTCTATTTATCAATTTTTCTTAAAAATATTCTAACTCCTTAAATTTCTAGAAAATTTTGCCAACACGTCCTTTGTACGGTTCAATAGCTCAAACCTCAACTCGCCTCTCTAGGCCTTTTCCATTCAAAAAGAAAATCAAAAAGTCAAGCGACTTGCCCAATAGGCTCATAAAATCTCGTATGTAATTCAAATGTATACCTTTTTGTTAGGCACTCAAATTATAATATTCATTCTTTTCATTTCATGCCTATTTAACATATATACGTCCATTTCCAATTTATTCCAACCCAATCCAATCATTTTTAACTCAATTCACTAATTCATTCTCTAATTAGCTCTTTGCCTATTTTACTTTTTATTTGAACATATCATGTTCAAATATAATTTCAATTTGCTTATAACCAATCAAATTCCATTTTTAATTCAAGTTTCATATTCGATTTCGAATATAAATTCACGAATCCAATTCACCTTTCAAAGTCCAATTTTGATCCAAAACTCTATTAAATAATTTCTTCAAATTAGTTAATTCTATTCAATAATTTAAAATCCTTATTTTTATTTCAAAAATCAATCCATTTACTTCACTTGAGTTCATATTTATTTTACAACTCAAGTCTGGATTTTTCTAATGGAAATCTAAGTTTTATTTTCTTAAAATCCTTTTATTAATTCAAATAAACCGTTATACTTTTTAAATGATTATGGCGCCGTTTTTCTAAAAATTTGATTTTGATATAACTTAAAATCTATAAGACGAAATCCATATCTTTCTCTTCCATTAGAAACCAATTATTCGATCGGTCCTGACGATTCTTGTTTCAAAGAGTTCCGACTTAAATTGAGTTCTATATACTCAATTGAAGTTCGAAATGTCAAATTACGAACTACTGCGTTGCGACAATCTCGTTTTATTTATATTTAAAAATAAATATTAAACTTCGTTTGTTATATAAATTCAAATTCCATTTCATAAATATTAAATATAAATTAAACCAATTTATCAAATCTCACTTAAAATTTCGATTATTCCTAATCGTCGATTATTTTAGTATTCAGTTATAAATCCAATCACAACTCCATTTTTAATATTAACTTCACATTCCGTTAGAAATAAATTATTCTATAAAATTCGATGAAATCGAGTTCCAAATATAATTTCTTTGATTTATCTCACTTCAGTTTATATTCCGAGTATCGGAATAACATCCATCGTTCCTCTTTTGAAATAATTTCCAATTCACCTTTAAATTCATACTTGAATTTATAATTCCAAATTATCCCATGATAATTATCCTACTTTATTTTATAAACATCGTTCATAAATTTACTTCCTTCTTTTATACATTAAAACAAGTTCCACTTCAAAATCTATCTGAACCCGATCCTT
Source organism: Allium sativum (assembly GCA_030737875.1). Lineage (NCBI taxonomy): Eukaryota > Viridiplantae > Streptophyta > Magnoliopsida > Asparagales > Amaryllidaceae > Allium > Allium sativum. The sequence goes on from CM060925.1 coordinate 219,085,377, forward strand.
ATTTTGGAATATTTTATTATTATAACTTACATATATAATTGTGTAATCTAGTTTCATATTTAATTTCAGTTTCTGTATAACACATGTTAAATATCCTTTATGGAAATAATTTATTTTTATAAATCCGACATAGTCCAATTCAAATCACAAATCCACATGGATTTATTCCAATTCAATTTATATTCCGAACATTGGAATAAATTCCATTGTCTCCCTTTTTAATGCGATTCCCAATTCTCATTTTAAATTCATATTTGAATTTAAATACTTAAATTATCCAAATAATGATTTTTCGCTTTATTTATAAACATCGTTTATATTACTTGTTTATATATTTAAACAAGTCTCGATTTCAAATCCATTTGAAATTAAATTTCTACTTTGGAAAAATAAATTTCCCTTGTTAAATTCACACCTGTATTTACATCTCCCGAATTATCCAATGATAATTCGTTTCACTTCGTTTATAAACATCGTTTATAAATGAAATGCTTGTTTTTATTATTCAAAACAAGTTAATATTTCCTAGCCCATTCAAAATTCAAATTATATTTTAGGAAAATAGATTTTCCATTTTAAGATCTCAGTTTCCTTTTTCACGATATTTTTATAAACCAACATTTTGGCCCAGTGATATTTAAACATCCAGAACACCTAATTATCAATCACAGATTTTCTAACACATCATATATGATAATATATATATATATGTATATATACACACACACATATGAAAACGAACAATAATAAATTTTTAGGAATCAAGTTGGATCCCTCCAATCTGTTTTCCTGCATCCATATATGTTAGCCAACATAAATAATACCCATCCTGCTTCAAGGTAGGATATCGCGGTATAGAAGGTCATCAACTATAATATATTGTGGGGGAGCATAGGGTCATCCGCTAATTATACTATGGGCATCCGCTAATGATACTGCAGGCATCCGCTAATGGTTTTGCAGGAAACATCCAACCACCAATATATATAATAGCCATAAACACCAAGCCTAAATAACTAATATATATAATAATCACAACTGATAACAATTAATAAATGCATACAAACAACCAACTATTTATTTTTAACGATAAAATAAAATTCTGAGTGAGATTTACTCACCGTAATTTTATTCGAATATCCAGCTTTTTTGAATTATCAAAAAACCCTGCTGACTTTGAAAAATCTCTACTTAGTCCCAACTCGTATATTTTGCAAACCCGATGTGACTCGAGTTTGTATATTTTTCTGAACCTTATATGAATTAAAATATTTCATTATGAGTTAATATACTTTAAATGGTTAATAAAAAATTGAATTACTAAAATAAATTTATTACCTAAATCATGTTACTCATCTTCTTCGTCTATACACCTGAAATCCACCACTGGCATTACTTCTACCTGCCTGATAACCCATTCTTCTCCTTTATCTCCTCAAAATAACAATACTTCACATTTCCACCAGTAAACACCATTGCCCATCTCAACAGCAAGCACATCATTCATCTATACTATTGCAGTTCCAATTTCAAACTTTACCCTATCATCTTCGAAACTTTAACCATCCCTCACCACTCAATATACCCAGATTCTCATCACTAGCAAAACTTAAGAATGGACCAAACTTACTAAACAAAACAAGCTACAAGCCTCATGTTATATTCTCCCTTTTATTGCTTATGTATATTTCCCTTAACAGACGTACTTGGCACTCAAACTTCTCCTCCTTCAAACCCCTAACTTGCGAACCCACTTTACAGATACTAATTTTCCAAACTCGAGTGCCTCACTGCCAAAATTCTAGCCTTCAGCCACATACCTCATCTCCAGATTCTGACTCAAATCGCTTATCAGTGTTTCGATAACCCCACAACCCTCGCGAAAGACCATCTGAACTTATCGCACATCACAGCTACACTTACAGCCTTTGAATCTCAACAACGAACCCCTTCCCATAATCGCAAGTGTTCCATTATTGATGTCGAGCTTCCGAGCTTTCGGGACCAACGGTAAAAATCGTGATTCCCAATTTCATATATTTTTTCTTTTCAAAGATCGATTTGATTTATTTATGACAGATGAAAAAGGAATGGAAGGAATAAATGGAAAGGACTTGAATTTGCTTCCTTGGGTTTTAGAAAATGAAAATAATACGAAGGCAAGGCTCGTATTATATAAGTGCAAAGAGAAAAAATTTGTACAACTGCATTTAATCTGTGTTTTGCTTTGTATTAAAGGTGGGGAGCATCGGGTACACGAAATAAAAGATGAAACGACTGAGCTATAGTTAGGCTCTGCGTTGTAAGGATATAGGTTGTCCTATATTATATTTTTTGTTTTAATTTGAACTGAGTTGAATTTAATCATTTTAAAATATCATGTGTTGTCAAACTCCTATTTAAACACAACAACTGGCATTCCTAGGGTTATAATATTATTCTGAATACACTGGAATAGGTTTCATAGTCTAATTCGATCGTATGGAGAAGATATCAATTTAAATCGATATAATATAAATTAAATTCAAAACAATTAATTCCTAGATAATAAATTATTATTATCATTTATATTCAAATAAAAATTTATATTGACCATCCAAATTGTTTTGACTTAGTTTTAATTTCAAATCCAATTGTTTTTTTGCTCGTATTACGATAATTCGATATAACCGAAATTAAATCGTAATCGATTATTAAATCTATATAAATTCGGTAAACAAATCCATTTATATTATCAACTCAACATTTAAAACAAATATTAAATGTTTAAAATTAATTGACTAAAAATCCAGGTCGTTACATTCACTTAGCAATTTACAATGAGAAGTCTTATATTGAAATTGGGAAATGATAAATTAATTTAAAGGGGATTATTGTTGCTTGATGCTTGATCAGTAGAATTTCCATTTGGAAATAGGATCGTTGGTTGTATGGATGTTTCTTCAATTTTTAAATTACCAACTATCAAAGTTTTTACCCATTTTATATTTTCGTTGTCAATACAGAGAGACCTGGGTCAGGTTTATTATCCGAAACCACTCCGTATAGGCATATGCATTGCGAATCAGATTATATCGAAGATAATAGAAGACGGAATAAAATGCAAGGGTTGTTTTGTTGATCTTAGGTAGAATATGCTTAAGATGGATTGATGGAATAGTGACTTCGGTTCGTCCAGTCCCAGGATAACTTGTATGGACGAATTTCTGACAGATATGCCTAACAGATCATCTACATTGATTTCTTCAAATGTATTTACGTTTGGTGGAAGAGAAATTTGTTTCTCTTTGATTTGCGCCCGGGATACTTTTGGGGCAATCAAACTAATGATTTGTTGGGCTTGACAATGAGGCATTCAAAGTAAATGATTGTTGTGGCATAAAAAAGGTAAGACGTAGCCTCAGGCTTTACAACCGGGAAGTGGTACAAAATTGGGTAGGTCGCATGGCTAAGTGGGTCGCTCCCATTAGGTTGCATTGTCACCTGATCCAGAGAAAATCCATTTTCTTCTTTATTCTATCACTGGCATGTGCTTTCGGCAACGGATGTTGATCCCAATCGTTGGTGATAATACATTCGGAACACTCAACCGAAGTGAGCGGTCGGTCATGTTTAGCCTGGGTCGCAAGATGTTCTTGTTGAACTGGGTATACTTCTCTCTAGAGTAAAACAGTCTGAAGGTGGTCCCATACCTTGCCATAGTTGGAATCCATTCAATAACAAGATCCTGCGGTTTTGATTGTTTACTATGTATATGGAGTGTGAGATGCAAGCATTCTACTAGATTGCCATTTATTTGATTTGGGCACTATTATAATGTAACAACCTGGAATTTCAAAACCAATTTTTTTTTTTTTATTTTAGCTATTTTAATGAATTTTGGATATTTAAAATGATTTATTTTAAATAATAACAGCTAAAAATTTATTTTAATCAAAGTTAGAATGAATAAATTTATTTTAATTATAAAACGAGCCTGAAATGGAGCGGTAGTTTGAAAATTCAATTTCTAATTTCAATTTAATATGTGGAATTCAAAATAAATCAGAATTGGACGAAACAAGAAATATTTGAATCTGTTTAATAATATCTTTCTAACGAATGTAAGAAACTGAGATTTTACTTTATAAATTGAAAGTTATGTTCAGTTTAAAATACAGAATAGTCGCTATGGAATTTATATATATTTTACATAATATATAGCCCTTAAAAATAGTCATTTTGCAAACGACCTCCATTTTCGATGAAACCACTTTTGTTGGATCCAAAATGTCAAATTATTGTTAGATTCCAATTTTCGTAATTTTTGGAATCAATATGTGAGCGTGGCAAAAGAAAATGTGTTTTGTCAATTTCAGTCAAATTGGATCGACCAGAAAATGGCCATTTTCCAAATGGTCTCCAAATTCTATGAAATTATTTTTGTTAGGACTGTATCATAAAAACATAGCTAGATTTATTTTTCTGGAATTTTTAGAGTTAGTACGTGGCGCCGGTAAATTAAAATGTGAGTTCAAATTCAATATATATTGACATATATTTTAATTTTGATAAAAACTAATCAAAATGATAGAATTGGCTTATGAAACATATTCCATTGTGTTTGGAATGGGGCTATTTGGCTAGGGGCGATAGTCATTGGGTTCGATTTAGAGTTCGAATAAGAAAACCTTAATTTTTCAAATTAAATAATATTAAAAATATATATATATATATATATATATATATATATATATAATTCCCTTGGCCCATCATAAAAACCCTAGCCCTCATAATATCAGCCGCCTCTGTTTTGAAAACCAACGATCCTCGTCGCTCAAACCTTCCCAACCAAAATTCTTTCAATCTGCGACGAATTAGCCTAGGGTTCTTCAGCAAAATTTGAAGAACTCTCCACCATCTTCAAATCTACAGTGGTGTGATGATCTCTCGTTCATCGTGGAGGGCGAATTTCTTGCCTAAACCCAGCTCGTTTGATCTCGAACTACACTATGTAGCGGGGGTCGATTTCGTCAGGACCGGCAGCGTTGGTGGAGGGTGAGTTGCTCGATAGCGTGGTGGGTTCGGATCATCGGTCTGGTGGAAGGATTGGGAGGCGTCGTTCAATTTTAGATCGAAGAAATGGTTTATGGTGGAATTGCGTTTTACAGAGAAAGGGGAAAAAGAGTAACGATTTTTTTAATAAACGTTATTAATTAGTTTAATTAATTAATTACATTAACTAAGTAATTATTGTTTAAAATTGTGTATCTTTTTCGTACTAGGTGTAAACTGAATGATTCAAATTGCGTTGGGATCGTGGGACCGAACACTACACAAGGAAACTAACAAGGACAAAAACGGAGTAGATTGGAATTTGAGGAAAATTCAAAACTCAAACAGTATAGAAATTCAGAAATAAATACTGATAGAGTGGAAACCAAATGTGAGAACTCCTTCTCACTCTAATAATTTTCCAGTTAAATATATACTAGGATGTAGAAGGTGCTTAGTAGCACCCGACACCTTTTATTGTACAAATCATGAAACACCCCACCTCCGTTAAGGTCACTCGCAAAGGGAATGCCTTAACTTCGGTGAAGCATTATAGGTAAAAGACACAGATAATTTACAAGACATATATATATATATAAGCAGCGGAAAAGAAACTAACTTTATTTCAAAGGTTGTTCATAACAAAACATTTTAGCAAACTGTTTCAAACCAACTTCCAAATCATTACATCATAATCTCTGTCTTGATTATTACATAAAGAAGCATAAAAAAATATAAATTTGCATAAATCCCCAAGTAGTAGTGTATCCAAAGCCATAGACGAAGGTAAGGGATTCCAAGCTATACATCACAGAGTCTTCAAGCTTGGAAAGATGAACGGTCCAAATTAAGATGAGCTATTCCCTCCCTGGCTACCTAAGGGGGGAACGGAAGAAAAGAGAGCGAAAGAAAATGGGCCAGACATAAGTCTGAGTGAGTCTAGTGATTTTTCAGTGTGAGAATAAGGAAAAGGATCATGATAGGAATAAATTGAAAATAGGACCATACCAGAATAACTAACTAACATAAACCAAGATAAGGAAGTTTAAACCGAATATACTATCGCACCCATTCTACTTCTCTGCACCTGTTTATATTTGTCCCAACTGGCACCCCATATACATGGTGAAATGATCCCTTTTTATCGATCGACTCCTACTCGCATACATTTGTCCCGTGTGTCATTCAACCCCCGCTTGATTGTAGATAACTGTGCTGGTCCTACCATGGGGTGTGTCTAATCCTATGGTGGCAACCCTACACGATTCAAGATGCACAGTGTATGACTACTGATGCCCAGTGCCTGCTTTTTCCACTCCGGAGTACGTGCACGCACGTACTCCGTCGGAACCTACACTGACGCACCACCCGCCATCGTTTTGACCACTTACAATTCAACCCAGTAATCGTGCCCCACCCTGCCTAGTTCAGGGTTCCATGATACATCTATGTGGGTTACTGCTGAAATTGGTCCCCGTTACTAGTGTTTTCTAGTCAACATGTTAAATTGGTTAAGTGTCTTAACCCCCACCCATTAGTTTAGATAACATGTTGAATTGGTTAAGTGTTTCCTTAATTGACTTAACCCTACCAATCTTGACTTAGCTTTATTAAAGCACCAACCACTCACATTAGACAGGTATTGTTGTGGTCACCGGATGTGCCGGTCGGTTCCGGGCAGTTTTACACCACAACTCAGTCTAACCTCGGGTCCTTTTTGGGCTCAATGCACTAACCACCCACATTAGACAGGTATTGTTGTGGTCACTGGATGTGCCGGTCGGTTCCAGGCAGTTTTACACCATAACTCAGTCTAACCTCGGGTTAGGCATATTCCTCTTTTCTAAATTTACATATTTATCCTTTTATGCTTATATGTAAATTTGTCAACAATTTATTGTCATGGCCCACTTTCTCTCTAAATCAAGTTCATAATTTTTAGGTATAAAAATTATACCATTTTCATGGCATTTATCATGATTGTGCCAAACATTCCAATTACATGTAATTTCAAGTTTTCCCCAACGTTACCCCCGTTGTACGTTTGCAAAATTACATAGGATGTTAGGCTTGGTATTTTAGCCTAACTTATAAAACAAAAAGGGGAAAAGAGGAACTTTGCAATATTCCAACATCGTACAAAAGTATGGATCTAACTACACATGTGTCACATGAATTTTGACATAAAACAATATACTTTTAATTATGAACTTGCAAATTAGATCTATGCAACATGAACCACAAGCATGTGAATTTACATAAAACTATACAAATTAAACTTGGCATGTAGTGGTGAACTTGCATAGGGGTTGAATCAAGTTAACATAGATCTAACATAAAAGCACACGGTTCTAACATATAAAGTTGTAGATTTAAACATATAAGGTCGTAGATCTAAACATGTATGCATAATGGATCTTAACAATTAGGCATAAACGACATGACTTAGCCTAAAACTTTTATGTATCACAATATCATCAAGGCCGTAGATCTAAACATGTATGCATAATGGATCTAAACAATTTGGCATAAACAACATGACTTAACATAAAACTTGTATGTATCATAATATCACCAACTTACATATGATAATTTCATTCCCAAATTCCTATACAACATCATAGGTTTATACACCAATTTCCACATAACATGATAGGTTCAATAGACCACAATAGTTCATAGGCATATATGATAGAATAGACATGAATCAGCATCACATACAACTTGATACAATTCTATTTTACAATTCATTACAAACCATGTCTTTGATTTATTCATATCTGAAAGATAACTACACTTACAACAAAAAAGGAATTCTTGAGTTCTTTGATCTGTATTCTGAAAATGAATTGCTCGCCTTTGATGTAGATCGTTGAATTCTCTTAGTTGAATTAGATTAGATTTGATTTGATTTTGTTGTAGCTTCTATATTGCCTTTGAGTAGAAAGAGATGACGTCTATTCTAGGTTCCCCATTGACGGCATGATGGCTTTAGGAATATTTTTGTGTGGCTTCGGGTTTACATTTAGGTTGCTTATATAGACGTTTGATTAATTTAGAGCTGTCAGATCAACCTAGAAGCAATCAAGACCATCCAGACAAGATAGAACAGCCAAATCAGCCTTAATGACTCAGCAGGGAGTCAGAACACATCAGTTTTCAGATATACCCTAGGGGGTAGGTTGACCCCCAGGTCGACCTGTATGGGGGGAGGTCGACCTCCTGGTCGACCTGGCCTTGGGCGGGAAGTTTCCCCCCAGCCCGCTTCTACTTCAGATTTTGAATTTCTGAACTATATTCTGAACTGTTTATTTAAATTCTTGAATCTTCTGAAGGTCATAACTCCTTCATACAGAATCCGATTTACGCAAACTCGGACTCTATCTCAAGCAGAATTCCGAGACGAACGTAATGGCGTAACCCGTTTCCCTTAATTCTTACATTTGAAATTAGTTATTCTTTAATTCGTAACTTTAATGTTTACCGAAAATACGGGGTGTTACATTCTCCCCTCCTTAAAGGATTTCGTCCCCGAAATCTTCAAGTCAAGAAGAACGTATATCCTACAATCCAATCATCCATCTACTCAACCATTAAACACAGGCGTCCATTGTCCTTAAAAGACTTCTAATGCTTCATGATCATATGCATAGTGTGTGTATATGTCCTTATCTAATGCAAAATCAGGCGGTATACTTATTCAGTTGACCTCCTTAATGCAATTCATGTCGGTATCATGCATCCATAATGTATGCAATATTCCCTAATCATACTTTCTACATGAGTGCACAATCATTCATACAAATGCAACATCCATATGATAACACATCAAGCTTCAATCATATACAACTAAATATATGCATATGCAATATGAAAGTGACTGAGCTGATCTAATACCTAATGTGTGTGTATATGCATCCACGAGCAACCACTAGCAATCACTTGCAACCACTTGCAACCATCAACCATAACATGTTTCAAATACATGTTTACATCCATTGGTTTCTACCTAAGGATCGAGAATATCACTGAGGAAAATAGTAAAAAGAAAGATACGAGCAGGAAGAAACTTAAGGAAAAAGAGATTAAAGAAGTACCCTCAAAAAGAAAAGGGTAGACTGCGCGTATTTTGGCCTCAGTCTCCCAAGTCGCATCTTCCTCAGCGTCACTCCATTGAACTTTTACAAGTTTTACTTCGCGGTTGCATAGCTTTTTGACTTCTGTACCCAAGATACGAATTGGAACTCTTCTCATAGTCGCTTCTTGTTCTACTTCTACGTCCTCTAATATGCTTGGTTCCACCACTTCCGCAGACTCATGTAGGCACTTTCGTAAGTGAGAAATGTGAAAGACATTATTAACTCCAGCCAATCTTTCGGGCAGCTCTACTCTGTATGCCATCTTCCCAACCCTTTCAATGATAGGAAACGACCCTACAAATCTTGGTGCCAACTTTCCTGTGGATCTGAAGCGAACAACGTTCCTCAAAGGAGATACTTTAAGGAAAACCCTATCCCCAACCTCAAACTCAAGGTCGGTCCTTCTCTTATCTACGTAGGACTTTTATCTATCTTGGGCAGTCTTCATTATTTTTCGTATCAAGTCCACTTTCTCTGAAGTTTCTCTAATCACATATGGTCCAAGTATGAGCTTATCTATAGACTCCCACCAACAAGTTGGTGATCGGCACGGTCTTCCATATAAAGCTTCGAAGGGTGCCATGCCTATGGTGGCTTGATATCTATTGTTGTAGGCAAACTCCACCAAAGGAAGATGATCCTCCCATGTTCCTCCAAAGTCAATAATGCATAATCTCAAGAGTTCTTCTAATACCCTGTTCACCCTTTCCGTCTGACCATCGATTTGGGGGTGATAGGTCGTGCTTAAGCATAGCTGTGTGCCTACAGCCTCTTGCAAGCTCTTCCAAAACTCGCTCATAAAGATAGGATCTCGGTCGCTAACAATGCTGAAGAGTATCCCATGGAGTTGAACTATCTCTTTAAGGTAAATGGATGCTAAAGATGAGGCAGTCCTCCTACTTTTAACGGGTATAAAGTGAGTGCTCTTTGTGAGCCTGTCCACTATTACCCAAATACTGGTATTGCCCCTTCTTGACCTATGCAGCCCATCAATAAAGTCCATTGAAATGCTATCCCATGTCCACTGTGGGACCTCTAGAGGATGAAGCAAACCACCAGGCTTCTTTTGCTCCGCCTTGACTTGCTGGCATACTAAGCACTTCGAGACGAATTCAGCTACATCCCTCTTCATGCCAACCCAAAAGAAAACCCTTTTTACGTATTTATACATCTTGTCTCCACCAGAGTGTATGGTCAACTTGCAATGGTGCGCCTCTTCGAGAACCTTCTTCACCAAATCCCTTGCTTGTGGGACACATAGTCTTCCATCCCGCCTCAACCATCCCTTATCATCGATGGAGTATCTATTGAGGTGACTAGAAGTCTCACCCCTAAATAGCTTGTCCATCACATCAACTAGCTGAGGGTCTTCACGTTGCGCGGTTCCTATTGAGTCCAAAAGAGTAGGCCGCACCTCTAGCGATGCTAACAACCCAGTCACATGATCGCTGGAGGGTCTAAAGTCAGAATTGGCTATGTACTCCAAGCTCTGCCTTTCAACAAAGAGAGGGCTTACAGTCAGCTTCTTTCTACTCAAGGCGTCTACTAATACATTGCCCTTGCCAAGGGTATAGGAAATCTCGAAATCGTAGGATGCCAAGAATTCCATCCACCTTTGTTAACTCAAGTTAAGATCTTTCTATAAGAAAAGGTACTTTAACGATTTATGGTCAGTATACAATTCAAATTTCTCACCTAGGAGATAATGGCGCCAAGACTTAAGCGCAAAGACAATGGTAGCCAACTCTAGATCGTGGGTTGGGTAGTTTTTCTCATGTACTTTCAACTGCCTGCCTCCATAAGCTACTACCTTCCCCTCTTGCATCAAGACAACACCTAGTCCCGTACCACATGAATCTGTGTATACGGTAAACATCTTGCTCCCATCCGGCAATGTCAGAACTGGGGCTGTTGTTAGAGCTCTCTTTAATCGTTGGAAGGCAATATCGCAATCCAAATCCCAATTGAAAGTTAGGTTCTTCTTCGTCAACTTTGTAAGCGGAGCTGAGATTTTTGCAAAGTCTTTTATGAACTTTCGGTAAAATCCCGCTTGCCCGAGGAAGATCCGGACCTCGGTCGCATTCCGTGGAACCTTCCAATCTTGCACTGCAACTACTTTTGCGGGGTCCACGGCTAACCCTTCCTTGGATACCACGTGTCCAAGAAATCTTACTTCCTCTCTCCAGAAGTGGCATTTAGAGAATTTGGTTTTCAACTGATGTGCTTGAAGAGTATCCATGACTTCTTTTAAATGCTGAGCATGCTCTTCCTCACACTTTGAGAAAAACAAAATGTCATCTACGAAGGCCACCACAAACTTATTGAGGAACTCCCTGAACACCCTGCTCATCAAATCAATGAAGTAAGCGGGTGCGTTTGTCAGGCCGAAAGGCATGACAAGCCACTCGAAGAAACCATTCGGAGTTATGAACAAGTGTAACACCCCACTCTCAACTGATGAAACCCGGTAGCTAAATCTAGTTGGGAGAAAACCGATGCACCTACAAGCTGATTGAACAAGTGTAACACCCCACTCCCGCTATGGTCACTCGCTAAGGGAATGCCATAACATCGGTGGAGTATTTTAAGTGAATATAGAACAGAAAAATTACAACAAGACAGATATAAGTAATACTTGAAAATTTTAAAACATCATTTCATTGCAGCGGAAAGTAAAACATGTTTGGTTACATCACAAAACCATAATAAGAGTCAAGTACAAAATATCCATCCTGATAAATAAAAGTACATAATCCCAATACATGAACTGATAGCCATAAAAGAAAGGGTAAGCTGAGCTCTACATCTATGGTCCAAGCTCCAAAAGAGAATAAAGCAGCCTGATCAAAGCCCACTCGTACTGGGCCCACTCTGATAACCTGAGGGTTGGGAAAAAAGATAAAAACAACGGGGTCAGACATAAGTCTGAGCGAGTCCTATAACTTTAACAATACAATCATTAAAGTAACCAGAGAAGACATAAGCTTGATATACGGTGTCGTCTGGGGATGAATGGCTACACTAAGCAGCTTGGTAGACTTAGGATAAACTAAGAAACATAAAGACGCATCTACCCTTCCAAAGGTAAATTACTAAACTGCACCACACCAGTCATTCCTAACTTAAAGGTTGATCCCACCCATGGACTTATAAAATTTACTTAATAGTTCTCGCGTACCCCTAGGTGACTGAGTAGACGCCACAGGGCCCTACAATCCACTAGGTGTACACACTACTCCCCATTCGATCGGCTCCCTAACGTAGATACCCGTGCTGGCCCCACCGTGGGGTGTACCATTCCCCAACGTGGCAACCTGATAAAACTAACGGTGCACGACTTATATCTACACGATGCAACAACGTCTTATTTACCAGCCCGGGTCCACACACGCATATGAAACCCGCTGGTCATGCGTTGCCACCGCTAACCCATTTTGGCCTCTTATAGTCAAGCCCAATATGCGTGTCCCGTCACTCGACTAGAGTCGAGCCCACTAAGATACGTTTGGGATATTGGTTGAAATGGGCCCCCACAAGCTACCACCTAAGCTTGTTATTTCTAGTGAATCCCGCTTAACCCTTTAACCATGTCCACTTACATGTTATAAATTCTGGTTAAGTCATTAATCATATTTTAATTGCCATTCAAGGCACCCACTAGATTTCCACATGCCACCCAAAGCACTTACTTAACCCTTTAACCATGTTTTAATTACATGTTCCACTTTGGTTAAGTATTCTAATCGTATTTTCTATTGCCACCCAAGGCCTCCACTTAACCCCTCATGTCCCTCTACATGCTAATATGGTTAAGTGTTTCTTAATTAATTAATTAAGATCATGACCTCATAAAGACCTCTCACATTAGACCGTCTTTTATGACTGCTGGATATGCCGGTTGGGTCCGGGCAGCCTTACGTCATAAAAAGGGTCTAACCTCGTGTCTTTACTTTAATCACGTATTTAATTTGTGCCTAAGACCTCTCACATTGGGCTAACATTTGTAGCAACTGGTTAAGCCGGTTGGGTCCGGGCAGTTTTACGCTACAACTGAGTCCAACCTTGTGTCTTAGTCGATTAATTACACCTAATTAATCACCCTCATAATTTATATTAATTATCCCTAATTAATTAATCATGTTTTCCAGAATATGGGTAGACCTAACTCAATAGGTAAATTCCCAACTCCGTAGTATGGGTAGACCTAACTCAATAGGTAAATTCCCAACTCCATAATATGGGTAGACCTAACTCAATAGGTAAATTCCCAATTATGTCCATTTAATTTATGTTACTCTTAAGCATACCCATTCCACATCATTTTATTAACATGCATATTAACCCCATCGTTCCCCACGTAATTCGTTCTCGTAACGTGACATAATAAAAGGGAAGATTCATCACAAATGTCATGGGTTTAACCAACATAGCTTATAACTTTATCATGGGTTCAAAAGGTGTCAACTTGCATATATGAGCATACATTAAACCCAACTAGCATTTAACCCAAACTTGCATTATGCATGTCATAAAAAGAGACAAACTTGCATATGAACTTGCACATAAACTTGCATATGAACTTGCACATAAACTTGCATATGAACTTGCACATAAACTTGCATGTGAACTTGCATAACATGTCATACATAGAGGCAAACTCGCATATGTTATGCATATCATAAAAAGAGACAAACTTGCATATGAACTTGCATCATAATAGGGTAAACATGCATATGTATGCATAGCATACAAAGGTGTCATCTTGCATATGTATGCATCTTATTTAGAAAAAGGGTAAACTTGCATGTCATAATGTATGCATAAAACCAAACACTTAGCATGCATAAAATCAAATACTTAGCATGCATAAAACCAAACACTTAGCATGCATAAAATCAAATACTTAGCATGCATAAAATCAAATACTTAGCATGCATAAAACCAAACACTTAGCATGCATAAAACCAAATACTTAGCATGCATAAAACCAAACACTTAGCATGCATAAAATCAAATACTTAGCATGCATAAAACCAAACACTTAGCATGCATAAAATCAAATACTTAGCATGCATAAAACCCAATGCTTAGCATGCATAAAACCCATCACTTAACTTGCATAAACCCACATACTTAACTTGCATAAACATAGGGTTAACATTAAACATAGATTAGCAAACTAACATCATATCATATGACTTAAAACCCACAAATCCGCATACAAAACCGCATGATCTCATCATATCTCATCTACTTAATTTAGCAATTGGTTATTAAAGTGATAGAAACTCACCAAAACCAAGATTAGCAAACTTATGTAGTAGAACTAGTTGCTATACAAGAAGAAGATGATGATTAGAGGTTGATTAGCTTGCAACTTTCTTCATAAACTAGTGGAGGCTCCTCCTAAGTTTGATTTTGGCGGCATGATGGCATCAATTCTATTTTTAGTATGGATTAGGCTTGCATTAGGGTGTATTTATAGGATTAGGGTGTAGTTTAGGCCCTTAGATTAACCCTAGAAGCCATCAGGTCCGTCCAGCACATCAAAAATCGTCACAAGCCACCAAAACACAGCCCAACAGCCAAAACAGTGCACCCAGGCCAAACTGGCTCGACATGGGCGCACTTCCCAAGTGCGCCAGTGTATTTTTGTGCTGGCGCACTTCACAGGTGCGCCAGTGCATTTCTGGCCTGTTTCCGGTTTTTCTGCCTAACTTCGTTCGTCCATATCTCCTTCATACGGACTCCGATTTTCGAAAACTCGGACTCTATTTCGCGTATTTTTCCGAGACGAACGCAATGGCGCAACCCGTTTCCCATAATTCAGATTTTAAAATTTAATTCTGCCTTGATTTATGTTATAACAAGTTATTCAAAATACGGGTTGTTACATTCTCCCCTCCTTAAAGGATTTCGTCCCCGAAATCTCTAAGTCAAGAAGAACGTATCCTACCAACCAAACAACCATCTACTAAACCACCAAACACTGGCATCCATTGTCCTTAAAGTTTCTAATGCTGTTATGAACATATGCAAAAAGTGTGTGTATATGTTCCCTGTCTAATGCAAAATCGGGCGGTCCACTAATTCAGTTGACCTCCTTAATGCAAACCATGATAGTGCCATGCATCCATTATGTATGCGAGAGAACCCTATCGACACATACAACATCTACATGAGTGCACAATCATTCACCAAAATGCATCATCCATATGATAACATAATCATTATACATCCATAAATATAGCTACCTACACACAATTATATGCAATATGCAATATGAAGTGACTGAGCCGATCTAGTGTCTAGAGTGTGTGTATATGCATCCACGAGCAACCACTAGCAAACACTTGCATCCACATGCATCCATCAACCATAACATGTCTCAAACACATGTTTCAACCATAGGTTTACCCTATCTAAAGGTCATAGGTACTAGCGAGAGGATATACTAAAGATAAGATAAGTACTAGACAAGCGATAAAGGAGAAGTTAAAAGACATACTCTCAAAAAGAAATGGGTACAAAGAACGCATCTTCGCTTCCGTCTCCCAAGTAGCATTGCTTTCGTCATCTCCCCATTGCACTTTAACTAGCTGAACTTCTCTGTTCCTCAACTTCCTAGTTTCTGACCCAAGGATGCGAGTAGGAGCTCGTCGAATCGTCGCATCACGCTCTACCTCTACATCTCTAAGCAAGCTCGGCTCTACGACCTCTGCGGTCTCATGTAAGCACTTCCTCAAATGTGATACATGGAATACATCATGAACACCACTAAGTCTGTCGGGCAACTCCACCCTATATGCCATCCGTCCAATCCTTTCCTTAATAGGAAATGGCCCAACATACCTCGGTGCTAACTTCCCAACGGACCCAAAGCGAACAACATTTCTCAACGGAGATACTTTGACAAAAGCCATGTCCCCAACCTCAAACTCAAGATCCGTCCTTCTCCGATTCGCATAAGATTTCTGTCTATCTTGCGCTGCCTTCATCCTTCTTCGAATCAAATCAATCTTCTCTGAAGTCTCTCTAACCATATCTGGCCCAAGCAAGATCTTATCCGTAGATTCCCACCAACATGTAGGAGATCGACAAGGCCTTCCATAAAGAGCTTCGAAAGGTGCCATGCCAATACTAGACTGAAAGCTGTTATTGTATGCGAACTCCACCAAAGGAAGATGTTCTTCCCATGTACCTCCAAAATCCAAGATACAAAGCCTCAAGAGATCTTCTAAGATACGGTTCACCCTCTCGGTCTGACCGTCCGTCTGAGGATGATATGCGATGCTCAAACACAACTGAGTCCCTACCGCCTCTTGCAAACTTCTCCAAAACTCACTAGTGAAGATTGGATCTCGATCACTCACAATGCTGGATGGTACGCCATGCAATCTAACAATCTCTCTAACATAGACTGAAGCAAGCCATGGAGCGGTCCTCTTACTCTTCACGGGTATAAAATGGGCACCCTTGGTAAGTCTGTCTACCACAACCCAAATTCCCATATTGCCCTTCCTCGATCTCGGTAACCCATCGATGAAATCCATCGAGACACTATCCCACTTCCATTGCGGAACTTTCAATGGGTATAGCAACCCACCGGGTTTCCTTTGCTCCGCTTTAACTTGTTGGCACACTAAGCATCTAGCCACATACTCGGCCACATCTTTCTTCATACCGGCCCAGAAAAAAACTCTCTTCATGTCTTGGTACATTTTGTCTCCACCGGGATGAATAGTCATTCTTGAACGATGTGCATCATCCAAAATAGCCTTCTTCAAACCCTCATCTTGCGGTACACAAAGTCTACCGTCTCTATGCAACCATCCCCTATCATCTATGGTGTATCTACCCAAATGGCTGGACGACTCCCCCCTTATAAGCTTCTCTACCAACTCAACCAACTGTGGGTCGTCTCGCTGAGCCTCGCCAATCCGTCCCAAAAGAGTAGGTCTAACCTCCAAGGATGCTAACAAACCGGGTACAAAGTCAACGGAAGGTCTAAAGTCAAACATAGAATTAAACTCCAAGCTTCGCCATTCCACGAACAATGGACTCAAAGACAGCCTTTTTCTGCTTAAGGCGTCTGCCACCACGTTACCCTTGCCAGGGGTATACGCTATCTCAAACTCATAGGATGCTAAGAATTCCATCCACCTTTGTTGTCTTAAGACAATGCGCTCAAAGAGTCTCCAACACTTCCCTAAGATGTAGGGCATGCTTTTCTCCACTTCTAGAGAAAATCAGGATATTCTCCCATGCAAAATTGTCACAACTATCCATCTCTCACGCAGACCACCCTAGTCGAACTCGACATCCCCCAAATGCAAGCCCCAAAGGCCTAAACCAATATCAGACAAACACCCAAGGGATACCTCCTTCGAATTCAGACGACCTACGTGAGATGATACTAGTAAAAACGGCTAAATAATTAAGCCCTTGTCCAACTCTGGATGTCCTTGCCAGTCTCGCTCCAAAACCACCGTTTATCCCATAACTGGCTTTGCTCAACCTATTGAGCACATACGAAAACTTATTTCGCTCCTAGAAAAGACCAAGATGTCATCCACCAAGATCATCACGAACTTATTTAGGTACTCCCTGAACACCCTTCTCATCAAATCAACAAAGTATGCGGAGGCGTTCGTCTAACCAAATGGCATCACCAGCCACTCATAAAACCATCCGGAGTCCTAAAGGCAATCTTCTCTATACTATCCTCATCCACTCTCAACTGACGAAACCCCGTGGCTGAGTCCAACTGCGAAAATACTGAGGCGCCAACCAACTGATCAAAGAGATCATCAATCCTCGGCAATGGGTGTCTATTCTTCTTTGTGAGTTTATTTAGTTCTCTTTAGCCTACACAAAGTCTGAGGGACCCACCCGCCTTCGTAGCAAAAACTACTGGAGCACCCCACTCCGATATACTTCGTCTTATGAACCCCTTCTCAAGCAACTCCCCTACTTGCTTATGGAGTTCCCTCCTCTCACGAGGAGCCATGTGGCGCACTGATAAAGATACATGTTTAGCATTGTCTACCAGATATATTCGGAAGTCAATCTCCCGCTCCGGAGGTAAGCCCTTCACCTCCTCAAACACATTCGAGTATTCCCGGACCACTCTAACAGATCGCAAACTCTCGACCGACGTGTCAAGCGATTCTAGATAACTTAGCATAACAGATTCCATGGGATTACAAGAGATCTCGAGAGTGTTACCCAAGCGGGTCACAAGCCTAACAACTCTCCCTTCAAAATCAAGAACGTCACCCCTACTGGATAACCAGTCCATGCCCAAAACTATCCCGTAGCCCGTGAAGCCCAAAAAACATCACATCTAAACTCAATGCTAAGAATAGAAACTTTCAAACCCAAACACATCATGGAGCCCCAATTGGGTTTGAAACAACTAAGGGATCATCTACCAAACTGGTGTCTAAGTGCAGTGACTCAACTAACAATGATGAGATAAACGAACTCGATGCGTCAGAATCAAATAAAGTTCGAACCGGATAATAAAGAAATCCAAATTCCAACCTAGACGGTCCTATCCCCATCTGGTACACTAGCCGCGAGGGAATACAACTACCCTCCAGGAGATTCCATACCTTGCCCATGCCCCTTTGGACAATCCTAATAAGGTGTCCCATTCCTCCAAAAGGATAACTACTCGCCTTCTTCTTCCCATTCTCCACTCGTAACCTCCCACCAATGAGGTTTCATCCTTCATTAACCAAACAACTATTTGAGCCTTCCTCCCATCGTCTATCCGATAGATACCTACCAGTCCTCCTCCTTCTTGAACCAACTTCTAATCCGACTAATGTCTAAGTCCCTTGAAGTGGTTTTCCATTCTTATCTATCTTAGAAAGGTCATCTATACGCGGAGGGGAAACTCAAAACGAGAGAGGAAGAGATTCAAAACGGAGAATTCGAAAGATATAGATATGGCTATTGGGGATTATGCTTTTCTTTCAAAAACTTTTCTCTTAAAAGACATGTTTTTGAAAATACTCCTTTCAAAAATATTCTTAGAAAATAGTTTTTCTAAAAATTTTATCTGTTCTGGTAACCTTAAGCTCTGATACCACGTGTAACACCCCACTCCCGCTATGGTCACTCGCTAAGGGAATGCCATAACATCGGTGGAGTATTTTAAGTGAATATAGAACAGAAAAATTACAACAAGACAGATATAAGTAATACTTGAAAATTTTAAAACATCATTTCATTGCAGCGGAAAGTAAAACATGTTTGGTTACATCACAAAACCATAATAAGAGTCAAGTACAAAATATCCATCCTGATAAATAAAAGTACATAATCCCAATACATGAACTGATAGCCATAAAAGAAAGGGTAAGCTGAGCTCTACATCTATGGTCCAAGCTCCAAAAGAGAATAAAGCAGCCTGATCAAAGCCCACTCGTACTGGGCCCACTCTGATAACCTGAGGGTTGGGAAAAAAGATAAAAACAACGGGGTCAGACATAAGTCTGAGCGAGTCCTATAACTTTAACAATACAATCATTAAAGTAACCAGAGAAGACATAAGCTTGATATACGGTGTCGTCTGGGGATGAATGGCTACACTAAGCAGCTTGGTAGACTTAGGATAAACTAAGAAACGTAAAGACGCATCTACCCTTCCAAAGGTAAATTACTAAACTGCACCACACCAGTCATTCCTAACTTAAAGGTTGATCCCACCCATGGACTTATAAAATTTACTTAATAGTTCTCGCGTACCCCTAGGTGACTGAGTAGACGCCACAGGGCCCTACAATCCACTAGGTGTACACACTACTCCCCATTCGATCGGCTCCCTAACGTAGATACCCGTGCTGGCCCCACCGTGGGGTGTACCATTCCCCAACGTGGCAACCTGATAAAACTAACGGTGCACGACTTATATCTACACGATGCAACAACGTCTTATTTACCAGCCCGGGTCCACACACGCATATGAAACCCGTTGGTCATGCGTTGCCACCGCTAACCCATTTTGGCCTCTTATAGTCAAGCCCAATATGCGTGTCCCGTCACTCGACTAGAGTCGAGCCCACTAAGATACGTTTGGGATATTGGTTGAAATGGGCCCCCACAAGCTACCACCTAAGCTTGTTATTTCTAGTGAATCCCGCTTAACCCTTTAACCATGTCCACTTACATGTTATAAATTCTGGTTAAGTCATTAATCATATTTTAATTGCCATTCAAGGCACCCACTAGATTTCCACATGCCACCCAAAGCACTTACTTAACCCTTTAACCATGTTTTAATTACATGTTCCACTTTGGTTAAGTATTCTAATCGTATTTTCTATTGCCACCCAAGGCCTCCACTTAACCCCTCATGTCCCTCTACATGCTAATATGGTTAAGTGTTTCTTAATTAATTAATTAAGATCATGACCTCATAAAGACCTCTCACATTAGACCGTCTTTTATGACTGCTGGATATGCCGGTTGGGTCCGGGCAGCCTTACGTCATAAAAAGGGTCTAACCTCGTGTCTTTACTTTAATCACGTATTTAATTTGTGCCTAAGACCTCTCACATTGGGCTAACATTTGTAGCAACTGGTTAAGCCGGTTGGGTCCGGGCAGTTTTACGCTACAACTGAGTCCAACCTCGTGTCTTAGTCGATTAATTACACCTAATTAATCACCCTCATAATTTATATTAATTATCCCTAATTAATTAATCATGTTTTCCAGAATATGGGTAGACCTAACTCAATAGGTAAATTCCCAACTCCGTAGTATGGGTAGACCTAACTCAATAGGTAAATTCCCAACTCCATAATATGGGTAGACCTAACTCAATAGGTAAATTCCCAATTATGTCCATTTAATTTATGTTACTCTTAAGCATACCCATTCCACATCATTTTATTAACATGCATATTAACCCCATTGTTCCCCACGTAATTCGTTCTCGTAATGTGACATAATAAAAGGGAAGATTCATCACAAATGTCATGGGTTTAACCAACATAGCTTATAACTTTATCATGGGTTCAAAAGGTGTCAACTTGTATACATGAGCATACATTAAACCCAACTAGCATTTAACCCAAACTTGCATTATGCATGTCATAAAAAGAGACAAACTTGCATATGAACTTGCACATAAACTTGCATATGAACTTGCACATAAACTTGCATATGAACTTGCACATAAACTTGCATGTGAACTTGCATAACATGTCATACATAGAGGCAAACTCGCATATGTTATGCATATCATAAAAAGAGACAAACTTGCATATGAACTTGCATCATAATAGGGTAAACATGCATATGTATGCATAGCATTCAAAGGTGTCATCTTGCATATGTATGCATCTTATTTAGAAAAAGGGTAAACTTGCATGTCATAATGTATGCATAAAACCAAACACTTAGCATGCATAAAATCAAATACTTAGCATGCATAAAACCAAACACTTAGCATGCATAAAATCAAATACTTAGCATGCATAGAATCAAATACTTAGCATGCATAAAATCAAATACTTAGCATGCATAAAACCAAACACTTAGCATGCATAAAATCAAATACTTAGCATGCATAAAACCAAACACTTAGCATGCATAAAATCAAATACTTAGCATGCATAAAACCAAACACTTAGCATGCATAAAATCAAATACTTAGCATGCATAAAACCCAATGCTTAGCATGCATAAAACCCATCACTTAACTTGCATAAACCCACATACTTAACTTGCATAAACATAGGGTTAACATTAAACATAGATTAGCAAACTAACATCATATCATATGACTTAAAACCCACAAATCCGCATACAAAACCGCATGATCTCATCATATCTCATCTACTTAATTTAGCAATTGGTTATTAAAGTGATAGAAACTCACCAAATCCAAGATTAGCAAACTTATGTAGTAGAACTAGTTGCTATACAAGAAGAAGATGATGATTAGAGGTTGATTAGCTTGCAACTTTCTTCATAAACTAGTGGAGGCTCCTCCTAAGTTTGATTTTGGCGGCATGATGGCATAAATTCTATTTTTAGTATGGATTAGGCTTGCATTAGGGTGTATTTATAGGATTAGGGTGTAGTTTAGGCCCTTAGATTAACCCTAGAAGCCATCAGGTCCGTCCAGCACATCAAAAATCGTCACAAGCCACCAAAACACAGCCCAACAGCCAAAACAGTGTACCCAGGCCAAACTGGCTTGACATGGGCGCAATTCCCAAGTGCGCCAGTGTATTTTTGTGCTGGCGCACTTCACAGGTGCGCCAGTGCATTTCTGGCCTGTTTCCGGTTTTTCTGCCTAACTTCGTTCGTCCATATCTCCTTCATACGGACTCCGATTTTCGAAAACTCGGACTCTATTTCCCGTATTTTTCCATGACGAACGCAATGGCGCAACCCGTTTCCCATAATTCAGATTTTAAAATTTAATTCTGCCTTGATTTATGTTATAACAAGTTATTCAAAATACGGGTTGTTACAACAAGTCATCTATTCTTGGAAGTGGGTGCCTATTCTTCTTGGTCAGCTTGTTTAGCTCCCTATAATCAACGCATAGGTGAAGCGAACCGCCCGCTTTAGTTACGAACACTACTGGAGCACCCCATTCAGAAATACTCCGCCTTATATACCCCTTCTCAAGCAACTCTTTAACTTGCTTGCTGAGTTCTTTCCTCTCCCTTGGTGCCATGTGTCTAACGGGTAAAGCAACGGGATTTGCATTATTCGCGAGGTATATACGAAAGTCTAACTCCTGCTTCGGAGGTAACCCTTTAACCTCTTCAAAGACATCCGAGTATTCACGGACTACTCTAACAGACTGCAAATCCTCAATAGACGCATCAAGAGATTCTAGATAGCTAAGCATAACAGAGTTCATGGGATTACAAGAAATTTCGAGAGTGTTACCGAGGTGAGTCATGAGTCTAACCACTCTCCTTTCACAATCGAGGATGGCACCATTACTGGATAGCCAATCCATGCCTAGAATCAACCCATAGCCCGTGAAGCCCAAAATATAGGCATTGCATCTAAACCCCACACTTAGTATAGAAATTTCCAAATCCAAACAAATCATTGAAAAATAAGTTGAGCCTCCAATTGGATTTGAAACAACCAAGGGATCCTCTACTAAACTAGTGTCTAGGTGCAGAGATGCAACTAATGCAGTAGATATAAATGAGTGCGATGCGCCAGAATCAAAGAGTGTACGAACAGGATGATCAAAAAGATAAACTAAACTCTCAACATAAACATTTCTACCTCGTTCTTGCGGAGGTGCCATGAGAGCGTGAACCTTCCCTCCAGTAGTAGATCCATCTCTCTGTCCTTGCCCTTGCTTTCTTGGGTAGTCCCTAGCCATGTGTCCTACCGCGCCGCAATGGAAATAGCCACCTATCTTCCTTTTCTTCTTCCTGCAGTCCTTAACCAGATGTCCGGGAATGCCACAAAAATTACACTTCCTCTTGTCACGGGTTTTGTTGTTCTTCCTGCCCTTCTTGGAATCTGTCTTCTTACTCTGTCATCCTTCCCCTTTCTTATCTTGAGATGCTTTCACCTTTGTCTCCTTCTTGCCAACCTTATCTTCTTCTTGTAACAGTGCCATGTCCACCAGTCTCTCATAAGTCGCACCCATAGGTATATGGGATATAGCTACACTGTGCAGTGGCTCATTCATTCCTTTAACAAAGCGGAGAGCCTTCTTATGTGGAGTGTTCACTAACTCCAATCCAAACCTAGCCAGCTGATTGAATTGGTTAACGTATTCCTTGATCGACATACTTCCCTGTTTGAGCGCTAAGAACTTCTCCATCTGTAGGCTTCGTTCAGCTTGTGAGAGGAATTTCATTTCAAATCTCATTCTAAAATCCATCCAAGTTTCAATTGGTCTTTCAGCGTTAGTGACTTCCTACCAATAGGAAGCTTCGTCTTTGAGCAACCATACCACCAACCGTATCTTCTGCCTATCATCCACTTCGAAGATATCGAACAAATCCTTAGTTTCTTTGAGCCAGTTTCTTGCTTCCACGAAGGATTCATTTCCATTGAAGTTCTTTCCACCCATGGCTCGAAAGTCCCTACATATTTTTGAGAAAGCATTTGCACGAGGAGGAGCAGGAGGAATCGCAACATCTGGGGAAGGAGGAACGTCTGCTGGGCCTACGGCATTGGCCCTAGCCTCTAGGTACCTTCTAAACCAGCCAGGTACCGGCACGCACTCTGGAAGGTTAAGATCCCCAGACATGCTGAAACGAAAAAGGAAAGATTCAAAACAAAGGATAAAAAGATAGTGCATATGGCTTTAGGGGATTATGCCTTTTTAAAATAAACACTTTTTTCTTGAAAATCACTTCTTTAAACTTCTTTTTGAAAAATAATTTTTTAAATTTTTTATCGGATATGGTAAACCTTTGCTCTGATACCAAGGAAACACCCCACCTCCGTTAAGGTCACTTGCAAAGGGAATGCCTCAACTTCGTTGGAGCGTTATAGGTAAAAGACACAGATAATTTACAAGATATATATATATAAGCAGCGGAAAAGAAACTAACTTTATTTCAAAGTTTATTCATAACAAAACATTTTAGCAAACTGTTTCAAACCAACTTCCAAATCATTACATCATAATCTCTGTCTTGATTATTACATAAAAAAGCATAAAACAAAATAAAACTGCATAAATCCCCAAATAGTAGTGTATCCAAAGGCATAGCCAAAGGTAAGAGATTCCAAGCTATACTTCACAAAGTCTTCAAGCTTGGAAAGATGAACGGTCCAAATTAAGCTAAGCTATTCCCTCCCTGGCTACCTGAGGGGGGGGGGGAACGGAAGAAAAGAGAGCGAAAGAAAATGGGTCAGACATAAGTCAGAGTAAGTCTAGTGATTTTTCAGTGTGTGAATAAGGAAAAGGATCATGATAGGAATAAACTGAAAATAGGACCATACCAGAATAACTAACTTACATAAACCAAGATAAGGAAGTTTAAACTGAATATACTATCGCACCCATTCTACTTCTCTGCATCTATTTATACTTGTCCCAACTGGCACCCCATATACATGGTGAAATGATCCCTTTTTATCGATCGACTCCTACTCGCATACATTTGTCCCCCGCTTGATTGTAGATACCTGTGATGGTCCCACCATGGCGTGTATCAAATCCTATGGTGGCAACCTGACACGATACAAGATGCATAGTGTATGACTACTAATGCCCAGTGCCTACTTTTTCCACTCCGAAGTACGTGCATGCCCGTACTCTGTCGGAACCTGCACTGACGCACCACCCATCGTCGTTTTGACCGCTTACAATTCATCCCAGTAATGGTGCCCCACCCTGCCTAGTTCAGGGTTCAATGATACATCTATGTTGGTTACTGCTGAAATGGGTCCCCATTACTAGGGTTTTCTAGCCAACATGTTAAATTGGTTAAGTGTCCTAACCCCCACCCATCAGTTTAGTTAACATGTTGAATTGGTTAAGTGTCTCCTTAATTGACTTAACCATAACAATCTTGACTTAGCTTTATGAAAGCACCAACCACTCACATTAGAAAGGTATTGTTGTCGTCACTGGATGTGCCGGTCGGTTCCGGGCAGTTTTACACCATAACCCAGTCTAACCTCGGGTCCTTTTTGGGATCAATGCACTAACCGGCCACATTAGACAGGTATTGTTGTGGTCACTGGATGTGCCGGTCGGTTCCGGACAGTTTTACACCACAGCTCAGTCTAACCTCGGGTTAGGCATATTCGTCTTTTCTAAATTTACATATTTATCCTTTTATGCTTATATGTAAATTTTCAACAATTTATTGTCATTGCCCACTTTCCCTCTAAATCAAGTTCATAATTTTTAGGTCTAAAAATTATACCATTTTCATGCCATTTATCATGATTATGCCAAACATGCCAATTTCATGTAATTTCAAGTTTTCCCCAATGTTACCCCCCGTTGTACGTTCGCAAAATTACATAGGGTGTTAGGCTCGGTATTTTAGCCTAACTTATAAAACGAAAAGGGGAAAGAGGAACTTTGCAATATTCCAACATCATACAAGAGTATGGATCTAACTACACATGTGTCACATGAATTTTGACATAGAACAATATACTTTTAATTATGAAATTGCAAATTAGATCTATGCAACATGAACCACAAGCATGTGAATTTACATAAAACTATACAAATTAAACTTGGCATGTAGTGGTGAACTTGCATAAAGGTTGAATCAAGTCAACATAGATCTAACATAAAGGCATACAGATCTAACATATAAAGTTGTAGATCTAAAACTATAAGGTCGTAAATCTAAACATGTATGCATAATGGATCTAAACAATTAGGCATAAACGACATGACTTAGCCTAAAAATTGTATGTATCATAACATCATCAAGGCCGTAGATCTAAACATGTATGCATAATGGATCTAAACAATTTGGCATAAATGACATGACTTAACCTAAAACTTGTATGTATCATAATATCACCAACTTACATATGATAATTTCATTCCCAAATTCCTATACAACATCATAGGTTTATACACCAATTTCCACATAATATGATAGGTTCAATAGACCACAATAGTTCATAGGCATATATGATAGAATAGACATGAATAGACATGAATCAGCATCACATACAACTTGATACAATTCTATTTTACAATTCATTACAAACCATGTCTTTGATTTATTCACATCTGAAAGATAACTACACTTACAACAAAAAAGGAATTCTTGAGTTCTGGGATCTGTATTCTGAAACTGAATTGCTCGCCTTTTATGTAGATCGATGAATTCTCTTAGTTGAATTAGATTTGATTTGATTTTGATGTAGCTTCTATCTTGCCTTTGAGTTGAAAGAGATGACAGCTATTCTAGGTTCACCATTGACGGCATGACGGCTCTAGGAATATTTTTATGTGGCTTAGGGTTTAGATTTAGGTTGCTTATATATAAGTTTGATTAATTTAGAGCCGTCAGATCAACCTAGAAGCGATCAAGACCATCCAGACAAGATAGAACAACCAAATCAGCCCTAATGACTCAGTAGGGAGTCAGAACACATCAGTTTTCAGATCTACCCGAGGGGGTAAGTCGACCCCCAGGTCTACCCCTAGGTCGACCTGTATGGGGGGAGGTCGACCCCCTGGTTGACCTCCTAGTCGACCTGGCCTTGGGCGGGAAGTTTCCCGCCTAGCCCGCTTCTACTTCAGATTTTTAAATTCTGAACTATATTCTGAACTGTTTATTTAAATTCTTGAATCTTCTGAAGGTCATAACTCTTTCATACGGAATCCGATTTACACAAACTCGGACTCTATTTCAAGCAGAATTTCGAGATGAATGCAATGGCGTAACCCGTTTCCCTTAGTTCTTACATTTGAAATTAATTTTTCTTTAATTCATAACTTTAATGTTTACTGAATATACGGGGTGTTACAAACCATGATTGTTTGTTTGGATTGAATGAACTGTATTGTGATTGTTGATCGTATTGTGTTGAATAAAATGTTTGAACAATAAAAATATCACTTTTATTGTATAAATGAACTGAATAAAATATTTAGGTGTTGAATAAAATGTTAGAACACCAAAAATATCACTTTTATTGAATGAATGAACTATATAAAATATTCATGTGTTGGAATAAATAATTTATCGTTAAAAATATAATTTTTAATGTATATATGAACTGTACAAAATTCTTTTGAAATGAAAACGAATATTCATTTACAAATCAGACTATTTGTTTATGTACACCCATTTTACTAACATCGATTGGGACGATAAATTTTACACTTTGCCCAACTGCACAAATAATAATCGGTATTTGTTGTTTGAAAACCCCATACGGGTATTGGGATGATATTGGACATACACTAGCCCCAATATTTAGTTGTATGTCAATTGATTGGTTGACAGGCTGTGATAAGCGTTAATTATTTATTTTTAACGCTTATACAGTTGTAAATTGCACTCTGGATGATGGTTGATTGTATATCATTATTGTTATGTACATGTGTTCCATGAAATCCATATAAATAACATTATATGGTAATTGGTTGTGTCTGATTCCAATTCAGGATTAAAGAATATTTTAAAATAACTAATATTTTAAAATAACGAATATTTTAAAATAATATTCAGTAAAGGATTAAGAATGTGAATTTGACGTCCGATTTTGGATGGATACAAAATTATTAAAATATGTGAAGCCGTATTGATTAGACATGCGCCATTTTAACGCAAACGATTTTTATATCAATTTTATTCATTTTTATAAATAATATCGAAGAGAATTGATTTCAAAATCTGATATTTTGAAAATATTATCATTTATATCTTATAATGACATGGAATATACAAATTTGATTTAAATTTGAAAATGAAGTTGAAATCGTTTTAAAACGAATTTATAAATGATTTATAAAATATGTTTTAAATGGAAATCGATGAAATATACATAATATATATTATATATATTTAATGGTTTGAATAGAACGCACCATGCAACGACTATTCGCGAATTTCGACCATTGGCTTCAAATGGACGTAACGGGAGATCCGACCATCGGATTCTCCTAAAATCAGAACCATTGGGTTCGTATCGAAAATACTTTCCAATGAATATAAGAGATTTCAAATTTAACCATTGGACTGGAATTATGTCCAAATCAAATTTGGAAATGGTCGCTATGGATGAAATTCGGTGGCCGTTATTGGAAACCGACTGTACGGGCCTTGATAAAATTATTAAAAATATGAATAATTCGTGTAAAATCATAATAAATGATTTGGAAATAATTAGGATGAAAAATTCCACGTTTGTAAAGATAAAAATATATTTTTATCCAAATGAACTAGTTATTAACTAGATTTGAAATCAAATAATTTTTAAATAAATAAATTGGATTTGAAAAAGGGTTTTAATATAACCAGAAATTTCCAATCTATGATTGGAATGGAAATAATGTTCATAATATTTTGATATTGGATTCCGTGGTTATATGGATATTGGTATGGTAATTTGAAAGATACAGATGTCGTTATTCCCAATACGATATCCATTAGTTTCAGAATTTGATATTGAATATAAGTTGATATAATTTCTATTCAGAGTCTTGTATTTAATATTAAATTGGATTTTGGGTTTGTCGTGAATGGTGTCTTCATTAACACTGTTCTTAAACCCAGTTGAGAAAAGAATAAATCTTTTAATTAAGATTTAATGAAGTTTTCCAATTAATTAATATTTGATTGGAATTGAATAAAAGAATTGGATTTTGGGTTTGTCGTGAATGGTGTCTTAAATAACACTGTTCTTAAACCCCGTGTGAAAAGAATAAATCTTTTAATTACGATTATTAGAGTTTCCAGTTAATTAATAT
This sequence comes from Allium sativum, assembly GCA_030737875.1. Lineage (NCBI taxonomy): Eukaryota > Viridiplantae > Streptophyta > Magnoliopsida > Asparagales > Amaryllidaceae > Allium > Allium sativum. The sequence continues at coordinate 219,114,967 of CM060925.1, forward strand.
TTTATTGGAATTAAAATGGAATGTGAATTGGGTTTATTGTGAACTGTGTTTTAATGACATTCGTTCTTTAACTCGATTTAAAGTGAAATATGATTTGGAATATATAATTTTTTTATTAAGATTTAATGCGATTTTCCAAAGTAAAGTTTTCCAATTTAATATATTAAATTGGAATTGAATGGAATTCGATTTGATAAAAATCGAAGTGAGCTTCTGTGGAGGAAGACTGTTACTATATATGCAATTTAAAAGGCTTTGCCGTTATTCCATTTATATTATTGGTTAGATACAGAAATTTATATCAATTATATATATTGATCTGTTTTCCGTGAAGATTTCACAATTAATGGAATGTGATTTTGGGTTTATCGTGAATTGTGTTTTAAATGACAGTAGTTCTTTAACCCAGTTAAAGATAGGATTGCATGTCTGACATTAATTCCTTTATACCGTATTCGTTGATCTCTGCTAAATATGTATCTGTTTAGTGGCGAAGAATTAATTCTCTTACTTAACACCCTTCTCTATGATGTATGAGCTTAGAGGTTATATATAGGCAGAAATCAATGGTACAGTGTAGATTGTTAATGCAGAATGTTTGCCTTCCCAAAGTTAAATAATCATTAATATTGATTTTTGGGAAGATTAAAACTAAGTGAAGTTTTAATGAATCTTTAATTAGATTGAAATGAGAATGCGATAATTTAAATTATCAAATTCTGGAAATGATCAAGAATGGAATATCTTCAGTTTTGCTCCAAGATATAGTTAAATCTTTAATTAGATTTGAATGTAAAATGGTTATTAAATTTACCAATAACACTGTGGTGTTAGATATGGAGTATTACCATTTTTGCTCCATGGGATAAATAGGTTGGGATTGGGAAATAAAAAAAATGATTACTTCGATAAGGTGCACTAATCCCGACTAGTTTGGATAAACCTTAATTTGAATTGAATGGACATCCGAAGGAAGATTAAAGAATAAATTTAAAGAACTTATCTTTGATAAAATTAATGGGAACCTGTCCCTAAAGATGTGAATATTTGAATAAAAGAATATTCTGAATTGGAATGAGGCGTATGTTGTGTTTGTGTAGAACTTATTTATAATATACGCAAGTTATTCGAAAAGGCCGGGTTTCTACCCATTCTGAATAACTGATTCGACGATAAGTCGACGATGAAAATGGTGGTTGAAAACCGGAGGTCTTCACATTGTTTGGATGATTACTGATGTCTTGATAGGGATGTACACCCAAGACAAGGTAATAAGTGGTGATCGTTCAGACGTACTTGGATATCGACTGGATATGCGAGGACCTCTCTCCTGTATTGGACATATAGGATGAGGAATAAGGTGCCTCCAGTTTCGTTCAGACCCATAACGAACTTGTAAATGGAAGTGTGTCTGACATTGGATTTTATTCTGTTTTGATTGATTTCTATTAAATATATATCTGTTTGGCGGTGGAGAATTTATTCTCTTGCTTAACGCCCTTCTCTGAGACGTACGAGCTCAGAGGTTATATATTGATAGACATCAGTCGTATGGAGTGAATTTCCTGTGTGGCATGCTGAGATGCTAATGATCAAGGCTTTTGTTGAAAAGCATGGACTTGTGGTTGATGATCACAGCACGACCTCAAATGACATAGCTTAGTGTATAGCGTTAATTCGCGAGCCTTGCACCTCGGTATGAACCAGAAACGGGAGAGGATCCAGGGAGGACATGCGTTTCTTTCTAGCTAGGAGTGGTGTCACGGTATAGAGCCCAGACATTTTACTCATGTGGATGTTTCTTATTATTTGATGGACAACGAGGTACAATAGATATATCGGTCACTACGGGGCCGATGGATATGATGGTCGATATACTGACCAGGTTTACGCCCCATAGGGCGGGGAAACGCATTGTTCAGGTATTAGTAATCATCGACGAGTGACCGGCCCTGTGGCTCCTAGGTGCAATTGCGACTATAGCCTGAGACATGGTAGGCTAGATTGTCTCGAATTCGGTAAGGACGATCCCTTGCCTTGGTTCATGATGGAAATCCAATTTCCAATACGACATCGTGTAGTTTTAATTGTATAACTAGTATGGCGACATGATATATGGTACCCATGCCATCTATGATTGATACATTTATATTTGAAGTTGATTTTTTCACTTATAGCAATAATAAAAAGTTTTGTTTTAAACGTACCAAGCATATTTGGCTATTATAAGGGAAAAATCTATCCTCCAGCTTGCGTTGCATTGTGTGATAGGACCTGAGTCTTATAATAGCTTCATTTTTCCAAAAAGCATTGCGCTGTTTGTTTTATGCACTAGTATTCTTGGGAGGAAACCTGTTCCGTGTTATACGGCGTGGTCCCTTGATTTACTCTACTTTAAAGTAAAGTTTTAAATAACTGCTTTGAGTTCTCACACCAGTCACATGACTGACCAGGAGTTTATTGTTTTAACCTAAAGTCTGGGTGCCCCTATTTTCCACACGGGTATCTAGTAGTTTTGGTTTTGCAGATTTATTTTCACAGGATCTGGATTTACAGCTGGGGATATATTCGGAAAGCTCTATATCTGAATATTTCTTATAGTTGTGTTACGCGTTATTTTTCCACTGCTTTGTAATTTAATCTCTGATATTTTTCTGTTGTATATATTTATTCATACTCTGTTATATTCTTGTACTCTGATGAGATTGTTGTAATAAGCAATGAAATGTTCTTCTGTTTGTGTTCTGATGAGTGTTATTCTCAAAGTAGCCCGCCTTCTTGTTCGGTTTAGGCCGACTGGGAAATTCGGGTCGCCATAGTTGGTATCAGAGCTTTGGTTTACAGAGCTCGAGAACAAGGCACATTAGAACCAAACAAAAGAATTCATCAGAGATTGGATTGGTAATATCCCGTAGGAATGACTCGTTAGAGATAAGATCAGTAGTATCCTAGAATGAGTGTGAAGAGTATTATTTATTATAAATAAATAGGAAAACAAATTTTATTTTGAAAATTTATATTATATTATACTTATTTGAATGTTTATTTTAGATTGATTTTGTACAATTGAGTATATGAAGATTTTACATATACGTCTTACAAACGTGTATACAAAGCCTCGAATATACTGGATAGATATCGAATCACACTCTAGTTGCCCGGAGATGATTCTGACGATTGTCGCGTCATCATCAGCATTTGTGCTCGAGTTTCGAGAGTGGGATATCTATATATTTCCAATTGATTGGTGTGAGAACCAAAACTTAGATAGGGTTTATTGTTGTGATTTGACACACAAAATACGATTTTTGAGTATATTGAAAGATATATATTTGAAACGTTAATCAACTAATTGATTGCTGATTGCTGATTGTGTTGTGTGATTATTCATAAAACCAATAAGAGAATGAAAGGTAAATTAAGCCAAATCAAATATTGAACTGAATTGAAAATTAATTGAAATTGCATACATGTATATGTGTGAACAGGTCATAGCAAGGAAGCTAAGAAGAGGAATAAATTGTATGCTCGACAAATAGGTACATGTTTGCTAATTTATTGGGTTTGGATGATTTTATGAGCCGATTGGCTAGCCACTTGGCCTCTCCTTTTTCTTTTGGATTGATGAGGGCCCTGTAAGGCTAGTTGCGGTTTTAAAGGTCTCCCCGCACAAAGGAGTGTTGGATCTAGATTAACCCTAGAGGGGGGGGGGGGGTGAATAGGGTTTATCACAATTTTTACTGAATTAAAAATCTAATGGGATATATAATAATAAACAGATCACAGAATATAGTAGAAACAGAAATGCAGAAAATAAATCACACACAGATATACCCATCTTTGGAAAAACCCTTCCTACTGCTGCATTCCTAAGGTTTCTAGTAGGTGATAGAACAGATCCCGCATACAAGACCATGTACACTCGCAAACCCTGCTCCTATTCTAACCCTATGCTCAAAACCCTAGACTAACCGATATCCCCTAGGTCATATTTCCCCTGATTATACCCCCGTAACCAGTAACCTAGATTTTACATACTCTAGCAACTGTCAGTCAACACCCTGATTGATTCTCCTAGATTTAACAGAATTCTAGAAACTATTTGAGATGGTTTTAAAAACAAAATTAAAAAAAAAATGAAGCGAAATAGAAAAGAAAAAAACCCTAGGAGTTAAATAACAATGAAACAAAATTAACAAGGGTTATCCTCTTTTCAATTTAAAAGAAATGGCCGGCCTCTTTTGAAATGTGTTGCCATCTTTTTATTTGAACCGTTCACTTTGTCTCTAGAAATAACAATGGCGGCGACTATAGGGTTTCTTCTTTGAATCCCAAATCGAAGTCGTTGCTTGATGAATTTGCTAATCTCTGAAGCTGAAGTGTTCTTCTTCGTCTCCGATTAAGAATTCTCTGGCGATTGAAAACATGTGAGTAAATTTGGATATCCGATTTTGCTCTTTAATTTTTGTTGTGTGTTTTTCGATCTACTATGCTAGTGATGATATAGTGTATAATATAAGATTATAGAATCCTTAAAGTGTTCTCTGATTTCGCCAAAAATGATTTGGTTTGATTTGTTCCTAATTTGCGTTTTCCTCTTTTGAATTCTCGGCTGAAATTGATTCTTGAATTTGAAATCTTGGCATTGAAAAGCTTGCGTGATTTCTGGAAATTGATTACTTGCCAAAAACTGATTTTCTAATTTCTGTAAAAACATTTAGTAACTTGTCGAAAGTGTTGCCTTGATAAAACCATGAATTAGTTTGAATTTCATGCGTGTATTTGGACGTGAATGAGCATGCTTGTGGTCCTTTGAATTCAATTAAATAATTCCTGGAAGTAGCGTTGTCCCTTGAGCGAAAATTGATTTGTCGTCTTGATTTAAAAAATTGCCGAGAAAACATTGTCTGAAACAGGAAACAAATGATACTGTGATTTTGTGGAGATGCACCTAAAGTCTGGGAATATTCGAATATGATTTCCTGCCAAGTTTGTGCTTCACTCGAATTTATTTTCTTGAAAGATATATTGCCCAAAAAAATTTCTTGCTATCTCTAATTATATGTTTGTTCATTTCTGGAACAATTAAAACCTGCCAAAAAATGTAGTTTGATTGAAACTCATGCTGAATTCTTGAAATACCTTTCTCGTATTGACATTGGTTTCCCCCTTTAAAAACAAACTGGCATAACGGGAAACTTTCTGAAATGATTTTAAAAACCAATCTGCAAATTTATATTTTGCATTTGTCAAAACCATGTAATTGTGCATATCCATTTATGCTGAATGAACTTGTACACTATACACCATCATGATTGTCCATGTCTTGTGCCATCCACTTATGTTCATGCTGTGTTGATCATATTGTTTCACATGTGTACATTTGTGCCATTTCATGCATGCAGTGCTCACTACTTGTCCATACTGCTTTGAACCTGCCTCGACCATGTATACCTGTCTTTGTACATACTGTGTTGACTTGCATTTACACCTGATTTGTGTTGTTGATGCATGTCATACTGGAACTTGAAACTGAATCTATTCATGTGCATGCTTGGCACTTGCATTTGCTCCACTCTGATTTGTTTGATATGTGTTGAGCTGCCATGACACTACTGACCATACTTGTGCTGTGTGTACTCCTGTTCACTTGCTATGCTGATATATGCATTGATCTGACCGTACATGCTTGCTGAAATAATTTACTGATTGGCATCTTTGTTGAGCTGTTTGAACATGTATGCTGGAACTCGAGAATGATCACCATGTTGCACCATTATTTGTTTGTACACCCCTGATCAGTGCATGTGTTCATTTGAGTTTACATTTCTGCGCACCATATTTACTTCCCAATACATATGTGTGCACCACTGTGTTGTGATCTTGAGGTTGTGGAAACTTTGTTGCTCGACCCTTGAATATTCTGTTGACTTTACATTGAGTTATTTTCATGTGTGCACTGAGTCAAGACGGTCCATGTGGCTACTCCTCAGTTGCTCGCTACTACAAACTGATTGGCGAGGTAGTGCACACGTGTATAAATATACACGTGTGTATATGCAGCCATCAGACAAGATTTCCTGTCCCTATACTATATACAAACTGACTAGACACAGATGAATCAGATCAAGTCATGAAAAACGATGAGAAACACACCAGAAAACTGAGGCAAATAGAATTTAAAAAATAAAGTTATATTTGCGTGTGTTTAGTTTTTATTTCTATTGCAGTGTACTGTGTGTGTTTCTGTTTGTGACAGGTAAGCATGAAGATGGCTGGACTGACAGAAAAATGCTGTGAAGACAAAAGATGAAAGACAGAAGACAATGAAAATGCCTGTATCTGAGTCTCTGAATGTATAAATGAAAATCTATGTAAACTGACTGACCGAGTGTGAAGAATTGAATATGAAAATTGTATTTGATATGTAATACAGAGATGTACAAATAGTGGAGTTATAAAAATTTGTACTGTTTGAATATTGAAATAAAATATTTATATTTAAATAAAATACTGTGTTAATATTTGAATTTCGATACAGTAGTATTTCACTTAAATATAAATATTATATTCCTGTCTGATGTGAATATGAAACAGTACAGTACAATAACAAACACATTTAAATAGTATATACTTGTTTGTTATCATCAACCAAAAATCATATAATATATTGTTATATACAACTATGTTGTATACAACAAGGAGGTTATGGCGAAATTTTTTAAAAATTTAGGGTGTTAGCCACTTTTTTGAAAAATTAGAAAATTCTTAGAAACTGAAAAGTTGAAGAATGAATGCCAGAATGAAAGTTTTGTTGAACAGTTAAACAACTTTCAGCTCCGTTCCTTTTCGAGGACGAAAAGATTTTAAGTGGGGGAGATTGTAACAACCTGGAATTTCAGAACTAATTTAAAATTTTTATTTTAGCTATTTTAATGAATTTTGGATATTTAAAATGATTCATTTTAAATGATAACGACTAAAAATTATTTTAATCGAAGTTAGAACGAATAAATTTATTTTAATTATAAAACGAACCTGAAATGGAGCGATAGTTTGAAAATTCGATTTCTAATTTTAATTTAATATATAGAATTCAAAATAAATCAGAATTGGACGAAACAAGAAATATTTGAATATGTTTAATAATATCTTTCTAGCGAATGTAAGAAACTGAGATTTTACTTTATAAATTGAAAGTTATGTCCAGTTTAAAATTCAGAATTGTAATGTCCCGTATTTTTACGGTATAATAATTAATTTAATTATTTAAATAGTAATTTAGAGATTTAAAATGGTTTAATTAAATTATATTGAATATTTAATTAATATTTGTAATATAAAGTATATTATAATTCCTAGTTAGTCGAAAATAACTGAATTCACAATATTGTGTGAATTGGATCATTTATGATATTTAATTTAGTTTAGAATTTGATTAGAATAACGAATATATTATTTGAACGACAGTTGAACGTATAATTATAATCGAGCTCAAAAAGGCGTTGCAGTTCGTAATTTGGTGATTCGAACTTTAAACGAATATACAGAATCCGTTTTAAGTCGGATTTCTGTGAAACAAGAAACATTCAGAGCTGGTGAAGTATGTTTTTCTATTGGAAGAGAAAATTCAGGATTTCGTCGTGTAGATTTTGATTTATGTCCAAATCAAATTTTTGAAAAGTTGCTACGGAATTCCTTTATAATTTATAACGATTTATTTATATTATAAATGGATTTTTCAATATAAATTGAATATCGATTCAGCCAGGATTTGAATATCGAGTTATAAATCCAAATGGGAGCTGTATGATATTCTATTATGAATATATACGATAATATAAATTTATTTATATTTAGTTTAATTGTTTTTAAATATATTAATATTTACACGGATTTATTTAGAGCATTAAAAATAGCCATTTTTGCAAATGACTTTCGTTTTCGACGAAACTAATTTTGTTGGATCCACAATATTAAATTATTTCTAGATTTCAATTTTTGTCATTTTTGCAGTTAGTATGTGGCCGTACGGAAATTTAATGTGAAATATAGTCAATAATTTGACTTTAAAAATACACTGTGTGAGCAAACGGATTCGGAATTCGATGAAACCAGTTTCGTCGGGTTCGTAACGTCAAACTATAGTTGTGTGTCCATTTTCATTGGAATTGGACATCGTGTGTGATCACATGAATTTTTAAACAACAAATACATATAATAGTTGAATAAAATTAAATATATTAATCAATAAAAAATATATTTAAACTGTTCTATAAATACCATCACTTACCCTAAACCTAATTTCATTTCTTCCTCTCGTCAAATACATGCGCCTCCATCGGTTCTTGCTAAAACGTGAAAACTTCATTGATTAGAAAATCATAATAATCCACCTAAAAATCATAAAATCCTCAAACTTATATATTCAAGATCCTGGAGCGATTCTTTACCTACTGATGTGCACTTCTATTGGTTCGAACGTATTTCTCTTCGCTGGGAATTTATATGCGAAAGCTAGGGTTGCCAATTTCCTTCCAGCTGTTGAGCTTGGGGTGAATTCCAGTAGGTGCTCGGATTAAGGTGTTAAAGTGGGGAATGTTGGAAAATTTTTGAGGTATATGGTGATAAGTTAGTTCGCACTTATTTGAGAGCATCGCCGACTGTATTTGAGTATGGCCGGAGATTGGCGTTGATCGAGGTGGAGCAGAGGGTGGCGCGAGGTTTACAATAGTGGAGCGATTCGATTTGCAAACTTTGGCAGGATTTGGTGAAGTTTGATGACGCCCTTGTACGGGTACTGTACACGAGAGTGGAGAGTCGCGATTCATGGAAGGAGGTTGAGATTGATGAAAATGGTATAGACGTGTAGAGAAATGGACGAGAAGAAGTGCGGTGAAATTGGTTTTAAGTTTAGTGGCAAGGTGAAGGAGAAATGGCATGTGAAGTGATCGAAAATGGCCATAAGAAAATAGGAGGAGCCCGCGTTCAAGATAAAAGGGGGAGGAGACAACAATAGCAGCTAATTTACTTTATACGGATCTGAGCCGATGGATGTAAGCCCAATTCACAAATTAAAGCTAACTATTCAAATAGTATACCTGCTTATAAATTTTATATCTTGACCATACAGTGTCAGATTAGCGAACGGTCAGATCCGTTGGAATCGTTGGGACGGTGGCTACAGAGTGGAACAAAGTGGGAGTGAATTAGAGCTCTTTAAAATTTATAGTAAAATAAATTGTCCGTCTGAATCAAGCAACAATTATCGTTATTTAACGATGATTGTCCAATGTGAGTAAAACTCACTAACTCTATCAGTTATATTTTTAATAAGATAATCTAGTAAATGATAAATGCTGATTGACTGTTGTGTGAGGATTGTTTGGTTGAATTGCTTTTGTATTGGTTGAAATTATAGATAACAATATATATATATGTATGTATAAATCGTTAATCAAATGTTGATTCTGTTTATCAGAATATTTCATATTGAAATGAAATCAATGTTATTATATTGTTTAACATCTGTGGATGCAGGGAAACAGGTCGGAGGAATCCAACTAGATTCCTCAACATTTATTTTACTGTTTTTCATATATTGTAATATATGATGTGATATATAATCTGTTGTTGATTATGAGTGTTAGAATGATATCGATCATTGTTATTTATTATTTTAAATACCATATATAATACTGGAATTTAAAATGGGAATTTTCAATGTGTATGTTGAAAATAAAATATATTTATATAAAATCAAATGATTTTATAAAAAGGAATTTCAAAGTGGATATTGAATAGAAAAGGAAATATTTGTAAAACAAATATAAAAGGGAATATTTATAGGAAATAATTATAATTATAAAAGGAATAATTATTTGGAAAGTAAATAGAATTATAAAAGGAAATATTTGGAAAGTGAATAGAATTTATAAAAAGAGAAATTTTACCTTAGGAAGGTTTAGACCCGTGCTTCACACACGGATGTAACATTATATTGATTTAAAGTAAATATTCTGCAAATAAAATATAATAAAAGAAATAGGGTTTGAAATAGGAATTTAAAAATGGTGTTAAAGGAATTAGAAACTGACTGGAAATTAGTTGAGTTGAATGGCTTTCTGAGTATCGATCTGATGTTGGTTTCGGCCTTTGGGGTTAATACGTAGGGGTTTGTTCTCTTACTAGTTTACAGTTAGAGACTGATATATGTGGGAAGATATTGATGCACGAATCAGAAATGGAAATGTTTTCCAAAGTTAATAACGTATATTTTCAAAAATTAGAAAATAAGGATTTGATGAATATATGGAAACGAGAAATGGGAAAATGAATAAAAGTTGATTGATAGAATTTACATCTGGAAATAATATCGTTGTTTGCACACATGTTTTCCTTTGATAGTTAAATCACCGACCATCGAAGATTTTGACCATTTCTGTTGTCAATACGGAGAAACCGGGATCAGATATATTATCTGAAAACCACTCCGTATGGCATTAGCGTTGTGAATCAAATATGATGAAGATAATTGAAGACGGAGTTATGCAAGGGTTGTTCAGTAAATCCTACGTAGAAATTGCCTAAGATGGATTTACAGAATAATTCCATCGGATTGTCTAATCCTAGGACAACTTGAATGGACGAATGTCTGATAGAGTATATCTGGTAGATCGCGTAAGTTGATCGTTTCAAACGTATTTACGTTGGTGGCGGAGGAATTCATTTCTCTTAGCTTATACCCGTAGTATTTTTGGGGGAATCAATTTGTCATTTGATGGGTATGATGATGTGGCATTCAAAGTAAATGAAGGAGTGATCTGTTAAAAGATACGTTATGACCTCAAGCCTCATCAACTGGGAAATGACAGAAATCGGGCAGGCAGCGTGGCTAAGTAAGTAGCACTCAAGTAGGGTATATTGTCACCATCTAGAGAATATTCATATTTGTTACTTCTTTCGCTTTTGTATCTCCCGGGAACGGTTATGTTGGTATACCAACCATAAGGTGATAATATATTCGGAACATTCAAGCGAAATGAATGGCCGGTCATGTGTGGCCGAGTTACAAGATGTTCTTGTTAAACTCCAGTGTATCGCTTCTAGAGTACACTGATCGGAAGGTGGATCCATACCTTTTCATAGTAGGAATCCATTCCCCAATAGGAGCCCATGGTTTTTGATTGTATATTATATATGTAGAATGTGAGATACAAGCGTTTTGCTAGATTTCTATTTACTTGATCTGGACATTATTATAATATCAGACAAGCATCGTTTTAGAAAAATATTTTGGGTTATCATAAGGTAAAAACCATCCATGTTTATGTGTGGATCGGTCTTACGATCATCCTTTGTTTCAAAAGGATTTTGAAAGGTAAACAAATGATTTGAGTTTACTCACACCAGTCACATGACTGACCCAGAGTTTATTTTGATTTGTTTTCCCTAAACACTTGGTTGCCCAATTTTGTACGGACAGTCAAGTAGTCGGGATTTTACAGATACTTGAAGAGCTGGAGCAGGAGGCTTTAGGATTATATAGATTGTTATTTCCGCTGTGTTGTAAGTGTTATACTCTAATAATGGTATTATATACAGATACTGTTTTATTTCAAAGTTATATTATGAAATATATTTATTCGTTCCGCTGTGAGATTCATGTTTACTCTGATGTTGTATGTTCTTCTTCTTCTTCTATTCTAAGTTTCTATCCTATCTATTCTCACCCTCTGTTTTCTTTTTATTAGTTTTCTGGTTTCCAGTGCAATTTGGGTTAGACTTGTGTTATTTGGTCAGCTCAAATATTACCAGAATCTCGGGACACTACAGTTGGTATCAGAGCTGAAGGTTAAGTGACTTACTTTGGCTCTGTGGCGTGACTCAGTAGAGATAGGGTTAGTAATACCCTAGATTGAGTTTGAGTGTATATATACGAGTGAACATATTTGTTATTTGATATAAAATTGTTTTATATTGTGGAGATTTATTGGTTGAGTTGTTTATGAGTTCTGGTCGATCAGTTTGATCCACTGTATCAGTAGGGGTTTATAAACACTCGAATACGATGAACCGACACTGTTTGTTTTGAAAAGAGGGTAATGAAATAACTTTACCCAAATATATTTTTATATAAAGAATACATATACTGGAAATATTATAGTTTCTTTGATGTGTTAGTTGTTATTATAATCAGATAGGGTTATAATTGAAATGGTTATGTAAATAACCAATCAGAATTTACATAAGTGTGATATATATGGAATTAGATGAATTAAATCTGAATTTAAACCAGAATTGAAATTTAAAACACTAGGGTTTGGAAAGGTGTTTGTAGTTGGAATAGAATTAAATATATGGGAATTTTAAAATCCTGGGAGATTTTAAATTGTTTTACAAGCACTGTGAATGATATTTTGAAATGTATTTCAAAATGGAAGAGTTTAGAAATGGTTTTAAAAGTGATATAGTATTGAACTCACTTCGATCACTGGAAAATAGATTCTGATGATGACAGCTGCATCATCGGTGTTCATTTTCGAGTTGCTAAGTGACGGATTACTACCAAAGAGATTGTTTTCGAATTATTTTAGGAAAAAGAGTTGTTTTGATATTCCGAAATGAATATTTGATTTTTGAAAGGCAAAGCTAAAATGTTTAAAAGATCCCAGAAACGGATTGTTTGAATTAAAACAAATTAGATGGAAATTTGTGGAACCAAATTGAAAATCAAGAATTGTACTTGAGATTGATAGTGGAATTTGGCTTGGATAACGAATGGTTGCGTTGGAGATAAAAGTAATTGGAGTTTGGTTGGGATAACATTGGTATATGCAGAATTGTAAAATGTGGGAATGATATAATGATATGCCCGACAAAAAGGTACCAGTTTATATTATATATGGGTTTGAGATTTTGATGAGCCGAATTGGCAAGCCGCTTGGCTATTTGATTTTCTTTTGGGTTGGAGAAGGCCCCGAGAGGCGAGTTGGAGTTTGAGCTATTGACCAGTACAAAGGAGGTGCTGGTGAAACTTTTTCGAAAATTTCGGGTGTTAGAAAATTTTCAGGATTTTTGAAAATTTTCGTTGGTAAGAATTAATTAATATTTTAATTGAAATCAATTGGTTTAGTTGAAAATGAAATTAAAGAAGTAAACAAATAATTTAACCCAGTTAATAGGGTGTGTTTTTCTACCTTAGTAATTTCGAGGACGAAATTATTTTAAGGGGGAAGAATGTAATGTCCCGTATTTTTACGGTATAACAATTAATTAATTTAATTATTTAAAAGTAATTTAGAGATTTAAAATGGTTTAATTTAATATTGAATATTTAATTAATATTTATACTATAAAGATATATTATAATTCTGAGTTAGTCGAAAATAACTGAATTCACAATATTGTGTGAATTGGATCATTTATGATATTTAATTTAGTTTGAATTTGATTAGAATAACGAATATATTATTTGAATGACAGTTGAACGTATAATTATATTATAATTATAATCGAGCTCGAAATGGCGCTGCAGTTCGTATTTTGGCGATTCAAACTTTAAACGAATATACAGAATCCGTTTTAAGTCGGATTTCGGTGAAACAAGAAACTTTCAGAGCTGGTGAATTATATTTTTCTATTGAAAGAGAAAAATCAGGATTTCATCGTGTAGATTTTGATTTATGTCCAACTCAAATTTTCGAAAAGTCGGTATGGAATTCTTCTAAATTTATAACGATTTATTTATATTATAAATGGATTTTTCAATATAAATTGAATATCGATTCATCCGGGATTTGAATATCGAGTTATAAATCCAAATGGGAGCTGTATGATATTCTATTGTGAATATATACGATAATACAAATTTATTTATATTTAGTTTATTTGTTTTTAAATATATTAATATTTAAATGGATTTAATTAGAGCATTAAAAATAGCCATTTTTGCAAACGACCTTCGTTTTCGATGAAACTAATTTTGTTGGATCCGCAATATTAAGTTATTGCTAGATTTCAATTTTCATCATTTTTGCAGTTATATGTGGCCGTACAGAATTTTAATGTGAAATATAGTCAATAATTTGACTTTAAAAATACACTGTGTGAGCAAACGGATTCGGAATTCGACGAAACCAGTTTCGTTGGGTTCGTAATGTCAAACTGTAGCTGGGTGTCCATTTTCATTGGAATTGGACATCATGTGCGATCACATGAATTTTTAAACAACAAATACGTATAATGATTGATTAAAATTAAAAATATTAATCAATAAAAAATATTTAAACTATTCTATAAATACCGTCACTTACCCTAAACCTAATTTCATTTCTTCCTCTGGTCAAATACATGCGCCTCCATCAATTCTTGCTAAAACGTGAAAACTTCATTGATTAGAAAATCATAATAATCCACATAAAAATCATAAAATCCTCAAACTTATATATTCAAGATCCTGGAGCGATTCTCTACCTACTGATGTGCATTTCTATTGGTTCGAACGTATTTTTCTTCGCTGGGAATTTATATGCGAAAGCTAGGGTTGCCAATTTCCTTCCAGTTGTTGAGCTTGGGGTGAATTCCAGTAGGTGCTCCGATTAAGGTGTTAAAGTGGGGCATGTTGGCAAATTTTTGAGGTATATGGTGATAAGTCAGTTCGCACTTATTTGGGAGCAGTGCCGACTGTATTTGAGGATGGCCGAAGATTGGCATTGACCAAGTGGAAGCAGAGGGTGGCGCGAGGTTCATAATAGTGGAGCGATTCGATTTGCAAACTTTGGCAGGATTTGGTGAAGTTTGATGACGCCCTTGTACGGGTACTGTACACGAGAGTGGAGAGTCGCGATTCATGGAAGGAGGTTGAGATTGATGAAAATGGTATAGACATGTAGAGAAATGGACGAGAAGAAGTGCAGTGATATTGGTTTTAAGTTTAGTGGCAAGGTGAAGGAGAAATGGCATGTGAAGTGATCGGAAATGGCAATAAGAAAATAGGAGGAGCCTGCGTTCAAGATAAAAGGGGGAGGAGACAACTATAGCAGCTAATTTACTTTATACGGGTTTGGGCCGATGGATGTAAGCCCAATTCACAAATTCAAGCTATTTAATTTAATTTAAAACTATTCAAATAGTATACCCGCTTATAAATTTAATATGTTGACCATACGGTGTTAGGTTAACGAACGGTCAGATCCGTTTGGATCGTAGGGACGGTGGCTACAGAGTGGAACTGATTGGGAGTAAATTAGAGCTCGTTACAATTTATAGAAAAATAAATTGTCCGTCTGAATCAAGCAACAGTTATCGTTATTTAACGATGATTGTCCAATGTGAGTAAAACTCACTAACTCTATCAGTTATATTTTTATAAAGATAATCTAGTAAATGATAAATGCTGATTGACTGCTGCGTGAGGATTGTTTGGTTGAATTGCTTATGTATTGGTTGAAATTATAGATAATGATATATATATAAATCATTAATCAAATGTTGATTCTGTTTATTAGAATATTTCATATCGAAATGAAATCGATGTTATTATATTGTTTAACATCTACGGATGCAGGGAAACAGGTCGGAGGAATCCAAATGGATTCCTCAACATTTATTTTACTGTTTTTCATATATTGTAATATATGATGTGATATATAATCTGTTGTTGATTATGTGTGTTTGAATGATATCTATCATTGTTATTTGGTATTTTAAATACCATATATAATACTGGAATTTAAAATGGGAATTTTCAATGTGTATGTTGAAAATAAAATATATTTATATAAAATCAACTGATTTTATAAAAAGGAATTTCAAAGTGGATATTGAATAGAAAAGGAAATATTTGTAAAACAAATATAAAAGGAAATATTTATAGGAAATAATTATAATTATAAAAGGAATATTTATTTGGAAAGTAAACGGAAATATAAAAGGAAATATTTGGAAAGTGAATAGAATTTTATAAAAAGAGAAATATTACATTAGGAAGGTTTAGACCCGTGCTTCGCACACGGGTGTAACATGATATTGATTTAAAGTAAATATTCTGCAAATAAAATATTATAAAAGAAATAGGGTTTGAAATACGAATATAAAAATGGAGTTAAAGGAATTAGAAACTGACTAGAAATTAGTTGATTTGAATGGCTTTCTTGGTATCGATCTGATGTTGGTTTCGGCCTTCAGGGTTAATACGTAGGGGGTTGTTCTCTTACTAGTTTACAGTTAGAGACTGATATAGGTGGGAAGATATTGATGCGTGAATCAGAAATCGGAATGTTTTCCAAAGTTAATAACGTATATTTTCTAAAAGTAGAAAATAAGGATTTGATGAATATATGAAAACGAGAAATGGGGAAATGAATAAATGTTGATTGATGATTGATCGATAAAATTTCCATCTGGAAATAATATCATTGTTTGCACACATGTTTTCCTTTGATAGTTAAATCATCGACTATCGAAGATTTTTACCATTTCCGTTGTCAATACGGAGAGACTGAGTTCAGATATATTATCTGAAAACCACTCCGTATGGCATTAGCGCTGCGAATCAAATATGATGAAGATAATTGAAGACGGAGTTATGCAAGGGTTGTTCAGTAAATCCTAGGTAGAAATTGCCTAAGATGGATTTACAGAATAATTCCTTTGGGTTGTCCAGTCCTAGGACAACTTGAATGGACGAATGTCTGATAGAGTATATCTGGTAGATTACGTAAGTCGATCGTTTCAAACGTATTTACGTTGGTGGCAGAGGTATTCGTTTCTCTTAGCTTATACCCATGGTATTTTTGGGGGAATCAATTTGTGATTTGACGGGTATGACGATGTGGCATTCAAAGTAAATAAAGGAGTGATCTGTTAAAAGATACGTTATAACCTCAAGCCTCATCAACTGGGAAATGACAGAAATCGGGAAGGCAGCGTGGCTAAGTGGTTCACACCTAAGTAGGGTATATTGTCACCATCTAGAGAATATTCATATTTGTTACTTCTTTCGCTTCTGTATCTCCCGGGAACGGTTATGTTGGTATACCAACCATAAGGTGATAATATATTCGGAACATTCAAGCGAAATGAATGGCCGGTCATGTGTGGCCGAGTTACAAGATGTTCTTGTTGAACTCCAGTGTATCGCTTCTAGAGTACACTGATCGGAAGGTGGATCCATACCTTGTCATAGTAGGAATCCATTCCCCAATAAGAACCCACAGTTTTTTATTGTATATTGTATATGTAGAACGTGAGATGCAAGCGTTCTGCTAGATTTCTATTTACTTGATCTACACATTATTATAATATCAGACAAGTATCGTTTTAGAAAAATATTTTGGGTTATCATAAGGTAAAAACCATTCGTGTTTATGTATGGATCGGTCTTACGATTATCCTTTGTTTCAAAAGGATTTTGAAAGGTTAAACAAATGATTTGAGTTTACTCACACCAGTCACATGACTGACCTAGAGTCATTTTGCAAACGACCTCCGTTTTTAATGAAACCACTTTTTTTGGATCCAGAATATCAAATTATTGTTAGATTCCAATTTTCGTAATTTTTGGAATCAATATGTGAGTGCGGCAAAAGAAAATGTATTTTGTCAATTTTATTCAAATAGGATCGACCAGAAAATGACCATTTTTCAAACGGTCTCGAAATTCAATGAAATTAGTTTTGTTAGGACCGTATCGTCAAAACATAGCTAGATTTATTTTTCTGGAATTTTTAGAGTCAGTATGTAGCCCCGGTAAATTAAAATGTGAGTTCAAATTCAATATATATTGATTTATACTTTAATTTTGATAAAAACTGATCAAAACAATAGAATTGGCATATGAAACATATTCCATTGTGCTCAGAATGGGAGTATTTGGCTAGAGGCGATAGTCGTTGGGTTTGATTTGGAGTTCGGATAAGAAAACCCTAATTTCCAAATTAAATAATATTAAAAATTTATATATATAATTCCCTTGGCCCATCATAAAAACCCTAGCCCTCATAATATCAGCCGCCGCTGTTTTCAAAACCAACGATCCTTATTGGTCAAACCTTACCAACCAGAACTCTCCACCATCTTCAAATCCGCAGTGGTGTGATGATCTTTCATTCATCGTAGATGGAAAATTTCTTGCCCAAATCCTGCTCGTTCGAGCTCAAACTGCACCGTGTAGGGAGGTCAATTTTGTTAGGACCGGCGGGGTTGGTGGAGGGTGAGTTGCTCGACAGCGTGGTGGGTTCGGATCGCCGGTCTGGTGGAAGTATTGGGAGGCAGTGTTCAATTTTGGATCGAAGAAATGGGTTATGGTGGAATCGTGTTTTGCATAGAAAGGGGGAAAAAGGGTAACGGTTTTTTAATAAACGTTATTAATTAGTTTAGTAAATTGACTAATTACATTAACTAAGTAATTAACATTTAAAATTGTGTATCTTTTTCGTACTAGGTCCAAACTGAGCGATTCAAATTGCGTTGGGATCGCGGGATCGAACACTACCCAAGGAAACTAACCAGGACAAAAACGGAGCAGATTAGAATTTGAGGAAATTCAAAAGTCAAACAGTACATAAATTTAGAAATAAATACTGACAGAGTGGAAACCAAATGTGAGAACTCCTTCTCACTCTAATTATTTTTCAGTTAAATATATACTAGGATGTAGACGGTGCTTAGTAGAACACGACACCTTTTATTGTACAAACCATGATTGTTTGTTTGGATTGAATGAACTGTATTGTGATTGTTGATTGTATTGTGTTGAATAAAATATTTGAATAATAAAAATATTATTTTTATTGTATAAATGTACTGAATAAAAGATTTTGGTGTTGAATAAAATGTTAGAACACTAAAAATACCATTTTTATTAAATGAATGAACCGTATAAAATATTCATGTGTTGGAATAAATAATTTATCGTTAAAAATATAATTTTTAACGTATATATTAATGGTATAAAATTCTTCTGAAATGAAAACGAATATTCATTTACAAATCATATGATTTGTTTATGTACACCCATTTTACTGACATTGATTGGGACGATAAATTTTACACATCGCCCAACTACACAAATAATAATTAGTATTTGTTGTTTGAAAACCCCATATGGGTATTGGGATGATATTGGACATACACTAATCCCAATATTTAGTTGTATCTCAATCGAATGGGTTGATAGGATGTGATGAGCATTAACTATTTATTTTTAACGCTTATATAGTTGTAAATTGCAGTCTAGATGATGGTTGATTTTGTATAATTATTGTTATGTACATGTGTTGTATGAAATCTATATAAATAACATTATACGCTAATTGGTTGTGTCTGATTCCAATTCAGGAATAAAGAATATTTTAAAATAACTAATATTTTAAAATAATATTCAGCAAAGGATTAAGAATGTGAATTTGATATCCGATTTTGGTTGGACACAAAATTATTAAAATATGTGAAGCCGTATTGATTAGACATGCGCCATTTTGACACGAACGATTTTTATATTGATTTTATTCATTTTTATAAATAATATCGAAGAGAATTGATTTCAAAATCTGATATTTTGAAAATATTATCATTTACATATTATAATGACATGGAATATTCAAATTTGATTTAAATTTGAAAATGAAGTTGGAATCGTTTTAAAACGAATTTATAAACGATTTACAAAATACGTTTTAAATGGAAATTGACGAAACATATATAATATATATATTATATATATTTAATGGTCTGAATAGAATGCGCCGCGCAGTGACTTTTCACGAATTTCGACCATTGGCTTCAAATGGACGTAACGAGAGATCCGATCGTCGGATTCTCCTAAAACTGGAAACGTTGGGTTTGTATCAAAAAGAGCTTTCCAATGAATATACGAGATTTGAAATCTAATGGTTGGATTTGTAATAATGTCCAAATAAAATTTGGAAAAGGTCACTATGGATGCAGTTCGGTGACCGTTATTGGAAACCGTGTAACGACCCGGAAAATCCGAACCAATTTAAAATTTTTATTTTAAATTATTGGGTGGAAAATGTAGCAGAAATAAAAAATTCCATCTTTAAATAATATTACAGCCAGTGAAAATAGTCAATTTTCAAACGATCTCTGTTTTCGACGAAACCAATTTCATTGGAACCGGAATATCATATTATTGCTAGGTTTCAATTTTTAGAATTTTCCGAATTAATATGTGAGCGTGGCAAAGGAAAATGTGTTTTGTTCATTTAAGTCAAATTTAATCGACTGAAAAATAGCCAGTTTTCAAACGGTCTCAGAATTCGATGAAATTAATTTTGTTAGGACCGTATCGTCGTAACAAAGACAAATATATTTTTTCTGGATTTTTCCGAGTCTGTATGTGACCCCGGTGAATTTTTATAGACAGTAGAATTAATTAAATAAATTATTTATATTTTAAATTTAAATAAAAGTGAGCTGAGACGACCAATTGGGCTGACGAAACCCATTCCATTGCGTCCGGAGCATAGGCTATTTCCTAGGGACACTTTCTGTTGGGCTGAAATCAGCACGGTTTGAAAGAATTAGACTTAAATGTAAAATTACACATTAATTAATATAAAATAGGCAAAACCCTAAGTTCAAGACTACTGTTCATCGTTCTTCATTGGCCGCCGCCCCTCTTATACCTGTCGATTCTTCCTCCTCCTTTTTCTCCCTCCACTCCTCGAATTACCACCCAACTCCATCACCATTCCGAAGAGCTTTCTCTCATCTTTCCAACCATACCCGCCACCACCCCTATAGTCGCCCGTAGACCTCGCCCCGAACCCCCAAAGTCGCTGCAATTGGACCGTCGCCACGCCCACGTGGCACCACCGAGCCACCCCCCAACGCCGGCGAACAAAGGCCACACCCCCCTCTTCGACGTCCCGGACCCTGATCGGCCTCTGGCTGCACGTATTCCGAGAAAATTCGAGCCCTAGTTTTGAGCAGTAGAAAAGGGGCACGACCGAATTTGAACAAAGAGGAAGAAGGGTATTTCTTATTTAAATTTATTTATTTAATTAAAATAAATTATTCTCTAACTTAAATTAATCATAACTCTTTCGTCCTAGCTCGGAATTCGGTGATTTCGGAAGCTGTGAAATCGTGATTCGGAGTACTACGCTTTAGAACTATTTGGAATTGATTCTGGACTTCTTGGAATTTTGATCTGAGTTGAAATAATGTGAGATCTCTGAATTTTAATAAATTATTTAAATAATTTATTTGCTATTGTTAAATAAATCAGATCTACTATGTGATGATGTGGTTGAATGTTCATATGTTGATGGATGATGTTTTCTTTATCTGCTTGTTTATGCTGTTAATTCAGATCTGTATGAATCACATATTTTGGGTGAATCGTATATAGAAAACGAAGTGACCTTTTTAATTTTAGTTAGTTGTGATTATTGGAAATAAACAAATTCTTTATTATTTATTTATTTATATTCACAATATATTTGTAAATAGAAAATGTTAACAAGTTAAAAAGACAATCTTTACATAATTTTGTTTGTTAAAATTAAAAGGACAAGTTTTAACATTATTTTTGTTAACAAATTAAAAGGACAAGTTTTAACATTATTTTTGTTAACAAATTAAAAGGACAAGTTTTAACATTATTTTTGTTAACAAATTAAAAGGACAAGTTTTAACAATTAAAAAGGACAATTTTTAACATTATTTTTGTTAACAATTAAAAAGGGACAATTTTTAACATTTATTTTGTTTGTTAAAGTAAAAGATAATTTTTATGTAATTTTGTTTGTAAAATAAAATACAATTTTTACATAATTTCGTTTGTAAAAATAAAAAGGACAAGTTTTACGTCATTTTGTTAACATGATAAAAAGACAAATTTTTATGTTGTTTGTGAACATAATAAAAGAACAAAATTTTGTGCTCATTTTGTCAACATAAGTAAAGGGACAATTTCTATTTTTTGTCTTCATTTACATATAACAGAATGTAAGTTTAAAGATCTTTATTTTCATTTACAAATAAAGATGAGGCTTTTATTGTGATTCATCAAAAGTACACCACAATTTACATCATTGTGTTATATTGAATATTGTGACGCCAAAACCATCATTGTGTTATTTTGAATGTTATGACACCAAAACCATCATTGTGTTACTTTGAATGTTTTGACGCCAAACCTATCGTTGTGCTATTCTGAATATTATGACACCAAAACCACCGTTGTGATAATTTGAATATTGTGACACATATTTCATCGTCATATTATATAATTGAAATGGATCAAATAACTGGCATTAGAAATATAGTTATTTAGAAATGCTGACGCTAGGAAAGGTATTTACATAAGCTATAGAAAACATTTATTTCAATGGAAAAGAAATAAAAGTAACATTAACATTTTCTTATGTAAAAGAAAATATATTTAATTTCTTGTGTAAAAACAAATGTAAACATTTTCTTTGTTGAAAAGAAAAAGAATATAAACATTTTCTTTGTTAAAAAGAAAAGAAAAATAACATTAACATTTTCTTTGTTAAAAAGAAAATAACATTAACATTTTCTAATGTAAATTAAAAAGGAAAACATTTACATTTGCAAGGTAAAAGAGAATAAAAGTTACATTTTCTAATGAAAAAAAAGAAAAAAAGAAAAATATGTACATTTTTCCAATGTAAAGTCAAAAGAATGAAAAGTTATATTTTTTTTCCAATGTAAAGAATAAGAAGTTACATTTTTCTAGTCCAAAGTAAAATAAAATAAAAAGTTACACTTTTCTAGTGTAAAGTAAAATAAAAAGAAACATCTTTCTATGAAAGGAAATAAATAAAAAGAAACATTTTCTATGTAAAGAAAGTAAAGAAAAGAATAGCAAACATTATTTTTCAATGTGAAGAAATAAAAGAAAAGTTACATTTTTCAATGTAAAAGACATTTACATTGTATATGCAAACAAAAGAATAAAGGGAAAATATCATGTTTGTTGAATATAAAAATAGACGTCGTTGAAATTATAATTTTTGTCGCATTAGAATTGGCGGACAAAAATATCAACTTTATAAAATAAAAGAATGGACTTTGGGAATCGCCAAATGGTTTGTATACATATATTTATTTATAGGGGAAAAATTTTTTAAGGACAAAAGCCCACTCAAATTTATCCATAAGGACAGCCGCATAATATTTTATCCTAAAGGACAACACAGTGAAAAAAATAATTCGGCCGCTTCTTTCTTCTTCTCTCCTCTTGCGCTTTCTTTCTTCTTCTATTCACGTGCGGTTTCTTCTTCCTCCGCTCCCGATTCACGTCCGCTCCGAACAATCGAACCCAAAATCGGCCGCCGAAATTTATTCATAACAATTCATAAATCACGACAAGAACATGGACATCAGAATCGAAATTGCAATCGAACCCAAAAATTCGATTCCATAATTCACGAGAAACTGCAACCCTAAAAAAAAAAAATGTCGAACAACATAAATCCATTGGAAATCGCAATTGAATTGAATAGTAATATTTTTCTAACGATGGAAAACGCGGTTGAAGAAGTCGAAATTGTTGAAATAATTTTTTCATGATTGGAAATGTTTTTTTTTCATCGTTAGTAGTATAGCAGTTCGTAGGTATCATTTTTCTATTTTTTTTGTTATCATTTTTCCGGATTTAACTTTAAAATATAGCAGCAGTTTTTAGTTATCATTTTTCTATTTTTTTAGTTATCATTTTTACTGTAGTTTATGTGTTATGTTAAACGTCAAAGCATTTTTAAGGTATCATTTTTATATTTTTTAAGGTATCATTTTTAGTGTAATTTCTCTGTTATGTCAAATATTACTGCAGTTTGAAGGAATCATTTTTATATTTTTTAAGGATTCATTTTTACTGTAATTTATGTGTTATGTTAAACATCACAGCAGTTTTAACGTATCATTTTTATATTTTTATGGTATCATTTTTACTGCAGTTTATGTGTTATGTTAAACATCATAACAATTTGAATGTATCATTTTTAGCCTTTTTAAGTTATCATTTTTACTGTAATTTATGTGTTAGGTTCATATACGTCTTTTTTTTATGTGATAATTTTTGTGATGGTGTACTGAAGAAAAATTGAAACAAGAAGAAAATCACATGGAAAAAACACATAACACAGTTAAAACATGAAAACTGTTAATTGAAAAAATAGAAAACTGATACTTACGAACTCCGTCAATGTTTCAAACAGAAACCAATGCAAAAAATGTTTACATCACTGTTTGATTGAATATAATGAAATAAATTCTACTGAGTTAAAAAGTTGATGCAACAATATAGAAGATACAAATTAACACAGCAATAAAATTGCATGGAAAAAAAGCATAACACAATTAATAATGTAAAAACTGATATCTAAAAAATTACAAAATGATAAATATAAACTGCATCAATGTTTTAAAAAATTACAAAATTTTTTTATCACAGTTTTATTGATTAAAATGAAAAAAGTTCGGCTTAGTTTCAAAGCTGATACAACAATATAACTTCAAAATTAACACAGCAATAAAATGTCCTGAAATAACATGAAAAACAGGTAAAACGGTAAAAATGATAACTACAAATATAGCAAAATGATAACTAAAAACTGCTTCTATGTTTTAAAGTTAAAAACAGGAAAAATGATATCTACAAAAATACAAAAATGATAACTAAAAACTGCTGCTATGTTTTAAAGTTAAAAACTGGAAAAATGATAACTACAAAAATACAAAAATGATACCTACGAACTGCTGTACTGGTAAAATGAAAAAAAAACATTTCCAATCGAAAAAAATTGTTTCAACAATTTCGACTTCTTCAATTGTGATTTTCATCGTTTGTAAAATATTTTTATTCCATTCAATTCTGATTTCCATTTGGATTTTGTTGTTCGACATTTTTTTTTAATTTTTTTGGGTTTCGAATGATTTTTTTCTCGATTTTGATTTCGTGATGTTGGCCGAATTATTTCGAATTTCGATTTTTGTATTCTTTGAAATTCGTGATTTCTCGTTTTCTGATTTTACGATTTCATGATTTCGTGATTTATGATGAAATCGGGAATGACGTGAGAGAGGAGAGAAGAAGAGAGCAGCGGCCGACGTGAGAGAGGGAGAAGAGAGAAGTAGCGGCGAATTTTTTTTTCAACTTATTGTCCTTCTGAGTAATTTTTTAGTGGGCTGTCCTTATGGATAAAAAGGCCTTATGTTTTGTCCTTGTAAGTATTTTCCTGTTTATTTATATATATATATATATATATAATATAAATTTAAACTAAGCGAAACACGCGCGGTAGTTCGCGTTTTGGAAACATAACTTTAAACGGTTGTACAGAAAGATATGACCGTTGAATTCTCCCAAAACTGGATCCGTTAGGACTGTCTTGGAAAGAGCTTACCAACGACATAAAATTTATCAAAAACTGACGGTTAGATTTTAAGATATGTTTAAAACAAATTTTGGTAAAAGCAGCGCCAGGGCCGCCTATCGACCTGAAGCGTCGTTTAATTAATTCTCACTATTTTTAAATAAATAAAAATAGCAGTAAATCGTTATAAATGGATATAAACGACGTGAAATGATTTAAATGATAATTATGCGATGATTATTTGAAAAGGCCGAGTTTAACTCATTTCAAATAATCAAACGACGACTTAAATCGAAATAATAGAAGACGATGTTGAAGACCGGCGATCTTCACGTCGAACGGACAACGATTATTGAGACCTTGGACTGACTTGCTCCCAGGAAGGGGTCGATGTAGTAGTTGGCCGGTCGTATGAGTTGATTGTCCGGATAAGCGAGAACCTCCCTGGTATCTCCGGTTTCGTTCAAACCCAGAACGGACTTGTATGGACGCGCGTCTGACATTGGAATTCGTTTCGTGTAACCAAATCAATTTTTATTAATGTATGCTTGTTTGGTGGTAGAGAATTTATTCTCTGCTTAACACCCTGGTATACGTTAGTAGTTATCGATAGCATGACGCGAATTGTCAATGTGGCCCGCTAAGATGCGAATGATCAAGGTTTTGTTGAAAGGCAGGCCTTGTGGAAGATGATCAAAGCACGGCCTGTTTAGGCGTAGCTTTGTGTATAACGTAACCTCACGAGCCTCACACCCCGGTATGAGTCAAAAACGGGATACGGATCGTAGGGAGTGCACACGTTTCTTTCTAGCTAGAGTTGTGTCAGGGACCTACCAGCGCTGACATTTTACTTATGTGGATGATGGATTTTGAGGTACCTCGTGTTTTATAGGCCGTTGGTGGTCATACTATAGGTCCAAAGGGATCGGGAAACGTGTGTTCAGGCATAACCAATCCATACACATATGTGTGGACCGGCCCTACCGCTTCCAAGGGTTCACTGCGGGGGATCCTGAGGCATTTACTAGAGTGTCTCGAATCGGAGAGGAGCTTGCCCCTAGCCTCGACTTATGATGGAAACCAATTCTCCAATACGACATTACGATTTTAGTTGTATACTTATATACGGCGGCATAATATATGGTACCTATGTCGTCTAGGATTAATACATTTATATTGAAATGATTTATGAAAACATATGCACACTAGTAGTAATACGTTTGACGTATTCATCATTTTTGATCGTTATAAGGAAAAACCCTTTCCTCTGGTGTGCGTTGCATTGTGTGATGGGACTTGGGTCTTATAACGATCTCATTTTTCTTTAAATGCATAGCGTTATTTAAACGATGTACTTAATTATGCACTGGCAATCCAATGGAGTAAACCCATTCCGCCTTAGCGGCGTGGTCCTGTGATTTGCCATATGATTAGTTAGTATAGGAAGATTTCTCATACCAGTCCCACGACTGACCCGAATTTTGTTTCACTTTGCAAATTCGGGTGCCCTCTTTCCACACGGGTAGCCAATTGACAGGTTGTTAGTTTGCTTCCTTGGAGTTGCTGATCTTGGAGCTTGCTTATTTGCTTGGGTGTTGCTGCTTCTCGAGGTGCTTTGCTGGACTATGAAGACCCTCATCTTTATCTTTATTCCTGCTTAGACTTTGAGACATTTTGATCGTATTCCATTTCATTCCAAACTGTACTTTTGACATTATGTACTTGTTTCCTTTTGTTGGGATTTTGATGTAATAAGTAGGACTCTGTGACTGGGATTCTGTGTTATGATAACATCCATATTTCGCTGCTATGTTGATGTTGTTGTTTTATGGATTCTTATATTTATGTAGTTATCTGTGTTATGTGTTGCTATATTTATGTTGTATCCCAATGATCATCTCAGCTTTCGTTCTACGGAGGTTTGGGGTTATCACAGTTGGTATCAGAGCTTTGGTTTAACCTTAGTTTTGGGATATAACATATTTATAGCAATACGTCTCATTAGAGATAGGACTAAAGTCCTAGAGTGAGCATAACATAATAGCACATATTTATCAGTCGTTACATCATTTTCACCTCTTAGCCATTTTTCATTTCTGTTGGTATGACTCTCCCCTTGATGTTACAGACTAATTCATTATGAGTACTAGAGCTAGAACCCGTGGAAGTGGGAGAGGTGGAGCTAGAGGGCCAACCAGAGAAGAGCCCATTCATGAGCAGCCTGACCCTATAGTCGCACAACCATTCGACCTAGAACGGATGTCAAAGAAATTCAAAAACTTGGGCGGAGTTCCTTTCACTGGTAGGGAGTCTGCTATTGAAGCAGAGTCATGGCTCAAGAATTGTGAGAAGATCTTAGAAGGGATGGAACTTGAGGATCAGAGAAAGCGTTTCCTGGCAGCATGGCAACTCAAAGATCAAGCTGAGCACTGGTGGGACACCGTTAAGATTGGAAATGATGTAGCCAACATGTCCTGGGCAAAATTCAAAGAACTTTTCAATGAGAAATACATCCCTCCACAAGCAAGAAACGCCTTCGTGAACAATTTGTCAATCTGAAACAAGGAAATATGACAGTTGCTGAATATGCAATGAAATTTGATGAGCTTTCCCGTTATGCCCCTAACCTAATTCAAGACCCAACCGAGAAGAACAAGAAATTCATTAAGGGCCTCACTACAAAGTATCTGAATAGGGTCACAGCTCATATCGATCTTCCCTTCCATGAAGTTATCACCTTTGCCAGCCGCTACGAAGAAAATGATGAGGCTGCCCAACAAGAGAGAGCAAAAAATCAGAATAATAGCCAGAAGGAGCAGACTAGCAAGAAATCAGAGACAGGAAATTCTTCAGCTGCAAAGCCACAGGGGAAGAAGAGAGACCGGAGCAAGTTGACATGCTTTAATTGTGGCAAGACCGGGCACTTTGATTACGAGTGTAAAGCGCCTAAAAGAGTCAAGAGAAATGATTCAGGCCCCAGTCAGAACCGTGGTCAGAGCTCTCAGAATCAGGGTCAGAATTCTCAGAATAGTGGCCAGAATCCTCACCGCAACCTGGATTGCTACAACTGCCATCAGAAGGGGCATATCAAGCCGAATTGCCCATTATTGAAAGATGCTCAGGTGGCACATGTATATGAGGGGACGACTGCACCAGCTCCTACCGAGGGCCCAGGTACACCTGATGTTTTAAGTGGTACTCTTAACATTAAAAACATCCCTATTACTGTCCTATTTGACACCGGTGCAGCACGTACTTTTATTTCTTCTGACATCATTAAAAAGTTAAAACTGAAACCTCGAAAACTTAAGGAATTGATTAGAGCTCATAGTCCTTTAGGAGGATCTCTCATTCTCGACCAATATTGTAGAGTGCCCATTTCTTATTCTCGATATCAATTTCCTTTTGACCTGGTCGTCATGAATTTTTCCGGTTATGATATCATACTGGGAATGGATTGGCTAACCAAGTATGAGGCTGTGTTAGTATGTGCCGAAAGGATTATCAGGGTTAAAGTTGAGCTTGGAAATGTTACCATACCCTGCCACGGCTCAGCCACTGACAGAAAAGAATTCTGGTCCTCTCTAGAAGTCACTCCTACTTCTATTGAAGAAATTCCTATTGTTAGAGATTATGCTGATGTGTTCAAGGAAGTTGAAGGCTTACCCCCACGCAGAGAAATCAACTTCAGAATTGACTTGGCTCCGAATGCAAGGCCTGTCGTACATCCTATTCGGAGAATGTCACCCAAGGAAAAAGAAGAGCTGAAAAATCAAACCAAACAGCTTTTGTTTAAGGGTCTGATCAGGCCTAGCTTCTCAGAATGGGGCGCAGCAGTGGTGTTTGTCCCAAAATCAGATGGTACCCTCAGGTTATGTGTGGAATACCGTGATCTCAACAAACAAACTCTGAAGAACAAATACCCACTGCCTCGTATTGATGACTTGCTCGACCGCTTGCATGGGGCGCGAGTTTTCTCTAGAATGGACTTAGCTACAGGCTTCCATCAACTTCGCATCGCAAAAGAATATGTGCCTCTAACTGCTTTCAGAGGGCCGGATATCTTTTATGAATGGCTGGTATTGCCTTTCGGTCTATGTAATGCTCCAGCATATTTTGTTGATCTGATGAATAGGGTTTTAAGAGATGTTATAAATAAATTTGTACTCGTGTTCATCGATGACATCCTCATCTTTTCTAAATCCACTGCTGAGCACGAACAACATCTGAGGGAAGTCTTGGAGATTTTGCGTAGAAATGTGCTGAAAGCCAAATTCTCCAAATGCATATTCTGGCAAGAAGAGGTGAAATTCCTCGGACATGTCGTATCAAAAGAAGGCATTTCAGTTGATCCAGGAAAAATCTCAGCCATCCAAGACTGGAAGCAGACTCGAACTCCCACAGAGGTCAGAAGTTTCTTAGGGCTGGCTGGCTATTATCGGAAATTCGTCAAAGATTTTTCGAAGATAGCTTGCCCATTGACAAACCTGACCAAGAAGCATACAAAATTTATTTGGACGCCCGAATGCGAGAAAGCTTTCCAAGATCTAAAAGGGAGGTTGACCAATGCTCCTGTGTTGACCATTATAGATGGCAATCAGGATTTGATAGTCTGGACCGACGCTTTTAGGCAAGGTTGTTTCTTTTATATAAATCAACATGTCAGAGATAACATTTTCTTTTAATCTCATTTTAACATGTTATTCCTTTATCTATTTAAGGTATTGGTGCGGTGCTGATGCAGCAAGGCAAAGTAGTCGCATATGCTAGCCGCCAATTGAAACCACATGAAAAGAATTATGCCACTCATGATCTTGAGCTAATGGCCATTGTATTTGCTCTTAAAATATGGAGGCACTATCTCTTGGGTGAGAAGTTCGAAGTATACATGGATCACAAATCCTTGAAGCATCTTTTTACCCAAAGAGATTTAAATATGAGGCAGCAACGCTGGGTTGAATTTCTTGCATCATATGATTTTGTTATCCTATATACTCTAGGGAAAGCCAACGTTGTAGCCGATGCGCTCAGTAGAAAGAATGCCGAGGGCGACAAACTCCTTCTCGCCAACCTCATTATAACTTCTACTCTGATTGATAAAATCTCTGCTCTCTAGAAGGATGATAAATTTATTCAGAGGATTATCAAAAGAATTCAAGATGGCGAATCCACTAGCTTCCAAATTGATGATAGAGGGGTTCTGAGGCTTTCTGGCCGAATTTGTGTTCCGTACATTCCTGAGCTCAGAAGGGAAGTTATGGATGAGTGCCACAAATCTAAGCTCAGTATTCATCCAGGGGTGAGCAAGATGTATCAAGACCTCAAGCGCACATTCTGGTGGAGATCCATGAAGAGAGATATTTCTATTTATGTTTCTAGATGTCCCACTTGTCAGCAAGTCAAAAGTGATCAGCAGAAGCTAGCAGGTCTATTGCAACCGCTAGGAGTTCCAGGCTGGAAGTGGGAGGAAATTTCTATGGACTTTATTGATGGTTTGCCCCGTACCAGAAAAGGGAACGATAGTATATGGGTAATTGTTGACCGCTTAACAAAGTCTGCCCATTTTATCCGTGTCAAGACCAACAGAACAGCTCGGAGTTTGGCGCAGCTTTATCTTAAAGAGATTGTCAGACTGCATGGGATCTCAAGAAGCATTGTCAGTGATCGGGATCCAATATTTACGAGCAAGTTCTGGGAAGCCTTCCAAGAAGAACTCGGTACTAAGTTGAATCTGAGCACAGCTTATCACCCTCAGACAGATGGCCAGACTGAGAGGGTGAACCGCATTTTAGAAGACTTGTTGCGAGCGTGCATTCTTAACTATGGTGGTTCATGGGAGGACCATTTATACTTGGTGGAGTTCTCTTACAATAATAGCTACCAAGCCAGTTTGGGAATGTCACCGTTTGAGTTACTATATGGCAGACCATGCAGGTCCCCGGCATGTTGGGTGGAGCCAGGCAATCGATTAGTCTTGGGTCCCGACATGGTTCGTGAAGCATCAGACAAGGTTGACTTGATTAAGAAGCGCCTGTTGGCTGCTCAGAGCCGACAGAAGAGTTATGCAGATCAGCGAAGAAGACACTTAGAATTCTCTGTTGGTGATCAAGTATATCTGAAGGTTTCTCCATTGAGGGGCGTGATTTGTTTTGGGAAGACTGGGAAATTGGCGCCAAGGTTCATTGGTCCATTTCCTATCCTCGAAAGGATTGGTACTCTTGCTTATCGAGTGCAGTTGCCCGATTGGTTGCCTGGGGTGCATGATGTATTTCATGTGTCTCAACTCCGCAAGCATGTGCACGATCCTGATTTGATTGAGAATGAATTGAATCAACAGGTCTTGGATATTACACCTAATCTGACAGTGAGAAAGGATCCGATGAAGATCATTGGCAAAGAAACCCGGGTACTGGGGAATAAGAAGATTCACCTAGTCAAGGTGCAGTGGAGTGGGGATCCTAGGGACTGTACTTGGGAGACAGAGGATAGCTTCAAAAGGGCTTACCCCAACTGCAGAGAGGACATCTCCAAATGATTCTTGTGTTAAGGTACATTTACCACAATTTACGTTTCCGTCGTTTCCTACTTTTATTTTCTTTTCGAGGACGAAAAGCTTTTAAGTGGGGGAGATTGTAACGACCTGGAAAATCCGAACCAATTTAAAATTTTTATTTTAAATTATTGGGTGGAAAATGTGGCAGAAATAAAAAAATTCCATCTTTAAATAATATTACAGCCAGTGAAAATAGTCAATTTTCAAACGATCTCTGTTTTCGACGAAACAAATTTCATTGGAACCGGAATATCATATTATTGCTAGGTTTCAATTTTTAGAATTTTCCGAATTAGTATGTGAGCGTGGCAAAGGAAAATGTGTTTTGTTCATTTCAGTCAAATTTAATCGACTGAAAAATAGCCATTATTCAAACGGTCTCAGAATTCGACGAAATTAATTTTGTTAGGACCGTATCGTCGTAACAAAGACAAATATATTTTTTCTGGATTTTTCCGAGTCTGTATGTGACCCCGGTGAATTTTTATAGACAGTAGAATTAATTAAATAAATTATTTATATTTTAAATTTAAATAAAAGTGAGCTGAGACGACCAATTGGGCTGACGAAACCCATTCCATTGCGTCCGGAGCATAGGCTATTTCCTATAGACACTTTCTGTTGGGCTGAAATTAGCACGGTTTGAAAGAATTAGCCTTAAATGTAAAATTACACATTAATTAATATAAAATAGGCAAAACCCTAAGTTCAAGACTACTGTTCATTGTTCTTCATTGGCCGCCGCCCCTCTTATACCTGTCGATTCTTCCTCCTCCTTTTTCTCCCTCCACTCCTCGAATTACCACCCAACTCCATCACCATTCCGAAGAGCTTTCTCTCCTCTTTCCAACCATACCCGCCACCACCCCTATAGTCGCCCATAGACCTCGCCCCGAACCCCCAAAGTCGCCGCAATTGGACCGTCGCCACGCCCACGTGGCACCACCGAGCCACCCCCCAACGCCGGCGAACAAAGGCCACACCCCCCTCTTCGACGTCCCGGACCCTGATCGGCCTCTGGTTGCACGTATTCCGAGAAAATTCGAGCCCTAGTTTTGAGCAGTAGAAAAGGGGCACGACCGAATTTGAACAAAGAGGAAGAAGGGTATTTCTTATTTAAATTTATTTAATTAATTAAAATAAATTATTCTCTAACTTAAATTAATCATAACTCTTTCGTCCTAGCTCGGAATTCGGTGATTTCGGAAGCTGTGAAATCGTGATTCGGAGTACTACGCTTTAGAACTATTTGGAATTGATTCTGGACTTCTTGGAATTTTGATCTGAGTTGAAATAATGTGAGATCTCTGAATTTTAATAAATTGTTTAAATAATTTATTTGCTATTGTTAAATAAATCAGATCTACTATGTGATGATGTGGTTGAATGTTCATATGTTGATGGATGATGTTTTCTTTATCTGCTTGTTTATGCTGTTAATTCAAATCTGTATGAATCACATATTTTGGGTGAATCGTATATAGAAAACGAAGTGACCTTTTTAATTTTAGTTAGTTGTGATTATTGGAAATAAACAAATTCTTTATTATTTATTTATTTCTATTCACAATATAGTTGTAAATAGAAAATGTTAACAAGTTAAAAAGACAATCTTTACATAATTTTGTTTGTTAAAATTAAAAGGACAAGTTTTAACATTATTTTTGTTAACAAATTAAAAGGACAAGTTTTAACAATTAAAAAGGACAATTTTTAACATTATTTTTGTTAACAATTAAAAAGGGACAATTTTTAACATTTATTTTGTTTGTTAAAGTAAAAGACAATTTTTATGTAATTTTGTTTGTAAAACAAAAGACAATTTTTACATAATTTCGTTTGTAAAAATAAAAAGGACAAGTTTTACGTCATTTTGTTAACATGATAAAAAGACAAATTTTTATGTTGTTTGTGAACATAATAAAAGAACAAAATTTTGTGCTCATTTTGTCAACATAAGTAAAGGGACAATTTCTATTTTTGTCTTCATTTACATATAACAGAATGTAAGTTTAAAGATCTTTATTTTCATTTACAAATAAAGATGAGGCTTTTATTGTGATTCATCAAAAGTACACCACAATTTACATCATTGTGTTATATTGAATATTGTGACGCCAAAACCATCATTGTGTTATTTTGAATGTTATGACACCAAAACCATCATTGTGTTACTTTGAATGTTATGACGCCAAACCCATCGTTGTGCTATTCTGAATATTATGACACCAAAACCACCGTTGTGATAATTTGAATATTGTGACACATATTTCATCGTCATATTATATAATTGAAATGGATCAAATAACTGGCATTAGAAATATAGTTATTTAGAAATGCTGACGCTAGGAAAGGTATTTACATAAGCTATAGAAAACATTTATTTCAATGGAAAAGAAATAAAAGTAACATTAAAATTTTCTTATGTAAAAGAAAATATATTTAATTTCTAGTGTAAAAACAAATGTAAACATTTTCTTTGTTGAAAAGAAAAAGAATATAAACATTTTCTTTGTTAAAAAGAAAAGAAAAATAACATTAACATTTTCTTTGTTAAAAAGAAAATAACATTAACATTTTCTAATGTAAATTAAAAAGGAAAACATTTACATTTGCAAGGTAAAAGAGAATAAAAGTTACATTTTCTAATGAAAAAAAAGAAAAAAAGTAAAATATGTACATTTTTCCAATGTAAAGTCAAAAGAATAAAAAGTTATATTTTTTTTCCAATGTAAAGAATAAGAAGTTACATTTTTCTAGTCCAAAGTAAAATAAAATAAAAAGTTACACTTTTCTAGTGTAAAGTAAAATAAAAAGAAACATCTTTCTATGAAAGGAAATAAATAAAAAGAAACATTTTCTATGTAAAGAAAGTAAAGAAAAGAATAGCAAACATTATTTTTCAATGTGAAAAATAAAAGAAAAGTTACATTTCTCAATGTAAAAGACATTTACATTGTATATGCAAACAAAAGAATAAAGGGAAAATATCATGTTTGTTGAATATAAAAATAGACGTCGTTGAAATTATAATTTTTGTCGCATTAGAATTGGCGGACAAAAATATCAACTTTATAAAATAAAAGATTGGACTTTGGGAATCACCAAATGGTTTGTATACATATATTTATTTATATATATATAATATAAATTTAAACTAAGCGAAACACGCGCGGTAGTTCGCGTTTTGGAAACATAACTTTAAACGGTTGTACAGAAAGATATGGCTGTTGAATTCTCCCAAAACTGGATCCGTTAGGACTGTCTTGGAAAGAGCTTACCAACGACATAAAATTTACCAAAACCTGACGGTTAGATTTTAAGATATGTTTAAAACAAATTTTGGTAAAAGTAGCGCCAGGGCCGCCTATCGACCCGAAGCGTCGTTTAATTAATTCTCACTATTTTTAAATAAATAAAAATAGCAGTAAATCATTATAAATGGATATAAACGATGTGAAATGATTTAAATGATAATTATGCTATGATTATTTGAAAAGGACGAGTTTAACTCATTTCAAATAATCAAACGACGACTTAAATCGAAATAATAGAAGACGATGTTGAAGACCGGCGATCTTCACGTCGAACGGACAACGATTATTGAGACCTTGGACTGACTTGCTCCCAGGAAGGGGTCGATGTAGTAGTTGGCCGGTCGTATGAGTTGATTGTCCGGATAAGCGAGAACCTCCCTGGTATCTCCGGTTTCGTTCAAACCCAGAACGGACTTGTATGGACGCGCATCTGACATTGGAATTCGTTTCGTGTAACCAAATCAATTTTTATTAATGTATGCTTGTTTGGTGGTAGAGAATTTATTCCCTTCTTAACACCCTGGTATACGTTAGTAGTTATCGATAGCATGATGTGAATTGTCAATGTGGCCCGCTAAGATGCGAATGATCAAGGTTTTGTTGAAAGGCAGGCCTTGTGGAAGATGATCAAAGCACGGCCTGTTTAGGCATAGCTTCGTGTATAACGTAACCTCACGAGCCTCACACCCCGGTATGAGTCAAAAACGGGATACGGACCGTAGGGAGTGCACACGTTTCTTTCTAGCTAGAGTTGTGTTAGGGACCTACCAGCGCTGACATTTTACTTATGTGGATGATGGATTTTGAGGTACCTCGTGTTTTATAGGCCGTTGGTGGTCATACTATAGGTCCAAAGGAATCGGGAAACGTGTGTTCAGGCATAACCAATCCATACACATATATGTGGACCGGCCCTACCGCTTCCAAGGGTTCACTACGGGGGATCCTGAGGCATTTGCTAGAGTGTCTCGAATCGGAGAGGAGCTTGCCCCTAGCCTCGACTTATGATGGAAACCAATTCTCCAATACGACATTACGATTTTAGTTGTATACTTATATATGGCGGCATAATATACGGTACCTATGTCGTCTAGGATTAATACATTTATATTGAAATGATTTATGAAAACATATGCACACTAGTAGTAATACGTTTGACGTATTCATCATTTTTTATCGTTATAAGGAAAAACCCTTTCCTCTGGTGTGCGTTGCATTGTGTGATGGGACTTGGGTCTTATAACGATCTCATTTTTCTTTAAATGCATAGCGTTATTTAAACGATGTACTTAATTATGCACTGGCAATCCAATGGAGTAAACCCGTTCCGCCTTAGCGGCGTGGTCCTGTGATTTGCCATATGATTAGTTAGTATAGGAAGATTTCTCATACTAGTCTCACGACTGACTCGAATTTTGTTTCACTTTGCAAATTCGGGTGCCCTCTTTCCACACGGGCAGCCAATTGACAGGTTGTTAGTTTGCTTCCTTGGAGTTGCTGATCTTGGAGCTTGCTTATTTGCTTGGGTGTTGCTGCTTCTCGAGGTGCTTTGCTGGACTATGCAGACCCTCATCTTTATCTTTATTCCTGCTTAGACTTTGAGACATTTTGATCGTATTCCATTTCATTTCAAACTGTACTTTTGACATTAAGTACTTGTTTCCTTTTGTTGGGATTTTGATGTAATAAGTAGGACTCTGTGACTGGGATTCTGTGTTATGATAACATCCATATTCCGCTGCTATGTTGATGTTGTTGTTTTATGGATTCTTATATTTATGTAGTTATCTGTGTTATGTGTTGCTATATTTATGTTGTATCCCAATGATCATCTCAGCTTTCATTCTACGGAGGTTTGGGGTTATCACAAACCGCCTGTACGGGCCTTGATAAAATTATTGTAATATATGAATAATTCGTGTAAAATCATAATATGTGATTTGGAAAGAATTAGGATGAAAAATTCCACGTTTGTAAAGATAAAAATATATTTTTATCCAAATGAACTAGTTATTAAATAGATTTGAAATCCAATAATTTTTAAATAAATAAATTGTATTTGAAGAAGGGTTTTAATATAACCAGAAATTTCCAATCTATGAATTGGAATGGATTGGAATGGAAATAATCTTCGGAATATTTCGATATTGGATTCCGTGGTTATACGGGTATTGTATGGGAATTTGGAAGATACAGATGTCGTTATTCCCAATTCAATATTTGTTAGTTTTAGAATTTGATATTGAATATAAGCCGATATAATTTCTGTTCAGAGTCTTGTATTTAATATTAAATTGGATTTTGGGTTTGTCGTGAATGGTGTCTTCATTAACACTTTTCTTAAACTCAGTTGAGAAAAGAATAAATCTTTTAATTAAGATTTAGTGAAGTTTTCCAATTAATTAATATTTGATTGGAATTGAATAAGAGAATTGGATTTTGGGTTTGTCGTGAATGGTGTCTTAAATGACATTGTTCTTAAACCGCGTGTGAAAAGAATAAGTCTTTTAATTAATATTATTAGAGTTTCCAGTTAATTAACATTTAATTGGAATTAAAATGGAATGTGAATTGGGCTTATTGTGAATTGTGTTTTAAAGACATTTGTTCTTTAACTCGATTTACAGTAAAATATGATTTGGAATATATAAATCTTTTATTAAGATTTAATGGGATTTTCTAAAGTAAAGGTTTCCAATTTAATATATTAAACTGGAATTGAATGGAATTCGATTTGATAATAATCGAAGTGAGCTTCTGTGGAGGAAGACTGTTACTATATATGGAATTTAAAAGGCTTTGCCATTATTCCATTTATATTATTGGTTGGATACAAAAATTTATATCGACTATATATATTGTTCTATTTTCCGTGAAGATTCCATAATTAATGGAATGTGATTTTGGGTTTATCGTGAACTATATTTTAAATGACATTAGTTCTTTAGCCCAGTTAAAGACATGATTACATGTTTGACATTGATTCCTTTATACCGTATTCATTGATCTTTGCTAAATAAATAAATATATATATATATCTATTTGGTGGAGGAAAATTTATTCTCTTGCTCAACACCTGTAACGACCCACATTCTACGTATCAAAGGATCGTAGAATGTTTATTTATTTTTCACACGAAGTCGTATGGTCGTGTAACTTTAGGGAATGACTATTGGGGTCATTTCCCATGTTCATGATTTTTCCTGATTTATAAATGACCGTATGCCCCTAGCTGATCTTGTTTCGGCCATAATTTTTGATTGGTAAGGAGTTTTTACCCAAAGCGACTTCCATTAGATCCGGATGATGGTTTACCTTTTCGTAGGTTGGTCACACTTGTCAAACAGACTTACCGTTTGGGAGATATGGCTGAATTAATGTTTAGAAGGTGAAAAACAGCTTAACCAGGCCTAATTAGGGTGATTAACAACTCGGCCCATAACCCATTTCGGGATTAGGGTTATGGGGAGGCTGAAATCAGTTAGGAAACGATCTATTTTCATTTTCTCAGCCGCCTAAAACATTTCTCTAACCCTAGCCATGGCCTCCACCTTCTAATTTCATCCCAATTTGCTCTCTAATCAAGGATTAAGCTAATCTACATCAAATCAAGGAGAAATAGCACCAAATCAGAGTTGGAGCTGCTGTGTTGCATAGAGACTCGAACCAAATCAGAGATAGTTTCAGATCTAAGTTTTATTTGTGGCAAAGGTGAGTGTTTTGCATTGTTTTTCACTAATTAGGCTAATTATGGGTGATTTGTGATAATTAGCGAAATTATAACTCAGAAAAATCTGGAAAAAAATTGTAAAATTCTAAAATATTATTTTAAGGCTTTGATAGAAATTTGGTCTAAATTGGATAAGTTTTGTTAATGGTATGCTTAAACATGATTAAGGGGGATTAAGGGAAAAACATGGGTTTTTGGGTATGTTCGATCCATATTGACATATTGAGTTGTTGTTTTGGTGATTATAGTTGATTCTCTATGTTGCTATGACTGTACGGTATGCTTTGTGATTGATTAGAAAAGTTAGAATGGCCGAAAACACCGTCGTATGGTGTAAAACGGTCGTTGGAAAAGTTATAGGAAAATGTGCAGGGTTTCGGATTGAATCGGATTATAGGGCTCTGATTGGATAGGAGACTCGGGCAAGAGAGTGCGAACCGGACCGAAACATAGCACAAGTGGAAGCAAGGGCGATAAGGAAGGCCCGGATCGGATCGGATTGGGATGGAGGAATCGGATCGAATGAAGAAGCCACGACCTGGATGGAGTGTCACAAGTCGATCTGGAGCTTGGTAATGATCACGACCGAACCGAAGCTCGACTGATGGAGGCTAGACCCACGAGCCAATGGAGAAGCCTGACCGCTTGAGTGAAGGAGCCCGACCCGAACCGCTAGAAGAAGAAGCGTATGTGTCAACCAAAAGGGAGATGCCCGACCTGAACTGATGGAGTCATCACGACCCGACCCGTATGGAGCAGTCCGACCCATATGCTTGATTGTTTGCCATCATTATGACATGCACACCCCCACCCCTGTACCTTTACACCATATGTTAGTGTCACCGTAGAGTATTGTACATCCTGTGTGCTAACTCTTTGGTTGCGGGTCCAGGTTATGGTATGGTTTAGTATACCTGTTATTGTTCTGTTTTGCTGCTTATCGCTCATACCAGACTTTTGTCTGACCCAGAGTTTTATGTCTCTTCTTATTACTCTGACTTCTCTTAAACGGGCAGACTTGAGACAGGTTAGATGGTTATGCACGAGTAGCTGATCCGGAGACGAGCAGGAGGCTCCCACGTATGATATATATATATTATATGAGGAGGGTTCCGCTACACCTCTTATATTGCACGTGAACTCTCCTCCTTAATCTCCACCATCCATTCCCCCACTCGTTCTCTCTCTTCTCATTTCTTAGTGGGAAGAGAGAGAATGAGTGGGGGAATGGGTGGTGGAGATTAAGGGGGAGAGTTCACGTGCAATATAAGAGGTGTAGCGGAACCCTCCCCTATACATACATACATACATATATATATATTCTCCCCGTGTCGCTGATGGTCACTACTTTGGGCATTAGTAGTGTACTCTTCCTTTACTTTGCTTTAGAGACAGTTTGAAAAGTTGTAATAACGATGATGTGGAACATAAGTTGTATTTGAATTTTCCGCTGCTATTATGGTTTAGTTTTCAGCTTATGCATTGTCTCGCCTGTTTTATGTCAAGTATGTTATTATTATATTTTATCCCATGCGCTGTGAGGCATTCTACATGTTCCTTTGGTAGTTTTAGCTTCAAATCTCATTCTTTTCCTTTCTTTGGCTACCGTTCCGTACTGGTTGGATATCGACACAGCGCACTTCCATTGGAAATGTCGGCTGGTGCAGGGCGGGCCGTCACACTTGGTATCAGAGCTCTAGGTCGCATAGTTAACCTAGGGAAAGACACCACAGAGAGATAGTACGTATATGAGAGCGCGTATTTGTGATATTTTGGTTTTCAATATATATATATATACACACTATTAGTAAATTTATGGATGGAGTTGCACTGCACTGGCACCACTGAAGAGATGGTTAATCGTTTTCTCCTTACAGATTGAACGATGTGCCGACATACGAGGGGTAATGGTAGAGGAGCGAATAATGGGAATGCTCCTGATATGAGGACGATGTTCACTGATTTCATGAGAGAGATGCTTAGAGATGTGCAAGGAGCAGTTCCTAATACTGCTAATGGTGGTGGTGCAGCGGTGCAGGCACCTAGGGCCGATTTCGCTAAGCTTTGTAAGGACTACACTAGTCTTGGTGGGAATCCGTTCCATGGAATGTAATCGGCTATAGAAGTTCAGGATTGGCTTGATGTTTTGAGCGTATCTTCGATGATCTGGGAATTGAAGACGCGACGCAGAGGAAGCTAGCATCCCGTCAGCTGCAAGGACGGGCAATGACTTGGTGGAATGCTATTATGGTAGCTACCCCTGAGGATCATGTTACTTGGAATCAATTCAAGGCCCGATTTAGTGATAAGTTCATCCCAGCTTCCCAGAAGTTCGAATTGTTTAGGAAGTTCTTGTAGCTTAAGCAAAATGGTAGGGCAGTCTCGGAATATAATGCTGAGTTCGATACTTTATCCAAGTATGGATTATCCCTTATCGATACTCCCAAGAAGAAGAATGAGAAGTTCATAACAGGATTACATCAGTACTTAGGGGGAAAGGCTTATAAACCATATTGATGAGACTTTTGAATCGATTGTTGGAAAGCACTAAGATTAGAGAGTCTTTATCCTAAGCCTAAGACTGAAGTCACTGTTGTATCTCCAGAGGGGCCAAAGCAGCAAGTAAGAGGTGGAGGCAAGAATAATTCTTAGAATAAGAGGATGCAAAACCAAGCTAAGGATGGTCAGAAAAAGAGTAAGAAAGATGTTGAGTGCTTTAGCTGTGGCAAGAAGGGCCAATATGCTAAAGAATGTCAAGCAAACCCAACGGACAGGAAGTGCTTCAATTGCGGCCAAGTGGGACATCACAAGGATAAATGTCCATAACCCCCTAAAGAGAAGCACATTGTGAAAGCATATGCTATCAATGTTGTTTCTTCTTCGTTGAATGCCCCAACTGCGGTGGAGAAAGGAAAGAATGTCGTCATTCAAGGCATGCTTTCTATTTATGATGTTCATGTTCGAGTACTGTTTGATACTGGGGCTTCCCGTTCCTTCATATCTAGTGACCTGGTAGATAGGTTGGGATTGGAACCCGAGATAGTCGATAGACCTTTAGTGGTGGTGAACCCGATTGGCGGTTCGACTAGCCTTAGTATGATTTGTCGTAATGTGGTCTTATCGAGTCATGGATGCATGTTTGTTTGTAATTGCTTTGTTTTGGGCGTTAATGGGTTTGGCATTATTTTGAGAGTCGATTGGCTCCAAAGGTATGGGGTGGTGGTAGACTGTGAGGGCTTTTTGGTGACAGTTAGAGCAGATGATGGGCGGAGGGTAGTGTTTGGTGGTCTACCTAGTGACGGGGATAATGGCTAGTTTTCTAAATTCCCTCGACATCCTACATGATGAGTTGTCATATGTGCCCATGGCTGGCCAGTATCCGGACGTCTTCGAGGAAGTGACCGGACTTCCACCACACCTAGAGATTGAGTTTCGTATTGATTTAGTGAAAGATGCCAGACCTATAGTGATGCCACTTCGTCGTATGGCAACAAGGGAGCAGAAAGAGCTCGGGGTGCAAGTAAGCGATCTTTTAAAGAAGGGATTCATCAGAAAAAGTGTCTCCGATTGGGGAGCATCAGTTGTGTTTGCTACCAAGGCAGATGGATCCCTTCGATTGTGTGTGGACTCCCGCGCTGAATAAGGCGATGAGGAAGAATAAGTATCCTCTACCGCGGATAGATGATTTATTTGATCAGTTGAGTGGTGCGATAGTGTTCTCCCAATTGGATCTCGCGACAAGTTTTCATCAGCTTAGGGTGGAAGCTGAGAGTATAGCTGAAACAACATTTTGGATGCCTTCTGGATTCTATGAGTGGTTGGTCATGCCATTCGGGTTGACCAATGCACCAGCATATTTTGTGGATCTTATGAATAGGGTATTCAGAGATCAATTGAATAAGTTTGTTCTTGTGTTTGTAGACGATATCTTGGTTTATTCGAGGACAGAGGAAGAACACAAGGAACATTTGAGGATAGTGATGGAGGTTTTGAGAAAACACCAATTGAAAGAAAAGTTTTCTAAGTGTCACTTATGGAGGAGGGAAGTGAGATTCCTAGGTCATGTTGTTTCAGAGAATGATATTGCCACGGATCCTGCGAAGGTGGCTACGGTACAAGATTGGTCTACGTCCAAGAATGCAATAGACGTAAGAAGTTTCTTGGGATTAGCCGGGTATTATCGTAAGTTTATCCAAGACTTCTCAAAGATAGCAACACCGTTGACTCGGTTGACCAAGAAGAATCAAGCTTTCGTCTGGGATGAAAAGTGCGAGAATGCATTCAAGAGTCTAAAGGAAAAGTTGACATGTGCATCAGTATTAATCATTTCTAAGGGGAATGAAGAGATGACAGTATATACAGATGCATGTGGTACCAGACTAGGTGCTGTATTGATGCAAGGAGGTAGGGTTGTAGCTTATGCAAGTCGGCAACTGAAACCGCATGAGAAAAGATATCCTACCCATGATTTGGAATTGGCAGCAATCGTATTCGCGTTGATGATGTGGAGACATTATCTCTTGGGAGAAAGATTCGAGTTGTTTATCGATCACAAGTCATTAAAGTATCTTTTCTCTCAGAAGGATCTAAATCTCCGACAGCAAAGATGGTTAGAATTCTTAGCTTCCAATGATTTCGATATCGCATATACACCAGGAAAGGCAATGTGGTAGCTGATGCATTGAGTGGAAGACATGTCAGTTTAGGGGCCATGTTTCTTGAATGGAAGCAACTGGAGTATATTACAGGGTATGATTTCAGACCAAAGTGCGAATTGGATCCAGTAATGTTAGCAAGTTTGATGATCAGACCCACTTTGATTGAGCGGATTGGTTCTAGTCAGAGGGACGATCCTAACTTATTGGAAATCATCTCCAAGTTAGAGATCGATATCGATGAGGAGATGGACAAGTATGGGCTTGATCGAGATGGATGGTT
The DNA here is from genome assembly GCA_030737875.1 of Allium sativum. Classification (NCBI taxonomy): domain Eukaryota; kingdom Viridiplantae; phylum Streptophyta; class Magnoliopsida; order Asparagales; family Amaryllidaceae; genus Allium; species Allium sativum. The sequence continues at coordinate 219,158,878 of CM060925.1, forward strand.
TAGAAAGAATGGGAGAATAGTTGTACCCAATGTCAATGGATTGAGAGATGAAGTGCTTAGAGAATGTCATCACTCAAAATTGACTATACATCCCGATGGTAACAAAATGTATTGAGACATGAAGTAGACGTACTACTGGGAAGGGATGAAAAGAGACGTTGGGAAGTTTATATCCAAATGCATGAACTGCCAGTTAGTTAAAGCTGAGCAAAAGAAACCTAGTGGTTTGTTGCAACCATTAGAAATTCCAAAATGGAAATTGGAACAAGTCTCAATGGATTTCATTGATGGGTTACTAAGGACTAGATCGAACCATGATAGCATTTGGTTGATTATGGACCGATTGACCAAGAGTGCAAGGTTTATACCCGTCAAGTCGAATAGAACGACAGCTAAGTTAGCTGAACTATATATGAAATGGGTAGTGAGATTTCATGGAGTACCCAAAGGCATTGTAAGTGACCGAGATCCAATGTTCACTAGTGGATTTTGGAAGAGCTTACAAGAGGCATTAGGATTAAAATTACATCTCAGTACCGCACACCATCCTCAAACCGATGGTCAGACAGAGAGGGTGAATCGAGTATTAGAAGATCTCTTGAGAGCTTGCATATTAGATTTTGGCGGATCATGGGATGACCAATTGCATTTAGTGGAGTTCGCATATAATAATAGTTATCAATCCAGTATTGGTATGGCTCCATTTGAAGCTTTGTACGGAAGACCGTGCAACTCACCGTCATGTTGGTCAGAAACTGGTGAGAAATTTGTGCTTGGGCCAGATGTGATAAGAGCAACCTCAGATAAGATCAAAGTTATCCGACATCGAATGAAGGCTGTCCAAGATAGGCAGAAGAGTTATGCCAATAAGATGAGAAGAGATTTAAAATTCTCCATTGGTGACTTGGTGTTTGTCAAGATTTCTCCGTTAAAGAGCGTGATTCGATATGGTAGGAGAGGCAAGTTAAAACCAAGATTTGTTGGTCCATTCCCAATTCTCGAGCAAGTTGGGAATTTGGCATATAAAGTTAAGTTGCCGGACAAGATGGCGGGAGTTCATAACGTATTTCATGTTTCCCAGTTAAGGAAATTCGTGCACGACCCCAATGTGGCTATTTCACCTGATTAGTTGGATGATATCGAAGTAGAACCCGAGGCGGTTTGGAACCGCAAGCCGATTCATATTGTCGAGCACGATACGAAGAAACTTCGAAGTAAAGCGATGAATCTAGTCAAGGTTCAGTGGGGCGAGGATGAGAATGACTGTACTTGGGAGACAGAGGAGAGCATTAGGAAGACGTATCCAGAACTCTTTGCCTGGTAAGATTTTAATAGTGATAGTTTCTTCCCTTGTTAGTAAAACGCATGCTAGGATAGGTTTGTTTTGTGTTTTGATTGTTTGTGAATGACTGATAGGCATGCAGAACACCTTTGTATGTTTTTGGTTAAGGAATTTCGGGGGCCAAATTTCTTAAGGGAGGGAGAGTGTAATGACCTGCATTCTATGTATCGAAGGATCGTAGAATATTTATTTCCTTTTCATACGAAGTCGTATAATCGTGTAACTTTGGGGAACGACTATTGGGGTCATTTCCCATGTTTATGATTTTTTGCCATTTTTAAATGACCGTTTTGCCCCTAGCTGATCTGATTTCGGCCATAACTTTTGATTGGTAAGGAGTTTTGACCCGAAACCACTTCCATTAGATCCGGATGATGGTTTATCTTTCCGTAGAGTGGTCACACTTGTCAAACGGACTTACCGTTTGGGAGATATGGCTGAATTAAGGTTTAGAAGGTGAAAAACAGCTTAAGCGGGCCTAATTAGGGTGATTAGCAGCTAGGCCCATAACCCATTTCGGGATTAGGGTTATGGGGGTGCTGAAATCAGTTAGGAAACGATCTATTTTCGTTTTCTTAGCCGCCTAAAACATTTCTCTAACCCTAGCCATGACCTCCACCTTCTAATTTCATCCCAAATCGCTCTCTAATCAAGGATTAGGCTAGTCTACATCAAATTAAGGAGAAATAGAACAAAATCAGAGTTGGAGCAGATGTGTTGCATAGAGATTTGATCCAAATCAGAGATAGTTTCAGATCTAAGTTTTATTTGTGGCTAAGGTGAGTGATTTGCATTGTTTTTCACTAATTACGGCTAATTAGGGGTGAGTAGTGATAATTAGCAAAATTATAACTCAGGAAAATATGGAAAAAATTTGTAAAATTCTAAAATATTATTTTAGGGCTCTGATAGAAATTTGGGCTAAATTGGATAAGTTTTGCTAATGGTATGCTTAAACATTATTAAGGGGGATTAAGGGAAAAACATGGGTTTTTGCGTATGTTCGATCCATATTGACATATTGAGTTGTTGTTTTGGTGTTTATAGTTGATTCTCTTTGTTGCTATGACTGTATGGTATGCTTTGTGATTGATTAGAAAAGTTAGAATGGTCGAAAACAGTGTCGTATGGCGTAAAACAGTCGTTGGAAAAGTTGTAGGAAAATGAGCAGGATTTCAGACCGGATTGGATTATAGGGCTCGGATCGGATAGGAGCATCGGGCAAGAGAGTGCGAACTGGACTGAAACTTAGCACAAGTGGAAGCAAGGGCGATAAGGAAAGCCCGGATCGGATTGGGAAGGAGGAATCAGATCGAATGAAGAAGCCACGACCTGAATGGAGTGTCACGAGTCGATCTAGAGCTTGGAGGAGGCCACGACCGAACCGAAGCTCGACTGATGGAGGCTAGACCCACGAGCCAATGGAGAAGCCCGACCGCTTGAGTGAAGGAGCCCGACCCGAACCACCAAAAGAAGCGTATGGGTCAACCAAAGGGAAGAAGCCCGACCCGAACTAATGGAGTCATCATGACCCGACCCATATGGAGCAGTCCAATCCGAACCAGAGGGGTGACTGTAAACCGAACCAAGAAGCTTGGACACGAGGCATAAGCTATGAACCCAATGAAGACCGATCCGGAGGAGATCAAAACTCGAGATGCAAAGGTAGTCCAAATAGGAAGTAGAACTCAGGATCCAGTTGAGAACCAACGAGTTAACTTCATGAGCTGGGCTTTGCTGCGGGACGTATGCAAAGGAGTTATTGACGTCCATAACTTTGATTCACCACCAAGATGGATGTTAGGATACATATCAGTGCAGTGGGGTAGTTATTACTCCATGGGGCAGAGTGATCGTAGCATGGCTATGAACCAGTGCAGTGAAGTCATCATGACTTCATGGGGCAGAGTGGACATAGCAAGGACTAGTAACTATGGATCAGTGCAATGGAGCCATCATGGCTCCATAGGGGCAGAGTGATCATAGCAAAGGATTTGGGTGGTCAAAGCAGTGGATATTGTATGCTTTACGCACTGAGTGAGAGATGTGAGGATTGTTGCTATGCTTGATTGTTTTCCATCATTATGACATGCTCACCCCCACCCCCGTATCTTTACACCATATGTTAGTGTCACCTTAGAGTATTGTACATCCTGTGTGCTAACTCTTTGGTTGCAGGTCCAGGTTCAGGTATGGTTTAGTATACCTGTTGTTGTTCTGTTTTGCTGCTTATCGCTTATACCAGACTTTTGTTTGACCCAGAGTTTTATGTCTCTTGTTATTACTTTGGGTGCTCTTAAACGGGCAGACTAGAGACAAGTTTGCTGGCTATGAACGAGTAGCTGATTCGGAGACGAGCAGGAGGCTCCCACGCATGATATATATATTCTCCCTGTGTCGCTGATGGTCACTACTTTGGGCATTAGTAGTGTACTCTTCCTTTACTTTGCTTTAGAGACAGTTTGAAAAGTTGTAATAATGATGATGTGGAACATAAGCTGTATTTGAATTTTCCGCTGCTATTATGGTTTAGTTTTCAGCTTATGCACTGTCTTTCCTGTTTTATGTCAAGTATGTTATTATTATATTTTATCCCATGCGCTGTTAGACATTCTACGGGTTCCTTTGGTAGTTTTAGCTTCAAATCTCATTCTTTTCCTTTCTTTGGTGATCGTTCCGTGCTGGTTGGACATCGGCACAACGCACTTTCATTGGAAATGTCGGCTGGTGCGGGGCGGGCCGTCACAACACCCTTCTCTAAGACGTACGAGCTTAGAGGTTATATATAGGCAGAAACCAATGGTACAATGTAGATTGTCGATGCGACATGTTTGATTTCCCAAAGTTAAATAATCATTAATATTGATTTTTGGGAAGATTAAAACTAAGTGAAGTTTTAATAAATCCTTATTTAGATTGAAATGAGAGTGTGATAATTTAAATTATCAAATTCGGGAAATGATCGAGAATGGATTATCACCAGTTTTGCTCCAAGCGATAGTTAAATCTTTAATTAGATTTGAACGTGAAATACTTATTAAATTTACCGATAACACCGTGGTGTTAGATATGGAGTATTACCAGTTTTGCTCAATGGGATAAATAGGTTGGGATTGGGAAATAAAACAAATGATTACTTCGGTAAGGTGCACTAATCCCGACTAGTTTGGATAAACCTTAATTTGGTTTGAATGGATATCCAAAGGAAGATTAAAGAATAAATTTAAAGAATTTATCTTTGAGAAAATTAATGGGAACCTATCCCTAAAGACGTGAATATTTGAATAAAAGAATATTCTTAATTGGAATTAGGCGTACGCTGTGTTTGTGTAGCACTTGTTTATAATATACGCGAGTTATTCGGAAAGGTAGGGTTTCTACCCATTCTGAATAACTGATTCGACGATAAGTTGACGATGAAGATGGTGGTTGAAGACCAGAGGTCTTCACATCGTTTGGATGATTACAGATGACTTGATTAGGCTATACACCCAAGACAAGGTAATAAGTGGTGATCGTCCAGACATACTTGGAGATTAACTGGATATGCGAGGACATCTCTCCTATATTGGACATATGGGACGAGGAATAAGGTGCCTTCGGTTTCATTCCGACCCAGAGTGAACTTGTAAATGGAAGAGTGTCTGACATTGGATTTTATTCTGTGTTGATTGATTTCTATTAAATATATATCTGTTTAGCGACGGAGAATTTATTCTCCTGCTTAATGCCCTTCTCTGAGTCGTACGAGCTCAGAGGTTATATATCGATAGACATCAGTCGCATTTTGTGAATTGCCTATGTGGCATGCTGAGATGCAAATGATCAAGGCCTTTGTTGGAAAGCAGAGCCTTGTGGTTGATGATCAAAGCACGGCCTGTAACAACCCGGAAAATCAGAACCAATTTAAAATTTTTGTTTTGGCTATTTCAATGAATTTTGAATAGTTAAAATAATTTATCTTAAATAATAACGATTAAAGGTTTATTTAAATTGAAGTTAGAATGAATATATTTATTTTTATTATAAAAGGAATTAGATATAGCGCAGCAGTTTGAAAATTTGAATTTGAACTTTGACTGAAGGTACAGGATGCAAAATAAATCGGATTTTAGCAAAACTAAAAATATTAGAATCTGTTTAAAAATATCTCTCCAACGAATCTGAAAAATTGAAATTTCATAGCAGTAATAAAAAGTAATGGTCAATTGAATATTCAAAAAAGTCGCTATGGAATTTAATATAATATATAGCCCGTATAAATAGCCATTTTGCAAACGACCTCCATTTGCAATGAAACCACCCTGATTGGATCCGAAATGTCAAATTATTACAAGATTCTGGAATTAATATGTGAGCGTGGCAAAAGGAAATGTGTTTTGTCAATTTCAGTCAATTTCGATCGACCAGAAAATGGCCATTTTTCAAACGGTCTCCAAATTCGACAAAACCAATTTTGTTAGGACTGTATCGTCAAAACATAGCTAGATTTATTTTTCCGGAATTTTTGGAGTCAGTCTGTGGCCCCGGTAAATTAAAATGTACGATCAAATTAAATAATAAAATGTTTTATTATTTAAGTTAAAGAAAAATGTGCTGAAACGATCAAATGGGCTGATGAGACCTAGTCCATTGTGTCTGGAACAGGGGTAATTAGCCGTTGGGCCTCGTTTGGATTTCTGTCCAATAAACAAATAATTTATAAAATAAAATTAGATTAAATAATATATATATATTAAAATAAGAAACCCTCTTTGTCGTTATCTGCTAAAAAACCCGTAACCCCTTATATTCGACGGCGGCTCCCCCTTGAATCTTCTCTCTTCAATTTCTCCTTCCACACTCAATGAAATCAATCGACCCTTTTGTGGATTTTGTAGATCTCGATCCCCTCTTCACGTCCATACCAAAATCGCCCCTTCTAGTTGAGTAAATCGGCTGAACCGATCTCTTGAAGTCAACAACTTCGACACCGCCGTTCTCCACCATCAGGGCGTCGAATTCACCTCACCACCGGCGATCGAAAGCCTTCTCCAAGCTCTTCGGTATGGCATAACCTGATTCCGACCCCAAGCAATGACTAAAGAGAAATTTTAAAACCTAGTTTTGAACATTTAGTTAAAGGTACGACTATGTTTATTTGAATGATTAATAACACTTTATAGTGTTGCAAATCCATTTTTATTTACAAAAAAATCGTATCTTTCTCATACGATAACGAAATTCGATGAAACAGGAGACATAGGGACAGTGGCATCGTACACAACATTTCAGGACTGACCGGAGAATTCTTGGAGCATTCTACAATTTTAGAAGAAATAGAAAGCAAAGTGGGATTTCTGAATCCGAAATAAATAAATAAAATTATATTAGGTTGCAGACGGAGTTTAGAAACTCCCGACACCCGTCGTCCATAGACCATGGACGACCTGATTGTATTATGATGTAGAATTGGTTGATTTTTGGTGATTGAAACCATATCGATCGTGTTTGTGGAAAATTCAATTGTGTAGAAAAAAATTGTAATAGGAAAAATGAAACCCTTTTATTGCCGCGAGGCCTTATTAGCGCGAGGAGCCGTACTAGGGACGGTGCTGGTTTTAATTACCCTGCCGTTATGCTGTCGAAATTTTTCTAAAATATTCTTATGTTATAAAATATTCATGTTGTTATGTAAAATTGTTTGAATAATATGAAAATTAGATTTTCATTATATATATTTATATATATATATATAAATATATAAAATGATCATCATATGTTAAAATAAAAATTCATATTTTTGTTGTAAGTTAAAAATGTCCATTGTTATATAAAATGCCTTTTCTTTGAAGTTTACATTTTTATTGTAAATGTAACAAAAAAAAATGTCCATTGTTATAAAAAATGTCTTTTCTTTGAAATTTACGTTTTTATTGTAAATGTAACAAAAAAATGTCCATCGTTTTATAAAATGTCGTTTCTTTGAAATTTACATTTTTATTGTAAATGTAACATTAAAAATGTCCATTGTTATATAAAATATCTTTTCTTTGAAATTTACATTATTATTGTAAATGTAACATTAAAAATGTCCATTGTTATATAAAATATATATTTTCTTTGAAATTTACATTTTTAATGTAAACGAAACATTAAAAATAACCATTTATATATAAAAATGTGTTTACTTTGAAATTTACATTTTTAATGTAAATGAAACATTAAAAATAAACATTTGTTAAATAAAAATGTGTTTACTTTGAAATTTACATTTTTAATGTAAATGAAACAATAAAAATAAACATTCATTAAATAAAAATGTGTTTACTTTGAACTTTACATTTTTAATGTAAATGAAACATTAAAAATAAACATTTGTTAAATAAAAATGTGTTTACATTGGATTTTACATTTTTAATGTATATGAAACATTAAAAATAAACATTGTTATATAAAAATGGTTTACTTTGAAATTTACATTTTTAATGTAAATGAAACATTAAAAATAACCATTGATATATAAAAATATGTTTGCCTTGAAATTTACATTTTTAATGTAAATGAAACAATAAAAATAAACATTTGTTGAATAAAAATGTTATTACATTGAAATTACATTTTCAAAGTAAATGCATCATTAGAAAAAGGTGTATTGTCTATTAAATTTGTTAACATTAAAAATTACATTTTTAATGTAATAAAAGAATGATTAAAAAAGATTAAATATTTAATGTAATAAAAGGATGAACAAAAGATTTCATAAGAAGATTACATTTTAATGTAATAAAATATTACATAAGAAAATTTACTTTTTAATGTAATAAAAGACTACATGAGAAGATTACATTTTAATGTAAATAAAAGATTACATAAGAAAAATTACATTTTTAATGTAATAAAGGAAAGATAAGGAAAAATGCATTTTTGTAATATATGATTTCATATAAAAGAAATCAATGTTGGAATGAAATCGGATTTTCCTAAAACTAGAACCATTGGGTTCGCTTTGGAAAAGTCTTTCCAATGATATAAAATTTGCTAAGATCCAATGGTTATGTAACGACCCGCATTCTACGCATCGAAGGATCGTAGAATATTTATTTCTTTCTCATACGAAGTTGTATAGCCATGTAACTTTGAGAGACGACTATTGGGGTCATTTCCCATGTTCATGATTTTTGCTGATTTTTAAATGACCGTTTTGCCCCTATATTATCTTGTTTCAACCATAACTTTTGATTGGAAAGGAGTTTTGACCTGAAACCACTTCCATTAGGTTCGGATAATGGTTTATCTTTTCGTACAGTGGTCATATGTGAAAAACGGACTTACCGTTTGGGAGATATGGCTGAATTAAGGCTTAGAAGGTGAAAAACAGCTTAACCGGGCTTAATTGGGTAATTAACAGCTAGGCCCAGAAGGGGATTTCGGGATTTTGAGTATTTAAGGGCTGTAAGGGTTTAGAGAACACCCTTTTCTAATTTTTCAGCCGCCACTTATCATTCCTCTCAACCTAGCAATGGCCTCCAACATCTAAAACACCTCCTAATCACCGTTTAATCAAGTATTGGCTTAATCTACATCAAATCAAAGGGAAATAGCACCAAAGAAAGGTTAGAACTGCTGTATAACCTTGGGAACAGCGCCAAACAGAGGATAATTTCAGATTTGGTATTTTGTTTGTGGCTAAGGTGAGTGATTAACATTGTTTTTTTACACTAATTACTGTTAATTAGGGTGATTAGTGTTAATTGATGAAATTATGCATGTTAAAAATCTGGAAAAATATTTATAAATTTCGAAATTTTGTTTTACGCCTCTGTTAGAAAATTTGGTTAAGTTTTACTAATCCTATCATTAGTTTCGCTTAAACATGCTTAAGGGAAAATATGGGATTTTGGCTATGTTTGATCCGTTTTAACCTATCGAATTGTCGTTTTGGTGTAAGTCGTCAATTCTATATGTTGCTATGACAGTATGGTATGTTTTATGATTGATTAGAAAAGTTAGATTAGTCGAAAACGCCGTCAAATGGCGTAAACAGTCGCTGGAAAAGTTATAGGAAGTAGTGCAGGGTTTCCGATCGGATCGGGTTAGGGGTCGTGGATCAGATAAGAGAACTGGGCAAGATGATCTGATCCAGATCGGGACTTTGCACTAAAGGAGGCTTGGCAAGAAGGAAGGCCATTTGCATAAGAGTTGGAGTTGGGTTCGGATAGGGAGTAAAGAAGGGGCTGCGGGTCGGATCGGAGAAAAGGAGCTGAAGTTTGGCATAGGGATCGGACTAGAGCTAGGGGATGGGATCGGACGAGGCAAGAGGAACTGGAGTATTCAAACCGAGATGAATGGAAGGTGGCAACCCGAACCAGATGGAGACCACCGAACCTACCTGAAGTGGAACACCGAACCGAACCGGATAGGAGGAGGAGACTCGAACCGAACCGAATAGGAGGAGGAGACCCGAACCGAACCGGATAGGAGGAAGAGACCCGAACCGAACCAGATAGGAGGAAGAGACCCGAACCGAACCAGATAGGAGGAAGACCCGAACCAAACCGGATAGGAGGAGGAGACCCGAACAGATCCGGAGGAGACCAAAACCCGAGATGCAAAGGTGGTCCAAATGGGAAGTAGAACTCAGGATCCAGATGGGAATCAACGGGTTAACTTCATGAGTTGGGCTTTGCTGCGGGATGTATGCTAAGGGGTTATCGACGTCTATAGCTTTGACTCACCACGGAAAGATGGATATTGGCTATGGATCAGTGTAGTGAAGTTGTTGTGACTTCATGGGGCAGAGTGGTCGTAGCAAGGCTATGAGCCAGTGCAGTGGAGCCATCATGAATCCATGGGGCAGAGCGGACATAGCAAGTACTAGTGGTATGGATCAGTGCAGTGGTGTCGTAACGACTCCATAGGGCAGAGTGATCGTAGCAAGGAATTGGGTGGTCAAAGTGGTGGATATCATATACTTTATGCGCTGAGTGAGAGATGTGAGGATGGTTGCTATGATCGATTGTTTGCCATCACTATGTCATGCACACCCCCAACCCCGTATTCTTTACACCATGTGTTAGTGGTACCTTAGAGTATTGTACAGTATGTAGTGCTAACTCTTTAGTTGCAGGTCCAGGTTCAGGTATGGTTTAGTATACCTGTTATTATTCTGTTTTGCTGCTTATCGCTCATACCAGACTTTTGTCTGACCCAGAGTTTTATGTCTCTTCTTATTACTCTGGGTACTCTTAAACGGGCATACTAGAGACGGGTTAGCTGGTTATGCACAAGTAGCTGATCCGGAGACGAGCAGGAGGCTCCTACGTATTATCTACATATACTCTCCCTGTGTTGTTGATGGTCACTGCTTTGGGCATTAGTAGTGTACCTCTCCTTTCTTTTGCTTTAGAGATAGTATTTTGAGGTTGTAATAATGGTTATGGATCATAAGCTTTATTTTGGATTTCCGCTGCTATGATGATTATGGTTTAGTTTTCAGCTTATGCGATGTCTCGCCTGTTTTATGTCAAGTACGTAATTATTATATTTTGTTCCATGCGCTGTAAGACATTCTACAGGTTCCTTGTTAGTTCAAATTCCTTACCTTTCCTTTCTTTGGCGACCGTTCCATGTTGGTTGGACATCGGCACTGCACACTTTCATTGGAAATGTCGGTAGGTGCGGGTCGGGTTGTCACACTTGATATCAGAGCTCCAGGTTGCGTAGTTAACCCAGGGAAAGACACCATGGAGAGATAATACGTATATTAGAGCGCGTATTTGTGATTATTTTGGTTTTCAAAAGCTATATTTATATATACTATTAGTATAGCTAAGGATGAAGTCGCACTGCACTGACACCACAAAGAGGATGGTTAATCGTTTCTCTTTACAGACTGAACGATGAGTCGATATACGAGGGGTGCTGGTAAAGGAGCCAATAATGGGAATTCTCCAGACATGAGGACTATGCTCACTGACTTCATGAGAGAGATGCTTAGAAATGTTCAAGGAGCAGTTCCCAATGCTGAAAATGGTGGTGGTACAACGGTGCAGGCACTTAGGGCCGATTTCGCCAAGCTATACAAGGATTACACTAGTCATGGTGGAAAGCCGCTCCACGAAACGGAATCAGCTGCAGAAGTTCAGGAGTGGTTGGATAGCTGTGAGCGTATCTTCGAAGACTTGGGTATCGAGGATGCGATGAAGAGGAAGTTAGCATCCCGTCAGCTGCACGGATGGGCAATGAATGGGTGGAATGCTATTATGGCGGCTACTCCAGAGGATCGAGTTACATGGGACCAGTTTAAGGCCCGATTCAGTGATAAGTTCATCCCAACTGCTCAGAAGTCAGAGTTGTTTAGGAAATTTCTGGAGCTTAAGCAGAATGGTAGGGCAGTTTCGGAGTACATTGCAGAGTTCGATACTTTATCGAAGTATGGATTATCCCTCATTGACACTCCCAAGAAGAAAAATGAGAAGTTCATAATAGGCTTGGATTAGTACTTGGCAGAAAGGTTTATTAAACACATCGATGAGACGTTTGAATCGATTGTGGGGAAAGCTTTGAGATCAGAGAGTCTATACCCTAAGTCGAAGACTGAGGTTGCATCTGCAGAGGAGCCAAAGCCGCAAGCAAGCAGTGGAGGAAAGAATGGTTCTCAGAATAAGAGAAAGCATAATCAGACCAAGGATGGCCAGAAGAAAAAGAATAAGAAAGATATTGAGTGCTTCAGCTGTGTTAAGAAGGGCCACTATGCTAAAGAATGTCGGGCCAAGCCAGCAGATAGGAAGTGCTTCAACTGTGGCCAAGTGGGACATCATAAGGATAAGTGTCCACAACCTCCTAAAGAAAAGCAGATTGTGAAAGCATATGCTATCAATGATGTTCCTTCTTCGTCGAATGCCCCAATTGCGGTGGAGAAAGGAAAGAATGTCGTCATTCAAGGTATGCTTTCTGTTTATGATGTTCCTGTTCGAGTATTGTTTGATACCGGAGCTTCCCGTTCCTTCATATCTAGTGACCTGCTAGATAGGTTGGGATTGGAACCCGAGATAGTCGATAGACCTTTAGCAGTGACAAACACGATTGGTGGTCCAACTAGCCTTTGTATGATTTGTCGTAATGTGGTCTTATCGAGTCACGGATGCAAGTTTGTTTGTGATTGCTTTGCTTTGGGCTTTACTGGGTTTGGCATTATCTTGGGAGTTAATTGGCTGCAAAGATACAGGGTGGTGGTAGACTGTGAGGGCTTTTTTGTGTCAGTTAGAGCGGATGATGGGCGGAGGGTAGTATTTGGTGGTCTACCTAGTGATTGGGTAATGACTAGTTTTCTAAATTCCCTCGACATCCCGCATGATGAGTTGTCAGATATGCCCGTGGCTCGCCAGTATCTGGACATCTTCGAGGAAGTGACAGGACTTCCACAACATCGAGAGATTGAGTTCCGTATTAATTTAGTGAAAGATGCCAGATCTATAGTGATGTCACTTCATCGTATGGCACCAAGGGAGCAGCGAGAGCTCGGGGTGCAAGTAAGCGATCTTTTGAAGAAGGGATTTATCAGAAGAAGTGTTTCTGAGTGGGGAGCACCAGTTGTGTTTGCTACCAAGGCAGATGGTTCCCTTTGTTTGTGTGTGGACTACCGCGAGTTGAATAAAGTGACGAGGAAGAATAAGTATCCTCTACCGCGGATAGATGATTTATTTCATAAGTTGAGTGGCGCCAGAGTGTTCTCCTAGTTGGATCTCGCGGCAGGTTTTCATCAGCTTAGAGTGGAAGATGAAAGTATAGCTAAAACGACATTTCGGACGCCGTCTGGATTCTCTGAGTGGCTGGTCATGCCATTCAGGTTGACCAATGCACCAGCATATTTTGTGGATCTTATGAATAGGGTATTCAGAGATCAGTTGAATAAGTTTGTTCTTGTGTTTGTGAACGATATACTTATTTATTCGAGGACAGAGGAAGAACACAAGGAACATTTGAGGATAGTGATGGAGGTGTTGAGAAAACACCAATTGAAAGCAAAGTTTTCTAAGTGTCACTTCAAGAGGAGGGAAGTGAGATTCTTGGGCCATGTTGTTTCAAAAAATGGTATCGCCGTGGACCCTGCGAAGGTGGCTACGGTACAAGAATGGTCTACGCCCAAGAATGCAATGGACATAAGAAGTTTCTTGGGATTAGCTGGATATTACCGGAAGTTTATCCAAGACTTCTCCAAGATAGCAGCACCATTGACTCAGTTTACCAAGAAGACTCAAGCGTTCGTTTGGGACGAAAAGTGTGAGGATACATTCAAGAGTCTAAAGGAAAAGTTGACAGGTGCACCAGTGTTAGTCATTCCTAAGGGGAATGAAGAGATGACGTATATACAGATGCATGTGGTACCAGACTAAGTGCTGTACTGATGCAAGGAAGTAGGGTTGTAGCTTATGCAAGTCGGCAATTGAAACCGCACGAGAGAAGATACCCTACCCATGATTTAGAATTAGCAGTGATCATGCTCGCGTTGATGATGTGGAGACATTATATCTTGGGAGAAAGATTCGAGTTGTTTACTGACCATAAGTCGTTAAAGTATCTTTTCTTTCAGAAGGATCTAAATCTCCGACAGCAAAGATGGTTAGAATTTTTGGCTTCCTACGATTTCGATATCGCATACACACTAGGAAAGGGAAATGCGGTAGCTGATGCATTAAGTTGAAGACATGCCAGTTTAGGGGCTATGTTTCTGGAATGGAAGCAACTGGAGTACATCGCTGGGTATGATTTCAGACCAAAGTGCGAATTGGATCTAGAAGTATTAGCAAGTTTGACGGTCAGACCCACTTTGATTGAGTGGATTGGTTCCAGTCAGAGGGACAATCCTAACTTATTGAAAATCATCTCCAAGTTAGAGATGGGCATCGATGAAGAGATGAAAAAGTATGGGCTTGATCGAGATGGATGGCTGAGAAAGAATGGAAGACTAGTTGTACCCAATGTCAATGGATTGAGAGATGAAGTGCTTAGAGAATTTCATCACTCAAAATTGACTATACACCCCAATGGTAACAAGATGTATCGAGACATGAAGCAGACCTACTACTGGGAAGGGATGAACATAGACGTTGGGAAGTTTATATCCAAATGCATGAATTGCCAGCTAGTTAAAGCCGAGCAAAAGAAGCCTAGTGTTTGTTGCAACCATTAGAAGTTCCAGAATGGAAATGGGAACAAGTCTCAATGGATTTCATTGATGGGTTACCAAGGACTAGGTCGGGCCTTGATAGCATTTGGGTGATTGTGGACCGATTGACCAAGAGTGCAAGATTTATACCCGTCAAGTCGAATAGAATGGCAGCTAAGTTAGCTGAGCTATATACGAAATGGGTAGTGAGATTTCATGGAGTACCTAAAAGCATTGTGAGTGACCGAGACCCGTTGTTTACTAGTTGGTTTTGGAAGAGCTTACAAGAGGCGCTAGGATCAGAATTACATCTCAGTACCGCGTATCATCCTCAAACTGATGGACAGACAGAGAGGGTGAATCGAGTGCTAGAAGATCTTTTGCGAGCTTGTGTATTGGATTTTGGTGGATCATGGGATGACCATTTACATCTAGTAGAGTTTGCCTATAATTACAGTTATCAAACAAGTATTGGTATGGCTCCATTTGAAGCTTTGTATGGAAGACTGTGTAACTCACCATCATGTTGGTTAGAAACTGGTGAGAAGTTTGTGCTTAGACCAGATTTGATAAGAGAAACTTCAGACAAGATCAAGATTATTCTACAGCGAATGAAGGCTGCCCAAGATAGGCAGAAGAGTTATGCTGATAAGAGGAGAAGAGATTTAAAATTCTCCATTGTTGACTTGGTGTTTGCCAAGATTTCTCCGTTAAAGAGCGTGATTCGATTTGGCAGGAGAGGCAAGTTAGCACCAAGATTTGTTAGACCATTCCCTGTTCTCGAGCAAGTTGGGAATTTGGCGTATAAAGTTGAATTATCTGTCAAGATGGAAGGAGTTCATAACGTATTTCATGTTTCCCAGTTAAGGAATTTTGTGCACGACCCTAGTGTGACTATTACACTGGATCAGTTGGACGATATTTAGGTCGAATCCGAGGCGGTTGGGAACCGCAGGCCTATGCGTATTGTTGGGAACAATACGAAGCAGCTTCGAAGGAATGCGGTGAAATTAGTCAAAGTTCAGTGGGGTGATGATGAGGAAGACTGTGCTTGGGAAACAGTAGAGAACAAAAGGAGGAAGTATCCAGAACTCTTTGCCTGGTAAGGTTTATATATCGGTATAGTACTCCCTTATTAGTAAACCGCATGCTAGGATAGGCTTGTTGTGTTGTTTTGTATGCTTTATTGTTTTGTTAATGATTGGTAGGAACGCGGGATCCTTTGTATGTTTTGGGTTAAGGAATTTCGGGGACGAAATTTCTTAAGGGGGGAGAATGTAACGACCCGCATTCTACGCATCGAAGGATCGTAGAATATTTATTTATTTTTCATACGAAGTTGTATAGCCATGTAACTTTGGGAGACGACTATTGGGGTCATTTCCCATGTTCATGATTTTTGCCGATTTTTAACTGACCGTTTTGCCCTTAGCTGATCTTGCTTTAGCCATAACTTTTGATTGGAAAAGAGTTTTGACCTGAAACTACTTCCATTAGGTCCAGATGATGGTTTACCTTTCCATAGAGTGGTCATATGTGAAAAAAGGACTTAACGTTTGGGATATATGGCTGAATTAAGGTTTAGAAGGTGAAAAACAGCTTAACCGGGATTAATTGGGAATTAACAACTAGGCCTAGAGGGGGATTTCGGAATTTGGAATATTTAAGGGCTGTTACGGTTTAGAGAACACCCTTTTCTCATTTTCCAGCTGCCACTTATCATTTCTCTCAACCTAGCAATGGCCTCCAACATCTAAAACACCTCCTAATCACCGTTCAATCAAGTATTGGCTTAATCTACATCAAATCAAAGGGAAATAGCAACAAAGCAAGGTTAGAATTGCTTTATAGCCTTGGGAACAGCGCCAAACAGAGGATAATTTCAGATTTGGTATTTTGTTTGTGGCTAAGGTGAGTGATTA
The DNA here is from genome assembly GCA_030737875.1 of Allium sativum. Classification (NCBI taxonomy): domain Eukaryota; kingdom Viridiplantae; phylum Streptophyta; class Magnoliopsida; order Asparagales; family Amaryllidaceae; genus Allium; species Allium sativum. The sequence goes on from CM060925.1 coordinate 219,175,292, forward strand.
GCATTGTTTTTACACTAATTACTGTTAATTAGGGTGATTAGTGTTAATTGACGAAATTATGCATGTTAGATATGTGGAAAAATATTTATAAATTTCGAAATATTGTTTTAGGCCTCTATTAGAAAATTTGGTTAATTTGGTTAAGTTTTACTAATCTTACCATTAGTTTCGCTTAAACATGCTTAAGGGAAAATATGGGATTTTGCTATATTTGATCCGTTTTAACCTATCAAATTGTCGTTTTGGTGTTAGTGGTCAATTCTATATGTTGCTATGACTGTATGGTATGTTTTGTGATTGATTAGAAAAGTTAGATTGGTCGAAAACGCCATCGAATGGGTAAAACAGTCGCTGGAAAAGTTGCAGGAAGTAGTGCAGGGTTTCAGATCGGATCGGGTAGGGGGCTTGGACCGGATAAGAGAACTGGGCAAGAGGATCCGATCTGGATCGGGACTTTGCACTAATGGAGGCTTGGCAAGAAGGAAGGCCATTTGCATAAGAGCTGGAATTGGGTTCGGATAGGGAGTAAGGAAGGGGTTGCGGATCAGATCGGAGAAAAGGAGCTGAAGCTTGGCGTGGGGATCGGACCGGACTAGAGCTAGGGGATGGGATCAGATGAGGCAAGAGGAACTGAAGTATTCAAACCGAGATGAATGGAAGGTGGCAACCCAAACCAGATTGAAACCACCGAACCGAACCGACCTGAAGTGGAACACCGAACCGAACCGGATAGGAGGAGGAGACCCGATCCGATCTGGATAGGAGGAAGAGACCCGAACCGAACCGAACCGGATAGGAGGAAGAGAATCGAACCGAACCAGATAGGAGGAAGACCCGAACCGAACCGGATAGGAGGAGGAGACCCGAATAGGAGGAGGAGACCCGAACCGGATAGGAGGAGGAGACCCTAATAGGAGGAGGAGACCCGAACCGATCCGCCGGAGACCAAATCCCGAGATGCAAAGGTAGTCCAAATGGGAAATAGAACTCAGGATCCAGATGGGAATCAACAGGTTAACTTCATGAGTTGGGCTTTGCTGCGGGACGTGTGCTAAGGGGTTATCGACGTCTATAGCTTTGACTCACCACGGAAAGACGGATATTGGCTACAGATCAGTGCAGTGAAGTTGTTGTGACTTCATGGGGCAGAGTGATCGTAGCAAGGCTATGAGCTAGTGCAGTGGAGCCATCATGTCTCCATGGGGCAGAGTGGACATAGCAAGTACTAGTGGCTATGGATCAGTGCAGTGGTGTCATTACGACTCCATGGGGAAAAGTGATCGTAGCAAGGAATTGGGTGGTCAGTGTGGTGGATATCGTATACTTTACGCACTGAGTGAGAGTTGTGAGGATGGTTGCTGTGGTTGATTGTTTTCCATTACTATGTCATGCACACCCCACCCCCGTATTCTTTACACCATGTGTTAGTGGTACCTTAGAGTATTACACAGTATGTAGTGTTAACTCTTTGGTTGCAGGTTCAGGTATGGTTTAGTATACCTGTTATTATTCTGTTTTGCTACTTATCGCTCATACCATACTTTTGTCTAACCCAAAGTTTTATGTCTCTTCTTATTACTCTGGGTGCTCTTAAACGGGCAGACTAGAGACAGGTTAGCTGGTTATGCACGAGTAGCCGATTCGGAGACGAGCAGGAGGCTCCTACGTATTATCTACATATATTCTCCGTGTAACACCCCACGTCCATTAATGTCACTCACAAAGGGAATGCATTAACTTCCATGGAGGTTTTAAGCGAATATAGAACAACAAAATTACAACAAGACAGATAATAAGTAGTACTTGGAAAATGTAAAACTTTATTTCATTGCAGCAGAAATTAAACATGTTTGTTACATCATAAAACCATAAATCAGAGTCAAGTACAATATCCATCTTGGTAAAACAAAATACATAATCCCATTACATAAATAGCCATTAAAGAAGATAACAAGCTGGACTGTACTTCAACGGTCCAAGCTTTCCAAAAGAGAGATAAAGCAATCCAATCAAGCTCCACTAGAGCTGGGCCCACCCTGAGGACCTGGAGGGGGAAAAGATAGAAATAGAGGGGATCAGACATAAAGTCTGGCGAGTATGATAATTCTAACAATACTATTATCAAAATAACTAGACTAAGGCATAAGCTGGAAAACAAGGAAATGTCTATGAACTATTGGGTATGGAAGAGCAGATAAAGATAACGTTAAAGGCACACCTAATACTAACGAATAATTACTACACTGCACCACACCAGTCACCCTAAAGTTTGATCCCACTTGCTTCACTTAGAAATTATATAAATAGCTTTGTGTACCCCTAGCTGACTACATAGGTGCCGCCTGCCCCTATCTCCGCTAGGTGTACCTCACTACCCACTTGCGATCGGCTCCCTACTCGTAGATACCCGTGCTGGTCCCAGAGTGGGGTGTATCACTCCCCTAAAGTGGCAACCCGATACAACTTGAGGATGCACGGCTTATACCTACACGATGCAACAATGTCTTACCTACCAGCCCGGGTTCACACATGCATATGAAACCCGTTGGACTTGCGTTGCCACCGCTAACCTGTTTGGCCTCTTATAGTCAAGCCCAGTATGCGTGTCCCGTCCTCGACTTGGGTCGAGCCCACAAAGATACGTTTGGGTTACTGGTTGAAATGGGCCCCCAATTACTTACCACAAGCTATCCGCCTAAGCTTGTCCCCACTAGTATATCCCACTTAACCCTCTTAGTCATGTTCATTTACATGTGTGTTTGGTTAAGTCTTACTAATCGTATTTCAAATGCCACTAAAGGCACCCACTAGATTCCTCATGCCACCCAAGGCACCTACTTAACCCCATTGTCCCACTTCACATGTTTATCTGGTTAAGTATTTCTTAATTCATTCAAGCCATAACCTCATAAAGACCTCTCACATTAGACTGGCATTTATGGCAGCTGGATTCGCCGGGCGGGTCCGGGCGGTCTTACACCATAAAAGAGTCTAACCTCATGTCTTTACAACTGTTATGCTTTAATTTGGGCCTAGGATCTCTCACATTGGGCTGACATTTGTGACTACTGGATTCGCCGGGCGGGTCCGGGCAGTTTTACGTCACAAACGAGTCCAACCTCGTGTCCTAAGCATTGATTAACACTTATAATCTTTTACCCCAGTTTTAAATATATCCCTATTCAAATCATTAATTAATTCTAATTTTAATGATGTCCATAATTGACTCAATTATGGCCATCCACTTACGGTATGCAAAATCATATTAATTGCATCCCAATTTCTTAATATTAAATCCTTAATATTACCCCTACCCCACGTTATACGTTCGCTTATTCAACGCAAAATATACGTTAGACTCGAATAGTCTAACTCATAGCACAAAGATAAATTATCCCAACATATAGACAAATAAAATAGATCTAATCATAATAGGGGTGAAACTTGCATAAAAATACACATGTCATGGATCTGAAGGTGTCAGCTTGTTTGGTTAAATGTCACAACTTACATAATATGATCATAACCCAAGTTCATGTATAAACTTGCATATGTTGTTTATGCAACATAATGATGGTGTGAACTAGCATCTAACACATAGAACTCACACATGTCATAGCATAATTCTAGATCTAAATAGATGTCATAATTCTCGATCTAAATAGATGTCATACAATATGTGACATTATACATACTAATAAATCTAAACTTGCATAGGTACATGTGATTTATCATGTGAATCATCATAGCCCAAATATATATAATCAACATCATGATTCATAAGCTAACTACAACATAATAACATCATGGCTTTGTAACATCGCAACTTAGCATAGAAACTGGCAACATATAAAATATCATCATAGCATGATTTACAACATATAAGATATCATCATCACATAACATAGGATTTACAACATACATGATAGCATATGGTTTACAACAACATATATGACAATTCACATCATTTTCTTATGATCCATATCACATCTTAATCTAATTAGTTTGCTAATAATCTTATTAAGATCATCATACTCACAATTAGAAAAGAAAGAGAGTCTTGATTTGCTTTAGAGTTGAGTAGAATTAGAGTTTTGATTAGCTTTCTTCCTTCTTAGTTGGCGGCGGCTACACTGAGTTCCACGGCGATGGCATGACGGCGGCTATTCTATTTTTCATGTGATTTTAGAGTGAGAGACTACCTAGGTATATATAGAGTTTAGGATTTATTTAGACCGTCAAATCAACTCAGAACTAACCTAAACCGTTAAATTAGCCAACTCAGCCCTAAAGACACATCAGCAGCTCAAGATTGGGCTCTGCCAAAACCTGGCCAACTTGACTAGGTCGACACCCAAGTTGACTGCGCAGTCGACCTGGTTCTGGGGGTGTCGACTGCCCAGTCGACTCGCCAGTCGACCTGGGGTGCTGGGCGGGAAATTTCCCACCTGGCCTGTTTGACTTCGAATTTTGAATTTTGAATTTTTTGAAACTTCCGATGGCCATATCTCCTTCATACGGAGTCCAAATCACGCAAACTCGGACTTCATTTCAACTAGAATTTCAAGACGAACACAATGGCACAACCCGTTTCCCACAATTCGCACATTTGAGATTAGTTATTGTTTAATTTGTGAATATTAATATTAACAGAATTACGGGGTGTTACATTCTCCCCTCCTTAAAGGATTTCGACCCTGAAATCTTCAAGTCAAGAAGAATGTATATCCTAACATCCAATCTTCCATCTACTCAACCATCAAACACAGGCATCCATTATCCTTATAGACTTATAATGCTTTCATGTTTAAATGCACAGTGTGTGTATGCCCGTATCTAATGCAAAATCAGGCGGTCCACTAATTCAGTTGACCTCCTTAATGCAAATCATGATAGTGCCATGCGTCCATTATGTATGCAAAAGTTCCTTAATGCTACATATTATCTCTATATGCGTGCACAATCATCATCTGAATGCAGCATCCGTATGATAAAAAAATCCCTCATACATCCATCCTACTAAATACATCCATATATATGCAATATGCAATATGAAGTGACTGAGCCGATCTAGTGCCTAATAGTGTGTGTATATGCGTCCACGAGCAACCACTAGCAAACACTTGCATCCACTTTGCATCCATCATAAATAACATGTCTCAAACACATGTTTCAACCATAGGATTATCCTAACTAAAGGTCAAAGATACTAGCGAGAGGACATGCTAAAGATAAGATAAGTACAAGCTAAGCGATAAAGGAGAAATTAAAAGACATACCCTCAAAAAGAAAAGGGTAAAATAAACGCATCTTCTCTTCTGTCTCCCAAGAAGCGTTGCTCTCATCATCTCCCCATTGCACTTTGACTAGTCTGACCTCTCGATTCCTCAACTTCTTGATCTCCGACCCAAGAATGCATGTAGGAGCCCGTCGAATCGTCGCATCATGCTCTATCTCCACCTCTCTAAGCAAGCTCTGCTCTACCACTTCCGCGGTCTCGTGCAAGCACTTCCTCAAATGTGACACATGGAATACGTCGTGTACACCACTAAGTCTCTCAGGCAACTCCACTCTATACGCCATTTGTCCAATCTTCTCCTTAATAGGAAATGGCCCTACAAACCTTGATGCTAATTTCCCAAAGGACCCAAAGCGAACAACATTCCGTAATGGAGACACTTTGATAAAGACCATGTCCCCAACATCAAACTCAAGATCTGTCCTCCTTTTGTCTGCATAAGATTTCTGCCTATCTTGCGCTGTCTTCATCCTCCTTCGAATCAAGTCGATCTTTTCTAAAGTCTCTCTAATCATATCGGGCCCAAGTAAGATCTTATCCGTAGATTCCCACCAATATGTAGGTGAACGACAAGGTCGTCCATAAAGAGCTTCGAAAGGTGCCATGCCAATGCTAGATTGAAAGCTGTTATTATATGCGAACTCTACCAACGGAAGATGCTCTTCCCATGTACCCCCAAAGTCTAGGATACATAGCCTCAAAAGATCCTCTAGAATGCGATTCACCCTCTCAGTCTGGCCATCCGTCTGAGGATGATACGCGGTGCTCAAACATAACTGAGTCCCTACCGCCTCTTGCAAGCTCTTCCAAAATTCGCTAGTGAAGATAGGATCACGGTCGCTTACTATGCTAGAAGGAACACCATGCAAACGAACTATCTCTCGGACGTATACTAAAGCTAACCATGGAGCAGTCCTCTTACTCTTCACGGGAATGAAATGGGCGCTCTTAGTAAGTCTGTCTACTATAACCCAAATCCCCGTATTACCCTTCCTTGATCTTGGTAATCCATCCACAAAGTCCATCGAGACACTTTCCCACTTCCATAATGGAACCTCCAATGGGTGAAGCAACCCACCGGGTTTCTTTTGCTCCACTTTTACTTGTTGGCACACCAATCATCTAGCAACATACTCGGCCACATCCCTCTTCATACCGGCCCAAAAGAAAACTCGCTTCATGTCTTTGTACATCTTGTCCCCGCCGGGATGAATGGTCATCTTCGAATGATGTGCTTCGTCAAGAATAGCCTTCCTCAAACCTTCATCTCGAGGTACACAAAGTCTACTATCCCTACGTAACCAACCCTTATCATCCAGGGTATACCTACCGAGATGGCTTGATGACTCCCCTCTTTTGAGCTTTTCTACTAACTCAACCAACTGTGGGTCGTCTCGCTGTGCCTCACCAATCCGTCCCAAAAGCGTAGGCCTGACCTCCAAGGATGCTAGCAAACCAGGTACAAAGTCAACGGAAGGTCTAAAGTCAAACCTAGATATGAATTCTAAGTTTCGCCGCTCAACAAACAATAGGCTCAAGGACAACCTTTTCCTACTTAAGGCGTCTGCCACCATGTTACCCTTGCCAGGGGTATATGCTAATTCGAAGTCGTAGGACGCTAAGAATTCCATCCACCTTTGCTGCCTTAAGTTCAAGTCCTTCTGAGAGAATAAGTATTTTAAAGATTTGTGGTCAGTGAACAATTCGAATTTCTCGCCAAGAAGATAATGGCGCCAAGACTTAAGCGCAAAAACAATTGCGGCCAACTCTAGGTCATGCGTAGGGTAATTTTTCTCATGCACCCTTAAATGCCTTCCACCATAGGCTATTACCCTTCCCTCTTGCATTAAGACTGCGCCTAGTCCTGTCCCACAAGCATCGGTATAAACCGTAAATGGCTTACTCCCGTCTGGCAGCACTAAGACTGGGGCTGAAGTCAAAGCTCTCTTCAAATGTTGGAATGCATCATCACAATCTACGTCCCACGCGAAGACTAGGTTCTTCTTCGTCAGGCGTGACAATGGAGCTGATATTTTTGCGAAGTCTTTGATAACCTTCCTATAGTAGCCAGCCAATCCCAAGAAACTCCTTACTTCGGTAGCATTTTTAGGGACCTTCCAATCTTGGATGGCCACCACCTTCGCGGGATCCACAGGTATCCCTTCTTTGGAAACCACGTGCCCTAAGAATCGCACTTCCTCTCTCCAGAAGTGACACTTAGAAAATTTAGCTTTAAGATTATGTGCTCGAAGGGTCTCCAACACTTCCCCAAGATGTAGGGTATGCTCTTCTTCGTTCTTAGAAAAGATCAAGATGTCATCTACAAAGACCACCACGGATTTATTAAGGTACTCCCTAAACACCCTACTCATCAAATCAACAAAGTATGCGGGGGCGTTTGTCAAACCGAAGGGCATCACTAGCCATTCATAGAAACCGTCCGGAGTCCTAAAGGCAGTCTTGTCAATGCTATCCTCAGCCACTCTCAAATGATGGAAACCAGTGGCTAAGTCCAACTGCGAAAACACTGAGGCGCCAACTAACTGATCGAAGAGATCGTCAATCCTCGGCAGTGGGTGTCCGTTCTTCTTAGTAAGCTTATTAAGTTCTCTATAGTCCACACAAAGTCTAAGGGACCCATCCGCCTTCGTGGAAAATACTACTGGAGCACCCCACTCCGATATACTTCGTCTTATGAACCCCTTCTCAAGCAACTCCTTCACTTGCTTATTGAGTTCCTTCCTTTCATGAGGAGCCCTGTGGCGTACTGGCAAAGATACTAGTTTTGCATTATCCACAAGATATATTCGAAAATCTATCTCCCGCTTCGGAGGTAAGCCCTTCACCTCCTCAAACACATCCGAGTATTCTTGGACTACTTTAACAGATCGTAGATTTTCCACCGACGCGTCAAGCGATTCTAGATAACTTAGCATAACGGAATTTATGGGATTACAAAAGATTTCGAGAGTGTTGCCAAGGCGAGTCATGAGCCTAACTACACTCCTTTCACAATCAAGAACGGCCCCATTTCTGGATAACCAATCCATTCCTAAAATTAGCCCATAGCCCGTGAAGCCCAAAACATAAGCATCACATCTAAACCCAACGCTAAGTATAGAAATTTTCAAATCCAAACATATCATGGACAAATAAGCTGAGCCCCCAATTGGTTTCGAAACAACTAAGGGATCCTCTATTAAACTGGTGTTTAAGTTCAGTGATTCAACTAATGATGTAGAGATAAACGAATGCGATGCGCCCGAATCGAATAAAGTACGGACATGATGATCAAACAGAAAAACTAAGCTTTCAACAGAAATGGTTCTACCTCGTTCTTGCAGCGGTGGGACCGCGAGAGCCTGAACTTGTCCCCTTGCCTGCCCTAGTGCTATAAGAGCCTGCACCTGTCCTCCCGAGGTAGACCCTGCCCTCTGCCCCTTCTTTGGGCAGTCCTTCACTAGATGTCCCGCTTCACCACAGTGAAAACAGCCAGTCTTCTTTTTCTTTCTGCAATCCTTGTTGAGATGGCCTGGTGTCCCACAGTTAAAGCATCTTTTCTTTCCTTTGCCATTATTGTCTTTACCACCCTTCTTGTTTTGCTGTTGTGGTTTCTTCTTATCCCCTTTCTTCTCGGGTGCCTTATTAGCATTACCGCCTTTCTCCTCGTGCATGAGTGCCATGTCTACTAGCTTCTCAAAGGTGGCCCCCATAGGGATGTGGGTCATAGCCAACCCCTGCAATGGCTCATTCAAGCCATTAATGAACCTCAGAGCCTTCTTCTCCTGCGTGTTCACCAAATCTAAGCTAAACCTTACCAATTGGTTAAATTTGTTGACGTACTCTTTCACTGATAGATTTCCCCGCTTCAATGTCAAGAACCTTTCCATGTATAGATTCTCTTCTGCCCTTGAGAGAAACTTTGCCTCAAACCTACGTCTGAAATCCACCTAAGAATCAACAGGACGCTCCCCATTAGTGACCTCCCGCCAAAACGAGGCCTCTCCCTTCATTAACCAAGCTGCTAATTTGACTTTCCTCCCTTCTTCTACTTCAAAGATTTCTAGCAATTCTTCTACCTCCTTAAGCCAATCTCTAGCTTCCACAAACGTTTCTGACCCTTGAAAAGGTTTTCCACCCATAGCCTTAAATTCCTTGCATGTCTTTACAAAAGTATCAGCGCGAGGAGGAGGAGGAGCGAGTGCAACTGGCGGTGGAGGAACATTGGCTGGACCTGCAGCGGCCCTAGCCTCTAATAACCTCCTATACCATCCTGGTATCGTTACACCCTCCGGAAGGTTAAGATCTTCAGCCATGCTGAAACGAAAAAGGAAAGATTCAAAACGGAGAATTCGAAAGATAAAGATATGTGGCTATTGGGGATTATGTTTTTCATTAAAACTTTCCTCTTTAAATTACTCATCAAGACATGTTTTTGAAAACACTTCTTCCAAAAATACTTTAGAAAAATAGTTTTTCTAAAAAAATTATCTGTCTGGTAACCTTAAGCTCTGATACCACGTGTAACACCCCACGTCCATTAATGTCACTCACAAAGGGAATGCATTAACTTCCATGGAGGTTTTAAGTGAATATAGAACAGAAAAATTACAACAAGACAGATAATAAGTAGTACTTGGAAATCTAAAACTTTGTTTCATTGCAGCGGAAATTAAACATGTTTGTTACATCATAAAACCATAAATCAGAGTCAAGTAAAATATCCATCTTGATAAAACAAAATACATAATCCCATTACATAAATAGCCATAAAAGAAGATAACAAGCTGGACTGTACTTCAACGGTCCAAGCTTTCCAAAAGAGAGATAAAGCAATCCAATCAAGCTCCACTAGAGCTGGGCCCACCCTGAGGGCCTGGAGGGGGAAAAAGATAGAAATAGAGGGGGTCATACATAAAGTCTGGCGAGTATGATAATTCTAACAATACTATTATCAAAATAACTAGACTAAGGCATAAGCTGGTAAACAAGGAAATGTCTATGAACTATTGGGTATGGAAGAGCAGATAAAGATAACGTTAAAGGCACACCTAATACTAACGAATAATTACTACACTGCACCACACCAGTCACCCTAAAGGTTGATCCCACTTGCTTCACTTAGAAATTATATAAATAGCTTTGTGTACCCCTAGCTGACAACATAGGTGCCGCCTGCCCCTATCTCCGCTAGGTGTACCTCACTACCCACTTGCGATCGGCTCCCTACTCGTAGATACCCGTGCTGGTCCCAGAGTGGGGTGTATCACTCCCCTAAAGTGGCAACCCGATACAACTTGAGGATGCACGGCTTATACCTACACGATGCAACAACGTCTTACCTACCAGCCCGGGTCCACACACGCATATGAAACCCGTTGGACTTGCGTTGCCACCGCTAACCCGTTTGGCCTCTTATAGTCAAGCCCAGTATGCGTGTCCCGTCCTCGACTTGGGTCGAGCCCACAAAGATACGTTTGGGTTACTGGTTGAAATGGGCCCCCAATTACTTACCACAAGCTATCCACCTAAGCTTGTCCCCACTAGTATATCCCACTTAACCCACTTAGTCATGTTCATTTACATGTGTGTTTGGTTAAGTCTTACTAATCGTATTTCAAATGCCACTAAAGGCACCCACTAGATTCCTCATGACACCCAAGGCACCTACTTAACCCCCATGTCCCACTTCACATGTTTATCTGGTTAAGTATTTCTTAATTCATTCAGGCCATAACCTCATAAAGACCTCTCACATTAGACTGGCATTTATGGCAGCTGGATTCGCCGGGCGGTTCCGGGCAGTCTTACACCATAAAAGAGTCTAACCTCATGTCTTTACAACTGTTATGCTGTAATTTTGGCCTAGGACCTCTCACATTGGGCTGACATTTGTGACTACTGGATTCGCCGGGCGGGTTCGGGCAGTTTTACGTCACAAACGAGTCCAACCTCGTGTTCTAAGCATTGATTAACACTTATAATCTTTTACCCCAGTTTTAAATATATCCCTATTCAAATCATTAATTAATTCCAATTTTAATGATGTCCATAATTGACTTAATTATGGCCATCCACTTACGGTATGCAAAATCATATCAATTGCATCCCAATTTCTTAATATTAAATCCTTAATATTACCCCTACCCCACGTTATACGTTCGCTTATTCAACGCAAAATATACGTTAGACTCGAATAGTCTAACACATAGTACAAAGATAAATTATCCCAACATATAGACAAATAAAATAGATCTAATCATAATAGGGGTGAAACTTGCATAAAACTACACATGTCATGGATCTAAAGGTGTCAAGTTGTTTGGTTAAATGTCACAACTTACATAATATGATCATAACCCAAGTTCATGTATAAACTTGCATATGTGGTTTATGCAACATAATGATGGTGTGAACTAGCATCTAACACATAGAACTCACACATGTCATAGCATAATTCTAGATCTAAATAGATGTCATAATTCTAGATCTAAATAGATGTCATACAATATGTGAGATTATACATACTAATAAATCTAAACTTGCATAGGTACATGTGATTTATCATGTGAATCATCATAGCCCAAATATATATAATCAACATCATGATTCATAAGCTAACTACAACATAATAACATCATGGCTTTGTAACATCCCAACTTAGCATAGAAACTGGCAACATATATAATATCATCATAGCATGATTTACAACATATAGGATATCATCATCACATAACATAGGATTTATAACATACATGATAGCATAAGGTTTACAACAACATATATGACAATTCACATCATTTTCTTATGATCCATATCACATCTTAATCTAATTAGTTTGCTAATAATCTTATTAAGATCATCATACTCACAATTAGAAAAGAAAGAGAGTCTTGATTTGCTTTAGGGTTGAGTAAAATTAGAGTTTTGATTAGCTTTCTTCCTTCTTAGTTGGCGGCGGCTACACTGAGTTCCATGGCGATGGCATGACGGCGGCTATTCTATTTTTCATGTGATTTTAGAGTGAGAGACTACTTAGGTATATATAGAGTTTAGGATTTATTTAGACCATCAGATCAACTCAGAACTAACCTGAACCGTTAAATTAGCCAACTCAGCCCTAAAGACACATCAGCAGCTCAAGATTGGGCTCTGCCAAAACCTGGCCGACTTGACTAGGTCGACACCCAAGTCGATTGCGCAGTCGACCTGGTCCTGGGGGTGTCGACTGCCCAGTCGACTCGCCAGTCGATCTGGGGTGCTGGGCGGGATATTTCACGCCTGGCCTGTTTGACTTCGAATTTTGAATTTTCTGAAACTTCCGATGGCCATATCTCCTTCATACGGAGTCCAAATCACGCAAACTCGGACTCTATTTCAACCAGAATTCCGAGACGAACACAATGGCGCAACCTGTTTCCCACAATTCTCACGTCTGAGATTAGTTATTCTTTAATTTGTGAATATTAATATTAACAGAATTACGGGGTGTTACACTCCCTGTGTTTTTGATGGTCACTGCTTTGGGCATTATTAGTGTACCTCTCCTTTCTTTTGCTTTAGAGACAGTATTTTGAAGTTGTAATAATGGTTATGAATCATAAGCTGTATTTTGGATTTCCGCTGCTATGATGATTATGGTTTAGTTTTCATCTTATGCACTGTCTCGCCTGTTTTATGTCAAGTACGTTATTATTATATTTTATTCCACGCGCAGTGAGACATTCTACAGGTTCCTTGTTAGTTCAAATTCCTTACCTTTCCTTTCTTTGGCAACTGTCCCATGCTGGTTGGACATCAGCACAACGCACTTTCATTGGAAATGTCGGTTGGTGCAGGGTGGGCCGTCACAGGTTAGATTTTGAGAAATGTGTAACTCAAATTTTCATGGAAACAGCGCCAAGGCCATGTAATGACCTGAAGCGTCGTTAAATTAATAATGGCTATTTTTATATAAATAAAAATGGTGATAAATCATTATAAAATATTATAAACGATATGGAATGAAAAGAATGATTTAATTATATATATTCGAGTATTATTTGAAAAAACCGAGTTAAATCTCATTTCAAATAATTATACGACGATTGGAAGTCAAAGATTTGAAGACAGTGATTGAAGACCGGTGATCTTCACATCAAATGGATGATTACTGATGCCTTTGATTGGAGTTGCTGCCTTGAGAGGGTTATAGTGGTAGTTTTCCGGATGTACTTATTGATTGTCCGGATATGTGAGAGCCTCTCTTACGTATTGGACATATGGAACGAGGAATAAGGTGTCTTCGGTTTCGTTCAGACTCAGAACGGACTTGTAAATGGATGTATGTATGACATTGGATTTTATATATTTGTTTGGTGGCGGAGAATTTATTCTCTTGCTTAACACCCTTCTTTGAGACGCACGAGCTCAGAGGTTATATATTGATAGTTATCGATCGCACGGCATGAACTATCAGTGTGGCATGCCAAGATGCAAATTATCAAGGCTTATTGCTGAAAAGCAGAGCCTTGTGGTTGATGATCAAAGCACATCTTTATTTAGCATAGCTTTATGTATAGCGTTACCTCGCGAGCCTCACACCCCGATATGAACCAGAAATGGGAGAAGGATCCAGGGAGAATATGCATTTCTTTCTAGCTAGAAGTGGTGTCATGGTATGGAGCCCAGACATTTTTACTTATGTGGATGATAGAAAGTGAGGTACCTCGGATTGTAGTCCCTAGTGGCTGTTTATTTACGCCCATAGGGCGGGGAGACGTATTGTTTAGGAATTTTATATAATCCACTAATATATGTATGGACCGGCCCTGTGGCTCCTAAGGGCTTGACTGAGTACTTGTCCTGAGGCTCGGTCTAGAGAGTCTCGAATTCGGTAAGGACGATCCCTTGCCTTGGTTCATGATGGAAATCCAACTTCCAATACACCCCAGGCGGTTTTGATTGTAAACCTATATTTGGCGACATAGTATATGGTAGTTATGCCGTCTATGATTGATACATTATGATTGAAATGTTTTTGAAACATATATACACTAATAATAATATCAAATTCGTTTTATTGTATCAAGCATTTTTGACCATTATAAGGTAAAACTCTATCCTCCGGTTTGCGTTGCATTGTGTGATGGGACTTGAGTCTTATAATGGTTTCATTTTTCTTAAAAGCATTGCGTTGTTTAACGATTTACTTTATTTATGCACTAGAAATCCAATGGAGTAAACTCGTTCTGCATTAGCGGCGTGGTCCGGTGATTAGCCTTATTATTAAATAGGTTAAGTAGATTTCTCATACCAGTCCTATGACTGACTCGTAGTTTGTTTCACTTTGCAGACTTGGGTGCCCTCTTTACACATGGGCAGACTTGTATTCATGTTTCAGAAGACTCATTCTGGATAGCTATGGAGATGAAGATGGATCCTATCATTTCTATTACGCTGTTCAGATTTCATTTAGTATATTATGTTTGATTCCGCTGCAGATATTTTATATTAAGTTGAAAACTATATTATGTACTAAGTATGATCCTATTATGCTATGTAACTCTGATGATATATTATTTCCAGTCAAATTTGATGTGCATTAACTGCTATAATTCTATATTTATATTCTGCTGTTATTGTTTATGTGTTATATTACAATGATTATCCTTGCTTTCGTGACATGGGAGTTTGGGGTCATCACACGACCTTAAATGGCATAGCTTTGTGTATAGCGTTAATTCGCGAGCCACACAACCCGGTATGAAGCAGAAACGGGATAGGATCCAGGGAGGAAATGCATTTCTTTCTCGCTAGGAGTGGTGTCATGATATGGAGCCCAAACAATTTACTCATGTGGATGTTGCTTATTATTTGATGGATAGCGACGTACCTCGGATATATCGGTCACTACGGAGCCGATGGATATGATGGTCGACATACTGACCAGGTTTACGCCCTATAGTGTGGGTAAACACATTGTTTAGGTATTAATAATCATCGATGGGTGATCGACCCTATGGCTCCTAGGAGCAGTTTCGATTGTAGCCTGAGACATGGTAGGCAAGATTTTCTCCAATTCGGTAAGGACGATCCTTTGCCTTGGTTCATGATGGAAATCCAATTTCCAATACGACATTTTGCGGTTTTAATTGTAGAACTAGTATGGCGACATGATATATGGTACCCATGCCGTCTATGATTGATACATTTATATTTGAAGTTGATTTCTTCACTTATAGTAATAATAAAAAGATTTGTTTTAAACGTACCAAGCATATTTGGCTATTATAAGGGAAAACTCTATCCTCGGGCTTGCGTTGCATTGTGTGATGGGACCTGAGTCTCATAATAGCTTCATTTTTCAAAAAGCATTGCGCTGTTTGTTTAGTGCACTGGTACTCTTGGGAGGAAACCCATTCCGTGATATACGGCGTAGTCCTTGATTTAATCTATTTTAAAGTAAAGTTTTAAATAACTGCTTTGAGTTCTCTCACCAGTCACATGACTGACCTAGAGTTTATTGGTTTAACCTAAACTCTGGGTGCCCCTATTTTCCACACGGCCAGCTAGTAGTTTTGGTTTTGCAGATTTATTTTTATAGGATCCTGGATTTATAGCTGGGGCTATATTCGGAAAGCCCTGTATCCGTATATTTCTTGTAGTTGTGTTATGTGCTATTTTTCTGCCGCTTTGTAATTTAATCTCTGATATTTTTCTGTTGTATATATTTATTCATACTCTGTTATATTCTTGTACTCTGGTGAGATTGTTGTAATAATCAGTGAAATGTTCACTGTTTGTGTTCTGATGAGTGTTGTTCTCAAAGCAGTCCGCCTTCTTGTTCGGTTTAGGCCGATCGGGAAATTCGGGTTGCCACATATAAAATCAGGATAATATGGATTTAAAGAATGTTTAAGTTACCGTAAGGTAAAAACCATCCATGTTTATGTATGGATCGGTCTTACGATTATCCTTTCTTTTAAAAGGAATTTTTAAAGTTAAACCAAGTGGTTGGAGTTTACTCACATAAACCATTTAATTCTCTTTCTTCCACATCCTATAATTCATGAAAGTAATTAAAATAAATAAAATTTACTATAAAATATATTTTTCTAAGGTAACTAGGATTTTTTAAACTATTTATAAGGATTTATGGAAGCAATTGAGAGAGAAAATACCATACTTTAAGGGTTTTCAATAATTGATAAAATCTTAGGAAAAATATGGTTAATCATTAAAAAGCCTCTAAAAATGTCTAAAAACATTTATTACAACAAATCATGATTTATCAGACGTGGAAGAAAGAGAATTAAACGGTTTAGCGAATAAATGAGTCAGTCCCATGACTGACCTAGAGTTTATTTTGTTTTGTTTTACCTTAAACTCTTGTGTATCCAAATTTTTACTTGCAGTCAAATAGTTCAAGTGTTTACATATACCCTTGGAGGAGCTTGAAGCAGGAGGCTTCAATTCTAAATGTATACAGTTTATGCCGCTGTGTTGTATATGTGATGTACTCTGATGATGTAAGTACAAATTTTTTTATTTCAAAAGCTGTTATATTTATTATATTTTATTCTGCTACGATGTGAGATTCTGTGTTGTTGTTTCCATTTCTTCTTCTATCTTTTTCTACTATATTTTATAATGATTCGTATTTATATGCAATTTGGGTTGGACGTGTGGTGTATTTAGTCAACAAATAGTATGGAAATATGTGCCATTACAGTTGGTATCAGAACTTATGTTGAGCGAATACCTAAGACTTCGTGGGACTTACTCATTAAAGATAGGGTCAGTAGTACCCTTGAATGAGTTGAGTGTATATATAAGAGAGCGTATTTTTGTTAGTTGATATAAATGTGATGACCGCCCACAACCCCTGCACTAAACAAGAGGAATAATGCGCTCAAAGGTATGCCAGGCAGCTGTGGATGATCATCATAGGTAGGTAAACACAATCGATGCCTGTCGTAGGACTCACAGCGCAAGGATAAAATATAGTAGAAAATATACTATAGGTAATAATACTGAAGCATCATATAACAAACTTTTGAAACTTTCACAACATAATAAAAGATTATCCAAACTTCATAGGAAATATCAAAGTCTATACCTAAAGCCTTACTACAACACTCATAGAACAACTCAAACAACGAAAACAAAAATATTAGATAGTAATAAAACTGGTACGTAAGCCTCCAGCTCGCCTTCGAACTGCAACATTATCCTCACTAAGCTATTACATGTCACCTGCCACCTAGTCTGCCCATCCACAACCGGATGAACAACCCAAGGTAATAAGAGGGAAATATAAACCTTAAGTCAGACAACAGTCTTAGTGAGCGATAAAACAACTTACAAACATCAACAATAAAGTATATGAGAATGGATAGATAAACATACTAATCTACCCGCAACACCAGAGAAAAACTCAACCCCGTCTTCCCCACATCGGACAAAGATAGACTTTACAACAACATTTCAACCATACATCCATGGAAACCAGAACACCCATTCAATCATGGCAAAGGACTAATGTCATCCAAATTATATATCTTATGTAAACCATCCTAATCGAACTCAACATCCCTCAAACGCAAGCCTCAGAGGCCTAAACCAATATCAGACAAGCAACCAAGGAACATCTCCTTCGACTTGGAAAATCTACATGAGACGGTTCAAACAAGGCAATTAATCAACCATGATAGACTTTGGCTATCACCGCCAATCCTGCTTCAAAACCATCATTAATCATATGACGGACAACCATGCCATATATCAAGGGCTAATGGTAACCCCAGTTCTAGAATAAACTTCATACGCCTTTCAACGATACGTATGTTTGTCCAACCTTGACAACTAGGCCTTTCAACGATACCCAGGGTACTCGACCTACAACCTGTAATAAGCCACAAACATTCCAAGATAATTCATGATAAAATCATCACAAGAAACAAACATGAATTAGCATCGTCAATATTATACAACATGGTATAATTCTATTTTTTTACTTTATATCAAATCACGTCTTAAATTTATTTACATCTAAAAGATAACTACACTTACAAAAGACAACCTTGATTTCTGGAATCTGTATTCTGAAGTTGAAATGCTCGCCTTTGATGTAGACAATCATTGTTTTAGTTTAATTTTGATTTGATTTGGTTTGTCTCTTTTAATTTGCTTCAAGTTGAACGACGGCTACTCGAGGTTGTCCAACGGCAGCATGACGGCTCTTGGTTTGATTTTTAATATGATTTAGGGTTGAGGTATTAGGTTGCTTATATAGAAGTTTGATTTAATAGGAACTGTCAGATTAACCTAGAGCAAATCAAAGCCATTCAGATAAGATAGAATAGCCATGTCAGCCCTAATGACTCAGCAAGGAGTCCATCAGAACCAATCAGATGCCACATCTGCCTTAGAGCAAATCGGCCCACGGGTTGACAACCAAACACCATGAATCAACCCCTAGTCGACCCAGCGAGGCTCGGGTCGACCTCAAAAATGGGCCGGTTCGGTTATTCCCCCTCCCGATTCGTTTTTTTGAACTTTTTTGCATATTTATTTATTTAATTTTTATATATATCTATATATATTTTTCTCATATGCATACAAACTTCAAGGCTTAATAACTTCTTCATAAGGTATCCGTTTTATGCAAACCAAATGTCTATCTTGACCAAAATTTTGAGACGAACATAATAACGCAACCCATTTCACTTAATTCTTCTTCTAAAAATTAAGTGTTTTTGAATTTGTTAATTTTAATATTCTCAGAAAATTCAGGGTGTTACATTCTCCCCTCCTTAAAGGATTTCGTCCCCAAAATCTTCAAGTTAAGAAGAATGCATCTTAACATCCAATCATCCATCTACTCATCCATCATCCACCATATGATTATGAACACCCCACCTCCGTTAACACCATGTTATGTATTTAACCCTTCCATCCTGTGACCGCAAACTGAATGAGAAATTTAGAAACCCACCATCATCACTCACAGAAATCTAATATGCCTAACCCGAGGTTAGACTGAGTGAAACACCCCACCTCTATATAAAAACAATGATATTCTACTGGAAGAGTTAACACCCCACCATATGATTATGTGACGTACCAAGTGAAACACCCCACCTCCGTTAAGGTCACTCACAGAGGGAATGCCTTAATTTCGGTGGAGCATTATAGGTAAGATATGTAGATAGATTACAAGACAGACAAATAAAGCAGCGGAAAATAAAGTCATTTTATAAACAACTTAATTCAGTCAAGATTTTACAACAATTTCCTCAATCATACTTAAATGTAATACATAGAACTTCTGTCTTGATTTAAAAACTTCCAAGAATAAAAGAAGCATATAAACAATGATATTCCCCGATAAAGCATGAACCAAATACATGACATGAACCTTTTGCATAGTAAATCAAAAGGGATGCCACCACCAAATAAAAGCACATAGAGGTCAGGGTGTATGCATGCATGGAAAAATGACAGGCTTGATTTTTTTTATATATGCAGCAATACAAAGATTGAAACATGCATTTTTTTATGCAATAATACAAAGATTGAAACATGCATTTGGTGACACAACCTAGACCAAGAATACAACAACAAATTTAAATGCAAAATGTCGAAATAGATGAATAGCAAGTATTATGCAGTGACTAAACAAATGAGAGCAAAGAGTTGAATTACAATGAAAACCAAGAAGTACAAATTGTTCAATAGCCACACAATGCTGTCCATAAGATAAAAATGGATTGAAAAGCCGCACAGTGTTCTACTTGTGAACCGCAAATCATTTTCTACCTTAAGGAAAATATTCTTACTTCAGAGTTTCACATCCAAAATTTTATAAATTGCTTTCAGGTGGGTTTTAAATTTCAAACATGATCCATCATAAAATAAATGAGATGCATATACATCATAACCTATTTGGTTGTTCTGAAACACCCCATCTCCGTTAAGGTCACTCACAGAGGGAATGCCTAAACTTCGGTGGAGCATTATAGGTAAAAGATGCAGATAAATTACAAGACAGACAAATAAAGCAGCGGAAAATAAAGTCATTTTATAAACAACTTAATTCAGTCAAGCTTTTACAACAATTTCCTCAATCATACTTAAATGTAATACATAGAACTTCTTTCTTGATTTAAAAACTTCCAAGAATAAAAGAAGCATAAAAATAATGATATTCCCCGATAAAGCATGAACCAATCTATGCCATGTAATGTTTCATGTTTATCCTACATATTTATAGGTAAATTATAAATCAATTATTGTCATGGCCCACTTTCCTTCTAAATCACATTTAAAATTTTAGGTATATAGATTATACCATTTTCATGCCACTTATCATGCTTATGTGTCAAACATGCCAAATACATGTAATTTCGTGTTTTCACCAAGGTTACCCCCGTTGTACGTTCGCAAAATTACATAGAATGTTAGGCTCGATATTTTAGCCTAACTTATAAAACAAAAAAGGGTAAAAGAGGAACTTTGCAAAATTCCAACATCATACAAAAGTATGGATCTAACTACACATATGTCACATTGATTTGGCGTAGAACAATATACTTTTAACTATGAACTTGCAAATTTGATCTATGCAACATGAACCACAAGCATATGAATTTACATAAAACTATACAAGTTAAACTTGGCATGTAGTGGTGAACTTGCAAATTAGATATATCATAAAGGCATATGGATCTAACATATAAAGTTGTAGATCTAAACATATAAGGTCGTAGATCTAAACATGTATGCATGATGGCTCTAAACAATTAGGCATAAACGGCATGACTTAGCCTAAAACTTGTATGTATCATAATATCACCAAACTTACATATGATAATTTCAATCCCAAATTCCTATACAACATCATAGGTTTACTCACCAATTTCCACAAAACATGATAGGTTCGATAGACCACAATAGCTCATAGGCATATATGATAGAATAGACATGAATCAGCATCACATACAACTTGATACAATTCTATTTTACAATTCATTACAAATTATGTCTTTAATTTATTCACATCTGAAAGATGACTACACTTACCAGACTTATGTCTAACCTAGTTTGTTTTTCGCCTCTTTTCTTCCGTACCCCCCCAGGTAGTCAGGGAGGGAATAGCTCAGCCTAACTTGGACCTCTTCTCTTTCCAAGCTTGAAGATTAGTTGGTGTATCGCTTTGGACTCTCTCTCTTCCACTACTATGGCTAGTTCATGCTTTTTCAGGGAATATCATTGTTTTTATGCTTCTTTTATTCTTGGAAGTTTTTAAATCAAGACATAAGTTCTATGTATTACATTTAAGTATGATTGAGGAAATTGTTGTAAAAGCTTGACTGAATTAAGTTGTTTATAAAATGACTTTATTTTCCACTGCTTTATTTGTCTGTCTTGTAATTTATCTGCATCTTTCACCTATAATGCTCCACCGAAGTTAAGGCATTCCCTCTGTGAGTGACCTTAATGGAGGTGGGGTGTTTCACTTGGTATCAGAGCTGAAGGTTACCGGATCAGATAAAAGATTTGAAAAATTATTTTCAAAACGATTTTAAAAGTAGCATTTTCAAAAGAAAAGTTTTGTTTTAAAGGCATATTCCCCAAAGCCATATGTACTATCTTTTTGATCCTCTATTTGAATCCTTGTTTCCTTCTTTCCTAAGTCTTCGGGGCTCCTGGCTTTCTGGGAGGTAACCTAATCGCGACATGGTTCCATAGGCTCGACGAGACTATGACACTTGTCAAAGGGAAAACAAGTGCCCAACTTCCATCTATAGCCGTAGTAGTTTCACCTACGGCTAATTTTTCTTTCGAGCTTTGTAGGATTCTCCGTACGATGGAGGCAGCTTTCAAAAGACCTGTCAACAAGTTACACAAGGATGGCAAAGATGAGAATGAGGGAGTTTGGCTAAGGAGCACAACACAAGGGTGAAGAACTCATGGATATGGACTTGGTTCACAAAGGAGGGGAGGAAAGAACAGTAAAACCTAAAACAAGAGGAAGTATCTTTATTTTGGTATAATGGGCCGTATAATTAAGTGCAAGGGCAAGAAGAAAAGACAGGATTTTCCGGAAGGCAAGTTCATGCTCTCACCACCAACATACCTGAGAGAGAGGTAGTAAGGGTACATCTAACATGTTCATGGCAATTAGGCTGATTGAGGTGGAATCCTCATGATAGATGTAAACCTGAAGGCTACCACAATTACGGGGGTTGGGATCACGATTATCATTTTATACAGATTACTAGTTGGGAGACTAGTTAGGTGGTGTAGAGATAAATATAGAAATCAGATTAACATAGTAGTAGCAAAGCAGAGAAAAAGTAGAAGTGCATTCAGTTCACCTTGCACTTATCTTGTCTTTAGTTACCTTGTTTTTATGGTATTGTCCTATTTTCGGTTTATTCATGTCATAATCCTTTATCTTGTTTGCATGCTGAAAGATCATTGGACTTACCAGACTTATGTCTGACTTAGTTTGTTTTTCGCCTCTTTTCATCTGTTCCCCCCCCCCCCCCAAGGTAGTCAAGGAGGGAATAGCTCAGCCTAACTTGGACCTCTTCTCTTTCCAAGCTTGAATATTAGTTGGTGTATCGTTTTGGACTGTCTCTCTTCCTCTGCTATGGTTGGTTCATGCTTGAATCGATGGAAGGGTTAAGTATATATCGGGGACGATGGATGAGTGACACAGAAGTTTATGATTATATGACGTACCACCTATCATTATAGGTAAAAGATAGAGAATTAAGTACATACCAAACCTATGATACATAGATTCAATTAACCCCTTATGTGGAACACCAACTAATCTTCAAGATTGGAAAGAGAAGGTGTCCAAGTTAGGCTGAGATATCCCCTCCCTAACTACTTGGGGGGGAATGGAAGAAAAGAGGCGAAAAACAAACTAGGTCAGACATAAGTCTGGTAAGTCCAATGATCTTTCAACATGCAAACAAGATAAAGGATCATGACATGAATAAACCGAAAATAGGACAATACCATAAAAACAAGGTAACTAAAGACAAGATAAGTGCAAGGTGAATTGAATGCGCTTCTACTTTTTCTCTGCTTCGCTACTACTATGTTAATCTGATTTCTATATTTATCCCTGCACCACCTAACTAGTGTCCCAACTAGTAATCTGTATAAAATGATAATCATGATCCCAAACCCCGTAATTGTGGTAGCCTTCAGGTGTATATCTATCGTGAGGATTCCACCTCAATCAGCCTAATTGCCATGAACATGTTAGATGTACCCTTACTACCCTATCGATCGGCTCCCTACTTGTATTCATGTTCCATGTGTCTGTGTCAATCGGCCCTCTCTTGCGTGTAGATACCCTGTGCTGGTCCCACCATAAGGTGTATCAATCCTTATGATAGCAACCCGACACGATTCAAGATGCACAGTGTATAACTACTGGTACCCAGTGCCTGCTTTTTCCCACTCCCGAGTACGTGCACGACCGTAAACCGTCGAAACCTACACTAACGTACCCACTGCCGCTACTTTGATCGCTTATAATCAGCCCAGTAATCATGCCCCATCCTGCCTATTTCAGGGTACCGTGGTACATCCATGTGGGTTACTGCTGAAATGGGTCCCCGTTACTAGGGTTTCCTATTGGTTAAGTTTGTGGGCCTATATTTACTAATATTACCCACCAACCCGATATGTACTTAACCCTCCCATCGATTCAAGCATTTTTAATAAACGATTAAGTTTTGTGCGCCTATATGTTCTAATATTACCCACCTACATGAGATGTCACATGGATTTGGCATAGAACATTATACTTTTAACTATGAACTTGCAAATTTGATCTATGCAACATGAACCACAAGCATATGAATTTACATAAAACTATACAAGTTAAACTTGGCATGTAGTGGTGAACTTGCAAATTAGATCTATCATAAATGCATATGGATCTAACATATAAAGTTGTAGATCTAAACATATAAGGTCGTAGATCTAAACATGTATGCATAATGGCTCTAAACAATTAGGCATAAACGACTTGACTTAGCCTAAAACTTGTATGTATCATAATATCACCAAACTTACATATGATAATTTCATTCCCAAATTCCTATACAACATCATAGGCTTACTCACCAATTTCCACATAACATGATAGGTTCGATAGACCACAATAGTTCGTAGGCATATATGATAGAATAGACAGGTATTGTTGTGGTCACTGGATGTGCCGGTTGGTTCCGGGCAGTTTTACACCACAACTCAGTCTAACTTCGGGTTAGGCATATTCGTCTTTTCTAAATTTGCATATTTCTTATTTATGACAAATTCCATATGTAAATTATAAATCAATTATTGTCATGTAATTTTTCATGTTTTGAATAATATGGTTTGTTATCCTAAATATACTTGCAGTTCTATATATTGTTTCACTTGGGTTAATTTATCAAAAATATACTTACTATATAAGCATGATAAGTGGCATGAAAATGGTATAATCTATATACCTAAAATTTTGAATGTGATGTAGAAGGAAAGTGGGCCATGACAATAAATTGTTGGTAATTTACATAAAAGGAAAAATATATAAATTTAGTAAAAGACGAATATGCCTAACCCGAGGTTAGATTGAGTTACGGTATAAGGCTGCCCGGAACCGCCCGGCAAATCCAGCAACCATAACAATATAGATCTAATGTGAGAGGTTAGCGCATTGAGCCCAAAAGAACCCGAGGTCAGACTGAGTTATGGTGTAAAACTGCCCGGAACCGACCGGCACATCCAGTGACCGTAACAATACCTGTCTAATGTGAGTGGTTGGTGCTTTAATAAAATAATTAAAGCTAAGACAGGAATGGTAGGGTTAAGTTAATTAAGGTAACACTTAACTAATACACCATGTTAATTAGACAACACTTAATGGAGGTGGGGTATTTCACTTGAAAATTTAACCTTCTACTCCTGTTTTCTGGATGTTAACTAATTAACACCATGTTAATTTTAACACTTAACTGAGGTAGGGTTAATTAAGGAGCAATCTATATGATCAGATATACAGATTAGGGCAGAGAAGTAAAAACTAAGAAAGGAGCTTAGCTTAGCCTATATCATTCTGTTTCTTCTGTTAATCTGCTACTCCAATTACGATTATCTCTCATCCAGTTTTATTTACATGTCATGATATTGTTATCTGTTTATATGCTGAAAGTCACTGGACTCACCAGACGTATGTCTGACCTAGTTTGTTTCACCTCTTTTCTTCCGTTTCCCCTCTAGGTACTCAGGTTGGGAACGTAAGAGCTTGACTTAGATTTCAGCTAAGTCCGTTATTGGAGAATATGTGAAGACTTAGAATGATATAGGCTAAGCTAAGCTCCTTACTTAGTTTTCACTTCTCTGCACTAATCTGTATATCTGATCATGTTGATTGCTCCTTACTAAGCCAACTTTCAGCATGTTGATTGCACTGATACCAAGTGAAACACCCCACCTCTGTTAAGGTCACTCACAAAGGGAATGCCTTAACTTCGGTGAAGCGCTTTAGGTAAAAGATGCAGATAAATTACAAGACAGACAAATAAAACAGCGGAAAATAAAGTCATTTTATTAACAATGTGATTCAGTCAAGCTTTTACAACGATTTTCTCAAATCATACTTAAAAGTAATACATAGAACTTCTGTATTGATTTAATAACATCCAAGTGTAAAAGAAGCACAAAAATAACAATGATATTCCCCTATAAAGCATGAGCCAGCCGTAGCAGTGGAAGAGAGAATCCAAAGTAAAACATCGACCACCTTCGAGCTTGAAAAGAAAACTGAGCTAAGTGGTAACATTTCCTCCCTGAGAACCTAGGGGGGAGGGAACGGAAGAAAAGAGGCGAAACAAAACTTGGTCAGACATGAGTCTGCTAAGTCCAGTGATTATTCAGCATATAAACTGGTAAGAGAACCATGACATGAATAAACTGGATGCAGGACAATAACAAAGAAATAAGGTAACATAGGATAAGCATAAGGTATGATAAGGCAAGATAAACTGAATGCACTCCTACTCTTTCTTTGCTTCGCTACTACCATGTTAATCCGATTTTTATATCTATCTCTGCACCACCTAACTAGTGTCCCAACTAGTAATCTGTATAAAATGATAATATTACAACGTGATCCCAATCCCTGCAATTGTGGTAGCTGTAACACCCCGAATTTTAGTTAATACTAAAATTCACTAATTACAGGATAAATAATCTCAGATGTGGGAATTAGGGGAAACGGGCTGCGTCATTACGTTCGTCTCGGAAAAATACGCGAAATAGAGTCCGAGTTTTCGAAAATCGGAGTCCGTATGGCCCAGTTATGGCCCGATGAAGTTTGCAGAAAAATTCAAAACTAAAACAGATTTAAAAATTTAAAATATTCAGATTTGGAATGGGCCAGGCGGGGTCAGGCGGGAAGCTTCCCGCCCAGCCCATGTCGACAGGGCTGTCGACAGGCCTGTCGACAGGGGTGTCGACATGCCTGTCGACTTGCCTGTCGACAGGGTCCAGGCGACCAGTGAACCTGGGTGCACCAGGTTGCACCAGGTTGGGTTTCAGGCTGGCTAGGAGGGCTGGTTCTAGAGATTTCCTAAATCTAAGGGTCCTAACCTAATCTAGGGTTAATCTAAGAGCCTAAAACACTCACCTAATCCTATAAATAAAACCCCAACCCTACCCTAAATCATTCATAATTAAGTCTTGTAACTAAACTATGGCAAAATGAAATTTGAGCATGGCCTCCACTAGTTCATGAAGGAGTTGAAAGCAAATCCCTCTCAAATCATTCTCTAATCCATTCTAAGTATCTTAATCTTCTTCATTAGCTTGCTAATTGTGTTTTGGTGAGTTTCTATCACTTTAACATCAATTGTTAAAGTAAGTAGATTTGGTGTAATGAGATCTATGGTCTTAAATGCGGATTAGTGAGTTTGAATCATGTATAATGATATGTTACTCTATGTTGTTTTATGTTTATGCATATTTGATAAGTTGGTTTATGCATGCTTAATAAGTTGATTTATGCATGTTTAACAAGTTGATATATGCATAGTTAATAAGTGGAATTATGCATGTTCATCAAAGTGAGATATGCAAGTTAAGTATATGTTTAAATGCAAGTTGAAAGTGATATGCAAGTTAAGTGTATGTTTAAATGCAAGTTGAAAGTGATATGCAAGTTATGCATGCTTATGCAAGTGTATGGATGCTTATGCAAGTCATGTATATGGTTAAATGCAAGATTTATGTGATATGCAAGTTATGCATGCTTATGCGAGTATATGAATACTTATGCAAGATATGTATATGCTTAAATGACATGATATGCAAGTCATGCAAGTATGTGAATGCCCATGCAAGTATGTGAATGATTATGCAAGTTATGTGTATGCTTAAATGCATGTTTAACATGTTATGCAAGATTGAGAATGCCTATATGCAAGTTTAACATGTTATGCAAGATATGTGTATGATAATATGCAAGCTCATATGCAACATGTTATGCAAATCATGTGTATGATAATATGCAAGTTTGGGTTGTATGTAGTTGGGTTAATATATGCTCATATATGCAAGTTGACATCCTCTTAACCCATGACAAAGTTATATGCTAAACCCATGATATTTGTGATGATCTTCCCCTTATTATGTCATGTAACGAGAACGATTTACGTGGGGAACGATGGGGTTGGTAAATATGTTAATAAATGAATGTTTGGGTATGATTAAGCATACCATAAAAATAAATTACCATAAGTGGGAATTTACCTATTGAGTTAGGTCTACCCCATGGGAATTTACCTATTGAGTTAGGTCTACCCATGTTATGGAAAACTTTATATTAATTAGGGATAATTAATATGGGGGTGATTAATTAGGTGTAATTAATCGACTAAGACACGAGGTTGGACTCATTTGTAGTGTAAAACTGCCCGGACCCGACCGGCTTAACCAGTTGCTACAAATGTTAGCCCAATGTGAGAGGTCTTAGCCATAAATTAAATACGTGATTAAGGTAAAGACACGAGGTTAGACTCTGTTATGACGTAAGACTGCCCGGATTCTACCGGCTTAACCAGGCGGTCATAACAGCCAGTCTAATGTGGGAGGTCTTTACGGGAGATCACGGTCTTAATTAATTAAGAAACACTTAACCATAATAGCATGTAGTGGGACATGAGGGGTTAAGTGGGTGCCTTGGGTGGCATGAGGAAATTTGGTGGTTGCCTTGGGTGGCATGTGGAATCTAGTGGGTTGCCTTGGGTGGCAATAGAAAATACGATTAGAATACTTAACCAAGTGGAAACATGTAATTAAACATGATTAAAGGGTTAAGTGGGATACACTAGATATTTGACAAGCTTAAGTGGGTAGCTTGTGGGGGCCCATTTCAACCAATATCCCAAACGTATCTTTGTGGGCTCGACCCGTGTCGAGTGACGGGACACGCATATTGGGCTTGATTATAAGAGGCCAAAATGGGTTAGCGGTGGCAACGCAAGTCCAACGGGCTTCATATGCGTGTGTGGGCCCGGGCTGGTAGATAAGCCGTTGTTGCATCGTGTAGATATAAAGCCGTGCACCATTAGTATTGGGTAGCCACTTTAGGGGAGTGATACACCCCACTGTGGGACCAGCACGGGTATCTACGGTAGGGAGCCGATCGCTTGGGAAGTAGTGGGTACACCTAATGAAGATAGGGGCAGACGGCACCTATGTAGGGGTACACGAAACTACTGGGTAAGAATTACTGGGTACACCTAGTAGAGATAGGGGCAGACGGCACCTATGTAGTGGGCTAGGGGTACATGGAACTACTGGGGAAATTTTCTAAGTCCTTAGAAGGGATCAACCTTAAGTAGGAATGACTGGTGTGGTGCAGTTAGTAATTATCCTTGGGTGGGTAGATGCGTCCTGACGGTTATCTTAGTTTATTCTAAGTCTACCAAGCTGCTTAGTGTAGCCATTCATCCCCAGATATTACCGTAGGTCAAGTTTATGTCTTCTCTGGTTACTTTAATGATTGTATTGTTAAAGTTATAGGACTCACTCAGACTTATGTCTGACCCCGTTGTTTTTATCTTTTTCCCAACCCTCAGGTCCTACGGTGGATCCTAGCGGTAGTAGAGCTTGATCGGATTTCTGTTTCCAGTCTTGAGGAGCTTGGGTAGATGTAAAGCTCCAGTTATCCAGTTATCTTTTCTTTTCTTATGGCTATTGTATATGAGAGTGGGATTATGTACTTCTTTATTTTGACAGATGTTGTACTTGACTTTTATCATGGTTTTATGATGTAACCAGACATGTTTATTTCCGCTGTTATGAGATGATGTTTTAGAATTTCAAGTACTATTTATATCTGTCTTGTTGTAATTTTTCTGTTCTATATTCACTAAAATGCTCCACCGATGCTATGGCATTCCCTTAGTGAGTGACCCTAGCGGGAGTGGGGTGTTACACGTGGTATCAGAGCAAAGGTTACCAGAACAGATAAAATTTTTAGAAAACTATTTTTCTAAAACATTTTTGGAAAAGATATTTTCAAAAAACATGTCTTTTAAGAGAAAAGTTTTTGAAAGAAAAGCATAATCCCCAATAGCCATATCTATATCCTTCGAATTCTCCGTTTTGAATCTTTCCTTTTTCGTTTCAGCATGACCGAGAATCTTAATCTTCCGGAGGGTGTGACGGTACCAGTATGGTATAGGAGATTGATGGAGGCTAGGGCCACCACTGCGGGTCCAACAAATATTCCTCCACCAACCGTAGCACCCGATCTTCCTCCTCCCCCTCCTCCTCGCACGGATACTTTTGCTAAGACTTGCAAGGAATTTAAAGCTATGGGAGGGAAACCTTTTCAAGGATCTGAAACCTTTGTGGAGGCTAGAGATTGGCTTAAGGAGGTGGAAGAGTTGATAGATATCTTTGAGATGGAAGAAGGAAAGAAATTCAAGTTGGCTGCTTGGTTAATGAAGGGAGAGGCCTCATTCTGGTGGGAGGTTACTAATGGAGAACGCCCCGTTGACTCTTGGGCGGATTTTAAGCAAAGATTTGTGGCAAAGTTTCTCTCAAGGGCGGAGGAAAAATTGTATATGGAAAGATTCTTGACTCTTAAGCAAGGAAATCTTTCGGTGAAGGAATATGTTAACAAGTTTAATCAATTGGCAAGGTTTGGCCTAGACATGGTGAATACACCAGAGAAGAAGGCTTTGAGGTTCGTGAAAGGCTTAAATGAACCGATGCATGGGTTGGCTATGACTCACATCCCTATGGGGGCCACCTTTGAGAAGCTAGTTGACATGGCACTCATGTATGAGGAAGAGAAGGGTCCTAATGCTAATAAGGCACCCGAGAAGAAGGGAGATCAAAAGAGACCTCAACAACAACAAAGCAAAGGTGGGAAAGGCAACGGTGGCAAGACCAAGAAGAAGAAGTGTTTCAATTGTGGGACACCTGGCCACCTAAGCAAGGATTGTCGCAAGAAGAAGAAGACCGGCTGCTTCCACTGTGGCGAAGCAGGGCATTTAGTGAAGGACTGTCCTAAGAAGGGGCAAAGGACGGGATCTACCTCAGGAGGACAGGTGCAAGCTCTTATGGCACCGAGTCAGGCTAGGGGGCAAGTACAGGCTCTCGCGGTTCCACCAATTCAGGAGAGAGGTAGAACTATTTCCGTTGAAAGTCTGGTTTTTCTATTTGACCATCCTGTCCGTACATTGTTTGATTCAGGCGCATCGCATTCGTTTATTTCATCATCGTTAGTTGAGTCACTGCACCTAGACACCAGTCTGGTAGATGATCCCTTGGTTGTTTCAAACCCAATTGGGGGCTCCACTTATTTGTCCATGATGTGTTTGGGTTTGAAGATTTCTATACTTAGCATTGAGTTTAGATGTGATGCTTTTGTATTGGGCTTCACGGGCTATGGGTTGATTTTGGGCATGGACTGGTTATCCAGTAATGGTGCCGTTCTTGATTGCGAAAGGAGAGTTGTTAGGCTGATGACCCGCTTGGGTAACACTCTCGAGATTTCTTGTAATCCCATGGACTCTGTTATGCTAAGTTATCTTGAATCGCTTGACGCTTCGGTCGAGAGTTTGCAATCTATGAGAGTGGTCCGGGAATATCCGGATGTGTTTGAGGAGGTGAAGGGCTTACCTCCGAAGCGGGAGATTGACTTCCGAATATATTTGGTGGATAATGCTAAACCGGTATCTTTACCAGTGCGCCACACGGCTCCTCGTGAGAGGAGGGAACTCCATAAGCAAGTAGGGGAGTTGCTTGAGAAGGGGTTCATAAGACGGAGCATATCGGAGTGGGGTGCTCCAGTAGTATTTGCTACGAAGGCGGATGGGTCCCTCAGACTTTGTGTAGACTATAGAGAACTCAACAAGCTCACAAAGAAGAATAGACACCCATTGCCGAGAATAGATGATCTTTTCGATCAGTTGGTTGGCGCTTCAGTATTTTCTCAGTTGGACTTGGCCACGGGGTTTCATCAGTTGAGGGTGGCTGAGGATAGCATAGACAAGACTTCCTTTAGGACTCCGGATGGTTTCTATGAGTGGCTGGTGATGCCATTTGGGTTGACGAACGCCCCTGCATACTTTGTTGATTTGATGAGTAGGGTGTTCAGGGAGTTCCTTAATAAATTCGTGGTGGTCTTTGTGGACGACATCTTAGTGTTTTCTAAGAGTGAAGAAGAGCATGCCCTACATCTTGGGGAAGTGTTGAAGACTCTTCGAGCGCATAGCCTTAAGGCTAAATTCTCTAAATGTCACTTCTGGAGGAAGGAGGTGCGATTCTTGGGGCACGTGGTCTCCAAGGAAGGGATAGCTGTGGATCCCGCGAAGGTAGTATCAATTCAGGATTGGAAGGTTCCGAAGAATGCTACCGAAGTAAGAAGTTTCTTGGGGTTGGCGGGTTATTATAGGAAGTTTATCAAAGACTTCGCGAAGATATCAGCCCCATTAACCCGCTTAACAAAGAAGAATCTTGTTTTCACATGGGACGTAGATTGTGATGATGCGTTCCGACGGTTAAAGAGAGCTTTAACCACCGCTCCAGTTTTAGTGTTGCCAGATGGGAGCAAGCCATTTGTTGTCTATACCGATGCCTGTGGGACAGGCCTTGGCGCAGTCTTAATGCAGGAGGGAAGGGTAATAGCCTATGGTGGAAGGCAGTTGAGGGCACATGAGAAAAATTACCCTACCCATGATCTAGAGCTGGCCGCTATTGTTTTTGCGCTTAAGATTTGGCGCCATTATCTTCTTGGTGAGAGATTCGAGTTGTTCACTGACCATAAATCATTGAAGTACTTATTCTCTCAGAAAGATTTAAACTTAAGACAGCAAAGGTGGATGGAGTTCTTAGCATCTTATGATTTCGAGATAGCGTATACCCCTGGCAAGGGTAACGTGGTGGCGGACGCCTTGAGTAGGAAGAGGTTGTCCTTGAGTCCATTGTTCGTGGAACGACGAAGCTTGGAGTTTATCTCGATGTTTGATTTCAGACCTTCCATTGATTATGTACCCGGTTTGCTAGCTTCTTTGGAAGTTAGACCTACTCTTTTGGGGCGGATTGGGGAAGCCCAGAGGGACGACCCACAGTTGGTTGAGTTGATAGAGAAGCTCATAAGGGGGAGTCGTCCAGCCATTTGAGTAGGTACACCCTAGACGATAGAGGGTGCTTGCGCAGAGACGGTAGACTTTGTGTACCGCTAGATGAAGTATTGAGGAAGGCTATTCTCGATGATGCACACCGTTCTAGGATGACCATTCATCCCGGTGGGGATAAGATGTACCAAGATATGAAGAGGGTTTTCTTCTGGGCCGGTATGAAGAAAGATGTGGCCGAATATGTAGCTCGATGCTTGGTATGTCAGCAAGTGAAGGCGGAGCAAAGGAAACCAGGTGGGTTGCTTCACCCATTAAAGGTTCCGCAATGGAAGTGGGATAGCGTCTCGATGGATTTTATTGACGGGTTACCCAGGTCAAGGAAGGGTAATACAGGAATCTGGGTGGTGGTAGATAGACTTACTAAGAGCGCCCATTTCATACCTGTGAAGAGCAAGAGGACTGCTCCATGGCTAGCTTCAGTATATCTTCGAGAGATAGTTCGATTACATGGGGTACCCTCTAGCATAGTAAGTGATCGAGATCCTATCTTCACTAGCGAGTTCTGGAGAAGTTTGCAAGAAGCAGTGGGGACTCAATTGTGTCTGAGCACCGCATATCATCCTCAGACAGACGGCCAGACTGAGAGGGTGAATCGTGTTCTAGAAGACCTTTTGAGGCTTTGTATCTTAGATTTTGGAGGTACATGGGAAGAGCATCTTCCACTGGTGGAGTTCGCATATAATAACAGCTTTCAGTCCAGTATTGGTATGGCTCCTTTCGAAGCTCTCTATGGAAGGCCTTGTCGATCACCTACATGTTGGTGGGAATCTACGGATAAGATCTTGCTTGGGCCTGATATGGTTAGGGAGACTTCTGAGAAGATTGACTTGATTCGAAGAAGGATGAAAGCAGCGCAGGATAGGCAAAAATCTTATGCGGACAAGAGAAGGACGGATCTTGAATTTGAGGTTGGGGATA
The DNA here is from genome assembly GCA_030737875.1 of Allium sativum. NCBI lineage: Eukaryota > Viridiplantae > Streptophyta > Magnoliopsida > Asparagales > Amaryllidaceae > Allium > Allium sativum. The sequence goes on from CM060925.1 coordinate 219,209,225, forward strand.
TGGTTTTTGTCAAGGTATCTCCGTTGAGAAATGTTGTTCGCTTCGGATCCGTTGGGAAGTTAGCACCGAGGTTTGTTGGGCCATTTCCTATTAAGGAAAGGATTGGACGGATGGCATATAGGGTGGAGTTGCCCGACAGACTTAGTGGTGTTCATGATGTATTCCATGTGTCACATCTGAGGAAGTGCTTACATGAGACCGCAGAGGTGGTAGAGCCAAGCTTGCTTAGAGATGTAGAGGTTGAGCGTGAGGCGACGATTCGACGAGCTCCTACTCGCATCCTTGGGTCAGAGACTAGGAAGTTGAGAAACAGAGAGGTTCAGCTAGTCAAAGTGCAATGGGGAGAAGATGAGAGCAACGCAACTTGGGAGACGGAAGCGAAGATGCGTTCATTATACCCATTTCTTTTTGAGGGTATGTCTTTACTTTCTCCTTTATCGCTTGTCTAGTACTTATCTTATCTTTAGTATGTCCTCTCGTTAGTACCTTTGACCTTTAGATAGGGTAAACCTATGGTTGAAACATGTGTTTGAGACATGTTATGGTTGATGGATGCAAGTGGATGCAAGTGTTTGCTAGTGGTTGCTCGTGGATGCATATACACACACTCTAGGCACTAGATCGGCTCAATCACTTCATATTGCATATTGCATAAAATTGTGTGTAGGAAAATATATTTATGGATGTATAATGGTTGTGTTATCACATGGATGATGCATTTTGGTGAATGATTGTGCACTCATGTAGATATTGTATGTGTCGATAGGGTTCTCTCGCATACATAATGGATGCATGGCACTATCATGGTTTGCATATGTTCATACATTAGATAGGGAACATATACACACACTTTTTGCATATGCTCATACATCATTAGAAATTATTCTAAGGACAATGGATGCCCGTGGTTGATGGTTTGAGTAGATGGTTGTTTGGATGATAGGATAGGCATTCTCCTTAGCTTAGAGATTTCGGGGACGAAATCCTTTAAGGAGGGGAGAATGTAACACCCCGAATTTTAGTTAATACTAAAATTCACTAATTACAGGATAAATAATCTCATATGTGGGAATTAGGGGAAACGGGCTGCGTCATTACGTTCGTCTCGGAAAAATACGCGAAATAGAGTCCGAGTTTTCGAAAATCGGAGTCCGTATGGCCCAGTTATGGCCCGATGAAGTTTGCAGAAAAATTCAAAACTAAAACAGATTTAAAAATTTAAAATATTCAGATTTGGAATGGGCCAGGCGGGGTCAGGCGGGAAGCTTCCCGGCCAGGCCATGTCGACAGGGCTGTCGACAGGCCTGTCGACAGGGGTGTCGACATGCCTGTCGACAGGGTCCAGGCGCCCAGTGAACCTGGGTGCACCAGGTTGCACCAGGTTGGGTTTCAGGCTGGCTAGGAGGGCTGGTTCTAGAGATTTCCTAAATCTAAGGGTCCTAACCTAATCTAGGGTTAATCTAAGGGCCTAAAACACTCACCTAATCCTATAAATAAAACCCCAACCCTACCCTAAATCATTCATAATTAAGTCTTGTAACTAAACTATGGCAAAATGAAATTTGAGCATGGCCTCCACTAGTTCATGAAGGAGTTGAAAGCAAATCCCTCTCAAATCATTCTCTAATCCATTCTAAGTATCTTAATCTTCTTCATTAGCTTTCTAATTGTGTTTTGGTGAGTTTCTATCACTTTAACATCAATTGTTAAAGTAAGTAGATTTGGTGTAATGAGATCTATGGTCTTAAATGCGAATTAGTGAGTTTGAATCATGTATAATGATATGTTACTCTATGTTGTTTTATGTTTATGCATATTTGATAAGTTGGTTTATGCATGCTTAATAAGTTGATTTATGCATGTTTAACAAGTTGATATATGCATAGTTAATAAGTGGAATTATGCATGTTCATCAAAGTGAGATATGCAAGTTAAGTATATGTTTAAATGCAAGTTGAAAGTGATATGCAAGTTAAGTGTATGTTTAAATGCAAGTTGAAAGTGATATGCAAGTTATGCATGCTTATGCAAGTGTATGGATGCTTATGCAAGTCATGTATATGGTTAAATGCAAGATTTATGTGATATGCAAGTTATGCATGCTTATGCGAGTATATGAATACTTATGCAAGATATGTATATGCTTAAATGACATGATATGCAAGTCATGCAAGTATGTGAATGCCCATGCAAGTATGTGAATGATTATGCAAGTTATGTGTATGCTTAAATGCATGTTTAACATGTTATGCAAGATTGAGAATGCCTATATGCAAGTTTAACATGTTATGCAAGATATGTGTATGATAATATGCAAGCTCATATGCAACATGTTATGCAAATCATGTGTATGATAATATGCAAGTTTGGGTTGTATGTAGTTGGGTTAATATATGCTCATATATGCAAGTTGACATCCTCTTAACCCATGACAAAGTTATATGCTAAACCCATGATATTTGTGATGATCTTCCCCTTATTATGTCATGTAACGAGAACGATTTATGTGGGGAACGATGGGGTTGGTAAATATGTTAATAAATGAATGTTTGGGTATGATTAAGCATACCATAAAAATAAATTACCATAAGTGGGAATTTACCTATTGAGTTAGGTCTACCCCATGGGAATTTACCTATTGAGTTAGGTCTACCCATGTTATGGAAAACTTGATATTAATTAGGGATAATTAATATGGGGGTGATTAATTAGGTGTAATTAATCGACTAAGACACGAGGTTGGACTCATTTGTAGTGTAAAACTGCCCGGACCCGACCGGCTTAACCAGTTGCTACAAATGTTAGCCCAATGTGAGAGGTCTTAGCCATAAATTAAATACGTGATTAAGGTAAAGACACGAGGTTAGACTCTGTTATGACGTAAGACTGCCCGGATTCTACCGGCTTAACCAGGCGGTCATAACAGCCAGTCTAATGTGGGAGGTCTTTACGGGAGATCACGGTCTTAATTAATTAAGAAACACTTAACCATAATAGCATGTAGTGGGACATGAGGGGTTAAGTGGGTGCCTTGGGTGGCATGAGGAAATTTGGTGGTTGCCTTGGGTGGCATGTGGAATCTAGTGGGTTGCCTTGGATGGCAATAGAAAATACGATTAGAATACTTAACCAAGTGGAAACATGTAATTAAACATGATTAAAGGGTTAAGTGGGATACACTAGATATTTGACAAGCTTAAGTGGGTAGCTTGTGGGGGCCCATTTCAACCAATATCCCAAACGTATCTTTGTGGGCTCGACCCGTGTCGAGTGACGGGACACGCATATTGGGCTTGATTATAAGAGGCCAAAATGGGTTAGCGGTGGCAACGCAAGTCCAACGGGCTTCATATGCGTGTGTGGGCCCGGGCTGGTAGATAAGCCGTTGTTGCATCGTGTAGATATAAAGCCGTGCACCGTTAGTATTGGGTAGCCACTTTAGGGGAGTGATACACCCCACTGTGGGACCAGCACGGGTATCTACGGTAGGGAGCCGATCGCTTGGGAAGTAGTGGGTACACCTAATGAAGATAGGGGCAGACGGCACCTATGTAGGGGTACACGAAACTACTGGGTAAGAATTACTGGGTACACCTAGTAGAGATAGGGGCAGACGGCACCTATGTAGTGGGCTAGGGGTACATGGAACTACTGGGGAAATTTTCTAAGTCCTTAGAAGGGATCAACCTTAAGTAGGAATGACTGGTGTGGTGCAGTTAGTAATTATCCTTGGGTGGGTAGATGCGTCCTGACGGTTATCTTAGTTTATTCTAAGTCTACCAAGCTGCTTAGTGTAGCCATTCATCCCCAGATATTACCGTAGGTCAAGTTTATGTCTTCTCTGGTTACTTTAATGATTGTATTGTTAAAGTTATAGGACTCACTCAGACTTATGTCTGACCCCGTTGTTTTTATCTTTTTCCCAACCCTCAGGTCCTACGGTGGATCCTAGCGGTAGTAGAGCTTGATCGGATTTCTGTTTCCAGTCTTGAGGAGCTTGGGTAGATGTAAAGCTCCAGTTATCCAGTTATCTTTTCTTTTCTTATGGCTATTGTATATGAGAGTGGGATTATGTACTTCTTTATTTTGACAGATGTTGTACTTGACTTTTATCATGGTTTTATGATGTAACCAGACATGTTTATTTCCGCTGTTATGAGATGATGTTTTAGAATTTCAAGTACTATTTATATCTGTCTTGTTGTAATTTTTCTGTTCTATATTCACTAAAATGCTCCACCGATGCTATGGCATTCCCTTAGTGAGTGACCCTAGCGGGAGTGGGGTGTTACAGTAGCCTTCAGGTGTACATCTAATATGAGGATCTTACCACAATCAGCCTAATTGCCATGAAGATGTTAGATGTACCCTTACTACCCTATCGATCGGCTCTCTACTTGTATTAAAGTTCCATGTGTTTGTGACAATCGGCCCTCTCCTACTTGTAGATACCCTGTGCTGGTCCCACCATAAGGTGTATCAATCCTTATAATAGCGACCCGACACGATTCAAGATGCACAGTGTATAACTACTGGTACCTAGTGCCTGCTTTTTCCCACTCTGGAGTACGTGCACGCCCGTAAACTGTCGGAACCTGCACTGACGTACCCCCTGCCGTTGTTTTGACCGCTTATAATCAACCCAGTAATCGTGCCCCACCCTGCCTAGTTTCAGGGTACCATGATTCATCTATGTGGGTTATTGCTGAAATGGGTCCCCGTTACTAGGGTTTCCTACTGGTTTAGTTTTGTGGGCCTATATTTACTAATATTACCCACCAACCCAATATGTACTTAACCCTCCCACTGATTCATGCATGTTTACTTAACGGTTAAGTTTGTGGGCCTATATGTACTGATATTACCCACCTACACGAGATGTACTTAACCCTCCCATCGATTCAAGCATGTTCATTTAACGGTTAAGTTTGTGGGCCTATATGTACTGATATTACCCACCTATACGAGATGTACTTAACCCTCCCACTGATTCAAGCATGTTTATTTAATGGTTAAGTTAGTGGGCCTATATTTACCAATATTACCCACCAATCCGATATGTACTTAACCCTCCACTGATTCAAGCATGTTTATTTAATGGTTAAGTTTTGTGGGCCTATATTTACTAATGTTACCCACCAACCCGATATGTACTTAACCCTTCCACTGATTCAAGCATGTTTATTTAATGGTTAAGTTTTGTGGGCCTATATTCACTAATATTACCCACCAACCCGATATGTACTTAACCCTCCCGTACATTACGTCATATTGGTTAAGTGTTGTCCGTTCATGTTAACTTAACCCACTCATTCATCATGTCATGTTGGTTAAGCGTTTCTTATTAACTTGACCCTCCTTACTTATCATGTTGGATCGGTTAAGTGTTTCCTATTAACTTAACCATGTTCGTTCATCTAGTTATATTGGTCAAGTGTTTCTTGTTAACTTAACCCCACGTATTCATCTTGTTGTATTGGTTAAATGTCATCAATCAATTCAAGTTAACTTAACCCACCTACGTGTCATGTTACTTTGGTTAAGTGTTGCCTTCTTGTGTTAACTTAACCCTACCACAAATCAAGTTATATTGGTTAAGTGTTTCTAAATTTACTTAACCTCACCCACTTGTCTAATTAACATGTTATAACGGTTAAGTGTTCTAAATTTACTTAACCTCACCCAGTTGTCTAATTAACATGGTGTATTGGTTAAGTATTACCTTAATTAACTTAACCCTACCATTCCTGTCTTAGCTTTAATTCTTTTATTAAAGCACCAACCACTCACATTAGACAGGTATTGTTACGGTCACTGGATGTGCCGGTCGGTTCCGGGCAGTTTTACACCGTAACTCAGACTAACCTCGGATTCTTTTGGGCTCAATGCGCTAACCTCTCACATTAGATCTATATTGTTACGGTTGCTGGATTTGCCGGGCGGTTCCGGGTAGTCTTATACCGTAACTCAATCTAACCTCGGGTTAGGCATATTCGTCTTTTACTAAATTTACATATTTATCCTTTTATGTAAATTACCAACAATTTATTGTTATGGCCCACTTTCCCTCTAAATCAAGCTCATAATTTTAGTTATAAAAATTTATACCACTTTTATACCATAAACCATTTACATGTTTATAAGCCAAATATGCCAATTATATGTAATTTCATGTTTTTCCCCAACGTTACCCCATCTAAACATTCGCACAAATCACATAAAATGTTAGGCTCGATACATAGCCTAATCTTATACACAAAAGGGGAAAAAGAGGAACATGTAATAATTCCAACATCATAAAAATATGGATCTAACTACACATGTACCATATGAATTTGGCATAGAACAATATACATTTAATTATGAACTTGCAAATTTAGATCTATTCAACATGAATCATGAAATAGGGATTTTACATAAAACTACATAAACGTAAAATTAGACATGTAGTTGCGAGCTTGCAAATCAGTTGGATCAAATCTAACATGAACCTAATCATATTAACATGTAGTTTTGGATCATATACGTGAACATGGTTGAACATAGCAAAATCCCCAAATTGTCATACAAATATAAGTGTCATTACCAAATCATACAACTTGAAATGTCAACACCAAATTATACAATATGGTATGTCATCGCCAAGTTATACAATAGGATATTCCATCGCCAAATTATAGTATGCCATCACCAATTTATGTCATCGCCAAAAACACAACATAATATGTCATTGCCAAATTACACCACGTATGGATTCATTGCTAAGCATTTACCATTTATCATCAAATTACATACAACATGATCACCACTTAGCATGATAAGAATCATAGTCTCAATCAATTCAGTTTTAACAAAAAGGATAGGCATAGATTTACATTAGGCGATGTTCTACATCCATTTATTTAGTCACGATTCTAATATCATTTATGTCTAAATGATAACTGGACTTACAAAAAGGAGACTAGTCTTGTGTTCAGGGATCTGTATTCTGAATTTGGATAACTCTCCTTTGTTGTAGACGTTGAATTCTCTTAGTTGAATTAGATTTGATTTAATTTGATTCTTGCTTCTATCTTTCTTTCTGGTTGAATGGGAATGGTGGCTACTCTAGGTTGAGTGTTGACAGTATGACGGTCTTAGGAATATCTTTGTCTGGCTTAGGGTTTTAGATTTAGGTTGCTTATATAGAATTTTAATTAAATAAGAGCCTTCATATCAACCTAGAAGCAATCAAGACCATCCAGCTAAAGCAATGTGTCACTCAGCCAATCATAGCATGACACATAAGCCCTAACACCTCAGAATTTTTCACAAAGCCAATCAGAGAAGGCCACGTAAAAAGACAATCCTTGACCAACAAAAAATGCACCACATGCACCACATGATGCGTACACGTCATATACATACATACATATATGTATGTATGTATGTATATATATATATATATATATCTTCCCAATTAACAATTTTCACACTAAACCACTTTTTGAACTGCATTCACACTAAGCCACTTTTTGAGGGTATATCCCAAAAATTAACCCTACCTCCTTACTTATTTAAGCGACTTTTCAATCTACATGTAAAAAGCACATCATACCCTTTTTGGGGGTATATCCTTGGTTCCTCCTTTTTCTGTAATATTTATTTGCATGCTAATCTTTATCTTTTAAGTATGATTGAGGAAATTGTTGTAAAAGCTTGATTGAATTAAGTTGTTTATAAAATGACTTTATTTTCCGCTGCTTTATTTGTTTATCTTGTAATTTATCTGCATCTTTTACCTATAATGCTCCACCGAAGTTAAGGAATTCCCTCTATGAGTGACCTTAACGGAGGTGGGGTGTTTCACTTGGTATCTGTTTTGAGGTTAAGTAAAGTTTATGATTATTGTTGTGACGTACCACCTATCATTTTAGATTAAGTAATACATAGATCTAATCTAAGTCTTACTATCGAGTGCTTCCAAGATTCAACCAGGGTTTACGCTATACATGCTCTATAATATGCACCTTTGCATGAGAGAATTCTTTTAAAACAAGAAATCATTGTTTTACACAATATACCCCACTTTACTTTAAAACCCATCATGCACTAGAAACATCAAAATACTTTTAAGATCAATTCTTGTTTACATGCTAAATAGTCACTGGGCTTGCTAGACTCATGTCTGACCCATTTCCTTTCGTCTTCTTTCCTTCTGTTCCCCCCCCCCCCTCCGGTTCGCAGGGAGGGAATACTTCAGCTTAGATCGGATCATTTCCAGCTTGAAGAAAGTAGATGTATTGCTTGGAATCTTTTCCTTGGGCTATGGCTTTGGATACTCTCTTATTGGGGATTTATGCTGCCTTACAGTTGTTTTAATGCTTCTTTATGTTTTAATTCAAGACAGAAGTCCTATGTATTACTTTTAAGTATGATTGAAACAACTGTTGTAAAAGCTTGCTGAACCACATTGTTTATAAAATGATTTTTTATTTTCCACTCCTTTATTTGTCTGTCTTGTAATTCATCTGCATCTTTTACCTATAATGCTCCACCAAAGTTAAGGCATTCCCTTTGAGAGTGACCTTAACGGAGGTGGGGTGTTTCACTTGTTATCAGAGCCAGGTAGTAAGATAATCAAAGTGAAACATCCTGAATCAACCCCTAGTCTCATATGATTTTGAGATTTCCTATACTCTTGGCAAGGGCAATGTGGTAGCAGACGCTCTGAGTAAAAAGAAGCTGACCTTAAGCCCTCTCTTTGTAGAAAGGCAAAGCTTGGAGTACATAGCCAACTTTGACTTTAGACCCTCCTCTGAATTTGTACTTGGCTTGTTAGCAACACTGGAAGTGCGGCCTACACTTTTTGACTCAATAGGAACCGCACAACGTGAATACCCTCAGCTAGTAGATGTGATAGATAAGCTGATTAGGGGTGAGACTTCAAGTCACCTCAATAGATACTCCGTCGATGATAAGGGATGGTTGAGACGGGATGGAAGGCTATGCGTCCCACAAGTAAGAGATTTAGTAAAAACGGTTCTAAAAGAAGCACACCATTCAAAGCTGACCATACACCCAGGCGGAGACAAAATGTATAAAGACATCAAAAGAGTTTTCTTTTGGAATGACATGAAGATGGACGTAGCTGAATTCGTTTCTAAATGCATGATATGCCAGCAGGTCAAGGAGGAGCAGAAGAAGCCTGGTGGTTTGCTTCATCCTCTAGAGGTCCCACAGTGGAAATGGGATAGCATTTCGATGGACTTTATTGATGGGTTGCCTAGGTCAAGAAGGGGCAATACCAGTATTTGGGTAATAGTGGACCAGCTCACAAAAAGCACTCACTTTATACCTGTCAAAAGTAGAAGGACTGCCTCATCTCTAGCATCTCTATATCTTAAAGAGATAGTTCGACTGCATGGGATACCTTCCAGCATAGTAAGCGATCGAGACCCTATCTTTACAAGCGAGTTCTGGAAGAGTTTGCAAGAGGTTGCAGGCACACAACTATGTTTAAGCACGACCTACTACCGCCAAATCGATGGACAGATGGAAAGGGTGAATAGAGTCTTAGAAGACCTCTTGAGACTGTGTGTTCTTGACTTTGGAGGGACATGGGAAGATCATCTTCCTCTGGTGGAGTTCGCCTACAACAATAGCTACCAAGCTACAATAGGCCTGGCACCCTTCGAAGCCTTATACGGGAGACCATGTCGATCACCAAACTGTTGGTGGGAATCCACAGATAAGCTTATACTTGGGCCAAACATGATTAGGGAAACCTCAGAAAAGGTGGACTTAATAAGAAGACGAATGAAGACTTCTCAAGATAGACAGAAATCCTATGCAGATAAAAGAAGGACCAACCTTGAGTTTGAGGTTCGAGACAGAGTGTTCCTTAAAGTATCTCCTTTGAGGAATGTTGTTCGCTTTGGATCCAAAGGGAAATTGGCACCTAGATTCATAGGACCATTTCCTATCATTGAAAGAATTGGGACGATGACCTATAGATTAGAGCTACCTGAAAAGTTGGCTGGAGTTCACAATGTCTTTCATGTTTCTCACCTAGGAGATAATGGCCCTAAGACTTAAGAGCGAAAACGATGGCCGCCAATTCTAGGTCCTGGGTTGAGTAGTTTTTCTCATGTACTTTCAACTGCCTTCCACCAAAAGCTACTACCTTCCCTTCTTGCATCAAGACAGCGCCTAATCCTGTACCGCATGCATCCGTGTATACGGTAAACATCTTGCTCCCATCAGGCAATGTCAGAACTGGGGCTGTTGTTAGAGCCCTTTTCAAGCGTTGGAAAGCAATATCGCAATCCAAATCCCAAGCGAAAACAAGGTTCTTCTTTGTCAACCTTGTAAGTGGAGCTGAGATTTTCGCAAAGTCTTTGATGAACTTCCGGTAAAAGCCTGCTAGCCCAAGAAATCTTCGGACTTCAGTTGCGTTTCATGGAATCTTCCAATCTTGCACAGCAACCACTTTTGCGGGGTCCACGACTAACCCCTCTTTGGTTACCACATGTCCAAGGAATCCAACTTCTTCTCTCTAGAAATGGCATTTGGAGAATTTGGCTTTCAACTGATGTGCATGAAGAGTATCCATGACTTCCCTTAAGTGCTGAGCATGCTCTTCCTCACTCTTCGAGAAGATCAAAATATCGTCCACAAAGACCACCACAAACTTATTGAGGAATTCCCTGAACACCCTGCTCATCAAGTCCACGAAATAGGCAGGTGCGTTTGTCGAGCCGAAAGGCATGAAAAGCCACTCAAAGAAACCATCCGGGGTCCTAAAGGCGGTCTTGTCAATGATATCCTCAGCCACTCTTAGCTGATGAAACCAGGTAGCTAGATCTAGTTGGGAGAAAATGGATGCACCTACGAGATGATCAAACAGATCGTCAATTCTTGGGAGTGGTGCCTATTCTTCTTGGTCAGCTTGTTCAGCTCCCTATAATCCACGCATAGGCGGAGTGAACCATCGGCTTTGGTCGCGAACACTACTGGAGCACCCCATTCAGAAATACTCCTCTTGCAACAGAGCCATGTCCCCCAGTCTATTGTAAGTCGCTCCCATAGGTATATGGGACATTACCAAACCTTGTAGTGGCTCATTCAGTCCTTTGGCAAAGCGGAGAGCCTTCTTGTGTGGAATGTTTACTAACTCCAGTCCAAATCAAGCAAGCTGGTTGAATTTATTGATGTATTCTTTGACCGACAAGCTACCCTGTTTAAGTGATAGGAACTTCTCCATTTGCAGACTCTGCTCAGCTTGTGAGAGGAACTTCATTTCAAATCTCGCCCTGACATCCTCCCAAGTCTCATCGATCTTTCAGAATTAGTGACTTCCCACCAGAAGGAGGCCTCATCTTTGAGTAACCACACCACCAACTGTATTTTGTGCCTCTCATCTACTTCAAAGATAACGAATAAATCCTCAGTCTCCTTGAGCCAGTTTCTGGCTTCCACGAATGATTCATTCCCCTTAAAGTCTTTTCCACCCATGGATCTAAAGTCTCTAAAGATCTTTGAGAAAGCATTTCCTCTCGGAGGAGGAGGAGGAGCAGCAGCTGGGGGAGGAGGAATGTCTGCTGGGCCCGCGTCATTGGCCCTAGCTTCTAGGTATCTCCTGAACCAGCCAGGTATCGGTACACCCTCTGGAAGGTTAAGATCCCCAGACATGCTGAAACAAAAAGGAAAGATTAAAAAAGATGGATAGAAAGATAGTGCATATGGCATTGGGGATTATGCCTTTTTAAATTAACACTTTTTCTTGAAAATGCTTCTTTATGACTTCTTTTTGAAAAATAGTTTCAAAATTTTTATCTGATCTGGTAACCTTTAGCTCTGATACCAAGTGTAATAAGCCACAAACATTCCAAGACAATTCATGATAAAATCATCACAAGAAACAAACATGAATTAGCATCAACGATATTATACAACATGGTATAATTCTATTTTTCACTTTATATCAAATCACGTCTTAAATTTATTTACATCTAAAAGATAACTACACTTACAAAAGAAAATCTTGATTTCTGGAATCTGTATTCTGAAGTTGAAATGCTCGCTTTTGATGTAGACAATCGTTGTTTTAGTTTAATTTTGATTTGGTTTGTCTCTTTTAATTTGCTTCAAGTTGAACGGCGGCTGCTCGAGGTTGTCCAACGGCAGCATGACGACTCTTGGTTTGATTTTTAATATGATTTATGGTTGAGGTATTAGGTTGCTTATATAGAAGTTTGATTTAATAGGAACCGTCAGATTAACCTAGAGCAAATCAAAGCTATTCAGACAAGATAGAATAGCCACATCATCCCTAATGACTCAGCAAGGAGTCCATCAGTACCAGTCTGATGCCACATCTGCCTTAGAGCGAACCGGCCCACGGGTTGACAGCCAAACACCCTGAATCAACCCCTAGTCGACCCAACGGGGCTCGGGTCGACCTCAAAAATGGGCCGGTTCGGTTATTCCCCCCTGATTCACTGTTTTGAACTTTTTTGCATATTTATTTATTTAATTTTTTTTATATATATATCTATATATATATTTTACTCATATGCATACAAACTTCAAGGCTTAATAACTTCTTCATAAGCTATCCGTTTTATGCAAACCAAATGTCTATCTTGACCAAAATTTTGAGATGAACGTAATAGCGCAACCCATTTCACTTAATTCTTCTTCTAAAAATTAAGTGTTCTTGAATTTGTTAATTTTAATATTCTCAGAAAATTCGGGGTGTTACACAACCGGTCTTTTAGACGTCTCCATTGTACCCCTGCTTCGAGTCTGCTAGAACTTACGATAACGATAATCTCTCAGCCTTCATATCTCTAGTCATCCAACCCAACGACTTTTCTTAACTCAAGCAACCTTCTCGAGCAACCATTATCCACCAACTCACGACCTTTGAGTTGTCACCACATTCGATGTCCTACACCAATCAACGAACACCTTTCAACACTTCGAACCTTCCTACTTGAATTTACTTCGAAGTCATGCCACCACCGAGGCAAATTACATCACTGCGCTGCGGATAGGGTTCGGGGGGTTGCCCTCGAATTTTTTTTCAAGCTCTTTTGTTCAAATCTGGGCCATACTCGAAAAATATTTTTTTCCCAGAAAATGACCCTGTAGACCTACCCCTTGGTGCGACCGACCATTGCATGACCGACCCGACCCTGGTCCTGATGCACGACCGGCCCACTATGGTGCGACCGACCTCAACATGCACAAGCCAACCCCATCCCAGCATGACCGACCGACCCCATCTTGGCAAGACCGACCGACCGACCCAAACTTGGCACGACCGTACTTTTGCCTTGACCAACTTCTGCTCGACCCAGCCACTTTAGCTCGCTCGACCGACCCACTTTGGCTTGCGCGATCGACCCACCATAGTGCAACCGACCCCTCTCCTGTACTACGTTGTACTGCACGCTCGACCGCCTCACTCGCACGCACGACCACCCACTAGCATGCATGACCCATGGCCTGTACAGCCCCAATTCAAGTCCAATGTCGACCAAAACTTCACCAATCGACGGAATATACTCATCTAATTCATTCAAATAACCATAAGCATATTATGAAATCATTAACAACACAAATATGACTATTATCACTAAAATTACACAATTTTCACCAAAATCATGATAAATGAACATATGATCTAAATTTGCGAATCTAACTTGCATAACCATATGAAATAGCATAGAAATTACAGGTTTAAACTTGCTAAATCAGATTCTATAGTGATTCATATGAAAATGGACTTACCAAGGTATAGATCTATGAGAAAATGCTTGAATTTGATGAAAAACATGATCAAACATTTATATACTTGATTGAATCCGTGTAAGAGATGCATATCACTCACCAATTCTCCAAAGCAAAGCAAAACAACGAATTAAGATTTCGGATAGCAAGGAATTGGACCCAAACTCGTTGATTCGATGAACTCTCCCTTGCAACGATGTCGATATAGCCTCAAATGGTGTAGATCTTCGGTTTCTTAAGCTTTAATGGTGGAAAGATGGAGAAATGGAGGATCCCTTGGCTCTTAAGAATGATAAAAATGGGGAAAGTAAATTATTCTTTATACCTCTCACCCCCTATTTATAGCTTTCCACCAGCCCACTAATGGGCCTCTACAAATCAACCCATTAAGGCTTCACAAACCTGAACATCCAACTGTTGAACCTTAAAACAACGATTCCTCCCAAACCACCGAGCCAAATTCTTTAATGTAACCACTCTACGGAAAGGCAATCATCATTTCCTTTCCAATGGCACAGGTCTCACCACCTGATTTGACCTAAGTCAAAAGTTATTCCCTGTACAAGACTGACATGGGCAAAATGGTCACAAACAAAATTGGTAAAAAATTATGGGCTTGTTTCACATTCCCATAAGCAACATATTAAAATATGATAATGATCCAACCCTCAAGGAATAAACTAAAAATATTTTACAATCCTCTGATACGTAAAATGCGGGTTGTTACAATAAAAGTTATTTTATATTATGTCAGCTTATCGTTGAGTGGTTTATGAATTCTGGTCGATACAGGAAGTACAACTGTATCGATAGGTTGTGTAGAGAAATTCGACACAATATTGTTTTAAAGTGGGTAAATGAAATAATTTTACCCAAAATTATATTTTAACATGAAAAAGAATAAATTTCTTAAATTATTATAATATATGGATGTGTTGATTGTTATTATTATAACTAAATGAGATTATAAAATTGGAACGGTTATATTCAATCAAATATAATTTGTATATGAATGAAATATACAGATAAGATGAACTGGAATTATATTCAAACTAGAACTTGGAATTTAAAGTCCGAGAGGTTGGAAAAATATTTTCTGAATTATATTAAAATAATATATCTTTGTTTTGGAAGGATTTTTGAATAAAAATCATTTTGATGGATTTTTAGAATGATAAAGCACTGAACTCACTTTGGTCACTGGAAAATAATTTCGATGATGAGTTTACCATCATCGATGTTCATTTTTGAGTTTCTAAGTGATGGATTGCTACCTTAGAAAAGTTTATGATAGGGGTTCATTTGAGAAAACAAGTTGTTTGGAAATTTCAAATGTTTTGAATTTGAGATGGTTATAAATATATGTACATATATATATACACACAATTTGTAAAGGATTTGTAATAAAAACACGGAGATTTGAATTATCGAATTTAAATTTAACTTAAGCAAGTTAAATGGATTGAAGTAAATAAACTGATTATAATTACGTGCTTGCTTTAACTTATCACATTGCAAATTAAGTTGATTGTTTACACATTCATTTTCTATTCAAGTTATTGGTTTATTAGCCTATATTTGGCAGCTTATTTTCCCCAATCAGCCCCACACAACCGGAACGAACCACATCTATGAGCCACTTATATTCCCCATTAACGGACTTCCGCTTATTTGCTTAAGTTTGCTTATTGTTACCACTACCGTTGTTGTGAGTTTTCTTATTAACTTAGTTCCTTTAACTAGGGCTTATTTATAAGTTCTCTTTTCATTATTAATTATAACATACATTACAATTCCACTTGTCCCTAGAATAAGCTTACTTATTATATTTCATTCTCATTCATATAATTAATTACAATAGGTTATATTCTTCGTTCATCACATTTTCCCTAGATTCATTATTATTTAAGAGAACCTTACTGTTGTCACCTTCCATTATTTACTGTCTTGTAAATTTTTATTGTTATAGGAAATATTTCACACACTTCATTAAATTGGTTGATGGAAATGTATAAAAACCCATTTCCATAATATACATGAATTAAGATCCGTAGTTGCAAGCTATTTCTTTTTATTACATCATATATATGTATATGTGTGTGTGTGTCTATATATATTTGATTAGTGTGCAATAAGACAAAAGCCCTTTTTCACACTAATCCTTATTACCTTTCTTTTTCTTGCAACTATGTTCTCGGTAATTTACCGTAATGCTAATTATTGAAATGTATCCCTTTTCCACACCCAATTAACTCAGCCCACTACTGATTCCCTTTTTCTAAGTTATATATTATTTCATGTTTTCTTAATCAATTCCCAATTCCGATTTAATTACGGTAAATTTCTATACAAAATTAGGTCAACTATTTCTTATTCCGCTATTTCCACAATTTATGATAAGCTTTCTCAACCCAGCATTTTAATTATATTATCAACAATATATTTCGGAAATATACACAATTTACCGTCAAATTTACAATTTTAGGAATATACATATAATCATCGTCAAATGTACAATCTTATTATTACAGTAATTTCTTAAGCCTAATCAGAAGATATAGGAATGAATTTACACAATGGTAATATTCTTATCACATTTAGGGAATGAATTACACAATAACCGCAACAATTCTATTCATTTATTTCGTTAAGAATAATAGGGAACTAAACGATAAACATACCGTTACCAAAAGGCATAATTTAAAGCCACTCACCTGTTAGCTTTCCAATTCCAGTATCTGATTTAGAATTATTAACCATGATTTCTCCATAATTTGATTTAATACTATAATAACCATAGCTTTATAATTCGGAACCCAAAAGAAAACAAAAGAATTGAATTGGAATCAGATCCATGGAACTTACCTCTTATGTGGAGGACTTCTGAGCTCTGACAATCCTAAGCTATGAATTTCAGTATCCAATTCTTGTTTCTAAAGGCCTAAACTAATCTAACTTAATTAGGAAAAGGTTTAAAGAAAAAATGTAATGGTAGAGCCTCTGCGTTTGCGTAGAAAATAATGAGTTTGATAGCTATCCCTGGACATTTATTTATAGTTTCTCAAACGGACCTGATCTGTTAGATTCGTGGAAAACAAATCAGAATCGTCGCTGAAAAATAAAACATGTCACTTAACCTAAAAATCACACCGCCAGACCTGTATGAGTCGACCCAACATCATCTTGGGTTGACACAACGTCAACCCAGACCTTCCCTGGGTCGACACAAGGTCAACCCAAGCACTTCTTCTGGTCAACCCATACACGTTTTGAGAAAATGTGTACAGGCCATGGAATACGTGATTTATTTGTTTACTTCATTTTCTCTTAACGTTATAATACTTAACATTATAAATTAATTTCTTTCCCTATTTTTTAACCTTATCCATTCAAATTTCAAATGCGAAATAAATGCTTGCATACAATTTTTTGTTTTAACTTTTTGTGTGTTTATTCCTTTTTTAATGCAACGAGCGTTATCTTTAACGTTTATTTCCATTATATTACACGCTTTTTTTATGCTCATTAATTTCATTTTAAATGCGCACCATTAATATATTAATATGCACATATCTATTCTAAATTGAAATGCTACTAACTAACGTTATTTAAAACTTCCTTTTATTTTGAATTTGATGTTAATTATATTATTATTTTCTTAATGTCAATTAATAGGAACCTTTCAGTTTTTAATGTCAATTACTTTCTGCTTTCTGAATGTCCATTTATTTCAATTTCAAACAACAATTTTCCTGTCAATTTACATACATACATAATTTAAAAATATAAATTATACATGCACACATTTACATATAAATATTTTTCGACGCTAAACTTCGCACGTTCGTAAATTTGTCGTACGAGCTCCGTTCGGAACATATTATATATGTAAATTCATCAGAAAAATGCGATGAATGCAATGATACATGTTCCAAAGCCCAATTTTGACAGTTCCAAAAATGTCTGATTTCCATTAATCGTTTTCTATAATTATTTAATTGAATCAATATTATAAAAATGGAGGTGTGTCATGCACTCTAATTCACCAATCAATTCATTGATTCTCACTCGATTTCATCTTAAGTCAAATTAGAGGCTAGATCTAAATCTATTAGCTAGATCATGTTGCTTTGATTGCATTTTCGTCCGATTCTTGGTTATTTAGATCATATACGCCATAAGTCTTATTTGATTTTATGGTTTTATGAGCGGTTATGATCTCTCACTAGTGTATGATGGATTATTTGTTGTAAGTGGGCTAGTTTATTTTTGGATTATCAAATTAACCCAAAAATTTATTAAATTTGGGTAATTTTAGATTTAGAAACCTCAGTTAACCTAAATATGCATGTAATTGTTAAATTGGTTAGATATAGTAATATTAGTCTGTTTATCCTTTTTCAGGCTAGATCTATGTTTAGAAATGATTGATGTTGTGTTGAAACAATTAAATTCTTGTAATTCGATGAAATTACATTTAATTTAATTTTTGAATCATTTTTTTGATTAAATTGGATGATGTGCTTGGTTTTCTGATTATTGTTGTGTATGCTTTGACTGGAGATTGGAGCATTTCAGGAGAAAACTTCATCGGAATTACTTGAAACTTGGAGGATAACCATCAAAGCAAAGTGGGAGTAGACCATGTGAGTCGCACCTTATTTTGGGCTAAGGGTTAGAGTCAGTACCGACTCATCCTAGTTATGTAACACCCCACATCCGTTAAGGTCACTCACAAAGGGAATGCCTTAACTTCAATGGAGCATTATGGGTACTGGAATAGAAATATTACAAGACAGACATATATAAAACAATGGAAAGTAAAGTGGAAGTACTTCAAATCATTTAATTAATATAGTTGTTTACAAGAAAAGCCCATCAACTTCCAATACCCAAATACATAGCTAAAATATATGTCTTTCTCAAAAACAAAGAAGCATAAAAACAAGCTGTAGTATTCCCCAATAAAGCAAAGCAAGCCATAGCCAAGAGAAATCCAAGCCATACATGAAAGAGCCTTGGAGCTTGGTAAGATCCGAACTAATCTGTATTCCCACCCTGCGAACCTGGGGGGGGGGGACGGAAGAGAAAGAGGCGAAACAAAACGGGCCAGTCATAAAGACTGAGTAAGTCCTAGTGACTTTCAGCATAAAAATAGGTAAAGATAACATGGCATGAATAAACTGAAAGTAAACATAAGCATGATGACAAGGTAAGCAAGATAAACTAAGATAACAAGATAAACTTCAGGCACGATGAATCAAGTATAACATCCCATAATTCCTATCAAGTATCACTTCGCATGGTTTCTATCAAGAATAACATCGCAAGGTTTCTATGTCGCATTAAAACGATATCTATTTGCTCTGCACCACCTAACTAGCATCCTCATAAGTGTCTTACATGGAATGATCTGTACTCCTACTAGTGTCCCAACTAGTGTCCTGTGTAACAAGGATCCGTACCCCCTACTAGTGTCCCAACTAGTAGCCCGTGTTATATAATAATTACAACGTGATCCCAATCCCCGCAATTATGCTAGCCTTCAGGTGTACATCGATTTTGAGGATTCCACCTCGATTACCCCAATGGCCATGTATATATATTTGATGCACCCTTACTACCTTATCGATCGGCTCCCTACTTGACCTAGTTCTCGTTTGTGTCACGCGGCCCCCTACTTGTAGATACCTTTGCTGGTCCCACCATGGGGTGTATCAAGTACCATGGTGGCAACCCTGACGCAATCAAGATGCACAGCTTTATACCTACTGATGCCCAGTGGCTAAATTTTCTGCGCCGAAGTGTGTGCACGCCCGCACTCCATTAGAACCTGCACTGCTGCACCAACCGCCACTAATTTGACCTCTTATACTCAGCCCAGTAATCGTGCCCCACCCTGCCTAGCTCAGGGTTCCGTTGATACCCAATGTGGCTTACTACTGAAATGGGTCCCCGTTACTAGGTTTTTCTAATGGTTAAGTCTGTGGGCCTATATTCTCTGATGTTACCCACCAACCCTGATGTGTACTTAACCCCGCTACTGATTCAAGCATGTGCATTTAATGGTTAAGTGTATGTGGGCCTATATTTACTAATATTACCCACCAACCTGATATGTACTTAACCCTTCTACTCGTTATGTTACCATGGTTAAGTGTTTACCTTAGTTAACTGAAACACCCCACCTCCGTTAGGGTCACTCTCAAAGGGAATGCCCTAATTTTGGTGGAGGTTTATAAGTACAAGTCACAGATATACAAGACAGATATAAGAACACATATTTGTAAACAGCGGAAGAACAACAAACTTTTATTCCATAAAGTCAAATACGTGTTACAACAACATCTTTTCCAAAAACATAACATAACACTTTCATAATCTGTCTTGAGTACATCATTTTTAAAGAAGCATAACTAAAACATAGATAAACTGCAAAAGCCCCATAGTGGATTGTCCAAAGCCATAGTTCAAAACAGGAAAGTCCAAGCAATACATTTCTCTTCTTCAAGCTGGATGTTGAGGTTGGTCAAGCTGCTGTGTTCCCTCCCTGAGGACCTGGGGGGGGGGAAACGGAAGAAAGAAGACGAAAGAAAAATAGAGTCAGACATAAAGCCTGAGTAAGTCTAGTACTATTTTGTCTATGAATAAAGAACTGGGTATGATAAGTATAAACAAGAAGTGGGCAAGCACAATAAACTTGGTTAAGTTGTCTAGGGTCGAATATACTATCGTACCCCATACTAATCTCTGAACCCATATAAACTAGTTTCCAACTGGCACCCCATAATCAGGGTGATGTGATCCATTCTACGATGATCGGCTCCTACTCGCATAATTACATGTGTCTTACGGCCCCCGATGTCTGTAGTTACCTATGCTGGTCCCACCATGGGGTGTATCAAGTCCCATAGTGGCAACCCGACACAACCTTAGAGTGCACAGGTATGCTACTGGTGTCCAGTGCCTTATTTTTCTGCGCCGGAGTGTGTGCACGCCCGCACTCCGTTAGAACCTACACTGCTACACCACCGCCGTCGATTTGACCTCTTACAATCAGCCCAGTAATCGTGCCCCACCCTGCCTAGTTTCAGGGTATCCTGATACACCTTTTAGGGTTACTGCTGAAAAGGGTCCCCCGTTACTAGGTTTTCTATCTCTAGCCAACATGCTAAGTTGGTTAAGTGTTTCCTAACCTAACCCCACCAGTCCGTTTAGTTTAGCATGTTCCATTTTGATTAAGTCTTTAGTTCACTTAATCCTAACAATCCTGACTCAGCCTTAATTGTCTTATTAAGGCCCTGACCTCTCACATTAGACAGGTATTGTTGTGGCTGCCTGTTGCCGGTTGGTTCCGGGCAGTCTTACGCCACAACTCAGTCTAACCTCGGGTCCTTATTGGGCTCCATGTTTAACCTCCCACATTGGATAGGTATTGTTGTGACTACTGGACAGCCGGGCGGTTCCGGGCAGGTTTACATCACAACTCAATCCAACCTCGGGTTAAACACATCGTATGTTCTACATTTACATATTTTGTCATTCCTCTTTATTTCTTATATGTAAATATTTGCGGCCCATTATTAAGTTAATGGTGTAAAGGTTACACCAATCATGGGCCCAACCCATACTTGAATTTGGGCCCTTCTATTTCATATTTTCATTCATTAGTAAATTTTAACCCAACGTTATTTTCCCCCGTTTAACACGTCCGTTTATATACATTGGGCTTAGCCTTTTAAAGCCCAATTTAGCCATGCGAAAAGGGGAGGCTTAAAGCGTGATTACATACACAAAGAGGGGAGGGTGAGCGCATGAACTTGCATATGACGTTGGAAATACATAATAGAAACTGGTGTACTTGCATATATATATACTTTGGTCATAAAGCATAGGTGATATGAATCAAAGCATGTGAACTTGTAATTGAGGTATCATTATTGACACATGAACCTATACTTTTATTTAGGCATAATGTCAAACATAAGCATGGCATAAATATTTCTAGCATAAGCATAGCATAATGTCAAACATAAGCATGGCATAAATACTTCTAGCATGAACATAGCATAATGTCAAACATAAGCATGGCATAAATACTTCTAGCATGAAATCATGATTCTTACTTTAGTCGTGTAAACTTGCAAAAAGGGATTTTTGAACCTAACCTAGCTATGTACCACATATGTCATCATAAAATTCTTGTAAACAAGATAGACTTAATCATGGATTTCAATTATGTCAAATATCATTCATAGCCTAGCCATATTCATAAGTTTTCAAATAGGTTTTCTAGAACAAAAGCATGGCTTAATACATGATGCCAAATTCTCAACATAATTTCATATGGATTACAATAACCAAACTTGTTTTAATTACTTACAAATTGATTTATGCACAAAATATACATCATGGTGGCATAGAAGCAAAACCCCAAACTTGCATAAATTTAAATCAACTACATACATGTAGCTTCAACATGGATTACATAATTTGCGCAATATTCCAAACGTATACTTGCATAGAACTACCGCATGTAGTTCTTTATAATGAATAACATAATTTTGCACAAATATGAACTACTTTATTATCCCAATTCAAGCATACAAATCAATACAGTTGTTTATTCATACCAAAGTAATACTCTACTTACAATGGTTGCGGCGAATTCTCTAATTAAGAGATATGATTCCTATGTTGAATTGATTGGCTTTAGGTTGCTTGAATTGCTTTAGGCTTTAGAACTTTCTTCCTAATTCTCTCTCTAGTTGGCGGCTACTCTTAGTCGTTCCTCAGCAACATGGCGGATATGTTCTTAATTTTGAATGAATAGATTAGGGTTTAGTCTAGGGTTGTTTATATAGAGGTTAGGAACTGATTAGGACCCTTGATGTTGCTTGGATTGATCATAGCCATTCATTAGGAAGAGAGACCAATTAAAACTTGCCACCTAGCCCTAATGACAAAGCAGACCACTGAGAATCGGCCAAACACAGACCTGGCCAGCCAGGTTGACTGGGCTCGACCAGGTCGATACCCCTGTAGACAGGGCTGTCGACAGCCCTGTCGACATGGGTAGCCCAGGTCGACAGCCCAGTCGACCTGGGTGGCCTAGGCGGGTGTTTATCCCCCCTGGCCCACTGGGCCTGATTTTTTAATTATTTTATTCTGTTTGAATTTTAAATTTGATTCAAAACTTCCGAAGGCCATATCTCCTTCATACGGACTCCGTTTTTCGAAAACTCGGACTCTATTTTGCGTATTTTTCCGAGACGAACGCAATGGCGTATCCCGTTTCCCTTAGTTCTTTGATTTCAGATTAATTATACTTTAATTTGTTAATTTCACAGTTATAGAATTTTCGGGGTGTTACATTCTCCCCCACTTAAAAGGATTTCGTCCCCGAAATCTTCAAGTTAGGAGGAATGTATATCCTAACATCCAAACATCCATCTACTCATCCATCAAACACGAGCATCCATTGTCCTTAAAAGACTTCTAATGCTTCATGATCATATGCGAAGTGTGTGTGTACATGAACTTATCTAATGCAAAATTCAGGCGGTCTACTGATTCAGTTGACCTCCTTAATGCGAATTATGTAAGTGCCATGAATCCATAACCCACAGGTCCCAGGATCAAAACCTGGCTCTGATACCAAGTGAAACACCCTTAGCTGATGAAAACCGGTTGCTAAATCGAGTTGGGAGAAAACAGACGCTCCTACAAGTTGGTCAAATAAATCGTCA
This sequence comes from Allium sativum, assembly GCA_030737875.1. Lineage (NCBI taxonomy): Eukaryota > Viridiplantae > Streptophyta > Magnoliopsida > Asparagales > Amaryllidaceae > Allium > Allium sativum. The sequence continues at coordinate 219,232,753 of CM060925.1, forward strand.
ATTCTAGGGAGAGGTTGCCTATTCTTTTTCGTTAGCTTGTTGAGCTCCCTATAGTCAACACATAGACGGAGTGAACCATCAGCCTTTGTAGCGAACACCACTGGAGCGCCCCATTCTGAAATGATCCTCCTAATGAACCCCTTTTCTAGAAGCTCTTTAATCTGTTTACTGAGCTCTTTCCTTTCTCGTGGAGCCATATGTCTAACGGGCAACGCAACGGGCTTTGCATTATCTACAAGATATATGCGGAAGTCTATTTCCCGCTTCGGAGGCAAGCCCTTCACCTCTTCAAAGACATTCGGATATTCCCGGACCACTCTAACTGAATGCAAATTTTCAACAGAGGCATCTAGCGAGTCAAGATAACTAAGCATAACCGCATACGAGGGATTACAAGAAATTTCCAAAGTATTACCGAGCTGGGTTAGGAGCCTAACAACCCTTTTCTCACAGTCAAGGATGGCCCCATTACTGGATAGCCAATCCATACCCAAAATCAAACCATAACCCGAAAAGCCCAAAACAAAGGCACTACACTGAAATTCTACACTTAGAATAGAAATTTTCAATCCCACACAGATCATAGACAAATGAGCTGGGCCCCCAATTGGGTTTGAAACAATTAAGGGGTCCTCTACCAAACTAGTTTTTAGGTGCAGAGATTCTACTAAAGCAGACGAGATAAAGGAGTGGGATGCGCCAGAATCGAACAAAGTGCGAACGGGGTGATCATAAAGACAAACTACACTTTCTACAGAAGTATTTATACCTCGCTGTTGCAGAGGTGGCGCTTCTAGCACATGGACCTGTGCCCCTGGGGTGGATCCAGCCCTCTGCCCCTGTCCTCGTTTCTTTGGGCAGTCCTTCGCCCTATGGCCTGTCTCTCCACAACAAGCCATGTCCGCTTACCAACTAAGCTATGTTTACTTTTTCTCTATCTTCTACCTCAAAGATGATGAATAGGTCCTCCGTTTCTTTCAGCCAATTCCTAGCTGCCACGAAGGACTCAGTTCCATGGAAATCCCTTCCTCCCATAGCTTTAAAATCTTTACATATCTTAGCAAAAGCGTTTCCCCGAGGAGGAGGTGGAGGAAAAGGTGTCGCTGCAGCTGGATGATTTCCTTCAGCTGGGGGAGGAGGAACGGTAGGACCTGGCTGAGTGGCTCTTGCTTCTAAGAACCGTCTAAACCAACCAGGTATTGGCACCCCTTCCGGCAAGTTAAGTTCTTGGGACATGCTGAAACAAAAAGGATAGATTCAAAACGAAGGATAAGAGATAATACCTATGGCTTTGGGGAGTGGACTTTGCTTTTTAGAATAACATAACATTTTTCTTTTAAAAATGCTTCTTTAAATTTTTTTGAAAATAATTTTTCAAAACTTTTTATCTTATCTGGTAAACCTATGCTCTGATACCAAGTGAAACACCCCACCTCCGTTAGGGTCACTCTCAAAGGGAATGCCCTAATTTTGGTGGAGGTTTATAAGTACAAGTCACAGATATACAAGACAGATATAAGAACACATATTTGTAAACAGCGGAAGAACAACAAACTTTTATTCCATAAAGTCAAATACGTGTTACAACAACATCTTTTCCAAAAACATAACATAACACTTTCATAATCTGTCTTGAGTACATCATTTTTAAAGAAGCATAACTAAAACATAGATAAACTGCAAAAGCCCCATAGTGGATTGTCCAAAGCCATAGTTCAAAACAGGAAAGTCCAAGCAATACATTTCTCTTCTTCAAGCTGGATGTTGAGGTTGGTCAAGCTGCTGTGTTCCCTCCCTGAGGACCTGGGGGGGAGGGGGAAACGGAAGAAAGAAGACGAAAGAAAAATAGAGTCAGACATAAAGCCTGAGTAAGTCTAGTACTATTTTGTCTATGAATAAAGAACTGGGTATGATAAGTATAAACAAGAAGTGGGCAAGCACAATAAACTTGGTTAAGTTGTCTAGGGTCGAATATACTATCGTACCCCATACTAATCTCTGAACCCATATAAACTAGTTTCCAACTGGCACCCCATAATCAGGGTGATGTGATCCATTCTACGATGATCGGCTCCTACTCGCATAATTACATGTGTCTTACGGCCCCCGATGTCTGTAGTTACCTATGCTGGTCCCACCATGGGGTGTATCAAGTCCCATAGTGGCAACCCGACACAACCTTAGAGTGCACAGGTATGCTACTGGTGTCCAGTGCCTTATTTTTCTGCGCCGGAGTGTGTGCACGCCCGCACTCCGTTAGAACCTACACTGCTACACCACCGCCGTCGATTTGACCTCTTACAATCAGCCCAGTAATCGTGCCCCACCCTGCCTAGTTTCAGGGTATCCTGATACACCTTTTAGGGTTACTGCTGAAAAGGGTCCCCCGTTACTAGGTTTTCTATCTCTAGCCAACATGCTAAGTTGGTTAAGTGTTTCCTAACCTAACCCCACCAGTCCGTTTAGTTTAGCATGTTCCATTTTGATTAAGTCTTTAGTTCACTTAATCCTAACAATCCTGACTCAGCCTTAATTGTCTTATTAAGGCCCTGACCTCTCACATTAGACAGGTATTGTTGTGGCTGCCTGTTGCCGGTTGGTTCCGGGCAGTCTTACGCCACAACTCAGTCTAACCTCGGGTCCTTATTGGGCTCCATGTTTAACCTCCCACATTGGATAGGTATTGTTGTGACTACTGGACAGCCGGGCGGTTCCGGGCAGGTTTACATCACAACTCAATCCAACCTCGGGTTAAACACATCGTATGTTCTACATTTACATATTTTTTCATTCCTCTTTATTTCTTATATGTAAATATTTGTGGCCCATTATTAAGTTAATGGTGTAAAGGTTACACCAATCATGGGCCCAACCCATACTTGAATTTGGGCCCTTCTATTTCATATTTTCATTCATTAGTAAATTTTAACCCAACGTTATTTTCCCCCGTTTAACACGTCCGTTTATATACATTGGGCTTAGCCTTTTAAAGCCCAATTTAGCCATGCGAAAAGGGGAGGCTTAAAGCGTGATTACATACACAAAGAGGGGAGGGTGAGCGCATGAACTTGCATATGACGTTGGAAATACATAATAGAAACTGGTGTACTTGCATATATATACTTTGGTCATAAAGCATAGGTGATATGAATCAAAGCATGTGAACTTGTAATTGAGGTATCATTATTGACACATGAACCTATACTTTTATTTAGGCATAATGTCAAACATAAGCATGGCATAAATATTTCTAGCATAAGCATAGCATAATGTCAAACATAAGCATGGCATAAATACTTCTAGCATGAACATAGCATAATGTCAAACATAAGCATGGCATAAATACTTCTAGCATGAAATCATGATTCTTACTTTAGTCGTGTAAACTTGCAAAAAGGGATTTTTGAACCTAACCTAGCTATGTACCACATATGTCATCATAAAATTCTTGTAAACAAGATAGACTTAATCATGGATTTCAATTATGTCAAATATCATTCATAGCCTAGCCATATTCATAAGTTTTCAAATAGGTTTTCTAGAACAAAAGCATGGCTTAATACATGATGCCAAATTCTCAACATAATTTCATATGGATTATAATAACCAAACTTGTTTTAATTACTTACAAATTGATTTATGCACAAAATATACATCATGGTGGCATAGAAGCAAAACCCCAAACTTGCATAAATTTAAATCAACTACATACATGTAGCTTCAACATGGATTACATAATTTGCGCAATATTCCAAACGTATACTTGCATAGAACTACCGCATGTAGTTCTTTATAATGAATAACATAATTTTGCACAAATATGAACTACTTTATTATCCCAATTCAAGCATACAAATCAATACAGTTGTTTATTCATACCAAAGTAATACTCTACTTACAATGGTTGCGGCGAATTCTCTAATTAAGAGATATGATTCCTATGTTGAATTGATTGGCTTTAGGTTGCTTGAATTGCTTTAGGCTTTAGAACTTTCTTCCTAATTCTCTCTCTAGTTGGCGGCTACTCTTAGTCGTTCCTCAGCAACATGGCGGCTATGTTCTTAATTTTGAATGAATAGATTAGGGTTTAGTCTAGGGTTGTTTATATAGAGGTTAGGAACTGATTAGGACCCTTGATGTTGCTTGGATTGATCATAGCCATTCATTAGGAAGAGAGACCAATTAAAACTTGCCACCTAGCCCTAATGACAAAGCAGACCACTGAGAATCGGCCAAACACAGACCTGGCCAGCCAGGTTGACTGGGCTCGACCAGGTCGATACCCCTGTCGACAGGGCTGTCGACAGCCCTGTCGACATGGGTAGCCCAGGTCGACAGCCCAGTCGACCTGGGTGGCCTAGGCGGGTGTTTATCCCCCCTGGCCGATCGGGCCCGATTTTTTAATTATTTTATTCTGTTTGAATTTTAAATTTGATTCAAAACTTCCGAAGGCCATATCTCCTTCATACGGACTCCGTTTTTCGAAAACTCGGACTCTATTTTGCGTATTTTTCCGAGACGAACGCAATGGCGTATCCCGTTTCCCTTAGTTCTTTGATTTCAGATTAATTATACTTTAATTTGTTAATTTCACAGTTATAGAATTTTCGGGGTGTTACATTAACTTTAACCTTTCTCGCTTATTATGTTTGATTGGTTAAGTGTGGTTTATTAACTTAACCCCGTTCCTCTATCTGGTTACATTGGTTAAGAATTTTCTTGTTAACTTAACCCCATGTGTTACTTAACCCTACCACGCATCACATCAGATTGGTTAAGTGCATGTTAACTTAACCCCATCCACTAGTCATATTATAATGGTTAAGTGTTGTCAACTTATTCAAGTTAACTTAGCCCACCCGCTTGTCCTGTTATGTTGGTTAAGTGTTACTACTTAACCGCAACCACTTGTCTAATTAACCCATTGTATTAGTTAAGTGTTCTCATTAACTTAACCTCACTCTCTAGTCTAGTTTAATCATGTTATAATGGTTAAACATTTTCTTAACCTTACCCACTCCCGTAGTCAACATATTAAATTGGTTAAGTGTCCAAATTAACCTAATCATATTACTATTCGTATTTCCACATGTCACCCATATGTCACCCACTTAACCCCCATGTCCCACCACATGTTTATCTGGTCAAGTATTTCTTAATTCATTAAGGTCGTAACCTTATTAAGGCCTCTCACATTAGACTGACATTTATGGCAGCTGGATGTGCCGGGCGGGTCCGAGCAGTCTTACACCATAAAAGAGTCTAACCTCGTGTCTTTACAACTGTTACGCTTTTAATTTGGGCCTAGGACGTCTAACATTGGGCTGACATTTGTGACTACTGGATTCGCCGGGCGGTTCCGGGCAGGTTTACGTCACAAATGAGTCCAACCTCGTGTCCTAAGCATTGATTATCACTTATAATCTTTTACCCCAAGTTGAATTTATTTCCCCTATTCAAATTATCAATTAATTCCTAATTTAACGATGTCCATAATTGACTCAATTATGTCCATCTATTAATGGTATGCAAAATCATACCAATTTTTCCACAATTTATCTTAGGCCATTAAAGGCAACTTATCTCAATTTATATTTATCCCGCTTTTAAGGCTATTACATGCCAACTACCCAAAATCCACTTAGGCGTGTTCATATTAGCTCTTTACCAAGTCATACATTATCATATGTGTTTCAACTACAAATCTCACTTAATTAACATATGCCCAAGTTCTAGATTACATGTCAGTTTTACATATGTCCAGTTCATACCAAATTTACATGTATGCCAAGTTTATGCCATTTTACTCATATCAAGTTCTAGCCAAAATTACATGTATCAAGTTTCATACCCAATAAACCCAAATCCGATGATTCATGATGTAGTTATCCCAAACTATAATCTTTTTATTTCAATACATGCCAGTTGCCCAAGTTCATAAGACATGTTTATGCCAATTATAAAGTTTACAATCGCTTTCATGCTCAAATTTCCAAGTCTACACATGCCTAATTAACATAAGCCCAATCTTTTGATTTAATTTACATAGGCTCCAAAACTCATAATTTTATTTTACATGCCAAATTACATATATGTTATATATACCAAATTTCATGTTACATTACATAGATCCAATTGGTGTCGAATTCCATGTATATAATATTTATGCAAATTTTATCATAACAGGATTATACCAAAATTTGCAGATCTAGCCCAAACTTGCAAATAAAATGATAACATCCAATTTCATGTTGCCAATTATTAATCATATTCTTATAGGCAATAATCCCATTATTCCCCCGTATACATCTCGTATGCGAATCGCGATTTTAGGCCAAGGTCCGAAGTTGACCAAGGTTCATCAAAAGAAAATAAATAGGGGAAGGTAGAAATTTGCATAATAAATAGATCAGAGAGAAAACAACATCACGATAGGCATAAATATTACAACATGATGATAACACCATTATGAATCAAGGAAACTGCTGAATAAATCACAAACTTGTCATGAGAATAAAGGTAGACAAGTCTCAAAACTAAAGATTCAAAAAGCAACAGGAATAGATCTGAATCGATAAACATACTTAGATCCAATTCCACTTTATTTCATGCCCATATTAAAATTAAATATTTATATCTGAAAATAAGTAGCACTTACAGAGAACGGCTAATGAATTAAGAAGTGAATTTGTCTTAGAAAGTTGCACTGTCATTGATCTATCCCCTTGAATTTGTTGTAGAAGCATTGATCTTTGACTTGATTTGAGTTTGGACGCTTAAGCTTTAATTTAGAGACGGCGGCCATGGCTCAAGAGAGATTTTAGCAGTATAATGGTGTAAGAATGATTTGTGTGAGTTAGGCTAGGTCTAGGTGTTATTTTATAGGTGTAGGAAACTCATTTAGTCAATTAGATCAACCCTAGAGTCAATCCGGACCATCAAAACTCATCCCGGACCTCAAAAATGGGTTCTGGGCCACCCCAGGCCGACCTGTACAGGGGGCAGTCGACACTACAGTCGACACAGGGCGGGGCAGGTCGACTTGGGTGTCGACACGGGTAGTCTGTCAGAAAGTCTACTGAAATCTTGTTTTGGCCATATCTTGGTCATACGGACTCCGATTTTCGAAAACTCGGACTCTATTTCGCGTATTTTTCCGAGAGGAACGCAATGGTGATGTCCATTTTACCTAATTCCTGATTCTTGAATTAGTTATCCTTATTTTACTATCTTTTCCGTTACATACGTCGTTATCGAACTAATTTTTCTTCTCTTCCATGTATTAATTAATTCTCCTTATGCATCACCATTATTTACCTATCATAAGCATATTTTCATATATTTTATTTAATTTTTAATTATATTAAAAAAATACGGGGTGTTACATTCTCCCCTCCTTAAAGGATTTCGTCCCCGAAATCTTCAAGTTAAGAAGAATGTGTCCTACCATCCATCATCCATCTACTCAATCATCAATCACAGGCATTCATTGTCCTTAAGAGATTTCTAATGCTGTATGAACATATGCAAGAAGTGTGGGTACATGTTCCTTGTCTAATGCAAATGATCAGGCCTGATTGATCTTCTAAATGCAAAATATGTTTAGTGCCATGAGTCACACATGTATGCAAATAGTCCTAGTCACATAAAGACTATATGTGTGCACAAACATCCATCCATATGCAACATCCACATGATAACACATTCAATTTCAACCACAAACAAGTGTAAACACTCATGCATATGCAATATGAAAGGTGATTGAGCCGATCTAGTGCCTAATGTGTGTAAATGTATCCACGAGCAACCACTAGCAACCACTTGCAGCCACTTGCAACCATCAATCATAACATGTCTCAAACACATGTTTACACCCAATTGTTCCTATCTAAAGGTATAGTCGAATGATAGAAGCAAGTAAAAAGTTTGTGCCCATTAGGCAATGTCAGAACTGGAAATCTATGCCACATATATATTGATTAGGAGAAGAACTCTCTAAGCATCAGCCCCGAAGACCGGATCAACATCAGACTGACACCCAAAGAATCACTCAACTTTCAAAGCAGAATTAAAAGGATGCGTTGTAAAAAAACAAAGTTCTAGTGGGATGACAGAAAAGAAAAGCTAAACCTTTAACAGGAACGTTACCACTCCCTTAGGTACGCTAGTAGTGAGAGCATCCAATTGCCCTCTCGACGATCTTGTCCCTTGCCCTTGTCCTATAATTCTTAACGACATGTCCCTTCTCACTAAAGATACTCTCTCTTGTCACGGGTTTTACTATTCTTTCACTTTGGCCTCTTTCCTCTCACCTTTTTTTTCCTCCTTCGTGGATTAAGCTATAACAACTAGCTTCTTGTTCTTACTGTCCTTGTATAGTTTGTTGACAAGTCTCTCGAAGCTACCTCCAACGCGTGACAATCTACCCAACTTGAAATAAGATTAGACGCAGATGGAACTACCACGGATACAGACGGAGGTTGGGCACTCCTTTGCCCTCCGACATGTGTTGGGTGCCTACGAAACTATGGTGAAAAGAGAGAGAAGAGATTTCAAGTGAGAATCAAAAGATAGTGCATATGGATTTGGGGAATATGCCTTTTAATTAAAACAAAATTTTCTTGAAAATTTGCTTCTTTGTAAATGTTTTGAAAATAATTTCAGAAGGTTTCTGAAAACTTTTGCCCAGTCTTGGTAACCTTCTGCTCTGATACCAAATGTAACACCCCACATCTGTTAAGGTCACTCACAAAGGGAATGCCTTAACTTCAATGGAGCATTATGGGTACTGGAACAGAAATATTACAAGACAGACATATATAAAACAACGGAAAGTAAAGTGGAAGTACTTCAAATCATTTATTTAATATAATTGTTTACAAGAAAAGCCCATAAACTTCCAATACCCAAATACATAGCTAAAATATCTGTCTTTCTCAAAAACAAAGAAGCATAAAAACAAACTGTAGTATTCCCCAATAAAGCAAAGCAAGCCATAGCCAAGAGAAATCCAAGCCATACATGAAACAGCCTTGGAGCTTGGTAAGATCCAAACTAAGCTGTATTCCCACCCTGCGAACCTGGGGGAGAGGGGAAACGGAAGAGAAAGAGGCGAAACAAAACGGGTCAGTCATAAAGACTGAGTAAGTCCTAGTGACTTTCAGCATAAAAATAGGTAAAGATAACATGGCATGAATAAACTGAAAGTAAACATAAGCATGATGACAAGGTAGGCAAGATAAACTAAGATAACAAGATAAACTTCAGGCACGATGAATCAAGTATAACATCCCATAATTCCTATCAAGTATCAATTCGCATGGTTTCTATCAAGAATAACATCGCAAGGTTTCTATGTCGCATTAAAACGATATCTATTTGCTCTGCACCACCTAACTAGCATCCTAATAAGTGTCTTACATGGAATGATCTGTACTCCTACTAGTGTCCCAACTAGTGTCCTATGTAACAAGGATCCGTACCCCCTACTAGTGTCCCAACTAGTAGCCCGTGTTATATAATAATTACAACGTGATCCCAATCCCCGCAATTATGGTAGCCTTCAGGTGTACATCGATTTTGAGGATTCCACCTCGATCACCCCAATGGCCATGTATATATATTTGATGCACCCTTACTACCTTATCGATCGGCTCCCTACTTGACCTAGTTCTCGTTTGTGTCACGCGGCCCCCTACTTGTAGATACCTGTGCTGGTCCCACCATGGGGTGTATCAAGTCCCATGGTGGCAACCCTGACACAATCAAGATGCACAGCTTTATACCTACTGATGCCCAGTGTCTAAAATTTCTACGCCGAAGTGTGTGCACGCCCACACTGCGTTAGAACCAGCACTGCTGCACCAACCGCTGCTAATTTGACCTCTTATACTCAGCCCAGTAATCGTGCCCCACCCTGCCTAGCTCAGGGTTCCGTTGATACCCAATGTGGGTTACTGCTGAAATGGGTCCCTGTTACTAGGTTTTTCTAATGGTTAAGTCTGTAGGCCTATATTCTCTGATATTACCCACCAACCCTGATGTGTACTTAACCCCGCTACTGATTCAAGCATGTGCATTTAATGGTTAAGTGTATGTGGGCCTATATTTACTAATATTACCCACCAACCCGATATGTACTTAACCCTTCTACTCGTTATGTTACCATGGTTAAGTGTTTACCTTAGTTAACTTTAACCTTTCTCGCTTATTATGTTTGATTGGTTAAGTGTGGTTTATTAACTTAACCCCGTTCTTCTATCTGGTTACATTGGTTAAGAATTTTCTTGTTAATTTAACCCCATGTGTTACTTAACCCTACCACACATCACATCAGATTGGTTAAGTGCATGTTAACTTAACCCCATCCACTAGTCATATTATAATGGTTAAGTGTTGTCAACTTATTCAAGTTAACTTATCCCACCCGCTTGTCCTGTTATGTTGGTTAAGTGTTACTACTTAACCGCAACCACTTGTCTAATTAACCCATTGTATTAGTTAAGTGTTCTCATTAACTTAACCTCACTCTCTAGTCCAGTTTAATCATGTAATAATGGTTAAACATTTGCTTAACCTTACCCACTCCCGTGGTCAACATATTAAATTGGTTAAATGTCCAGATTAACCTAATCATATTACTATTCGTATTTCCACATGTCACCCATATGTCACCCACTTAACACCCATGTCCCACCACATGTTTATCTGGTAAAGTATTTCTTAATTCATTAAGGCCGTAACCTTATAAAGACCACTCACATTAGATTGACATTTATGGCAGCTGTATTTGCCGGGCGGGTCCGGGCAGTCTTACACTATAAAAGAGTCTAACCTCGTGTCTTTACAACTGTTACGCTTTTAATTTGGGCCTAGGACCTCTCACATTGGGCTGACATTTGTGACTACTGGATTCGCCGGGCGGTTCCGGGTAGGTTTACGTCACAAATGAGCCCAACCTCGTGTCCTAAGCATTGATTATCACTTATAATCTTTTACCCCAAGTTGAATTTATTTCCCCTATTCAAATTATCAATTAATTCCTAATTTAACGATGTCCATAATTGACTCAATTATGTCCATCTATTAATGGTATGAAAAATCATACCAATTTTTCCACAATTTATCTTAGTCCATTAAAGGCAACTTATCTCAATTTATATTTATCCCTCTTTTAAGGCTATTACATGCCAACTACCCAAAACCCACTTAGGCGTGTTCATATTAGCTCTTTACCAAGTCATACATTATCATATGTGTTTCAACTACAAATCTCACATAATTAACATATGCCGAAGTTCTAGATTACATGTCAGTTTTACATATGTCCAGTTCATACCAAATTTACGTGTATGCCAAGTTTATGCCATTTTACTCATATCAAGTTCTAGCCAAAATTACATGTATCAAGTTTCATACCCAATAAACCCAAATCCGATGATTCATGATGTAGTTATCCCAAACTATAATCTTTTTGTTTCAATACATGCCAGTTGCCCAAGTTCATAAGACATGTTTATGCCAATTATAAAGTTTACAATCGCTTTCATGCTCAAATTTCCAAGTCTACACATGCCTAATTAACATAAGCCCAATCTTTTGATTTAATTTACATAGGCTCCAAAACTCATAATTTTATTTTACATGCCAAATTACATACATGTTATATATACCAAATTTCATGTTACATTACATAGATCCAGTTGGTGTCGAATTCCATGTATATAATATTTATGCAAATTTTATTATAATAGGATTATACCAAAATTTACAGATCTAGCCCAAACTTGCAAATAAAATGATAACATCCAATTTCATGTTGCCAATTATTAATCATATTCTTATAGGCAATAATCCCATTATTCCCCCATATACATCTCGTATGCGAATCGCGATTTTAGGCCAAGGTCCGAAGTTGACCAAGGTTCATCAAAAGAAAATAAATAGGGGAAGGTAGAAATTTGCATAATAAATAGATCAGAGAGAAAATAACATCATGATAGGCATAAAGATTACAACTTGATGATAACATCATTACGAATCAAGGAAACTGCTGAATAAATCACAAACTTGTCATGAGAATAAAGGTAGACAAGTCTCAAAACTAAAGATTCAAAAAGCAACAGGAATAGATTTGAATCGATAAACATACTTAGATCCAATTCCACTTTATTTCATGCCCATATTAAAATTAAATATTTAGATCTGAAAATAACTAGCACTTACAGAGAACGACTAATGAATTAAGAAGTGAATTTGTCTTAGAAAGTTGCTGTGTCATTGATCTATCCCCTTGAATTTGTTGTAGAAGCATTGATCTTTGATTTGATTTTAGTTTGGATGCTTAAGCTTTAATTTGGAGACGGCGGCCATGGCTCAAGATAGATTTTAGCAGCATAACGGTGTAAGAATGATTTGTGTGAGTTAGGCTAGGTCTAGGTGTTATTTTATAGGTGTAGGAAACTCATTTAGGCCATTTGATCAACCCTAGAGTCAATCCGGACCATCAAAACTCATCCCGGGCCTCAAAAATGGGTTCTGGGCCACCCCAGGCCGACCAGGTCGACCTGTACAGGGGGGGGTCGACACTACAGTCGATACAGGGGGGGGGGGCATGTCGACTTGGGTGTCGACACGGGTAGTCTGCCAGAAAGTCTGCTGAAATCTTGTTTTGGCCATATCTTGGTCATACGGACTCCGATTTTCGAAAACTCGGACTCTATTTCGCGTATTTTTCCGAGAGGAACGCAATGGTGATGTCCATTTTACCTAATTCCTGATTCTTGAATTAGTTATCCTTATTTTACTATCTTTTCCATTACATATGTCGTTATCGAACTAATTTTTCTTCTCTTCCATGTATTAATTAATTCTCCTTATGCATCACCATTATTTACCTATCATAAGCATATTTTCATATATTTTATTTCAATTTTAATTATATTAAAAAAAATACGGGGTGTTACAAGTTAAGTCTGTGTCGATTCTATTTCAATGGCCAAATGAATTTTCAGAAAGGTCGCTATAGAGAATATATCGCCCTTGAAAATAGACATTTTGGAAACGACCTCAGAATTCGACGAAACCACTTTTGTTGGATCCGGGATGTCAAATTATTGCTAGGTTTCAAATTCCATAATTTTTGAAGTTAATATTTGAGCGTGGTGAAGGAAAATGTGTTTGGTCAATTTCAGTTAAATTGGATCGACCAGAAAATGGCCATTTTTCAAACGGTCTCAGAATTCGATGAAACTAGTTTTGTTGGGACTGTATCATCAAAACATAGCTAGATTTATTTTTCTGGAATTTTTAGAATCAGTATGTGGCCCCGGCAAATTTAAATGTACGTTCAAATCATATATCGAACATTATATATTTTAATTTGGGGGAAAACTGACTGAAACAGTCGAATGGGCCTACGAAACATATCCCATTGTGTTCGGAATGAGGGTATTTAGATAGGGACGACAGTCGTTGGGTTTGGATTGGAGTTAGTATGTGAGGAGGGGTATTTTAGAATTTTAAAAATAAATAAATAAATAAATAATATGATTGGCCCTCTCTTTTTCTCTCTCCCCGCTTCTTCCCCGATAAGCTCCAGGGAACGACGATAAAGCACTCCAACCTTCTCTCCTCAAATCCGGTCGATCCCCTCAATAAAATCAGGCGCTCATTTGGAACTTTTTGAAGAACTCCCTCTCCTCTTCAAATCTATATAAGCCTCACCGCGCCTCGTTCCCTGGTTTGGTCAAATCGCCACGTCGAAGTGGAGGACTTTCGAGTGCCGCCGACCCTGATTGGAGACATCAAACTAAAGGTGGTTGCTGGCGCCGGGAAGCTTGTTCGAAGCTCTACGACGCTGCATAGTCCGATCCTCCTCTAGCCCCACAGATTTGTCGATGTATGAGTTATACAAGCGTTTTACACCTCATGTATAAGTGTTGTATAAGTTAAATGTTCGATGTATAAGTTATATATGCGTTGTAAAAGTGATATATGTGTTGAAATAAATTGAAATGATATTGAAGTGAAATCGAAATATATTTATATACGAATATATATATACACTCCCCTCGTCCACAGACCATGGACGATATATATTGGTTGTGATATTGTTTGGATTATTGGTTGATGTAAAATTTGGTGAAAATCATGAATGATTGATTGTGGTTGAAAAATACTTGTTTGTGGTTGAGAATTATTTTGGATGAAACCACATAGGATTAGTTGTGGAAAAGAAAAATAAACATGCTCGTCTGCGTAAGAATTAGATGCATGAAATCCCCATTTTCAAAAACCGCGAGGTTTTAAGGTAGAGCGAGGAGCCGTACTAGGGACGGTCCCGGTTTTAACTACCCTGCTGTTATGCTGCCGAAATTTTCAATAATATTCATGTGTTAGAATTATTTTCATGTGTTGAAAACTATATTCATGTGTTGAGTAGAAATTCATGTGTTGAATGAAGTTCATGTGTTGAATAAATTCTTTGAAAGATAAAAATAACATTTTTATTATATATATAGACTATATAAAATATTAGTATTTTAAATAAATTGTTTTAACACCAAAATAATATTTTTACCTTATGTATGAACTATATAAAATAATCGTGTTTTGAAATAAATTGTTTTACAATAAAAATCACATTTTTATTATATATGTAAACTATAGAAAATTTCATGTGTTGAATAAAGGACTAGAAGGATAAAAATCATATTTTTATCGTTTGTGTCAAGTCGAAAACATTCATGTGTTAAATATATAGATTGAACAATAAAATCTGCATTTTTATTATGAATATGAAGTGCTAAAAATATTCATGTGTTGAATAAAGATTTTTGATGATAAAAATATCATTTTTATCAAATATATAAAGTAAAGATGGTTTTGAAATCGAAGAAAAAATTATATTTATATATATATATATATAATTAAAATAAATCGATTAACAAAGCTGCAGTTCGTGTTTTGAAACCGTGATTTCAAACGATTATTGCTGGAGATCCGACCATCGGATTTTCTCGAAACCGAAATCGTTGGGTCGTTTAATATCTTTCCAACGAAACCCACTTTGTGAAGATCCAATGGTTAGATTGTCTGGAATGTTTAATTCAAATATGAAGAAAAACAGCGCCATAATCGATTATATTTATATATATAAAAATATAATTAAATTAAATCAAATAACGACGCTGTAGTTCGTATTTTGAAATCATAACTTCAAACGATTGTACCGGGAGATCCAACCGTCGGATTTTCCCAAAACTGAAACCGTTGGGTTTGTTTTGAAAAGACCTTTCTAATGATATAAAATTGGTGAAGATCCGACGGTTAGATTTTCAGATATGTGTAAATCAAATCTGAAGAAAAATAGCACCACGGCGCGTTATGGCCTGAAGCGTCGTTTGAATGAATTGGCTATTTTTAAATAAATAAAAATAGTGATAAATCGTGATAAAATATTATAAACAATATGGAATGGAAATAAACTGAATTTGCTTGGTTTATGTGATATTTGATGGTTGAATGTGTTTGGCGTGAAAATTACATTAAAGAACAGAATTAGTGATATCGAATAATTTAACCATTGAAATGAATTGATTTGAAATTCTAAATATACGTGAATTATTTGAAAAGGCCGAGTTGATTCTCATTTCAAATAATTGATCGACGATTGAAAGTCGAAGATATGAAGACGGTGCAAGACCGATGATCTTCACGTCGAATGGATGGGTGCTACTGATGCTCATGATAGGAGTAGCTACCTTGAAGGGGCTGAAGTAGTAGCCGTCTGGACGTACATGTTGATTGTACGGATATGCGAGGTATTGAGTGCCTCCGGTTTCGTTCAGACCTAGAACGAACTTCTAAATGGACTATGTGTCTTACATTGGATTTTGTTCTGTGCTGATTGATCTCTATTAAATATATATCTGTTTGGCGGTGGAGAATTTATTCTCTTACTTAACGCCCTTCCCTGAGACGTACGAGCTCAGAGGTTATATATCGATAGAAATTAGTCGCATGGAGTGAACTACCTGTGTGGCATGCCTAAGTGGCAGATGATCAAGGCTTCTATTTAAAAGCAAAGTCTTGTGGTTGATGATCAAAGCGCGGCCTTTGTGGCATAGCTTTGTGTATAATGTTGATTCGCGAGCCTCACACCCCGGTATGAACCAGAAACGGGAGAGGACCTCAGGGAGGGCATGCGTTTCTTTCTAGTTAGGGTGGTGTCAGTGACCTACCAGCCTGACATTTATATTATTTTCACCTGTGTGGTTGTTGCTGTTGCGAGGCGCCTCGGATATATCGGTGACTATGTGGAGCCGATGGAGTCATATGAGTCATTTACGCCCCCAAAGGGCCGGGAAACCTAGTGTTTAGGCATTTTAATCCACATCGGTGGACCGGCCCTGATGATCCAGGGGCCCACCTGAGTCTGAGTCCTAAGACATGGTAGGCTAGATTGTCTTGAATTCGGATAGGACGATCCCTTACCTCGGTTCATGATGGAAATCCAATTTCCAAATACGACATCGCGCGGTTTCGATTGTATACCTATATATGGCGACATAGTGGTATGGGGCACTAATGTCGTCTATGATTGATAGTTATGATTGAAATTTGTTTTTGAAACATATAAACACTAGTAATAATATCAAATGCTTTTGTTTTATTGTATCAAGCATATTTTGGCCATTATAAGGTAAAACTCTATCCTCCGTTTTGTGTTGCATTGTGTGATTGGAACTGAGTCTTATAATGGCTTCATTTTTATAAAAAGCATTGCGATGTTTAAAAGATTTTCTTGTTTTAAAGCACTGGCAATCCAATGGAGTAAACCCGTTCCGCGAAAGTGGCGTGGTACTGTGATTAGCCATATTGAAAAGTAAGTTAAGTAGATTTCTCATACCAGTCCCATGACTGACTGGTAGTTTGTTTCACTTGCAAACTTGGGTGCCCCTATTTCTACACGGGCAACCTTGTATTCAGGTTTTAGCAGGCTCTTTCTGGATAGTTGGAGCGGAAGATGGATTCTATCATTTATCTCCTTTTATGTTATTCAGCTCCTGTTGTACATATTATGTTTGTTACCGCTGTAGACATTTATGTATAGCTGAACTGTATTTTGTGCTAAGTATGATCCTGTATACTGTGTAACCCTGATGATTATGTTTATCCAGTGTATTCTATTATACATTATCTGGTGTATTTATGTATTTCTGTTCTGCTGTTATTTGTTTATGTGTTATATTCCAAAGATTACCTTTGCTACCGTCTTATCGGGGTTTAGGGTCGTCACAAATGTGGTATCAGAGCTTTTGTTAAGCTTAGTCCTAGAATATAACATATTAACGAACTCGTCAGAAATAGAACCAGTAGTGTTCTAGGATGAATAACTCATTACAAATAGGATCAGTAATATCCTAGTATGAGTATAGCAGAATGAAATACACCCTGATAGACACATTTACATTCAAGTATATGTTTCTATGTTTTAAAACATCTTTTCTGTTGACCTGACACTTGGTCTACTATTTACAGAAGTACTAGAAAATGAGTGTCAGAAACATAAGAAGTAATGCTGACCCAGATATTGAAGCTCTAGTAAAGAGGTATCGAAATCTGGGTGGATCACCGTTCTGGGGCAAATAATCCATCATGGAAACACAATCTTGGATTCGTTCTGCTGAGAAAATCTTTGAAGGTTTGAAAGTGAGTGATGACCAGAAAAGATTACTGGCATCTTGGGCACTCAAAGAAGAAGCATTTTTCTGGTGGATTCGATTATTAAGGATAATCCAGAAGGTAATATTACCTGGGATAGATTTAAAGAGATATTCAGTGAAAGATTTATTCCTCCAGAAGCAACTGTGTGGTTATGTGATGAATTTCATTATCTGATACAAGGAGATTTGACCATTCCGGAATATCATAAGAAATTCAATGAACTTTCTCATTTTGCCCCTCATCTAATTCAAGATTCAAAGAGGAAGAATCTGAGGTTCATTAATGGTCTTCAAAGAAAATACCAGAATAGTGTGATGGGCCATGTGAAGCTTCCTTTTTCTAAATTGATATACATGGCTTATCAGTATGAAGATCTAGATAAGCGAGGCCTTTTTGTCGATGAAGAGGAAGTCAGTTTTAACAATAAAAGGAAGTTTGAAACTGATAGCCCAGAGACAAGTGCACAGCCTGAGGGCAGTACGAAGTCTGAGTTCAGAAAGAAGCCTAGGGTCGATCAGAAAAAGGTTAAAGCAGTCATATGTTTAAAGTGTAATAAGCAAGGGCATTCGATGAGGAACTGTGAATCTTCGAGCAGTCAAAAGAAAGGTGGGTCTAGGGCCAGTAAGAAGGCTCGAGAGGGTCGGGGATGCCATAAGTGCCACCAAGTAGGTCACATTTCGAAAAATTGCCGACTATCACAGAAATTTGAAGTGGTTCAGGTAAATAAAGTAGCGAAAACTTCTGAACCCTCGGCTAGTCAGGAAAGGCCAGATGTTTTAGAAGGCATGCTTACTGTCAAAGATATTCCGGTAAAGGTATTATTTGATATAGGCGTATCGCGAAGCTTTATTGCAAAGAATGCGGTTAAGAAATTGGATTTGAATTTGAAAAAGCTCAGAGAACCCATGACTGTCCATAATCCGGTTGGGGGTTCCCTCGATCTTAGTTGGGTTTGTGGGGTGTCAGTTTCTTTTTCCCGTTATCGGTTCCCTACCATCGCGGTTGTCATGAATTTTACATAATTTGATCTTATCTTGGGGTTAGACTAGTTAACTAAATATGAGGCTGAGGTTAAATGCGTCGACAGAGTCGTTAAGGCGAAGATTAAATCAGGTGACTATATAACCATTCCCTATGAAGGTCCGAATACGGATAGAAAAGACTTCTGGGCAGCTTTAGATGTTTCTCCTACTAAAATAGAACCTGTTCCTGTCATCCTGGAGAATATTCCGGTCGTCATTGAAAATATTCCAGTCGTGAAGAACTATGCTGATGTGTTCGAAGAAGTTGTTAGCTTACCTCCGCAGAGAGAAATTTATTTTAAAATCTCTTTGGTTCCGAATGCAAGGCCAGTAGTTCACGCTATTCGAAGAATGACCTTGAAGGAAACAGAAGAGTTAGACAATCCAACTCGACAGCTAGTATGGAAGGGTCTAATCAGGCCTAGTTTCTCTGATTGGGGAGCAGCAGTGGTATTTGTCCCGAAGTCAGACGATACTCTCAGATTATGTGTAGATTATCGAGACTTGAATAAGCAGACACTGAAGAACAAATATCCATTGCCGCGGATTGATGATTTGTTGGATCGAATGAATGGCGCACAAGTGTTTTCACGAATGGACCTAGCTACAGGTTTCCATTAGCTTCGTATTGCCGAAGAGTGTGTTCCTTTGACAGCATTCAGAGGGCCAGATTTATTCTACGAGTGGTTAGTAATGCCGTTCGGCTTATGTAACACTCCAGCTTATTTCGTCAATCTAATGAACCGTGTATTCAGAGAAGTATTGAATAAATTTGTTTTGGTTTTTATTGATGATATATTGATCTTTTCTAAATCAGAAAGTGAGCATGAAAAACATTTGGAACAAGTGTTAGAAATTCTGAGAAAGAATGTGTTGAAAGCAAAGTTTTCCAAATGTATATTCTGGCAAGAAGAAGTCAAATTTTTGAGCCACGTGGTGTCAAAACAAAGAATTTCAGTGGATCCCAGTAAAATCACTGCTATTCAGAATTGGAAACAGCCTCGTATGCCCACAGAAGTCAGAAGTTTTCTTGGATTGGCCAGTTATTATCGGAAGTTCGTTAAGAATTTTTCGAAGATATCCAGTCACTTAACAAAGCTTACTAAGAAACATTCGAGATTCAACTGGACTCCCGAATGTGAGGCAACTTTCCAGGAGCTGAAGTTAAAATTGAGACTGCTCCAGTGCTCACAATTATTGACGGCAATCAGGATTTAAAAGTCTGGACCGATGCTTCTAAAGAAGGCCTTGGCGCAGTGTTAATGCGAAGAGGCCATGTAGTCACTTATGCTAGCCGTCAATTGAAACCTCATGAAAAGAATTATGTAACTCACGATCTTGAAATGCTAGCTATCGTGTTTGCTACAAAAATCTGGAGGCATTATCTATTGGGTGAAACGTTCGAATTATATACTGATCATCAATCATTGAAGTATTTATTCTCCCAGAAGGATCTGAATATGAGGCAGCAGCGTTGGTTAGAATTTCTCGCGGCATATGATCTTGATATCTTATATACTCTGGGGAAAGCCAATGTTGTAGCTGATGCGCTCAGCAGGAAGAATGTGATCATCGCCACTATTATCATTACACCATCGTTGATTGATAAAATATCTATTCTTCAGAAAGATGATAGTTTTGTTAAAGAGATAATCAAAAGAATTCAAAAGGGCGAAGTCTCCAGTTTCCAAGTGGATAGCGCAGGAGTCCTGAGATTGAAAGGAAGGATTTGTGTTCCCGACAACCTTGAGCTCAAAAGAGAAGTATTGGACGAGTGTCACAAGTCCAAGCTATGTATCCACCCAGGGGTTAGTAAAATGTATAATGACCTCAAGCGAACTTTCTGGTGGAAGGCAATGAAAAGAGATATCTCCATATATGTTAGTCAGTGTCCTACTTGTCAACAAGTCAAAAGCGATCAGCAGATGCTCGCTGGATTGTTGAAACCTTTAGAAGTTCCAGGTGGGAAGTGGGAATAGATTTCTATGGATTCCATAGATGGTTTTCCCAAAACCAGGAAAGGAAATGATAGTATTTGGGTGATCGTAGATCGTTTCACGAAGACCGCCCATTTCATACCTGTCAAATCGAATAGAACTGCTCAGAGTCTGGCGCAGGTTTATTTCAAAGAAATTGTTAGACTGCACGGAGTTCCCATGAGCATCGTTAGTGATCGTGACCCGATTTTTACTAGTGAATTCTGGGAAGCATTCCAAGCAGAATTGGGAATGAAACTGAACTTGAGCACCGCATATCATCCTCAAACATATGGTCAAACTGAGAGGGTGAATCGTATTCTTGAAGATTTATTGCGGGCTTGTGTTATTGATTTTGGCGGATCATGGGAAGACCATTTGCATTTGGCCAAGTTCTCATACAACAACATCTACCAAGCAAGCCTGACAATGTCACCATTCGAAGCACTGTATGGTAGACCATGTTGATCTCCTGCTTGTTGGGTTGAACCTGGTAATAGACTTGTATTGGGGCCTGATATGATTCACGATGCTGCAGATAAAGTCGATTTCGTTAAGAAACAATTACTAGCCGCTCAAAGCCGACAGAAAAGCTATGCAGATAAGAGAAGAAGAGATATATCATTTGGTGTTGGCGACCACGTGTATTTGAAAGTATCTCCGATGAGAGGAGTCATCCGGTTCGGGAAAACAGGGAAATTGGCGCCCAAATTCATTGGTCTGTTTCCTATTCTTGAACGGATTGGAACTCTCGCTTATAGGGTTCAATTACCTGATTGGTTGCTGGGAGTGCATGATGTATTTCACATATCTCAACTTGAAAGCATGTGCATAATCCAGATCTCGTTGTAGAAGAAGCCGCATAACAGGATTTGGAAATCACTCCAGAATTGGCAGTTAGAAGAGAGCCAATGAAGATCATTGGCAAAGAAACCAAAGAGTTGAGGAACAAAAAGCTTCACTTAGTCAAAGTGCAATGGAGTGGAGATCCACGAGATTGTACTTGGGAAACTGAAGAGAGTATTAAGAAAGCCTATCCAAAGTGCAGGGTGGATGTCTCTGATTGACTCTGGTGCAAGGTACATTTACCATATTTTGCATTTCCATTCTGTTCTTTACTTTGTTGTTGTTTTCTTTGCAGGGATGTAAACTTTTAATCATATAGTCTGAATGATTTTAAAAGAATATATGAATTAATTATTATATTTTTGAAAAGTTAAAAACAAATAGATTGTTGTTTGTGTTGTGTGATTGTGGATTTGATTAATTAAATTATTAGAAGGATAGTTAATTTAATCAATAGAGGAATGAATGGTAGATTTATGCAATTAAATCACACATTGAATAGATAGAAATATATACATGTGCATTATATATGTTTGAACAGGTAAATGGATTAGCTGTTGAGTAAAGAATTTATTTGCGTGCCCGACAAATAGGTAAACCTTAATGAGTTGGATGTGCAATTTTATTATTATATCAACTCCTGTGAATGCCATTGGATGCAGAGTGCTGGTTGTTTTGTGTGTAATAATAAACGTCACCATAGGATAGTAACAATTAATTTTGAACTACACTACATGGCATAATTCTTGAGGATGGGCATACTTCATCATATACCACATAAGCATTTGGAGCTTGTGTGATGAGGTTGAAGATTTACCATATGAGCGAGAGGCTTGTATGGCGATGACTATATTTTACAAGTTGAACTGATGACTGATATGGACCATATAAAATGTAACAGTAAATTGCAAGATTAATAAAAACAAAAAAAAGGGTCTGGAGATGACAATAAACACGTCTCTCTGGTCATTAAGGCACAAAGACCATTTATAGGGTAACGAGAATTTATTCTCTGGAGTTATGATCTATACACACTCCCCTGTGGACACCAGAATATATCACTATAAATATGTGCATGCTTATTAGGATTTATTGGGTACCTAATATGGCCCAATAAATTTCCAAACCCCTCCCCGTACAAAGGAGCTTATGGCGAAAATTTTCAAAAATTTAGGGTGTTAGCCAAATTTTTGAAGAATTTGAAAATTCTTAGAAACTAAAAAGTTGGATAATGGAAGCAAGATTGAAAATAGAGTTTGTTAATTAAACCACTTTCGACTTTTTTCCTTTTCGGGACGAAAAGTTTTAAGTGGGGGAGATTGTAACAATCCGGAAATTCTGAGCCAGTTTAAAAAATTTAAATTGGCTATTTTAGTGGATTTTTGATATTTAAAATAAATTATTTTAAATAATAACGATGAAAAGTATGTTTGAATCGATGTTTGAAAATAAATATAATTATTTTGAATTATAAACAAGGCCTGAAATGGCGCGACAGTTTCAAAATTTCAATTCAAACTTTGACTGACTGTACCAGGTGCAAAATAAAATGGATTTTAGTGAAACAAAAAATATTTAAATCTGTTAGTGAATATCTTTCTAACGAATCTGAGAAATCGAAGTTTCATAGCGGGAATCAAAAGTTATGGCCAAATGCATTTTCAGAAAGGTCGCTATAAAGAATATATCGCCCTTGAAAATAGACATTTTGCAATTGACCTCAGAATTCGACGAAACCACTTTTGTTGGATCTGGGATGTCAAATTATTGCTAGGTTTCAAATTCCATAATTTTTGAAGTTAATATGTGAGCGTGGCGAAGGAAAATGTGTTTGGTCAATTTCAGTTAAATTGGATCGACCAGAAAATGGCCATTTTTCAAACGGTCTCAGAATTCGACGAAACTAGTTTTGTTGGGACCGTATCGTCAAAACATAGTTAGATTTATTTTTCTGGAATTTTTAGAATCAGTATGTGGCCCCAGCAAATTGAAATGTACATTCAAATCAAATATTGAATGTTATATATTTTAATTTGGGGGAAAACCGACTGAAACAGTCGAATGGGCCTACTAAACATATCCCATTGTGTTCGGAATGGGGGTATTTAGCTAGGGACGACAGTCGTTGGGTTTGGATTGGAGTTAGTATGTGAGGAGGGGTATTTTAGAATTTTAAAAATATATAAATAAAATATAAAAAATATGATTGGCCCTCACTTTTTCTCTCTCCCCGCTTCTTCCCCGATAAGCTCCAGCGAATAGCGATAAAGCACTCCAACCTTCTCTCCTCAAATCCGGCCAATCCCCTCAATAAAATTAGGTGCTCCTTTGGAACTTTTTAAAGAACTCTCTCTCCTCTTCAAATCTATATAAGCCTCACCGCGCCTCGTTCCCTGGTTTGGTCAAATCGCCTCGTCGAAGTGGAGGACTTTCGAGCACCACCGACCCTGATTGGAGACGTTGAACTAAAGGTGGTTGCTGGCGCCGGGAAGCTTGTTCGAAGCTCTACGACGCTTCATAGTTCGATCCTCCTCTAGCCCCACGGATTTGCCAAAAACCGCAAACCTAGTTTTGAAGAAAATAAAGAGGTATACGACAGTATATTATTTTAATTGTTTATAGCGCTTTAAAGCGCTACGGTTTATGATTTTACAATAAAAATCATATCTTTTTCGTTTTTTGTCGAAATCCAATGAAACAAAAGACAGTGGACTCGTGTGGACGTCTTCTACATTCTAGAAGAGACCACATATTTTTCTGAGCCTTCTACAATTTTTGGTGGAGTGGAACCCAATTAGAGATTTCTAAATTATAAACGATATGGAAAACAACGATGTATAAATTATATAGTCGATGTATGAGTTATATAAGCGTTGTACACCTCATGTATAAGCGTTGTATAAGTTATATGTTCGATGTATAAGTTATATATGCATTGTAAAAGTGATATATGCGTTGAAATAAATTAAAATGATATTGAAGTGAAATCGAAATATATTTATATACGAATATATATATACTCCCCTCGTCCACAGACCATGGATGATATATTTTGGTTGTGATAATATTTGGATTATTGGTTGATGTGAAATTTGGTGAAAATCATGAATGATTGATTGTGGTTGAAAAATACCTGTTTGTGGTTGAGAATTATTTTGGATGAAACCACATAGGATTAGTTGTGGAAAAGAAAATTAAACATGCTCGTCTGCGTACGAATTAGATGCATGAAATCCCCATAGTCAAAAACCGCGAGGTTTTAAGGTAGAGCGAGGAGCCGTACTAGGGACGGTCCCGGTTTTAACTACCCTGCCGTTATGCTGCCGAAATTTTCAATAATATTCATGTGTTAGAATTATTTTCATGTGTTGAAAACTATATTCATGTGTTGAGTAGAAATTCATGTGTTGAATGAACTTCATGTGTTGAATAAATTCTTTGAAAGATAAAAATAACATTTTTATTATATATATATAGACTATATAAAATATTAGTATTTTAAATAAACTGTTTTAACACCAAAAATAATATTTTAACCTTATGTATGAACTATATAAAATAATCGTGTTTTGAAATAAATTGTTTTACAATAAAAATCACATTTTTATTATATATGTAAACTACAGAAAATATTCATGTGTTGAATAAAGGAATAGAGCAATAAAAATCATATTTTTATCGTATGTGTGAAGTCGAAAACATTCGTGTGTTGAATATATAGATTAAACAATAAAATCTACATTTTTATTGTGAATATGAAGTGCTAAAAATATTCATGTGTTGAATAAAGATTTTTGATGATAAAAATATCATTTTTATCAAATATGTAACACCCCGTAATTCTGTAATGCTAAGATTCACAAATCAAGGCAGAAATAAAAGTTAATATCAAAATCAAGGGAAACAGGCGGCGCCATTGCGTTCGTCTTGGAATTCTGCATGAAAACGAGTCCGAGTTTGCGTAAATCGGAGTCCGTATGAGGGAGATATGGCCTCCGGAAGTTTCAGAATTAAAATTCGAACAGACAGAAAACAAATTCAAATCGGGCCGGATTGGCCAGGGCGGGAATTTTCCCGCCCAAGACACCCAGGTCAGCTGGGTAGTCGACCTGGGCTACCCAGATCGACTGGGTAGTCGACCTGGGGCACCCAGGTCTACTACATAGTCGACCTAGGGGTCGACCCCCCCTGTTTTTCCTGTTTTCTGCACCTGGTTCATTCTTCTGTATTCAGTCGCCATTCTGACCAGATTCGTTGACTTCTACACTATATAAACAGCCCTAGACTCCTCCTCTATTCACAATTCTTATCTACCCTTATGCTGCAAAGATGCTTGGCGAACATGGTTTCTTCTCCTCCTCTTAATTAAATAATAAATAAAATAATATATATAAAATAAATCAAGACGAGGAGGTGCTGCTCAAAGACTTTCAAAGAGGAGATTCAAGCTAGAATTCAAGTGAAGATTCGAACGACTGTTTTTCTACGAATTATAGCAACGCCGTCTTTCTGTTCTAATCTAATCTCTATAAGTCGGTTATTTCTAGATTTGAACGTTTCTCTTTTCGTGACATGAAATTAAAGGAATAAAAGAGTATGCCAATTCTTTCTATTGAATCAATGCCTATTTCTTTGGACCAAATTAAGAACTGTTATGATTCGAGGACAAATAAGACTGTGACTATGGACCTTAAAACCATATGCCTATGACTATGAACATTTGCCTATGACTACGAACATTGCCTATGACTATGGACATTTCCTATGACTACGAACATTGCCTATGACTGTGATTGTGACTATGAGGATTATTTCCTTGACTAAACCTATGCCTTTTATTAGAAAACACAAACTATTACCTATGACATAACAAGGACGTCTGTGATTAAACACCTATGATTCATGACTAGGAATGTGTTGCTTAAGTTTTGAGACTGCATCTAAACCCGATTATTTATTCTGCCTGTCCTTGGTTTTCTTTGGTTCTAGACCTTGGGAATTTACCTATTAAGTTAGGTCTACATATGTTCTTGAACCTACTCTGTCTATTCTTGGTTTTAGACCTTGGGAATTTACCTATTAAGTTAGGTCTACCCATGTTCTTGAACCTACGTCGTTATTCAAAACCATTTTATGCCAGTTGTTATATCCTTTTCATAGCAGTCTTTGGTTCATTCCCTATTTGCTACGAATCTAGATTTATCTATAACCTAGATTGAAACACGATTGTACGAACAGTTGGAATGCGATTTGGGGCAAAATGTGAAATTTACTAAAACGTAGTTTAACTTGGAAATTGGCATAAATTGGGAACATGTATTATGGCATGTTCATAGAAATGAAAATTGGATAAATTTGACATAAATTATAAGATGTATAATTTGAATCTTGTATTGACGTGTAAATCTAGTATTTACATGAATAGTGAACTAGAGTAATAAGTCTAGTTTGACGTGAATTGGAATGTTGAATCAGAATTGGATTAGCTAATTTGGCTCGATAAGTATATTGGCATAAACTTGAAATTTGCCATAATTGGAGTAATTGTCAGGATTAGCAAAAATCATGGTTAGTGACACTTCATTTGGTATGGTTTACATACCAAAAAGCATAAATATGATATAGAGGGAAAATGGGCCGTAAGAATAAATGTTGACAATTTACATTAAAAGAGTAATTGGGAAATAAGTAAATTAGGATTAATTTACTTATAGAATTTGTCCTAAATGAGGAAATGTTAATTTAGACAATTTAAAGGTTTGTTAACGACATCTCTTTTAATAATAAACCAGAAAGTTCTAGGGTGACAGAGAGGACAGTGTCTAGGCTTGGGTTTGGAAAATACAAGTTTTCCTGCTCTCCCTGGCTATCCCTAACTGATCCGACGGACAGGATGGTTTCTTTCAAAACCTGATTTCAAAATTTATCAAAACTCTTTGAGCTTAGAAAACACGAATACGCCTAACCCGAGTTTAGACTGAGTTGCGATGTAAATCTGCCCGGAACCAACCGGCACATCCAGTAGTCGCAACAATATCTGTCTAATGTGAGTGGTCGTGGCTTTAATTTATTAAGGCTAGAACAAGAACAATAGGGTTAAGTTCACTAAGACACTTAACCAATTCAACATGATAACCAGACTGGTGGGTGGGGTTAGGGCCATACAGTTAATCTAGAATGGGAGGGTTATATCCATAGAAACACTTAACCAATTTAACACAGTTAAGCTAGGATGGGAGGGCTAAGTCCATAGAGACACTTAACCAACTTCACATGGTAACGAGACAAGATTTGTAGGGGTTAAGTAACTAATAAAACACTTAGCCAAATTAACATGTTAGCTAGACTAGAGGTTGGGGTTAAGTAAATACACTTAGCCAATTTGATATGTTATCTGGGCTAGACCGTAGGGTTAAGTAAACTTGAACACTTAACCATCAGATTGTGATAAAAGAATAGGGTTAAGTCTAAACATGAAGGGACAACACTTAACCATTAATAACATGTTAGTTAAAGCAGACGGGCAAGGTTAAGTTAAAAAGGAACACTTGACCAACACAGGGTGAATGGGTAAGGTTAAGTAATAAGTACTTAACCAATATAACTTGGTTTGTGGTGGGGTTAAGTCAACATGAATTACCGATAACACTTAACCAGTATAACAGGATGAATGAAGGGGGTTAAGTTGGCTTGAATTGACTAATGACACTTAACCAATCCAAATTGACGGGGAAGAGAACTAAGTAGTAAACCTTAGTTAAGAAAACAACGATTCTGGAAACTAAGTGGTAAATCTTAGTTAGTAAAACTAAATAGTAATTCTTAGTATAACACGGGAAGGAGCGAATGTCCGTCTGAGTAGAAAGAAGGCTCCAACGAATTGGGTTACGAAGCCCCAGGCTTCGAGGGGACGTGAGGGTACTCTTGGTATCCCTCTGTGAGGCTGCAGATGATCCGCCTGGGCCCACATAGGTTAAGGGCTGCGTAGAAGAACCAGGGGTATGCCTTGGTTGCAATACATGGCAACCTAAAGACTAGGATGGACCGGCGTGATTCGGTGAGCAAACGGTTGCCCTGTGATAGCGACTCGTCGTCTACCATCCATCTTCAGTCAATCGAGATACGTGAAGCGGAAAGGCGGAGAACTCCAAAAGACCATATACTTGCTATCTAGTTATGGGTGAGGATGGCCATAGGATAGTGGGGCACCGGGGGCCGGCCTATAGTTCTCATTTTACAAGGTGTGCCTTTCATTAGTTGAGGGAGGGGTCAAGTGGGACCATAGCCACTGGAACAAAAACAGATCTTAGAATCTGCATTGGCAGATATCTGAAAGCCCCCGACCGAGTTCTGTATTCCATGATTTTCCCTGACACAGGACTCGGACTGCACATTATGGGACATGTGCATCTAGACAAGCGATAACGATTCGCGACACATGCGTGGGGAAGTATAGGAACATATACCACTCTAGGTAGTGTATCCTAGACTTGGGGGCATCATTCGACAGGTAGCATAATTCCTAGTTGAACTAGGTGGCATAAAACCTGAATCCGAGAAGCGTTCAGCAGACAGTGTAGAATTTAGTTGAATCTAAAGGGCACTTGGTAGAAAACCCTAGATTTGATCTAGGTAATAAATAATAAATGTATGACTGAAGGTGATGAAAACTACAGGGATTGGGATCACGCTATCGTTACTAGTTGGGACACTAGTTAGGTGGTGCAGAGAAATAGAAATCGGTATAACAAGGAAACAGCGAAGCGGCGAAGTATTGGAGCAAAGCGGCAAAAGTATTAGAGCATATCCAGTTTATCTTATCTTAGCATATCTTGTGTTAATCTCGTCTAATCTTGCCAACCCTATCATCATGGTGTAATCTTGTATTCAGTTAATTCATGTCGTTTTGTTTTCCATGTTCATGTGCTAGAAGTTACTGAACTTACTCAGGCTTTATGTCTGACTCTGTTTTTCTTTTGTCTTCTTTTCTTCCGTTCCCCCCCAAGTAGTACAAGAGGGAATAGTATAGCTCAGGTTAAGTTGGACTGTCACTCTTTCCCAGCTTGAAGATTTGCCGAAGTTTTGCTTGGATTCTCTTTTCAGATGCTATGGCTGGCTCTTGCTAAAAATTGGGGAAATATAAATGTATTTTTTTTATGCTTCTTTTTGAAAGACAGATGATACTCTGATATTGTAAAGAAATCGTTGTACAAACTATTTTATCAATAAAGAAAAGTTTTATTTTCCGTTGTTTAATTTCTGTCTGTCTTGTAATTTATCTGCATCTTTTACCCTAAATGCTCCACAGAACTTAGTGCATTCCCTTTATGAGTGACACTAATGGACGTGGGGTGTTACAAAATATATAAAGTAAAGATGGTTTTGAAATCGAAGAAATAATTATATATATATATATAATTAAAATAAATCGAATAACGAAGCTGCAGTTCGTGTTTTGAAACCGTGATTTCAACCGATTATTGTGGGAGATCCGACCATCGGATTTTCCCAAAACCGAAACCGTTGGGTTCGCTTTAGAAATATCTTTCCAACGACACCGACTTTGTGAAGATCCAACGGTTGGATTGTTTGGAATGTTTAATTCAAATCTGAAGAAAAACAGCGCCAGAATCGATTATATATATATATAATTAAATTAAATCGAATAACAACGCTGTAGTTCGTATTTTGAAATCGTAACTTCAAACGATTGTACCGGGAGATCCGACCGTCGGATTTTCCCAAAACTGAAACCGTTGGGTTCGTTTTGAAAAGATCTTTCCAATGATATAAAATTTGTGAAGATCCAATGGTTAGATTGTCAGATATGTGTAAATCAAATCTGAAGAAAAACAGCGCCACGGCCGCGTTATGGCCTGAAGCGTCGTTTGAATGAATTGGCTAATTTTAAATAAATAAAAATAGCGATAAATCATGACAAAATATTATAAACGATATGGAATGGAAATAAACTGAATTTGCTCGGTTTATGTGACATTTGATGGTTGAATGTGTTTGGCGTGAAAATTACATTAAAGAACAAAATTAGTGATATCCAATAATTTAACCATTGAAATGAATTGATTTGAAATTCTAAATATACGTGAATTATTTGAAAAGGCCGAGTTGATTCTCATTTCAAATAATTGATCGACGATTGAAAGTCGAAGATATAAAGACGGTGCAAGACCGATGATCTTCACGTCGAATGGAGGGGTTCTACTGATGCTCATGATAGGAGTGGCTACCTTGAAGGGGCTGAAGTAGTAGCCGTTCGGATGTACATGTTGATTATACGGATATGCGAGGAATTGAGTGCCTCCGGTTTCGTTCAGACCCAGAACGAACTTGTAAATGGACTGTGTGTTTGACATTGGATTTTGTTCTGTGCTGATTGATCTCTATTAAATATATATCTGTTTGGCGGCGGAGAATTTATTCTCTTGCTTAACGCCCTTCTCTGAGACGTACGAGCTCAGAGGTTATATATCGATAGAAATCAGTCGCATGGAGTGAATTGCCTGTGTGGCATGCCTAAGTGGCAGATGATCAAGGCTTCTGTTGGAAAGCAAAGTCATGTGGTTGATGATCAAAGCACGACCTGTGTGGCATAGCTTTGTGTATAACGTTGATTCGCGAGCCTCCCACCCCGGTATGAACCAGAAACGGGAGAGGACCTCTGGGAGGGCATGCATTTCTTTCTAGCTAAGGTGGTGTCAGTGACCTACCAGCCCTGACATTTATATTATTTTCACCTGTGTGGTTGTTGCTGTTGCGAGGCGCCTCGGATATATCGGTGACTATGTGGAGCCGATGGAGTCATAGGACTCATTTACGCCCCAAAGGGCGGGGAAACGTAGTGTTCAGGCATTTTAATCCACATCGGTGGACCGACCCTGACGATCCAGGGGCCCACCTGAGTCTGGGTCATGAGACATAGTAGGCTAGATTGTCTCGAATTCTGAGAGGACGATCCCTTGCCTCAGTTCATGACGGAAATCCAATTTTCAAATACGACATCGCGCGGTTTTGATTGTATACCTATATATGGAGACATAGTGGTGTGGGGCACTAATGCCGTCTATGATTTATAGTTACGATTGAAATTTGTTTTTGAAACATATAAACACTAGTAATAATATCAAATGCTTTAGTTTTATTCGTATCAAGCATATTTTGGCCAATATAAGGTAAAACTCTATCATCCGGTTTGTGTTGCATTGTGTGATGGGAACTGAGTCTTATAATGGCTTCATTTTTATAAAAAGCATTGCGATGTTTAAAAGATTTACTTGTTTTAAAGCACTGGCAATCCAATGGAGTAAACCCGTTCCGCGAAAGTGGCGAGGTCCTGTGATTAGCCATATTGAAAAGTAAGTTTAGTAGATTTCTCATACCAGTCCCATGACTGACTCGTAGTTTGTTTCACTTGCAAACTCGGGTGCCCTTATTTCTACACGAGAAGTCTTGTATTCCAGTTTTAGCGGGCTCACTCTGGATAGCTGGAGCTGAAGATGGATTCTATCATTTATCTCTTTTTATGTTGTTCAGCTCCCATTGTACATATTATGTTTGTTTCCGCTGTAAACATTTATGTATAGCTGAACTGTATTTTGTGCTAAGTATGATCCTGTATACTGTGTAACTCTAATGATTGTGTTTATCCAGTGTATTCTATTGTACATTATCTAATGTATTTATTTATTTCTGTTCTTCTGTTATTTGTTTATGTGTTATATTCCAAAGATTACCCATCCACCGTCTTATCGGGGTTTGGGGTTGTCACATCGAGGAGGTATATAGGAGCTTTAGATTGATGGATGGACCAGGTGTTGAAGATAAGATAAGCCATCTTCAATGAATCAAACTGTGATGCATATAAATGAAGATTGGAGGGCTAAGATGGATGAGTTTGTGTATAGGCATCAAAGAGGAGTACATTAGAGGGTAAAAGAAAAAATGGAACAGAAAATGGATGAGGCATTGGATTGGTTCTGAGTCAAGGAGTTATGTCAGTACTGAGTCAAGTGGAGAGCTTTAGAGGTTGTGCAACTCAAAGTAATGAAACTAGAATTGCTTATGATCATCTTGAAGATAGTGGGTTGTCGATAGGTTTTCTTATATGGAATTTATTACATGACAAAGTTGTGACTCTTCAGTTTGAAGCTAAGACTGATAGTAGGATTGAAGAAGTTATAGGAGGAGGTAGCTCAGAATGGAATGAGGCTACAGGATAATGAAATGAGGTTGCATTATAATGGACTATATTTGTGCTTTATTATTTGTTTCAAAATGGAGTTGTGGAAAGACTCGGTGATTAAGAGTGCCAAGGAAGTATTAATAATCAAAGTGTTCTTATTGTGACTTAAGAATGGGTATTAAGTGTGGGGAGGCCGATAGAATGTACCTTGGACCCATTTTGGAGGTTTAGAGCTCAATAATTAAAGTTTATGATGCGTGCATTACCCGTTTCAAAGGGATTGTGTAAGGGTGCATCAGGAAGTGAGACCTCCATTAGTCCCTAAAATAAGTGAGGATGGCCATATGGGTTATTCTGTATCGAGGTTTTAGAAGGTGAAAGTTAGTTTTTGCATGATGGATGCTATTGTTGCTCTTATTTTTCTTTTTTAGGTAGACCAATACCTATAGGGTAATGCAAAGGGATGTAGAAATATGGTTGGTAAAGGAGGCTACTTAAATTCTTCTATTTTGTGTGGTTACAGTATCCTCTATTAGTTATTTGAGTAACAAATTATATCTTATTATTATGTTATAGTTTTTTTGGTTCCAGGTATAGGGCAGGTATGATTTAAGCACTTTTTTCTAGTACCATATTTTCAAGTATAACTTTTGGTATTTATTTGCCATTCACTCTAGACTTTTATTTGACTTAAGGTTTTATGTTTTGCTTTTAGTATCTTGGGTACTCTTAAATGAGTAGATTAGAATATATATTTGGTGATGTGTTTATTGACCTGAAGACGAGCTAGGTTAGCTTTGGCATATTACTATATATTTATAGATATTCTCCCTATTTGTTTCATTGTACTATGAGATATTGTATAAGGACTTGATGTATCAATAATATGTCATTTTGTACATAACTTAATGATTTTATGAAAATGGATTATTCACTTTCTTGTGGCTCACTACTAATATGTTGTATGTAATTATATTTTATTTTATTTCATGCATTATGAGATATATGACATATTATTTTACTTTGTATCTTCTCCAATGATCGTCTTATATTAGCTTGGCACATATGCAAAGCTTATTTTAATGCTATTTTGTGCAGACGGTATAAGAGAACCACAGATTTGTTGTCCAAGCTTTGGTTACTTGATTAACCAAATTTGGATACTTGGATTTGATAGAGAAAAGAAAGGATTTATCATCTAATACTGGATCGAAAGCATACGCTAATGAAAGGTCATTCTTGTCAATACCATGATTTATATTATATAGTGATAGTATAATAGCATGCACTTGAGTGTTGTTACAACTTTCTTTTGTTAGACTTTAATCATTCTTGTTACATACTAAGTTTGAATCAAAACACGAGGAATGGTTTTAGGAATAACTCTGCTAGAGGAGTGGATGAGGGAGCAAGATCGAGAGTTGCTACACAATATTACTAGGATATGTTCGATGCTACGATGACATTGATGATCAAAAGAGTCTCGTCTACTTTTGGGGTGGTCGTAAACCCGTTGCTCCTATGCAAGCCTTTAGGTTGGACTTCAAAAATCCATGTAAATATTTCTCTACCTTTGGAGGCAACACTTTTTTGGGGACAAAATCAACTACAAAGGTCTAGAATTGGTTAGACACTTGTGAGTACATTTTGAGGGATTTAAAAGTAAAGGGTGCTATGAAGGGAAGTTCACCTCTAGACAGCTTCAGTGTCAAGCCATGAGTTGGTGGAATGATATCACCATAGATACTCTAGAGGATCATATTACTTTCGTTAAATTTAAGGCCAGGTTTGAGGAGAAGTTCATTCCTGCAACCCATAAGTCTATTATATTTAGGAAATTTGCAGGGCTAAAGCAATATGATATGCCTTGGAGTATGTTTCTGAATTTGAGGCTCTCCCCATGTAAGGAATATTTTCCATAGATGCCCCTCTAATGAAGAATGAGAAGTTCGTTATTGGTCTGGATGATTACTCCGAAGAGAAGCTTATCAATCACATAGAAGAGCCTTTTAAGAAGATAATGGAGAAAGCTTTGAGACATGTGATTATGTACCCCCAAAGAGAAGATGACTACTGTTTCTATTGCAAAAAAGGAATAAAAGGCGCAGTGAAGCAGTGGAGGTAAGATGAAGTGAAATGAAAAAATAGCAATAATAAAGGAGTGAGGTCATAAGAAGAATAAAAGTGAAGTTATTTGGCATGGCTATAAAACGCTGGGCTATTTTGTTAAGGAATAAAAGATTTTTATGGAAAACAACTGCTTTAATTGTGATAAGCCAGAGCATACGAAGAAGGATTGCCTAAAACCTCTTAAAGATAAGTATATAGTGGAAGTATATGCTTTGGATGTTGCTCCTACCTCATTTAGTGTTCTTACTGCTAAGAATAAGGGAAAAACATTCGTGATGGAAGATATGCTCTTCATTAGAGAAGTTTCTGTTAAAGTTCTGTTTCATACTAGTGCTTCACTTCATTTTATTTGTACTTACCTAATATATTAATTAGGTTTGGAACTTGAGATAGTAGATCAACCTTTGATTATGAAGAATCCTGTTGGAGGATCTACTACTGTATGTATGATTTGTCATGGTTTATATGTTTTGCGTCATAGATACTCCCTTGTTTGTGGCTGCTTTGTTTTGAACTCTGCTAGGTTCAAGATTATTTTGGATATGGACTGACTTAGGAAGTATGCAACTATGATAGATTGCAGAAAGCTAAATGTGATAATCATGATTATGGAGAGGAAAACGGTAGTGATACCATACCTATTAGAGGATGCCAAAAAATTTATCCATTCTTTATTCCCTAAAAGTCTTATAAGAAGTGTTTTCATTTGTTCCTATCGGTAGAAAGTGCCTAAAAGTCTTTTAGGAATTGACATGATTACCACCACTAGAGAGATCGAGTTTCAAATCGACTCAGTAGACAGAGCCATATCTATAGTTATGACTTCGACGCTTCTGATGCCCTTGGATGAAGACGGATGATTCTTTGTGGTTGTGTGTGGTTACCATGAGCTGAATAAAGTGAGTTTGAAGTAAAGTATCATCTTCCACAAATTCATGACTTGTTTAATAAGTGTATTGAACAAAGGGTTTTTCTTAGATGGATTTGGCTATAGGATTTCATCATCTTGGAGTGGCCAAGGATAATGTGACTACCATTACATTTCAAATTCCATCAGGATTCTTCGATGCCTTTTGGATTGATGAATTTCTCAACATACTTTGTGGATCTTACTAATAGAGTTCTCAAAGATCAGTCAAACAAGTTCGTGCTTGTGTTTATGGATGATAGTTGACCAACTTCAATACCAAGGAAGAGCACAAGATGCACTTGATAGTTAGGCTTGAGATGTTGAGGAAGCTCAAGCTCAGAGCTAAGTTATCTAAATGTTATTTATGGGAAGAAGAACTGAGATTCTTGGGTTATGCCTTATCTGGATAAGGGATAGTAGTGGATCATACAAAGATAGAAGCGATTCATAATTTGAACCAACCCAAGATTTTCTTTTGATGTGAGGAGTTTCCTTTGGTTTGATAGGATATTATAGACGCTTCATCAAGGACTTCTTCAAGATTCGACCAACTTGTAAAGGAAGAATCAGGACATTTTATAAGAAGTTAGATGCAAGTATGCTTTTCTGACTTTGAAAGAGAGGTTAATAAGTGCATCGATGTTGACTACTCTGAATGGGAATGAAGAAATGATCATATGCACTAGCTCATGATATTGATCTAGGAGCAGTGATGATGCAGAAAGGAAAAATTGTTACATATTATAGTCGAAAACTAAAGTTATACGAAAGGAACTACCCTACTTATGATTTAGAGATAGTGCCGACTGTCTTTCTTTAAAGATGTAGAGGCACTACTTGTTGGGAGAGAGATTCAAGTTTAACATGAACCATAATTTCTTGAAGTATATTTTCTCTTAAAAGGGTCTCAATCCTAGACATCAGCGATGGTTAGAATTCTTATCCTATTATGATTTTGATATTTCTTGTACTCCAGGGAAGGTTAATGCTATTGTAGATGCCTTGAGTAGAAGAATGATGGTGTAGCACCCCACATCCGTTAGTGTCACTCACAAAGGGAATGCACTAAGTTCTGTGGAGCATTTAGGGTAAAAGATGCAGATAAATTACAAGACAGATAGAAATTAAACAGCGGAAAATAAAACTTTGCTTTATTGATAAAATAATTTGTACAATGATTTCTTTACAATATCAGAGTATCATCTGTCTTACAAAATAAAGAAGCATAAAACAACATTTATATTCCCCAATTTTAGCAAGAGCCAGCCATAGCATCTGATAAGAGAATCCAAGCAAACTTCGACAAATCTTCAAGCTGGGAAAGAGTGACAGTCCAACTTAACCTGAGCTATACAATTCCCTCCTTTACTACCTGGGGGGGGGGGGACGAAAGAAAGGAAGACGAAAGAAAAACAGAGTCAGACATAAAGCCTGAGTAAGTTCAGTAACTTCTAGCATATGAACAAGGAACAACAACAAAATGACATGAATTAACTGATTACAAGATAACACCATAATGATAGGGTTGGCAAGATTAGACAATATTAACACAAGATATGCTAAGCTAAGATAAACTGGATATGCTCTAATACTTTTGCCGCTTCGCTATTTCCTTGTTATACTGGTTTCTATATCTCTGCACCGCCTAACTAGTGTCCCATCTAGTAACGATAACGTGATCCCAATCCCTGTAGTTTCCATTGCCTTCAGGCATACATTTATTATTTGTTACCTGGATCTAATCTAGGGTTTTTTATCAAGTGCTTTCTAGTTTCAACTAGAGTTTACGTTATCTGCTGAACGCTTCTCGGATTCAGGGTTTATGCCCCCTAGTCTAATCGATGCCCCCAAGTCAAGGACACACTACCTAGAGTGGTATATGTTCCTATACTTCCCCACGCATGTATCGCGAACCGTTATCGCTTGTCTAGATGCACATGTCCTGTAATGTGCAGTCCGAGTCCTGTGTCAGGGTTAGTCAAGGAATATAGAACTCGGTCGGGAGCTTTCAGATATCTGCCGATGAAGATGCTAAGGTCTGTTTTTATTCCAGTGGCTATGGTCCCACTTGACCCCTCCCTCAACTAATGAAAGGCACACCTTGTAAAATGAGAACGATACGCCGGCCCCCGGTGCCCCACTATCCTATGGCCATCCGCAACCATAACTAGATAGCAAGTATATGGTCTTTTGGAGTTCTCCGCCTTCCCGCTTCTCGTATCTCGATTGACTCAAGATGGATGGTAGACGACGAGTCGCTATCACAGGGCTACCGTTTGCTCGTCGAATCACGCCGATCCATCCTAGTCTTTAGGTTGCCATGTATTGCAACCAAGGCATACTCCTGGTTCTTCTACGCAGACCTTAACCTCTGTGGGCCCAGGCGGATCATCTGCAGCCTCACAGAGGGATACCAAGAGTACCCTCACGTCCCCTCGAAGCCTCGGGCTTCGTAACCCAATTCGTTGGAGCCTTCTTTTTAATCAGACGGACGTTCGCTCCTTCTCGTGTTATACTAAGAATTACTACTTAGTTTTGTCAACTAAGGTTTACCACTTAGTTTCCAGAATCGTTGTTTTCTTAACTAAGGTTTACTACTTAGTTCTCTTTCCCGTCAATTTGGATTGGTTAAGTTTCATTAGTCACTTCAAGCTAACTTAACCCCCTTCATTTATCCTGTTAAACTGGTTAAGTGTTATAAGTAATTCATGTTGACTTAACCCGACCACAAACCAAGTTATATTGGTTAAGTATTCATTATTACTTAACCCTACCCATTATCCTGTATTGGTTAAGTGTTCTTTTTTAACTTAACCTTGCCCGTCTGTTTTCACTAACATGTTATTAATGGTTAAGTATTGTCCCTTCATGTTTTAGACTTAGCCTTATTCCTTTATCACAACCTGATGGTTAAGTCTTCAAGTTTACTTAACCCTACGGTCTAGCCCAGCTAACATATCAAATTGACTAAGTGTATTAACTTTACTTAACCCCACCTTCTTAGTCTAGTTAACATGTTAATTTGGCTAAGTGTTTTTTTAGTTACTTAACCCCTACAAATCTTGTCTTACTACCTTGAGTTTGGTTAAGTGTCTCTATGGACTTAGCCCTCCCATCCTAGCTTAACTGTGTTGAGTTGGTTAAGTGTTCCTATGGACTTAACCCTCTCATTCTAGCTCAACTGTATTAAGTGTCGGTCTGAACCTATCCCCACCCATCAGTTTAGTTATCATGTTGAACTATTTAAGTGTCTTAGTTAACTTAACCCTACCATTCTTGTTCTAGGTTTAACTAAATAGATTAAAGCCGCAACCACTCACACTAGACAGATATTGTTGCGAATACTGGATATGCCGGTTGGTTCCGGGCAGGTTTACATTGCAACTCAGTCTAACCTCGGGTTAAGTTCAAAGGGTTTCGATTAATTTTCAAATCAGGTTTTGAAAGTAACCATCCCGTCCGTCGGATTAGTTAGGGATAGCCAGGGAGAGCAGGAAACTTGTATTTTCCAAACCCAAGCCTAGACACTATCCTCTCTTTCACCCCAGAACTTTCTGGTGTTTCATTAAAAGAGATGTCGTTAATAAATCTTTAATTTGTCTAAATTTACATTTCTCATTTAGGACAAATTCTATAAGTAAATTATTCCTAATTTACTTATTTCCCAATTACTCTTTTAATGTAATCTGTCTACATTTATTTCTATGGCCCATTTTCCCCTCTATATCATATTTATGCTTTTTGGTATGTAAACTATACCAAATTAAGTGTCACTAACCATGATTTTGCTAAACCTGACAGTTATTCCCAATTATGGCCAATTTCACATTTATGCCAATGTACTTACCGTGCCAAATTAGCTAATCCAATTCCGATTCAACATTCTAATTCATGTCAAACTAGACTTACTACTCTAGTTCACTATTCATGTAAATGCTAGATTTACACGTCAATACTAGGTTCAAATTACACATCTTATAATTTATGTCAAATTTATCCAATTTGCATTCCTATGAACATGCCATAATACATGTTCCCAATTTATGCCAATTTTCAAGTTAAACTACGTTTTTAGTAAATTTCATGTTTTGCCCAAACTTCATTCCCATCGTTCGTATAATCGTGATTCAGTCTAGATTATAAATAAAGCTAGGTTCGTAGAAAATAGGGAATGAACCAAAGATGCTATGCAACAGATAGACATACTAACTGGCATAAAGAGGGTTGAACAACGACGTCGGTTCAAGAACATGGGTAGACCTAACTTAATAGGTAAATTCCTAAGGTCTAAAACCAAAGAAAACCAAGAATAGACAGAATAGAGACGTAGGTTCAAGAACATGGGTAGACCTAACTTAATAGGTAAATTCCCAAGGTCTAAAACCAACGAAAACCAAGGATAGACAGAATAGAAAGTTCAGGTTTAGACCCAATTTCACAGCAGCACTTTCCTAGTCAGAAATCATAGGTGTTTAGTCACAGTTGTCCTTGTTATGTCATAGGCAATAATTTATGTTTCCAAATCAAAAGCATAAGCTTAGTCAAGGAAATAATTCTCATAGTCACAGTCACAGTCATAGGCAATGTCCATAGTCATAAGCAATGTTCATAGTCATAGGCAACGTTCATAGTCATAGGCAATGTTCATAGTCAAAGAGGCATATGGTTCTAAGGTCCATAGTTTCATAGTCACAGTCTTATTTGTCCTTGAATCATAACAGTTCTAGATTAGGTCCAAGAATATAGGCACTGATTCGAATAGAGAGAGAGAGATTTGGCATATTCTTTTAGTCCTTTAATTTCATGTCACGAACAATGAAAAACGTTCAAATCTAAAAATAACTGACTTACAGAGATTTAGATTTGAAAAGAAAGATGGCGTTGCTATGATTCGTGTGACATTAGCCTTTGATCCTTATCTTGAAGCTTTAATCTTGATTCAAATCTCTTCTTGAAAGTCTTTGAGCAGCATCTCCTCGTCTTGATTTATTATATATATTATTCTATTTATTATTTATTTTAAGTGGAGGAGAAGAAGCCATGTTCACTCAGAATCTTTGCAGCATAAGGGTAGAGAAGAATTGTGAATAGAGGAGGAGACTAGTGCTGTTTATATAGTTGCTCAAGACCTTATCGTACACGCAGCGCTGAGTCAGCATTGAACCTAGTTAAGAAAATAGTCCAGGTTCGCAGATGAATCTAGCCAAATCTTATCGTACATGCAGTGCTAAGTCAGCATTGGGTCCCACAAGCTGTTTTGGCGCAGAAATTTGAATTTCGAATGTTTGAATTGTTTTGGCGTAGAAATTTGATTTTCGAACTTTTGAATTTCTGGAATTTATTTAACTGTTTTATTCACATGAAATATTCATATATGTATACAATTCCTTTAACGACCATTTTACGCGTATATATATATACACACAACTTTCATTTTATTTTCAAAATTCAAACGATGTTGCACCGTTATTTAATTCTTGCCATATTTCATTTACTATAGCCTTATCTTAAATTTTATCTTTCGTATACATATATTTCTGCATATATATATATATATATATTCTCATGTATATACATATATTTTCTTTATTTCCTTATATGTACGTTCTTATCCTTTCAAATTTTGAATTTGTATATGTACATATATTTGCATGTTCAGTTGGCCCTCTTTAAAACAGAGATAAAAATTATGCTGCCGCCGGGGTTCGAACCCCCGACCTCCATGTTACAAATCCAATGCCTTAACCAACTGAGCTACAAAGTCTTTTGTTAATAAGTCTTAGAACAATGATAATTATTGTTCTTTCCTTACTTCTCTTTTTCATGTTAGTTACAATACTTAAATTAAACCAATGCATGAATCTTTTTCTTTTAATGTTAATGCATTATGTTTGCAAATCAGTGCATGCAACATATTTACATCGCATGCAACCAATCCTTTCTTTCTTTCATATATTAATTAATTTTCATTATACATCACCATATTAATCCTATCTGTGGATATATATACATTTTTAATTACATTAAAAATACGGGGTGTTACATTCTCCCACCCTTAAAGAATTTCGTCCCCTAAATTCGATAAGAGTAAAATAGATAATCCCTCGCAACATCCAATAAGTGTTCATCCAATTATTGTAGCATTGTGCACATGTGCAAAGTGAATTACATCATAGCAAAGCATGTATGCCTACTTTGGATCCACCTATATGTATGCAAATTTTAAAACTCTTTTAAATCATGATGCTCACATCCTAAATATACTTGCAGTTCTATATGAATGCAATATTTTTGAAAAATCAAAACATTTTTCACCCAAATTTTCCCATACTCTTACAAAATAAGAGCATAGTTCATCCAATTGTCGCATCCAAAACCCTAACAACCATCATTAAATTCGAAATTTAGAAAAATCTAATTTTCCAAATTCGATTTCTTATGTTATGAAAACGGAAAAATCCACATCCTCCGTTTTTCTTTTCTAATTGCACTTGGATTTTTACATAACTATTCTATAAAGATTTCCTATTTTCCTGTCCAAGTACAACCACATTAGAAAGCTCCCTTTTCTATTTTAACTTATCTTGGAGTAATTTCATATTTATTCATCTTTTTCTTAAAATTTTCATTTTCTTTTCCCATCTTGCTTTGTTGCTTGATTTATTCAGTTGTTTTCTTTGTTAGTTAGGCTAGTCTTCTTCTTAAGTTTATTTTTCAACCGAGCTTTTCTGTTTTCAACTCAAACTGTATCCTACACAGCTACAGCTATGGGCCATGCATCTTA
This sequence comes from Allium sativum, assembly GCA_030737875.1. Taxonomy (NCBI): domain Eukaryota; kingdom Viridiplantae; phylum Streptophyta; class Magnoliopsida; order Asparagales; family Amaryllidaceae; genus Allium; species Allium sativum. The sequence goes on from CM060925.1 coordinate 219,275,351, forward strand.
GGACTATGCCACGAGTCCACTCAACAGGATCTATACACTTGCTTGCCCTTCTGAAAATCGTGTTCCCCGTTCTTGCCCTTGTCCTTAATTATATGCCCTATCATACCCTAGTAAAGATACTTCCTCTTGTCTTAGGTTTTATAATTTCTTCCTCCTCCGTGAGCTAAATCTACATCCATGAATTCCTCATCCTAGGGTTGTGCTCCTTAGCCAAACTCCTCATCCTCCTCCATGTAATCATGTTGACAAATCCCTCGAAAGCTGCTTCCATCGTACAGAAATCCCTATAAGCTTGAAAGAAAACTGGCCGTAAGTGAAACAACCACAGCCCTAGATGGAAGTCGGGTACTACTTTGCCCTTCGATGAGGTTACCTCCCAGAAAGCCAGGAGCCCCAGAGACTCAAGGAAGAAGGAGTTAAGAATTCAAACAGAGGAAGAGAAGATAATGCGTATGACTTTGGGGAATATGCCTTTAAAACAAATCTTTTCTTTTGAAAATGCTTCTTTTAAAACCGTTTTGAAAATAATTTTTCAAATCCTTTATCTGATCCGGTAACCTTCAGCTCTGATACCACGTGTAACACCCCACATCTATTAGTGTCACTCACAAAGGGAATGCACTAAGTTCTGTGGAGCATTTAGGGTAAAAGATGCAGATAAATTACAAGACAGACAGAAATTAAACAGCGGAAAATAAAACTTTGCTTTATTGATAAAATAATTTGTACAATGATTTCTTTACAATATCAGAGTATCATCTGTCTTACAAAATAAAGAAGCATAAAACAACATTTATATTCCCCAATTTTAGCAAGAGCCAGCCATAGCATCTGATAAGAGAATCCAAGCAAACTTCGACAAATCTTCAAGCTGGGAAAGAGTGACAGTCCAACTTAACCTGAGCTATACTATTCCCTCCTTTACTACCTGGGGGGGGGGGGGGGAACGGAAGAAAAGAAGACGAAAGAAAAATAGAGTCAAACATAAAGCCTGAGTAAGTTCAGTAACTTCTAGCATATGAACATGGAACAACAACAAAACGACATGAATTAACTGATTACAAGATAACACCATGATGATAGGGTTAGCAAGATTAGACAAGATTAACACAAGATATGCTAAGCTAAGATAAACAAGATATGCTCTAATACTTTCGCCGCTTCGCTATTTCCTTGTTATACTGGTTTCTATATATCTGCACCGCCTAACTAGTGTCCCTTCTAGTAATGATAATGTGATCCAAATCCCTGTAGTTTCCATCGCCTTCAGACATACATTTATTATTTGTTACCTGGATCTAATCCAGGGTTTTCTATCAAGTGCTTTCTAGTTTCAACTAGGGTTTACGCTATCTGCTGAACGCTTCTCGGATTCAGGGTTTATGCCCCCTAGTCCAATCGATGTCCCCAAGTCTAGGACACACTACCTAGAATGGTATATGTTCCTATACTTCCCCACGCATGTATCGCGAACCGTTATCGCTTGTCTAGATGCACATGTCCTGTAATGTGCAGTCTGAGTCCTGTGTCAGGGCAAGTCAAGGAATATAGAACTCGGTCGGGAGCTTTCAGATATCTGCCGATGCAGATGCTAAGGTCTGTTTTTATTCCAGTGGCTATGGTCCCACTTGACCCCTCCCTCAACTAATGAAAGGCACACCTTGTAAAATGAGAACTATACGCCGGCCCCCGGTGCCCCACTATCCTATGGCCATCCGCAACCATAACTAGATAGCAAGTATATGGTCTTTTGGAGTTCTCCGCCTTCTCGCTTCACGTATCTCGATTGACTCAAGATGGATGGTAGACGACGAGTCGCTATCACAGGGCTACCGTTTGCTCGCCGAATCACGCCGATCCATCCTAGTCTTTAGGTTGCCATGTATTGCAACCAAGGCATACTCCTGGTTCTTCTACGCAGACCTTAACCTCTGTGGGCCCAGGCATATCATCTGCAGCCTCACAGAGGGATACCAAGAGTAACCTCACGTCCCCTCGAAGCCTCGGGCTTCGTAACCCAATTCGTTGGAACCTTCTTTTTAATCAGACGGACGTTCGCTCCTTCTCGTGTTATACTAAGAATTACTACTTAGTTTTGTCAACTAAGGTTTACCACTTAGTTTCCAGAATTGTTGTTTTCTTAACTAAGGTTTACTACTTAGTTCTCTTTCCCGTCAATTTGGATTGGTTAAGTGTCATTAGTCACTTCAAGCTAACTTAACCCCCTTCATTTATCCTGTTAAACTGGTTAAGTGTTATCAGTAATTCATGTTGACTTAACCCAACCACAAACCAAGTTATACTGGTTAGGTATTCCTTATTACTTTACCCTACCCATTATCCTGTATTGGTTAAGTGTTCCTTTTTAACTTAACCTTGCCCGTCTGTTTTCACTAACATGTTATTAATGGTTAAGTATTGTCCCTTCATGTTTTAGACTTAGCCTTATTCCTTTATCACAACATGATGGTTAAGTGTTCAAGTTTACTTAACCCTACGGTCTGGCCCAGCTAACATATCAAATTGGCTAAGTGTATTAACTTTACTTAACCCCACCTTCTTAGTCTAGTTAACATGTTAATTTGGCTAAGTGTTTTCTTAGTTACTTAACCCCTACAAATCTTGTCTTGCTACCTTGAGTTCGGTTAAGTGTCTCTATGGACTTAGCCCTCCCATCCTAGCTTAACTGTGTTGAGTTGGTTAAGTATTCCTATGGAATTAACCCTCTCATTCTAGCTCAACTGTATTAAGTGTCGGTCTGAACCTATCCCCACCCATCAGTTTAGTTATCATGTTGAACTAGTTAAGTGTCTTAGTTAACTTAACCCTACCATTCTTGTTCTAGGTTTAACTAAATAGATTAAAGCCGCAACCACTCACATTAGACAGATATTGTTGTGAATACTGGATGTGCCGGTTGGTTCCGGGCAGGTTTACATCGCAACTCAGTCTAACCTCGGGTTAAGTTCAAAGGGTTTTGATTAATTTTCAAATCAGGTTTTGAAAGTAACCATCCCGTCCGTCGGATCAGTTAGGGATAGCCAGGGAGAGCAGGAAACTTGTATTTTCCAAACCCAAGCCTAGACACTATCCTCTCTGTCACCCTAGAACTTTCTGGTGTTTCATTAAAAGAGATGTCGTTAATAAATCTTTAATTTGTCTAAATTTACATTTCTCATTTAGGACAAATTCTATAAGTAAATTATTCATAATTTACTTATTTCCCAATTACTCTTTTAATGTAATTTGTCTACATTTATTTCTATGGCCCATTTTCCCATCTATATCATATTTATGCTTTTTGGTATGTAAACTATACCAAATTAAGTGTCACTAACCATGATTTTGCTAAACCTGACAGTTATTCCCAATTATGGTCAATTTCACATTTATGCCAATATACTTACCGTGCCAAATTAGCTAATCCAATTCCGATTCAACATTCTAATTCACGTCAAACTAGACTTACTACTCTAGTTCACTATTCATGTAAATGCTAGATTTACACGTCAATATTAGGTTCAAATTACACATCTTATAATTTATGTCAAATTTATCCAATTTGCATTCCTATGAATATGCCATAATACATGTTCCCAATTTATGCCAATTTTCAAGTTAAACTACGTTTTTAGTAAATTTCATGTTTTGCCCAAACCGCATTCCCATCGTTCGTATAATCGTGATTCAGTCTAGATTATAAATAAAGCTAGGTTCGTAGAAAATAGGGAATGAACCAAAGATGCTATGCAACAGATAGACATACTAACTGGTACAAAGAGGGTTGAACAACGACGTCGGTTCAAGAACATGGGTAGACCTAACTTAATAGGTAAATTCCCAAGGTCTAAAACCAAAGAAAACCAAGAATAGACAGAATAGAGACGTAGGTTCAAGAACATGGGTAGACCTAACTTAATAGGAAAATTCCCAAGGTCTAAAACCAACGAAAACCAAGGATAGACAGAATAGAAAGATCAGGTTTAGACCCAATTTCACAGCAACACTTTCCTAGTCAGAAATCATAGGTGTTTAGTCACAGTTGTCCTTGTTATGTCATAGGCAACAGTTTATTTTTCCAAATCAAAAGCATAAGCTTAGTCAAGGAAATAATTCTCATAGTCACAGTCACAGTCATAGGCAATGTCCATAGTCATAGGCAATGTTCATAGTCATAGGCAACGTTCATAGTCATAGGCAACGTTCATAGTCAAAGAGGCATATGGTTCTAAGGTCCATAGTTTCATAGTCACAGTCTTATTTGTCCTTGAATCATAACAGTTCTTGATTAGGTCCAAGAATATAGGCACTGATTCGAACAGAGAGAGAGAGAGATTTGGCATATTCTTTTATTCCTTTAATTTCATGTCACGAACAAAGAAAAACGTTCAAATCTAAAAATAACTGACTTACAGAGATTTAGATTTGAAAAGAAAGATGGTGTTGCTATGATTCGTGCGACTTTAGCCTTTGATCCTTATCTTGAAGCTTTAATCTTGATTCAAATCTCTTCTTGAAAGTCTTTGAGTAGCATCTCCTCGTCTTGATTTATTTTATATATATTATTCTATTTATTATTTATTTTAAGTGGAGGAGAAGAAGCCATGTTCACTCAGAATCTTTGCAGCATAAGGGTAGAGAAGAATTGTGAATAGAGGAGGAGACTAGTGCTGTTTATATAGTTGCTCAAGACCTTATCGTACACGCAGCGCTGAGTCAGCATTGAACCTAGTTAAGAAAATAGTCCAGGTTCGCAGATGAATCTAGCCAAATCTTATCGTACATGCAGTGCTAAGTCAGCATTGGGTCCCACAAGCTGTTTTGGCGCAGAAATTTGAATTTCAAATGTTTGAGTTGTTTTGGCGTAGAAATTTGATTTTCGAACTTTTGAATTTCTGGAATTTATTTAACTGTTTTATTCACATGAAATATTCATATATGTATACAATTCCTTTAACGACCATTTTACGCGTATATATATACACACAACTTTCATTTTATTTTCAAAATTCAAACGATGTTGCACCGTTATTTAATTCTTGCCATATTTCATTTACTATAGCCTTATCTTAAATTTTATCTTTCGTATACATATATTTCTGCATATATATATATATATTCTCATGTATATACATATATTTTCTTTATTTCCTTATATGTACGTTCTTATCCTTTCAAATTTTGAATTTGTATATATACATATATTTGCATGTTCAGTTGGCCCTCTTTAAAACAGAGATAAAAATTATGCTGCCGCCGGGGTTCGAACCCCCGACCTCAATGTTACAAATCCAATGCCTTAACCAACTGAGCTACAAAGTCTTTTGTTAATAAGTCTTAGAACAATGATAATTATTGTTCTTTCCTTACTTCTCTTTTTCATGTTAGTTACAATACTTAAATTAAACCAATGAATGAATCTTTTTCTTTTAATGTTAATGCATTATGTTTGCAAATCAGTGCATGCAACATATTTACATCGCATGCAACCAATCCTTTCTTTCTTTCATATATTAATTAATTTTCATTATACATCACCATATTAATCCTATCTGTGGATATATATACATTTTTAATTACATTAAAAATACGGGGTGTTACAGCTGGACTTGAAGTTACATTCTTAGAAAGGAAGCAATAAGAATTTATAACTAGATTTGATTTTAGTTTGCACTATGAGCTTGAGCCTAAGACTTTAGCAAGCTTATTAATGACACATACTCTTATAGAAAAGAACAGAGCTAATTAGAACTAGGATGCTTGAATAATTGAGATTATGGCAAAAATTGAGATAGTTATGAAGATATGTAGTAAGAAATCGACTGAGATGGTTGGCTTTATAGGAATGAAAGTCTATTTGTTGCAAATGTTGATGGGATACGAGTTGAAGTCTTGAAAATGTTCCATCATTCCTGATTGACTGTTCACCATAGTGGTAATAAGAAGTATATACATGAATAAAACTTACTACTAGAAAAGTACGAAGAGAGATGTTGGAAAGTTCACCTCGAAGTATATAAATTTCCAATTAGTAAATGCTGGGAAAAGCAATCCCAATAGATTGATACAACCACTAGAGATTCCTAAGTGGAAATTAAAGCAAGAACCAAAGGATTTTGCAGATGGACTTCCTTGACCAGAGCCGGATATAATAATATATGAGTAGATGTTGATAAGATGAACATGACTGCAAGATTCATACCATTCAAATCTATTAGAGCGATATCCAAACTCATTGAGTTGTATTTTAAATGAATTGTTCGATTCCATGGTGTGCTAAAGAGTATTGTGAGTGACAGAGACTCACTGTTCACTAGTGGATTATTGAAGAGTTTATAAGAGACAATGATGTTGCATTTGGGTACAACTTATCATGCCCAGACAAAATGAATGAATTGAGATTTCCTTCGAACTTGTGTTTTGGATTTTAAAGATCATGTGTGACCATTCACATTTGATTGAATTTGCATACAACAATAATTACAATTCGAGTGTTGGCATGACATCATATGAAACACTATATGGATGATCTTATAATGCGTCTTCTTGTTAATGTAAAGCATGCGAGGGGCCGATACTTGGGCCAGGAATGATTCAAGAGATATCAGAAAAGATAGAGATCATTCGATAACAAATGAAAGCTACTCATGATCATCTAAAAAAAATATTCAGGTAAGAGAAGAAGAGATTTTGAATTCTCAGTTGGAGGCATGTTTTTTGTTATATTTTCTCCTCCATGTAATGTTGTTCGGTTTGGTTGAAGGGGAAGTTAGCACCCAGATTTATTGTACCATTTTCGATAGTCGAAAAGCTTGGAAAGTTGGCATTTATAGTGAATATAACTCCCAAGATGGTGATGCACATTTTTTTTATTTCTTTCATGTATGGTTGTTGTGCACTACTAGAGTTTTATAGCGACATTAGATAAGCTAGAAGATGTAGAGGTGGAACCAAAAGTCTCAAGACTTCGTAAGTCACTTCAATTCATTTAAAACGATATGAAATAGTTTAGGAGAAAGATACTTAAGCTAGTTAATGTGCAGTGGAACAGAGATGATAGGGATTGTACATGGAACACTGAAGATTATATGAGGATGGCCTATTCAGAACTCTTTGAGTGATAAGGCCCATTTGTCATATTTACTTGCATCATTTCCTAACATTTTCATGGCTAATTGATTGCACGTTATAGTAGGTTTTGGTTGCTAACATTTGCATGGCTAATTGATTGCACATGGTTGGTAGGAATGTGGGATAACTTTGGTTAGTTGTGTTTATTTAGGTATTTTAGGGGTGTCATTTCTAAAGGAGAGAGTATAATGATCCAAGGATCATAAAATAACTCTTTTTAATTTATTTGAGGTTGCATGACTCTAATATTTTAGGATATAGATCTTTGGGGTGTTTTATATATATCTATGATATGAACCAAAATTGATGCTTTAACCTATTTCAATGCTTCAAAATTATGATTTTCAATTCTGTATAGGAAATCAGATAAGTATTAGAAAGTTATGACACTTTCAAGTTTTATAAAATGGTAGCCAAAATTAGAAGAGGATTAATGGGCTGATTTACCAAAACCTTTAGTCTAATAAAATTTGGCCATAAATATAAAGTGAGAGAGGACATTTGAAAGCTTCCCTCTCATTTGGCAGGAGCCTCAAACCTTAGACTCACTATAATTCTCCAATCAGATCTTCGATTCTCACTTAGTTTCATCTCAAATTGTCTTTAACGTCAAATTAAAGTCCAGATCTACATCTAATATCTAGATTCCATCAATTTGGTTGCATTTTCATTTGATTACTCGCGGTTTGGATTAAATTCACCATAATTTTTATATGATTTTGTAATTTGGTGAGTAGTAGTGATCTCTTACTAATCTACAAAGGATTATATGTTGTAATTAGGCGAGTTTACATTAAATTTATCAAATTAACCCTAAAATTTATTAGATTTAGATAATTTTATATTTAGAAGCCCTTAGTAATCCTAGTTAGGCATATAAATTTTAAACTGGTTAGATTTAGTAATACAAGAGTATGTTTATGCTTGTTTTATGCTAGATTTATGTTTAGAAGACATTGATTTTGCATTGAAAAAGTTAAATGACTGCAAGTGGACGAAATTGCATGTAATTTGTTGTTTAAATCATAGCTGTGCTTGAATTGGAAATGCTTGTTTTGTTTGTGAGTGTTGCGTACATTTTAAGACCTAGATCAGGGATCGGAGAATATCGAGAGTAAAGTGTAAAGATATGGATTTTGCCCGACCCGATCGATCGCAAAATCGACCAAGACCGTTCAAAACCCGAATACGTTAACTCTGGGTATACAACACATTAGAACAACAACATCAGACTTTTATAAACATCATAATAATGTTACATCAGAGTACGGAATATTAGAGTACATCGAATAAAATTACAGTGGAAGATAAATTACAATATTTTAATACAATACAGTGCAGCGGATATAAAATAACTAAGGGAGCGGAAGGCAACTATGCTCTGGACACAGCTTTAAGCTTCGATCCAGAATCCTGCTCAAGAGATAAAGACCTGTAGACAAACTACTCGACTGCCCGTGTGGGAAAGAGGGCACCCGAGTTTGCAAAGGTGGAAACAAACAACGGGTCAGTCATGGGACTGGTGTGAGAATTCTTAACTAATATAACTAATAGCAATAAGGCCAATCCATGGACCACGCCGTTAAAGCGGAACGGGTTTTATCCCAATGGATTGTCGGTGCATAAATTAAGGTAAATCATTTAAACAACGCAATGCTTTTTAGAAAAATGGAATCATCATAAGACTCAAGTCCCATCACACAATGCAACGCAAACTAGAGGATAAAGTTTTACCTTATGATGATTAAACATGCTTGGTATGATAAAAAGGAATTTGATATTATTATTAGTGTATATATGTTTCAAAAACATTTCAAAGTAAATGTATCAATCCTTGGAAGCATAGCTACCATATACTATGCCTCCGTACTAGAAATACAATCAAATTCGTAGGGTCGTATTTGGAATTTGGTTTCCATTATGAGTCAAGGCTAGGGAGGAGCTCCTTACCGATTCGAGACACTCTAGCTAATGCCTCAGGACTCCCCATAGAGAACCCTTGGATCGCTGTAGGGCCGGTCCACACATACAGCTTCGTGGATTGGCAATTCCTGAACACACGTTTCCCGATCCTATAGGACCTATCATCCGAGGCGTGCCACCTTCCACCATCCACATAAGTAAATATTAGCCAGTTTAAGCACCGACACCACTTCTAGCTAGAAAGAAACGTGCTGCTCTCCCTGCATTCCTTTCTCCCGTTTTAGACTCAACCGGGTTTTGAGGCTCGCAAAGTAACGTTATAACCACAAGGCCTTCTTTTCAACAAAGCCTTGATCATCTTCATCTTAGCGTGCCACATTGACAATTCACCCCATGCGATTGATAACTATTAATACACAACCTCTAAGGGTGTTGAGCAACAAAATAAATTCTCCGCCACCAACGGTCGTATATTAATAGAAATCAATTTACATAGAACAAAATTCAACGTCAGACACACATCCATTTATAAGCTTATGCTCTGGGTCTGAGCGAAAGCCAAATCCGTACAAATCAGCACTACGTCCGGATAACTACCATCTTAGCCCCGTCTTGGGAGCAAATCAATCAAGGGCCTCAACACTAGTTACCCATTCAATGTGAAGATCGTCGATCTTCAATCGTCGTCTTCAATTCTTCGAACGTCGTATCATTATTTGGAATGAGAGTAAACTCGGACTTTCCAAATAATCTTCGCATAATTATCATTTAAATTATTTCATAACGTTATTATTTATCACTATTTTTATTTTGATAAAAATAGATATAAATCATTCCATGTAGTCATTAACATATAAGGGCAACGAATCAACCAAACAAACAGCGCACAATCATGTTCATGTATCATATCAAGGTATCATGTTCAATGAACATTTCAATTCCATTCCCACATTAATTTATTAATAAATAACAACTAAAAGGTAACTTTCAATTTATTCTTTTACTGCATAGAAAATGTCATTAAAACATCTCTTTTTCTTATTTATTTACACTACATGTGTATAAATGTTTTCCTATTCTTTTCTTATTTACTTACCCAAATGTAAATAAGTGTTTTCCTTTTTTTCTACATATCCTATTTACATGAAAATGTAAATGAAAGTTTCATCCAAAATAATTCTTTTTATTACATAAGAAAATGTAAATTTCTATTTCATATTTTATTTACACTCTTTCTCTCATTTTATTGGAAATGTAGTATTTCCTTCTTATTCTTTACACTATAGAAAAATGTGAATTTTTTTTATTCTTTACACTATATTCTCTTTTATTACATTATAAAGAATGTAATTCTTCTAACTTCTTTTGTTACAAAAAAAAAGTAATATTTCTTCTTTTGATTACATTAAGAAAAATGTAATTGATATTATATTGTAAAATCCTATCTTTCAATTGCATTGTAAAATTTCCTTCTTTAATTACGTTGTAAATGTAGTTAACATTGCAGTGAAAAATTCTAACTTTTTAAATTACATTAAAGAAATGAAATTTGATTACATCATCCAATTCTTCTTCTTAATTACGTTAAAATTGTAATTTTCAATATAATGTAAAATCCCTCTCTTTTAAATTACATTAAAAATGTAATTTTCATAATAGTGCAAATTTCTATCTTTTATAATTACATTTAAAAGGTAAATTTGATTTTAATGTCCAATTCTTCTTCTTAATTACATTAAAAATGTAATTTTCAATATAATGTAAAATCCTTCTTTAATTACATATAGAAATGTAATTTTTATTGCAAATTTTCATTCTTAATAAAAATGTGATTTATTTTTCATATACATAAACATGACATTTAAAATATGATTTTGATTCATATGCATTACCTTAACATTAAATTATGGTCTGATTTCATATGCATTATCATGACATTGAAATATGGTTTTATTTCATATGCATTAACTTGACATTAAAATAGGGTTTTATTTCATATGCATTGACGCTACTCCAGAACATGATTTTATATCATATGCACTGACGCTACTCTAAAACATGATTTTGTATCATATGTGTGACGAAAAGGAATCTCGCTCGATCTGAACCAGTCGCTAAACCGACCCAGACCGTTCGAGACGCCCTATCGTTTGAGAACACGACAAACCAGAACGCACACGGGAGAACATTTCATTGTATATTACAACAATGCATCAGATTACAAGAATATACAGAGTATAAACAAATAATATACAACACAAATTATCAGAGATTACAATAAATTACATAGCAGCGGAAAATAATACAATACACAACTAGAAGAGATATACGGATACAAAGCTTTCCGGATATCATTCCAGCTGTAAACCAGGATCTTGTAAATATAAATCTGCAAAACCAAAACTACTAGCTGCCCATGTCAAATTAGGGGCACCCAGAGTTTAGGTCAAAACAATAAACTCCAGGTCAGTCATGGGACTGGTGTGAGAACTAAAACAGTTATTTATCTTTATTTTCAAAGTAAGGTAAATCAAGGGACCACGCCGTATAGCACGGAACGGGTTTCCTCCCAAGAATACCAGTGCATAAACAAACAGCGCAATGCTAAAATAAAGAAAAATGAAGCTATTATAAGACCCAGTTCCCATCACACAATGTAACGCAAGCCGGAGGATAGAGTTTTTACCTTATAATAGCCAAGAATGCTTGATACGTTAAAACAAATCATTTGATACTATTATAAGTGCATAGTGTATAAAACAACTTCAAATCATAAGTATCAATCATAGACGGCATAAGCGCCCCATCCCACTATGTCTCCATACTAGGTTCTACAAATAAAACCGCAAATGTCACGTATTTGGAAATTGGATTTCCATCTATGAACCGAGGCAAAAGATAGTCCTCAACCGATTCGAGACGCTCTAGCCCGCCCCTCAGGAACAGCCGCAACTGCCCCTTGGATCGTCAGGGCCGGTCCACCGATGTGGATTATTATGGCTGAACGCTACGTTTCCCCGCCCTTTGGGGCGTAAATGAGCCAACGAATGACTCCATAGGACCCGGATCGTCCGACCAAACCGAGGCGCCTCGCAACAGCAACAACCACACAGGTGAAAAGTATATAAATGTCAGGGCTGGTAGGTCACTGACACCACCCTAGCTAGAAAGAAACGCATGCCCTCCCTGATGTCCTCTCCCGTTTTTGATTCACAACCGGGGTGTGAGGCTCGCGAATTCACGTTACACAAAGCTGTGCCACACAGGCTGTGCTTTGATCATCACCACAAGACTTATCTTTTCAACAGAAGCCTCGATCAATTGCCACTTAGTCATGCCACACAGGCAATTCACTCCATGCGTTTGATATCCATCAATATATAACCCTTGAGTTCGTACGTCTCAAAGAAGGGCGTTAAGCAAGAGAATAAATTCTCCGCCGCCAAACAGATATATATATTTAATAGAGATCAATCACACGGACTAAAATCCAATGTCAGACACACAGTCCATTTACAAGTCCGTTCTGGGTCTGAACGAAACCGGAGGCACCTAGTACCCCGCATATCCATCGATCTCCATGTACGTCTGGACGATCACCAACTGTTTCCATCTTCTTGGGTGTACAGCCCAATCATGATCGTCAGTAATCACCCAAATGACGTGGAGACCTCCGGTCTTCGACCATCGTCTTCATCTTCGACTTATCGTCGTATCAGTTATTCAGAATGGGATAAACCCGGTCTTTCCGAATAACTCGCGTATATTTTAAATAAGTGTTACACAAACACAACCTACGCCTCATTCCAATTCATCAGTCACTAACCATAAATTAATCAAGAGAATAATTTCCCAAATATTAACCCCGAAGGCCGAAACCAACATCAGATCAATATCCAGAAAACCGTTCTGCTTAGCTAACCGACAGTTAGTTTCTAAATTTCACATTCATAGGGAAAGGTTCCCATTAATTTTATCAAAGATAAATTCCTTGAATTTATTCTTTAATCTTCTTTTGAATTTCGATTCAACTAGTCGAGACTAACGAACCTTACCGAAGTAATCATTTGTTTTAATTTCCCAATCCCAACCTATTCATCCCATGAAGTAAAACTGGTTATACTTCATATCTAACACCACGGTGTTATCGGTAAATTCAATTACCATTTCACGTTCAAATCTAATTAAAGATTAAACTATCGCCTGGAGCAAAACTGGTGATACTTCATTCTCGATCATTTCAATCTAATTAAAGATTCATTAAAACTCCCCTTAGTTTTAATCGTTAACTGGGCTAAAGAATCAGTGTCATTTAAAACACAGTTCACGATAAACCCAAAATCACATTCCATTAATTATCGGGTTAAAGAACGAGTGTTATTTAAAACACTGTCCATGATAAACCCAAAATTCAATTCCAATTCAATTCTAATTAAATATTGTTTAATTGGTACACTTCATTAAATCTGAAATAAAAAGATTTAATTTTTTTCTCAACTGGGTTTAAGAACAGTGTTAATGAAGACACCATTCACGATAAACCCAAATCACATTCGATATTAAATACAAGGCTCTGAATAGAAAATATATCGGCTTATATTCAATATCAAATTCTACGACCAACAGATATCGTAATGGAAATAACGATATATATATATATCTATATCTTTCAAATTTCCATAACAACATCTGTATAATCACGAAATCCAACATCGAAATATTCCGAAGACAATTTCGATTCAAATCCATTCCAATGCAATCATTGGAAACTCTGGTTATTTTCAAAACCATTTCAAATTCAATTTATTTATTTAAAAATAAATAGAATTATAATTCTAGTTCGAAACTAGTTCATTTCGATAAAAATCTATTTTTACCTTTTCAAATATGGAGTTTTTCATCTCGATTTTTCCCAAATCATTTCTTATGATTTTACACAAATTATTACTATTTTTAATAATTTTATCAAGGCCCGTACAGTCGATTTCCATCAACGGCCATCGAACTGCACTTACAACGACCTTTTTCAAATTTGATTTGGACATAATTCCAAATCCAACTATTAGATTTCTAATTTCTAATATTCGTTAGAAAGCTCTTTTCGATACGAACCCAATGGTTCTGGTTTTAGGAGAATCCGACGGTCGGATCTCCTGTAATATCCGTTCGAAGTCAATGGTCGAAATTCGAGAATTGCCGCGGCGCGTTCTATTCAGGCCATTATATTATATATATAATATATATAATATATACTTCGTCGATTTCTATTTAAAATGAATTATATAAATAGTTTTAAATTCGTTTCAAAAACAATTTCAACTTCCATTTCAATTCAAATCAAATTTGAATTTTTCCTTATAAATTCGTTTTAAAATTCATTTCTATTCAATTCAAATTTTATTTCAATTTGAATTTATTTCAATTCGTTTTCAATTCAATTCGAATTCGTTTTATATTCAATTCATTTCAATATAGTTCGAATTTCAAATCTATTCAATGTTCATTGAACAATGAATAAAATCGATATAAATATCGTTCACGTCAAAATGGCGTCAATCTAACCAACACGGCTTCATATGTTTCTATTTTCAAATATTCTATTTCAAATATTTTTATTTCAAATATTTTTATTACAAATATTTCTATTCAAATATTTCTATTCAAATATTTTTATTTTAAATATTTCTTTTTCGAAACTGGAATGAGGCCCAATCAATTACCATATAATGTTAGTTATATGGATTTTCTACAACACATGTATACAATAACAACGATGAATAACCAACCATCATCCAAAGTGCATTCTACACTGTATAAGCATCAAATATAAATATTCAACGCTTATAGCAGTCTGTCAATCAATCGATCGACATACAACTAATTATTGGGATTAGTGTACGTCAAATATCATCCCAATACCCGTGTGGGGTTTCAAGCAATCAAACACAGAATTTTATTTGTGCAGTTGGGCGATGTGTAAAATTTATCGTCCCAATCAATGTCCTTCAAATAGGTGTACATAAACAAACCGTCCGGTTTGTAAATGAATATTTATTTATTCACATTCACGTTAAAAATTATATTTTTAACGATCAAACTATTTTATTCAACCTATGAATATTCTATTCGGTTCATTTATTAAATAAAATGTTATCTTTATTTTTCTAACTTATTTTTAGAAAATTTCGGTGGCATAACGGCACGATACTAGAAACGGGACAAGGCCTAGCCTTATCCTAGGTCTAGTGAAGGCCCACGCCATTCACACATCAATCAAATCAATTTCATTTCACCCAACAATTCAATTCAAACCAAATAATCTAACCAACTAACAACCAAACAATTAAACAAACAAGCCATCCATGGTCTGTGGATGACGGGTGTCGGGTGCTGCTAAGCACCGTCTGCATCCTAGTATATATATAACTAGAAAAAGAAATTGAAGAGTGAGAAGTTCTCACAGAAAGCTATCCAATACCACGACTCTTCATTTATAGAAATCTTCGTCGTTCTCGCCTTTTGTCGCTTTCGTTGCTCGTAGCCACTACATAAATAAAAATCGAATCTTTACTTCGCTTTTCAATATATAAAAATCGAAATTTTACTTTGCTATTCAATATATAAAAATCTCGCCTTTTCAAATATAAAGATTTCGCTTTTTCAAAATAAAAAGATTTTATTTTTATATTCTCTATTATATAGAAATTATATTTTTATACTCTACCTTATGTAAAAATTATATTTTTCTTATGTTGCAAAATCAAATCTTTGTCATTATAAAAATATATTCTTTCCTCTATCATTTCTTTTACTGTTAAAACTTGAATCTTTACTATGTCAAAAATCGAGTCCTTACTAGGTTAAAAATCGAATTTTTACAACTAATAAAGATTATATTTTTATTACTCTGGTTAAATAAAAATTATTTTTTTATTATTCTAAACATCCTATTTTTCTAACCAAAGTATATATTTTTTCTTTCAAAACAAAGTATATATAATTTTCTCTTTCATGAACTAAAAATCAGAAATCCTATTTAAAAATCCCATTTTTCTCTATAATAAAGATCCGATCTTTTATGAAAATCAAATCCTTTCTTCTATGGAAATAATAATTTTATTCATATTAAAAAACCCTATTTAATCCTAACTAATCAAATTAAATTAATCTAGGAACTTAAAATTAGAAAACTTACTGTACATTAGGGTTTCGGGTCGGGGCGTCGAAGGCTGGTGGTGGCGTTCGTCAGAGGGGCGAAGCTGGGGTCTTCATCGGAGCGGAGGCGGCACGACGGCGAGAGCAGGTAGAGGGGGTGGATACTTGGCGCGACGGCTTATTGAAAGGGGAGAGAGAATCACGAGAGTGGCTGTGGAGATCGCCTGAGAGGCGACGTCGAGTGAAGGGCCGAAGCACCAGCGCCTGGGCGGCGCAGCATGGGTCAGTCGGCGATGATCCCCGCCCGTCGTTCGCTGCCCCCTTTTTTTTTCATTCTGATAATAACGACACAGGGGGGGCTGCTTTGACCTAGTCAAAAGGAAAGGGGGTAGAGAGGAAAATTTATATTATTTATTTAATATTTATTTTGAATTTTAAATTCTATAAAGTACCCTTACCATACGAACTCGAAATCGAACCTGCCGACTGTCGTCCCTAGCGTATTACCCCCATTCCGAACACAATGGGATATGTATCGTAAGCTGATTCGATCGTTTCGATCAGTTTCCGTTGAAATCAACATATAACTCTATATATTGAATTTGAACGTGCATTTCAATTTACTGGGGTCACATACTAACTCGAAAAATTCCTGAAAAATATTTTCTAGCTTCGTATTGACGATACGGTCCTAACAAAACTAGTTTTGTCGAATTTCGAGACCGTTGGAAAAATGGCCATTTTCCAGTCGATTAAAATCAACTAAAACTGGTCAAACGCGTTTTCCTTTGCCACGCTCACATATTGATTCGAAAAATTATGAAATTTGAAACCTAGCAATAATTTGACATCACGGACCCAACAAAAGTGGTTTCGTCGAAATCCGAGGTCGTTTGCAAAATTTCCATTTTTAAGGGCCTGAATTCCATAGCGACTATTCAGAATGTTCATCTGGACATATCTTTTGATTCCCGCTATGAAATTTCAATTTTTCAGATTCGTTGGAAAGATATTCACGAATCGATTCTACTGTTTTTGGTTTCGCTAAAATCCGGTTTGTTTTGCACCCGGTACATTCAATTGAAGTTTGAAATTGAATTATCGAACTGCAGGGCCATTTTCAATTCCTTTTATAAATATATATAATTATTTATTTTCTAACGACGATCTATATAAATATATTCGTTTGAATTCTATTCAAAATAAATTTCTCGTCGTTATTATTTAAAATAATTCATTTTAAATAATCAAAATTCGCTAAAATTGCCAAAATAAAAATTTTAAACTGGCCCAGATTTTCCGGGTTGTTACAATCTCCCCCACTTAAAACTTTTCGTCCCCGAAAAGGAACAAAGTCGAAAGTGGTTTGATTAATCAACTCTACGTTCGATCTGGCTTCCATTCTCCAACTTTTCAGTTTCTGAGAATTTTCAAATTCTTCAAAAATTTGGCTAACACCCTAAATTTTCGAAAAATTTCGCCATAACCTCCCCTGCACCGGGAGCCACGGGAAAATCCCGAAATTGCCATATAGGCCTTCTGATCTCAAAAAGAAAAAGCCAAGCGGCTAGCCAATAGGCTCATAAAATCATCATCACCCAAACAAAATAGTAAATTGTAGTAAACATGTACCTATTTGTCGGGCAAACAAATTTTATTCTCTGCTCTAGCCTCCTTGCTATGACCTGTTCAATGTAAGTACATGTATATGCAAGCAAATATGACCAATTTTCAATACAACTCACTTTTTGGTACAATTTGACTAAATGGTTTAAATTTTAATTAATCAACCAATAATCAAACAACACAACCATCAATCAATTAGTTGATTAGCTTTTGAAATTCATAACTTTGATACATAGTCAAAAATCAAATTTTTGATGCCAAATCACAACAATAGGCCCTATCTAATTTTTGGTTCTCACACCAGTCAATAGGAAATATATAGAAATCTCACTTTCGTCACTCGAATATAAACACTGATGATGAGGCCTCATCATCAGAATCATCTCCGGGCGACTAGAGTGTGATTCTATATTTATCCAATATATTAAAATTTCGAACACACGTTTGCAAGACGTATATGCGAAATCTCTATATACTAGACTGTCCTAATCAATACAAATAAATAATCAAATATGAATAATTGATTTAAATTTTCAAAACAAAATTTGTTTTCATTTTAAAAATATACTCTTCACACTCGTTCTAGGATACTACTGATCCTATCTCTAACGAGTCATTCCCATTGGATATTACTAACCCAATATCTGATGAATTCTTTCGTATGGTTCTAATGTGCCTTGTTCTCTGCTTTGTAAACCAAAGCTCTGATACCAAATGTGACGAAAAGGAATCTCGCTCGATCCGAACCAGTCGCTAAACCGACCCAGACCGTTCGAGACGCCCTATCGTTTGAGAACACGACAAACCAGAACGCACACGGGAGAACATTTCATTGTATATTACAACAATGCATCATATTACAAGAATATACAGAGTATAAACAAATAATATACAACACAAATTATCAGAGATTACAATAAATTACATAGCAGCGCAAAATAATACAATACACAACTAGAAGAGATATACGGATACAAAGCTTTCCGGATATCATTCCAGCTGTAAACCAGGATCTTGTGAATATAAATCTGCAAAACCAAAACTACTAGCTGCCCATGTCAAATTAGGGGCACCCAGAGTTTAGGTCAAAACAATAAACTCCAGGTCAGTCATGGGACTGGTGTGAGAACTAAAACAGTTATTTATCTTTATTTTCAAAGTAAGGTAAATCAAGGGACCACGCCGTATAGCACGGAACGGGTTTCCTCCCAAGAATACCAGTGCATAAACAAACAGCGCAATGCTAAAATAAAGAAAAATGAAGCTATTATAAGACCCAGTTCCCATCACACAATGTAACGCAAGCCGGAGGATAGGGTTTTTACCTTATAATAGCCAAGAATGCTTGATACGTTAAAACAAATCATTTGATACTATTATAAGTGCATAGTGTATAAAACAACTTCAAATCATAATTATCAATCATAGACGGCATAAGCGCCCCATCCCACTATGTCGCCATATTAGGTTCTACAAATAAAACCGCAAATGTCACGTATTTGAAAATTGGATTTCCATCTATGAACCGAGGCAAAAGATAGTCCTCAACCGATTCGAGACGCTCTAGCCCGCCCCTCAGGAACAGCCGCAACTGCCCCTTGGATCGTCAGGGCCGGTCCACCGATGTGGATTATTATGCCTGAACACTACGTTTCCCCGCCCTTTGGGGCGTAAATGAGCCAATGAACGACTCCATCGGACCTGGATCGTCCGATCAAACCGAGGTGCCTCGCAACAGCAACAACCACACAGGTGAAAAGTATATAAATGTCAGGGCTGGTAGGTCACTGACACCACCCTAGCTAGAAAGAAACGCATGCCCTCCCTGATGTCCTCTCCCGTTTTTGATTCACAACCGGGGTGTGAGGCTCGTGAATTCACGTTACACAAAGCTGTGCCACACAGGTTGTGCTTTGATCATCACCACAAGACTTTGCTTTTCAACAGAAGCCTCGATCAATTGCCACTTAGTCATGCCACACAGGCAATTCACTCCATGCGTTTGATATCCATCAATATATAACCTCTGAGCTCGTACGTCTCAAAGAAGGGCGTTAAGCAAGAGAATAAATTCTCCGCCGCCAAACAGATATATATTTAATAGAGATCAATCACACAGACTAAAATCCAATGTCAGACACACAGTCCATTTACAAGTCCGTTCTGGGTCTGAACGAAACCGGAGGCGCCTAGTACCCCGCATATCCATCGATCTCCATGTACGTCTGGACGATCACCAACTATTTCCATCTTCTTGGGTGTACAGCCCAATCAAGATCGTCAGTAATCACCCAAACGACGTGGAGACCTCCAGTCTTCAACCATCGTCTTCATCTTCGACTTATCGTTGTATCAGTTATCCAGAATGGGATAAACCCGGTGTTTCCGAATAACTCGCGTATATTTTAAATAAGTGTTACACAAACACAACCTACACCTCATTCCAATTCATCAGTCACTAACCGTAAATTAATCAAGAGAATAATTTCCCAAATATTAACCCCGAAGGCCGAAACCAACATCAGATCAATATCCAGAAAACCGTTCTGCTTAGCTAACCGACAGTTAGTTTCTAAATTTCACATTCATAGGGAAAGGTTCCCATTAATTTTATCAAAGATAAATTCCTTGAATTTATTCTTTAATCTTCTTTTGAATTTCGATTCAACTAGTCGAGATTAACGAACCTTACCGAAGTAATCATTTGTTTTAATTTCCCAATCCCAACCTATTCATCCCATGAAGTAAAATTGGTTATACTTCATATCTAACACCACGGTGTTATCGGTAAATTCAATTACCATTTCACGTTCAAATCTAATTAAAGATTTAACTATCGCCTGGAGCAAAACTGGTGATACTCCATTCTCGATCATTTCAATCTAATTAAAGATTCATTAAAACTCCCCTTAGTTTTAATCGTTAACTGGGTTAAAGAATCAGTGTCATTTAAAACACAGTTCACGATAAACCCAAAATCACATTCCATTAATTATCGGGTTAAAGAACGAGTGTTATTTAAAACACCGTCCACGATAAACCCAAAAATCAATTCCAATTCGATTCTAATTAAATATTATTTAATTGGTACACTTCATTAAATCTGAAATAAAAAGATTTAATCTTTTTCTCAACTGGGTTTAAGAACAGTGTTAATGAAGACACCATTCACGACAAACCCAAATCACATTCGATATTAAATACAAGGCTCTGAATAGAAAATATATCGGCTTATATTCAATATCAAATTCTACGACCAACAGATATCGTAATAGAAATAACGATATATATATATATATATATATATATCTTTCAAATTTCCATAACAACATCTGTATAATCACGAAATCCAACATCGAAATATTCCGAAGACAATTTCGATTCAAATCCATTCCAATGCAATCATTGGAAACTCTGGTTATTTTCAAAACCATTTCAAATTCAATTTATTTATTTAAAAATAAATAGAATTATAATTCTAGTTCAAAACTAGTTCATTTCGATAAAAATCTATTTTTACCTTTTCAAATATGGAGTTTTTCATCTCGATTTTTCCCAAATCATTTCTTATGATTTTACACAAATTATTACTATTTTTAATAATTTTATCAAGGCCCGTACAGTCGATTTCCATCAACGGCCATCGAACTGCACTTACAGCGACCTTTTTCAAATTTGATTTGGACATAATTCCAAATCCAACCGTTAGATTTCTAATATTCGTTAGAAAGCTCTTTTCGATACGAACCCAACGGTTCCGGTTTTAGGAGAATCCGACGGTCGGATCTCCCGTAATATCCGTTCGAAGTCAATGGTCGAAATTCGCGAACTGCCGCGGCGCGGCGCGTTCTATTCAGGCCATTATATTATATATATATATAATATATATAATATATACTTCGTCGATTTCTATTTAAAATGAAATATATATAAATAGTTTTAAATTCGTTTCAAAAACAATTTCAACTTCCATTTCAATTCAAATCAAATTTGAAATTTTCCTTATAAATTCGTTTTAAAATTCATTTCTATTCAATTCAAATTTTATTTCAATTCGTTTTCAATTCAATTCGAATTCGTTTTATATTCAATTCATTTCAATATAGTTCGAATTTCAAATCTATTCAATGTTCATTGAACAATGAATAAAATCGATATAAATATCGTTCACGTCAAAATGGCGTCAATCTAACCAACACGGCTTCATATGTTTCTATTTTCAAATATTCTATTTCAAATATTTTTATTTCAAATATTTTTATTACAAATATTTCTGTTCAAATATTTCTATTCAAATATTTTTATTTTAAATATTTCTTTTTCGAAACTGGAATGAGGCCCAATCAATTACCATATAATGTTAGTTATATGGATTTTCTACAACACATGTATACAATAACAACGATGAATAACCAACCATCATCCAAAGTGCATTCTACACTGTATAAGCATCAAATATAAATATTCAACGCTTATAGCAGTCTGTCAATCAATCGATCGACATACAACTAATTATTGGGATTAGTGTACGTCAAATATCATCCCAATACCCGTGTGGGGTTTCAAGCAATCAAACACAGATTTTTATTTGTGCAGTTGGGCGATGTGTAAAATTTATCGCCCCAATCAATGTCCTTCAAATAGGTGTACATAAACAAACCGTCCGGTTTGTAAATGAATATTTATTTATTCACATTCACGTTAAAAATTATATTTTTAACGATCAAACTATTTTATTCAACCTATGAATATTCTATTCGGTTCATTTATTAAATAAAATGTTATCTTTATTTTTCTAACTTATTTTTAGAAAATTTTGGTGGCATAACGACACGATACTAGAAACGGGACAAGGCCTAGCCTTATCCCAGGTCTAGTGAAGGCCCACGCCATTCACACATCAATCAAATCAATTTCATTTCACCCAACAATTCAATTCAAACCAAATAATCTAACCAACTACACAACCAAACAATTAAACAAACAAGCCATCCATGGTCTGTGGATGACGGGTGTCGGGTGCTGCTAAGCACCGTCTGCATCCTAGTATATATATAACTAGAAAAAGAAATTGAAGAGTGAGAAGTTCTCACAGAAAGCTATCCAATACCACGACTCTTCATTTATAGAAATCTTCGTCGTTCTCGCCTTTTGTCGCTTTCGTTGCTCGTAGCCACTACATAAATAAAAATCGAATCTTTACTTCGCTTTTCAATATATAAAAATCGAATTTTTACTTTGCTATTCAATATATAAAAATCTCGCCTTTTCAAATATAAAGATTTCGCTTTTTCAAAATAAAAAGATTTTATTTTTATATTCTCTATTATATAGAAATTATATTTTTATACTCTACCTTATGTAAAAATTATATTTTTCTTATGTTGCAAAATCAAATCTTTGTCGTTATAAAAATATATTCTTTCCTCTATCATTTCTTTTACTATTAAAACTTGAATCTTTACTATGTCAAAAATCGAGTCCTTACTAGGTTAAAAATCGAATTTTTACCGCTAATAAAGATTATATTTTTATTACTCTAGTTAAATAAAAATTATATTTTTATTATTCTAAACATCCTATTTTTCTAACCAAAGTATATATTTTTTCTTTCAAAACAAAGTATATATATTTTTCTCTTTCATGAACTAAAAATCAGAAATCCTATTTAAAAATCCCATTTTTCTCTATAGTAAAGATCCGATCTTTTATTAAAATCAAATCTTTCTTCTATGGAAATAATAATTTTATTCATATTAAAAACCCTATTTAATCCTAACTAATCAAATTAAATTAATCTAGGAACTTAAAATTAGAAAACTTACTGTACATTAGGGTTTCGGGTCGGGGCGTCGAAGGCTGGTGGTGGCGTTCGTCAGAGGGGCGAAGCCGGGGTCTTCATCGGAGCGGAGGCGGCACGACGGCGAGAGCAGGTAGAGGGGGTGGATACTTGGCGCGACGGCTTATTGAAAGGGGAGAGAGAATCACAAGAGTGGCTGTGGAGATCGCCTGAGAGGCGACGTCGAGTGAAGGGCCGGAGCACCAGCGCCTGGGCGGCGCAGCATGGGTCAGTCGGCGATGATCCCCGCCCGTCGTTCGCTGCCCCTTTTTTTTTCATTCTGATAATAACGACACAGGGGGGGCTGATTTGACCTAGTCAAAAGGAAAGGGGGTAGAGAGGAAAATTTATATTATTTATTTAATATTTATTTTGAATTTTAAATTCTATAAAGTACCCTTACCATACGAACTCGAAATCGAACCTGCCGACTGTCGTCCTTAGCGTATTACCCCCATTCCGAACACAATGGGATATGTATCGTAAGCTGATTCGATCGTTTCGATCAGTTTCCGTTGAAATCAACATATAACTCTATATATTGAATTTGAACGTGCATTTCAATTTACTGGGGTCACATACTAACTTGAAAAATTCCCAAAAAATATTTTCTAGCTTCGTGTTGACGATATGGTCCTAACAAAACTAGGTTCGTCGAATTCCGTGACCGTTGGAAAAATGGCCATTTTCCAGTCGATTAAAATCAACTGAAACTGGTCAAACGCGTTTTCCTCTGCCACGCTCACATATTGATTCGAAAAATTATGAAATTTGAAACCTAGCAATAATTTGACATCACGGACCCAACAAAAGTGGTTTCGTCGAAATCCGAGGTCGTTTGCAAAATTTCCATTTTTAAGGGCCTGAATTCCATAGCGACTATTCAGAATGTTCATCTGGACATATCTTTTGATTCCCGCTATGAAATTTCAATTTTTTGGATTCGTTGGAAAGATATTCACGAATCGATTCTATTGTTTTTGGTTTCGCTAAAATCCGGTTTGTTTTGCACCCGGTACATTCAATTGAAGTTTGAAATTGAATTATCGAACTACAGGGCCATTTTCAATTCCTTTTATAAGTATATATAATTATTTATTTTCTAACGACGATCTATATAAATATATTCGTTTGAATTCTATTCAAAATAAATTTCTCATCGTTATTATTTAAAATAATTCATTTTAAATAATCAAAATTCGCTAAAATTGCCAAAATAAAAATTTTAAACTGGCCCAGGATTTCCGGGTTGTTACAATATGCACTATCATATACTAAAATATGATTATATTTTCATATTTCTATTCAAACGCTAAAAATATATTTATTTTCCTATTTCTACACATCCGGAAAAATAAGTTTGTTTTCATATCTTAACTGCGATGCTAAAAATATAATTTTATTCATGTTTTAACTAAAACGATAAAAAATATGATTATTTACATGTTCTAACTAAAATGAAGAAAATATGATAATAATCATATTCTATCTAAGACTGCTAAAAATAAAATTTTAATTCACTTTTTCCATTAACGCTAAAAATAATAATTATAATTCACTTATTCCATTAACGCTAAAAATATAATTATAATTCACTTATTCCATTTACGCTAAGAATATAATTATAATTCACTTATTCCATTAACGCTAAGAATATAATTATAATTCACTTATTCCATTACACTAACAATATGATCATTTTAATGTAATGACATAGCGCTTAAAATATGTTCATTTTAACTAAGATGACATAACGCTAAATTTATATTCATTTTAACTAAAATTACATAACGCCGAATTCATATTCATTTTAACTAAAATGACATGACGCCAAATTCATATTCATAATTTCTAATGAAAACATTACTAATGTAAACATATTTTCTAACGTAAACATATTTGCTAATGTAATCATTATTTTCTAATGTAAACATATTTTAACACAACGCTAAAATATGTTCATTTTTCCTATAATTTAACACAATGCTAAAATTTGATTCATTTTCAATAAAGTGACATAACGACAAAATTATGTTTACATTCACTATATTAACATAACGCTAAAATATGATTCATTTTCAATAAAATGATGTAACGCTAAAATATGATTCATTTTCAATAAAATGTCATAACGCTAAAATATAATTCATTTTCAACTAAATTTACATAATGCTAAAATGTATTCATTTTTCTAAAATGACACAACGCCAAAATTTATATGTTAACCTTTTTCTATGTTTTCTAATATCGTATAAAGGAGTACTTCATATGTTAACATTTTTTCCTATGTAAACTAATGTCAAATAAAGGAGTATCTTATACGTTTACGTTTTTGTTTCATCTATTTTATTTCAATCAAAAGTGACATTTTGTTTTATCTAAACTATTTTAACAAAATGAGTATTTTGTTAATTTATTATATTTTGGCAAAATGATAATCCTAATTCAAATTTGTCCATATTCATTTAACACAAATGTTAATTCTTGAAATAACAATTCCAACCAACACAACATAGTGATTTGGTTTAACACTAATTTTCAATTTACAACCCAATAACATGACATTGTGATTTGGTTTATCACACTTTTCAATTTACAAATCTAATAACATAACATAGACTAACAAACACAACATTGCTTTCACATCTAAAATAGATCTAAAAAAACTGCATTCATCACAGACACAAATCTAAGCTATCACATAGATTCATGAACACAGATTTATAAATTAAGAAAAATAATTAAATTAAATTAAATTTATAATTTATAATTTCTCACCTTTGTATTTGTCATAACTAGAACAAATTAAATGTCAGAAATTTGTTCACACCAATCTAAGATGTTGTGTGATGTTGCGTTGTCGCAGGATTGTCAAATTTGTCGGGTTCTGTATCGAATTGGATCAAAAACATGTTTTTAATAATTAAGATAAAATTAAATTTAAAATTGCTCACCTAGGCCTTTGGATAGATAAATCAAAGAGAGGTAGAGCTTGTCACTGTTCCAAAATCATCACAATAGAATGAAACTTATTTTTTTTCTTTTGATGGAGGAAGGAAGAAGAGAATGGCGGCCATGGCTTGGAGAGGAAGGAAAGAGAGGCGGCTCATTTTTCACAAATGGGGATGGAGAATTACATGAGGTAGAAATGGGAAAAAAATAAGAGGAGAGGGATGGTGTAGTAATTTATTTCTGTTTTATTCACATGTTACAAAATTCAAATTCCAAACATATATACTAATTTAAGCTTTGATCATGTAGATGTGTGTATATACATGCAAACGTTTATATATAATTTAAACCAATAAATCTCTTAATTCATTTTTTTCCTTTTCCTTAGTTGACTATTTCTTTACATTAATTACAACATTAATTTGTAACCTATTTCATTACCCTTCCTTAATTTTTCCATCATATACTTACCCTTTTATTCATATTTACAGAATTCAAACTTCAAATATATAAGACTAATTAACATTATATATTCTTGTGAAAATTTCCAATTCCATTCTTTCTTATTATTATTTTTGACATACATTAACTACTAGTTATGGTACATTAATTTCAGTTGTAATGTATGTTAATTAAAAATGTAACGTACATGAATTATTATTAAGAAGGGAAACTTATTAACAAGATATATAGGAATTCGAATTAAATTAAAATTTTACTAAGATGACTGAGTTTTTTTTTGTTTGTTGATCATCATAAACGAGTATTTCCATAATATGAAAGCAAATTACTTACCTGAAATTTGTTATAAGTAAATCTTCAACATTTTCATAAAAGAGTTCCATGTATGTCGACTTTATTAATACAAGGTAACACTCTCATAAGTTATTATATCTTGCATAAAATAAAGGGAGGTTACATCTCAAATTTTGTTTTTAACTTTAATTTCAAAGATCAGTGTAAAATATTATAATTATTATATAAGTAACTACACAATGTATTTATTGTTTTCAAACTAACCATCGTGTGCAAAGCATGACATGTACTGATATTAAGAGAAACAAAAATTAGCATAAAATTTCTATGTATAAATTCATTTAATTTATGAACATATATATGTATAATGTAACATGGATGCATGTGCTAAAAATAAGGAAGGGAAGAGGCATTGAAAACTGCTGCCACTTACCATATTTAATTTTTTTTTATTAATGAACAATAAAAATTTAACCGTTACACCGTAAATTAAATGCCAATGTTAACGCTAAATTCACGAATTTATTTCACCCATTATTTCTTTATTTATAATTAAACTACATATAAAGTTAAAATATTCTCTATTAGCAAAATGTTCTCATTAAGAATTTAAATAAATAATCCTTATATTACATGTGAATTGTTCACGCTCCGTATTTACATTAAAAAGAATATTCTTGACATATTTTAAATATATGTTTCTTTTCTCTTTTAGCAGTTAATTTCTAACAATGTTAAAAATAATGTTTTTAACACTTTTATATTTTCTAACATATATCTTTCTTTACTTCAAATAAAATAAATTTTTAATCGTTATTATTTAAAATATCAAAAACTCATTAAAATTACTTAAAATAAATTTTAGATTTTACCCCAAAATTCAGGGTTGTTACAATCTCCCTTACTTAAAACTCTTCGTCCTCGAAAAGTAACGAAGTTAAAAGTGTTTAATTAATTAACTCATCTTTTATTTTTTTCTCAATTGGTTTCTATAATTTTATTAGTTGAACCAATAATTACACTACACAATCATCAATCAATTAGTTGATTAGCTTTTTAAGTTTTTATAACTTTTATATATTCAAAAATCATATTTTCTAAATTAGATTATAATTACAAATACGTATATTATAAGCTTGTTACTCTCAACTCATTCTAGGGCATTACTAACCCTATCTCTAATGAGTTTTCTCATTCTAGGATACTGTTGATCCTATCTCTAATGAGTATTCTTATTGAATATTACTAATACAATCTCTAATGAGTCTTTTGTTCAGTTCTAACGAGTTGTACCCCAAAGATTTGAGCTAACCAGAGCTCTGATACCAACTGTAACGATATGGATTTCGCCCGAACCGATCGATCGCAAAATCGACCAAGACCGTTCAAAACCCGAATACGTTAACTCTGGGTATACAACACATTAGAACAACAACAGCAGACTTTTATAAACATCATAATAATGTTACATCAGAGTACGGAATTTCAGAGTACATCGAATAAAATTACAGCGGAAGATAAATTACAATATTTTAACACAATACAGTGCAGCGGAAATAAAATAACTAAGGCAGCGGAAGACAACTATGCTCTGGACACAATTTTATGCTTCGATCCAGAATCCCGCTCAAGAGATAAAGACCTGTAGACAAACTACTCGACTGCCCGTGTGGGAAAGAGGGCACCCGAGTTTGCAAAGGTGGAAACAAACAACGGGTCAGTTGTAACAACCCGGAAAATCTGAGCCAGTTTAAAATTTTTATTTTGGCAATTTTAGTGAATTTTGAATATTTAAAATGATTATTTTAAATAATATCGACGAGAAATTTATTTTTAATAGAATTAGAACGTATATATTTATATACGTCGTCGTTAGAATATAAATATTTTATTTTAATTATAAAAGGAATTGAAAATGGCGCGGTAGTTCGAGAATTCGATTTCAAACCTCAAATGAATGTACCGAGTGCAAAATAAACCGGATTTTAGTGAAACCAAAAATATTAGAATCTATTTGAGAATATCTTTCCAACGAATCCAAAGAATCGAAATTTCATAGCGGGAATCAAAAGTTACGTCCAGTTGAAAATTCAAAATAGTCGCTATGGAATTTCGGCACTTAAAAATGGGAATTTTGCAAATGAGCTCGGATTTCATCGAAACCACTTTTGTTGGATCTGTGATGTCAAATTATTGCTAGGTTTCAAATTTCGTAATTTTTTGAATCAATATGTGAGCGTGGCAAAGGAAAACGCATTTGACCATTTTCTGTTGATTTTAATCAACTGGAAAATGGTCATTTTTCCAACGGTCTCAGAATTCGACGAAATTAGTTTTGTTAGGACCGTGTCATCAATACGAAGTTAGGAAATATTTTACAGGAATTTTTAGAGTTAGTTTGTGGCCCCGGTAAATTGAAATGCGCATTCAAATTCAATATATAGAGTTATATGTTGATTTTGACGAAAATTGATTGAAACGATCGAATTGGCTTACGATACATATCCCATCATGTTCAGAATGGGGGTAATTAGCTATGGACGTCTTGCGGTGGGCCTCGTTTAGAAGTCGAATAAAAAAGTCAACTTTTTGAAATTAAAAATAATATAATATATATATATTTATACATGTAACACCCCATGTCCGTTAGTGTCACTCACAAAGGGAATGCACTAAGTTCTGTGGAGCATTTAGGGTAAAAGATGCAGATAAATTACAAGATAGGCAGAAATTAAACAGCGGAAAATAAAACTTTGCTTTATTGATAAAATAGTTTGTATAATGATTTCTTTACAATATCAGAGTACCATCTGTCTTACAAAATAAAGAAGCATAAAACAACATTTATATTCCCCAATTCTAGCAAGAGCCAGCCATAGAATCTGGAAAAAGAATCCAAGCAAAACTTCGACAAATCTTCAAGTTGGGAAAGAGTGACGGTCCAACTAAATCTGAGCTATGCTATTCCCTCCTTTACTACCTGGGGGGGAGGGGGGAACGGAAGAAAAGAAGGCGAAAGGAAAACAGAGTCAGAC
Organism: Allium sativum; assembly: GCA_030737875.1. Taxonomy (NCBI): domain Eukaryota; kingdom Viridiplantae; phylum Streptophyta; class Magnoliopsida; order Asparagales; family Amaryllidaceae; genus Allium; species Allium sativum. The sequence continues at coordinate 219,305,768 of CM060925.1, forward strand.
ATAAAGCCTGAGTAAGTTCAGTAACTTCTAGCAAGTGAACATGGAAAAACAAAACGACATGAATTAACTGAATACAAGATAACACCATGATGATAGGGTTAGCAAGATTAGACAAGATAATTACAAGATTTGTTAGATAAGATAAACTGGATACGCTCTAGTACTTTCGCCGCTTCGATGTTTCCTTGTTATACATATTTCTATTATCTCTGCACCACCTAACTAATGTCCCAACTAGTAACGATAATGTGATCTCAATCCCTGTATTTTTCATCGCCTTCAGGCATACATCTATTATTTGTCACCTAGATTTAATCTAGGGTTTTCTTCCAAGTGCCTTCTAGATTTAACTAGAGTTTATGTTATCTGCTGAACGCTTCTCGGATTCAGGATTTATGCCACCTAGTTCAACCAGGGATTATGCTACCTGTCGAATGATGCCCCCCCAAGTCTAGGACATACTACCTAGAGTGGTATATGTTCCTATACTTCCCCACGCATGTATCGCGAATCGTTTTCGCTTGTCTAGATGCACATGTCCTGTAATGTGCGGTCCGAGTCCTATGGCAGGGCGAATCAAGAAATACAGAACTCGGTCGGGAGCTTTCAGATATCTGCCGATGCAGATGCTAAGGTCTGTTTTTGTTCCAGTGGCTATGGTCCCACTTGACCCCTCCCTCAACTAATGAAAGGCACACCTTGTAAAATGAGAACTATACGCCGGCCCCCGGTGCCCCTCTATCCTATGGCCATCCTCACCCATAACTAGATAGCAAGTATATGGCCTTTTGGAGTTCTCCGCCTTTCCGCTTCACGTATCTCGATTGACTGAAGATGGATGGTAGACGACGAGTTGCTATCACAGGGCTACCGTTTTCTCGTCGAATCACGCCGGTCCATCCTAGTCTTTAGGTTGCCATATATTGCAACCAAGGCATACCCCTGGTTCTTCTACGCAGACCTTAACCTTTGTGAGCCCAGGAGGATCATCTGCGGCCTCACAGAGGGATACCAAGAGTACCCTCACGTCCCCTCGAAGCCTCGGGCTTCGTAACCCAATTCGTTGGAGCCTCCTTTTTACTCAGACGGACATTCGCTCCTTCCCGTGTTATACTAAGAATTACTACTTAGTTTTACTAACTAAGATTTACCACTTAGTTTCCAGAATCGTTGTTTTCTTAACTAAGGTTTGCTACTTAGTTCTCTTTCTCATCAATTTGGATTGGTTAAGTGTTATTAGTCAATTCCAGCTAACTTAATCCCCTTCGTTTATCCTGTTAAACTGGTTAAGTGTTATCAGTAATTCATGTTGACTTAACCCTACCACAAACCACGTTATATTGGTTAAGTATTTCTTATTACTTAACCCTACCCGTTCGTGTTGTATTGGTTAAGTGTTCCTTTTTAACTTAACCCTGCACGTCTTGTTTAACTAACATGTTATTAATGGTTAAGTATTATCCCTTCACATTTTAGACTTAGCCCTATTCCTTTATCACAATCTGAAGGTTAAGTGTTCAAGTTTACTTAACCCTATGGTCTAGTCCAGCTAACATGCCAAATTGGCTAAGTGTATTTACTTAACCCCAACCTCTAGTCTAGTTAACATGTTAATTTGGCTAAGTGTATTAACTTTACTTAACCCCACCTTCTAGTCTAGTTAACATGTTAATTTGGCTAAGTATTTTCTTGGTTACTTAACCCCTAAAAATCTTGTCTTGTTACCATGTGAAGTTGGTTAAGCGTCCCTATGGACTTAGCCCTCCCATCCTAGCTTAACTGTGTTAAGTTGGTTAAGTGTTCCTATGGACTTAACCCTCCCATTATAGCTTAACTGTGTTAAGTTGGTTAAGTGTTCCTATGGACTTAACCCTCCCATTCTAGCTTAACTGTGTTAAGAACCTAACCCCACCCACCGGTCTGGTTATCATGTTGAATCAGTTAAGTGCCTTAGTTGACTTAACCCTGCCATTCTTGTTCTAGCTTTAATTAAATAGACAAAAGCCGCGACCACTCACATTAGACAGATATTGTTGCGATTACTGGATGTGCCGGTTGTTTCCGGGCAGGTTTACATCGCAACTCAGTCTAACCTCGGGTTAGGCATATTCATGTTTTCTAAGTTCAAAGGGTTTTGATTAATTTCCAAATCAGGTTTTAAAAGTAACCATCCCGTCCATCGAATCAATTAGGGATAGCCAGGGAGAGCAGGAAACTTGTATTTTCCAAACCCAAGCCTAGACACCATCCTCTCTGTCACCCTAGAACTTTCTGGTGTGTCATTAAAAGAGATGTCGTTAATAAACCTTTAATTTGTCTAAATTTACATTTCCTCATTTAGGCCAAATTCTATAAGTAAATTATTCCTAATTTACTTATTTCATAATTACCCTTTTAATGTAAACTGTCAACATTTATTCTTATGGCCCATTTTCCCCTCTATATCATATTTATGCCTTTTGGTATGTAAACTATACCAATTAAGTGTCACTTACCATGATTTTGCTAAACCTGACGGTTATTCCCAATTATGGCCAATTTCAAATTTATACCAATATACTTATTACGCCAAATTAGCTAATCCAATCCTGATTTAACATTCTAATCACAGTTCACGTCAAACTAGACTTATTATTCTAGTTCACAATTCATGTAAATGCTAGATTTACAAGTCAATACTAGATTCAAATTACACGTCCTATAATTCATGTTAAATTTATCCAATTTGCATTTCTATGAACATGCCATAATTCATGTTCCCAATTTATGCCAAATTCCAAGTTTATAACTACGTTTTTAGTACATTTCACATTATGCCCAAATCGTATTCCCAACGTTCGTATAATTGCGATTCAATCGAGATTATGGATAAATCTAGACTCGTAGAAAATAGGGAATGAACCAAAGATGCTATGAAAAAGGATGGACATAATAACTGGCATAAAAGGTTTGAATAACGACGTAGGTTCAAGAACATGGGTAGACTTAATAGGTAAATTCCCAAGGTCTAAAACCAAGGATAGACAGAATAGAGATGCAGGTTCAAGAACATGGGTAGACCTAACTTAATAGGTAAATTCCCAAGGTCTAAAACCAAAGAAAACCAAGGACAGACAGAATAAATAATCGGGTTTAGACCCAATCTCATAATCACAAAACTTAAGCAACACTTTCCTAGTCATGAATCATAGGTGTTTAATCACAGATGTCCTTGTTATGTCATAGGCAATAGTTTATGTTTTCTAATCAAAGGCATAGGTTTAGTCAAGGAAATAATCCTCATAGTCACAGTCATAGTCATAGGCAATGTTCGTAGTCATAGGCAATGTCCATAGTCATAGGCAATGTTCATTGTAACAACCCGAAAATCTGGGCCAGTTTAAAATTTTTATTTTGGCAATTTTAGCGAATTTTGATTATTTAAAATGATTATTTTAAATAATATCGACGAGAAATTTATTTTGAATATAATTCGAGCGTAAATATTATATACGCCGTCGTTAGAATATAAATATTTATTTATATTTATAAAAGGAATTGAAAATGGCGCGGTAGTTCGATAATTCGATTTCAAACTTCAATTGAACGTACCGGGTGCAAAACAATCCGGATTTTAGTGAAACCAAAAACATTAGGATCTAATTGATAGTATCTTTCCAACGAATCCGGGAAATCGAGATTTCATAGCGGGAATCAAGAGATATGTCCCGTTGAAAATTCTGAATAGTCGCTATGGAATTCAAGCCCTTAAAAATGGGAATTTTGCAAACGACCTCGGATTTCGACGAAACCACTCTTGTTGGGTCCGTGATGTAAAGTTATTGCTAGATTCCAAATTTCATAATTTTTCGAATTAATATGTGAGCATGGCAAAAGAAAACGTGTTCGACCAGTTTCAGTTGATTTTAATCGACTGGAAAATGGCCATTTTTCCAACGTTCTCGGAATTTGACGAAATTAGTTTTGTTAGGACCGTATCGTCAATACGAAGCTAGAAAATATTTTCTGGAATTTTTCGAGTTAGTATGCGACCCCAGTAAATTGAAATGCGCGTTCAAAATCAATATATAGAGTTATATGTTGATTTTGACGAAAACTGATCGAAACGATCGAATCAGCTTACGATACATATCCCATTGTGTTTGGAATGGGGGTAATACACTATGGACGACAGGCGGCGGGCCTCGTTTAGAGGTCATATGTGAAAGTCAACTTTTTGAAATAAAATAAAATAAAATATAAAAATATCTTCCCTCCCTCCCTTATCTTTCATTCTGCCCCCCCCCCCTTCAGTTCGATTCAGAGCAGAGAAAAGAAAAAAAAACTCGCGCTGCCTTTCAATGACGCCGCCCCTCCTCCAAGTGGATCCCGCCGCCGCCAGAGCCTCGAACCCCCTCCGTTCTTCAGGGCCTCGAAGCCCCGCTTCTCAAGCCTCTCTCTCTCTTCCCCTTCGATGGGATCTCCCACGCCCTAGCCAAGGATGAACGGAAATCGCCAGCGCCTCCTCCCCTGGGCCGCCGCCGGCCAACTGACATCGAATCTGCACCCCCTCACCACCTGAACCCCCATCTCCGACCCCCTGCGATGCAACCAAGGTGACTTTCTATTTATAAATTCAGTTATTATAAATAAAATGAGTTTTTAAATCCTTTTATTTATACATGAATGTGATGTTAAAATCAGTAGGTTAAAATAAGAGGTGTGATTTTTAACATTAGGAAAAGTTTGAATTTTTACATAGAAAATCGTTTAAATCTTTATATAGAGAGTAGAGGTGTAAAAATAGGATTTTTATATATTGAATAGCAAAGTAAAAATTAGATTTTTATATATTGAATAGCAAAGTAAAAATTCGATTTTTATATATTGAATAGCAAAGTAAAAATTCGATTTTTATATATTGAATAGCAAAGTAAAAATTCGATTTTTATATATTGAATAGCAAAGTAAAAATCCGATTTTTATATATTGAATAGCAAAGTAAAAATTCGATTTTTATATATTGAATAGCAAAGTAAAAATTTGATTTTTATATATTGAATAGCGAAGTGAAAATGTGATTTTTATATATATAGTGGCTACGGGCAACGAAAGCGGCAAAAGGCGAGAATGGCAATGATTTCTCTAAATGAAGTGTCGTGGAGTTGGAGTAGCTATTGGTGAGAATTTCTCACTCTTCAATTTCTTTTCTAGTTATATATATATACTAGGATGGAGACGGTGCTTAGTAGCACCCGACACAATCGTCCACAGACCATGGACTTGTTTGTTTGGTTGTGTAGTTGGTTAGATTATTTGGTTTGAATTGAATTGTTTGGTGAATTGAATGGATTTGATTGATGTGTGAATGGCGTAGGCCTTCACTAGACCGGGGATAAGGCTAGGCCTCGTCCCGTTTCTAGTATCGTGCCGTTATGCCGCAGAAATTTTCTAAAATAAGTTAGAAAAATAAAAATATCATTTTATTGGGTAAATGAACTAAAAATTAATGTGTTGAAAGAAAATAAAATATTTATATAGTTAAAAATATTTTATCGTTAAAAATCTAATTTTTAACGTGAATGTGAATAAATAAATATCTGTAAACAAATCGGCCGATTTGTTTATATACATTGATTTGACTGATTGTAATGACCCGTATTCTACACATCATAGGATCGTAGAATATTTATTTCTTTCCCATGTGAAGTCGTATGGTCATGTAACTTTGGGAAACATCTATTAAAGTCATTTCCCATGCTTATGATTTTTGTCGATTTTTAAATGACCATTTTGCCCCTAGTGGTACTGTTTTGGCTATAATTTTTGATTGGAAAGGAATTTTGACCTGAAACCACTTCCATTTGATTCGTTTGATGGTTTACCTTTCCGTAGAGTGGTCACATTAGCCAAACGGACTTACCGTTTGGGAGATATGGCTGAAACAAGGTTTGGAGGGTGAAAAACTGCTTAACCGGGCCAAATCGGGTGATTAGTGAGTAGGCCCATAACCCATTTCGGGATTAGGGTTATGGGAGGGCTGAAATGAGATGGAGAATCATTCCATTTCAGTTTTCTAGCCTCCACTTATCACCAAGGATCCCTAAAAATGGCCTCTAACCTCTAAATCACCTCCAAATCATCTTTTGGTCAAGGATTTGGCTTAGCAACCCCTAATCAAGGAAGATTTTCACCAAATCAACATAGGAGCTGCTGTTGGCATAGAGATTCACATCAAATCAGATAATCATTTCAGATTTTAGTTTATTTTGTGGCTAAGGTGAGTGATTTGCATAGTTTTACACTAATTATGGCTAATTAAGGGTGATTAGTGCTAATTAGCGAATTTAAGCATGATAAAATTCGAGAAAAATGTTCATAAATTCCTAAATGATGTTTTAGACCTCTGATATGAATTTGGGTTAATTTGGTTAAGTTTTGCTAATCCTATCATTAGTTTCACCTAAACATGCTTAAGGGGAAATATGAGATTTTGGGTATGTTTGATCCATTTTAACCTATGATATTGATGTGAATGATATTTGTGGTTGATTATGCATGTTGCTATGACTGTATGAAATGCTTTGTGATTGATTTCAATAGTTAGAATGGTCGAAAACGTCGTCGAATGGCGTAAACACTTGCTGGAACAGTTTCAAAAACAGTGCGGAGTTCAGATCGGATCGGATCGGATAAGGGGGCTCGGATCGGATATGTTGAACTGAGCAAAGGATCTGATCGGATCGGAACCCAACACTTGGGAAAAGTGGCAAAAAGGAAGGCCACGCTAGCTGAACTGGGATCAGATCGGATAGAGGAAAACGGATCGGATCGAGAAGAACGGATCGGATCGAAGAGGACGGATCGGATCGGAAACACAAAGGCGAATCAGAGCAGGGGCACGACAGCGGATCGGATAGGAGCATATGAAGGGGAGCATGAAGACGGATCGAAAGCACGAACCAAGAAGGACCCGACCCGACCCGAAAGGAAGCACCGACCCGACCCGAAGAAGAAGAAGCAGCTGACTCGAACCCAGAGGAATACCGACCCGAACCGCATCAGAAGGGGGACCCGACCCGAACCGATGACCTGAGGAAGAACCCGACCCGACCCAGTATTGACCAATAACCCAAGATGCAAAGGTAGTCCAATAGGGGAAGTTAGAGCTCAGGATCCCGGAACCAGTTGGGAATCAACGAGTTCACTTCATGGTTGGACTTTGCCGCGGGACGTGTGCTAAGGACTTGTCGACGTTCATAACTTCGATTCACCACTAAAAGGAATGATGGGCTACTTATCAGTGCAGTAGGGTCATTATGACCTGAGGGGCAAGATGATGGTAGCAAGACTACGTTATTAGTGCAGTAGGGTCATTATGACCTGAGGGACAAGGTGATGCGTAGTAAGACTATGAGCCAGCGCAGATGGGGTGAATAACTCCATGGGGCAAGTGGACATAGTAAGGATTGGTAAGGCTATGAGCCAGCGCAGATGGGGTTAATAACTCCATGGGGCAAGTGGACATAGCGAGGAATTAGTGGCTACGTTATCAGTGCAGTGAAGCCATTTATGACTTCATTGGGCAAAGTGATCGTAGCAAGGAATGTTGGGTGATCGAAGTGGTGAATATCGTATGCTTTAAGCACTGAGTGAGAGATGTGAGGATGTATGCTATGCTTGATTGTTTGCCATCATTATGACATGCACATCTCCCCCACCTCCGTATCTTTATACCGATTTATATGGTACCTTAGAGTGTTGTACAGTATGTAGTGCTAACTCTTTGGTTGCAGGTCCAGGTTCAGGTATGTTTTAGTCTACCTGTTATTGTTCACTTTAGATGCTTATCGCTCATACCAGGCTTTATGTCTGACCCAGAGTTTTATGTCTCCTCTTATTACTCTGGGTGCTCACACGAGCAGACTAGAGACAGGTTAGCTGGTGATGTGCGAGTAGCTGATTTGGAGGCGGGCAGGAGGCTTCCACGTATGATATATATATACACATTCTCCCTGTGTCGTTGGTGGTCGCTACTTGGGCATTAGTAGTGTACCTCATTTATCTTAATTTGCTTTGAGACAGTTTGAAAGTTGTAATAAGCTGTATTCTGAATTTCCGCTGCTATGATGTTTAGTTCTGATTTTCAGCTTATGCACTGTCTCTCCTGTTTTATGTCAAGTATGTTATTATTATATTTTGTTCTATGCGCTGTGAGACATTCTACAGGTTCTTTGTATGTTCATTCTCTTCTTCCTTTTTCCCTTCTGGCGACCCGTTCCGTGCTAACTGGACATGTGAACAGCGCACTTTTGGAGTAAATGTCGGTTGGTGCGGGGCGGGCCGTCTCACTTGGTATCAGAGCTCTAGGTTGCGTAGTTAACCTAGGGAAAGACACTAGGGAGAGTTAATACGTATATGAGAGCGCGTATTTGTGATTACTGTGCTTTTCAAAAGCTATATGTATATACTATTAGTAGTATAAAGATGAAGTCGCACTGCACTAGCACCACTATGGGGTCGTTAATCGTTTCCCTTTTTACAGATTAACGATGAGCCGAGAGACGAGGGGTGCTGGTAAAGGGACCAACCAAGGGAATGCCGCTGACATGAGGGCTATGTTTACTAACCTCATGAGAGACATGCTTAGAGAAGTGCAAGGGGCAATCCCCAATCCTGGAGTTGGTGTTGGCCCAGTAGTGCAGGCGCCTAGGGTCGATTTCGCCAAGTTGTGCAAAGATTACACTAACCTTGGTGGGAAGCCGTTCCACGGGACGGAGTCGGCCACGGATGTTCAAGATTGGATGGATAGCTGTGACCGTATCTTTGATGACTTAGGTCTTGAGGATGCGATGAAGAGAAGGCTAGCGTCTCGTCAGCTGCAAGGGCAAGCGATGAATTGGTGGAATGCCATTAGAACAGCTACTCCAGAGGATCAAGTTACTTGGGATCAGTTCAAGGCTCGCTTTAGCGAGAAGTTTATTCCAGCTGCCCAGAAGTCAGTATTGTTTAAGAGGTTCTTGGAACTCAAGCAGAATGGAAGGGCAGTTTCTGATTATATTGCCGAGTTCGACACTTTGTCGAAGTATGGACTGTCTCTCATTGATACTCTTGAGAAGAAGAATGAGAAGTTCATTACTGGTTTGGATGGATACTTGGGGGAAAGGCTTATCAACCACATCGATGAGACTTTTGAATCGATCGTGGGGAAAGCTTTGAGATCAGAGATCCTTTACCCTAAGTCAAAGACTGAAGCTGCATCTGCAGAAGGGCCAAAGCCGCAAGCAGGCGGTGGAGGCAAGAATAACTCTCAGAATAAGAGGAAGCAGGACCAATCTAAAGGTGGCCAGAAAAAGAGCAAGAAGGATGTTGAGTGCTTCAGCTGTGGAAAGAAGGGCCATTATGCTAAAGATTGTCGGGCCAAGCCAGCGGATAAGAAGTGCTTCAACTGTGGTCAAGTGGGACATTTCAAGGACAAGTGTCTGCAACCTCTTAAGGAGAAGCAGATTGTGAAAGCATATGCTATTGATGTTGTTCCTTCTTCGTCGAATGCCCCAACTGCGGTGGAGAAAGGAAAGAATGTTGTTATTCAAGGTATGCTTTCTATTTATGATATACCAGTTTGAGTTTTGTTTGATACTGGGGCTTCCCGTTCCTTCATATCTAGTGACCTGGTAGATAGGTTGGGACTGGAACCCGAGATAGTCGATAGACCATTAGTTGTGACGAACCCGATTGGTGGTTCGACTAGCCTTAGTATGATTTGCAGGAATTTGGTCTTATCAAGTCATGGATGTATGTTTGTATGTGATTGCTTTGTTTTGGGCTTTACTGGGTATGGCATTATATTGGGAGTCGATTGGCTCCAAAGATACGGGGTGGTGGTAGACTGTGAGGGCTTTTTGGTGACAGTGAGGGCGGATGATGGGCGGAGGGTAGTGTTTGGTAGTCTACCTAGTGATGGGGTTAGGGCTAGTTTTGTAAATTCCCTCGACATCCCGCATGATGAGTTGTCAGATGTGCCCGTGGTTGGCCAGTATCCGGACGTCTTCGAGGAGGTGACCGGGCTTCCACCACACCGAGAGATTGAGTTCCGAATTGATTTAGTGAAAGATGCCAGACCTATAGTGATGCCACTTCGTCGTATGGCACCAAGGGAGCAGCGAGAGCTCGGGGTGCAAGTCAGCAATCTTTTGAAGAAGGGATTAATTAGAAGGAGTGTCTCCGAGTGGGGAGCACCAGTTGTGTTTGCCACTAAGGCAGATGGTTCCCTTCGTTTGTGTGTGGACTATCGCGAGTTGAATAAGGTGACGAGGAAGAATAACTATCCTCTACCGCGGATAGATGACTTGTTTGATCAGCTGGAAGGAGCTAGAGTGTTCTCCCAGTTGGACCTCGCGACAGGATTTCATCAGCTTCGAGTAGCGGATGAGAGTGTTCCGAAAACGGCATTTAGGACGTCGTCTGGATTTTATGAGTGGTTGGTCATGCCATTTGGGTTGACCAATGCACCAGCCTATTTTGTGGATCTTATGAATCGAGTATTCAGAGATCAGTTGAATAAGTTTGTTCTTGTGTTCGTGGATGATATCCTTGTTTACTCAAGGACAGAGGAGGAACACAAGGGACACTTGAGGATAGTGATGGAGGTGTTGAGGAAACACCAATTGAAAGCGAAATTCTCTAAGTGTCATTTTTGGAGAAGGGAAGTGAGATTCTTGGGCCATGTTGTTTCAGAGAGTGGTATTGCCGTGGACCCTGCGAAGGTGGCTACGGTACAGGATTGGCCTACGCCCAAGAATGCTACAGATGTAAGAAGTTTCTTGGGATTAGCTGGATATTATCGTAAGTTTATCCAGGACTTCTCCAAGATAGCAGCACCGTTGACTCATTTGACTAAGAAGAATCAGTCCTTCGTCTGGGACGGAGTGTGTGAGGATGCCTTCAAGAGTCTAAAGGAGAGGTTGACGCGTGCGCCAGTGTTAGTCATTCCTAAAGGGAATGAAGAGATGACGGTATACACAGATGCTTGTGGTACCGGACTGGGTGCTGTATTGATGCAAGGAGGTAGGGTTGTAGCTTATGCTAGTGACAGCTAAAGCCGCATGAGAAGAAGTATCCTACCCATGATTTGGAATTGGCAGCGATCGTATTTGCGCTGAAGATGTGGAGACACTATCTCTTGGGAGAAAGATTCGAGTTGTTTACCGATCATAAATCGTTGAAGTATCTCTTCTCCCAGAAAGATCTGAATCTCCGTCAGCAGAGATGGTTAGAATTCTTGGCTTCGTATGATTTTGATATCGCATATACACCTGGGAAAGGTAATGCGGTAGCCGATGCCTTGAGTTGGAGACATGTCAGCTTAGGGGCAATGTTTCTTGAATGGAAGCAACTGGAGTATATCGCGGGGTTTGATTTCAGACCAAAGTGAGAATTGGATCCAGTTATGCTAGCTAGTTTGATGATCAGACCCACTTTGATAGAGCGGATTGGTTCTAGCCAGAGGGACGATCCTAATCTATTAGAAATCATCTCCAAGTTAGAGATGGGTATCGATGAGGAGATGAATGTGTATGGGCTTGATCGAGATGGATGGCTTCGAAAGAATGGAAGACTAGTTGTGCCCAACGTGAAAGGTTTGAGAGATGAAGTGCTTAGAGAATGTCATCACTCAAAACTGACTATACATCCCGGTGGTAATAAGATGTATCGAGACATGAGACAGACCTACTACTGGGAAGGGATGAAAAGAGACGTTGGGAAGTTTATATCCAAATGCATGAATTGCCAGCTAGTTAAAGCCGAGCAAAAGAAGCCTAGTGGGTTGTTGCAACCATTAGAAATTCCCGAATGGAAATAGTAGCAAGTCTCAATGGATTTCATCGATGGTTTACCAAGGACTAGATCGGGATATGATAGCATTTGGGTAATTGTGGATCGGTTGACTAAAAGCGCAAGATTTATACCAGTCAAATCGACCAGGACAGCAGCCAAGTTGGCAGAATTGTATATGAAGTGGGTAGTGAGATTTCATGGAGTACCCAAAAGCATTGTGAGTGACCGAGATCCGTTGTTCACTAGTGGATTTTGGAAAAGCTTACAAGAGGCTCTAGGGTCAAGATTACATCTCAGTACCGCATATCATCCTCAGACCGACGGTCAGACGGAGAGGGTGAATCGTATATTGGAAGATCTCTTAAGAGCTTGTATATTGGATTTTGGTGGATCGTGGGATGACCATTTGCATCTAGTAGAGTTTGCATATAATAATAGCTACCAATCCAGTATCGGTATGGCTCCATATGAAGCTTTGTACGGAAGACCGTGCAACTCACCATCATGTTGGATAGAGACTGGCGAGAAGTTTGTGCTTGGACCAGATGTGGTGAGGGAAACTTCAGATAAGATTAGGATCATTCAGCAACGAATGAAAGCTGCTCAAGATAGGCAGAAAAGCTATGCCGATAAGAGGAGAAGAGACTTGAAATTCTCCATTGGTGACTTGGTGTTTGTAAAGATCTCTCCGTTGAAGAGCGTGATTCGATTTGGCAGGAGAGGCAAGTTGGCACCAAGATTTGTTGGCCCATTCCCTGTTCTTGAACTAGTCGGGAATTTAGCATATAGAATTGGCTTACCAGAGAAAATGGCGGGAGTTCACAATGTATTTCATGTTTCCCAACTAAGGAAGTTCGTTCACGACTCAGATGTGACTATTTCACCTGATCAGTTAGAGGACTTCGAAGTAGAACCCGAGGCGGTTGAGAACCGCAAGCCGATTCGTATTGTGGGGCATGATACGAAGCAACTTCGAAGGAAGGCGGTGAAGCTAGTCAAGGTTCAGAGGGGCGAGAACGAGAATGATTGTACTTGGGAGACAGAGGAGAGCATTAGGAAGATGCATCCAGAACTCTTTACCTGGTAAGATTTACTTTGCAATTTAGTTATTCCGCATGCTAGGATAGACTTATTCTGCTTGTTGCATGTTTGATTGTTGCTTTATGATTGATAGGCATGCGGGAACCTTTGTGTATGTTTGGATTAGGGAATTTCGGGGGCGAAATTTCTTAAGGGGGGGAGAGTGTAATGACCCGTATTCTACACATCATAGGATCGTAGAATATTTATTTCTTTCCCATGTGAAGTCGTTTGGTCATGTAACTTTGGGAAACATCTATTAAAGTCATTTCCCATGCTTATGATTTTTGTCGATTTTTAAATGACCATTTTGCCCCTAGTTGGTACTGTTTTGGCCATAATTTTTGATTGGAAAGGAATTTTGACCTGAAACCACTTCCATTTGATTCGTTTGATGGTTTACCTTTCCGTAGAGTGGTCACATTAGCCAAACGGACTTACCGTTTGGGAGATATGGCTGAAACAAGGTTTGGAGGGTGAAAAACTGCTTAACCGGGCCAAATCGGGTGATTAGTGAGTAGGCCCATAACCCATTTCGGGATTAGGGTTATGGGAGGGCTGAAATGAGATGGAGAATCATTCCATTTCAGTTTTCTAGCCTCCACTTATCACCAAGGATCCCTAAAAATGGCCTCTAACCTCTAAATCACCTCCAAATCATCTTTTGGTCAAGGATTTGGCTTAGCAACCCCTAATCAAGGAAGATCTTCACCAAATCAACAAAGGTGCTGCTGTTGGCATAGAGATTCACATCAAATCAGAGAATCATTTCAGATTTTAGTTTATTTTGTGGCTAAGGTGAGTGATTTGCATAGTTTTACACTAATTATGGCTAATTAAGGGTGATTAGTGCTAATTAGCGAATTTAAGCATGATAAAATTCGAGAAAAATGTTCATAAATTCCTAAATGTTGTTTTAGACATCTGATATGAATTTGGGTTAATTTTGTTAAGTTTTGCTAATCCTATCATTAGTTTCACCTAAACATGCTTAAGGGGAAATATGGGATTTTGGGTATGTTTAATCCATTTTAACCTATGATATTGATGTGAATGATGTTTGTGGTTGATTATGCATGTTGCTATGACTGTATGAAATGCTTTGTGATTGATTTCAAAAGTTAGAATGGTCGAAAACGTCGTCGAATGGCGTAAACACTTGCTGGAACAGTTTCAGAAACAGTGCAGAGTTCGGATCGGATCGGATAAGGGGGCTCGGATCGGATATGTTGAACTGAGCAAAGGATCTGATCGGATCGGAACCCAACACTTGGGAAAAGTGGCAAAAAGGAAGGCCACGCTAGCTGAACTGGGATCGGTCGGATAGAGGAAAACGGATCGGATCGAGAAGAACGGATCGGATCGAAGAGGACGGATCGGATCGGAAACACAAAGGCGAATCAGAGCAGGGGCACGACAGCGGATCGGATAGGAGCATATGAAGGGGAGCATGAAGACGGATCGAAAGCACGAACCAAGAAGGACCCGACCCGACCCGAAAGGAAGCACCGACCCGACCCGAAGAAGAAGAAGCAGCTGACTCGAACCCAGAGGAATACCGACCCGAACCGCATCAGAAGGGGGACCCGACCCGAACCGATGACCTGAGGAAGAACCCGACCCGACCCAGTATTGACCAATAACCTGAGATGCAAAGGTAGTCCAATAGGGGAAGTTAGAGCTCAGGATCCCGGAACCAGTTGGGAACCAACGAGTTCACTTCATGGTTGGACTTTGCCGCGGGACGTGTGCTAAGGAGTTGTCGACGTTCATAACTTCGATTCACCACTAAAAGGAATGATGGACTACTTATCAGTGCAGTAGGGTCATTATGACCTGAGGGGCAAGGTGATGGTAGCAAGACTACGTTATCAGTGCAGTAGGGTCATTATGACCTGAGGGACAAGGTGATGCGTAGTAAGACTATGAGCCAGCGCAGATGGGGTGAATAACTCCATGGGGCAAGTGGACATAGTAAGGATTGGTAAGCCTATGAGCCAGCGCAGATGGGGTGAATAACTCCATGGGGCAAGTGGAAATAGCGAGGAATTAGTGGCTACGTTATCAGTGCAGTGAAGCCATTTATGACTTCATGGGGCAAAGTGATCGTAGCAAGGAATGTTGGGTGATCGAAGTGGTGAATATCGTATGCTTTAAGCACTGAGTGAGAGATGTGAGGATGGATGCTATGCTTGATTGTTTGCCATCATTATGACATGCATATCTCCCCCACCTCCGTATCTTTATACCGCTTGATATGGTACCTTAGAGTGTTGAACAGTATGTAGTGCTAACTCTTTGGTTGCAGGTCCAGGTTCAGGTATGTTTTAGTCTACCTGTTATTGTTCACTTTAGATGCTTATCGCTCATACCAGGCTTTATATCTGACCCAGAGTTTTATGTCTCCTCTTATTACTCTGGGTGCTCACACGAGCAGACTAGAGACAGGTTAGCTGGTGATGTGCGAGTAGCTGATTCGGAGGCGGGCAGGAGGCTTCCACGTATGATATATATATACACATTCTCCCTGTGTCGTTGGTGGTCGCTACTTGGGCATTAGTAGTGTACCTCATTTATCTTACTTTGCTTTGAGACAGTTTGAAAGTTATAATAAGCTGTATTCTGAATTTCCGCTGCTATGATGTTTAGTTCTGATTTTCAGCTTATGCACTGTCTCTCCTGTTTTATGTCAAGTATGTTATTATTATATTTTGTTCTATGCGCTGTGAGACATTCTACAGGTATTTTGTATGTTCATTCTCTTCTTCCTTTTTCCCTTCAGGCGACCCGTTCCGTGCTAACTGGACATGTGAACAGCGCACTTTTGGAGTAAATGTCGGTTGGTGCGGGGCGGGCCGTCTCACTGATATTGATTGGGTCGATAAATTTTACACATCGCCCAACTGCACAAATAAAATCTGTGTTTGATTGTTTGAAACCCCACACGAGTATTGGGATAAAATACGGCATACACTAATCCCAATAATTAGTTGTATGTCGATCGATTGATTGACAGGCTGTTATAAGCGTTAGATATCTATATTTGATGCTTATACAGTGTAGTGCACTTTGGTTGATGGTTGATTATTTATCGTTGATATTATATACATGCGTTGTATGGAATCCACATAATTAACTTTATATGGCAATTGAGTGGGCCTCATTCCAATTTAGAAAATAAAGAATATTATAAAATAAAGGTTCATGTGTTGACTGTATTCATCCGTTGAGATTAGTCATGTGTTGAATGAAATATTTTAACAAAAATAGTCACACGTGGACAATACTCATTCGTTGAGATTAGTCGTGTGTTGACAAAAATAAATATTCATTAGTTGAATAGAATAATAGAAATATTTAAATAGAAATATTTGAAAAGAAATATTTGAAAATAGAAATATATGAAGCCGTGTTGAATAGATTGACGCGATTTTGACGTGAACGATATTTATATCGATTTTATTCATTTTATAATGAATATCGAAAGTGATTTCAAAATCTGATATTTTGAAAAGAATTGAAATTCAAACTGAATTTGAATCGAATCGAATTGAATAGAAAACGAATTCGAATTGAATTGAATAGAAAACGAATTCGAACTGAATTGAATAGAAAACGAATTCGATTTGAATTGAATAGAAAACGAATTCGAATTGAATTGAAAACGAATTCGAATTGAATTGAATAGAAAACGAATTCGAACTGAATTGAATAGAAAACGAATTCGATTTGAATTGAATAGAAAACGAATTCGAACTGAATTTAATAGAAAACGAATTCGAATTGAATTGAATAGAAAACGAATTCGAACTGAATAGAATAGAAAACGAATTCGAATTGAATTGAATAGAAAACGAATTCGAACTGAATTTAATAGAAAACGAATTCGAATTGAATCGAATAGAAAACCAATTCGAATTGAATTGAATAGAAAACGAATTCGAATTGAATTTAATAGAAAACCAATTCGAATTGAATTGAATAGAAAACCAATTCGAATTGAATTGAATAGCAAACCAATTCGAATTGAATTGAATAGAAAACCAATTTGAATTGAATCGAATAGAAAACCAATTTGAATTGAATCGAATAGAAAAACCAATTTGAATTGAATCGAATAGAAAAACCAATTTGAAATGAATTGAATATAAAACGAATTCGAATTGAATAGAAAATGAATTCGAATTGAATTGAAAACGAATTTGAATTGAATGTAAAACGAATTCGAATTGAATTGAAAATGAATTCGAATTGAATTGAAAACGAATTCGAATTGAATTGAAAACGAATTGAAATGAATTCAAAATGAATTGAAATTTGAATTGAATAGCAATGAATTTTAAAACGAATTTATAAGAAAAAAATTTGATTTTGATTTGAATTGAAATGGAAGTTGAAATTGTTTTTGAAATGAATTCAAAACTATTTATAAAATTCGTTATAAATAGAAATCGATGAAATATATATTATATATATTATATATAACATAATGGCCTGAATAGAACGCGCCACGCAGCGGCAGTTCGTGAATTTCGACCATTTATTTCAAACGGACATTACAGGAGATCCGACCGTCGGATTCTCCTGAAACCGGAACCGTTGGGTTCGTATCGAAAAGATCTTTCTAACGAATATTAGAAATTTGAAATCTAACGGTTGGATTTGGAGATACGTCCAAATCAAATTTGGAAAAGGTCGCTGTAAGTGCAGTTTGATGGCCGTTGATGGAAATCGACTGTACGAGCCTTGATAAAATTATTAAAAATAGTAATAATTAGTGTAAAATCATAAGAAATGATTTGGGAAAAATTGGGATGAAAAACTCAATATTTGAAAAGATAAAAATAGATTTTTATCGAAATGAACTAGTTTTGAACTAAAATTAAAACCCATTTATTTTTAAATAAATAAATTGGATTTGAAATGGGTTTAAATAGAATTGATTCATGGGTTTATCGTGAACTGTGTTTTAAATAATACTAGTTCTTTAACCCGATAATAAATAGAATGTGATTTGGGTTTATCGTGAACTGTGTTTTAAATGACACTAGTTCTTTAACCCAGTAAAAAGAGTTTTAATGAATCTTCAATTAAATTGAAATGTGGATTGATAATTTAAATTATCAACTTTAGAAAATGAGCGAGAATGGAGTATCACTAGTTTTGCTCCAAAGCGATAGTTAAATCTTTAATCAGATTTGAACGTGAAATGGTAATTAATTTTACCGATAACACTGTGGTGTTAAATATGGAGTATTACCAGTTTTGCTTCATGGGATGAATAGGTTGGGATTGGGAAATAAATTAAATAATTACTTCGGTATGGTTCGCTAATCTCGACTAGTTTGGAAAACCATAATTTGGTTTGAAATGACATCCAAAGGAAGATTAAAGGATAAATTTTAAAGAATTTATCTTGGATAAAATTAATGGGAACCTTTCCCTAAGAATTGAAATTTAGAAACTAGCTGAAGGTTAGTTAAGAAGAATGGTTTCCTGGATATTGATCTGATGTTGGTTTCGGCCTTCGGGGTTAATATTTAGGGAATTGCTCTCTTACTGATTTACGGTTAGTAACTAATGAATTGGAATGAGGCGTATGTTGTGTTTGTGTAACATCTATTTTTAATATACGCGGGTTGTTCGGAAAGGCCGGGGTTATACCCATTCTGAATAACCGATTCGACGATATGTCGAAGATGAAGACGGTGGTTGAAGACCGGAAGTCTTCACATCGTTTGGATAATTACTGACTATCCTGATTGGGCTGTACACCCAAGAGGATGGAAATAGTTGGTGGTCGTCCAGACGTACTTGGAGATGGATGGATATGCGAGGAAAGTGCCTCCGGTTTCGTTCAGACCCAGAACGAACTTGTAAATGGATGGTGTGTCTGACATTGTATTCCTTTATATTGTATTCGTTGATCTCTGCTAAATATATATCTGTTTGGCGCCGGAGAATTTATTCTCTTGCTTAACGCCCTTCTCTGAGACATACGAGCTCAGAGGTTATATATTGGCAGAAATCAGTGGTACGATATGGATTGATAGTGTGGCATGCTGAGATGCAGTGATACAGACTTTTGTTGAAAAGCAAAGTTTGGTGGATGATGATCAAAGCGCAGCTTTAATATAGCATGGCTTTGTGTATAGCGTTAATTCGCGAGCCTCACACCCCGGTATGGTGGTAAACTGGTGGTTTGATCAGTATGTTTTTTAGTGGATGGGCACCTTAGTGGTGTCGTGGATTCGGTCGACCGAGATGAGCTTAGTGCTCAGGGATATATAGAGTAGGCGGTGTTTTCTCTCGCTGGGACGTAAGCCGCGGTGGTACTCTGGTCCCAAATGTGCGGATGTGCAGACGGTGTTTTCTCTTGTTGGGACGTAAGCCGTGGTGAATTGCATTACGCGATCGATCTTTCGAATCAGGAGCCACCATGATGGAAATCCAATTTCCAATACATGTATTGCAGTTTTAATTGTAGAACTAGTATGGCGACATGATATACGGTACCCATGCCGTCTATGATTGATATTTATGATTGAAATTGTTTGACACTATACACTTATTATAGTATCAAATGATTTGTTTTAAACGTATCAAGCATTCTTGGCTATTATAAGGTATAACCCCTATCCTCCGGCTTGCGTTGCATTGTGTGATGGGACCTGGGTCTTATAATAGCTTCATTTTTCTCTATTTAGCATTGCGCTGTTGTTTTATGCACTGGTATTCTTGGGAGGAAACCCGTTCCGTGTTATACGGCGTGGTCCCTTGATTTACCCAACTTTAAAATAAAGATAAATAACTGTTTTAGTTCTCACACCAGTCACATGACTGACCTGGAGTTTATTGTTTTAACCTAAACTCTGGGTGCCCCTATTTTCCACACGGGCAGCTAGTAGTTTTGGTTTTGCAGATTTATATTTACAGGATCCTGGTTTACAGCTGGAACGTTATCCGGAAAGCTTTGTATCCGTATATCTCCTTCAGTTGTGTATTGTATTATTTTCCGCTGCTATGTATTTAAATGTAATTTAAATCTATGATATTTCTGTGTAATATTCATTTATACTCTGTATATTCTTGTAATTTGATGCATTGTTGTAATATACAATGAAATGTTCTTCCGTCTGCATTCTGTTGTGGCTTGTTCTCGAACTATCCGCGCTTTCCCAACCGGGGAAGTTACGGGTTTTCACATTCATAGTCATGGGCAATGTTCATAGTCATAGGCAATGTTCAAAGTCATAGGCAATGCCTAATTGGTCATCGAATCATAATAGTTCTTAATTAGGTCCAAAGATATAGACACAGGTTCGAATAGAAAGATTTGGCATATTCTTTTATTCGTTTAATTTCATGTCATGAACAGAGAGAAACGTTCAAATCTAAAAATAACTGACTTACAGAGATTAGATTAGAACAGAAAGATGGTGTTGCTAAGATTCGTAGAAAAACAGTCATTGAAGTCGTTTGAACCTCCTCTTGAATCCTAGCTTGACTTGAACCTCTTCTTGAAAATCTTTTAGCAGCATTTCCTCGTCTTGGTTTATTTTATATATTATTTATTTATATATTTTCTCAGAGGCAGCATAAGGATAGAGAAGAATTGTGAATAGAGAAGAAGACCAGGGTTGTTTATATAGCGTTAGGCGGACGAACCTAGGCAGAAAACGTGACCAGATACATCAGAACGAACCAGGTGCAGAAAGCTGGAAAAAGCAGGAGGGTCGACCCCCAGGTCGACTACCCAGTCGACCTGGGTGCCTTACGCGGGAAAATTCTCGCCCAGCCCAACCTGGGTCTGTTTTCGAATTTGAATTCGCTTTTCTGAACTGTTTTGAAATTTAAACTTCGCTGAATCTTCCGGAGGTCATATCTCCTTCATACGGACTCCGATTCTCGCAAACTCAGACTCGTTTTTATGCAAAATTCCGAGACGAACGCAATGGCGCAGCCCGTTTCCCTTGATTTTGATTTTAAAAATTAATTCTGCCTTGATTCGTGAATCTTAGTGTTACAGAATTATGTGGTGTTACATTCTCCCCTACTTAAAAGTATTTCGTCCCCGAAATCTTCAAGTTAGGAAGAATGTGTCATACCATCCAATCACCCATCTACTCAACCATTCACTCACAGGCATCCATTGTCCTTAAAAGATTTCTAATGCTTTCATGTTCATATGCATAGTGTGTGTATAAACTTTATCTACTGTAAAATCAGGCGGTCTACTGATTCAGTCGACCTCCTTAATGCGAGTCATGTCAGTGCCATGCGTCCAACCATGTATGCAAGCATCCCTAGTTATGTAAATACTATATGCGTGCACGGCCATTCATCCATATGCAACACCAATATGATAACATATCAAGTTCAATTTACAAACAAATACATATCTGTAAATGCAATATGAAAGCGTCCGAACTGATCTATTGCCTAATACGTATGCATATGCATCCACGAGCAACCATTTGCAACCACTTGCAACCATCAACCATAACATGTTTCAAATACATGTTTACATCCATTGGTTTCTGCCTAAGGATCGCAGATACGACCTAGAGGGTATACTTTGGAAAGAGAGAAACAATTATGCGTAAAGCTCCTAAACAAAGAAATCAAGGACGCACCCTTAAGGAAAAGGGTATGATGCTAGTATCTAGCCATCTTGAGCTTTACTCCACTGTATCTTAACTAATTTATCTTCACGATTGTGAAGTTTCTGACCTCCCATTTCCAAAATAAACAAATGTCAATCACGGTACCAAGTATATGTACTAAGATGATTAGAGGTTTCCCTCTTATCCGCCATGCCATAACTATAAGAGTCGAAAGGTTGCTTCGTGTTTTTCAGAGTGCCCTCCACAACTATTTATCTCTCACGCAAACCATCCTAGTCGAACTCGACATTCCTCAAGTACAAGCCCCAAAGGCCTAAACCAATATCAGACAAGCACCCAAGGAATATCTCCTCTGAATTTAGACGATCTACGTGAGATGATATAGGCAAACTCGATAGCTATCCTCAAATCCCTACTAACCAAAAATAAACTGGTCGGACCACCAATTGGATTTGAGACTCTAGTGGGATCTTTCTACTATACAAGTACCATGGTGCAGAGACTCAACTATGGAAGTGGATATAAACAAATGTGAAGCGCTAAAACCAAAGGAAAGAGTACAAACGGCAAAACTAGACTCTTCCAACAGAACCTCACTACCCTTCTCCTAGGTACGCTTGGTGGCGAAAGTAGGTACTTGCCCTTCTGAAAATCTTATCCTCGTTCTTGCCCTATCATACCCTAGTAAAGATACTTCCTCTTGTCTTAGGTTTTATAATTTCTTCCTCCTTCGTGAGCTAAATCTACATCCCTGAATTTCTCATCCTAGGGTTATGCTCCTTAGCCAAACTCCTCATCCCCTTCCGTGTGTAGTCATGTTGACAAATCTTTCGAAAGCTGCTTCCATCGTACAGAAAACCCTACTAAGCTTGGAAGAAAACTAACCGCAGGTGAAACAACTACGGAAGTCGGGCACTACTTCACCCTTCGATGAGGTTACCTCCGAGAAAGCCAGGATCCCCAGAGACTCAAGAAGAAGGAGACAAGAATCCAAACAGAGGAAGAGAAGATAGTGTGTATGGCTTTTGGGGAATATGCCTTTAAAACAAATCTTTTCTTTTGAAAATGCTTCTTTTAGAACCGTTTTGAAAATAATTTTTCAAATCCTTTATCTGATCTGGTAACCTTTAGCTCTGATACCACGTGTAACACCCCACGTCCGTTAGTGTCACTCACAAAGGGAATGCACTAAGTTCTGTGGAGCATTTAGGGTAAAAGATGCAGATAAATTACAAGACAGACAGAAATTAAACAGCGGAAAATAAAACTTTGCTTTATTGATAAAATAGTTTGTACAATGATTTCTTTACAATATCATAGTATCATCTGTCTTACAAAATAAAGAAGCATAAAACAACATTTATATTCCCCAATTCTAGCAAGAGCCAGCCATAGCATCAGGAAAGAGAATCCAAGCAAAACTTT
This sequence comes from Allium sativum, assembly GCA_030737875.1. Taxonomy (NCBI): domain Eukaryota; kingdom Viridiplantae; phylum Streptophyta; class Magnoliopsida; order Asparagales; family Amaryllidaceae; genus Allium; species Allium sativum. Next base: position 219,328,717 of record CM060925.1, read on the forward strand.
GACAAATCTTCAAGCTGGGAAAGAGAGATGGTCCAACTAAATCTGAACTATGCTATTCCCTCCTTTACTACCTGGGGGGGGGGGACCGGAAGAAAAGAAGACGAAAGAAAAACAGAGTCAGACATAAAGCCTGAGTAAGTTTAGTAACTTCTAGCATGTGAACATGGAAAAACAAAACGACATGAATTAACTGAATACAAGATAACACCATGATGATAGGGTTAGCAAGATTAGACAAGATAATCACAAGATATGTTAGATAAGATAAACTGGATACGCTCTAATACTTTCGCCGCTTCGCTATTTCCTTGTTATACAGATTTCTATTATCTCTACACCGCCTAACTAATGTCCCAACTAGTAACGATAATGTGATCCCAATCCCTGTATTTTCCATCGCCTTCAGGCATACATCTATTATTTGTCACCTAGATTTAATCTAGGGTTTTCTACCAAGTGCCTTCTAGATTTAACTAGAGTTTACGTTATCTGCTGAACGCTTCTCGGATTCAGGATTTATGCCACCTAGTTCAACTAGGGATTATGCTACCTGTCGAATGATGCCCCCCCCCCCAAGTCTAGGACATACTACCTAGAGTGGTATATGTTCCTATACTTCCCCAAGCATGTATCGCGAATCGTTTTCGCTTGTCTAGATGCACATGTCCTGTAATGTGCGGTCCGAGTCCTGTGGCAGGGCGAATCAAGAAATACAAAACTCGGTCGGGAGCTTTCAGATATCTGCCGATGCAGATGCTAAGGTCTGTTTTTGTTCCAGTGGCTATGGTCCCACTTGACCCCTCCCTCAACTAATGAAAGGCACACCTTGTAAAATGAGAACTATACCCCGGCCCCCGGTGCCCCTCTATCCTATGGCCATCCTCACCCATAACAAGATAGCAAGTATATGGTCTTTTGGAGTCCTCCACCTTTCCGCTTCACGTATCTCGATTGACTGAAGATGGATGGTAGACGACGAGTTGCTATCATAGGGCTACCGTTTTCTCGTCGAAATCATGCCGGTCCATCCTAGTCTTTAGGTTGCCATATATTGCAACCAAGGCATACCCCTGGTTCTTCTACGCAGACCTTAACCTCTGTGAGCCCAGGAGGATCATCTACGGCCTCACAAAGGGACACCAAGAGTACCCTCACGTCCCCTCGAAGCCTCGGGCTTCGTAACCCAATTCGTTGGAGCCTCCTTTTTACTCAGACGGACATTCGCTCCTTCCCGTGTTATACTAAGAATTACTACTTAGTTTTACTAACTAAGATTTACCACTTAGTTTCCAGAATCGTTGTTTTCTTAACTAAGGTTTGCTACTTAGTTCTCTTTCTCATCAATTTGGATTGGTTAAGTGTCATTATTCAATTCCAGCTAACTTAACCCCCTTCATTTATCCTGTTAAACTGGTTAAGTGTTATCAGTAATTCATGTTGACTTAACCCTACCACAAACCAAGTTATATTGGTTAAGTATTTCTTATTACTTAACCCTACCCATTCATATTGTATTGGTTAAGTGTTCCTTTTTAACTTAACCCTGCCCGTCTGTTTTAACTAACATGTTATTAATGGTTAAGTATTGTCCCTTCACATTTTAGACTTAGCCCTATTCCTTTATCACAATCTGACGGTTAAGTGTTCAAGTTTACTTAACCCTACGGTCTAGTCCAGCTAACATGCCAAATTGGCTAAGTGTAATTACTTAACCCTAACCTCTAGTCTAGTTAACATGTTAATTTGGCTAAGTGTATTAACTTTACTTAATCGCACCTTCTAGTCTAGTTAACATGTTAATTTGGCTAAGTATTTTCTTGGTTACTTAACCCCTACAAATCTTGTCTTGTTACCATGTGAAGTTGGTTAAGCGTCCCTATGGACTTAGCCCTCCCATCCTAGCTTAATTGTGTTAAGTTGGTTAAGTGTTCCTATGGACTTAACCCACCCATTCTAGCTTAACTGTGTTAAGTTGGTTAAGTGTTCCTATGGACTTAACCCTCCCATTCTAGCTTAATTGTGTTAAGAACCTAACCCCACCCACCGGTCTGGTTATCATGTTGAATCAGTTAAGTGCCTTAGTTTACTTAACCCTTCCATTCGTGTTCTAACTTTAATTAAATAGATTAAAGCCACGACCACTCACATTAGACAGATATTGTTGCGATTACTGGATATGCCGATTGGTTCCGGGCAGGTTTACATCGCAACTCAGTCTAACCTCGGGTTAGGCATATTCATGTTTTCTAAGTTCAAAGGGTTTTGATTAATTTCCAAATTAGGTTTTAAAAGTAACCATCCCGTCCGTCGGATCAGTTAGGGATAGCCAGGGAGAGCAGGAAACTTGTATTTTCCAAACCCAAGCCTAGACACCATCCTCTCTGTCACCCTAGAACTTTCTGGAGTGTCATTAAAAGAGATGTCATTAATAAACCTTTAATTTGTATAAATTTACATTTCCTCATTTAGGCCAAATTCTATAAGTAAATTATTCCTAATTTACTTATTTCCTAATTACACTTTTAATGTAAACTGTCAACATTTATTCTTATGGCCCATTTCCCCCTCTATATCATATTTATGCCTTTTGGTATGTAAACTATACCAATTAAGTGTCACTAACCATGATTTTGCTAAACCTGACGGTTATTTCCAATTATGGCCAATTTCAAATTTATACCAATATACTTATTATGCCAAATTAGCTAACCCAATCCAGATTTAACATTCTAATCACAGTTCACGTCAAACTAGATTTATTATTCTAGTTCACAATTCATGTAAATGCTAGATTTACAAGTCAATACTAGATTCAAATTACACATCCTATAATTCATGTTAAATTTATCGAATTTGCATTTCTATGAACATGCCATAATTCATGTTCCCAATTTATGCCAAATTCCAAGTTTATAACTACGTTTTTAGTACATTTCACATTATGCCGAAATCGTATTCCCACCGTTCGTATAATTGTGATTCAATCTAGATTATGGATAAATCTAGACTAGTAGAAAATAGGGAATGAACCAAAGATGCTATGAAAAAGGATGGACATAATAACTGGCGTAAAAGGTTTGAATAACGACGTAGGTTCAAGAACATGGGTAGACCTAACTTAATAGGTAAATTCCCAAGGTCTAAAACCAAGGATAGACAGAATAGAGACGCAGGTTCAAGAACATGGGTAGGCCTAACTTAATAGGTAAATTCCCAAGGTCTAAAACCAAAGAAAACCAAGGACAGATAGAATAAATAATCGGGTTTAGACCCAATCTCATAATCACAAAACTTAAGCAACACTTTCCTAGTCATGAATCATAGGTTTTTAATTACAGATGTCCTTGTTATGTCATAGGCAATAGTTTATGTTTTCTAATCAAAGGCATAGGTTTAGTCATGGAAATAATCCTCATAGTCACAGTCACAGTCATAGGCAATGTTCGTAGTCATAGGCAATGTCCATAGTCATAGGCAATGTTCATAGTCATGGGAAATGTTCATAGTCATAGTCAATGTTCATAGTCATAGGCAATGCCTAATTGGTCATCGAATCATAACAGTTCTTAATTAGGTCCAAAGATATAGGCACAGGTTCGAATAGAAAGATTTGGCATATTCTTTTATTCCTTTAATTTCATGTCACGAACAGAGAGAAACGTTCAAATCTAAACATAACTGACTTACATAGATTAGATAAGAACACAAAGATGGCGTTGCTAAGATATATAGAAAAACAGTCGTTTGAACCTCCTCTTGAATCCTAGCTTGACTTGAACCTCTTCTTTAAAATCTTTTAGCAGCATTTCCTCGTCTTGGTTTATTTTATATATTATTTATTTATATATTTTCTCAGAGGCAGCATAAGGATAGAAAAGAATTATGAATAGAAAAGGAGACCAGGGTTGTTTATATAGCGTTAGGCGGACGAACCTAGGCAGAAAACGTGACCAGATACATCAGAACGAACCAGGTGCAGAAAGCCGGAAAAAGCAGGAGGGTCGACCCCCAGGTCGACTACCCAGTCGACCTGGGTGACCCGGGTCGACTACCCAGTCGACCTGGGTGCCTTGGGCGGGCCGATCAGCCCAACCTGGGTCTGTTCTCGAATTTGAATTCGCTTTTCTGAACTGTTTTGAAATTTAAACCTCGCTGAATCTTCCGGAGGTCATATCTCCTTCATACGGACTCCGATTCTCGCAAACTCGGACTCGTTTTCATGCAGAATTCCGAGACGAACGGAATGGCATAGCCCATTTCCCTTGATTTTGAATTTAAAATTTAATTCTGCCTTGATTCGTGAATCTTAGTGTTACAGAATTACGGGGTGTTACAATACACATACCCCCTCAAACCTTTTCCCTCTCTCCCTGTTAGAATCGATTTAGGTCAGATTTTAAAAAAAAGAAATAGAAGAGGATGGAGGAGCAGCCGTCGCTCCCCCGATCGGAGCGCCGCCGCCGCCCAGGTGGGCCACCGAAGCCCCGCCTCCTCCTGCCGCGTATCCTCCTCCACCTCCTCCTCTTTTTCCTACCTCCAACGTGCGAAGATGCTCCACCCTCCTGAAACCCGACCGCCGCCGCCCTCTCCTCGACCCCGACACCTCCTCCGCTGGCCAAGACCGTGCCCAACCCTTCCGACACGCTGAAAACCCACCTGTGCAGTGAGTTTTATGTTTTATTTTATCCTTATCTTTGTTTTTTTTATGTAATTAAGTTTAAAACAATATAAATCAGTTTTATTTATTATATAGAAAAAGTTTAGATTTTTATTTTAACAAAAAGATTAGCTTTTTAGATTAGAAAAGTTTAGATGTTCATTTGTTTAAAGATTTGATTTTTACTAAACAAAGATGGAATTTTTATATTAGAAAAGCTAGAATCTTTATTATGAAGTTAGATTAGTAAAGTTACGATTTTTAATTATATTAAAAATATGATTTTTATTATATATGTGTTGGGATAAAAAATGTGATTTTTATAGCGATAATATAAAAATTCGATCTTTATATAAGAAGTAGAATTATAAAAATATAATTTTTCTCTACATAGTAACGGTGTAAAAATAGAATTTTTATCTATATAGTAGCAGTGTAAAAATAGAATTTTTATTTATATGATAGCAATATAAAAATGTAATTTTTATCAGCATAGCAACAATATAAAAATGTGATTTTTATATATGTAGTGGCTACGGACAGTGAATGTGACAAAAGGCGAGAACGGCGAAGATTTCTACATATGAAGAGCCATGGTATTGGATTAGCTAGTCGGTGAGAACTTCTCACTTTAAATTTTCTTTTCTAGTTAAAAATATATACTAGGATGCAGACGGTGCTTAGTAGCACCCGACACCCGTCGTCCACAGGCCATGGATGGCTTGTATGTTTGATTGTTTGTTGAGGTGAAAATCGATTGTGTGATGTGAGAGATGAAATAAAATATTTATATAGTTAAAAATATTTTATCGTTAAAAATATAATTTTTAACGGGTATGTGAATAAATAAAAATATGTGTTTGTTGATTTGAAACCCCACACGGGTATTAGGATAAAATACGGCATACACTAATCCCAATAATTTGTTGTATGTTGATCGATTGATTGACAGGCTGTTATAAGAGTTAGATATCTATATTTGATGCTTATACAGTGTAGTGCACTTTGGATGATGGTTGATTATTTGTCGGTGCTATTATATACATGTGTTGTTTGGAATCCATATAATTAACATTATATGGTAATTGATTGGGCCTCATTCCAATTGGGGAGATAAAGAATATTATAAAATAAAAATAATCATGTGTTGAAAATTATCATGTGTTGAAAGAAATATTTTAACAATAAAATTTACATCTTTATCATATTTAAAGTTAGAAACTAACTGGAAAATAGATAAGATGAGTGGTTTCCTGGGTATTGATCTGATATTGGTTTCGGCCTTCGGGGTTAATACTTAGGGAATCATTCTCTTACTACTTTACGGTTGGAGTCTGATTTAAAAATCAAACGATAGATACCATAATTTTATAAAATATATTAAATAACAAAAATAGTCATGTGTTGACAGTGCTCATGTGTTGAGAATATTCATGTGTTGAAAGAAATATATATTCATGTGTTGAATAGAATAAATATTCATTTGTTGAATAGAATAACGAATTTATTGAAATATATAAAGCCGTGGTGATTAGAGATGCGCCATTTTGACGTGAGCGATACTTATATCGATTATATTCGTTTTATAATGAATATAGAAAAGGAAATGATTTCAAGATATAACGTTTTGAAAATATTATCATTTGTATATCGTTGATGTGGAATATTCGATTTCGATTCGAAATTGAATATGAAGTTGAAATCGTTTCGAAAACGAATTTAAAACGGTTTATAAAATACATTTTAAAAGGAAATCGACGAAATATATATAATATATGTATATTATACATATAATGGCCTGAATAGAACGCGCCGCGGCAGTTCTTGAATTTCGACCATTGACTTCGAACTGACGTTACGGGAGATCCGACCGTCGGATTCTCCTGAAACCGGAACTGTTGGGTTCGTATAGAAAAGAGCTTTCCAATGGATATTAGAAATTTGAAATCTAAAGGTTGGATTTGGAATTATGTCCAAATCAAATTTGGAAAAGGTCGTTGTAAGTGCAGTTTGATGGCCGTTGATGGAAATCGACTGTACGGGCCTTGATAAAATTATTAAAAATATCAATAATTTGTGTAAAATCATAAGAAATGATTTGTGAAGAACTAGGATGAAAAATTCTCTATTTGAAAAGATAAAAATAGAGTTTTATTGAAATGAACTAGTTTTGAACTAGAATTAAAATCAATTTATTTTTGAAATAAATAAATTGAATTTGAAATGGTTTTGAAAGTAACCAAAATTTCCAATAATAGAATTGGAATGGATTTGAATCGAAATTATCTTCGGAATATTTCGATGTTGGATTTCGTGATTATACAGATATTGTTATGGGAATTTGAAAGATATATTTATATCGTTATTTCCAATATGATATTTGTTGGTCGTAGAATTTGATATTGAATATAAGCCGATATATTTTCTATTCAGAGCCTTGTATGTAATATCAAATGTGATTTGGGTTTGTCGTGAATGGTGTCTTCATTAACACTGTTCTTAAGCCTAATGGAGAAAAAGATTAAATCTTTCTATTTAGATTTAATGAAGTGTACCAATTAAATAATGTTTAATTGGAATTGAATTTGAATGTGATTTTGGGTTTATCGTGAACCGTGTCTTAGATGACATTGGTTCTTTAACCCAGTTAAAGACAGGATATTGATTTTTGAAAAGATTAAAACTATGTGGAGTTTTAATGAATCTTTAATTAGATTGAAATGTGAATCGATAATTTAAATTATCAAATCTGAAAGGTGATCGAGAATGGAGTACCACCAGTTTTGCTCCAAAGCGATAATTAAATCTTTAATTAGATTTGAACGTGAAATGGTAATTAATATTTACCGATAACACCATGGTGTTAGATATGGATTATTACCAGTTTTCTCCATGGGATGAATAGGTTGGGATTGGGAAATAAAACAAATAATTACTTCAGTGTGTTTCGCTAATCCCGACTAGTTTGGAAAACCATAATATGGTTCGAAATGATATCCAAAGGAGGATTGAAGAATAAATTAAGAAGAATTTATCTTTGATAAAATTAATGGGAACCTTTCCCTAAGAGTGTGGAAATTTGAATAAAAGAATATTCTGAATTGGAATGAGGCGTATGTTGTGTTTGTGTAACATTTGTTTATTATATACGTGGGTTATTCGGAAAGGCCGGGTTTATACCCATTCTGAATAACCGATTCGACGTTATATCGAAGATGAAGACAGTGGTTGAAGACCGAAAGTCTTCACATCGTTTGGGTGATTACTGATGATCTTGATTGGGCTGTACACCCAAGATGAGAGAATCAGTTGGTGATCGTCCAAACGTACTTGGAGATCGATGGATATGCGAGGAAAGTGCCTCCGGTTTCGTTCAGACCCAGAACGAACTTGTAAATGGACTGTGTGTCTGACATTGGATTTTATTCAGTTGATTAATCTCTATTAAATATACATCTGTTTGGCGGCGGAGAATTTATTCTCTTGCTTAATGCCCTTCTCTGAGACATACGAGCTCAGAGGTTGTATATCAATGGACATCAGTCGCATGGAGTGAATTGCCTGTGTGGCACGCCTAAGTGGCAGATGATCAAGGCTTCTGTTGAAAAGCAAAGTCTTGTGGTTGATGATCAAAGCACGGCCTATGTTGCGTAGCTTTGTGTGTAGCCTTAATTCGCGAGCCTCACACCTCGGTATGAGTCAAAAACGGGATACAGACCGTTGGGAGAACACGACGTTTCTTTCTAGCTAGTGGTGGTGTTAGTGCTTAAACTGGCTGACATTTATATACTTTTCACCTGTGTGGTTGTTGGAATGCGAGGCGCCTCGGATATAGGTCTGTTAGGACCGTCAGGAATTGCCAATCCTCCAAAGTTAGGTGAGGACCGGCCCAACCGATTCCATGGATCATAGTGGGGTCCTGAGACATTTGCTAGAGTGTCTCGAACGGAGAGGGGCTTGCCCCTTGCCTCGACTCATGACGGAAATCCAATTTCCAATACGTGATATTGCGGTTTAATTGTAGAACTAGTATGGCGACCTGACATATGGTACCCATGCCGTCTATGATTGATATATATGATTGAAATTGTTTTGACACTATACACTTATTATAGTATCAAATAATGATTTGTTTTAAACGTACCAAGCATGTTTGGCTATTATAAGGGAAAAGCCTATCCTCCGGTTTGCGTTGCATTGTGTGATGGGACCTGGGTCTTATAATAGCTTCATTTTTCCAAAAAGCATTGCGTTGTTTTGATATATGCACTAGTATTCTTGGGAGGAAACCCGTTCCGTGTTATACGGCGTGGTCCCTTGAATTACTCTCTTTTAAAGTAAAGTTTTAAATAACTGTTTTAGTTCTCACACCAGTCACATGACTGACTTGGAGTTTATTGTTTTAACCTAAACTCTAGGTGCCCTTATTTTGACAAGGGCAGCTAGTAGTTTTGATTTTGCAGATTTATATTCACATGACCCTGATTTACAGCTGGAACGATGCTCGGAAAGCTCTGTATCCGTGTATTACTTTCTGTTGTGTATGTATTGTTTTTCCGCTGCTATGTAATTTATTGTAATCTCTGATATTTATCAAATGTATTTTATTTATTCATACTCTGTATATTCTTGTATTCTGATGGAATTGTTTGTAATAAGCAATGAAATGTTCTTCTGTTTGCATTCCGATGTGTCGTGTCCTCAGATTATCCGCGCTTTCCTTACCGGGGAAGTTATGGGTCGTCTCAGCTGGTATCAGAGCTTTGGTTTACAGAGCTCAAGGACAAGACACATTAGAACCAAACGAAAGAATTCATCAGATATTGGATTAGTAATATCCAATTAGAATAACTCGTTAGAGATGGGATCAGTAGTATCCTAGAACGAGTGTGAAGGGTATGTTTTTCAAATGAAAACAATTTTGTTTTGAAATTTAAATCGTTTTAAATGCATTTGAATATTTTATTTATATTGATTTTGGACAATCGAGTTTATAAAGGTTTTGTATATACGCGTCATGAACGTATATTCGAAGTTTAAATATACTGGATGGATATAGAATCACATTTTAGACACACGGGAATAATTTGGATGATGGTGCATCATCATTAGTATTCATATTCGAGTTTTGAAGGTGTGATATCTATATATTTCCATCAGACTGGTGTGAGAACCAAAACTTATATAGGATTATTTGTTGTGATTTGGCATTAAAAAGATGATTTTCTTTATATATACCAAAATTATGAATTTGAAACGTTATTTCACTAATTGATTGATGGTTGTGTTGTTTGTTTATTTGTTTGATATTTTTAACCGTTTAGCCTAATTGAACCGAATATTGAACTGTATGGAAAATTGTTTGAAAATGCATGCATATACATGTACTTACATCGAACAGGTCATAACAAGGAGGCTAGAGCAGAAGAATAAAATTGTCTGCCCGACAAATAGGTACATGTTTACCATAATTTACAGTTTTGTTCGGGTGATGATGATTTTATGAGCCGATTGGCTAGCCGCTTGGCTTTTTCTTTTTCTTTTGGATTGAAGAAGGCCATGGGAGGCTATATGAAATATCCTGAATTCCCCGGTGCAGGGGAGGTTATGGCGAAATTTTTCAGAAATTTAGGGTGTTAGCCAAATTTTTTAAGAATTTGAAAAGTTCTTAGAAACTGAAAAGTTCAAGAACTTAAGCCATAAAGAAAATAACGAAAGTTGAGTTGATTAGTTAAACAACTTTCGGATTCGTTCCTTTTCGGGGACGAAAGTTTTAAGTGGGGGAGATTGTAACAACCCGGAAAATCTGAGCCAATTTAAATTTTTTATTTTGGCAATTTTAGTGAATTTTGAATATTTAAAATGATTATTTTAAATAATATCGACGAGAAATTTATTTTTAATAGAATTATAACGTATATATTTATATACATCGTCGTTAGAATATAAATATTTTATTTTAATTATAAAAGGAATTGAAAATGGCGCGGTAGTTCGATAATTCGATTTCAAGCTTCAAATGAATGTACCGGGTGCAAAATAAACCGAATTTTTGTGAAACCAAAAATATTAGAATCTATTTGAGAATATCTTTCCAACGAATCCGAAGAATCGAAATTTTATAGCGGGAATCAAAAGTTACGTCCAGTTGAAAATTCAGAATAGTCGTTATGGAATTTCGGCCCTTAAAAATGGGAATTTTGCAAACGACCTCGGATTTCGACGAAACAACTTTTGTTGGATCCGTGATGTCAGATTATTGCTAGGTTTCAAATTTCGTAATTTTTCGTATCAATATATGAGTGTGGCAATGGAAAACGCGTTTGACCAGTTTCAGTTGATTTTAATCGACTGGAAAATGGCCATTTTTCCAACGGTCTCAGAATTCGACGAAATTAGTTTTGTTAGGACCGTATCGTTAATACGAAGTTAGAAAATATTTTACAGGAATTTTTAGAGTTAGTTTGTGGCCCCGGTAAATTGAAATGCGCATTCAAATTCAATATATAGAGTTATATGTTGATTTTGATGAAAACTGATCGAAACGATCGAATTGGCTTACGATACATATCCCATCGTGTTCGGAATGGGGGTAATTAGCTATGGACGACAGGCGGTGGGCCTCGTTTAGAGGTCGAATAAAAATGTCAACTTTTTGAAATTAAAAATAATATATATATATATATATATATATTTATACACATACACCCCCAAACCTTTTCCCTCTCTCCCAGTTAGAATCGATTTAGGTCAGAATTTTTTTTAAAAAAAAAGAAAAAGAAAAAGAAGAGGATGGAGGAGCAGCCGTCGCTCCCCCGATTGGAGCGCCGCCGCCGCCCAGGTGGGCCACCGAAGCCCCTCCTCCTCCTGCCGCGTATCCTCCTCCACCCCCTCCTATTTTTCCTACCTCCAATGTGCGAAAACCCTCTGCCCTCCTGAAACCCGACCGCCGCCGCCCTCTCCTCGACCCCGACACCTCCTCTGCTGGTCAAGACCGTGCCCAGCCCTTCCGACACGCTGAAAACCCTCCTGCGTAGTGAGTTTTATGTTTTATTTTATCCTTATCTTTGTTTTTTATGTAATTAAGTTTAAAACAATATAAATCAGTTTTATTTATTATATAGAAAAAGTTTAGATTTTTATTTTAACAAAAAGATTAGCTTTTTAGATTAGAAAAGTTTAGATGTTCATTTGTTTAAAGATTTGATTTTCACTAAACAAAGATGGAAATTTTATATTAGAAAAGCTAGAATCTTTATTATGAAGTTAGATTAGTAATGTTACGATTTTTAATTATATTAAAAATATGATTTCTATTATATACGTGTTGGGATAAAGAAATGATTTTTATAGAGATAATATAAAAATTCGATCTTTATATAAGAAGTAGAATTATAAAAATATAATTTTTATCTATATAGTAACGGTGTAAAAATAGAATTTTTATCTATATAGTAGCGGTGTAAAAATAGAATTTTTATCTATATAATAGCAATATAAAAATGTAATTTTTATCTGCATAGCAACAATATAAAAATGTGATTTTTATATATGTAGTGGCTACGGACAGTGAAAGTGACAAAAGGCGAGAACGACGAAGATTTCTACATATGAAGAGCCGTGTTATTGGATTAGCTAGTCGGTGAGAACTTCTCACTTTAAATTTTCTTTTCTAGTTAAAAATATATACTAGGATGCAGAGGTGCTTAGTAGCACCCGACACCCGTCGTCCACAGACCATGGATGGCTTGTATGTTTGATTGTTTGTTATGGTGAAAATTGATTGTGTGATGTGAGAGATGAAATAAAATATTTATATAGTTAAAAATATTTTATCGTTAAAAATATAATTTTTAACGGGTATGTGAATAAATAAAAATATGTGTTTGTTGATTTGAGACCCCACACGGGTATTGGGATAAAATACGGCATACACTAATCCCAATAATTAGTTGTATGTCGATCGATTGATTGACAGGCTGTTATAAGCGTTAGATATCTATATTTGATGCTTATACAGTGTAGCGCACTTTGGATGATGGTTGATTATTTATCGGTGCTATTATATACATTTGTTGTGTGGAATCCATATAATTAACATTATATGGTAATTGATTGGGCCTCATTCCAATTGGGGAGATAAAGAATATTATAAAATAAAATAATCATGTGTTGAAAATAATCATGTGTTGAAAATTATCATGTGTTGAAAGAAATATTTTAACAATAAAATTTACATCTTTATCATATTTAAAGTAAGAAACTAACTGGAAAATAGATAAGATGAGTGGTTTCCTGGGTATTGATCGGATATTGGTTTCGACCTTCGGGGTTAATACTTAGGGAATCATTCTCTTACTACTTTAAGGTTGGAGTCTGATTTAAAAATCAAACGATAGATACCATAATTTTATAAAATATATTAAATAACAAAAATAGTAATGTGTTGACAGTGCTCATGTGTTGAAAGAAATATATATTCATGTGTTGAATAGAATAAATATTCATTTGTTGAATCGAATAACGAATTTATTGAAATATATAAAGCCGTGTTGATTAGAGATGCGCCATTTTGACTTGAGCGATACTTATATCGATTATATTCGTTTTATAATGAATATAGAAAAGGAAGTGATTTCAAGATATAACGTTTTGAAAATATTATCATTTGTATATCGATGATGTGGAATATTCAATTTCGATTCGAAATTGAATATGAAGTTGAAATCGTTTCGAAAATGAATTTAAAACGATTTATAAAATACGTTTTAAAAGGAAATCGACAAAATATATGTAATATAAATATATATTATATATATAATGGCCTGAATAGAACGCGCCGCGCCGCGGCAGTTCATGAATTTCGACCATTGACTTCGAACTGACGTTGCGGGAGATCCGACCGTCGGATTCTCCTGAAACTGGAACCGTTGGGTTCGTATCGAAAAGAGATTTCCAATGGATATTAGAAATTTGAAATCTAACCGTTAGATTTGGAATTATGTCCAAATCAAATTTGGAAAAGGTCGTTGTAAGTGCAGTTCGATGGCCGTTGATGGAATTCGACTGTACGGGCCTTGATAAAATAATTAAAAATATCAATAATTTGTGTAAAATCATAAGAAATGATTTGTGAAGAACTGGGATGAAAAACTCTATATTTGAAAAGATAAAAATAGAGTTTTATTGAAATGAACTAGTTTTGAACTAGAATTAAAATCAATTTATTTTTGAAATAAATAAATTGAATTTGAAATGGTTTTGAAAGTAACCAAAATTTCCAATAATTGAATTGGAATGGATTTGAATCGAAATTATCTTCGGAATATTTCGATGTTGGATTTCGTGATTATACAGATATTGTTATGGGAATTTGAAAGATATATTTATATCTTTATTTCCAATATGATATCTGTTGGTCGTAGAATTTGATATTGAATATAAGCCGATATATTTTCTATTCAGAGCCTTGTATTTAATATCAAATGTGATTTGGGTTTGTCGTGAATGGTGTCTTCATTAACACTGTTCTTAAGCCCAATGGAGAAAAAGATTAAATCTTTCTATTTAGATTTAATGAAGTGTACCAATTAAATAATGTTTAATTGGAATTGAATTTGAATGTGATTTTGGGTTTATCGTGAACCGTGTTTTAGATGACATTGGTTCTTTAACCCAGTTAAAGACAGGATATTGATTTTTGAAAAGATTAAAACTAAGTGGAGTTTTAATGAATCTTTAAATAGATTGAAATGTGAATCGATAATTTAAATTATCAAATCTGAAAGGTGATCGAGAATGGAGTACCACTAGTTTTGCTCCAAAGCGATAGTTAAATCTTTAATTAGATTTGAACGTGAAATGGTAATTAATATTTACCGATAACACCATGGTGTTAGATATGGAGTATTACCTGTTTTCTCCATGGGATGAATAGGTTGGGATTGGGAAATAAAACAAATAATTACTTCGGTGTGGTTCGCTAATCCCGACTAGTTTGGAAAACCATAATATGGTTCGAAATGATATCCAAAGGAGGATTGAAGAATAAATTTAGAAGAATTTATCTTTGATAAAATTAATGGGAACCTTTCCCTAAGAGTGTGGAAATTTGAATAAAAGAATATTCTGAATTGGAATGAGGCGTATGTTGTGTTTGTGTAACATTTGTTTATTATTTACGCGGGTTATTCGGAAAGGTCGGGTTTATACCCATTCTGAATAACCGATTCGACGATATATCGAAGATGAAGACGGTGGTTGAAGACCAGAAGTCTTCACATCGTTTGGGTGATTACTGATGATCTTGATTGGGCTGTACACCCAAGATGAGAGAATCAGTTGGTGACCGTCCAAACGTACTTGGAGATCGATGGATATGCGAGGAAAGTGCCTCCGGTTTCGTTCAGACCCAGAACGAACTTGTAAATGGACTGTGTGTCTGACATTGGATTTTATTCTGTGTTGATTGATCTCTATTAAATATACATCTGTTTGGCAATGGAGAATTTATTCTCTTGCTTAACGCCCTTCTCTGAGACGTACGAGCTCAGAGGTTGTATATCGATGGACATCAGTCGCGTGGAGTGAATTGCCTGTGTGGCACGCCTAAGTGACAGATGATCAAGGCTTCTGTTGAAAAGAAAAGTCTTGTGGTTGATGATCAAAGCACGACCTGTGTGGCGTAGCTTTGTGTGTAGCGTGAATTCGCAAGCCTCACACCTCGGTATGATTCAAAAACGGGACACGGACCGTTGGGAGAACACGACGTTTCTTTCTAGCTAGTGGTGGTGTTAGTGCTTAAACTGGCTGACATTTATATACTTTTCACCTGTGTGGTTGTTGGAATGCGAGGCGCCTCGGATATAGGTCTGTTAGGACCGGGAAACGTGTGTTCAGGAATTTCCAATCCTCCAAAGTTAGGTGAGGACCGGCCCAACCGATTCCAAGAATCATAGTGGGGTCCTGAGACATTTGCTAGAGTGTCTCGAACGGAGAGGAGCTTGCCCCTTGCCTCGACTAATGACGGAAATCCAATTTCCAATACGTGATATTGCGGTTTCAATTGTAGAACTAGTATGGCGACATGATATATGGTACCCATGCCATCTATGATTGATATTTATGATTGAAATTGTTTTGACACTATACACTTATTATAGTATCAAATAACGATTTGTTTTAAACGTACCAAGCATGTTTGGCTATTATAAGGGAAAACCCTATCCTTCGGTTTGCGTTGCATTGTGTGATGGGACATGGGTCTTATAATAGCTTCATTTTTCCAAAAAGCATTGCGCTGTTTTGATATATGCACTAGTATTCTTGGGAGGAAACCCGTTCCGTGTTATACGGCGTGGTCCCTTGAATTACTCTCTTTTAAAGTAAGTTTTAAATAACTGTTTTAGTTCTCACACCAGTCACATGACTGACCTGGAGTTTATTGTTTTAACCTAAACTCTGGGTGCCCTTATTTTGACATGGGCAGCTAGTAGTTTTGGTTTTGCAGATTTATATTCACATGATCCTGATTTACAGCTGGAACGATGCTCGGAAAGCTTTGTATCCGTGTATTACTTTCACATGTGTTTGTACTGTTTTTTTGCTACCATGTAATTTATTGTAATCTCTGATATTTATCGAATGTATTTTATTTATTCATACTCTGTATATTCTTGTATTCTGATGGAATTGTTTGTAATAAGCAATGAAATGTTCTTCTGTTTGCGTTCCGATGTGTCGTGTCCTCAGATTATCCGCGCTTTCCTTACCGGGGAAGTTACGGGTCGTCTCATTTGTCATGGATCTGGTGTGAGAATTCTTAACTAATATAACTAATAGCAATTGGGCAAATCCAAGGACCACGCCGCTAACGCGGAACGGGTTTTGTCCCAATGGATTGCCGGTGCATAAATTAAGGTAAATCGTTTAAACAACGCAATGCTTTTTAGAAAAATGGAATCATCATAAGACTCAAGTCCCATCACACAATCCAACACAAACCAGAGGATAGAGTTTTACCTTATGATGATTAAACATGCTTGGTACGATAAAAAAAAATTTATTTTATTATTAGTGTATATATGTTTCAAAAACATTTCAAAGTAAATATATCAATCCTAGGAAGCATAGCTACCATATACTATGACTCCGTACTAGTAATACAATCAAATTCGTAGGGTCGTATTTGGAATTTGGTTTCCATCATGAGTCAAGGCTAGGGAGGAGCTCCTTACCGATTCGAGACACTCTAGCTAATGCCTCCGGATTCCCCGCAGAGAACCCTTGGATAGCTGCAGGGCCGGTCCACATATACAGCTTCGTGGATTGGCAATTCTTGAACACACGTTTCCCGATCCTATAGGACCTATCATCTGAGGCGCGCCACATTCCATCATCCACATAAGTAAATATCAGCCAGTTTAAGCACCGACACCACTTCTAGCTAGAAAGAAATGTGCTGCTCTCCCTGTGTTCCCTTCTCCTGTTTTAGACTCAACTGGGTGTAATAACCCGAAAATCTGGGCCAGTTTAAAATTTTTATTTTGGCCATTTTAACGAATTTTGAATATTTAAAATGAATTATTTTAAATAATATCGACGAGAAATTTATTTTGAATTGAATTCGACGTATATATTTATATACGCCGTCGTTAGAATATAAATATTTATATATAATTATAAATAGAATTGAAAATGGCGCGGTAGTTCGATAATTCGATTTCAAACTTCAATTGAATGTACCGGGTGCAAAACAATCCGGATTTTAGTGAAACCAGAAATCATAGGATCTATTTGATAGTATCTTTCCAACGAATCCGAAGAATCGAGATTTCATTGCGGGAATCAAAAGATATGTCCAGTTGAAATTTCTGAATAGTCGCTATGGAATTCAGGCCCTTAAAAATGGACATTTTGCAAATGACCTCGGATTTCGACGAAACCACTTTTGTTGGGTCCGTGATGTCGAATTATTGTTAGATTCCAAATTTCATAATTTTTAGAATCAATATGTGAGCGTGGCAAAGGAAAACGCGTTTGACCAGTTTCAGTTGATTTTAATCGACTGGAAAATGGCCATTTTTCCAACGGTCTCAGAATTTGATGAAACTAGTTTTGTTAGGACCGTATCGTCAATACGAAGCTAGAAAATATTTTTCTGGAAATTTTCTAGTTAGTATGTGTCCCCAGTAAATTGAAATGTACGTTTTAAATTCAATATAGTGATTTAAATGTAAATTTAACGGAAACTTATTCAAACAGTCGAATCAGCCTGCGAAACATATCCAATTGTGTTCGGAATAGGAGTAATTAGCTAGGGACGACAGTCGGTGGGTTCGATTTCGAGTCCGAAATTTAAAGTTGCTTTTAGAAATTATAAAATAAATTAAATTATAAAATAAACCCTTTTCCCACTTAAACCCTAGCTCATTTCCTAAACCAGCCGACAATCTCCAGACCGACGCTCTAAATAGCTCACGACTTCCTCCCCATCAATCTCCCAATCCACGCCACCGTTCCCCGTAATTCTAGAACCAAATCGAAGAGCTCCCTGAGCCCCCTTTGGCCAACGGCGGTGATCCGGAACAAGGGAGGAGGGAGCTCGAATTTCACTCTCGAAGTCGCCAAGTTCACTGCCGTTTCCAAGCGCGATGCGGTGGCCGAGTTCACCAGAACTCCTGGCGTTGGGTGGAGGTGTGGCGCCGCTTCACGTGGAGGTTCCTGATCGAAGCCCGGCGAGGTCTGAACGGAGCGACGGAGCGGAATTGCATACGAGGATGGGTTCGATTCTCTGGAGTGTGTTAACAGAGCGGAGAGGAAACAGTGAGCAATTTTTTTTATTTATTCTTTCGTTTATGCTAATCATTTTATTCAAGTAAAGCCAGTTTTTATTATATAGATTAACATTCTATAAAATCAGTTTTAAAAATATAAAATTAGCATGTTTGAAAATATACTTTGCTTTGAAAAAAAAATATAAAGATCAAATTTTTGAAAATATAAAAGGTGTGATTTTTCAAATAGAAAAGACGTGATTTTTAAAATATAAAAAAGATTAGTTTTTAGAATAGCATATATAAAGAAAGACGAGATTTTTATATAAAGAAAAATATGATTTTATATGTAGAACTTCGAAAGAAAAATATGATTTTTATATATTGATCATCGAAGTAAAAATTCGATTTTTATATATTGAATAGCGAAATAAAAATGTGATTTTTACGTATGTAGTGAAAGCAGCAACGAAGGTGACAAAAAGGCGAAACGGCGAAGACTTCTGCAAAGGAAGAGCCGTGGAGCTAGGATAGCTATATGTGAGAACTTCTCACCTTTCAATTTAATTTTTCTAGTTATATATATACTAGGATGCAGACGGTGTTTAGTAGCACCCGACACCCGTCATCCACAGACCATGGATGGCTTGTTTGTTAAATTGTTTGGTTGTGTAGTTGATTAGATGATTTGATTTGAAATTGAATTGTTTGGTGATTGTGATTGTTGTGTGAATGGCGTGGGCCTTCACTAGACCGGGGATAAGGCTAGGCCTTGTCCCGTTTCTAGTATCGTGTCGTTATGCCGCCGAAAGTTTCTAAAATATATTAGAAAAATAAAAATATCATTTTATTTAAGGAATGAACTGAATAAAATTCATATGTTGAAATAAAATGTTTTTATCGTTGAAAATATAATTTTTAACGTGGAAGTGAATAAAATAAAATACTCATTTACAAACCGGACGGTTTGTTTATGTACACCTATTTGAAGGACATTGATTGGGTCGATAAATTTTACACATCGCCCAACTGCACAACTAAATCTGTGTTTGATTGTTTGAAACCCCACACGGGTGTTAGGATGAAATTTGAAGTCCACTCATCCTGATTGATTAAATATGTCGATCGATTGATTGACAGGCTGTTATAAGCGTGGAATATCTATATTTGATGCTTATACAGTGTAGTGCACTTTGGTTGATGGTTGATTATTTTCAATGCTATTATATACATATGTTGTATGAAAATCCATATAATTAATTTTATATGGTAATTGATTGGGCCTCACTCCAATTTGAAAAACAAAGAATAATATAAAATAAAGGTTCATGTGTTGACAGTTTCATCCATTGAGATTGGTCATGTGTTGAACGAAATATTTTAGTAATAAAATTTACATCTTTATCAATATAAAATAAAGGTTCATGTGTTGACAGTACTCATCTATTGAGATTGGTCATGTGTTGAACGAAATATTTTGAAAATAACAACTATTTTGAAAAAGAAATATCTGAAATAGAATATTTGAAAATAGAAATTTATGAAGCCGTGTTGATTAGTTTGACGCCATTTTGACGTGAACGAAATTTATATCGATTTTATTCATTTAGAAATGAATTGAAAACGATTTCGAAATGAATTGAATTGAAAACGAATTCAAATTGAATTGAAAACGAATTCAAATTGAATTGAAAATGAATTGAAAACAATTTCGAAATGAATTGAATTGGAAACGAATTCAAATTGAATTGAAAATGAATTGAAAACGATTTCGAAAGGAATTGAATTGAAAACGATTTCGAAATGAAATGAATTGAAAACGATTTCGAAAAGAATTGAATTGAAAACGAATTCAAATTGAATTGAAAGCAAATTGAAATGAATTCAAATTGAATTGAAATTTGAATTGAATAGAAATGAATTTTAAAACGAATTTATAAAGAAGGATTCAATTTTGATTTGAATTGAAATGGAAGTTGAAATTGCTTTTGAAACGAATTTTAAAACTATTTATATAATTCGTTTTAAATAGAAATCGATGAAATATATATTATATATATTATATATATAATATAATGGCCTGAATAGAACGCGCCGCGCCGCGGCAGTTCGTGAATTTCGACCATTTATTTCAAACGGACATTACGGGAGATCCGACCGTCGGATTCTCCTAAAACCGGAACCGTTGGGTTCGTATCGAAAAGAGCTTTCTAACGAATATTAGAAATTTGAAATCTAACAGTTGGATTTGGAGATACGTCCAAATCAAATTCGAAAAAGGTCGCTGTAAGTGCAGTTCGATGGCCATTGATGGAAATCGACTGTACAGGCCTTGATAAAATTATTAAAAATAGTAGTAATTTGTGTAAAATCATAAGAAATGATTTAGAAAGAATTGGGATGAAAAACTCCATATTTGAAAAGATAAAAATAGATTTTTATCGAAATGAACTAGTTTTGAACTAGAATTATAATTCTATTTATTTTTAAATAAATAAATTGAATTTAAAAAGGGTTTTAAAAATAACCAGAATATCCAATGATTGCATTGGAGTGGATTTGAATCGAAATTGTCTTCGGAATATTTCGATGTTGGAATTCGTGATTATACAGGTGTTGTTATGGAAATTTGAAAGATATATATTTATATCGTTATTTCCAATACGACATTTGTTAGTCGTAGAATTTGATATTGAATATAAGCCGATATATTTTCTATTCAGAGCCTTGTATTGAATATCGAATGTGATTTGGGTTTGTCGTGAATGGTGTCTTCACTAACACTGTTCTTGAACCCAGTTGAGAAAAGATTAAATCTTTTTAATTAGATTTAATGAAGTGTACCAATTAAACAATATTTAATTGGAATTGAATTGGTATTGATTTTTGGGTTTATCGTGAACCGTGTTTTAAATGACACAGATTCTTTAACCCAGATAACGATTAAAACTAAGTGGAGTTTTAATGAATCTTTAATTAGATTGAAATGATCGAGGATGGAGTATCACCAGTTTTGCTCCAGGCGATAGTTAAATCTTTAATTAGATTTGAACGTGAAATGGTAATTGAATTTACCGATAACACCGTGGTGTTATATATGAAGTACTACCAGTTTTACTTCATGGGATGAATAGGTTGGGATTGGGAAATTAAAACAAATGATTACTTCGGTAAGGTTCGCTAATCCCGACTAGTTTTGAATTGATATTCAAAGATAGATTAAAGAATAAATATAAAGAATTTATCTTTGATAAAATTAATGGGAACCTTTCCCTATGAATGTGAAATTTAGAAACTAACTGTCGGTTAGCCAAGCAGAATGGTTTTCTGGATATTGATCTGATGTTGGTTTCGGCCTTCGGGGTTAATATTTGGGGAATTATTCTCTTGATTAATTTACGGTTAGTGACTAATGAACTGGAATGAGGCGTATGTTGTATTTGTGTAACACTTATTTAAAATATACGCGAGTTATTCGGAAAGACCGGGTTTATCCCATTCTGAATAACTGATACGACGATAGGTCGAAGATGAAGACGATGGTCGAAGACCGGAGGTCTTCACGTCGTTTGGGTAATTACTGATGATCTTGATTGGGCTGTACACCCAAGAAGATGGAAACAGTTAGTGATCGTCCAGACGTACTTGGAGATCGATGGATATGCGGGGTACTAGGTGCCTCCGGTTTCGTTCAGACCCAGAACGGACTTGTAAATGGACTGTTTGTCTGACATTGGATTTTAGTCCGTGTGATTGATCTCTATTAAATATATATCTGTTTGGCGGCGGAGAATTTATTCTCTTGCTTAACGCCCTTCTCTGAGACGTACGAGCTCAGGGGTTATATATTGATGGATATCAAACGCATGGAGTGAATTGCCTGTGTGGCATGCCTAACTGGCAATTGATCGAGGCTTCTGTTGAAAAGCAAAGTCTTGTGGTGATGATCAAAGCAAGGCCTTTGTGGCGTAGCTTTGTGTAACGTTTGCTTCACGAGTTTCACACCCGGTATGAACCAAAAACGGGAGAGGACGTCAGGGAGGGCATGCGTTTCTTTCTAGCTAGAAGTGGCGTCAGTGGTTTTACACGCCCTGACGAGTTTGACTTATGTGGTTGTTGCTGTTGCGAGGCGCCTCGGATTGATCGGTCGTTCTCGAACCGATGGAGTCATTTAGTTGGCTCGTTTACGCCCCATAGGGCGGGGAAATGCATGTTCAGGGTTTAAGTTTAATCCACATCGGTGGACTGGCCCTGAGGATCCAAGGGCCCACCTGAGTCTGGGTCCTGTGGCTCGGGCTAGAGAGTCACGAATCGGTTGAGGACTATCTTTTGCCTCGGTTCATAGAAGGAAATCCAATTTCCAAATACGTGACTTTGCGGTTTTATTTGTAAACCTATATATGGCGACATGATATATGGTACCCATGCCGCCTATGATTGATACTTATGATTTGAAGTTGTTTTATACACTATGCACTTATTATAGTATCAAATGATTTGTTTTAAACGTATCAAGCATTCTTTGGCTGTTATAAGGGAAAACCCTATCCCCCGGCTTGCGTTGCATTGTGTGATAGGACCTGGGTCTTATTTATTTAGCATTGCGCTGTTTGTTTTATGCACTGGTATTCTTGGGAGGAAACCCGTTCCGTGTTACGGCGTGGTCCCTTGATTTACCTTTGAAAATAAAGATTAAAAACTGTTTTAGTTCCCACACCAGTCACATGACTGACCTGGAGTTTATTGTTTTAACCTAAACTCTGGGTGCCCCTATTTTTGACACGGGCAGCTAGTAGTTTTGGTTTTGCAAATTTATATTCACAGGATCCTGGTTTACAGCTGGAACGCTATCCAGAAAGCTTTGTATCCGTATATCTCTTCTAGTTGTGTATTATATTATTTTCCGCTGCGATGTATTTAAATGTAATTTAAATCTCTGATATTTCTGTGTAATATTCATTTATACTCTGTATATTCTTGTAATCTGATGCATTGTTGTAATATACAATGAAATGTTCTTCTGTATGCGTTCTGTTGTGGCTTGTTCTCAAACTATCCGCCGCTTTCCTTTACGGGGAAGTTACGGGTTTTCTCACTGGGTTATGAGGCTCGCGAAGTAACGTTATAACCACAAGTCCTGCTTTTCAACAAAGCCTTGATCATCTTCATCTTAGCGTGCCATGTTGTCAATTCACACCATGTGATTGATAACTATTAATACACAACCTCTAAGGGTGTTGAGCAAGAAAATAAATTCTCCGCCACCAACGGTCGTATATTAATAGAAATCAATTTACATAGAACAAAATTCAACGTCAGACACACATCCATTTATAAGCTTATGCTCTGGGTCTGAGCGAAAGCCAAATCCATAAAAATCAGCACTACGTCTGGATAACTACCATCTTAGCCCCGTCTTGGGAGCAAATCAATCAAGGGCCTCAACACTAGTTACCCATTCGATGTGAAGATCGTCGGTCTTCAATCGCCGTCTTCAATTCTTCGAACGTCGTATCATTATTTGGAATGAGAGTAAACTCGAACTTTCCAAATAATCTTCGCATAATTATCATTTAAATTATTTCATAACGTTATTATTTATCACTATTTTTAATTTGATAAAAATAGATATAAATCATTCCATGTAGTCATTAACATATAAGGGCAACGAATCAACCAAACAAACAGCGCACAATCATGTTCATGTATCATATCAAGGTATCATGTTCAATGAACATTTCAATTCCATTCCCAGATTTATTTATTAATAAATAACAACTAAAAGGTAACTTTAAATTTATTCTTTTACTGCATAGAAAATGTCATTAAAACATCTCTTTTTCTTATTATTTACACTACATGTGAATAAATGTTTTCCTTTTCTTTTATTATTTACTTACCCAACTGTAAATAAGTGTTTTCCTTTTTTTTCTACATATCCTATTTACATGAAAATGTAAATGTAAATGAAAGTTTCATCCAAAATAATTCTTTTTATTACATAAGAAAACGTAAATTTCTATTTCATATTTTCTTTACACTCTTTCTCTCATTTTATTGGAAATGTAGTATTTCCTTCTTATTCTTTACACTATAGAAAAATGTGAATTTTTTTTATTCCTTACAATATATTCTCTTTTATTACATTATAAAGAATGTAATTCTTCTAACTTCTTTTGTTACAAAAAAATGTAATATTTCTTCTTTTGATTACATTAAGAAAAATGTAATTGACATTATACTGTAAAATCCTATCTTTCAATTGCATTGTAAAATTTCCTTCTTTAATTACGTTGTAAATGTAGTTAACATTGCAGTGAAAAATTCTAACTTTTTAAATTACATTAAAGAAATGCAAATTTGATTACATCATCCAATTCTTCTTCTTAATTACGTTAAAATTGTAATTTTCAATATAATGTAAAATCCCTCTCTTTTAAATTACATTAAAAATGTAATTTTCATAATAGTGCAAATTTCTATCTTTTATAATTACATTTAAAAGGTAAATTTGATTCTAATGTCCAATTCTTCTTAATTACATTAAAAATGCAATTTTCAATATAATGTAAAATCCTTCTTTAATTACATATAGAAATATAGTTTTTATTACAAATTCTCATTCTTTATAAAAATGTGATTTATTTTTCATATTGTTAGACCAAAAAGTGGTTCTAACACCCAAATTGACTAAAATTTCGATAGAATGAGATCAAAAACAGAAAAGAGACACAGAATTTATAGTGGTTCGGCTTTGAAGAGCCTACGTCCACTTTAAAACACTTCGTTTGATGATATATACGAAAATACAACAAGATATTCGCTCAATCTCGCTCACTTTTCATATACATTCACTCAGTTATCTCAAAATACACTGTATATGATGATTTGAATTGCTTGGGAGTGCTGGAATTCGGTTCTCTAAGATACTTCATTTCTCAAAGTGCCAAAAGATCCCTCTAAATGACCTTTGGGGGTCTATTTATAGGTGGAAATTCACTCAGAATCCGGTTCGGATCGGGGCTACGTGGCTCGTATCCCATCATTCTCGGGCTTAGATGGATTTCAGTGTTGACAGCGCACCAGGTTAGTGGTCATCATGGGTAGAAAGTGGGTGTAACCGCTCCGAATATCCAGGAGATCGTGTGGTGAAGCAACATGGTACACTGGGTTCGGTTCGGAGAGGCAAGTAGAAGGGGTTCGGATCGGAGCCTCCAATCCGGTCCGACCTGTGTTGAACTTGAGCTCTTGTCCATTCTGCTTTGTTCCGTCCTGGTCTGATGGTAGCCCCCCCGATCCGATCCGATGCTTTTTAGGAAGAAGTGTTCTTCAACGCTTGACATCTCGACTTTGTGTTGCCTAGTTCACAAAGTAGGCTAACATTTTGCCCCCTCAAAGGATGCTTCTGTTGGATACGGAGCATGCTTTGATGTCATTTACACAGTGCCTTTCTGAAATTGAATCGTTGAAAAGTCGTTTCTATTGACATATAAAGACACGTTGCTTCAGAAAGTTGCATCTCTTGATGTTTATATATACTTCGCATAGTATGTAAATCCCTTTCTTTATTTTCAAACAGCTTGGAGAACTCTTGTTAATATCCGATTATCCTTCCAAGTGATTTTCTTTTTGATTTTTCTTTGTTTTTATTTCCTCTTCGAATTTTAACTCAATTTTGATGCCAAGATGATGCACGGAATTACGTTCGGTTCGGGCTCCGACCCGAACAGCCTTTCTTCCTCTCTTGGTTAGCACTGGGTCAGTGGGCTGGAATGCCTCGTGGGCTTATATCCCGGTTCGAGCGGAGAAAAAGAGGGGGAATACGAGTAGTCACCATCGACCTATATAAGCTTATCGCCCTTTTCTTTCTTCCTCTCTTTCTTTTTATTTGCTTTTTCTCAACCGATTGAACACAGAATCCCTAACCTTCTGAAACTCCAAAATCCCCTTTATTAATCATCAAATCGCTCTTGTAAGTGGGTTTTAAACTCGATTCTCTTGATAATAATCGATATCAACTAGGATTTACGATTGACTTGACTGATTTGGACACGGTTTTGGTTCGAGTTCGTCATCACTGCCTCCTCCTCAGCTACCATCGTCGTTGGTGGCTCAGTCGCCGCCTCGAGGTGTTGGGAGGATGGGATTAAGACCCACTGTAATAAAAACTTGGTCTTGATTGGGGATATTAGCACAGAATGGGTTCTAAGTTAGAAAAGGAGGAAGAATAAGGATATTACAGGGGATCGGTTCGGATGATGGGATGTAGAAAATGGAGAAGAAGAAAGGGAAGAGAAATTCGCAAAACAGGATCGGGTCGGAGCAAAAAGTCATAGAGGCAGGGCTCCCTTGATCGGGTCGGGTCGGACTTGAAATCGGAACAAAGGAAGAAAATGGTGTGGTTGCCTAATTCGATCCGGGCCGTTTCAGAAGTCCACCTCCGATACGATCCGATTTGATCCCTGAGCAACAATGTTTATCCCCAAGCCAAAATAAGGCTATATTCTCCGATCTGATCCCAATGCACACATCTGAACCGAACCGAAGAAAAACAATCCCACTCAACACATAAGAACTTGCTTAAGTAGCCCGGTCAATTCTTGATATAATCTTCAACTTAATGGACAGTCAGGATAGTGCCTTGCGAACATACATGAACATCAAGAACTGCCCTGAACATTATTACTTTGCCACGATTTTGCATTGCACTTTCGAGCGTTGACTTTACATTTTCTGCATACACTGTTCACACTTTAGTTCATACACATGCACGGGGGGATACGGGCTAATTTACTCTAACTTGTGCTATTGCTTCTTCAATAGTTTAGTGACCAGGACATCCAGACGTTCATCTAGATTAGCAGAAAAGAAAGAGATCCCAGAGACATCCAACAAAATCACTCTTGAAGACATATCTTCTTCCTCAGATCCAAAATGGGATGATGAGGGCTCAGACTACGAGGTAGAAACTCATGAAAGCGATAATGTGTCTTCTGAGGGTGGAGTTTCCCTGGGATGTGAAGAGGAAGGAGGGATTGGAGATAATCGAGCTCCTGACGAATTTGAGTCTGCCATCATACTGGAATCACCTCAAGATTCTGTTGAATCGACGATCGACGATGATAGACTTATTCGAATACGCCTAAAGTACGGGATACCCAAAGGGGATACCTTGGTGCCATCAAAAGCTGATCGTCCTCACAACCCTCCAGAGGGATTTATGGCAATCACTCGATTGATGTGCATGGTTGGGGCTATACCTCCGTTTTATCCTTTCGTCGTCGATTTTCTAAGACAAATGTGGATTGCCCCCATGCTGCTGCACCCCAATTCCTATGCTTACCTGTATACCCTATATGTAGCGTACCGCGAGATCTTAGGCATAGAGCTCACTTTTGATGACGTTCATTTCTTTTATAACTTCAAGCACCGGACTCGAGAAACTCCTTCTTTCTGTTACTTCGAGTCTGTCCCAAAGAGGAAAATAATTCCAGCACCGTTCAGCAGTAAAGCGGGTGATTCCAGGCTGGAATGGTTTTATGTAAGGCAACAGCCAGGGTGTGCTAGGAGATGGACGAAATCAAGTAAAGCACTGGTTTTCTAAATCTCGACTCTGTACGTCCAAGCCACCACATTAATCCGTTTTCTTTTTGTTTGCAGTTGATAACCCAAAACAAATATCGGATCAAGCGTTCTTTGGTCGGATGCACCGGCTCCTTAACGGTGATCAAAAGTTTTTAACTATTGATGAAGTCCTTAAGGACGAATATCTTCATCTACATGGGTTGCTGTCCATTACCCGTAGCATTGGTCACGGGACGGGTCCATATGTATATATCACCACAGTGGACGTAATCCCAGAAACGGGCGAAAGCTCAAAAGCTCGAAAGCTCCTACAATGCCGCTTCAGGCTTCACCTTCTCCATCTTCGAATCAAGATGATGAATTGGCTAACATGGCCGAAAAGCACCGTGAGGGGTATATTGTTCCCGAGGATGCCATCTCTCCGGAGAGGTCAACATCTTCCAAAGAGCTGTCGATTGATGCTTCTCAGGGAGACGCCCCTAGTACCGATGACCCAACATTTCAGGGTTTGAGGGATCTACCCTTACCTTTAGTTTTAGGACAAATCCTTTAGTTTTCACTTCTTCCGAAGAGACCACTCCTGCTAAGGCCAAAGGGCCCGCTCGTACTAGTCTGGCTTCAGACTCGGGTTTGTCGGGGGGAAAACACCACTTAGGACGCACTTAACACAATATCACCACATTTCACAGCACTTTTCTTTTGTGAAAACACTGACTCTGAATTTCATTTGCCTTGTTGTGCAGGTACAATGTCCCGCTCCTATTATGATATCAGGAAACTTCATCGCAGCATGTCTAGACCCCCTTCTGATCCTGAGCATGATCGTCGCGAAAGCCGCGGTAGGGAGGATAGAAGGCCCTATGATTCTTACCAGTCGCGATCCTCGCGCTTTCGCTCTCGTTCTCCTATTTGGCTAGATTCAGAGTGATATAAGGGCTACCAAGGTCGTCGAGAAGATGACAGGCCGCAGTCGAAGGACCCAACTCTTTCTCAAGAAAAGCGCAGTAGGGAAAGCAGCCCACCGAGAGATACGGATTCGCGAAGCAAGCACAAGGTTCCTGCTAAATGGCCTAGGAGGAATGAGGAGGCTATTGAGCCTTCCACACGTAAGGATACCGAGCTGACATTTCCAGCACCTCCCCCATTGGATGCTGAAACTGCGGTTAAGCGGGCGTATCTGGAGGAGAAATTTCCCGAACACTACTTCGAAAGCTTGACTTTTTTACCTGCTCTTGAGCCTATTTCCTCGAGGTGGGAAGATGAGGCCGAAGAAAAAATTGATGCGGTCGAGAAACAATATTCAGAGATGTTCAAGTATTCGCGTAATCTTTCCAGAATCATCCGAACTCTAATCACGAATACTGACTCGATGCAGAAGACCGCATAAGCCGATGCAAAGGCCCTGAAAAATTTAAGAAAAGACCTCGAGGATACACAGGCCCAACTTGTTGTCGGTCAACGGGATGTTGCTAGCTTCAAGCAACAATTTGAGGATCTACAAAAACGCTACCATGATTTGCTTGAGTCCCATACCCAAGAGCGTTCAGAATTGAAAAAGCAAGCCGAAGATGCCAAGTCAGATGCTGCCAAAATGCAACTTGCTTACGCTGACCTTGAGCGAGAGAAGGCCGAGTTAGCGAAGAAGAACGCTGAATTAGAGAAGAAAAACACTGACTTGGCTTCCAAGTTGGTGGAGGCGGAGAACATGGCTGCCCTAGCGGAGGGTAACATCGAAGGTGTTATCAAATCTGCTGAAGAGACCTGCAAGTAGCTGTCGGAAGCTGAGGAAGAGGTGCATGGTTTCAGCGAATTAATGATTGAATTCTTTGCGCATATAATTCGCCGCCGCAACATCTCTTGGATTGAAGATTATCCATCTACCTTGGTCCAAGTATGGAGTCAAATCGTTGAATGGGAGAAAGATGAGCTCAAGGTTGATTCCATTGACGAGGACAAGCTTATGGAGAAATATCTAAGAGATAATGAACCAGAATGCCTAGCCGAGGGACGCCGCCTTATCGCTGCTACTATGGAGGAAGAGAAGCGGAGAGCTAAACAAAAGAACATTCCTGAGGCTGGTTCTTCTTCTACTGCCTCTAAAACTTCTGAAGTAGAGGGATATGATCCCGAAAACCCGGGGATCCCTCGGACATCTCTTTTATCCCCCGTACCCGAAACGGCGTCGGAGACAGCAGTCACTCCAGCTGAGAAGTCATCGGAAGGTATCTCTACCTTTTCACCTCAATTCGTCAAAGCTATCTCTACCTTTCATCACGTAATCGGGCAATCGATGAAGAACCTATTATTTTCTCCTGAGTTGATAACTGTTGCTTCTCACTCTGTAGGTATTGAACCGTCCGAAAAGACAGACGTGTCCCAGGGAACCACTGCTGTAGCAGAACCTACGGAGAAGGCTAAAGGGGGAAAGGACAAGGCTGCCACCATAGATTCGGGAGAAGGAACTGAACCGTCTAAGGCTGATACTCCTCATGATGACGAAATGATAGATGCCTTAAAAGATGATGGCGGCAACGGGGAACACGAGGAAGACCCTGAGGTGGTTATAGTTGGGGAGTCGAAAAGTGCCAATGATATCACTTTGGATGCATTAAAAGCCGAACAAGACAAGCGCATGCAGCTTAAAGTTGAAGATCTAGACCCTGAAAGCCTTAAGCCTCTCGCAGTGGTGGATGCTGGATTAAGGTTAGTTGTTAAGCTTTCGACTAGATCTATCACAGAAGAACTTGTTAAAAAGTCTTCTCTTGATTCTAGTGTTCCGACTCCCGTGAAGAAATCAGCCGATTCCAGCACTTCAGTCTCGGGGAAGAAAAAACCAAGGCGCATCTTAACTGATGCTAAAATAGAGGCAAAGGATGCTCAAAAAGCTGCTAAGAAGTCCAAGTCCACTTCCAAGTCTAAGTGATAAAGTGCTTTGCTTTATCTTAGTATTTAATTGGCCCACAATCGTTGCAGCGAGTGTGGCCTTCGCATCTTCTTTTTGCCTGTTTTCTTGTACAAATTCATACATTTGTGAATAAAAAAATTCATTTTCTGTAATGCCTGTTAGTCGTCAGTTCATTACTTATGTAAAAATTCAAATGCATGTCCTACTCAAGTTGTGTAATGGAATCATAGCGGGGGGGGGGGGGGGGGGGGGGATATGTGTGTACATATATGCCCCCAGTAAGTCTTGAAAACTATTCAAGATTAAATTAAAAAGTCCGAATGTCCCCGATTGTTTGACGGGGGTCACATTCCTTTTGTCATTGATGCCTGTTCTTTTCCGGCATCTTTTATACTCTCCTGTCTTGTGTTCAGGTTAGAGTTCTTGCCAAGGCGGTCTCTTATCTGGGTGCACCTTCACGCCTTGGAGGACGTCGTCTTCCCATCCTTTATACTCTCTCTCAATTCTTGAGAGTTAGAGTTAAGAATGTCGTCTTCCTATTCTTTTATGTTTTATTGCACAAACAATCGTTGTGTTTGTTCCTGCATATAAGCCATCTCCAACTTTCCAGATTTCAATTTAACATCTCGTATTCTACATTCACAATAGAATAATGGTTGAAGATATAAATAATGCAGGAAAGTAAATGGCACACGATATTTTTATAGTGGTTCGGCTAAGTCGTAGCCTACATCCACTTTATAGTTTCTCGTTCGCATCAACAGACTTTTCTAAGGCAAGTCGTGCCTTTTTACAGAGTTCGTAAGAAAAACAAAAGAAAATACAATATCCCTAATTCAAATAACACATCAAGTGTTGGGCATTCCAAGCCCTAGGCACTTCTTCGCCATCTACGGTCGTTAACTTGAAGGCTCCTGTCTCAAGTTTCCACTGGATGACGAATGGCCCTTCCCACTTTGGTCCGAGGTGAGGAAGGGATGGGAAAACTCGCTTTAGTACCAAATCTCCCGGTTCAAAGGTTCTAAAACGAACTTTTTTGTCATAATAGCATGCCATCTGACGTCGATGTCTTGATGCTCGCAAGTCTTCCTCGTCCCTTTTCTCTTCGATCTCGTCAAGGGACTCAAGGAGGAGTGTCCGATTCGTCATCGGGTCATAATATGTCACCCTATGAGAGGGAACTTCAAGCTCTACCGGGATAACTGCCTCTGAACCAAAGGAAAGAGAGAAAGGAGTGTGACCGGTAGCTGTCTTAAACGTTGTCCGATATGCCCATAAAGCCAAGGGCAATTCATCCACCCATTTTGCTTTTGGACGTTCCAATCGCTTCTTGAGGATGGACTTTATGACTTTATTTATTGCTTCTACTTGCCCATTTGACTGTGGATGGGCGACTGCAGTGTACCGCTTGTCGATCTTGTATTTCTGGCAGAAATTTCTGAATTCGGCACCATCGAACTGGGTTCCATTATCAGTTATAATGGTCCTTGGAATCCCAAATCAGCATATGATATTTCTAACCTCGAAACTTATCACCTTTCTCGCTGTGATTTTAGTTAAGGGCTCAGCTTCCACCCATTTCGTAAAATAGTCCATGGCGACTATTGCATACTTTGCTCCTCCTTTGGCAATTGGTAAAACTCTGATTATGTCAATTCCCCACATGGCAAATGGCCACGGACTCACCATCGACTTGAGTTGGGTCGGTGGTGCTCTGGGATCTTGGCGAACCTCTGGCATCTGTCGCAGCGTCGTGAGTAATCAGCTGCATCTTTATTAATTGTGGGCCAGAAATACCCATACCGCAACACCTTTTTGGCTAAGGTTTGACCTCCCATATGATCTCCGCACTCACCTTCGTGTACTTCTCTCAGTACACGCTTGATGTCATCGTGTGCTCTACATCGTAACAGGGGCATAGAAAATCCTTGCCGATAAAGGACATCATCTTGAAGGATGTATCTGTTAGTTTTGCGAACTATGGTCCGCCTTTCACTCTTCTTTGGCGGGAGTATTCCATTTCTAAGGAAATTCTTGATTGGGGTCATCCACGACTCCCTCTCCGGTTCTGCTTCAAGAGCTAATTTAATTTCCATTAACTCAAAGCTTGGCGACTCCAACGTCTCAATTGGAACCATTTCGGTTTCCTCCGGATTGTCGGAGCTAGCCAGCTTCGCTAGCCGGTCTGCCTTCTGGTTTTCAGCTCTCGGGATATGCGTTATGTTATACCGTTCCAGGTTGCTCAACAGCTTCTTCACCTTTCCAAGATAGGTAATAAGTCGAGGTCCCCGGGCCACAAATTCCTCTCGCACTTGGCAGACGACTATTTTGGAATCGCAGAATATATCTAATGCCTTTATTCCGAATTCCTTAGCAAGCTTCAGCCCGGGAATCAGGGCTTCGTATTCAGAGTCATTGTTGGTCACTGAAAATTCCAATTGCAGAGCGTAATATAGCGATCGTCCTTCGGGAGTAACTAAGACGACTCCAGCCCCGGACCTTCTTTCGTTCTTGGCTCCGTCTGTGTATAACTTCCATGGACCTAATTCTAACTCTTCCTCTGATTTGACCACCTTGTCGTTGATCATCTCTTCCTCCAGAATTGTGAACTCTGCTATAAAATCAGCCAGAGCTTGTCCCTGATCGGTCTCTGCGGCTGGAAATTTAAATCAAACTGACTTAATTCAATATTCCACTTGATCAACCGTCCCGATGCTTCGGGTCTTTGCAACACCTGTCTCAGAGGTTGATCACTGTATATGGTTATTGGGTGAGCTTGAAAATAATGGCGAAGTTTTCGGGAGGCGATCAGAAGGCTGTAAGCAAGCTTCTCAATCCTTGGGTAGTTTCGCTCTGCAGCTGCCAATTTCTTACTTACGTAGTATACCGGCCTTTGCACTTTGTCTTCTTCTCGGACCAAGGCGGTGCTAACGGCGTGGGCCGATACTGCTAGATAAACAAACAACTCTTCATGATCTACTGGTTTCGACAAAATCGGTGGTCTCTCTAGTAAGTCCAACAGATTTCGAAAGGCCTCAACACAGTCCGGAGTCCATTCAAAATTTTTCTTTCCCCTTTTTATCAAGTAAAAAAATGGGACGCATCTGTCTGTTGCTTTGGAGATGAATCTACTCAATGCAGCCACCTTCCCTGCAAGACTTTGGACATCCTTGATTCTTCGTGGTTCCTCGATGTTCCTTATCGCTGCTATCTAATTGGGTTTAATTTCAATTCCTCGAGAGCTCAGAAGAAACCTAGATACTTTCCAGATGCCACCCCAAACGAGCACTTCAAGGGATTTAGCTTCATTCGATACTTTCGCAGGATACCGAACATCTCTGCCAAGTCTTGCGTATGGCTAGAGGACTATTTCGATTTGACTAGCATATCATCCACATAAACTTCCATAATTTTCCCTATTTGGTTATAAAACATCCTGTTCACCAAGCGTTGGTAGGTAGCTCCAGCATTCTTCAATCCAAACGGCATGACCACATAACAATACAACCCCAAATTTGTGATGAAGCTCGTGTGCTCTTGATCGGGCACATGCATGGGAATCTGGTTGTATCCGGAATATGCGTCTATGAAAGAAAGAAGTTCATGTCCTGCCGTCGAATCCACAAGCTGGTCTATTCTGGGGAGTGGGAAGCTATCTTTCGGACAGGCTTTGTTCAAGTCTGAAAAATCAATACATGTTCGCCACTTTCCGTTTGACTTCTTCACCAAAACAGGATTCGATATCCAGTCGGGATATGTCGAATCTCTAATAAATCCGTTCTCTTTCAGCTTCTTCACCTCTTCTTTCAGAGCTGCCGACCTCTCTGGGCCCATCACACGTCTCCTTTGCTTTACAGGCGGGTGTTTTGGGTTTATACTCAGCGAATGACTCATGATGGATGGTGATATCCCACACAAGTCTGCGTGGGTCCAAGCAAACACATCCAGGTTTGCCTTCAGAAAATCAGCCAGTTCTTTGGCTCGATGCGGATCCAATTGGGATCCAATTTTCAAAACTTTTGCTGGATCTGCTTCATCAATGGGTATATCCACTGTCGTTTCGTTAGGAGTTGCTTTTCTATCCCCAGGTTCCTCATCTTCTCTAGGATCTAGGTCTTCAGGCATTCCCTTGGGCAATTTCTTCGGGGCTGATCCCTCTAATTGCTATGTGGAACTCCCCTTTGGAGGGGGTGAAGTACCTTTGGAATCGATGTTAACTCCCTTCATCAGCATTTTCAATTCAGCAATATAACAAGCTCTCCTGGAGACTTGATCTCCCCTCATTACTCCTGTTCCGGCTTCAGTAGGGAACTTTAACAATAAGCACCAAGGTGTGATACAAGCCCTGAACTCAGCAAGGGCGGGCCTTCCCAAAAATGCGTTGTAGGGAGAATCAATATCTAGCACTACAAACTGAATCATTCGCACTCTTCGACGATCCCCCTGTCCCAATGTTACGGGCAATTCTATATACCCCATTGGAGCTGTCGATGCCCCATTGAAGCCTCGGATCCAACCTTCACAGGGCTTCAAATCTCCAGACTCAAGTTTCATCTGATCAAATGACTTCTTAAACAAAATGTTGACAGAGCTTCCATTGTCTACTAGTACCTTATGGACTAGTGTCGGCCCAATGGTAGTGGTAATAACCGATGGATCTTCGGTAGGTGATTGGATTCCGGTGTCATCTCTGTTACGGAACACTACGTCATCGAACATTGTCTTTTGCTGTTTCACAGGGGTGATATCTTCCAAATCATTGCACTCGTCCACATTTATGTGCTTAACTGCGTTGACGTATTGGTCCATTGCTCTGAAACTATGGATAGCCGGATGGAGTCCACCTACTATGGTGTTAATGACAATCCCTTTGCTTTTTTGTTGTGTTGTAGGCTTGGGAGCAGCCTGACTCGGATTTGGGGCCTGTCCTCCTTGCCCCCTGTCCCTTGGGGAAGCCTTATACTCATCCAACTTACCTTCACGCAACAACTTCTCAACCACATCTCTCAAGTGTCGACATTCGTTCGTTGAATGTCCGTGGGTTCCGTGAAATAAACAAAACTTTCTAGTAGCAATTTCTTTTTCTATTGAATCTCGCGGCGGTGGTTTCTTGTATTGCAAAACATTGTACGTATCCAAATAAATATTCTCCAAAGTGTCATTCAATGGTGAATAATTTTCAAAAGTCTGGAACCGGGGTCTTTTGTCATGATTACTTCCTCGGTTCCTGTTTCTCCTATTACCATTCGCATTACGGTTGCTGTTGCCCCCGTTTCCATTCTTATTTCCAACGTTCACTTCGACTTTACCAGAACTTTCTCCAGACTACTTTACAGCAACATTACTTTGAACAACTTCTTTTGAGGTTGCTCCGGACTTCCTTTTTCTGTTTGCCCTTGCTTCCTCCCGTCTTAACTGAATATTGGCCTTCTCATAAAACAACTCCCTTGTGGGCGGTGGCTTCCCAGAAAGATAATCTCCAATCTCCGAATCAGGATCAACTCCCTCCAGTAATGCCATCAAGATTGTAGGCTCATAAGGGTCGCTGACTTCTATTACAGCTAAATTGAAATGGTCTAGATACGACTTCAAGGACTCACCCAGTGCTTGCTTAATTCTCGATAATTCGATAACAGTCTTTGACTTTCGGGCGTGAAGTCGGAATTGATTCATAAAACGTTCACTCAGTTCTTTGAAATTTGATATCGATCGAGGAGGAAGTCGGGTAAACCATAGTAATGCTATGTCTTCTAAGTAGATCGGGAAAGCCTTGCACTCTACAGCGTCAGGGGCAGCGGTAGCATTCATAAGCCATGCGTATCGCATCAAATGTTGTCCCGGGTCGGTTCTCCCGTTATATCTGTCCATCTACGGCAGATTAAAACGTCGGGGGAACTGAAAGTTAAGAATGTCCTCAGTAAAAGGAGTATGATTTCGTTCAATACCATAATCTTCATTGGTGTAATTTAGACTCTCAGACATGATTTGGCACACCATAGCCCATACATCAGCATTGGTTAAAGGCCGTTCAGGCTCCCTGTCTCTGATGTTTGGGTTTCCTCTAGGTTCCTGATCAGGGGACATTCCCCTTCTCCTAGCGGCTTCTGCTCTGCTTTGCTCCCAACGTTCCCGGTCGATCTCACGGGCAACATCATCGTGGGATCCCAGAGATCCAAAAGTCATTTCTTCCAAATTATGAGGTCGTTCGAGCGGCCTCCTTTCATGGGGCCATTCTTCCTCGGAAGAAGAAGATTGATCCATCACAGTATGATGATTTGGGGAAGGGTTTCTCTGCCTGCGAAGCTCAACAATTTCCCCACTCATGATTCTCATATTCTCTTGCATCATAAGGTTAGTGCGCTCATGAATTCTCATAGCCTCCCAAGTGCTCTCGAGCATGTCAAGAAGGCGCGAAAAATCTCCTTGAGTGACAGGTGCAAACGGATTGATCTGGTCATTGGTCCTAGTGGCTGGAGTCGGAGCATTTGGAGGGGCTCGAGTAGAGGTTCCAGCATCACCTAGAGTCGGGTCGGATCGGAGCAACGAGATTTGACCGTATCAGATCGGGTTGGGAGAGTGCACTGCTTCAACATCTTCAATCCGGTTCGGATCGGAGCTCTCCCTATGCGATCGGTTCGGATTTCCTGTTCCTGTCCGATCCGCTCTCGAACTCTGCCCACGAGACCTTATCACAACCGGATTTTGCTGATCTTCACCAACTTCGTTCCCTCGAGTAGTTTAAACTTCTTTGCCTTTTCCTTTGGCCATAATTCTTCAGCAACCAACCAACAAGTACTTACAAGTGTCGAAAGGTGGGGATTAACTTCTTCGAACTCAACGGCCCAAAAAGTAGAACGAGAATCAAGAAAAAAACAGAGAATTCAAATGATTCTCAATGAAAGCACCAAAAATGTTAGACCAAAAAGTGGTTCTAATACCCAAATTGACTAAAATTTTGATAGAATGAGATGAAAAACAGAAAAGAGACACATAATTTATAGTGGTTCGGCTTTGAAGAGCCTACATCCACTTTAAAACACTTCGTTTGATGATATATACGAAAATACTACAAGATATTCGCTCAATCTCGCTCACTTTTCATATACATTCACTCAATTATCTCAAAATACACTGTATATGATGATTTGAATTGCTTGGGAGTGCTGGAATTCGGTTCTCTAAAATACTTCAATTCTCAAAGTGCCAAAAGATCCCTCTAAATGACCTTTGGGGGTCTATTTATAGGTGGAAATTCATTCAGAATCCGGTTCGGATCGGGGCTACGTGGCTCATATCCCATCATTCTCGGGCTCAGATGGATTTCAGTGTTGACAGCGCTCCAGGTTAGTGGTCATCATGGGTAGAAAGTGGGTGTAACCGCTCCGAATATCCAGGAGATCGTGGGGTGAAGCAACATGGTACACTGGGTTCGGTTCGGAGAGGCAAGTAGAAGGGGTTCGGATCGGGGCCTCCGAGCCGGTCCGACCTATGTTGAACTTGAGCTCTTGTCCATTCTGCTCTGTTCCGTCCCGGTCTGATAGTAGCCCCCCGATCCGATCCGATGCTTTTTAGGAAGAAGTGTTCTTCAACGCTTACATCTCGACTTTGTGTTGCCTAGTTCACAAAGTAGGCTAACACATATACATAAACATGACATTTAAAATATGATTTTGATTCATATGCATTACCTTGACATTAAAATATGGTCTGATTTCATATGCATTATAATGACATTGAAATATGGTTTTATTTCATATGCATTAACTTGACATTAAAATATGGTTTTATTTCATATGCATTAACGCTACTCCAGAACATGATTTTATATCATATGCACTGACGCTACTCTAAAACATGATTTTGTATCATATGCACTATCATTTACTAAAATATGATTCTATTTTCATATTTCTATTCAAACGCTAAAAATATATTTATTTTCCTATTTCTACACATCTGGTAAAAATAAGTTTGTTTTCATATCTTAACTGCGATGCTAAAAATATAATTTTATTCATGTTTTAACTAAAACGATAAAAAATATGATTATTTACATGTTCTAACTAAAACGAAGAAAATATGATAATAATCATATTCTACCTAAGACTGCTAAAAATATAATTTTAATTCACTTTTTCCATTAACGCTAAAAATAATAATTATAATTCACTTATTCCATTAATGCTAAAAATATAATTATAATTCACTTATTCCATTAACGCTAAGAATATAATTATAATTCACTTATTCCATTAACGCTAAGAATATAATTATAATTCACTTATTCCATTACACTAACAATATGATCATTTTAATGTAATGACATAGCGCTTAAAATATGTTCATTTTAACTAAGATGACATAACGCTAAATTTATATTCATTTTAACTAAAATGACATAACGCCGAATTCATATTCATTTTAACTAAAATGACATGTCGCCAAATTCATATTCATAATTTCTAATGAAAACATTACTAATGTAAACATATTTTCTAATGTTAACATATTTGCTAATGTAATCATTATTTTCTAATGTAAACATATTTTAACACAACGCTAAAATATGTTCATTTTTCCTATAATTTAACACAATGCTAAAATTTGATTCATTTTCAATAAAGTGACATAACGACAAAATTATGTTTACATTCACTACATTAACATAACGCTAAAATATGATTCATTTTCAATAAAATGACATAACGCTAAAATATGATTCATTTTCAATAAAATGTCATAACGCTAAAATATAATTCATTTTCTACTAAATTTACATAATGCTAAAATGTATTCATTTTTCTAAAATGACACAACGCCAAAATTTATATGTTAACCTTTTTCTATGTTTTCTAATATCGTATAAAGGAGTACTTCATATGTTAACATTTTTTCCTATGTAAACTAATGTCAAATAAAGGAGTATCTTATATGTTTACGTTTTAGTTTCAACTATTTTATTTCAATCAAAAGTGACATTTTTTTAATCTAAACTATTTTAACAAAATGAGTATTTTGTTAATTTATTATATTTTGGCAAAATGATAATCCTAATTCAAATTTGTCCATATTCATTTAACACAAATGTTAGTTCTTGAAATAACAATTCCAACCAACACAACATAGTGATTTGGTTTAACACTAATTTTCAATTTACAACCCAATAACATGACATTGTGATTTGGTTTATCACACTTTTCAATTTACAAATCTAATAACATAACATAGATGTAAAAACCCGTAACTTCCCCGGTAAGGAAAGCGCGGATAGTTCGAGAACAAGCCATAAAAGGACACAGACAGAAGAACATTTCATTGCATATTACAACAATTCCATCAGAATACAAGAATATACAGAGTATGAATGAATAAAATACATTCGATAAATATCAGAGATTACAATACATTACATAGTAGCGGAAAATAATACAATACACAACTAAAAGTTATACGCGGATACGAAGCTTTCCGAGTATCGTTCCAGCTGTAAATCAGGATCCTGTGAATATAAATCTGCAAAACCAAAACTACTAGTTGCCCGTGTCAAAATAAGGGCACCCAGAGTTTAGGTTAAAACAATAAACTCCAGGTCAGTCATGGGACTGGTGTGAGAACTAAAACAGTTATTAATTTTTATTTTAAAGTTAGGTAAATCAAGGGACCACGCCGTATAACACGGAATGGGTTTCCTCCCAAGAATACCAGTGCATAAAACAACAACGCAATGCTAAATAAAGAACAATGAAGCTATTATAAGACCCAGGTCCCATCACACAATGCAACGCAAGCCGGAGGATAGGGTTTTACCTTATTATAGCCAAAGAATGCTTGATACGTTTAAAAACAGATTATTTGATACTATTATAAGTGTATAGTGTCAAAATAATTTCAAATCATAAATATCAATCATAGACGGCATGGGTACCATATATCATGTCGCCATACTAGTTCTACAATTAAAACCGCAAAATCACGTATTTGGAAATTGGATTTCCATCTACGAACTGAGGCTAGGGATCGTCCTGTACTGATTCGAGACTGTCTAGCCCGAGTCTCAGGAAAGTACTCAGTCAAGCCTTTGGAGCGACAGGGCCGGTCCACCGATGTGGATTAAAATTCCTAAACACTGCGTTTCCCCGCCCTATGGGGCGTAAATGAGCCAACGAATGACTCCATCGGACCCGGATCGTCCGATCAAACCGAGGCGCCTCGCAACAGCAACAACCACATAAGTCAAACTCGTTAGGGCGTGTAAAACCACTGACACCACTTCTAACTAGAAAGAAACGCATGTCCTCCTTGAGGTCCTTCTCCCATTTTTGGTTCACAACCGAGGTGTGAGGCTCGCGAATTCACGCTACACAAAGCTATGCCACAAAGGCCATGCTTTGATCATCAACCACAAGACTTTGCTTTTCAACAGAAGCCTTGATCATTTGCATCTTAGCATGCCACATAGACAATTCATGCTACGCAATCGATATCAATCACACAGAATGAAATCCGATGTCAGACACACAGTCCATCTACAAGTTCGTTCTGGGTCTGCACGAAACCGGAGGCACCTAGTACCCCGCATATCCATCGATCTCCAAGTACGTCTGGATGACCACCAACTGATTCCCTCCTCTTGGGTGTACGACCCAATCAAGATCATCAGTAATTATCAAAACGACGTGAAGAACTCCGGTCTTCAACCACCGTCTTCATCTTCGACACCACGTCGAATTAGTTATTCAGAATGGGATTAACCCGGTCTTTCTGAACAACTCGCGTATATAATAAACATGTGTTACACAAACACAACATACGCCTCAATCCAATTCAGAATATTCTTTTATTCAAATATTCTTATACTTTGAATATCAATTTGTTCAATCTGCTTGAAATTCCTATGTGTATCAATTTGTTCCCATTAATTTTATCAAAGATAAATTCTTTAAATTTATTCTTTAATCTCCTTTGAATATCAATTCAAACTAGTCGGGATTAGCGAACCACACCGAAGTAATCATTTATTTTAATTTCCCAATCCCAACCTATTCATCCCATGAAGTAAAACTGGTGATACTTCATATCTAACACCACGGTGTTATCGGTATATTAAATT
Source organism: Allium sativum (assembly GCA_030737875.1). Classification (NCBI taxonomy): domain Eukaryota; kingdom Viridiplantae; phylum Streptophyta; class Magnoliopsida; order Asparagales; family Amaryllidaceae; genus Allium; species Allium sativum. The sequence goes on from CM060925.1 coordinate 219,370,749, forward strand.
ACCATTTCACGTTCAAATCTAATTAAAGATTTAACTATCGCTTGGAGCAAAACTGGTGATACTCCATTCTCGATCTTTTCAATCTAATTAAAGATTCATTAAAACTCCACTTAGTTTTAATCTTTACTTGGGTTAAAGAATTAGTGCCATTTAAAACACGGTTCACGATAAACCTCAAAATCACATCACATTTCAATCAGTCCCTAACCGTAAATTAATCAAGTGAGCAATTCCCTAAGTATTAACCCCGAAGGCCGAAACCAGCATCAGATCAATACCCCAGAAACCATTCAACTTAACTAACCTTCAATTAGTTTCTGATTTTCTTAACTCCTTTGGGTCTAAGAACAGTATTATTGAAGATACCGTTCACGACAACCCAAAATCACCTTCCATTAATTATCGGGTTAAAGAACAAGTGTTATTTAAAACACTGTTCACGATAAACCCAAAAATCAATACCAATTCAATTCCAATTAAATATTGTTTAATTAGTACACTTCATTAAATCTAAATAAAAAGATTTAATCTTTTCCTCAGCTGGGCTTAAGAACAGTGTTAATGAAGACACCATTCACGACAAACCCAAATCACATTTGATATTAAATACAAGGCTCTAAATAAAAAATATATCGGCTTATATTCAATATCAAATTCTACGACCAACAAATATCGTACTGGAAATAATGATATATATATATCTTTCAAATTTCCATAACAACATCTGTATAATCATGATATCCAACATCGAAATATTCCGAAGACAATTTTGATTCAAATCCATTCCAATGCAATTATTGGAAATTCTGGTTATTTTCAAAACCATTTCAAATCCAATTTATTTATTTTAAAAATAAATAAATTACTATTCTAGTTCAAAACTAGTTCATTTCGATAAAAATCTATTTTTATCTTTTCAAATATGGAGTTTTTCATCCCTATTCTTCACAAATCATTTCTTATGATTTTACACAAATTATTGATACTTTTAATAATTCTATCAAGGCCCGTACAGTCGATTTCCATCAACGGCCATCAAACTGCACTTACAGCGACCTTTTCCCAATTTGATTTGGACATAATTACAAATCCAACCGTTAGATTTCTAATTTCTCACATTTGTTAGAAAGCTCTTTTCGATACGAACCCAATGGTTCCGGTTTTAGGAGAATCCGACGGTCGGATCTCCCGCAATATCCATTCGAAGTCAAGGGTCAAAATTCACGAACTGCCGCGGCGCGGCGCGTTCTATTCAGGCCATTATATTAAATATATATAATATATACTTCGTCGATTTCAATTCAAAACGTGCTTTATAAATCGTTTTAAATTCATTTTCAAAACGTTTTCAACTTCATATTCAATTTCAAATCAAAATTGAATATTCCAATATAAATTCGTTTTAAATTCATTTCAAATCGATTTCCATTCAACTTCAATTCAATTTCAATTTAATTCGAATTTCCATTCATTTCAATTTAATTCGAATTTCAATTCGATTCAATAAAATTCGAATTTCGATTATTTTCAATATAATTCAAATTTCGAAAACACTTTCAATATACATTGAAAATTGAATAAAATCGATATAAATGTCATTCACGTCAAAATGACGTCAATCCAATCAACACGGCTTCATATATTTCTATTTTCAAATATTCTATTTCAAATATTTCTTTTTCAAATATTTCTATTTCAAAACTGGAATGAGGCCCAATCAATTACCATATAATGTTAATTATATGGATTTTCTACAACACATGTACAAAATAACAACGATAAATAATCAACCATCATCCATAGTGCGTTCTACACTGCATAAGCATCAAATATAAATATTCAACGCTCATAACAGTCTGTCAATCAATCGATCGACATACAACTAATTATTGGGATTAGTGTATGTCATCTATCATCCCAATACCCGTGTGGGGTTTCAAACAATCAAACACAGATTTTAATTGTGCAGTTGGGCGATGTGTAAAATTTATCGTCCCAATCAATATCAATCAAATCAGTGTATATAAACAAATCTCCGATTTGTTTATAAATATTTATTTTAAATACACGTTAAAAATTCTATTTTTAACTATAAATTATTTTCCACTATAAAATATTTTATTTCATTTCACATCACACAATCAATTACACATCAAAATCAAACAAGCATACAAGCCGTCCATGGTCTGTGGACGACGGGTGTCAGGTGCTACTAAACACCGTCTGCATCCTAGTATATATTATTAACTAGAAAATTAAAATTAAAGGTGAGAAGTTCTCACAGAGGGTTCCACTCCGCCGTGCTTTGCTTTCGAACTGTTGAATCTGCTTGAAATTCCTATGTAGTTCTTTTCACGCTGTTCACAATAAAAATTATATTTTTATCACTTCATTCTAATAAATAAAATTCATATTTTTATTTCTTCTTCATATATATTTTCGACGCTTCATTCTATATGAAAATTATATTTTTATATTTCTACTTCATATACAAAGATTGAATTTTTATATCATCACTATAAAAATCACATTTTTACTTCATTATATATATAATAAAAATCAGATTTTTATTTCACTACTCATATAAAGATAATATTTTTATATTCTCTATTATATAGAAATTCTATTTTCAATACACTACTTATATAAAAATAGTATTTTTATATCTTCTATTATATAGAAATTCTATTTTCAATACACTACTTATATAAAAATAGTATTTTTATATCTTCTATTATATAAAGATCCTATTTTTAATACTATACTTATATAAAAATAATATTTTTATTATTCCTACTATATAAAAATCATATTTTGATATTTTTATAATATAAAAATAAATTTTTTAACCTTTCTATATTATAAAAATTATATTTCTATCCTTCACATCACATAAAAATTATATTTTTATCCTTCACGTATAATAAAAATTATATTTTTATTCCTCTCCTTATATAAAAATCAAATTTTTATTCTATACATTATATAAAAATTATATTTTTTTATAATCTCTACTATATAAAAATCACACTTTTATAATTCGTCATGAATAATAAAAATCATATCTTTTCGCATATAAAAATCTATGCTTACCTTTATTTATAAAAATCACTTCTTTTCTCATGTTAAAAATCTAATCTTTTATACACTAAAAGACCTCTTCTTTATATTGTTGCCTTCATAATCAAACTGATTTTTATACCCATTTAAAACTGAATTCATAAATAAAAACTAATTTTATAAATTAAAAATCACCTTCAATCGATTGTTGGAGGGCTTGGCGGTTGGAGAAGGGTCGGAGCACACCGGAGAGGGGCCAGTTGGCCAGCGGCGGTCTTCATTTGGTCGGGGCGGCGTTGGTTTCTTGAAGGGGGTATGGGGTCTCGGATTGGGCGCTGCACGAGAGGAGGAGGGGGAAGAGCCGCGGCTGATGGAAGGGGGGTCGGGGACTTCGACGGCGGCAGAATGGGGAGGCGGGAAGCGCGCGCGACTGACGGAGGCGGCTAGGGTTGGAGCTCGATCGATTTCTGATTTCCTTTTTTTTCTATTATGTTGTATCGGGGAGAGAGAAACTAGGAAGGGGGGGCTAGTTGACTAACGGTGAGAGAGAATATAATTTAAATTATTTATTTTAATTAATTCCATAAAGTACCCCTTTTTTTCGAACTCTAAATCAAACTCACCGACTGTCGCCTCTAGCTAATTACCCCCATTTCGAACAAAATGGGATATGTATCGTAGGCTGATTCGATCGTTTCGATCAGTTTTCATCAAAATCAAAATATAACTCTATATATTGAATTTGAACGCGCATTTCAATTTACTGGGGCCACATACTAACTCGAAAAATTGCCAAAAAATATTTTCTAGCTTCGTATTAGCGATACAGTCCTAACAAAACTAGTTTTGTCGAATTCTGAGACCATTTGAAAAATGGCCAATTTCCAGTCGATTAAAATCAACTAAAACTGATCAAACGCGTTTTCCTTTGCCACACTCACGTATTGATTCGAAAAATTATGAAAATTGGAATCTAGCAATATCTTGACATCACGGATCCAACAAAAGGGGTTTCGTCGAAAACCGAGGTCGTTTGCAAAATTTCCATTTTTAAGGGCCAGAATTCCATAGCGACTATTCTGAAAATTCATTTGGGCATAACTTTTGATTCCCGCTATGAAATTTCAATTTTTCGGATTCGTTGGAAAGATATTCCCAATTAGATTCAAATATTTTTGGTTTCACTAAAATCCAGTTTATTTTGAATCCTGTACATTCATTTGAACTTTGAAATCGAATTATCGAACTACCGCGCCATTTTCAATTCCTTTTATAATTATAAATAAATATTTATATTCTAATGACGATTCGAATAAATATATACGTTCTATTCTATCCAAAATAAATTTCTCGTCGTTTTTATTTAAAATAATTCATTTTAAGTAATCAAAATTCGCTAAAATTGCCAAAATAAAAATTTTAAATTGGCCCGGATTTTCGGGTTATTACAATCTCCGCCATTTAAAACTTTTCGTCCCCGAAAAGGAACGAAGCCGAAAGTTGTTTAACAATTCAACTCAACTTCCAGTATTTTCACTACGGCTTAAGTTCTTCAACTTTTCAGTTTCTAAGAAATTTTCAAATTTTTCAAAAATTTGGCTAACACTCTAAATTTTCGAAAAATTTCGCCATAACCTCCCCTGCACCGGGGACTTCGGGATATTTCATACAGCCTCCCATGGCCTTCTTCAACTCAAAAGAAAAAGCCAAGCGGCTAGCCAATCGGCTCATAAAATCATCATCACCCAAACAAAACAGTAAATTATGGTAAACATGTACCTATTTGTCGAGCAAACAATTTTTATTCTCTGCTCTAGCCTCCTTACAATGACCTGTTCAATGTAAGTACATGTATATGCATGCAAATGCGACTAATTTTCAATACAACTCACTATTTGGTTCAAATTGGCTATATGGTTCAAATTTTAATTAATCAACCAATAATCAAATAACACAACCATCAATCAATTATTGAATTATCATTTCAAATTCATAACTTTGATATATAGTCAAAAATCTCATTTTTGATGCCAAATCACAACAATAGACCCTATCTAATTTTGGTTCTCACACTAGTCAATTGGAAATATATAGAAATCTCACTTTCGAAACAAAAAAATAAATTCTAATGATGACGCGTCAATCATCAGAATCATGTCCGAGCGACTAGAGTGTGAATCTATATCTATCGAATATATTTGAGGCTTCAATACACGTGGATCAGATGTACACTAAAATCTCAATATATTTGATTGTCCAAATCAATATAAATAAATAATCAAATACGTATTATTGATTTAAATTTTCAAAACAAAATTTGTTTTCATTTTAAAAATGTACTCTTCACACTCGTTCTAGGATACTACTGATCCTATCTCTAACGAGTAATTCCCGTTGGATATTACTAATCCAATTTCCAATGAATTCTTTCGTATGGTTCTAACGTGTCTTGTTCTCTGAGCTTTGTTAACCAAAGCTCTGATACCAAATGTAAAAACCCGTAACTTCCCCGGTAAGGAAAGCGCGGATAGTTCGAGAACAAGCCATAAAAGGACGCAGACAGAAGAACATTTCATTGCATATTACAACAATTCCATCAGAATACAAGAATATACAGAGTATGAATGAATAAAATACATTCGATAAATATCAGAGATTACAATACATTACATAGTAGCGGAAAATAATACAATACACAACTAGAAGTTATACGCGGATACGAAGCTTTCCGAGTATCGTTCCAGCTGTAAATCAGGATCCTGTGAATATAAATCTGCAAAACCAAAACTACTAGTTGCCCGTGTCAAAATAAGGGCACCCAGAGTTTAGGTTAAAACAATAAACTCCAGGTCAGTCATGGGACTGGTGTGAGAACTAAAACAGTTATTAATCTTTATTTTAAAGTTAGGTAAATCAAGGGACCACGCCGTATAACACGGAACGGGTTTCCTCCCAAGAATACCAGTGCATAAAACAACAACGCAATGCTAAATAAAGAACAATGAAGTTATTATAAGACCCAGGTCCCATCACACAATGCAACGCAAGCCGGAGGATAGGGTTTTACCTTATAATAGCCAAAGAATGCTTGATACGTTTAAAAACAGATTATTTGATACTATTATAAGTGTATAGTGTCAAAATAATTTCAAATCATAAATATCAATCATAGACGGCATGGGTACCATATATCATGTTGCCATACTAGTTCTACAATTAAAACCGCAAAGTCACGTATTTGGAAATTGGATTTCCATCTACGAACTGAGGCTAGGGATCGTCCTCTACTGATTCGAGACTGTCTAGCCTGAGCCTCAGGCAAGTACTCAGTCAAGCCTTTGGAGCGACAGGGCCGGTCCACCGATGTGGATTAAAATTCCTAAACACTGCGTTTCCCCGCCCTATGGGGCGTAAATGAGCCAACGAATGACTCCATCGGACCCGGATCGTCCGATCAAACCGAGGCGCCTCGCAACAGAAACAACCACATAAGTCAAACTCGTTAGGGCGTGTAAAACCACTGACGCCACTTCTAACTAGAAAGAAACGCATGTCCTCCCTGAGGTCCTTCTCCCGTTTTTGGTTCACAACCGGGGTGTGAGGCTCGCGAATTCACGCTACACAAAACTATGCCACAAAGGCCGTGCTTTGATCATCAACCACAAGACTTTGCTTTTCAACAGAAGCCTTGATCATTTGCATCTTAGCATGCCACACAGGCAATTCATGCTACGCAATCGATATCAATCACACAGAATGAAATCCGATGTCAGACACACAGTCCATCTACAAGTTCGTTCTGGGTCTGAACGAAACCGGAGGCACCTAGTACCCTGCATATCCATCGATCTCCAAGTACGTCTGGACGACCACCAACTGATTCCCTCCTCTTGGGTGTACGACCCAATCAAGATCATCAGTAATTATCCAAACGACGTGAAGAACTCCGGTCTTCAACCACCGTCTTCATCTTCGACACCACGTCGAATTAGTTATTCAGAATGGGATTAACCCGGTCTTTCTGAACAACTCGCGTATATAATAAACACGTGTTACACAAACACAACATACACCTCAATCAAATTCAGAATATTCTTTTATTCAAATATTCTTATACTTTGGGAAAGGTTCCCATTAATTTTATCAAAGATAAATTCTTTAAATTTATTCTTTAATCTCCTTTGAATATCAATTCAAACTAGTCGGGATTAGCGAACCACACCGAAGTAATCATTTATTTTAATTTCCCAATCCCAACCTATTCATCCCATGAAGTAAAACTGGTGATACTTCATATCTAACACCACGGTGTTATCGGTATATTAAATTACCATTTCACATTCAAATCTAATTAAAGATGTAACTATCGCTTGGAGCAAAACTGGTGATACTCCATTCTCGATCTTTTCAATCTAATTAAAGATTCATTAAAACTCCACTTAGTTTTAATCTTTACTTGGGTTAAAGAATTAGTGTCATTTAAAACATGGTTCACGATAAACCCCAAAATCACATCACATTTCAATCAGTCCCTAACCGTAAATTAATCAAGTGAGCAATTCCCTAAGTATTAACCCCGAAGGCCGAAACCAGCATCAGATCAATACCCCAGAAACCATTCAACTTAACTAACCTTCAGTTAGTTTCTGATTTTCTTAACTCCTTTGGGTCTAAGAACAATATTATTGAAGATACCGTTCACGACAACCCAAAATCACCTTCCATTAATTATCGGGTTAAAGAACAAGTGTTATTTAAAACACTGTTCACGATAAACCCAAAAATCAATACCAATTCAATTCCAATTAAATATTGTTTAATTGGTACACTTCATTAAATCTAAATAAAAAGATTTAATCTTTTCCTCAGTTGGGCTTAAGAACAGTGTTAATGAAGACACCATTCATGACAAACCCAAATCACATTTGATATTAAATACAAGGCTCTGAATAGAAAATATATCGGCTTATATTTAATATCAAATTCTACGACCAACAAATATCGTATTGGAAATAATGATATATATATATATATATATATATATATCTTTCTAATTTCCATAACAACATCTGTATAATCACGAAATCCAACATCGAAATATTCCGAAGACAATTTCGATTCAAATCCATCTAATGCAATTATTGGAAATTCTGGTTATTTTCAAAACCATTTCAAATCCAAGTTATTTATTTTAAAAATAAATAAATTACTATTCTAGTTCAAAACTAGTTCATTTCGATAAAAATCTATTTTTATCTTTTCAAATATGGAGTTTTTCATCCCAATTCTTCACAAATCATTTCTTATGATTTTACACAAATTATTGATATTTTTAATAATTCTATCAAGGCCCGTACAGTCGATTTCCATCAACGGCCATCGAACTGCACTTACAGCGACCTTTTCCAAATTTGATTTGGACATAATTCCAAATCCAACCGTTAGATTTCTAATTTCTCACATTCGTTAGATATCTCTTTTCGATACGAACCTAACGGTTCCAGTTTTAGGAGAATCCGACGGTCGGATCTCCCGCAATATCCATTCGATGTCAAGGGTCAAAATTCACGAACTGCCGCGGCGAGGCGCTTTCTATTCAGACCATTATATTATATATATAATATAGATAATATATACATCGTCGATTTCAATTCAAAACGTGCTTTATAAATCGTTTTAAATTCATTTTCAAAACGGTTTCAACTTCATATTCAATTTCATATTCAATTTCATATTCAATTTCATTTCAAAATTGAATATTCCAATATAAATTCGTTTTAAATTCATTTCAAATCGATTTCCATTCAACTTCAATTCAATTTCAATTTAATTCGAATTTCCATTCATTTCAATTTAATTCGAATTTCGATTCTATTCAATAAAATTTGAATTTCGATTATTTTCAATATAATTCAAATTTCGAAAACACTTTCAATATACATTGAAAACTGAATAAAATCGATATAAATATCGTTCTCGTCAAAATGGCGTCAATCTAATCAACACGGCTTCATATATTTCTATTTTCAAATATTCTATTTCAAATATTTCTTTTTCAAATATTTCTATTTCAAAACTGGAATGAGGCCCAAGCAATTACCATATAATGTTAGTTATATGGATTTTCTACAACACATGTACAAAATAACAACGATAAATAATCAACCATCATCCAGAGTGCGTTCTACATTGCATAAGCATCAAATATAAATATTCAACGCTCATAACAGTCTGTCAATCAATCGATCGACATACAACTAATTATTGGGATTAGTGTATGTCATCTATCATCCCAATACCCGTTTGGGGTTTCAAACAATCAAACACAGATTTTATTTGTGCAGTTGGGCAATGTGTAAAATTTATCGTCCCAATCAATATCAATCAAATCAGTGTACATAAACAAATCTCCGATTTGTTTATAAATATTTATTTTAAATACATGTTAAAAATTCTATTTTTAACTATAAAATATTTTCCACTATAAAATATTTTATTTCATTTCACATCACATCACACAATCAATTACACATAAAAATCAAACAAGCATACAAGCCATCCATGGTCTGTGGGCGACGGGTGTCGGGTGCTACTAAACACCGTCTGCATCCTAATATATATTATTAACTAGAAAATTAAATTAAAGGTGAGAAGCTCTCACAGAGGGTTCCACTCCGCCGTGCTTTGCTTTCGAACTGCTGAATCTGCTTGAAATTCCTATGTAGTTCTTTTCACGCTGTTCACAATAAAAATTATATTTTTTTCACCTCATTCTAATAAATAAAAATCATATTTTTATTTCTTCTTCATATATATTTTCGACGCTTCATTCTATATGAAAATTATATTTTTATATTTCTATTTCATATACAAAGATTGAATTTTTATATCATCACTACAAAAATCACATTTTTACTTCATTATATATATAATAAAAAACAGATTTTTATTTCACTACTCATATAAAGATAATATTTTTATATTCTCTATTATATAGAAATTCTATTTTCAATACACTACTTATATAAAAATAGTATTTTTATATCTTCTATTATATAGAAATTCTATTTTCAATACACTACTTATATAAAAATAGTATTTTTATATCTTCTATTATATAAAGATCCTATTTTTAATACTATACTTATATAAAAATAATATTTTTATTATTCCTACTATATAAAAATCATATTTTTGATATTTCTATAATATAAAAATTATATTTTTAACCTTTCTATATTATAAAAATTATATTTCTATCCTTCACATCACATAAAAATTATAATTTTATCCTTCACGTATTATAAAAATTATATTTTATTCCTCTCCTTATATAAAAATCAAATTTTTATTCTATACATTATATAAAAATTATATTTTTTTATAATCTCTACTATATAAAAATCACACTTTTATACTTTGTCATGAATAATAAAAATCATATCTTTTCGCATATAAAAATCTATGCTTACCTTTATTTATAAAAATCACTTCTTTTCTCATGTTAAAAATCTAATCTTTTATACACTAAAAGGCCTCTTCTTTATATTGTTGCCTTCATAATCAAACTGATTTTTATACCCATTTAAAACTGAATTCATAAATAAAAACTAATTTTATATATTAAAAATCACCTTCAATCGATTGTTGGAGGGCTTGGCGGTTGGAGAAGGGTCGGAGCACACCGGAGAGGGGCCAGTTGGCCAGCGGCGGTCTTCATTTGGTCCGGGCGGCGCTGGTTTCTCGAAGGGGGTATGGGGTCTCGGATTGGGCGCTGCACGAGAGGAGGAGGGGGAAGAGCCGCGGCTGATGGAAGGGGGGGTCGGGGACTTCGACGGCGGTGGAATAGGGAGGCAGGAGGCGCGCGCGACTGATGGAGGCGGCTAGGGTTGGAGCTCGATTGATTTCTGATTTCCTTATTTTTCTGTTATGTTATATCGGGGAGAGAGAAACTAGAAAGGGGGGTAGTTGACTAACGGGGAGAGAGAATATAATTTAAATTATTTATTTTAATTAATTCCATAAAGTACCCCTTTTTCGAACTCTAAATCAAACTCACCGACTGTAGCCTCGAGCTAATTACCACCATTCCGAACACAATGGGATATGTATCATAGGCTGATTCCATCGTTTCGATCAGTTTTCGTCAAAATCAAAATATAACTCTATATATTGAATTTGAACGTGCATTTCAATTTACCGGGGCCACATACTAACTCAAAAAATTCCCGAAAAATATTTTCTAGCTTCGTATTAGCGATGCAGTCCTAACAAAACTAGTTTCGTCGAATTCTGAGACCGTTTGAAAAATGGCCAATTTCCAGTTGATTAAAATCAACTAAAACTGGTCAAACGCGTTTTCCTTTGCCACGCTCACATATTGATTCGAAAAATTATGAAAATTGGAATCTAGCAATAACTTGACATCACGGATCCAACAAAAGTGGTTTCATTGAAAACCGAGGTCGTTTGCAAAATTTCCATTTTTAAGGGCCAGAATTCCATAGCGACTATTCTGAAAATTCATTTGGGCATAACTTTTGATTCCCGCTATGAAATTTCAATTTTTTGGATTCGTTGGAAAGATATTCCCAATTAGATTCAAATATTTTTTGTTTTAATAAAATCCGGTTTATTTTGAATCCTGTACATTCATTTGAACTTTGAAATCGAATTATCGAACTACCACGCCATTTTCAATTCCTTTTATAATTATAAATAAATATTTATATTCTAACAACGATTCGAATAAATATATACGTTCTATTCTATTCAAAATAAATTTCTCGTCGTTTTTATTTAAAATAATTCATTTTAAATAATCAAAATTCGCTAAAATTGCCAAAATAAAAATTTTAAATTGACCCGGATTTTCGGGTTATTACAATAGACTAACAAACACAACATTGCTTTCAGATCTGAAATAGATCTAAAAAAAACTACATTCATCACAGACACAGATCTAAGCTGATTCATGAACACAGATTTATAAATTAAGAAAAATAATTAAATTAAATTAAATTTTAAATTTAGAATTTCACACCTTTTTATTTGTCAGAACTAGAACAAATTGAACGTCAGAAATTTGTTCACACCGATCTAAGATGTTGTGTGATGTTGCGTTGTCGCAGGATTGTCAAATTTGTCGGGTTCTGTATCGAATTGGATCAAAAACATGTTTTTAATAATTTAAATTAAATTAAATTTAAAATTGCTCACCTAGGCCGTTGGATAAATAAATCAAAGAGAGGTAGAGCTTGTCACCGTTCCAAAATCATCACAGTAGAATGAAACTTATTTTTTTTTCTTTTGATGGAGGAAGGAAGAAGAGAATGGCGGCCATGGCTTGGAGAGGAAGGAAAGAGAGGCGACTCATTTTTCACAAATAGGGATGGAGAATTACATGAGGTAGAGATGGGAAAGAAAATAAGAGGAGAGGGATGGTGTAGTAATTTATTCCCGTTTTATTCACATGTTACAAAATTCAAATTTCAAACATATATACTAGTTTAAGCTTTGATCATGTAGATGTGTGTATATACATGCAAATGTTTATATATAATTTAAACCAATAAATCTCTTAATTCATTTTTTTTCCTTTTCCTTAGTTGACTGTTTCTTTACATTAATTACAACATTAATTTGTAACCTATTTCATTACCCTTCCTTAATTTTTCCGTCATATACTTACCCTTTTATTCATATTTACAGAATTCAAACTTCAAATATATAAGACTAATTAACATTATATATTCTTGTGAAAATTTCCAATTCCATTCTTTCTTATTATTATTTTTGACATACATTAATTACTAGTTATGGTACATTAATTTCAGTTGTAATGTATGTTAATTAAAAATGTAACGTACATGAATTATTATTAAGAAGGGAAACTTATTAACAAGATATATAGGAATTCGAATTAAATTAAAATTTTACTAAGATGACTAAGTTTTTTTTGTTTGTTGATCATCATAAACGAGTATTTCCATAATATGAAAGCAAATTACTTACCTAAAATTTGTTATAAGTAAATCTTCAACATTTTCATAAAAGAGTTCCATGTAAGTCGACTTTATTAATACAAGGTAACACTCTCATAAGTTATTATATCTTGCATAAAATAAAGGGAGGTTACATCTCAAATTTTGTTTTTAACTTTAATTTCAAAGATCAGTGTAAAATATTATAATTATTATATAAGTAACTACACAATGTATTTATTGTTTTCAAACTAACCATCGTGTGCAAAGCATGACATGTACTGATATTAAGAGAAACAAAAATTAGCATAAAATTTCTATGTATAAATTCATTTAATTTATGAACATATATATGTATAATGTAACATGGATGCACGTGCTAAAAATAAGGAAGGGAAGAGGCATTGAAAACTGCTGCCACTTTCCATATTTAAAAAAATAAAATAATGAACAATACAAATTTAACTGTTACACCGTAAATTAAATGCCAATGTTAACGCTAAATTCACGAATTTATTTCACCCATTATTTCTTTATTTAGAATTAAACTACATATAAAGTTAAAATATTCTCTATTAGTAAAACGTTCTCATTAAGAATTTAAATAAATAATCCTTATATTACATGTGAATTGTTCACGCTCCGTATTTACATTAAAAAGAATATTCTTGACATATTTTAAATATATGTTTCTTTTCTCTTTTAGTAGTTAATTTCTAGCAATGTTAAAAATAATGTTTTTAACACTTTTATATTTTCTAACATATATCTTTCTTTACTTCAAATAAAATAATTTTTTAATCGTTATTATTTAAAATATCAAAAACTCATTAAAACTACTTAAAATAAATTTTAAATTTTACCCCAAAATTCAGGGTTGTTACATAAAGTCCGTCGGAATTCAAAGAAAAATTGAGGATTGACTCTGGAGCAAGGGGATTTGACCATGTGAGTCTCACCTTTTTAAGGTCTAAGGTTTAGAAGCGATGCCAACTTATCCAAGTCGATTTAGCATCGAGTATATTATAGGCTAAGGGTTTGAGCCTGTATATAAAATGACATTATTGAAAAACTCAAATGATTGGAAAAGCCATGGAATCATTGTTAATTCGAATTGTTCTTATTGTGACTCGGGAATGGGTACTATACATAGGGATTCCCATGGAATGTACCTTGTACCCGTTTTAAAGGTATAAAGTTCAATAGAAAGGTTGGGAAGCATCCATTACCCATTCTAATGACGTTTGCATTGGGGTAATACATAAATGTTGTGGTAGCTCTTCTCTTTCTTAGGTCGATTATCGCATATAGGACACTAGAGAAGAGATGAGGAAATATACCTGAAAAAGGAGGCTGCTTAGATAATTCTATCCTGCGATGTTATGTGTCCTCTATAATTTAGTTGAATAGCATGTTAAGTGTTATTATTATGTATTGACTCTTTGGTTACAAGGACATGACATGTATGATTTATATGCCTTTTTCTACTAGCATATTTTTTACTATGCCTTTTAGTAGTCATTTACCGCAAACAGCGAACTGTTATCTTGACCCAATGTTTTATGTTTTTCTGCTTATTACCTTGATATTCTTAAATGGATGGACTAGGTGAAAGGTTTACTGGAGTATTTGCTAAGTTGGAGACAAGCTAGACCAGCTTTGGCATATTAATTTACATTTGTAAATATTTCTATTGTTTGTTTCATTGTACTCTGGGGGATCTTATACGAGGACTTACTGTATAAGATATTATGTCATTTTGTACATAACTTAGTGATTCTATAGAGTTTGTGTTTTCATAGTATCATTTTAACAACCTTGATATTCTTGTGTTGCTTAAATAAAACAAACAAAGATTCAAATTGAAATTTTAAATGAGAAATTTGATTTCTCAAGTATTAAAGATGGAAAAACTAGAATTTAAGAATTTATTTGAATAATAAATGGAATCAGCGTTTGAAAGGAAATTTTTAGATTGTGTATTTTATTGGATAACCAAAATATGGAATTTAATGGTGTAAATCACTGGTTTTAAAATTTATAGAAAATGATTTAGAGTTTTCTAAATCTTTTGTAAATTTATCTTTTAGTGAAAATAAGTTGTGTTCAAACAATAAAATTGCCATATTTTGCTATTTATTGGAAGTAACAACATTATCCCATTATAATATTGAAAAGGAGGTTAAAATCGTTGTTTGAATTATGTTCTGTCTTTTTTAATTGGAATTTTAACGATTGAATAATAAACAGTATTCTGTGTGAAATTTTGGAAGTAGAGGTTATTGTATAAAACGGTGTTTAAAAGAGAGGTAATGATGTAAAATGTTTTATTTCTTTTATCTAACCATGGTTAGGTATTTAATTATATTTCAACCCACTTGTGCATTTTTATTTTGTAAACAGAAGCCCCTTTTTCTTATTTTCTAAACCTTACCCTCAAGAAAATCAATAATTTTAAATTAAATTAAAATTTTAGAAATTGGGATGAAAATAAAAGGTTATGTTGAAATAGAAGCTACAGAAATTTGGAGTTTTAGGCATCTAGTTAAAGTAGAAAGGTGAGTTGAACTCACAATTATTTCTAATCATATTATTAGGTTTAATGAATAAGAATGGGATGCAAATAAAATGCGATGAATCCAATTGCTCCCTTTCCTTTGTAAGCAAATGACACTTTATTATCTTTATTTCCCATTTTAAATTAGGGTTAGGTTTTGATCTCGAACTCTAATTTGAGCAGCAACATGACGAAGTGGCTTCGCAGCTTTAGATCTTGAGAACTTTAACTAAAGGAAGCATAGATTCAACCCTATTGAGAACACAGAAACTTGAAATAGATGGAAGGTTCTTCTACAACAAATCATCATGTCAGGTTGTATTCTTCCTTAATTTTTAGTTCCTCTCTTAGTCTTACAAAGTTTTTTGCGGAGAGAAATTTAGTAAAAATGTATGCTTTTTGATAGAATGATGGTATGAAGTTGACTTATAGATTCCCTCTTTGAACTTGTTCACGAACGTAGTATATATCAATTTCTATATGCTTTGTTCTGGCATGTTGGATGGGATTTGAAGACATGTAGATTGTACTCTGGTTATCACACCGTATGATAGGCTTTTTGTCTGAAGTTAATCTAAGCTCTTTGAGTATTGTTTGTAACCATAATATTTTAGCTGTAGCACTAGCCAAACTTCTGTACTCAGCTTCTGCACTTGACCTTGAGATAGTATGTTGTTTCTTAGAGCACCATGAAATTAGACTGTTTCCAATGTAGATGCAATACCCTGTTGTAGATATCATGTCATCAATATATGAGCTCAATCAGAATCTGAATAAGCTGTAATATTAAGTTGCTTACTTTATCTGAGGGTTAAGCCATAATTGATTGTGCCCTTTAAATATATGAGAATCCTCTTCACATCTTTCCAATGCTTGTCAAGTGAATTCTACATAAATTGAGACATTTTATTAAAGCTAAATGAAATATCAGGTCATGTTATAGTTGCATACTATAATGCACCTACAACACTTCTACACTGTTTTGTATTAATTATGGCTTTTCCCCTATTTTTAGAGTAACGTTGATTTGATATCATGGGTGTTGGTTGAGGTTTTGCTTCATTCATCTTTGTCTTTGTAAGAAATTCTAATGTGCATTTCTTTTGGCATAACTGTATTTCAAAATTTGCTTGCCTTTTGACTACAATCCCTAGAAAGTTAGTGATGTCACCCAAGTTCTTGATAGAGAATCGCTTGTCTAAATACTCTGTAATTTGCTTGATCTAATCCTCATTATTACATGTAATAATTAAATCATTGACATATATTAATATATATATAGTGTAACGTCCCGTATTTTTACCACTTAACTTTTGAATATTTAAATTAGTTTATATATTTAATTCCTAATATAAATGGATTTTTATATTAATTAAAATAAAGTTTGAAACGTATAAATATATATTAAATATAAACGAGCTCGAAATGGAGCGGTAGTTCGTAATATTGAGTTTTGAACTTCAATTGAGTATACAGAGTTCATTATGAGTCGGAATTCGCTGAGGCAAGTAATATTCGAATATGTTGAATTATAATTTTCTAATGAAAGAGAAAAATCGAGATTTCGTATTGTAGATTGTCATTTATGTCCAAATCAAATTTTCAAATAGTCACTATGGAATCGTTTATAAACCGTAACGATTTATTTAATAAAATATATCGATTTTAAATCAGTAGAATATTGGTTTAACGTGAAAATGAAATATCAAGTTTAAATTTCGAGTTAGTTTTATTTTGGAAATTTTAAGAATACAGTTTTTGTTTATTTATATGATAATAATAATTTATTTGTTATTTTTGAGTCGATTTATATTAAATTGAATTTAATGTTAAATCATCGGTTTAATTTAATATCTTCTGTATATGGTCGAATTAGACTACAAAACACGTTCCAATGTGTTCAGAATAGTGATATAACCCTGGGAATGTCTTTTTCTGCGTTCAAATAGGGGTTCGTAATCACAGGATATTTTTATTTAAGTCACCTCGGTTGAAACAAATAAATCATTCAAAATATATATAATAAAAAATAAAAATAGGGGATGACCCATTTTTCTTAATACAGCTACTCCGTAAAGCTACTGTCGTCTTCTCTTTTCACTATCACATCTAAAAATTTCCTTCTTCCCTAAGCATTCGGAAATGGTACACTATGAATCTATGCCTATCGCTAAACCTATCAGATGCAACGTCGTTCCTATCTTCACATCGTTCACCTATAAATAAACTTTCTCGTTTATTGCTTCCACCAGAAACAAATTCTTTTTCTTAATTCGTTCTTTCCTTCCAGTAAACCACAAAAACCATCCACCCTTTATAAAAAAAAGAGATCAAAAACCGCAAATCGTGATTTAATCCATCACCACGTAGATGGAGCTCGACATCAAAGGGACGCGGCGAATTGAAATCATGACTATGCTAGGCTTTGGATTTCATTGGGCGACGATGGCTCAAGAAAGGGATTCCGATGATGTTCAATTAGAGTTGTGGAGTGTGATTACTGGAGGTAGTGGATGTCGTTAGTTTGTTTGTACGAAATGGGGAAGATGGTGCGATTCTGAGATGTGGAGTTGCGATGTTTGATTTATTGAACTGGAAGAATATAGAAATGATGTTTTGGGGGAGTTCGGCGGGTGAACGGATGAGATAATTGGGGTGATAGGAGTTCAACCAGTAAGCATTTGGGGGATGGCTTGTCAAGATAGAATGTTGCATAATTGAACTGCGGAGATTGGGGGACGTGGAACCCATCATTTCAGGGTAGTGATATCTGGAAGCTAGGTGGTAGGATTAGGAGAAAGTTTGGTCTTGAATGTTTGAGGATTGAATTGGGAAAGTGGTTTTGTAGTGGTAATTGGAAGTCACGGTGATTTCAACAGAGGATGAGCAACACTATTAAGGCCATTGGGATGGTGTAGGACAACAGACAGTTGCTATAGAAGACAGGAAAGGAGATGGAGTATTATCTATAAGATGTGCGAGGAAATGTCAAAATGGAATGACAATAGTTCTTGGTCGTTGCAGTAGTGGGTTAATGATTGTTGAGTCATCGCAAAGCAATAAGGTATACCATTTTTGCAAAAAATAAATTACATAGATTTAATTATTCATTAGTAGGTAAAATAAATATATAGTTAATCGTCAAATTAAAAATAAATTTTAGGTGCTCGATAAATTAATTCATGATAATTCAAGTAGATGCAGTACTGAGTTGATATGGAATTAAACAGAATATTCGACAAGGAAAAATTGAGGTGAGTTAAACTCACTAAGTTAAATTATTGGGAACTACTTTCAATAGCTCAAAAATTATTTATTGCTTGTTGGATGATAAATTGATTCATATAAAGTGATAATAGTTTATATATTATATTATATAATAATATTGGTGATCGGTGATTGGATAATTCCCGCAGTACCATTATCGGATGATTTCTCTATGCGCCCCACAATATATATAGTGGATGACCTTCTATACCGCGATATCCTGCCTCGAAGCAGGATGGGTATTATTATTGTTGACTAACGTCTGTGGATGCAGGAAAAACGTGTTGGAGGGATCCAACTAGTTCCCTCAACAT
Source organism: Allium sativum (assembly GCA_030737875.1). Taxonomy (NCBI): domain Eukaryota; kingdom Viridiplantae; phylum Streptophyta; class Magnoliopsida; order Asparagales; family Amaryllidaceae; genus Allium; species Allium sativum. The sequence continues at coordinate 219,389,930 of CM060925.1, forward strand.
TTATAATTTATGTTATTTATTTTTGCATATATGCTGATATGATCCATAACCTGTGATATTTTTATGGAATGTTTGGATGTGAAAATAGAGCTGGACCTTGATTATGGATATTTTGAATGCCTTCAATAATATATGGATTTAAAAATAGAATTGAAAAATAAAAAGAGAATAAAGGAAAATATTTATTAAGAAACTGAATTAAATAGAATTAAAAGGTAAATACTTGTTTTAAAAAATAAGATGAGAAATTAATTTTTAGGTTATGTTTATAAAGAAGTGAAAACCATTATTTTGGATTATTTGACAAAGTTATAATTTAAGCGTGGATTCAGAAAAGAAAGTAATGTGGTTTAAAAACTAACATATGAAATGGATTAGAATTTTCCAATTACAAGGAAAATATAAAGAAGATTTTATAACTCGATAGAAGTTATAAATAGAATTTAAATTTGAAGTTGCAAGTAGGAATTCAGGTTGACTAAATAAGTCGAGCATGGATATTATTTACGGGTAAGGTAAATGGGGACTAATGAAAATATACAAATGTAAATTTGTTAGAAGTAAATTAGAAAGGGTTTTAAAAATATTTATATTCTAATTGAATTTAAGTCAAACTAATTTGAATAATATAATATAGATTATATTAAAGAATTTTATATAAGATTTATAGAAAATAAAAATGATATATATATATATATATACGAATATTTTATGGAATGAAGTTTTTGAAATAAACTAGGATAAATTGGAATAAAAATGTAAATTTGTGTATAAAGAATATTTATGGAATATTCGATAATAGTTTTAATAAGTCATATTTTTAAGTAAAATATTTGAAGTGGTTATAAGTTGAGATGAATATCTTTTTTGAAGTGATAATGGATAATTGGAATTTTTATTCGTTAGAAAATAAGAAGTGGAATTAAGGAAATTAGAAACTGACTGGAGATTAGTAAGCTGAATAGTTTTCTCAGTGTCGATCCGATGTTGGTTTCGACCTTCGGTGTTGATACTTAGGAAGTTATTCTCTTACTAGTTTATGGTTAGGGATTAATGACCGAGATGAGAGATATGTTCTTAAAAGTATTATAAAATGAAAGGGTTTTGAATATTCTTATATATTAATATAAGAAGAAAAAAAGAGTATTCAATTTATTGGAAAATAGAAAAGTTTTAAATTAATGAATGGTTAATCAAAAGAGGCTAAAATGATATTGGATATCAAATAAGTGAATTCAATTTTCTTTTATGGAAGAATGGTTGTTTTATTTGATAGTTAATCTAACCGACTATCAAATTGGGCTTATACGATTGTTGGTACCGAAAAAACGGGATCGAATTTATATTCGAAAACCATTCCGAACCAAAAAATACATAACTTAGATAAACGGATTGAAGAAGGAGAAACGGAGATCGTGGGTCTTCATAAGCGAAAGGATTACTTGTCGAATTCTCTGGATTCGCGCCCGAGTTATCCTAATGGAAATTCTGTCGTTGTTGAAATCGACGGATTGCAAGGACTACTCGCTACTGATCCATAGGGTGATTCCTAGGAAGCGGTAGGAGAGTGTCTTCGGTTTGTCCAGTCCCAAGACAACTTGTATGGATGAGTGTCTGACGAAGTATTTCCGATGGACCACGTACGTTGATTTCCTTAAACATATTTCTGTTGATGGCGGAGATGACACCTTCCCTTAAATACTAGAATATTTTTTAGGACATCAATTAGTGGTACCTGACGGATCTGACGATGTGGCATTTTAAGTGAAAAATGACCAGATGTTCTAAAAGGGTAATATAAACCTCAACCCTCACAGCTTGGAAATGACAAAAATCGGGCAGGCAACATAGCTAAGTGTGTCGCTCCCATTAGGGTGTATAATCACATATCTAGAGAAAATCCATTTCATTCTTTAATATATTTTCGAAGTTGTCACTTTTCGGGAAATGGTGGGTAGCTCCCAATCGTTTGTGATATACATTCGATACACTCGACCGACATGAGTGATCGGTCATATGTGGCTGAGGTGCAAGATGTTCTTGTTGAACTCCAGGTTATCCCTTCTAGAGTACACTGATCATAAAGTGCTTCTATACCTTGTCATAGTTGGGAATCCAATCTCCAATAAGCGCCCGCGGTTTTCGATTTTATATTATATATGTAAAGCGTGAGATGCAAGCGTTCAGCTAGATGATTATTTATTAGATTTAGACACTATCATAATATAAGAATAGTTATGATTTCAAAAATAGTTTGAAATATCGTAAGGTAAAAACCATCCGTGTTTATTTATGGGTTTGTCTTACGATTATCCCTTTTCTTTCGAAATAATTTTTAACTTTAAAAGCAAGTTGGATGCTACCAATAATTTAATGGGTTTTTTCTCACGCTGGTTCACCTGACCGACCTATGTAGTTTGTAATGCTCGGGCCAGTCAGAGTTATAGGTTCAGGATAATATGAATTCTACGAGACGAGCTGGAGGAGTTCAGACGTATTATTTCGTTGTGTGTTGTAAATAAGGACAGACTGTTATAACTGTCTAGATGAATTGAATGGCCACTATACTCTGACAAATTGTAAGTGTTATTTCAAGTTTCAATAAAGATTTCTTTTTGTATTATATTTTATTCCACTGCGATGTGAGACCCTGTGTATTGTGTTTAGTTGTTCTTCTTCTTTTTCTTCTATTCTAATCTTTCTTTCTTATCTTTTTCTCTTCCTCTAATTTCTTTCTATTAGCTTTCTGGGTTTTCGATACTTGAATTTGGACAACAGGTGTATCAATGTCTGAATTCGAGAGTTGAATTTCCCAAGACGCTAAAGTCGGTATCAGAGCCAGGTTTAGGATTAACCTTGGCTCTGTGGCGTAACTCGGTAGTGATGGAGTTAATAATACCCTAGACTGAGTTTGAGTGTATATATAAGAGAGTGTATTTGTATATTTTATAAAAATGTTTTGTTTTGAGTCACTTGATCTATTTAATTTTGAACTGGAAACTGATACAATATTATTTTGTAAAGCGGGTAAATGAAATAATTTTGCCCAAATTATATTTTTATAAAAAAGAAATAATTCTATCAAATTATTATTGATATTTGATTGCTTGAATAATTTGAATGAAATTCTGTTTGCTCCAAATTTGGGACCAAACACCAAAGATGTAAAACTACACTTCACTGATTCGGTAAGAATATGGAACCGTGCAATTTGGGACCAAACACCAAAGATGTAAAACTACACTTCACCAATTCGGTAAGAATATGGAACCAAGTAATCATAAAATAAACGAATAAAAACAAGTAAGAACACAAAGGAATTTTTATAGTGGTTCGATTCAATACGAATCTACATCCACTTTCAGTTAATTCTCATTATGATATTCAAGCTTACAACACATGAATTTTCCCTCATTACAATAATTTCTCTCTTTTAACTCTCTTGACGATTTACTTTCACTTGAGTTTGGCGAAGAAAAGGAAAGAGGTTCAGCTTTGTGATGAATCTTCAACCACTTATGTGCTTTGATCTTTTTCCATGATCTTCATAGATTTCATAGTGAACTAGCATTCGATTTAGGCTTTGGAGAGGATTAGAGATCATTTGAATGATGCTTGAGAGATTTATGGTGTAGCTTGAATAATATTGAGGGTGTTTAGATTCAATTGTAGAAAGATCTTATGATCATTAACTTGGATTTGATCTTCATGGAGTTAGAAAAGCGTTGATGAATCCATAGAAGTCATTAGAGAAGTTGTAGATGAGCTTTGAATTTGATGGAGTCTCCTTGTAGGAATGAATTTTTGGCCCCCCCTCCAAATGAATTACCAGGGGTATATATAGGTGATTTTCGGACCAGATGGCAGTTTCGTATTTAGTTGACAAAAGCCGCCATGAGTCAAGTCGTATGGCGACATGATCTAATGCGACATAAATGGTTCCTTTGACTTAAAGCTTCCATACGGTATGATAGGGCATGACTTATCTCGGTCACGACAAAACGCTAATCCCATCTCCATATCATACTCCTTCTACGACTTGTACATCATGTCGCTGAACGACATGGGTGATATCAGTAAAATAACGTCATGCCATTGACCGGCATGAATCTTATCCTTCTGAGATCGCCTTGACTCCCGCCGTTGGGACGTCATGATTTATACCGCAACATTGTGATGTTCAACGCCTTGAGCTTGCGACACGACACGTCATGACGACATGTTATTCGGATAACAGTTGGATGTGGCATGAGTATGTTACGACATAAGGGCAAGACGGCATGGCGTGATTCTTGAGTCTGACTTAGCTCTCGCAACATGGTTTAAGGCCGACATGAATGACAGATAAGATTACAACTTACGGCATGACGACATGACTGCCAGATGCTTTTACTTTACGCCGTCGCCATAAACGAAATGCGGCACGACTTAGGGTCAACCCGGTTTCCATGGAGCGACATGGTGAGGTACGACATGGCTTGATGTTGTTCTTTTGTCCTGCGATATGGCCTTGAAGCACCTTGGCATCCACGCCATGAATTCAAGTTCGAGTTGACTTCAATCAAACAACTTGACTAATAACGACACGACTTTGACGACATATCAAATAATGTTTTTGTGGGTTAACATTTGCCGCTCGAAGTTCATGTTATTAGAAATGACATGGGCTTACGAATATTATATATATATATTATGTATCTTTAAGACGTTGACCACTTTTTATGAAAGAATCGGGTCGCTCTCTGACTTATGTCGCCAATCATTTCATTGTTGCAACCTGCTTTAGTTTTGTCATGTCGTGTGAAACTTTTTTAAGTCGCGTTGGGCTTTAACTTGGACCAAATTCGGCCCAATCATGTCGGAACTCCTTATATTGCCTCCAACCCATGTGTCTATTATTAGCCTTCATCTCATTCTAGAGTTTTATCTCGTTAATGGCGGACTGAGCCAGAGAAATATCATCGCCTTCCCCATTAGCGACTTAAACAAGCCGATGCCTTCATCAAAATCATCGCGACCAGACTCTGACCGACTTCAACGAGCTCCATCAATCCAATTCGACACCTACACCCTCGATTTTGAAGAATCCTTCCTTCGACGACCATTCAGAAATTATTACAAGTAATTTTTAGCTTTAAATTCTACATTGTTTTTTCTGAAGGGTAGGACTTGTATAGAATCCAAGGATTTTTTGCTCACTTTTGTCAAAGCGATATTTTTGTAAATCGACTTTGACTATCTTGTATTTTTGGGATATTTGTGAATCCAAAACGAGTCAAATATGAATGGGTGTAGTGTGTATAAGAGCATAGAAATTCCTTGATTCTCTTTAAACCCCAATTTCCATGTAATACATACGACTTGTTTCTTATGTCGTTCCAGTGGCATGAGTTTCAAACCGTTCTTGAGCGACAAATCTTTAATGCCATAAAATATCTTGTTTTGGTCTTTGACACGATGATGACCATATGAGCTGTTTTTGAATATTTTGTTATATTGCATACTAGTTGCTCGCTGAAATGCTCAAACCGTGAACTTTTATTGTTTTATTATAGCCGTTGTACGATCTCCTTTTGTATTGTTCCTGGATAGGTTTACGGTGTGCTTTGAGTTGTGTTTATTTGACGATCCCATCATCAAGTCGTGATAACAAGTTCATGTCGTTATGCTTATGTAACCGTAATTCAGGTCGTTCAAGGTGACATGTCGCATGAACGACTTGACTTTGAGAGTAGGTTCAAACGAGCTGACCTTTTGTTGACTTTAGTTTAAGGCTACGGGTTGGTGTTTATGTCCTTGCTCCATTCAAATTGCGATAATGTTCGAGCACTTTTTTTTGTTAAGAACCCTGTGTTGAAGTTGAGTTACTTTTAGGATCCCAAGTTGCGAATTGATATAAGTCATGGCGTCATGTCGTTATGCTCGTGCCGTGGACCTACATGGGTTTCAAGTCGTAGATCGACATGAAAATCATGTTGTAAACTGACATGAATCTCATGTCGTGAACCGATATGAGTTTCCAGTCGTGGTAGCGACATAAGCATGCCGTCGTGTTGCTGCCACAATATGGGCAATCATGCCATAACGACATGACTTTAATGTCAACACACGCCTTGCTTCAGTGTTTGTCACCCTTCTTTCAATGCTTTTGAAGTGTTTTCACATTTTTATTCTTCAAATCTTGTCGCTAGAAAACTGAAATGTACTCAAGTATTGTCTATGTTGAATGACTGCTGAAAAGCAAGTTCTCCCTCAATGTAAAGAGACCTCCTTGGCTCGAACCGACCTCCCTTCAAACAAGGCTTCCGAAATTGGAACATCCATAACCTCTAGCCAAGTTTCTACCCCCTTCCTTTGGACCTTCGCCCGATTAAAGCTAGGGATCAAGAGAGAGAGTCTAGCACTCTAACTCAGGAGCAATACGAACTACTGTACGGTAAATACGGAATTCCTCTTATGGATGCAATATTACCAAAGGATGGCGTTTTTGCTGACGACCCTCCTGTTGGATACGTTGCTGTAAGCAAACATATGCTAGCAGCTGGTGCTATTCCCCCGTTTAATCCTTTTTTAGGGCGAATCCTAAACCGTCTAGGCATTGCTCCTTTCTAACTCCATCCTAATGACTACACGGTTCTACTGGGCCTTTATGTTCTTTTTATGGATACGACAAAGCAGGAGCCTACTTTCCAGGAACTTCGTTACTTGTGTTCTTTCAAGAGTAGGAAGGACACCCCCTCTATTATGCATGTTGAAGATGCCAGAAATCGGAAGCTAGTTCTCGAATTACCGGACAGTGTTTCAGGATTTTTAAACCAATTTTTATTTGTTAGATGCCCCGAACCATTTCAAGGGTAGTGGACAAATGGAGGTATGCGTAGTTTACTGAATGGCTCTGACTTTATTTTCCTTTGAGTTACAAGTTCTTATATTACTTCTTTCAAAATGCAGTACTCTCTACCCTGATTAAGGACAACAAAGCATCCTCTTCTCTTAAAGCCACATACGAAACACTGAAAGCTATTGACGAGTCTAAGAGAAGTAGAAAACTTTTAGTTACTGAAAATACTCTTCGCCAATATGAACTACTTCACCCTTAAGGAAGTTTTTATGCAAGGTTGGACCTTCCACTCCTAAACCTAACCCTGCAGAGTCGAACGTCTGTTGTTCTGATGACAGAAATGTAACTCAGGCCGATAAAAATCCTATTATTGACCCTTCTTTGAAAAGATGTTCAGGGCCTACTAGTGGAAGAACGTTGCCCTTGTCAACGACTTCGAATAAGGATGAAGATTCTAACATTCATAGGGGCGAGGATCCTATAACATCGGCTGGGTTAACTGAGAAAGAGAACACTTCCCCGCATTCTGAGCCAGAATCATATTCCGAACAGGTTAAGGGAGATAATAGGGAGGTGAATCCTTCTAAATTCGAGCGTGGGACTGAATACGATGGGGAAGACGTAATCGCATTAGAAACTAATCCAAATATTGAGACTATAACTGGAGATTCCCCTACTGTAAATGTAGCTACGGAAGATTCTGTAGGTACATTTGACAAATTGAGTGATCTCAAATCTGCTAGATATCTTAGTCAGGATGGTGCAGTTACTCAGCCTCTCGATCCTCAAACCATAGAAACCGAACTTAGGGATGCAGCCTCCACCGAGTCAGAAAGGCATCTTAAATCTTTAGGCATCCCATTAGACCCAGGGGGTATGACCGGTCTGTTAATAACGATACCCTTTTAAATAAATTCATCTTGTGCATTCCAATTCCTTTTCTGTATTTTTATCTTGCTTTAATATCTTTAGATACTTTGTAGTTTTAAGTATCAGAAACTCATTCAAAACTCATTTCAGGTCTAGACATGCACGGGAGATGCTCGTCGAGAATCAGATCAGAATTTAGTAAAAGGAGCAAAGCTATCGATCCAAAGCACTTACTATGATCTGAACCTCAACAATCATCACATCACCGCGGGCAACTCCATCCTCGAAATCCTCTTCTCATTCTTTACATGCATCAGAATCCGTCCTGACTGAGGAACAGAGGAGGAAGATACGTGAGGAAGAAGAAGAAGAAGAGGCAAGAAGACGCAGTTGGCTGAGGAAAGACACTCCTGATGAAAGGGAGCGAGGGAGAAAACGAGGAAGGGATGGTTCCTATAAGCATTCCCGAGTAGAAAAGCTGCCTATTAAGCCCCGTCTTCCCTCATCTTCTGGCCCTCCCGGTCCTCCAGCTGAGATTCATTAGATTATTAATAAACCTCACCATAATCCTGGTTTGACGAACATTTCCTTTTCTGAAAAGTTCCCAGGTTGGAATTTGAAAGGGCTTTACTTTGATCATGGAGTAAGTATAACCGACGCCGATGATTTTCTTAAAGAGGTGGATGCGGTTATAAGTCAAACACATACTTAGTTCAATACTGCTAAAAGTCAACTTGAAACAAAATGGAACGTCGTAAGGGATATCTTTTACCAAAAGTTACGTGGATGGGAGAAACTTGGTGATGACCTCCAAAAGTGTCATGATTCTCACCTTACAAAAATTGCCGAGTTGAAAAGTGATAAAGTCAAATGGGAGAAGGTTTTGGATGATCGTGACGCTACTATCGCGATTCTTAATAAAAGAGTCGCAGAGTTAGAAGCGTCAGATAACGGGATTAAGAAGCTTTGGGAAGAACTCGAGGCTTCCAAACAAAGAGAAAAAGATGCCTTAACTGCCAAGCGTAATGTTGATGACATGTTGGCTGTAGAGAAGGATTTCTCCAAACAATATCGGGAAGATTCCGCCAATCTACGTAAGGAGGTAAAGTCTTTGAAGGATTCCAACCAGACACTGATGGCCAAGGATGAATCTCTTGAGAAGGCAAGATGACTGCAGAAGAAACACACAAACAAGCTATGGACGAAGCTGATGATGACATGTTCCGCTTTTACGTATACAGTGTCATGAGCCGTGGGGGTTTGCATTACTTAAGGGATAGTTTTGCACGTACTTTAGTGCTTGTTTGGGAGCGAGTGCTTGAGATTAATGGTGATGATTGTAGCGAGGATGAACTCATTGACAAACTCTTAGACGATAGGTCCAGAAAGGTTTTGACAGAAGGAAAGGCACAACTAATGGACGAGAGGACCAGTACTTCCGGTGAGAAAGTTCAAACTCAACCTGATGTCAACCTTCCTGTTGATCCCTCGGCCTTTGAATCTTCTGGATCACAGAAACTAGCTGACCCAGTTGATGCTCCTAAAAGTAAAGACGTCACTATTGAGGGGAATATTAATATAGAGGATATTGCTGATGAACATGGTGGAAACGATGAGGCTGATGATGACAATCCCGATCACTGGAGAATCGAGCATAGGGATCCCTCGGAGGGTCTTCTAGATACAGGTAAAATTGAAACTAACTTTACCCTGTCGTGCTTAGAGTCCATTTTAGATTCACCTGGGTCCTTTGCTTGTTATGCTCAATGTTTCCATACTTTGAATTTAATTTCACCCCTGTCTTCTCCTACCATAGGCAATGCAATGACAATAGGAGCTATTAGGACTGACTCACCATTCACAACTTTCCCTCTTACTTCTGTCATTACTCCCCCTCCTCCTAGTAACATACCCTTACTTATTACAGCTCCTGGATCACAAGATGTAAAGATCGGAGCCTTCTCGGATTTGGATGTTGTTGACTACAGCCTTAGTGATGACCTTAAAGTTATTAATGCAGATGAAAGTCCCCAAGTTACTACCAAGGATAAAGGAAAGAAATCTGCCAAGACCTCATTGTCTAAGAAGAAGAAGAAGAAGGAGACGGAGGCTATCGTTTTTTCTTCCCAAGAGAATCAGAGTAATGTGGAAGAGACCCCTCCACCTTTACTTAGCAATCCATCTTTGAGATCAAGTGACAGGAAGAAATGATCATACTCAGTAGTTGCTCAACTTGGTTGTTAATTACTTTCTTTTGCATGTTGTATTCAGGTCGGTTGTATATGCGGGTGTCGGTCCCCGCTTATTACTCTTGTACTTGTCGTCTTTATGTACTCTGTCATCTGATGTTTTACACTTTAACATGTGACTATATGGTATAGTTCTGCTTTGTTGTCAGGAAACTGTGTCCTGCTTTCCATGCTTTAAATTTTGCTTTAGCCTCGTTGTACTTCTTTATTTTATATTCCATGCCTGTTCTACATCTGCAATTCAAACTGTATGTTATTATAGGCTGAGTTAATTCAACCAACTTTATTGTTTTGTAAAATCCAGTTTTGTTGGTTGGAATGACCTAATGCTGGGTTTTTACGAGATTATGACCGGATTGTAGTATGTTTAAGAGAGCGTCATTAGATTTTATTAATGCGATGGTGATGCCCCCATACCACAGTTGGTTTTAATATTTTGAAAATTAGGCATGGTTTTTACAGTTAGATAAAGGAATCTGTTATTCCTATTAACTGAGTGGGCCAGTTACTTGTGGTTTTTATCAAATGACTTCGAGGAAAGGTTTTTTTTGTTCCGTCATTAACTGAATTTGGATGATTCGGCCAATGACCGGATGCCCTTGAAAAGATCTTTGATCCGTTATTCGCTGAATCTGAATAATTCATATGCTTGTTGAACTTGTCAGATGCCTCTGAAGAGGTCTTTGGGTCCGTCAGTAACTGGGTTTGAAGGACCCAGAATCGATAGCTTGATTTGGAAGATCCAGCATCTGAGCGGATGCCTCCAATGAGGTCTTTGAAAACCCTGTGTTTATATCGTTGTCCGGCCATGTATTAATGGCGTCGGCGATGAATCGGGTGCCCCTCGAGGAGGTCTTGGGTTAAAAGCCCGGTGTTTGTATCACTATCCAGCCGTATCTTAATGGCGTCGGCGATGAACAGGGTGCCCCTCGGGGAGGTCTTCGGTTTGAAAGCCCAGTGTTTGTATCACTATCCAGCCATATCTTAATGGCATCGGCGATGAACAGAATGCCCCTCGGGGAGGTCTTGGGTTTGAAAGCCCGGTGTTTGTAGCGCTATCCAGCCATATCTTAATGGAGTCGGCGATGAACCGGGTGCCTCTCGGGGAGGTCTTGGGTTTAACGTCACATTGTTCCAGGTGGCTGATGCTAGTTTATTTGTCCGATTCTGGTTGTGACTTGTCAATCCTAAAACTTTGAACTCTGTTATTAAGAATGTGCCCCTACGGTGAAATTCAAAGCTTGGTCTGTAGTTTGGGTGTTACATCATTTTAGGTTTAGAGTTCTTGATGCCCCTTATTTATGGCTTTTCACTTTACACCCTCCGTAGCAAAAGTGTGTGGTTGTTTGGATATTAAGTAGCAAGCGCCTGAGCTTTCCCATTGGGGATGTGCTATAGCTCTCATCAAACCCTATTTGATTTTAAATGCGCTTTCGTTTGCTCAAAAAGTCTGTAATTAAAATCGATGTCAGCAGCTTGAAATCAAAAACTTGCAAACGTATGATTTTAGACAGGTAAAGTGATTTCTTTCACTAATTCGTACATACTTTGCATGATATTCATAATGCATGATATATTTACAACTCATGATGTATGTGTAATGCGTAATATGTGAAAGGAAATTCAAACAAAATAACGGCGAAGATGGATGCTATTCCATGCTCGAGGGAGTGCGATTCCGTCTGTCGTTTTTAACTCAAAAGTGCCATCTGCAAATTTCTTACTTATCATGTATGGCCCCTCCCAATTGGGTCTGAATACCCCGGTTCCCGTCATAATTCTTTTCAGGACGAGGTCCCCGACTTGAAAAGTCCTTTGCTTGATTTTTGCATAGAAATATCTGTCTACTTTCCATTGATGGGCCGCTATCTTAAGCTCTGCTTCTTTTCGCTTTTCCTTGAGTAAATCAAGTGCCTCCAACTGCAGCTCTTCATTCTCCTTCTGGTAAGTTGGTACTTCCAGTTCCACTGGGATCATAGCTTCTGACCCGAATGCATGTAAGAATGGGGTGTGACCCATAGTAGTTTTATGTGTTGTCCGGTATGCCCATAACGCGAAAGGTAGTTCATCAACCCAGTTGCCTTTGGATTTTTCGAGATGCTTCTTGATGGTTGACTTTAGTATTTTGTTGATGGCTTCCACTTGCCCGTTTGCTTGCGGGTGAGCCACAGTTGCAAAACTCCTTTTGATCTTATATTTAGCGCAGAAGTCTAGGAATTCATTACTTTCAAACTGGGTTCCATTATCGGTGATGATCTTTTGCGGCACTCCAAACCTGCAAATGATATTTTTCAAAACAAAATTGATCACTTTCTTTGACGTGATAGTAGCCAAAGCATCTGCTTCAGCCCATTTGGTAAAGTAGTCGAAAGCTACTATAGCGTATCTCATATTCTCTTTTGCGGCGGGTAATATCCCATTCAAATCTATGCCCCAGACCGAAAATGGCCATGGGCTAACCATTTGAGTTAGCTCTTTGGGAGGTGCTCTTGGAATCTTAGCGAATCTCTAGCACGTGTCACATTTATTTACATAGGTCATGGCATCTAGGTTTACATCAGGCCAGAAATAGCCTTATCACAGGACCTTCTTGGCTAACGTTTGACCGCCGGTGTGTCCTCCGCATTCTCCCTCGTGCAACTCTGCCAAAATCGCTCTAGATTCCTTCTTAGTCACACATCGCAGCAACGACATGGAGAATCCTCACCGGTACAGCCTTCCGTCTTGAATGAGGTATAAAGGGGCCTTACGCAATATCTTCCTTTTGTTTTTCCGTTCTTAAGGTAGTGTCCCATTGAGGATATATTCATTGATTGAAGTCATCCATGATTTAGGTTCTTCAACGGTTTCCATTATCCAGTCCACACTCACTTCCTCAATGGTTGGAGTAGAAAGGACATTGATGGGGATTAAACCCAGCAGCTGATCATCTGATGAACTAGCATACTAGGCGAGAGAATCCGCTTTTGAGTTTTGTTCTCTTGGAATGTGAGATATAACATAGTGGTCGAGGTCGTTTAAAAGTTCCATAACTTCGATCAGATAAGAAGGGAGGTTCCCAGTTTTGGTTTGGAACTCTTTACGTACTTGACCCACTACCAACTGAGAGTCGTTGAGAATCTGCAAAGCTTTTAGGATTTGCTCTTTTGCCAACTTTAACCCTGTTATCAATGCTTCATATTCGGCCTCATTATTAGTTGGTGGAAATTCCAATCTCAAGGCATAGCTTAAAGCGTAATCCTCTGGGGTTACTAAGACAATTCCAGCCCCTGAACAATAGTTGTTACGAGATCCATCAAAGTATAGTTTCCAAGCAATCTCTGCTTCCGCTGGTTCTTTAACCTCTTCTCCTCTATTTGTAAACTCAGCAATAAAATCCACTAGGGCTTGGCCATTAATGGCCCTTCGAGGGTGGTAAGTGATGTCATACTGACTTAGCTCAATGTTCCATTTTAGCAGCCTTCCTGAAGTTTCTGGACGCAAGAGAATTTGACTTAATGGTTTGGTCAGTGAGAAACTTAATAGGATGAGATTGGAAATACAGTCTGAGCTCTTTTGAGGCAAGAAGGAGGCAATATGCGAGCTTCCCTATCTTAGGTTAATTTAGCTCTACCCCGGCGAGCCTCTTACTAATGTAGTATACCGGCAATTTCACTCCCGCTTCTTCTCGGATTAGTGTTGCACTCAAAGCATGCGACGAAACTGCTAGATATAAAAATAGATCCTCCCCGTCTTTAGGTTTCGATAACATCGGTGATGATTCCATATGCCTTATCAATTCCTCGAAAGCCTCCTGACACTCTGAGGTCCACTGGAAGTCCTTCTTTCCTTTTTTTCAAAGCATCGAAAAGATGAATACATCGATCCGTTGCTTTGGAAATGAACCGGTTCAACGCTGCTACCTTTCCATTTAAGCTCTGGAGTTCCTTTTTTGTCCTTAGGGCCTGTATTTCCCTTAAAGCCGCAATTTGAGAGGGATTCGCTTCGATGCCCCTAGCATTGACGATGAACCCGAGAAATTTCCCTGAAGAGACTATGAATGAATATTTTAACGGGTTTAGTTTCATCCCGTATTTCCTGAGTATGTGAAACATTTCTGCCAGGTCCTCGAGATGATCTTCGACCTTTGATTTGACTAGCATATCGTCTACATATACTTCCATTGTATTCCCTATCTGAGATTTAAACATGGAGTTTACAAGACGTTGGTAAGTTGCTCCTGCGTTTTTCAGTCCAAATGGCATGACTTTATAATAATATGGTCCCCTATCTGTTATGAAACTCGTGTTTTCTTCGTCTGGCTTGTGCATCATAATTTGATTATATCCGGAATATGCATCCATAAAAGATAGTAACCCGTGCCTAGCTGTTCCATCTACGAGTTGGTCAATTCGGGGCAAAGGAAAACTGTCTTTTGGGCATGCTTTATTAAGATCTGTGTAATCTATACACACTCTCCACTTTCCATTGGACTTTTTGACAAGCACTGGGTTAGAAACCCAATCTGGATACGTAGATTCTCGTATGAAATTATTTTTGAGTAGCCAATCTACTTCTTCTTTTAGAGCCTCGGATCTTTCAAATCCCTGCATTCGTCTTTTTTGTTTCACAGAAGTCAACTTTTGATTTATATTCAACTTGTGAACAATTACATTCGGTGGGATCCCTCACATATTTGAGTGTTCCCAGGAAAATACATCTAAATTTGCTTTTAAAAACAAGATTAATTCATTTTGCAGCTTCATACCTAGCTGAGATTCTATCTTCAAGATTTGGTTAGGGATCTTGTCGGATACTGGAACGGGGATAATATCTTCGGCCAGCGCTGCTCTATTTTCCCCCATACTGTTTTTCCTTGGATCAATTGTTTTTCGAGCGCCAATGTGCTCACCAGCATGGGATTTTGCTTTAGTTGCTATAAGAGGGGTTTTTGGATGCGGAGCGACGGCTCTACATCCTTCTTCATTTCCTTCTTCCTTGCCTCTGCCAATTCAACCAAATAACACTCTTTTGCCGCTTGTTGATCACTTATAATTGTGCCAACACCATTCTCTGTTGGAAATTTCATAGTGAGGCGCCACGGAACCATAGTTATTATGAATGCTGCAAGAGTAGGTCTTCCTAGGAAGGCATTGTAAGCAGAGGGTTCATTAATTATAACAAAGTCTTGTACCAGTGCGGCTTTCTTCTCTCCTTCTCCGAGCTCTACTAGTAGACTAATAACACCAATTGGTTGAACAGGTTGACTAGTGAATCCGTGGACCTTGTTCCGACAGGCTTTTACATCGCCCATGGAAAGCTTCATTCTATGGAATGCGCTAAAGAAGAGGATATTAACTAATGCTCCACTATCGACTAACACCCTTCTAACTATGGCGGGGCCCAAACCGATGGTTATCACCATTGGATCCTCCGTAGGTGTTACGATCTCGGTCGGATCTTCATCTTTAAATGTGATGTCATCTAGCAGGATTCTCGCAACTTTTGCTAATAAAAGCTCACTGATAATCATGAGTTCACCTCTTTTCGAAAAGTCCTTCACCTCATGAGAATACTTCATCATGTCCCCCTAGCTTTTCCCAACCGGGTAGGGGCCTCCTGAAATGGTGTTTATGATCATCCTTGGTATAGCGGCAACTGAAGCGTTCTCATTTTGTTTAGGCTGTCCTGTAGAGGCTCCTTGGTCTTGAGCTCCTTGAGAATTCTGGGAGTTCTTTGTATACTGTTGAAGCCTATTTTTCCTTATCAGTTCTTCAATTAAGCTCTTCAGATGTCTACATTCATTTGTGTTATGCCCCGGCTGGTTATGAAATCGGCAGAACCTGCCGGACTTTATTGCGTTATAAGTGACTTTCAACTTCCCTGGCTCTAGGTATTCTTCAATGTCTTTGGTCGCTATGTAAATGTTTTCTATGGTATCATTAAGGGGAGTCATTTCAGAATTCTTGAAGAACCGAAGCTTTTTGTTGTTTCGACCTTTTTTCCCTTCATTCCCCCTTTTTTGATTTCCCCCGGCATTTTTCTGTCCTCCTTGCACGTTTACGTCTTTTTTCTCTGACTGCTCATTATTTTCTGTAGCTTCTAATGTATAGGCCGGATCCTTATCCATGCCTATATATTCCTCTACCTTGTCAAATAGCTCTTCGAGAGTCGTAGGCTTCTTCTTCTTGATCCACCGCCCGAGTTTGGTCCTTTTATTAATACCTCCTTTTAGAGCCATCAAGGACAAACGTGGCTCATAGTTTCCGACTTCGGCCGCAGCTGTGTTAAAACGAGAAAGGAAGGTTTTAATGGATTCCCCTGGCGCTTGTTCCAGCTCATTCAGTTCCATCACATCACGCACCTTAGTCGCTTGAAGCCTGAATTGCTGTCTGAATAGCTTGGCCAAGGTGGCAAAGTCATCTACGGATTTTGGCGGGAGTTTTGTGAACCAAAGTGAAGCTACTCCCTCCAAGTAAGTGGGGAAGTATAAACATTTGAGCTCGTCAGTAGCACGTGCCCCATCCATGTGCTGATCATAGCTGAATAGGAACACGTTGCGATCGCTAGTTCCATTATAAGCTTGTACAACCGGGGGTTTGAATTTATTTGGATATGACGCCATTTTTATTCTTTCTGTAAGTGGGGTTTTTGTAGGAGAAAATCCCCATTCCTTCTCATCATCCACCTTTTTCTAGCTCTCATTCATAATCTTTCGTACCATTCCGAATATACGCTCCTCCTCATTGAGTTGGTCCACGGGGCAGACGCCTTCCTCTTTACCGGATGTTTACCCGCGCAAACGATCACGGTTCAGATTCCGGGGCCCTGGACCTCCCGCATGGAGAAGTGCCCCTTTGGTGGAACCAAATGCTTGTTGAGGGGTCGCTTTTTCCAGAGTGGTTATGAGCATGTGGCTTCATTCCCCTATGACTAGGATTTGCAATCTCTTGGACATAATTTCCTTTATTCGGGATTGAGGAAGAAGGTCCAGTATCTTCCGTTCCAGTGGTTTTAGCAGTTTTAAGGTGGTTTGCACTCATGGTGTCTTTGGCCGTTGCGGCTTGCAAGGAAAACATGGTTTCAAACTTCTTCATCATGGCCTCATTCGCAATATCAATTTGACTTGTCAGTCCTGCTTCCACTTCATCCAACTCCCTCCTTGTTACGGCAGTTCCGGCTTTAGAACTTTCACCGACTTCAAGCTGATTAGTAGGCGGGGTGTTTTCCATGTTAGTGGCATTATCGACATTTTCGACACTTTTACTTGTAGCTTTCTTCGATGGTCTACCTGGCTTACCCATGGCTTTAGAGGTAAGTATCTCAATTCGGACAACTTAGATAATCAGAGTGTACTTAAAATTCCAATGCAGGGCCTTCTACCTTGTGGGAGAGCGAGAAATGGATTGGCATTCTGGGCCCCAGGGTGGGCACCAAATGTTTGCGCCAAATTTGGGACCAAACACCAAAGATGTAAAACTACACTTCACCGATTCGATAAGAATATGGAACCGTGTAATCACAAAATAAACGAATAAAAACAAGTAAGAACACAAAGGAATTTTTATAGTGGTTCGATTCAATACGAATCTACATCCACTTTCAATTAATTCTCATTATGATATTCAAGCTTACAACACCTTGAATTTTCCCTCATTACAATCATTTCTCTCTTTTAACTCTCTTGACGATCTACTTTCACTTGAGTTTGGCGAAGAAAAGGAAAGAGGTTCAGCTTTGTGATGAATCTTCAACCACTTATGTGCTTTGATCTTTTCCCATGATCTTCATAGATTTCATAGTGAACTAGCATTCGATTTAGGCTTTGGAGAGGATTAGAGATCATTTGAATGATGCTTTAGAGATTTATGGTGTAGCTTGAATAAGATTGAGGGTGTTTAGATTCAATTGTAGAAAGTTCTTATGATCATTAACTTGGATTTGATCTTCATGGAGTTAGAAAAGTGTTGATGAATCCATAGAAATCATTAGAGAAGTTGTAGATGAGCTTTGAATTTGACGAAGTCTCCTTGTAGGAATGAATTTTCGGTCACCCTCCAAATGAATTATGAAGGGTATTTGTAGGTGATTTTCAGACCAGATGGCAGTTTCGTAATTAGCCGACAAAGCCGCCATGAGTCAAGTCGTATGGCGACATAATCTGATGCGACATAACTGGTTCCTTCGACTTAAAGCTTCCGTGCGCCTCTGAAATGGATACGGTATGATAGGTTACGACTTATCTCGGTCACGACATAATGCTAATCCCATTTCCATATCATACTCCTTCTATGACTTGTACATCATGTCACTGAACGACATGGGTGATATCCGTAAAATAATGTCATGCCACTGACTGGCATGAATCTTATCCTTCTGAGATCGCCTTGACTCCCGCCGTTGGGACGTCATGATTTATACCACAACATTGTGTCGTTCAACGCCTTGAGCTTGCGACACGACACGTCATGATGGCATGTTATTCAGAAAACAGCTGGATGCGGCATGAGTAGGTTACGACATAAGGGCAAGATGGCATGGCGTGTTTCTTGAGTCTGACTTAGCTCTCGCGACATGGTTTAAGGCCGACATGAATGACAGGCAAGATTAGGACTTACGGCATGACGACATGAATGCCAGATGCTTTTACTTTACTCCGTCGCCATAAACGAAATGCGGCACGACATACGGTCAACCCGGTTTCCACGGAGCGACATGGCTTGATGTTGCTCGTTTGTCATGCGATATGGCCTTGAAGCACCTTGGCATCCACGCCGTGAATTTAAGTTCGAGTTGGCTTCAATCAAACAACTTGACTAATAACGGCACGACTTTGACGACATATCAAATAATGTTTTTGTGGGTTAACAAATTCAAATGAAAATATGGAATTGAAATGGTTAAGTGTAACCAAAAGATGAAAGGAATGATTTTTGGAATAAAAATCAAAACTTGGGTATAATGAGAAGCTAAGGAAAATTAAATTCCAGTATAATGAATTGTATGGATTGAAACTTAACTGAAAAATAAGTTAAACGGATTTGGATTGAAATTGAAACCATGTTAAACTAAAATGAACTATTAAACCAATATGGAATAAGAATTCGTGAATTCAAGTTGAATTACCAATAAATTGAATGTTGATAATCTAAATAGAACTCGACACATACAGTTTGATTGTATCGAGTGGAATAAGAAGTCAATTAAAATAAATCCAATTTGAGTAGTAATAATTGAATTTGACTTAAAATATTATTCAGTCGAGTTGGGCTATGAAATCGAGTTTTGAAATGGAAGTGAATATGTGTGTGTATATTGAATAGCGAATATAAACTCAGATTATATAAACTTGAGTTGAATAGAAAATGAATGAAAATATAATCAATTTAAGTTTGATTGAGACTGAAATTTGAACTCAAAATTTAATTAGACTCGTAAATTAAAATTTTAACCTAGAACTTAAGTTATAAATAAAACTTACTTGTTATAAGCAAATATATATGTATTTGAACCTGGTTGTCATAAACTATAACGAGTTAAGTAAGAAAACCAATTAATGGATAAATTGGCGAATTGGAAGTAAACTGTTGAATTGATTGTGACAAAATAAGAATGGATATGTACATGATTATACAAGTTTATTGGATAGAAGCAAGTGTGAGGAATAAATATGGGTTGCCCGACAAAAAGGTACATGTTTAATTCAATATGGGATTTTATTAGCCTATTTGGCTACCCGCTTGGCTTTTTAATTTTCTTTTTGATTGGGGAAGGCCTAGAGAGGCATTTTGTAGTTGTACCGATCGGCCGTACAAAGGAGACTTTGACAAAAAAAATCAAAAATTTAGGGAGTTAGAATTTTTTTCAATAGTATTGAAAATTTTAGTTAACAAAAAGTTAATCGAAGTTAAGGATTTTTGAGTGGAATTGGAAACTAGTAAGTTGTTAGGATATTGAAGTAAGTGTCAAGTTGCATGAGTGGATTATGAGAAGTTAATAAGGCACAACTATTTTTCCTACTAGTAATTTCGGGGACGAAATTCTTTTAAGGGGGAAGGAATGTAACATCCCATATTTTTACCACTTAAGTTTTGAATATTTAAATTAGTTTATATATTAAACTCGTAATATAAATGGATTTTGATATTAATTAAAATGAAGTTATATCCGACAGAGGCATAAAATAATATTTTAGAATTTCTACATATTTTTTTGAGTCATAATTTCGCTAATAATCACTAATCACCC
Organism: Allium sativum; assembly: GCA_030737875.1. Taxonomy (NCBI): domain Eukaryota; kingdom Viridiplantae; phylum Streptophyta; class Magnoliopsida; order Asparagales; family Amaryllidaceae; genus Allium; species Allium sativum. The sequence continues at coordinate 219,410,117 of CM060925.1, forward strand.
CTATTTAGCCATAATTAGTGTAAAAACATGTTAATCACTCACCTTAGCCACAAATAAATCTCAAATCTGAAAATATCTCTGATTTGGTTCGAATCCCAAAGCAACACAGTAGCTCTACCTCCTGTTTGATGTTAATTTGTCGTGATTTGATGTTGATTAGCTTAATATTGGGTTATAATGTGATTAGGAAGTAGTTCAGAAGGTGGAGGCCATTGCTAGGGTTAGAGAAATGATAGTGGCGGCTAAGAAAATGAAAATGATATGGTTTCATAACTGATTTCCACCTCCCCATAACCCTAATCCTGAATGGGTTATGGGCCCATGCACTAATTACCCTGTTAAGCCCGCTTAAGCAATTTTTCACCTTCCAAACCTTATTTCAGCCATATCTCCCAAACGGTAAGTCCGTTTGATTAATGTGACCACTCTACGGGAAGGAAAACCATCATACGAATCCAATGGAAGTGGTTTTAGGTCAAAACTCCTTACCAATCAAAAGTTATAGGCGAAACAAGATTCATCAGGGGTAAAACGATCGTTTAAAACTCGGCAAAAATCGTGAACATGAGAAATGACCCCAATAGTTGTTCCCCAAAGTTACACGACTATAAGACTTCGTATGAAAATAAAATAAATATTCTACGATCCTCCGATGCGTAGAATGCGGGTCGTTACACTCTCTGCCCTCCCCTCACCACGACCCCCCCCCCCTTAAGAAATTTCGCCCTCGAAATTCCTTAACTAAGAAAACAACAAAGGTTCTCCCATGCCTATCCACCATTTGCAACAATCAAACATACATAATAAACACAACAAGCCTATCCAATCATGTTGTTTACTAACAAGGGAATAACTATTATGCGATTAAAATCTTACCAGGCCAAGAGTTTTGGATACGACTTCCTTATGTTCTCCTCTGCTCCCCAAGTATAGTCATTATCGTTATCACCCACTGGACCTTGACTGGTTCCACTATCTTCCTTCGAAGTTGTTTCATATCATGTCCGACAATACGAATCGTCCTGCGATTCCCAACCGCCTCAGGTCCTACCTAGATATCATCTAACTGATCCGGTGAAATAGCCATATCAGGGTCGTGCACGAACTTCCTTAACTGGGAAACATGAAATACATAATGAACTGCCGCCATCTTGTCAGGCAACCCTACTTTATATGCTAACTTCTCAACTTGCTTGAGAACTGGAAATGGACCAACAAATCTTGGTACCAACTTGCCTCTCCTACCAAATCGAATCACACTCTTCAACGGAGAAATCTTGACGAATACCAAGTTGCCAACGGAAAATTTCAAATCTCTTCGTCATTTATCAGCATAACTCTTCTGCCTATCTTGGGCAGCCTTCATTCGTTGTTGAATAACCTTGATCTTATCTGAAGTTTCTCTTACTACTTCTGGTCCAAGCATAAATTTATCTCCAGTTTCCAACCAACATGATGGTGAGTTGCACGGTCTTTCGTACAAAGCTTCAAATGGAGCCATATCAATACTGGACTGATAACTATTATTATATGTGAACTCAACTAGATGCAAATGGTATCCCATGAACTTCCAAAATCCAATATACAATCTCTCAAGAGATACTGTAATACACGATTCATCCTCTCCGTTTGACCATTGGTTTGGGATGGTACGTGGTATTGAGATGTAATTCTGACTCTAAAGCCTATTGTAACCTCTTCCAAAACCCACTAGTAAATAATGGATCTCGGTCACTCATGATACCCTAGTGTACTCCATGAAATCTCACTACCCACTTCATATACAGTTCTGCTAACTTAGCTACCGTTCTATTCGACTTGACTGGTATAAACCTTGCGCTTTTGGTCAATCGATCCACAATCACCCAAATACTATCAAGACCTGATCTAGTCCTTGGTAAACCATCAATGAAATCCATTGAGACTTGTTCTCATTTCCATTCGGGAATTTCCAATGGTTGTAACAAACCACTTGGCTTCTTTTGCTCGACTTTAGCTAGCTAGCAATTCATGCACTTGGATATAAAATTCCCAACGTCTCTCTTATCCCTTCCCAATAGTATGTTTGCTTCATGTCTTGATACATCTTGTTACCACCAGGATGTATTGAGTGATGACGTTCTCTAAGCACTTCATCTCTCAATCCGTTAACGTTGGGTACAACTAGTCTCCCATTCTTTCGAAGCCATCCTTATCTATTAAGTTCATGCTTGTTTATCTCCTCACTGTCGATACCCATCTCTATCTTGGAGTTGATTTCCAATAGGTTAGGATCATCCCTCTGACTGGGACCGGTCTGCTTAATCAAAGTCGGTCTGATCGTCAAACATGCTAACATTGCTGGATCTAATTCGCACTTAGGTCTAAAATCATATACTACGATATACTCCAGTTGCTTCCATTCAAGAAACATAGCCCCCAAACTGGCATGTCTCCTACTCAATGCATCAGCTACAGCATTGCCCTTCCTGGTTGTGTACGCGATATTGAAATCATATGAAGCCAAGAACTCTAAACATCTTTGCTGACAAAGATTTAAATCCTTCTGAGAGATAAGATACTTTAACGACTTGTGATCAGTAAACAACTCGAATATTTCTCCCAAGAGATAATGTCACCACATCTTCAACGTGAATATGATCACTACCAATTCCAAATCATGGTTAGGATATCTTTTCTCATGCGATTTCAGTTGCCGGCTAACATAAGCTACAACCCTACCTCCTTGCATCAGTACAGCACCTAGTCCGGTACCACAGGCATCCGTGTATACTGTCATCTCTTCGTTCCCCTTAGTAATGACTAGCACTGGTGCGCATGTCAACTTCTCCTTCAGACCCTTAAATGCATTTTCACATCTTTCATCCCAGACGAAAGCTTGATTCTTCTTGGTCAACCGAGTTAACGGTGTCTCTATCTTGGAGAAGTCTTGGATAAACTTACGATAATATCCAGCTAACCCCAAGAAGCTTCTCACGTCTGTTGCATTCTTGGGCGTAGATCAATCTTGCACCATAGCCACCTTCACAAGATCCATGGCAATACAATTCTCTGAAACAACATGGACCAAGAATCTCACTTCCCTCCTTAAGAAGTGACATTTAGAAAATTTTGCTTTCAATTGGTGTTTCCTCAACACCTCTATCACTTTCCTCAAATGTTCCTTGTGTTCTTCCTCTGTCCTCGAGTAAACCAAGATATCGTCCACAAACACAAGAACAAACTTATTCAATTGATCCCTAGATACCCTATTTATAAGATCCACAAAATATGCTGGTGCATTGGTCAACCCGAATGGCATGACCAACCACTCATAGAATCCAAATAGCGTCCGAAACGTCGTTTTGGGTATACTCTCAGCTGCTACTCAGAGCTGATGAAATCCTGTCGCATTATCTAACAGGGAGAACACTCCCGTTCCATTCAACTAATCAAATAAATCGTCTATCCACGGAAGAGGATACTTATTCTTCCTCATCACCTTATTCAATTTGCGGTAGTCTACACACAATCGAAGGGAACCATCAGCCTTGGTAGCAAATACAACTGGTGCTCCCCACTTGGAAACACTCATTCGGATAAATCCCTTCTTCAAAAGATCGCCCACTTGCACCTCGAGCTCTCGCTGCTGCCTTGGTGCCATACAACGAAGTGGCATCATTATAGGTCTGGCATCTTTTACTAAATCGATACGAAACTCAATCTCTCGATGTGGGGGAAGTCCGGTCACTTTTTCGAAGATGTCCGTATACTCGCCAGCAACAGGCACATCTGACAACTCATTATGCGGGATGTCGAGGGAATTTAGAAAACTAGCCATCACCCCATCACTAGGTAGGCCACAAAATAGTACCCTCCGCCCATCATCCGCCCTAACGGTAACTGAAGACCCCTCACAATCCACCACCACCCTATACCTTTGGAGCCAATCGACTCCCAAGATAATGCCAAACCCAGTAAAGCCCAAAACAAAGCAATCACATGCAAACATACATCCATGACTCAATAAGACCAAATTTCGACAAATCCTAGTCGAACCACCGATCGGGTTCGTCACAACTAAAGGTCTATCAACAATCTCAGGTTCCAATCCCAACCTATCTACCAGGTCACTAGATATGATGGAATGGGAAGCTCGGTATCAAATAGTACTCGAACAAGAACATCATAAACAGAAAGCATACCTTGGATAAGGACACCCTTTCCTTTCTCTGCCACAACATCATAATCAGAAAGCATACCTTGGATAAGGACACCCTTTCCTTTCTCCACCGCAGTTGGGGCATTCGGCGAAGAAGGAGCAACTTTGATAGCATATGCTTTCACAATCTTCTTCTCTTTAGGGGGTTGTGGACACTTATCCTTGTGATGTCCCACTAGGCCGCAATTGAAGCACTTCATGTCCGCTGGCTTTGCTCGACAATCTTTGGCATAGCAGCCCTTCTTGCCACAGCTATAGCACTCAACATCTTTCTTATTCTTCTTCTGACCATCCTTAGTTTGGTTCTGTTTCCTCTTATTCTGCGAATTATTCTTGCCTCCACCGCTCGCCTGCGGTTTTTGATCTCCTGTAGATGCAATAGAAACCTCGGTCTTTGACTTAGGGTAAAGGCTCTCCGACCTCAATGCCTTGCCCACTATAGATTCGAAGGTCTCATCGATGTGGTTTATAAGTCTTTCCCCAAAGTACTCATATAAGCCGGTTATGATCTTCTCCTTCTTCTTCTCGGCAGTATCGATAAGAGATAATCCATACTTCGATAAAGTATCGAATTCAGCAATATATTTCAAAACTGCCCTACCATTTTGCTTAAGCTCCAAAAATTTCCTAAACAATTCTGATTTCTGAGCAGTTGTAATAAACTTGTCACTGAAGCGAGTCTTAACCTGATTCCAAGTAACTTGATCCTCAGGAGTAGTTGCTTTAATAGCACTCCGCCAATTCATAGCCCATCCTTGAAGTTGACGCGATGCTAGCTTTCTCTTGATTGCATCCTTGTTTCCTAAATCTTTGAAGATGCACTCACAACTATCAAGCCAATCTTGAACATCCGTAGACAATTTCGTTCCATGGAACGACTTCCCACCAAGACTAGTATAATCCTTGCAGAGCTTGGCGAAATCAACTCTAGGCGCCTGCACCGCTGCACCACCACCGTTAGCAGCATTAGGAGCTGCTCCTTGAACATCTCTCAGCATCTCTCTCATGAAGGTAGTAAACATTGTCCTCATATCAGGGACATTTTTTTTATTGGCCCCTGAACCTGTACTCCTCATATTTTGGCTCATCGTCAAATCTGTAAAGAGAAAACGATTAATCATCTCTTAGTGGTGCCAGTGTAGTGTGACTTCATCCTTAGATATGCTAATAGTATATATTTATAGGTTTTGAAAACCAAAATATCACAAATACACGCTCTCATATACATATACTATCTTTCCCTGATGTCTTCTTCTAGGTTAACTATGCAACCTAGGCTCTGATACCAAGTGTGACGGCCCTCCCCGTACCAACCGAAATTTCCCCGAAATGCGTTGTGCCAATGTCCGACTAGCATGGGATGGTCATCAAAGGAAAAGGGAAACTATGAATCACCAAAGAACCTGTAGTATTTCTCACAGCGCATGGAATAAAATATAATAATAACAACATAACTTGACATAAAACTGGCAAGAAAGTGCATAAGCTGAAAACTAAACCATCATAGCAGCGGAATCCAAAATACAGCTTATGATCCAAACTATCATTATTACAACTTCAAAATACTGTCTCTAAAAGGTACACTACTAATGCCCAAAGTAGTGACCATCAACAACACAGGGAGAATATATGTAAATAATACGTGGAAGCCTCCTGCTCGTCTCCGGACAGCTACTCGTGCATACCACCTAACCTGTCTCTAGTCTTCTCGTTTATGAGCACCCAGAGTAATAAGAAGAGACATAAAACTATGGGTCATACAAAAGTCTGGTATGAGCGATAGCAGTAAAACAGAATAATAACAGGTATAAATAATCATAACTGAACCTGGACCTGCAACCAAAAATTAGCACAACAAGATGTACAGTACTCTAAGGTAACACTAACATAAAGTGTAAAATGGGAGTGTGCATGTCATGGTGATAGCAAACATCAAGCATAGCAATCAACCTAGCATCTCTCACTCAGTGCGTAAAGTATATGATATCCACCACTTTGATCACCAAATCCTTTGCTATGACCACTTTTCCCTTGGGGTCTTAATGACCCCATTGCGCTGGTCCATAGCCACTAATCCCTTGCTACGATCACCTTGCCCTTGGGAATCCTAATGATCCCATTGCGCTGATCCATAGCCATGTAACGATCACCTTCCTTTGGGAGACTTAATGATCCCATTGCGCTGATCCATAGACACTAATTTGTCTCTCAGTGGTGAACTAAAGCTATGGATATCAATAACCACTTTGCACAAGTCCCGCAACAAATCCCAATCATGAAGTTAAGTCGTTAATTCCCAACTGGATGCTGAGCAATAACCTCCCATTTGGACTTCGTTTGCATCTCAAGTTTTTAGTCACCATTGCGGTTCATTCTCCATCTGGTTTTGTTTGCACGTGCATAGTGCTCCAGTCATCATCGGTTCTTGTAGGTCCACTTGTGGTGTTCCACCAACTCGTGGTGGTCCTCCTTCTTCCGGTTCATGGTCATGCTTGCGGCTTGTGGAGGACATCCGATTCGTGGCTCGTAGTGGCGGATCGTGGTGATCCTGGGCCTGGTTCGTGACACTTGTTTGTAGTTCCACCTGACCCTCGGCACGTGGCATCTTGGTTCGCTAGTGGTTCGTGACCTTTGGAGTGGTTCGGCTCATGGAGGGTTGTTTGTTCGTGAGTTGTGTTCACGACTGGGGTCGAGTCGTGGTCGTGATATGCCTCACAGTCGGGTACTTGCTCCAACTTCCTGCAACTTTCCAACAAGAAATCTTACGCCATGCGATGGCGTTTTCGACCATTCTAACTTTACTAGGCAATCATAAAACATTCCAAACAGTAATAGCAGCATGTATAATCAATCATAAACACCAACACAACCATGTAACATGTCAATATGGATCAAACATACTCAAAACCCATGTTTTCCCCTTAATCCTCTTAACCATGATTTAACTATAGGATTAGCAAAATATGTCCAAATTAACCTAAATTTCTAACAGAGGCATAAAATAATATTTTAGAATTTCTACATATTTTTTTGAGTCATAATTTCGCTAATTATCACCAATCAACCTTAATTAGCCATAATTAGTGTAAGAACATGCTAATCACTCACTTTAGCGACAAATAAATCTCAAATCTGAGAATATCTCAGATTTGGTTCGAATCCCAATGCAACACAGCATCTCTAACTCCAGTTTGATGTTAATTTGCCTTGACTTGATGTTGATTAGCTTCATATTGGATTATAATGGGATTAGGAGGTAGTTTAGAAGGCAGAGGCCATTGCTAGGGTTAGAGAAATGAAAGTGGTGGCTATGAAAATGAAAATGAGATGGTTTCCTAACTGATTTCAGCCTCCCCATAACGCTAATCCAGAAATGGGTTATGCGTCCATCCACTAATTACCCTATTAAATTTTCTTAAGAAGTTTTTCACCTTCCAAACCTTATTACAGCCAGATCTCCCAAATGGTAAGTCCGTTTGATTAATGTGACCACTCTACGGAAAGGTAAACCATCATACGAATCCAGTGGAAGTTGTTTTAGGTCAAAACTCCTTACCAATCAAAAGTTATAGGCGAAACAAGATACACCAGGGGTAAAATGGTCATTTAAAATTCGGAAAAAATCGTGAACATGGGAAATGACCCCAATAGTTGTTCCCCAAAGTTACACGGCCATATGACTTTATATGAAAATAAAATAAATAGTCTACGATCCTCCGATGCGCAGAATGCGGGTTGTTACACTTTCTCAAGGGAAATCAGGAATTCCCACAACCCACTAGATTTCAAGCTACCGTCTTTTGAGCCATCCAACGGTAGGACAGATCCTACCATACATTTGATGCGCTATATGTGCCACATGGAAATCTTATCGGCCTTAGATAACGTCATGACCAAATGCTTTCTCCTCTTCTTGACTGATATAGTTGCTATGTAGTTTAGGCAGCTGGAATCTGAATCGACCAACAGTTGTAAAGTGCTGAATACTCTCTTTATTGAACAGTTTGGGGTCCACATCTCTCGACCCAAGAACGTCATATCACTCACTTCAATCGAACAGAGGTCCGGTGAGACACTACGTTCATTCCTAGAAAGATTCAATGCTACAGTAGCGTCAGTTGATCGACCTGGACCATATATGGTATTAATGGCAGTTGTATCCGATATTCTGGATAAGTCAGACTTCAAAGTTTCTTTGCACCGAGATCCACCAAAAGATCATGATGAATTTTATTTTGAAGCAGTCAGGTTTCTGCAGGAAGAAGATGCAAATTTCGAGAAGGACATTCTTGATGTTAACGTGGTCAAGGACGGAGAACTGTCTAATTCTGGAAAAGACAACGACGTTGGAAAAGGAAAAGTCGCGGCTAAGAACGATCGTAATGCTCAACCCCGGAGAGGGCCTAGATATGATAAGTACACTGAACTCAGTGCTTCACCAATTGACATCTACTTGGATACAAGGGTTGTTTCCTATCCAAATCCTCCTAAGAGGGAGCCAATGCTAAAAGAGCGTGATTCTGGAAGACATTGCATACTTCATGAGAGGATGGTCATAACACCAATGACTGCAGGTGTTTGCGAGACTTGATTAAGGAACGGGTTAGATGCAGAGGGCTACCCGAGTACGTCAAGCAACCAACAGCTACACCCATGCTGCCACCTCCTGCTCCCCGTAGAGGGAATGATCCTAGACCGAGTACTCCCGGGATCGTTATCACCTGATCTGGATTGGACCACCATGGATGTTTTGCAATTCTTAAGATATAACATATGTTTTCATTTTCTTTTGCTTATCCGAATGTCTACGTCGACTCATATATGCATGGGCATAAGGATTTAATCCTCTGATATACTATGTTCTCGACAATAAAACCATCCAACAATCAAATGGCTAAGTTAAAGTACACACATATGAGATTAGGATGTAGTCCCTAGTCGTGCTTTGGATTCAACGATAAACCCAACATGATTTGTTTTGGCTTTGTAATGGTTTTTCAATTTAATAAAAAGTACATTTCGAGCATGGATTGTGTTTGGAAAGCTTAAGTATATTGTCAAAATGTGGCAGGGTTCTCAATCTCAACTTAAAGTGTGGCTTATACTTAACTCAAAACCCTAGGTATGGATTATGCCTAGGGATAGATTATCTTGTCAAGATGTGGCAAGCATAGATTTGTCTTGTTATGATCTGACAAAGGAACTCAATAAAAATCGATTATGGATTATTCTCAGTTTGAACCTCCAGGTACGGATTATGCCTGCAATGTTAGGTCCTCTTGCCAGGATTTGGCAGGATAGTTCGAACATCGCTCGAGTATGGTTTATACTCAGAATTGACGCCCGAGCATGCTAAAAAGTTTGAGCAGTATGGTCGAGATTAAGCACATCTATTTGCCTTATTTTCCTCGTAGGTGTGGATTATACTCGCTGCTGGACGGGCCTGGCGAGGCCCTGGTTTTCTTGGTTTTACTTTGGCCATCATACGATCCTTAGCGATCGTCGGTTTTTGGCCTTATTATTATATGGTCCGGCATAGCCATGGATTTATGACTTTCTATTAATTACTTAGTATGATCTATCATGATCGTGGCATTCTGGACTTCTATTCACTTTGGATTATAGATTTCTCGGATTATCCAGAACTTATCTTCCTTTCTTAAGAAAGATATGTTCTAAGGGGAAAAGGTTGACATGCCATTTGGCAAGGCCGTCATAGCTCGAATTCTATCAAGAGAACTAATCAGGACTTGAGGATAAACTTATGTTGATCGACATTCACCAGGATGAAGTGATGAAGTATTGAAAATTTTGGATTTTGCATTAATGAAGCAACCATCCTGGTATCGGATCTCGGGTCTCAGATCGTGGGTCTCGGATTTCGGGTCTTGGATCTCAGTTTATATATTCGACTCACACCGGGTCTAACATATTCGACCCGCACCGAGTCTAACATATTTGATGCGCACCAGGTCAAACATATTCGACGCGCACCGGGTCTAACATATTTGACCCGACCCGCCTAAAACAGCTCCAGCATATAACGTGCCCCTATTCTTTAGGCACATTTAACTTCTACAAAACCAGGTCAAACTCCACCTGGCCATGCACATTTTCTCCACTCGCCCTACTACATTTCTGAGCCCTCCTGGATGCTCGCCACGTGGCATATGACCCGACCCATCTCAATGCCTATAAATACATGTTTTTGTGGCATTTGAAAGGATCCTTTGGCATTCTCTCTTCCCGACCTCCACCGTTGCTGAAGTGCAAGGACTTTGCACATACTTAGGCCGATTTTACTTGTAAAACATGAGGATTTCGTGTATAAACATTCTCTTTATCCTCTTCCTATTGTAACATAAGGATGTTGTGTATAATTAGATCTTATGAATTGTAAGGCTTGTACTTGTAACTTCATAGGATTTAAGAAGCTATAAAGTGGGCGTAGGCTTGGTTTAAGTCGAAGCACTATAAAAATATCGTGCCTCCCCTATTATTTACTTTTCTACATTCTATGATTTATGTTTGTGAGTATTTTACACCGCACTGAGTGTTAGTAAAAAATTTCGGTCTAACGCATTGCCATTACAATTGTTACTTGTTTCAACATTATTGCAATTTGGCAGAAAATTTACAGAGTTAATGCTGTCATTGAAATCAAATTTGTATAGCCCTTTGACAGCATTACCCTAAAAGAGAATATTCATTGTTAATATATCTCTAATTTGATAGTAGTTTGGATAAAATTCAATGTAAACATTATTATCACTAGCGAATTGTGATACACTAATTAAATTCTTCTTGATCGTGGGTACCCTTGATAGATTATGTAAAAATAGTTGCCTTTTACCTCTATTGCATCCTTTTCCAATATGAGAAATTTTATACACTTACCATTACCCATGCTAATCGTTTTCTTACCTTTGTGCTCTCTATTTCCAAGATTGAGATTGTCTAGATTATTGGTTATCTGTTTTGTTGCTCTAGAATTTGGGTACCAACTTTCATCTGCAATATTCTCAACTCTGGCTGATTCATTGGGATTTCTTGATGCATTAGCTTGGGCATTGTTGTCAGATTGAGTCTTAGCCAAGTTGGCACTCAGGTTTGGTTCTTTTTTATTACTTCTAAAAGGTTTAATTACATAATTTGGATTAAATATAAAATAGCATTTTGGCGCAATTGGCCCTATCTTTTTGCATATCTGGCATTTTGGCTTATTATTGTTATTACTCTACCTACCCCTTCCTCTGCCACGATAAGAATTTCCACCTCTTTGGAAATGCTCAGATTTGTTTTTGTAATTGCCTTAATTTTGTTCTTATCGTTATTTGTTTCATAGTTGATATTGAATTCAATTTCTCGAGCCTTTTTACTCTAATTTTTATTTCATTGCTAATAGAATTGAGTGTATGTCATCCATTCATGAATGCTTTTTTTGTGAAGCAATGATGGCTTCCACTACTTCATATTCATCACTTAACCCATTTAATATAACAAGAACTTGTTCAAATTCATATGGTTTGTGTCTAGTAGCCTCTAACATGTCGTATATTGACTTATTCTTTCTTAAGTATTCAGTCATGGTAATATTATCCTTTTTGACTTTCTGAAGCTCTATTTTATAGTGCATAACTTTGGCATATGATTGATTGTTAAATCCCTTTTCGATGGTTTGCCAAATATCATTTGATGATTTGCATCCAATCACACGGGGTAACATATTTTGGATTATGGATGATAGTAACTATGAATTGATTAGTCTATCTTATCTATGAAATTTCATATACTTCTCATTTTCAACAATTCTTTTTTTGGATCTATAGTAAATTTTGATGGTGCAGCTAATGTGCCCATCACATAGCCATCTAGAGCGCAACTTTGTAATGTTGTTTCTATCTATAATTTCCATTACTGATACTTATTTTCTTCTAGTTGCACATTAATTAGTTGTGATTAAGGACTAACAACCGTCTTTATTAATTTGTCTACAGTAGTTGTGTTATCTTGAGGTCTTCAAACATTAACTGAGGCTGATGAGGTGTTATCATTGGACATGATACGAGAATGAATCAGGAATGATTAAACAAGGGCATAAAACCAAGAGCTTTATGTAAGAAGAAGAAGAATGTGAATCTATCTCCATTAAAGAAATCCAGTATCTCAATTATGATGTAATAATTACTGAATTGAGTGTAATGAACGACACTGTGAGAGATAGTTGATTTTCATGAATTCTTGGGTGAGGACCTTGATAGTTTTTCAGTATAGTTGTGGTGATCACTGTTGCAACAACGAATATTCATCGGCGAGGCATGAAATAATGCAGCCTTGAGTGTATGTGACGGCATGACACTCTGATCAACACAACCCCCTCTCCGATGATGAGAATTTTCTGAGGAGAGGAGAAGAGACACACTATGCTTGATGAAGAGGAAAAAATTATATGTCATTAGGCTTGATTCAGCACTGCTCTGATACAAAATTAAGAATATGATTAATGATGTAATTTTATATTATTGAGAGTGAGAGGAGATGAAACAGTTGTATTATTACCTTGTAATCGAATGGATATGATAGTTGAATATGGTAGTATATATAGTTGTAAAGCAAATAAAATACAAATGGGCCAAGAGCCCAGCCCATGTATTATTACAAACTAAATAAAATGTGGTGAATCTGGTTGCTCCCTTTCCTTTGTAAGCAGACGACACTTTCTTATCTTTATTTGATGCAAATGGAACAACATGGAGAATGTTCAAGGCAACCACATCGGTCGACTAATGCCAAATGAACGGTCGACAAATCATGGATTTGGCGCAGTAACTCCGGGCCGTGCTTGATTTTCTCTACATCCCTTTGTTGCTTTATTTTTGCTATGTTGTTTAGTTCTTACTTGATATTGTTGTTTGAGCGACTTTCTTGCATTTTTCAAGTCTGCTTAAGATGATTTTCCTGGCATACTATTTAAAAATATAGCACTTTCCTCCTCGAATGATGTACCTAATCCCATACTTAGTAGATTAAATTTTATTTAAGTAATGTGTGCTCTACATGCATTCGGTTTACGTGCATGCATGCTTTTATTATCGATAAATATATTGTCATTTTTTTAAACATAACACATATATTTATAGCTGGCTTGCTTTGGCTTAATCCTCTCTTTTATTGAATTTTTGTGTGCATATCCCGATGTCTTTCAACGAAAATCATAATTTATACATATCGATTTGCTTGCTTTTGAATTATTAACAACATGGACTTTTGTCTTAGCCTGTGTGGGATGGTTCAAATTTTTTTCTTTCTAGCATGACTTTATTTACATACATAAGAAAGTCTATTTGCGTATAAATGAGGATACATAATTAGACATAACAAATCTCAACCATTAGATCTTTTGCCAAATTCCATCTTTCATATAAAGACAAACACATCATATGCACTACGAGAAAACAATTCAATGTCCTACATGGAATTTTTTGTGCCATGACGTAGGCGGGAGAATGGCATACAAAAATGGTAGGAAGTGTTAGCGGTGCTTTAACATCTTACCTACGCGTACGGAAAATTAACAATTATGTAGGAAAGAAGATGAAAATATTCTTCACTTTAAAACATGAGTGTAGAAAAATCATGGACATTCTCCTATGTTGTTTCCACACCATTGTTGGTTTTCTAAATATCAAGATAGACGTATGAAATTCCTATGCCTTACCTACCCCCTACAGCAAATTAACGGTCACGTTCGAAATTTATAGAAATTCTCCTACGCCATTTCTACATCAGCATTAGTTTTCTACAAATCTAGACAGACATAGGAAAGACGTAGAAAATTTTCTAAATCTTTCATATGCCAACAGAAAATTAAAAACTCCTATACAATTTCTAGCCAATATCGATTTTATATAAATTTAGAAAGACATGATGAATTCACTATTTCGTTTCTATAACTTAGGCTTGAGGTTAGATTTTTCATTTCTGTCCCTATGCTCGAATAAGACTTTTGCAGTAATAAATATTATTAGACATATTTTTGTATTTCATGAATTTTAAATAAATTTTAATATATATTTATTTTAATATGCTGCAAAATAGTACTCCATTTCTCAATAATTAAGCATATAATTTAGTAACGATTAATATTTGTTTAACTTTTTATGTAACATTTTGTAACAACCTTAGTTTTGTGATTACATGTATAAGCTAATCAAATGGTATTTACAAAGTGTTAATTGAAATTAAAATTAGTTTGGAAAGGATAAGTTGTAAAATTCTTTGAGTTGAATAAGTCAAGAATTTTGGAGTTAAGATGTGTAGGTATGTTGGTTGAGTTGAATTGTATTAAAGGAAGCAATTCAATTCAACATCGCCTTGCTAAACAAAGAATATAAATATGAGTTTGGAGAAAATAACTTATTTAATCATTAAGTTGATCAAATAATGAGTTTTAAGTTAAGTTGTGGTAATTTGGGAATTATGCTGAATTGTGGATGTAACGACCTGTATTTTACATGTCGACTGGTCGTAAAATAATTATATTTTATTCCCTAATGGTCGTATCATTCTCGGTTTTTGATATGTTGTTCATGGAGATGTGAGAGATGTCCAAGATTTTTACTGAATTCAAGTATGATCATTTTCCCCTTGAATTTGACGTTTGGGCTATAACTTTTGATAGGATTCGAATCTGATGCTTAAATTGGTTTCAGTGGATCGAAACGGTGGTTTACAATTCCGTAAAGTGGTCACATGAAGGACTTGATTCAGTGGCTTGGAAGGAACCGTTGTTTTAAATTTCAATTGTAGTTTAGACAGACTGTTCAGCAGCTAATGGGCTAATCAGCCAAGCCCATTAGATCTTCGACCTTAGATATAAATAGTGGGACTTTGGGAGAGAATCAGGGTTACTCTTTTCAATTTAATCTTCAAGTTGGGCATTTGTGATTCTCCGGTTCAACCTGAAACCTTATTTCTCCATCTTTTTCATACTAATTTATAGTAGATTGCATCTAGAAGGTAGATCATCGTCAAGGTAGTTAGATCACATCAGATTGCATCGAATTCAACGGGTTTCAGCGTTTTCCAGATATGATCTCATTGATTTTACATCAAATCAAGGATTAGGTGAGTGATAGATATCTCTTACATAGAATTAGAGCGTTGTAGGGGTTAGATCTATGTTAATTTCATTCATGTACTTATAGTCACCTTAGATCTGATCAAATATGTTTAATTCAAATATAGAAACCCTAGTAAAACCTAACTTGATCATATTAACTGGATAATTGTTAGACTAATCATGTTTGTACATATGTTTAGATCCAAATCATGTTAGATCTCATGTCTATGATATGTTTATGCTATAATTATGATTTGTTTATGTTTGTATGATAAATGTTGTATGGATTGATGTTTTTTGGTTGAATTGATTGCGTCGCTTGAGTTGTATGCTAGAATGTTTGTCATAGAATCATAGGATTGAAGAACAGAGCAAATCAGAGGTTTAGATGATCAGATTTAGCCAAAACTTGGTGGAGGCACTCTAGAAGATGTGGAACTAGGGCACGAAAACTTTCATGCAAAAATAAGCTAAGGGCATGGATTGGCACCGACCCATGGTAGAGGCACGGATGGCATTGGATTTTGGTGTGTGGCTTTGCGTTGGTGAGTCGAGGCTACTAGTGAATTTTTAGACCATTTAAAGTTGTTTTGTGATGGGTTGTAAGCTGATTGCTCGAGATGCGAATGGACTGGAAGAAGCTTCAACATGAACGTTGAGACGATTGGAGATTGGATTGGAAGGATATGCTCGTGGCAAGAATGGATATGGGCCAACCACTTAGCCAAAATTAGCTAAGTGGATCGGTCAACACCGACCCATAGGGGGAGGCAGGGTGGACTTGATTTTTGGCGAGCATAATGATGGTGACTTCCTGAGTTTGTCGTTGAAGTTTGGTTGTAAATGGGATTCATATGAATGGCTTGCAACTCAAAGATTGATGGTACTTCGATTCTGAACTCACGTTGGAGTGATCATAGCCGAATTAATGTGAGACTTTTCGTGACTCGATATACGATCCAGTATAATGATGGATTGATAGGATGGAAGTCAATCATGGATGATAATGGAATGGTTCAAAAAATGAATTGAGTCACCGAGATGAAAGACTTGATAGATTTGATGGGCCAAGGAATCGTCGGTAATCAAAGTGTTCTAACAGGATCAAAGCAGGGTTATCATGGAGACCACCATTTGGATCAGATTCGATAGATTGCATACCCTAAGCAGTCATGATGGGCCTAGTTGTAGAGAATGGAAAAGATAAACATACGATTCATGATGGAGTATGGTAGCTTGGCTAGAACCGGGGTTCCTCCATTATCCCTTTTGACCGTTGAAAGCAAGTTTGATTATCGAAGGATTCAAGGCTGTAGTTGGTGATAGCTAGGATATTTATTGCTATGGATGTTACGGCTGATCTTGCATGTTTTCTTTTCTATTTTCCCTGGGTATGCTATCGTTATAGGATGTAGAAAAGAAGTGGGATTGGGGGTGTTCCTTTCCTATTCTGTAAGGACACATGATGGATGGTTTTCACGTGTTAATTTGTTGGTTGTTGGGGAGATCGGATGGTTGATCTGCCTATACCCATATTATACTATGTAACTGTTGTTAGCTATTTTATTGCTCACAAATATTGTTTTATGACTCAAGGTTTTATGTTTCTCTCTTATTACCTTTTGTTGTTCATCAATGTTATTGATGAACAGACTGATTAGCAGGTAACAGGTTTGGTGCCGTTGATGTTGTGCTGCGACGAGCATGAGATTTACATACTATTATTACCAACTATATTTCCACTGTATCTGGATGTTATTGAGACTCTGAAGGATGTAGTGTGGCTAATTTTATTCAGAGATTCATGTACTAAGATGTATTATGTTTGAGATTCTATGGTTTTATGGAGAATTAATTTTTTGTTTAGTTATGCTTCACTACTATATCCTGTTGTATTTTTTATTATTATATATCATCCATGCGATGTAAATTATACGACAGGTTTCATTTCGAGTTATTCTACCTTGATGATCATCCCGTATTGGCCCGCATGTCACATATCGCATCATTCCTTAGTTCGGTGCAAGGGATACGGGGAGGTCGTCACATTTGGTATCGTAGCTTTGGCTAATCGATTTTACCTAAAGTTCGTGAATGTAAATTCATATGAGAGACATATTTGTAATTTTATTTGGATGATTACTATATAATATGTGTACATATTATAGTATTGTAGGTTATTAAGCAATTGTGCACTAAGCGACTTTCTCTAATGTGAATTGACTCTCGTTTCAGAGTAAGGACGAGTCGACGAATTTCAAGACATACTGCTAGGGATGAGCCTGCTACTAGAGGGGTAGGCGAGGGAAGCCAGTCGGGAGCTGCAACTAATATGCTCGATTATCCTGCTATGTTCGAGGTTATGATGGCGACAATCATGATGAGGATCCCCACTCCAGGAGCGGCAGTAGATGGTGGTGTTCCTGTGCAGGCACCTAGGGAAGTGGATTTTTCTAAGTTGTGCAAGGATTATACTTCTTTGGGTGGCAAGCCATTTGTTGGGACAGAACCAGTGGTTAAAGTTCGGAATTGGTTGGATACATGTATTTAGATTTTCAGAGATTTAGGAGTTGATGATGCAACTAAAAGAAAGCTTGCATCAAGGAAACTACAAGGTCCAACAATGGATTGGTGGAATTCTATTACTTTGGAGACACCAAAGGACTAGATAACTTGGGATCAGTTTAGAACTAAGTTTTAGGATAAGTTCATTTTTATGGTCCAAAAATCGATACTCTTTAAGAAGTTTGTTGAGTTGAAGCAATGCGAAAGGCCTATCTCTGAATATATAACTGAGTTCGAAGATTTATCCAAGTATGCTCGTTCGTATACCAAAACCCCTTATCTAAAGAATGAGAAACTTATTATGGGTTTGGATGAGTGTCTTAGATAATGGTTGATCAACCATATTGATGATCCTTATGAGAAATTGGTCGGGAAGACTTTAAGGAAGAAAAGCTTGTTTTCGCAAAAGGTTGAGGTTGTTGTTGAGAATAGAAAGGATAAGTCGAAACCACAACAAGGTGGCAATAATAAGAAAAAGCAAAACGTTAAGAGAAACTAGAAACAATAGGGGAATAATAGTCAAAAGAAGCCAAAGGGCGTGATTACTTGTTATAACTGTTAACAGAAAAGCTATCTTTCCAAGGATTGTAAGAATGCAAAGGTGGAAAAGAAGTGCTTTAACTATGATAAGCCTAGGCATATAAGGAAGAATTTTCCGAAACCACCAAAGGATAAACAGGTTGTGAGAGCGTATGCTTTAGACGCTATGTCATCTTCCTCGAGGGTTCCAACTGCGGAGGAGAAGGGGAAGAATGTTGTCTTGCAAGGTACATTTCCTATTAGATAGATGTTTCTATTCGGGTCTTATTTGATATTGGAGCATCACATTCTTTTGTTTGTAATGAGCTAGTTTGCAAGTTAGGTTTAGAACTTGAAATTGTTGATAGACCATTAGTCATGACTAATCCACTTGAGGGTTCGTCTACTCTTTGTATGCTTTGTCATGGTCTAGTTTTATCAAGCCGTGGGTGCTCTTTTGTGTGTGATTGTTTTGTTTTGAACTTTGTCGCGTGTGGGATTATCTTGGGTATGGATTGGCTTAAGAAGTACGCAGCTGTTGTGGGTCGCGAGAGGCTCGAGGTGACATTCTGGAATGTGGAAGGGCGAACGATTATGATACGTTGTCTACCATAGGATGAAGTTCTGATTAGCTTTTTATATTCGCTTGTGATTCCACAGGAAGGGTTGTCATCAGTGTTGATCGTATAAGAGTTTTCTGATGTGTTTGATGAAGTCAGAGGGTTGCCATTGCATCGAGAGATCGACTTCTGAATTGATTTAGTAAATGGAGCCAGACCTATTGTTTTACCATTTAGGCGGATAGCGCCTAAGGAACTATGAGAGTTAGAGGTGCAAGTGAATGATCTTCTGAGTAAGGGATTCATTCAGAGAAGCATATTCGAATGGGGTGCAGTGCTTGTTTTTGCGACCAAGTCCGACGGATCGTTGCGATTATGTGTGGAATATCGTGAACTGAATAAGGCGACTAAGAAGAAAAGGTATCCATTATCAAGAATCGATGACTTGTTTGATCAGCTTCAGGAAGCCAATGTGTTTTCCCAAATGGATTTGGCAATGGGATTTCACCAACTAAGGGTGGCTAGGGATAGTGTGCCGAAGACTTCTTTTAGAACACCATCCGGATTTTATGAGTGGTTGGTGATGTCGTTTGGATTGACTAACGTGCCAGCATATTTTGTGGATCTTATGAATAGTGTCTTCAGAGATTAGTTGAACAAGTTCGTACTTGTGTTCATGAACGATATATTGGTTTACTCCAAGACTGAGGAGGAACACAAGATGCACTTGAAGATTGTTTTTGAAATCTTGTGAAAGCTTCAGCTGAGGGCTAAGTTTTCGAAGTGTCACTTATGGGAGGAGGAAGTTTGATTTTTGGGTCATGTTGTGTCAGGACAAGGAATAGCGGTGGATCCCGCTGAGGTAGCGACAATTCGGGAACTAAATTGACCCAAGAATGCAATAAATGTTAGGAGTTTCCTTGGTTTAACAGGATATTATTGATGATTTATCAAAGATATCTCTAAAATAGCTGCACCACTAAATGGATTGACGAAGAAAAATCAAGTCTTCGCGCAGGATGCAGAGTGTAAGCAAGCCTTTGGGATTCTTAAAGAAAGTTTGAAAAGCGCTCTTGTTTTGACTATTCCAAATGGGAATGAGAAGATGATAGTATATATCAATACAAGTGCACGGGACTTGGATCAATACTAATGCAAAAGGATAGAGTTATAGCCTACGCGAGTCAACAACTGAAGCCGCACGAAAGGAATTACCTAACTCACGATTTGAAGTTAGTGGCGATAGTATTCGCTCTAAAGATTTGGAGGCATTATTTGTTGGGAGTTGGATTTGAGTTGTTTATAGATCATAAGTCGTTAAAGTATCTTTTCTCCCAAAGGGATTTGAATCTTTAGCATCAGCGATGGTTAGAGTTTTTGGCATCGTATGATTTTGGAATAACCTATACTCTAGGAAAAGCTAACGTAGTAGCCGATGCGTTACGTAGAAGACATGCTAGTTTGGGAGCTACGTTTTCAGAATGGAAACATCTCGAGTATTTAGCAGGATTTGATTTTAGACCTCATTGTGAGTTAGAACCCGAGATGTTAGCAAGCTTGTCGCTTAAGCCGACTCTCATTGAAAGAATTGGTGAAAGCAAAAAATGAGATGATAAGATTTTGGAAATCATTCGAGGGTTAAAGACGGGAGTGGAACCCAAGGAAATTAGGGATTTCGTAGTCGATCGAGATGGTTGGATTAGCAAGAATGGACGATTGGTTATTCCTGATTGGAATGGGTTAAGAGATGAAGTTTTAAAGGAGTGTCATCACTACAAGTAAACGATTCTTCGTGGAAGTAATAAGATGTATCAGGGTATGTAACAATTCTTCTAATGGGAAGGTATGAAAAGGAATGTCAGGAAATTCATCTCGAAATGCATGAATTGCCGATTGGTTAAAGCCAAGAAGAAGAAACCGAGCGGACTATAGCAACCATTAGAACTTCCTACGTGGAAATGGGAGCAAGTGTCGATGGATTACCAAGGACAAGGACGGGAAATGACAGTATTTGGGTTATCTTCGATCGCTTGAACAAAAGCATAAGGTTTATTCCTGTCAAATAAACTAGGACTGCATCGAAGTTGGCCGAGCTATATCTTAACTGGATCATATAATTCCATGGAATTCCGAAGAGTATTGTTAGTGATCGAGATCTGTTATTCACCAGTGGATTCTGGAAGAGTTTGCAAGAGATGATAGGAACCGAGTTATGTTTGAGTACGTCTTATCATCCCTTAACAGATGGTCAGACCGAGAGAGTTAATCAGTATTGGAAGATCTTCATAGAGTTTGTGTATTGAACTTTGGAGGATCGTAGGAAGACCATCTGCATTTAGTCGAGTTTGCTTATAATAGAAAGTACCAATCGAGTATTTGAATGGCACCGTTTGAGGCAATGTACATAAGGCCATGTAATTCTCCATCTTATTGGTTAGAAACTGGTGAGAAGTTGGTACTTGGGCCTGATATTATAAGAGAGACTACGGGTAACATTGAAGTCATTCAGTAACAAACAAAGTCGACTCAAGATCGTTAGAAGAGTTTTGCCAATAAGCGACGAAAGGACTTGGAATTCTCAGTCAGAGATTTGGTATTTGTTAAGAGATTTCCTCTATGGATTGTTGTTCATTTTGGAAATAAAGAAAATTTAGCACCAAGGTTTGTTGGGCCGTTTCCGATTATCGAGCGTATTGGAAAACTCTCTTATATATTGGATTTATTTGAGAAGATGATGAGTGTGCATAATGTGTTTCATATATCGTTTCTACGGAAGTTCGTGCATGACTCAAATGTTATGATATCTCCAGATCATCTTGAATATTTTGAAGTTGAGCCCGAAGTTTCTAGGCCTCGTAAACCACTTCGCATCGTGGGAGCTGACACGAAACAGCTTAGGAGGAAAGTCCTTAAGCTATTTGTAATAACCCGAAAATCTGGGCCAGTTTAAATTTTTTATTTTGGTAATTTTAGCGGATTTTGAATATTTAAAATAGATTATTTTAAATAATATCGACGAGAAATTTAATTCGAATATAATTTAGAACGTATATATTTATACGCGTCGTCGTTAGAATATAAATATTTATATATAATTATAATAGAGTTGAAAATGGCGCGGTAGTTCGATAATTCGATTTCAAACTTCAATTGAACATACCGGGTGCAAAACAATCCGGATTTTAGTGAAACCAAAAACATTAGGATCTAATTGATAATATCTTTCCAACGAATCCGAAAAATCAAAATTTCATAGCGGGAATCAAAAGATATGTCCAGTTGAATATTCTGAATAGTCGCTATGGAATTCAGGCCCTTAAAAATGGACATTTTGCAAACGACCTCGGATTTCGACGAAACCACTTTTGTTGGATCCACAGTGTTAAATTATTGCTAGGTTTCAAATTTCATAATTTCTCGAATCAATATGCGAGCGTGGCGAAGGAAAACGCGTTGGACCAGTTTCAGTTGATTTTAATCGACTGGAAATTGGCCATTTTTCAAACGGTCTCAGAATTCAACGAAACTAGTTTTGTTAGGACCGTATCGTCAATACGAAGCTAGAAAATATTTTTCGGTAATTTTTCGAGTTAGTATGTGACCCCAGTAAATTGAAATGCGCGTTTAAAATTCAATATATAGAGTTATATGTTGATTTTAACGGAAACCGATCGAAACGATCGAATCAGCCTACGATACATATCCCATTGTGTTAAGAATGGGGGTGAAACGCTGTGGACGACAGGCGGTGGGCCTCGTTTCGAGGTCGTATGTTGAAGTCAACTTTTTGCAAAATAAAATAATTAAATAAATTGAAAATTTAAAACCCTCTTCCTTTATCTCTGCCCCCCCCCCAAAATGAAATTCATTTCAGTCGAAAGAAAGAAAAAAAAGAAAAATAATCGAATCGCGTCGGCCCCATCTGTTGCCGCCGCTCGCCATCGACCCTCCCTCCCTCTGGCGATCGGCCGACGAACCCCGCGCCCCCCCGTTCTCTTCTCCCTCCATCTCGACATCGCGAAGAACTCCACATCCACCACACCCCTTCCACAGCCAAACCCGCCGTCGACCCCCAGGGCGCCACCCACCTGACCTCCTCCGACCGCTCCACCATCCTCCTCCGCCTCCAACACCGCCTTAGCACCCCTCTTCCCTCTTTAGGCAGAAAATGTGAGTTTTTATTTATTTATTTTGTTATGTAATTAGTGGCATTTAACTTGGTAATAAAATTAGGATTTTTATTCATATGGCTTTGCATTAAAAATCTGATTTTTATTTGACTTTGTTTGGAAAATATATTTTTTGATAGCTTTTGAAAGAAGTGATCTTTAAACTATGAAGGAATTTGATTTTTAACTATGGAAAGGTTAAAGATATAATTTTTATATTTTTAAAGAATTAAAAATGTGATTTTTATATTTTTAAAGTATTAAAAATATAATCTTTACTATATAGAAGTAGTAGAAATATGATTTTTGTTTATGTAGAGAATTAAAAATATCATCTTTGTATATGTAGCAAAATAAAAATCTGATTTTTATTTTATATACGTTGAAATAAAGAGGTGATTTTTATAATGATGAAATCTTTATATTTGAAAAGGAGAAATCTTTTTATATAGAATAGTGTGATAAAAATAGAATTTTTATCTATATAGTAGCAATACAAAAATAGAATTTTTATCTATATAGTAGCGAAGTAAAAATATGATTTTTATATATTGAGTAGCGAAGTAAAAATTCGATTTTTATATATTGAATAGTATAATAAAAATTCGATTTTTATATATTGAATAGCGAAGTAAAAATTCGATTTTTACATATGTAGTGGCTACAACAACGAAGATGACAAAAAAGGCGAGAACGACGAAGATTTCTATCAAAGAAGAGTCAAGATGATTGGATAGCTTTTTGTGAGAATTTATCACCTTTAAATTTCTTTTTTTTAGTTATATATATATATACTAGGATGCAAACGGTGTTTAGTAGCACCCGACACCCGTCATCCACAGACCATGGATGGCTTGTTTGTTAAATTGTTTGGTTGTGTAGTTAATTAGATTATTTGGTTTGAATTGAATTGTTTGGTGAAATGAAATTGATTTGATTGATGTGTGAATGGCGTGGGCCTTCACTAGACCAGGGATAAGGCTAGGCCTCGTCCCAATTTCTAGTATCGTGCCGTTATGCCGCCGAAATTTTCTAAAATATGTTAGAAAAATAAAAATATCATTTTATTGAATAAATGAACTGAATAGAACATTCATAGGTTGAATAAAATATTTTATCGTTAAAAATATAATTTTCAACATGAAGTGAATAAAATAAAATATTCATTTACAAACCGGACGGTTTGTTTATGTACACTGATTTGACTGACATTGATTGGGTCGATAAATTTTACACATCGCCTAACTGCACAAATAAAAATCTGTGTTTGTTGATTTGAAACCCCACACGGGTGTTGGGATGAAATATGAAGTTCACTCATCCTGATTGATTAAATATGTCGATCGATTGATTGACAGGCTGTTATAAGCGTTAGACATATATATTTGATGCTTATACAGTGTAGTGCACTTTGGTTGATGGTTGATTATTTTTCGTTGCTATTATATGCATGTGTTGTATGGAATCCATATAATTAACTTTATATGGTAATTGATTGGGCCTCATTCCAATCGGGAAAATAAAGAATATTATAAAATAAAGGTTCATGTGTTGACTGTACTCATCCATTGAGATTAGTCATGTGTTGAACGAAATATTTTAATAATAAAATTTACATCTTTATCAATATAAAATAAAGGTTCATGTGTTGACTGTACTCATCCGTTGAGATTAGTCATGTGTTGAACGAAATATTTTAATAATAAAATTTACATCTTTATCAGTATAAAATAAAGGTTCATGTGTTGACTGTACTCATCCGTTGAGATTAGTCATGTGTTGAACGAAATATTTTAATAATAAAATTTACATCTTTATCAATAAAAAAAAAGGTTCATGTGTTGACTGTACTCATCCGTTGAGATTAGTCATGTGTTGAACGAAATATTTTAATAATAAAATTTACATCTTTATCAATATAAAATAAAGGTTCATGTGTTGACTGTACTCATCCGTTGAGATTAGTCATGTGTTGAACGAAATATTTTAATAATAAAATTTACATCTTTATCAATATAAAATAAAGGTTCATGTGTTGACTGTACTCATCCGTTGAGATTAGTCATATGTTGAACGAAATATTTTAATAATAAAATTTACATCTTTTATAAAATAAAGGTTCATGTGTTGACTGTACTCATCCGTTGAGATTAGTCATGTGTTGAACGAAATATTTTAATAATAAAATTTACATCTCTATCAATATAAAATAAAGGTTCATGTGTTGACTGTACTCATCCGTTGAGATTAGTCATGTGTTGAACGAAATATTTTAATAATAAAATTTACATCTTTATCAATATAAAATAAAGGTTCATGTGTTGACTGTACTCATCCGTTGAGATTAGTCATGTGTTGAACGAAATATTTTAATAATAAAATTTACATCTTTATCAATATAAAATAAAGGTTCATGTGTTGACTGTACTCATCCGTTGAGATTAGTCATGTGTTGAACGAGATATTTGAAATCGAAATATTTGTAAAAGAAATATTTGAAATAGAATATTCGAAAGTAGAAATATATGAAGCCGTGTTGATTAGATTGACGCCATTTTGACGTGAACGATATTTATATCGATTTTATTCATTTCGAAATGAATTGAATATAAAGCGATTTCGAAATAAATTGAATTGAAAGCGATTTCGAAATAAATTGAATTGAAAGCGATTTCGAATTGAATTAAATATAAAGCAATTTCGAAATGAATTAAATATAAAGCGATTTCGAAATGAATTGAATTGAAAGCGATTTCGAAATGAATTAAATATAAAGCGATTTCGAAATGAATTGAATTGAAAGAGATTTCGAAATGAATTGAATATAAAGCGATTTCGAAATGAATTGAATATAAAGCGATTTCGAAATGAATTGAATATAAAGCGACTTCGAAATGAATTGAATTGAAAGCGATTTCGAAATGAATTGTATATAAAGCGATTTCGAAATGAATTGAATTGAAAGCGATTTCGAAATGAATTGAATATAAAACGATTTCAAATTGAATTGAATAGAAAACAAATTTGATTTCAATTGAATATATAACGGATTTGAATTCGAATTGAATAGAAAATGAAATGAATTTGATTCAAATAGAAAACAAAATGAATTTGATTCAAATAGAAAACGAAATTAATTTGATTCAAATAGAAAACGAAATGAATTTGATTCAAATAGAAAACGAAATGAATTTGATTTAAATAGAAAAAGAAATGAATTTGATTCAAATAGAAAATGAAATGAATTTGATTTGAATAGAAAACGAATTTGAATTGAATCGAATAGAAAACCAATTAGAATTGAATCGAATAGAAAACCAATTTGAATTGAATCGAATAGAAAACAACTTTGAATCGAATCGAATAGAAAACCACTTTGAATTGAATCGAATTGAAAACGAATTCGAATTGAATTTAAAACGAATTAAAATGAATTCAAATTGAATTGAAATTTGAATTGAATAGAAATGAATTTTAAAACGAATTTATAAGGAAGAATTCAATTTTTATTTGAATTGAAATAAAGGTTGAAATGTTTTTGAAACGAATTCAAAACTATTTATAAAATTCGTTTAAAAATAGAATCGATGAAATATATATTATATATTATATATATAATATAATATAATGGCCTGAATAGAACGCGCCGCACCGCGGTAGTTCGTGAATTTCGACCATTTATTTCAAACGGACATTACGGGAGATCCGACCGTCGGATTCTCCTAAAACCGGAACCGTTGGGTTCGTATCGAAAAGAGATTTCTAACGAATATTAGAAATTCAAAATCTAACGGTTGGATTTGGAGTTACGTCCAAATCAAATTTGAAAAAGGTCGCTGTAAGTGCAGTTCGATGGCCATTGTTGGGAATCGATTGTACGGGCCTTAATAAAATTTATAAAAATAGTAATAATTTGTGTAAAATCATAAGAAATGATTTGGGAAAAATTGGGGTGGAAAACTCCATATTTGAAAAGATAAAAATGGATTTTTATCGAAACGAACTAGTTTTGAACTAAATTTAAAACCCAATTATTTTTAAATAAATAAATTATATTTAAAAAGGGGTTCTAAATAATTGGAATTTCTAATATATTTAATTAGATTTGAAATGAGTTTTAAATGGAATTGATTTGTGGGTTTATCTTGAGCAGTGTTTTAAATAACACCAGTTCTTTAACCCGATAATAAATAGAATGTGATTTGGGTTTGTCGTGAACTGTGTTTTAAAAGACATTAGTTCTTTAACCCAATAAAAGGAGTTTTAATGAATCTGCAATTAGATTGAAATATGAATTGGTAACCTAAATTATCAAATTTAGAAAATGAGAGAGAATGGAGTATCACCAGTTTTGCTCCAAAGCGATAGTAAATCTTTAATTAGATTTGAACGTGAAATGGTAATTAATTTTACCGATAACACCGTGGTGTTAGATATGGAGTATTACCAGTTTTGCTTCATGGGATGAATAGGTTGGGATTGGGAAATAAAATAAATAATTACTTCGGAGTGGTTCGCTAATCTCGACTAGTTGGAAAAACCATAATTTGGTTTGATATGACATCCAAAGGAAGATTAAAGAATAAATTTTAAAGAATTTATCTTGGATAAAATTAATGGGAACCTTTCCCAAAAGATGTGAATATTTAAATAACAGAATATTCAGAATTGGAATGAGGCGTATGTTGTGTTTTCTAGCACTGTTTTTAATATACGCAGGTTGTTCGGAAAGGCCGGGTTTATACCCATTCTGAATAACCGATTCGACGATATGTCGAAGATGAAGACGGTGGTCGAAGACCGGAAATCTTCACATCGTTTGGATAATTACTGACGATCCTGATTGGGCTTTACACCCAAGAGGATGGAAATAGTTGGTGGTCGTCCAGACGTACTTGGAGATGGATGGATATGCGAGGAAAGTGCCTCCGGTTTCGTTCAGACCCAGAACGAACTTGAAAATGGATTGTGTGTCTGACATTGGATTTTATTCTGTGTTGATTGATTTCTGTTAAATATATATCTGTTTGGCAGCGGAGAATTTATTCTCTTGCTTAACGCCGTTCTCTGAGACGTACGAGCTTAGAGGTTATATATCGATAGATATCAATCGCATGGCATGAATGGCCTGTGTGGCATACTGAGTTACATGGATCAAGGCTTCTGTTGAAAAGCAAAGTCTTGTGGTTGATGATCAAAGCACGACCTTTGTGGCGTAGCTTTGTGTATAGCGTGAATTCGCGAGCCTCACACCTCGGTATGAGTTAAAAACGGGATACGGACCGTTGGGAGAGCACGACGTTTCTTTCTAGCTATGGTGGTGTCAATGACTTACCAGCCCTGACATTTATATACTTTTCACCTTTGTGGTTGTTGGAATGAGGCGCCTCGATTATAGGTCTGTAAGGACCGGGAAACGTGTGTTCAGGAATTGCCAATCCTCTAACGTAAGTGAGGACTGGCCCAGCCGCATCCGGGGTTGTCCAGAGTGTGTAGTCCCGAGGCATTTGCTAGAGTGTCTCGAAGCAGAGAGGAGCTTGCCCCTTGCCTCGACTCATGACGGAAATCCAATTTCCAATACGTGTATTGCGGTTTTAATTGTAGAACTAGTATGGCGACATAGTGGTATGGGACATTCATGCCGCCTATGATTTATATTTATGATTGAAACTGTTTTGACACTATACACTTACTATAGTATCAAATGATTTGTTTTAAACGTATCAAGCATGTTTGGCAATTATAAGGGAAAACCCTATCCTCCGGCTTGCGTTGCATTGTGAGATGGGACCTGGGTCTTATAATAGCTTCATTTTTCGAAAAAGCATTGCATTGTCTTTCCTATGCACTGGTATTCCTGGGAGGAAACCCGTTCTGTGTTATACGGCGTGGTCCCTTGGATTACTCTCTTTTAAAATTGAATTAATAACTGTTTTAGTTCTCACACCAGTCACATGACTGACCTGGAGTTTATTGTTTTAACCTAAACTCTGGGTGCCCCTATTTTCCGCACGGACAGCTAGTAGTTTTGGTTTTTTGCAGATTTATATTCACAGGATCCTGGTTTACAGCTGGAATGATATCCGGAAAGCTCTGTATCCATATATCACCCTCAGTTGTGCTTTGTATTATTTTTCCGCTGCTATGTAATTTATTGTAATCTCTGATATTTATCGAATGTAATTTATTCATTTATACTCTATATATTCTTGTATCTGATGGAATTTTTGTAATAACAATGAAATGTTCTTCCGTCTGCGTTCTGATTTGTCCTGTTCTCAAACGATCAGGGGTTTCGAACGGTCTAGATCGGTTTAACGACTGATTCGGATCGAGCGAAATTCCCGGCCGTCACATTTGGTATCAGGCTTTGATTTACAGAGCTCGAGAACAAGACACATTGGAACCATACGAAAGAATTCATCAGAAATTGGATTAGTAATATCCAATTAGAATGACTCATTAGAGATAGGATCAGTAGTATCCTAGAACGAGTGTGAAGAGTATATTTTTCAAATGAAAACAATTTTGTTTTTAAAATTTAAATCAATTATTCGTATTTGATTATTTATTTATTTTGAATATGGACAATCCAATATATAAAGATTTTGCATATACGTGTCTTGAACGTATATTCGAAGTTTTAATATACTGGATAGATATAGAATCATATTTTAGACACTCGGAGATGATTCTGATGATTGATATATCATCATCAGAATTTGTGTTCGTGTTTCGAAGGTTTGATATCTATATATTTCCATCAGACTGGTGTGAGAACCAAAACTTATATAGCTAGAACAGATTGTTGTGAATTGGCATCAAAAACATGAATTTTTGTATATATATCAAAATTATGAATTTGAAACGTTAAATTCACTAATTGATTGATGTTTGAGTTGTTTGTTTATTTGTTTGATAACTTTGAACCATTATGCCTAATCGAATCAAATATTGAATTGTATTGAAAATTGGTCGCATTTGCTTGCATATACATATACTTACATTGAACAGGTCATAGCAAGGAGGCTAGAGCCGAAGAATAAAATTTGTTTGCCCGACAAATAGGTACATGTTTACTATAATTTACTGTTTTGTTTGGGTGATGATGATTTTATGAGCCTATTGGCTAGCCGCTTGGCTTTTTCTTTTTCTTTTTTAGATCAGAAGGCCTATATGGCAATTTCGGGATTTTCCCATGGCTCCCGGTGCAAGGGAGGTTATGGCGAAATTTTTCGAAAATTTAGGGTGTTAGCCAAATTTTTGAAAATTTGAAAATTCTCAAAAACTGAAAAGTTGGAGAATGGAAGCCAGATCGAACGTAGAGTTGATTAATCAAACCACTTTCGACTTTGTTCCTTTTCGGGGATGAAAAGTTTTAAGTGGGGGAGATTGTAATAACCCGAAAATCTGGGCCAGTTTAAAATTTTTATTTTGGCAATTTTAGCGGATTTTGAATATTTAAAATAGATTATTTTAAATAATATCGACGAGAAATTTAATTTGAATATAATTTAGAACGTATATATTTATACGCATCGTCGTTAGAATATAAATATTTATATATAATTATAATAGAATTGAAAATGGCGCGGTAGTTCGATAATTCGATTTCAAACTTCAATTGAACATACCGGGTGCAAAACAATCCGGATTTTAGTGAAACAAAAAACATTAGGATCTAATTGATAATATCTTTCCAACGAATCCGAAAAATCAAAAATTCATAGCGGGAATCAAAAGATATGTCCAGTTGAAAATTCTGAATGGTCCCTATGGAATTCAGTCCCTTAAAAATGGACATTTTGCAAACGACCTCGGATTTCGACGAAAACACTTTTGTTGGATCCGCAGTGTTAAATTATTGCTAGGTTTCAAATTTCATAATTTCTCGAATCAATATGCGAGCGTGGAGAAGGAAAACGCGTTTGACCAGTTTCAGTTGATTTTAATCGACTGGAAATTGGCCATTTTTCCAACGGTCTCAGAATTCAACGAAACTAGTTTTGTTAGGACCGTATCGTCAATTCGAAGCTAGAAAATATTTTTCTATAATTTTTCGAGTTAGTATGTGACCCCAGTAAATTGAAATGCGCGTTTAAAATTCAATATATAGAGTTATATGTTGATTTTAACGGAAACCGATCGAATCAGCCTACGATACATATCCCATTGTGTTCGGAATGGGGGTGAAACGCTATGGACGACAGGCGGTGGGCCTCGTTTCGAGGTCGTATGTAGAAGTCAACTTTTTGTAAAATAAAATAATTAAATAAATTGAAAATTTAAAACCCTCTTCCTTTATATCTGGCCCCCCCCCCCAAATTGAAATTCATTTCAGTCGAAAGAAAAAAAAAAGAAAAAAAAATAATCGAATCGCGTCGGCCCCATTTGTTGCCGCCGCCACCGCTCGCCATCGACCCTCCCTCCCTCTGGCGATCGGCCGACGAAACCCCCCCCCCCCCCCCCCCCCGTTCTCTCCTCCCTCCATCTCGACATCGCGAAGAACTCCACTTCCACCACACCCCTTCCACAGCCAAACCCGCCGTCGACCCCCAGGGCGCCACCCACCTGACCTCCTCCAACCGCTCCACCATCCTCCTCCTCCTCCAACACCGCCTTAGCACCCATCTTCCCTCTTTAGGCAGAAAATGTGAGTTTTTATTTATTTATTTTGTTATGTAATTAGTGGCATTTAACTTGGTAATAAAATTAGGATTTTTATTCATATGGCTTTGCATTAAAAATCTGATTTTTATTTGACTTTGTTTGGAAAATATAATTTTTGATAGCTTTTGAAAGAAGTGATCTTTAAACTATGAAGGAATTTGATTTTTAACTATGGAAAGGTTAAAGATATAATTTTTATATTTTTAAAGAATTAAAAATGTGATTTTTATATTTTTAAAGTATTAAAAATATAATCTTTACTATATAGAAGTAGTAGAAATATGATTTTTGTTTATGTAGAGAATTAAAAATATCATCTTTGTATATGTAGCAAAATAAAAATCTGATTTTTATTTTATATACGTTGAAATAAAGAGGTGATTTTTATAATGATGAAGTCTTTATATTTGAAAAGGCGAAATATTTTTATATAGAATAGTGTGATAAAAATAGAATTTTTATCTATATAGTAGCAATACAAAAATAGAATTTTTATCTATATAGTAGCGAAGTAAAAATATGATTTTTATATATTGAATAGCGAAGTAAAAATTCGATTTTTATATATTGAATAGTATAATAAAAATTCGATTTTTATATATTGAATAGCGAAGTAAAAATTCGATTTTTACATATGTAGTGGCTACAGCAACGAAGATGACGAAAAAGGCGAGAACGACGAAGATTTCTATCAAAGAAGAGTCAAGATGATTGGATAGCTTTCTGTGAGAATTTCTCACCTTTAAATTTCTTTTTTTAGTTATATATATATATATATATACTAGGATGCAGACGGTGTTTGGTAGCACCCGACACCCGTCATCAACAGACCATGGATGGCTTGTTTGTTAAATTGTTTGGTTGTGTAGTTAATTAGATTATTTGGTTTGAATTGAATTTTTTGGTGAAATGAAATTGATTTGATTGATGTGTGAATGGCGTGGGCCTTCACTAGACCGGGGATAAGGCTAGGCCTCGTCCCGTTTCTAGTATCGTGCCGTTATGCCGCCGAAATTTTCTAAAATATGTTAGAAAAATAAAAATATCATTTTATTGAATAAATGAACTGAATAGAACATTCATAGGTTGAATAAAATATTTTATCGTTAAAAATATAATTTTCAACGTGAAGTGAATAAAATAAAATATTCATTTACAAACCGGACGGTTTGTTTATGTACACTGATTTGACTGACATTGATTGGGTCGATAAATTTTACACATCGCCTAACTGCACAAATAAAAATCTGTGTTTGTTGATTTGAAACCCCACACGGGTGTTGGGATGAAATATGAAGTTCACTCATCCTGATAGATTAAATATGTCGATCGATTGATTGACAGGCTGTTATAAGCGTTAGACATATATATTTGATGCTTATACAGTGTAGTGCACTTTGGTTGATGGTTGATTATTTTTCGTTGCTATTATATGCATGTGTTGTATGGAATCCATATAATTAACTTTGTATGGTAATTGATTGGGTCTCATTCCAATCGGGAAAATAAAGAATATTATAAAATAAAGGTTCATGTGTTGACTGTACTCATCCGTTGAGATTAGTCATGTGTTGAACGAAATATTTTAATAATAAAATTTACATCTTTATCAATATAAAATAAAGGTTCATGTGTTGACTGTACTCATCCATTGAGATTAGTCATGTGTTGAACGAAATATTTTAATAATAAAATTTACATCTTTATCAATATAAAATAAAGGTTCATGTGTTGACTGTACTCATCCGTTGAGATTAGTCATGTGTTGAACGAAATATTTTAATAATAAAATTTACATCTTTATCAATATAAAATAAAGGTTCATGTGTTGACTGTACTCATCCGTTGAGATTAGTCATGTGTTGAACGAAATATTTTAATAATAAAATTTACATCTTTATCAATATAAAATAAAGGTTCATGTGTTGACTGTACTCATCCGTTGAGATTAGTCATGTGTTGAACGAAATATTTTAATAATAAAATTTACATCTTTATCAATATAAAATAAAGGTTCATGTGTTGACTGTACTCATCCGTTGAGATTAGTCATGTGTTGAACGAAATATTTTAATAATAAAATTTACATCTTTATCAATATAAAATAAAGGTTCATGTCTTGACTGTACTCATCCGTTGAGATTAGTCATGTGTTGAACGAAATATTTTAATAATAAAATTTACATCTTTATCAATATAAAATAAAGGTTCATGTGTTGACTGTACTCATGACGGAAATCCAATTTCCAATACGTGTATTGCGGTTTTAATTGTAGAACTAGTATGGCGACATAGTGGTATGGGACATTCATGCCGCCTATGATTTATATTTATGATTGAAACTGTTTTGACACTATACACTTACTATAGTATCAAATGATTTGTTTTAAACGTATCAAGCATGTTTGGCTATTATAAGGGAAAACCCTATCCTCCGGCTTGCGTTGCATTGTGTGATGGGACCTGGGTCTTATAATAGCTTCATTTTCTGAAAAAGCATTGCGTTGTCTTTCCTATGCACTGGTATTCGTGGGAGAAAACCCGTTCTGTGTTATACGGCGTGGTCCCTTGAATTACTCTCTTTTAAAATTGAATTAATAACCGTTTTAGTTCTCACACCAGTCACATGACTGACCTGGAGTTTATTGTTTTAACCTCAACTCTGGGTGCCCCTATTTTCCGCACGGGCAGCTAGTAGTTTTGGTTTTTGCAGATTTATATTCACAGGATCCTGGTTTACAGCTGGAATGATATCCGGAAAGCTCTGTATCCGTATATCACCCTCAGTTGTGCTTTGTATTATTTTTCGCTGCTATGTAATTTATTGTAATCTCTGATATTTATCGAATGTAATTTATTCATTTATACTCTGTATATTCTTGTATCTGATGGAATTTTTGTAATAACAATGAAATGTTCTTCCGTCTGCGTTCTGATTTGTCCTGTTCTCAAACGATCAGGGGTTTCGAACGGTCTAGATCGGTTTAACGACTGATTCGGATCGAGCGAAATTCCCGGCCGTCACACCATTCAAGGTACGATGGAGCAAGAACGATGACGATCACACATGGGAAATGGAAGAGAGTATAAAGTCGACCCATCCATAACTCATTGAGTGGTATGTCCTGGATATCGAAATGGAAGAGAGTATAAAGTCGATTCATACAGAACTCTTTGAGTGGTTTGTCCTAGATATCGTATCTTACTTGTCCATTATGTCTTGTGCTATTAGTAGTTTCACATGTTAGGATAAGATTTTTGGATTCATGAATTGATGGATGCTAGATTGCAGGGTAAGTTGGCTGCTCATGGATGCTAGGCTTGCGGAATACCTTGTTTGCTTGGGATTTCGAGGATGAAATTCCTAAAGGGGGGAGAATGTAACGACCCATATTTTACGTATCGGCCAGTCGTAAAATAATTTTATTTTATTCCCTAGTGGTCAGATCATTCTTAGTTTTTGATATGTTGTTCATAAGGATGTTAGACATGTACACGATTTTTATTGAATTCAAGTATGACAATTTTTCCCTTGAGTTTGCTGTTTGGACTATAACTTTTGATAGGAATTGAATCTAGTGCTAAAATTGGTTTCACTGGATTGGAATGGTGGTTTATGATTCCGTAGAGTGGTTACATGAAGGATTTAGTTCAGCGGTTTGGAAGGGTTCACTGTTTTAAGTTTCAGCTGTTGTTTAGGCAGACTGATCAAAAGCTAATGGGCTAATCAGCCAAGCCCATTAGACTTATGACCTACAGATATAAATAAGGGGACTTGGAGAGAGAACTAGGGTTACTCTCTTCATTTTTAAATTTAGGTTGGGCGTATGTGATTCTCTGGTTCAACCTAAAATCCTATTTCTCCATCTTTTTCGTACCAACTCATAGTAGATTGCATCTAGAAGGTAGATCATCATCAAGGGAAATTAGATAACATCATATTGCATCGAATTCAAGCGGTTTAAGCGATGTCCAAATCTGATCTCATTGAATTTACATCAAATCAAGTTTAGGTGAGTGATATATATCTCTCACAAAGAAGTAGAGGGTGTTGGGGGTTAGATCTATGTTAGTTTCATTTTCATATGTTATAATCACCTTAGATCTGATCATATATGATTAATTCGGATTTAGAAACCCTAGGAAAACCTAACTTGATCATATTAACCAGATAGTTATTAGATTAATCATTTTTATACATATATTTATATCAATGTCATGTTAGATATGATTAATATGCTATGTTTATGCTATAATTATGATTAGTTCATGTTTTTATGATCATTATTGTATGGATTGATGTTTGTTTTGGTTGAATTGATTGCGTCTCTTGACTTGTATGCTAGAATGTTTGTCGTAAAATCATAGGATCGAAGAACAGAGAAAATCAGAGGTTCAAATGACTGGATTCAGACAAAACTTGGCAGAGGTGCTCTGGAAGATGTGGAATCATGGCACGAAAATTTTCATGCCTAAATAAGCTAAGGGCATGGGTCGGCACCGACCCACGGGAAGGCACAAATGGCATTGGATTTTGGTGTGTGGCTTTGCGTTGGTGAGTCGAGGGTACTATTGAATATTCAGACCATTCAGAGATGATTTTTGATGGGTCGAAGGCTGATTGCTCGAGATGTAAATGGACTGGTAGAAGCTTCAATATGAATGTCGGAACATTTGGAGATTGAACTGGCAGGATATGCTCAACGCAAGCATGGATATGAGCCAACCACTTAGCTAAATATGTCTAAGTAGATAAGTCTGCACCGACCCATGATGGGTTGGCACCATCCCATAAGAGGAGGTCGGGTGGACTTGGTTTTTGGGGAGCATAATGATGGTGACTTCCTGAGGTTATCAATGAAGATTGGTTGGAAATGGGCCTCATATGAATGATGTGCAACTCAAAGATTGATGGTACTTGATTGTGAACTCACGTTAGAGTGGTCGGAGCCGAATTGATGTGACATTGGTCATGATTCGATATACGATCCAATATAATGATGGATTGACGATGGAAGGCAATCATGGATGATAATGGAATGGTTCAAGAAATGAATTGAGGCGCCGAGATGAAAGGTTTGATAGATTCGATGTGCCAAGGAATCGTCGGTACTCGAAGTGTTCTAGCTGATTCAATACAAGAGTATCGTGGGAACGCCGATTTGGATCAGATTCGATAGATTGTATACCTTGGGCAGTCATGATGAGCCTAATTGTCGAGAATGGAAAAGACAAACATACGAGTCATGATGGCTATGGTAATTTGGCTAGAACTTGGGTACCTCCATTGGCCCTTTTGATCGTTGAAAGCAAGTTCGATTATCGATGGGTTCAAGGATATAGTCGGTGATAACTAGGATATTGATTGTTATGGGTGCTATTGTTGATCATGTGTTTTTTCTTCTCTATTTTATATGGGTTGACTATCACCGAAGGATGTACATGATGGATGGTTTTCAAGTTTTGACTTGTTGGTTGTCGGGAAGATCGGATGGTTGATCCACCTATACCCATATTATCTTGTATGACTGTTGTTAGCTATTTTATCAATCACTAATATTATTGTGTGACTCAAGGTTTTATGTTTCCTCTTATTACCTTGGGTTGTTCATCAATGTTGTTGATGAGCAAACTTAGCAGCAGGTTTGGTGTCGTTGATGTTGTGCGGCTACGAATAGGAGGCTGGCGTACTATTGATACCTAATATTTAGATATTTCTTTTCTATTTGTGATGTATATTGATGTTATTGAGACTCTGAGGGGTGTAGTGAGGCATATTGTATTCAGAGATTCATGTACTAAGATGTATTATACTTGAGATTCTATGGTTTTATGGGGATTTGATTTTCTGTTCAGTTATACTTCCCTACTATATCATGTTGTATATTTTATTATTATATATTATACATGCACTATGAGTTATACGACAGGTTTCATTTCGAGCTATTATACCTTGATGATCGTACCGTATCGGCCTAGCACGTCACACACCGCACCATTCCTTAGTTCGGTGCAAGGGGTATAGGGCAGTCGTCATAGGGGACTTGTTGAAATTAAATAAGTGTTAAAAAAAATAAGTCCAAAAATTATTGTTAAATAAATTATAAATGTGGAAAATAAAGTTTGATAACTATGTAATAGTGATTGGTGGTATAAATATGAATTCAGTGATTTCAACTAACTAGTTGCAAATATTTTGCAAATATTGGGAAATGACAAATTTGTTGTAAAGTTAATATTTACTGTAACGACCCAGAAAATCTGAACCAATTTAAAATATTTAAATTGGCTAAAATAATGGATTTTAAATATTTAAAATAAATATTTTAAATAATGGCGATGAAAACTGAGTTCGAATCGACAATGGAAAACGAATATAATTAATTATAATTATATATAGAATTGAAAATGGTGCGGTAGTTCGATAATTCGATTTCAAACTTCAATTGAATATACCGGGTGCAAAACAATCCGGATTTTAGTGAAACCAAAAACATTAGGATCTAATTGGTAATATCTTTCTAACGAATCTGACCAATCGAAATTTGATAGCGGAAATCAAAAGATATGTCCAGTTGAAAATTCTGAATAGTCGCTATGGAATTCAGGCCCTAAAAAATGGACATTTTGCAAATGACCTCGGATTTCGACGAAACCACTTTTGTTAGATCCGTAGTGTCAAGTTATTATTATGTTTCAAATTTCATAATTTTTCGAATCAATATGTGAGCGTGGCAAAGGAAAACGCGTTTGACCAGTTTCAGTTGATTTTAATCGACTGGAAATTGGCCATTTTTCAAACGGTCTCAGAATTCGACGAAACTAGTTTTGTTAGGACCGTATCGTCAATACGAAACTAGAAAATATTTTTCTGGAATTTTTCTAGTTAGTATGTGACCCCGGTAATTTGAAATGTGGGTTTAAAATTCAATATAGTGATTTAAATGTAAATTCAAAAGGAAACAGACTGTAACGATCAAATCAGCTTGCTATACATATCCCATTGTGTTCGGAATGGGGGTAAAACGCTATGGACGACAGGCGGTGGGCCTCGTTTCGAGGTCATATGTAAAAGTCAACCTTTTTACAAAATATAATAATTAAATAATAATAAAAAAAATATACTTTTCCCTCCTATACCTCTGCCCCCCCCCCTCCCCGAATTCATTTATACAGAAATAAAAAAAAAGGGAAAAACCCTCGAAGCCGCCGCCTGAACCCTCGGAGCCGCCGCCTCGTCTCGAAGTCGCCGACGAAGATCCCGCACCTCCCTGAAGCCTCGGCGCCCCCCCTCGAAGCTCGCGAAGACGTCGCGCCACCCCCCTCGAAGCAACTCCTCCTGCCACATCGTTCGAAACCCTAGCGTCGCCGCACCTCATCGAGTAAACCAGCGAACGCCACCCTCGAAGCTTGCCGCCGACGAACTGCAGAAACCCCCCCTCCTCTATAAGTTTGTTTTTATTTATTTTATTTTTATTTTATATAAACTGATTTTTTTAAAAGATTTTAGAATTGAATTTTATAAAAGAATAAAAACTGATTTTTAAAAAAAGAAAAAAAACTGATTTTATAAAAGAAATAAAAACTGATTTTTTAAAAAAGAATAAAAACTGATTTTATAAAAGAAATAAAAACTGATTTGTTTTAAGAAATAAAAACTGATTTTATAAAAGAATAAAAACTGATTTTATAAAAGA
Source organism: Allium sativum (assembly GCA_030737875.1). Taxonomy (NCBI): domain Eukaryota; kingdom Viridiplantae; phylum Streptophyta; class Magnoliopsida; order Asparagales; family Amaryllidaceae; genus Allium; species Allium sativum. The sequence continues at coordinate 219,449,620 of CM060925.1, forward strand.
ATAAAAACTGATTTTGTTTTAAAAGTAAAAACTGATTTTAATTTTAAGTCAAAAGAAAAGGGTTTGAACTTTAAAACTGATTTTAGTTTTAAGTTAAAAGCAAAAGGTTTAAACTTTAAAAAGATCAGATTTGTAGAAAAGTAAAAATCATATTTTTATATATCGAAAGTCGAAGTAAAAATCATATTTTTATATATTGAAAGTCGAAGTAAAAATCATATTTTTATATATCGAAAGTCGAAGTAAAAATCATATTTTTATATATCGAAAGTCGAAGTAAAAATCATATTTTTATATATCGAAAGTCGAAGTAAAAATCATATTTTTATATATCGAAAGTCGAAGTAAAAATCATATTTTTATATATTGAAAGTCGAAGTAAAAATCATATTTTTATATATTGAACAACATCTTAAAAATTCGATTTTTACATATGTAGAGAATACGGGCGAAAGCGAAAAAAGGCGAAGATTTCTCTAAAGGAAGAATCGTAGTTGGATAGCTATTGGTGAGATTTCTGATTTAAAATTTATATATATATGTGTGAAGTAAAAGTGAATTGCTATCTATAAATATATATCTATATATATATATATACGCCCCCTCGTCCACAAACCATGGACGATATTTATTGGTTGAAATTGTTGTGAAAATTGAATGATTGTTTGGGATTGTTTGTGATTGATATTGGTTGATTGTGGTTGAAAAATACCCATTGGTGGTTGTGAAATATTTGGTTGAAACCACATAGGATTAGTTTGTGGAAATGAAATAAATATATACATGCCGCCTGCGTGCGAACTAGATGCATGATCCCCATTGTCAAAAACCGCGAGGTTTTAAGGTAGAGCGAGGAGCCGTACTAGGGACGGTCCCGGTTTAACTACCCTGCCGTTATGCTGCCGAAATTTTGAATAATATTTGTGTGTTTGAATTATTTTCATATGCTTAAACTATATTTATTCATTGTATAGAAAACATTCATGTGTTGAATTGATATTCATTCGTTGTTTAGAAATTCATGTGTTGAATGGTATTCATATTTTGAAATAAATTGTTCGATAATAAAAATCACATTTTTATCTATATATAAAAACCATAGAAAACATTCATGTGTTGAATTGATATTCATTCGTTGTTTAGAAATTCATGTGTTGAATGGTATTCATATTTTGAAATAAATTGTTCGATAATAAAAATCACATTTTTATCTATATATAAAAACCATAGAAAACATTCATGTGTTGAATTGATATTCATTCGTTGTTTAGAAATTCATGTGTTGAATGGTATTCATATTTTGAAATAAATTGTTCGATGATAAAAATCACATTTTTATCTATATATAAAAACCATAGAAAACATTCATGTGTTGAATTGATATTCATTCGTTGTTTAGAAATTCATGTGTTGAATGGTATTCATATTTTGAAATAAATTGTTTGATAATAAAAATCGCCTTTTATCGACTATATGAACTGTGTAAAATAATCTCGTTTTAAAAAGAAATTGTTTTATGATAAAAATCCTATTTTGTCACCTATATGAACTATATAGAAAAATAGTGTTTTGAAATGAATTGTTTTACAATAAAAATCACATTTTTATTGTATGCATAAATCGTTGAAATGTGAAGTGTTAAAAATAGCCACTTGTTCAAAATAAACATATATGAGTTGAAATATTCATTAATTAGCTAATGAAATGATTTGCACCTATTTATGTAACATTAGAATGAATGGTGTTTTTAAACCAAATAGAAATCAAATATGAAGTTGAATAGGAAATGATAAATGATAAGAACTGTATATATATGTACATGCAATATTCATTGAACAGGTTATAGCAAAGGGGCTAGAGAAGAGGAATAAAATTTTGTGCCCGACAAATAGGTACACATTTACTGATTTGTTTGGGTGATGATTTTGAGCCTGTTGGCTAGCCGCTTGGCTTTTTCTTTTTCTTTTTGAGATTAGAAGGACCGGGACGCTATTTGCGATTTCCCGACGCTCCCGGTGCATCAAAGGTTATGGCGAAATTTTTCCAAAATTTAAGGCGTTAGAAAAATATTTGAAGTGAAAACGATATGGAAATCATTGAATAAACTATATTTATATAACTATATAAATATAAATAAAATTAAAACGAAACGAGGCCGTGCAGTTCGTATTTTGAAACCGTGATTTCAAACGACTAGTACGGGAAATCCGACCATTGGATTTTCCCGAAACCTCAACCCTCGGGTTCGCCTTGGAATAATCTTTCCAACGGCACCAACCTTGAAAAAATCCAACGGTTGGATTGTCTGGAATGTTTAATTCAAATCTGAAGAAAAACAGCGCCAGAAGCGATTATATTTATATATATATAAATATAATTCTATACTTAATCGAATAACGACGCTGCAGTTCGTATTTTGAAATCGAAATTTCAAACGATTGTACCGGGAGATCCGACCGTCGGATTTTCCCGAAACTGGAACCGTTGGATTCGTTTTGAAAAGACCTTTCTAATGATGTAAATTTTGTGAAGATCCAATGGTTAGATTTTCAGATATATGTAAATCAAATCTGAAGAAAAACAGCGCCACGGCCGCCTTATGGCCCGAAGCGTCGTTTTGAATAAAATGGCTATTTTAAATTAAATAAAAATAGCGATAAATAGTTATAAAATATCGTAAGCGATATAGAATGGAAATAAACTGAATTTGCTTGATTTATGTGGCTTTTGATGGTTGAATGTGTTTGGTGTGAAAATTACATTAAAGAACGAAATTGGTGTTGTCGAATAATTTAACCATTGAAATAAATTGATTTGAAATTCTAAATATACGTGAATTATTTGAGAAGGCCGAGTTAATTCTCATTTCAAATAATTGACCGACGATTGAAAGTCGAAGATGAAGACGATGGTCAAAGACCGGAGATCTTCACCTCGTTTGGATGGTAACCGAGGTCCTGATTGGGAGGCATCCCGAAATATGGATAATGAGTGGTGATCGTCTAGACGTACGTGGTGATCGAAGGGTTTGCGAGGTATTTAGTGCCTCCGGTTTCGTTCAGACCCAGAACGGACTTGTAAATGGACTATGTGTCTGACATAGGATTTATTCTGTGTGGCATGCCAAGATGCAGTGATCAGGGCTTCTGTTGAAAAGCAAAGTCTTGTGGTGATGATCAAAGCACCGCCTGTTTGGCGTAGCTTTGTGTATAACGTGAATTCGCGAGCCTCACACCCCGGTATGAACCTAAAACGGGAGAACGGACCTCAGGGAGGGCCTACGTTTCCTCCTAGCTAAAAGTGGCGTCAGTGGTTTTACACGCCCTGACGAGTTTGACTTATGTGGTTGTTGCTGTTGCGAGGCGCCTCGGTTAGATTGGACGATCCGGGTCCGATGGAGTCACTTGTTGGCTCGCTTACGCCCCAAAGGGCGGCGAAACGTAGTGCTCAGGCATTTTTAATCCACTCCGTGTGGACCGGCCCTGACGATCCAAGGGTCACTCGAGCTCTGATCCTGAGACTCGGGCTAGGCAGTCTCGAATTCGGTAAGGACTATCTTTTGCCTTGGTTCATGACGGAAATCCAATTTCCAAATACGACATCGTGCGGTTTTGATTGTATACCTACATATGGCGACATAGTGGTATGGGGGCATTAATGCCGTCTATGATTGATAGTTATGATTTGAAATTGCTTTCAAAACATATAAACACTAGCAATAATATCAATTGCCTTTGTTTTATTCGTATCAAGCATATTTTGGCCGTTATAAGGTAAAAACTCTATCCTCCGGTTTGCGTTGCATTGTGTGATGGGAACTGAGTCTTATAACGGCTTCATTTTTATAAAAAGCATAGCGATGTTTAAAAGAAAGATTTGTTTTAAAGCACTGGCAATCCAATGGAGTAAACCCGTGCCACGAAAGTGGCGTGGTCTTGTGATTAGCCAATTATATATGTGTTGAGTGTATTTCTCATACCAGTCCCATGACTGACTCGTAGTTTGTTTCACTCTCAAACTCGGGTGCCCCTTTTTCCACGGGCAGCCTTGTTTTCAGGTTTAGCTGGTTCTTTCTGGATAGCTGGAGCTGAAGATGGATTCTACCATTTATTTCTTTTTATGCTGTTCAGCTCCTATTGTACATATTTTGTTTATTTCCGCTGTAGACATTTATGTATAGCTGAACTGTATTTGTACTAAGTAAGATCCTGTACTGTGTAACTCTGATGATTACTTTTATCCAGTATATTTTGTTGTTCATATCTGGTGTATTTATTTAATTCTGTTCTGCTATTATATGTTTCTGTGTTATATTCCAAAGATAACCTTGTTTCCGTGAGAACGGGAAATCGGGTCGTCTCATCGTGGTATCAGAGCTTTGGTTAAGCTTAGTTATGGAATATAACATTCGAACGAACTCGTCAGAAATAGAACCAGTAGTGTTCTAGGACGGGTAACTCTATACAGATAGGATCAGCAATATCCTAGTATGAGTATAGCAGAATCAGAACAACTCGTTAGAGATGGGGTCAGAAGTGCCTCAGAACGAGTCGAGAGTAATATGTTTTTAAATAACGTATTTGTGATTATATTTATATATAGTCTGGTTTTAGAAATATAATTTTTGAATATATAAAAGATATATATTTGAAAAGTTAAAAAGGTTAGACACATATTGGTTGGTTGTGTTGTATGATTTTGGATTTATCAAACCACTTTCGACTTTATTCCTTTCCGGGGACGAAAAGTTTTAAGTGGGGGAGATTGTAACGACCCAGAAAATCTAAACCAATTTAAAATATTTAAATTGGCTAAAATAATGGATTTTAAATATTTAAAATAAATATTTTAAATAATGGCGATGAAAACTGAGTTCGAATCGACAATGGAAAACGAATATAATTAATTATAATTATATATAGAATTGAAAATGGCGCGGTAGTTCGATAATTCGATTTCAAACTTCAATTGAATATACCGGGTGCAAAACAATCCGGATTTTAGTGAAACCAAAAACATTAGGATCTAATTGGTAATATCTTTCTAACGAATCTGACCAATCGAAATTTTATAGCGGAAATCAAAAGATATGTCCAGTTGAAAATTCTGAATAGTCGCTATGGAATTCAGGCCCTTAAAAATGGACATTTTGCAAATGACCTCGGATTTCGACGAAACCACTTTTGTTAGATCCGTAGTGTCAAGTTATTGTTAGGTTTCAAATTTCATAATTTTTCGAATCAATATGTGAGCGTGGCAAAGGAAAACGCGTTTGACCAGTTTCAGTTGATTTTAATCGACTGGAAATTGGCCATTTTTCAAACGGTCTCAGAATTCGACGAAACTAGTTTTGTTAGGACCGTATCGTCAATACGAAACTAGAAAATATTTTTCTGGAATTTTTCTAGTTAGTATGTGACCCCGGTAATTTGAAATGTACGTTTAAAATTCAATATAGTGATTTAAATGTAAATTCAAAAGGAAACAGACTGTAACGATCAAATCAGCTTGCGATACATATCCCATTGTGTTCGGAATGGGGGTAAAACGCTATGGATGACAGGCGGTGGGCCTCGTTTCGAGGTCATATGTAAAAGTCAACCTTTTTACAAAATATAATAATTAAATAATAATAATAAAAAAAATATACTTTTCCCTCCTATACCTCTGCCCCCCCCCCCCCCCCGAATTCATTTATACAGAAATATAAAAAAAAGGGAAAAACCCTCGAAGCCGCCGCCTGAACCCTCGGAGCCGCGGCCTCGTCTCGAAGTCGCCGACGAAGATCCCGCACCTCCCTGAAGCCTCGGCGCCCCCCCTCGAAGCTCGCGAAGACGTCGCGCCACCCCCCTCGAAGCAACTCCTCCTGCCACATCGTTCGAAACCCTAGCGTCGCCGCACCTCATCGAGCAAACCAGCGAACGCCACCCTCGAAGCTTGCCGCCGACGAACTGCAGAAACCCCCCCTCCTCTGTAAGTTTGTTTTTATTTATTTTATTTTTATTTTATATAAACTGATTTTTTTAAAAGATTTTAGAACTGAATTTTATAAAAGAATAAAAACTGATTTTTAAAAAAAGAAAAAAAAAACTGATTTTATAAAAGAAATAAAAACTGATTTTTTAAAAAAGAATAAAAACTGATTTTATAAAAGAAATAAAAACTGATTTGTTTTAAGAAATAAAAACTGATTTTATAAAAGAATAAAAACTGATTTTATAAAAGAATAAAAACTGATTTTGTTTTAAAAGTAAAAACTGATTTTAATTTTAAGTCAAAAGAAAAGGGTTTGAACTTTAAAACTGATTTTAGTTTTAAGTTAAAAGCAAAAGGTTTAAACTTTAAAAAGATCAGATTTGTAGAAAAGTAAAAATCATATTTTTATATATCGAAAGTCGAAGTAAAAATCATATTTTTATATATTGAAAGTCGAAGTAAAAATCATATTTTTATATATCGAAAGTCGAAGTAAAAATCATATTTTTATATATCGAAAGTCGAAGTAAAAATCATATTTTTATATATCGAAAGTCGAAGTAAAAATCATATTTTTATATATCGAAAGTCGAAGTAAAAATCATATTTTTATATATTGAAAGTCGAAGTAAAAATCATATTTTTATATATTGAATAACATCTTAAAAATTCGATTTTTACGTATGTAGAGAATACGGGCGAAAGCGAAAAAAGGCGAAGATTTCTCTAAAGGAAGAATCGTAGTTGGATAGCTATTGGTGAGATTTCTGATTTAAAATTTATATATATATGTGTGAAGTAAAAGTGAATTGCTATCTATAAATATATATCTATATATATATATATATATACGCCCCCTCGTCCACAAACCATGGACGATATTTATTGGTTGAAATTGTTGTGAAAATTGAATGATTGTTTGGGATTGTTTGTGATTGATATTGGTTGATTGTGGTTGAAAAATACCCATTGGTGGTTGTGAAATATTTGGTTGAAACCACATAGGATTAGTTTGTGGAAATGAAATAAATATATACATGCCGCCTGCGTGCGAACTAGATGCATGATCCCCATTGTCAAAAACCGCGAGGTTTTAAGGTAGAGCGAGGAGCCGTACTAGGGACGGTCCCGGTTTAACTACCCTGCCGTTATGCTGCCGAAATTTTGAATAATATTTGTGTGTTTGAATTATTTTCATATGCTTAAACTATATTTATTCATTGTATAGAAAACATTCATGTGTTGAATTGATATTCATTCGTTGTTTAGAAATTCATGTGTTGAATGGTATTCATATTTTGAAATAAATTGTTCGATAATAAAAATCACATTTTTATCTATATATAAAAACCATAGAAAACATTCATGTGTTGAATTGATATTCATTCGTTGTTTAGAAATTCATGTGTTGAATGGTATTCATATTTTGAAATAAATTGTTCGATAATAAAAATCACATTTTTATCTATATATAAAAACCATAGAAAACATTCATGTGTTGAATTGATATTCATTCGTTGTTTAGAAATTCATGTGTTGAATGGTATTCATATTTTGAAATAAATTGTTCGATGATAAAAATCACATTTTTATCTATATATAAAAACCATAGAAAACATTCATGTGTTGAATTGATATTCATTCGTTGTTTAGAAATTCATGTGTTGAATGGTATTCATATTTTGAAATAAATTGTTTGATAATAAAAATCGCCTTTTATCGACTATATGAACTGTGTAAAATAATCTCGTTTTAAAAAGAAATTGTTTTATGATAAAAATCCTATTTTGTCACCTATATGAACTATATAGAAAAATAGTGTTTTGAAATGAATTGTTTTACAATAAAAATCACATTTTTATTGTATGCATAAATCGTTGAAATGTGAAGTGTTAAAAATAGCCACTTGTTCAAAATAAACATATATGAGTTGAAATATTCATTAATTAGCTAATGAAATGATTTGCACCTATTTATGTAACATTAGAATGAATGGTGTTTTTAAACCAAATAGAAATCAAATATGAAGTTGAATAGGAAATGATAAATGATAAGAACTGTATATATATGTACATGCAATATTCATTGAACAGGTTATAGCAAAGGGGCTAGAGAAGAGGAATAAAATTTTGTGCCCGACAAATAGGTACACATTTACTGATTTGTTTGGGTGATGATTTTGAGCCTGTTGGCTAGCCGCTTGGCTTTTTCTTTTTCTTTTTGAGATTAGAAGGACCGGGACGCTATTTGCGATTTCCCGACGCTCCCGGTGCAGGGGAGGTTATGGCGAAATTTTTCCAAAATTTAAGGCGTTAGAAAAATATTTGAAGTGAAAACGATATGGAAATCATTGAATAAACTATATTTATATAACTATATAAATATAAATAAAATTAAAACGAAACGAGGCCGTGCAGTTCGTATTTTGAAACCGTGATTTCAAACGACTAGTACGGGAAATCCGACCATTGGATTTTCCCGAAACCTCAACCCTCGGGTTCGCCTTGGAATAATCTTTCCAACGGCACCAACCTTGAAAAAATCCAACGGTTGGATTGTCTGGAATGTTTAATTCAAATCTGAAGAAAAACAGCGCCAGAAGCGATTATATTTATATATATATAAATATAATTCTATATTTAATCGAATAACGGCGCTGCAGTTCGTATTTTGAAATCGAAATTTCAAACGATTGTACCGGGAGATCCGACCGTCGGATTTTCCCGAAACTGGAACCGTTGGATTCGTTTTGAAAAGACCTTTCTAATGATGTAAATTTTGTGAAGATCCAACGGTTAGATTTTCATATATGTGTAAATCAAATCTGAAGAAAAACAGCGCCACAGCCGCCTTATGGCCCGAAGCGTCGTTTTGAATAAAATGGCTATTTTAAATTAAATAAAAATAGCGATAAATAGTTATAAAATATCGTAAGCGATACAGAATGGAAATAAACTGAATTTGCTTGATTTATGTGGCTTTTGATGGTTGAATGTGTTTGGTGTGAAAATTACATTAAAGAACGAAATTGGTGTTGTCGAATAATTTAACCATTGAAATAAATTGATTTGAAATTCTAAATATACGTGAATTATTTGAGAAGGCCGAGTTAATTCTCATTTCAAATAATTGACCGACGATTGAAAGTCGAAGATGAAGACGATGGTCGAAGACCGGAGATCTTCACCTCGTTTGGATGGTAACCGAGGTCCTGATTGGGAGGCATCCCGAAATATGGATAATGAGTGGTGATCGTCCAGACGTACGTGGTGATCGAAGGGTTTGCGAGGTATTTAGTGCCTCCGGTTTCGTTCAGACCCAGAACGGACTTGTAAATGGACTGTGTGTCTGACATAGGATTTATTCTGTGTGGCATGCCAAGATGCAGTGATCAGGGCTTCTGTTGAAAAGCAAAGTCTTGTGGTGATGATCAAAGCACCGCCTGTTTGGCGTAGCTTGTGTATAACGTGAATTCGCGAGCCTCACACCCCGGTATGAACCTAAAACGGGAGAACGGACCTCAGGGAGGGCCTACGTTTCCTCCTAGCTAAAAGTGGCGTCAGTGGTTTTACACGCCCTGACGAGTTTGACTTATGTGGTTGTTGCTGTTGCGAGGCGCCTCGGTTAGATCGGACGATCCGGGTCCGATGGAGTCACTTGTTGGCTCGCTTACGCCCCAAAGGGCGGCGAAACGTAGTGCTCAGGCATTTTTAATCCACTCCGTGTGGACCGGCCCTGACGATCCAAGGGTCACTCGAGCTCTGATCCTGAGACTCGGGCTAGGCAGTCTCGAATTCGGTAAGGACTATCTTTTGCCTTGGTTCATGACGGAAATCCAATTTCCAAATACGACATCGTGCGGTTTTGATTGTATACCTACATATGGCGACATAGTGGTATGGGGCATTAATGTCGTCTATGATTGATAGTTATGATTTGAAATTGCTTTCAAAACATATAAACACTAGCAATAATATCAATTGCCTTTGTTTTATTCGTATCAAGCATATTTTGGCCGTTATAAGGTAAAAACTCTATCCTCCGGTTTGCGTTGCATTGTGTGATGGGAACTGAGTCTTATAACGGCTTCATTTTTATAAAAAGCATAGCGATGTTTAAAAGAAAGATTTGTTTTAAAGCACTGGCAATCCAATGGAGTAAACCCGTTCCACGAAAGTGGCGTGGTCCTGTGATTAGCCAATTATATATGTGTTGAGTGGATTTCTCATACCAGTCCCATGACTGACTCGTAGTTTGTTTCACTCTCAAACTCGGGTGCCCCTTTTTCCACGGGCAGTCTTGTTTTCAGGTTTAGCTGGTTCTTTCTGGATAGCTGGAGCTGAAGATGGATTCTACCATTTATTTCTTTTTATGCTGTTCAGCTCCTATTGTACATATTTTGTTTATTTCCGCTGTAGACATTTATGTATAGCTGAACTGTATTTGTACTAAGTAAGATCCTGTACTGTGTAACTCTGATGATTACTTTTATCCAGTATATTTTGTTGTTCATATCTGGTGTATTTATTTAATTCTGTTCTGCTATTATATGTTTCTATGTTATATTCCAAAGATAACCTTGTTTCCGTGAGAACGGGAAATCGGGTCGTCTCATTTAAAAATTTAGATTGGTTTGTCGTTGAAAGATAAAATGTGGAAAATTGGTATTTAAACATAGGAATAATTTTAATGTGGTTGGTTGAGTTAAACTAAACAAGAAAGTTATATTCTTGTAATTTTTGATAAGAAAAATGTATCTCTAAATAAAAGAAAAGTAAAAACAAACATTTAATTAAAATATAAGGTTTTTATGTGTTTATGTTAAAAATAATGCTTAAATTGGTGGAAAAGATTTATACATGGGTTAAAGTCACCTAAAACATGGGTTAATAGGTGCTAATTAGCGTAATATAGCTTAATTAAGTAAATTTTAACATAGTTAGGCTAATATAGGAGAATTGGGCCCTAATCTAGTCCATAACAAGAATTCAAAGAAGAGAGAAATATTTGAAAAAAAACATATGTACTTTATTTTCTAGATGTTACTTCTTCCTCCTGAGTATACAAACTAGTGAAAACTCTAAACACCCTCTGCTCAAATCTTCAAATTAAAGCTCTAATTCAAACTAAAGTAGAAGAAAGCGTTCAAATATTGCTTATTATAGGTAATCTCTACAAAAATAAAGAGTAAATTCATATATTTCTCAGATATGATAAATATTGCTTTATTGTAACTTTATTTCTGTTTGCATGTCTCAGTGTTGGTTAAATATAGGTTACCGAGACATTTTGAGATCCAAAAGCTTCAAATTTTCTTCTCAAATCACTGTAATTCTCTTTTGCTAATCAAAGGTGAGTAAAGCTCGCATTTTTTATCTTGAACAAGTTGTTTATCATGTTGAATCTGTGTTTTCTCTAAGTTCGTAGTTTGCTGTAAACAAGTTTTGAAATTTCTCGATTAACAGTAAACTAAGTTTATGTTGATTTTGTGATTTTTTTAGCTCCTTTATTTTATTCTAAATCCATGTCTAATTTGTTTTAAATTGTTGTTTGAATGTTACTCTCCATGCATGTTCGAAATCGGGCTCAAACACCATTTGAAAGTAGTTCAAATTTATGTTCAAAAATGGATATACGACAGGAAAATCATCTGCAAAATTTCATGACACATAAGGTCGACCTAAACCTTTATGGTTCAACCAATAAATCGACCCAATGATCATTAAGGTCGACCTGAGGCATCTTATAGGTCGAATTGGGGCATTGAAGTGTACGTATATTTTTCTGAAAGTTTCAGCTCTTGCCTGGTTATTTTCTAAGTAATTTTTTGCAATATGCTGATTCCTGAAGCTACATTTTAGGCCTTTTTAATGAGTTTTCTCCTACAATGGGAAAGCCAACATTATCGTTGATCCATACTATAGATTGACGGGTTTTCATGTGATTGTTTGTATGTTAATTTCATGAATTTCTTTTGATTTTGCTTACATGTTGCACGTGTTTTATAAATCATTTTCGAAATAATTTTTAACATATAAAACTATTGTTTCAAGAGAAATGATTTGCAAAATCGAGTAGCAGAACTATAATTATTTCAAATTTATTTACACATATATATTCTACATAATAAAGAGATATTTAAAGAAATAGTAATCTAAAACCATTTTCAACTTGTTTTCTCGAAATATATTTACTTTATTAAACAACATGTTTTTTCATCCTTCGAGACAACGAGAATGTGACTTAATTGACATAGTAAACTTCAAGGTATGAGATACATAGGTTAATTATATTTTCTTATTCCAGACTTGTTTGATTGAAGCTATACTAATGTGGAGTAGACTGACTGGTAGTAAACCGATAAGTGAAAATATGTGGTATGGAATGCACTGATGTCACTATTTGAATTACTATTTGGAAGCCTGTGATAGATTCCGTTGTTGTTGTTGCCAGTACTAAGGCAGGGGCCAGGCCCCTAGGGGCGGGGACTACATACATATATATACACTAGGACGGGGGCCATTTATACTGGGCCCTGAGGGGGAAGGGAGGCTGTTGATGTTAGACGCCAAAATTTACATTAATAGTACTTGGCAAGCCGGGAGAAGGGCATTTATATGATGCACATGCAATGTTGATTTGGATCCATTTTGACATATTCATATCAATTTTTGGTGATATTTCTAGATTTCAAATTTTTTGACTTCTAGATACTATTGATTTTCAAACGTTGCACCATTTTTGATGGTGTTGGAGTTCATTCAAAGCATAGGAGCAACTTGATCGTTTACATTTGTTGAATACATTTTTATTGATTGAATTCTCAAGCAGATTTTATATGTTAATATTATGATGGTTTCCGCCTTGTTCTTTCTTGGTGTTTTGAGATTATATATACAGTTTAACCTCTGAGCTTATCACTTGTTGACAGTGGAAACACTTATATTTTTTGTTGATGCCTACATAAGACCATTAAATGATTACTCTATTGCAAATATATCAAGAACTGTAAGTTGGTTCAAGTTGAAATTAACTTTTCCCTATTTAGAAGAGTTATCTTTCTATGACATTATACTTCATCTATTATGTTTTAAACAACTTGTTTAAGCTAAACTGACCCGTGTATTTCATGTACTCGGGTCAGACCAAGCTATTATATGTTAGTTACTAGCTGTTGACATCTGGTTAGTTTGCTTTTGCTTGTCTACTTTATCTTCTTTTAATGCATGGGCATATTTTTTTGTAGTTGTCTTGCAGTTTATTTGCATAAATCTGATATGTATATATTCTTTGGTGGGAACTTGTTATATATATGGTTCTTAAGAACCGATAACTCATGTAACAATCTGTACTTCTTATGTACCTATACATATATGTTTGTTGTCCAGTGACTTTGTTAAGTTATGTTGTTATATTCTATTCTTAGTAGAATCCATTAGCCATCGTAGTATTGTATTAAGTTGGGATCAGATATGTCGATCCAGTTAAAGCAAGAAAAAAATAGAGAATCCAATCTACGTATTTGATACTTGTTTAATGCACATGATTCATGGATGGTCTCTCATAAATAATCTTATTCTCTGCACTAGCAGACAGTATTACCCTATAATGCTCTTTGTTAGAGCAAGTCTCTACGTAGGGAGTGAAACACCCCACCTCAGTTAAGATCACTCACAAAGGGAATGCCTTAACTTCAATGGCGCATTAGAGGTAAAAGACACAGAAAGTTACAAGACAGAAATATAAGCAATGGAAAGCAAACATTTATTTCTTATGTGGTTCAATACAAAAACCATTACAGTAAATTGTCTCAACATAACTTCCAAAACATTTCATCATAATCTCTGTCTTGCTTAAAACATAAAGTAGCATATAACATAAATAAAACTGCATAAATCCCCAAGTCTAGTGTGTCCAAAGCTATAGCCAAAGATAAGAGATTCCAAGTTGTACATCACAGAGCCTTCAAGCTTGGAAAGATGAACAGTCCAAATTAAGCTGAGCTATTCCCTCCCTGGCTACCTGAGGGGGGCAACGGAAGAAAAGAAGACGAAAGAAAAATGGGTCAGACATAAGTCTGAGTAAGTCTAGTGACTTTTCAGTGTGTGAATAAAGAAAAGCGTCATGATAGGAATAAACTGAAAATAGGACAGTACCAGAACAACAACTAACATAAAGTTATATAAGGCAGGATATACCGAATATACATTGCACCCATGTTTAATTCTCTGAACCTACTTATACTTGTCCAACTAGAACAACGTTTTCATGGTGAAATGATTCCCTTTTATCGATCGGCCCCCACTAACATGCATTTATCACGTGTGTCCTTCGGCCCTCGCTTGACTGTAGATACCTGTGTTGGTCCCACCACGGGGTGTATCAAATCCTATGGTGGCAACCCGACAGGATTCAAGATGCACAGTGTATGACTATTGATGCCCAGTGCCTGCTTTTTCCACTCCGGAGTACGTGCACGCCCGATACTCTACCGGAACCTACACTGATCCACCATCGTCGATGTTTATGACCGCTTAAAATCAGCCCAGTAATCGAGCCCCACCCTGCCTAGTTCAGGGTCCCATGATACATCTACGTGGGTTACTGCTGAAATGGGTCCCCATTGCTAGGGTTTTACAGTCAACATGTTAATTGGTTAAGTGTCCAAATTTACCTTAACCCCACCCATCAGTTTAGCTAACATGTTGGATTGGTTAAGTGTTTCCTTAATTGACTTAGCCCTACTACTCTTGACTTAGCTTTATTAGAGCACCAACCACTCACATTAGATAGGTATTGTTGTGGTCACTGGATGTGCCGGTCGGCTCCGGGAAGTTTTACACCACAACCCAGTCTAACCTCGGGTCCTTTTTGGGCTCAATGCACTAACCACCCACATTAGACAGATATTTTTGTGGTCATTGGATGTGCCGGTCGGTTACGGGCAGTTTTACACCACAACTCAATCTAACCTCGGGTTAGGCATATTCGTCTTTTCTAAATTTACATTTTTATCCTTTTATGCTTATATGTAAATTTGTAAACAATTTATTGTTATGGATCACTTTCCTTCTAAATCAAATTCATAATTTTTGGTAAGTAAATTATACCATTTCAATGCCATATCATTTACACGGTTATGAGCCAAATATGTTAACTATGTATAGTTTCAAGTTTTCCCCAATGTTACCCCCGTTGTACGTTCGCAAAATTTCATAAGATGTTAGGCTCGATATTTTAGTCTAACTAATAAACTAAAAGGGGAAAAAGAGGAACTTGCAACATTCCAACATCATACAAAAATATGGATCTAACTACAGATGTATCACATGAACTTGGCATAATATACTTTTAATTATGAACTTACAACTAGATCTATGCAACATGAATCATAAAATAATAGTATTACATAGAACTACCAAAATCTAATTAGACGTGTAGTGGTGAACTTGCATAGGTTGAATCATGTTAATATTGATCTAACATAAAGGCATATGGTTCTAACATGTAAAGT
This sequence comes from Allium sativum, assembly GCA_030737875.1. Lineage (NCBI taxonomy): Eukaryota > Viridiplantae > Streptophyta > Magnoliopsida > Asparagales > Amaryllidaceae > Allium > Allium sativum. Next base: position 219,465,110 of record CM060925.1, read on the forward strand.
TGTAGATCTAAACATATAGGTTTACATAGTCATGTTTTTAACCTATAAACTTGCATGTATTCATAACATGATAGCATCACTTAACTTGCATAAACATGGCATAATTTCTAAATTAACTTACAACATATAGATGTCATCACAAGGTCGTAGATCTAAACATGTATGCATAATGAATCTAAATAATTAGGCATAAAATATACGACTTATCCTAAAACTTGTATAATATCTCCAAACTTACATATGATAATTTCATAACATCATGGGTTTATTCACCAATTTCCACAAAACATGATAAACCAAAATAATTCGTTGGCATATACGATAGAAAAGACATGAATAAACATAAATCAGCATCACATACAACTTGATACAATTCTATTTTACAATTCATTACAAACCATGTCTTTAATTCATTCGCATCTGAAAGATAACTACACTTACAAACTAAAAGGAGTTCTTGAGTTTTGGGATATATATTCTAAAATTGAATTGCTTGCCTTTGATGTAGATCGTTGAATTTGATTAGATTTAATTTTGACGTCGCTTCAATCTTGCCTTTGAGTTGAAAGAGATGACGGCTATTCTAGGTTCACCATTGATGGCATGGCGGCTCTTGGTATGAATATTTGTGATTTAGGGTTAAGAGTTAGGTTGTTTTTATAGAGTTTTAATTAATTTAGGTCCATCAGATTAACCGTGGAAATAATCAAGGCCATCCAGTCAAGATGGGATAACACCTCAGCCCTAATGACTCAGCAGGGAGTCAGAAATCGTCATCCTTTCAGATCTGCCCCGGGGGAGGGGGGAGGGGTAGGTCGACCCCCAGGTCAACCTGTAGGGTAGGTCGACACTAGGGTCGACCTGGCCTGGGCAGGAATCTTTCCTGCCCTGCCCTCTTCTGTGTTTGAATCTGAATTTTGAATTTCTGAAACTTCCGAAGGCCATAACTTCTTCATACGAAGTCCAATTCACGCAAACTCGGACTCTGTCTCAACCAGAATTCCGAGACGAACGCAATGGCGTAACTCTTTTCCCTTAATTCTCCCATTTAGAATTAATTATTCTTTAATTCGTTACTTTAAGGTTTATCGAAAACTCGGGGTGTTACATTCTCCCCTCCTTAAAGGTCCTTAAAGGATTTCGTCCCCGAAATCTTCGAGTCAAGTAGAACGTATATCCTACCATCCAATCGTCCATCTACTCAACCATCAAACACAGGCGTCCATTGTCCTTAAAACACTTCTAATGCTTTATGATTATATGCATAATGTGTATACATGTCCTTATCTAATGCAAAATTAGGCGGTCTACTGATTTAGTTGACCTCCTTAATGCAAGTCATGTCGGTGTCATGCGTCCATAATGTATGCAGTCTTCCCTATTCATACTTTCTACATGAGTGCACAATCATTCATACAAATGCAACATCTACATGATAACACACCAGGTTTCAATCATATATAAGTACATATATGCATATGCAGTATGAAAGTGACTGAGCCGATCTAATTCCTAAAGTGTGTGTATATGCATCCACGAACAACCACTAGTAATCACTTGCAACCACTTGCAACCATCAATCATAACATGTTTCAAATACATGTTTACATCCATTGGTTTCTACCTAAGGATCGAGAACGACACTGAAACACCCACCTCCGTTAGGGTCACTCTCAAAGGGAATGCCCTAATTTTGGTGGAGGTTTATAAGTATAAGTCACAGATATACAAGATAGATATAAGAACACATATTTTTGAACAACGGAAAACAACAACAACTTTTATTTCAACAAAATTCGTGTTACACAAACCATGTCATAATTTGTCTTACAATACTTCCAAAAACATAACATCTTCATAACTGTCTTGATTACATTATTTAAAGAAGCATAAAGAAAACACAAGTAAACTGCATAAGTCCCATAATTGTTGTCCAAAGCCATAGTCCAAAACGAAAAAGATCCAAGCAATACATTCTTTCTCTTCAAGCTGGATGTGAAAACTGGTCAAGCTGCGGTATTCCCTCCCTGTGGACCTGGGGGGGGGGGGGGGGGGACGAAAGAAAAGAAGACGAAAGAAAAGTAGAGTCAGACATAAAGCCTGAGTAAGTCTAGGACTATTCAGTCTTTGAATAAAGAACTAGGTATGATAAGTATAAACTGGAAATGTGAAAGCACCATAAACTAAGTTAAGTTGTCTAGAGTCGAATATACTTATCGTACCCCATATTAATCTCTGTACCCATATAAACTAGTTTCCAACAGACACCCCATAATCAGGGTGAAGTGATCCATTTCTGATGATCAGCTCCTACTCGCATAGTTACATGTGTCTTACGGCCCCCGTTGTTGTAGTTACCTATGCTGGTCCCACCATGGGGTGTATCAAGTCCCATGGTGGCAGCCCTACACAATCCTAGGATGCACAGGTATGCTACTGGTGCCCAGTGCCTTATTTTTCTGCGCCGGAGTGTGTGCACGCCCGCACCCCGTTAGAACCTACACTGCTGCACCACCGCCGTCGATTTGACCTCTTACAGTCAGCCCAGTAATCGTGCCATACCCTGCCTAGTTCAGGGTATCCTGATACACCTTGTAGGGTTACTGCTGAAAAGGGTCCCCCGCTACTAGGTTTTCTATTTCTAGCCAACATGCTAAGTTGGTTAAGTGTTTTGTAAACCTTACCCCCAATCAGTCTGTATAGTTTAGCATGTTCCATTTTGATTAAGTATTAATTTAATTTACTTAATCCTATTAATCCTGACTCAGCCTTAATTGTCTTATTAAAGCCTCGACCTCTCACATTAGACAGGTATTGTTGTGGCTGCCTGTTGCCGGTTGGGTCCGGGCAGTCTTTCGCAACAACTCAGTCTAACCTCGGGTCCTTATTGGGCTCTGTGTTTAACCACCCACATTGGATAGGTGTTGTTGTGACTACTGGACAGCCGGGCGGTTCCGGGCAGGTTTACATCACAACTCAATCCAACCTCGGGTTAAACACATCGTATTTTCTACATTTACATATTTTGTCTCTTTCCATTTTATATGTAAATATTTGCGGCCCATTATTCAAATTCATCTTTATTGGGTAAAATTTATTTATGCCACTTAATTGTTTTTCATGGTTGTTGGCATGCGTCAAACATGCCACACATATGTTCTATGTTTTAGCCCCATCGCCATTACCCCCGTTTTATACGTTCACTAAAATATAACATATGTTGGGTTTAATATTTAAACCTAACTTAGCCACATGAAAAAGGGGAGGCTTATAACGTGGTGTTTATATATTCTAAGTGACATAAAAAGGGGAGTGTGAACGCATGAACTTGCAACATAACGATCTAATTAACATGAATTAGGCATATGTGAACTTGCATGATAACATCATATAATCATGGCATAAACATACTTAAACATGAATCATTCTATTCATATGATCATAGCATAAACATACCTAACATGAATCATGGTTTTTAATATATTCATGTAAACTTGTAATTGGAATGTAAATCTAACTTAATTTATTTGTTACATATATCACCATATGATTTTTATAACAACATAGGCCTAAACATGGTTTCAACTAGGCATAACACCAAACATAGTTTAGTCATGTTCATAAAAATGCTTACTTTTGTTTCTAATACAAAAGTATGATTTGCCAATTCCAACATAGATTCATATAAACCATAGTACTTAATCGAATCCAATTACACACTGAAAGTGATCGTAAAAGTATGTACATCATATTGGCATAATAGTGAATCATATACTTGCATGAATCCCAAATAAAATACTACAACATATGGTTGTTAACATGAATCATATACTTGTATGAATCCCAAATAAAATACCACAACATATGGTTGTTAACATGAATCATATACTTGTATGAATCCCAAATAAAATACCACAACATATGGTTGTTAACATGAATCATATACTTGTATGAATTCCAAATAAAATACCACAACATATGGTTGTTAACTTCCAACATAAATCACATACTTGCAAATATCCAATCGTATACCACAACATTTCCAAATCGTTTAGAATCAAAGCAACATACAAATATAGATTATTATCACCACAATTCCATTTCTCACTTTACACAAATCAAAGAACAATTATTTATTCACATCGGAATAGCACTCTACTTACAACGTATGACGAATCTTCAATTCAGGAATCTGAATTCTGAATATGGAGATGCTATCCTTTGTTGTAGGCGTTGTTTTGATTTAATTGAGGTTGCTTTAAGCTTTCGAATTATCTCCTAGTTGTCTCTCAATTTCTGACGGCTATTCCTAGTCTCTCCTCTGCAGCATGACGGTCTCATCTCCATTTTTTGTTTGTGTGAATTAGGGTGAGTCTTAGGTCCTTTTTATAGAGTTTGTGAGTTGATTTGGACCGTCGATGGAGCTTGGTGTAATAATAGCCGTTCGTTTGAAGGAGAGACCAACCAGGAGATGACACCTAGCCCTAGAGACAAGGCAAGGCTCAGAAAATCGACAAAACACAGACCAGGCCAGCTAGGGGGGCTGGGTTCGACCTGGCTCAGGGGCCAGGTCGACACGCCAGTCGACACCGTGTCGACTTGGCAGTCGACACGGGTGACCCAGGTCGACTACCCAGTCGACCTGGGTAGCCCCAGGTCGACGACCTAGTCGACCTGGGTGCCTTGGGCGGGAAAATTCCCGACCTAGCCAATCCGGCCCGATTTTGAATTTTGAATTGGTTTTTCTGAGCTGTTTTGGTCTATTTGAATTTTAAACCGAACTCTGAAACTTCCGGAGGCCATATCTTCTTCATACGGAGTCCGTTTTACGCAAACTTGGACTCTATCTCAAGCAGAATTCCGAGATGAACGCAATGGCATATCCCGTTTCCCTTGATTATTTAATTTGAAATTAGTTATACTTTAATTTGTGAATTTCACTGTTATAGAATACACGGGGTGTTACATTCTCCCCCACTTAAAAGGATTTCGTCCCCGAAATCTTCAAGTTCAGGAAGAATGTACATCCAAACATCCAAACATCCATCTACTCATTCATCAAACACGAGCATCCATTGTCCTTAAAAGACTTCTAATGCTTCATGATCATATGTGAAGTGTGTGTTTACATGTACTTATCTAATGCAAAATCAGTCGGTCTACTGATTCAGTTGACCTCCTTAAAGCAAGGTATGTAAGTGTCATGAATCCATTATGTATGCAAATTTTCCTATTCATGATTCTACATGAGTGCACAATCATTCATACAAATGCAACATCTATATGACAACACATTAAACTTCAACCATATATGATTGCAAACATATATATATATATATGCATATGCAATATGAAGTGACTCGGCTGATCTAAAACCTAAATTGTGTGTGTATATGCAACCACGAGCAACCACTAGCAATCACTTGCAACCACTTGCAACCATCATCCATAACATGTTTCAATTACATGTTTTCATCCAAAGAGTTTCTACCTAAAAGATAAGGTCGAGGAGATATACCTAAAAAGATAGATAAAAGCGCAACTTAAGGAAAAAGAAAGATCAAAGATGTACCCTCGAAAAAAAAGGGTAGGCTGCGCGTATTCTAGGTTCAATTTCCCAAGTTGCGTCTCCCTCGGCGTCGCTCCACTGAACTTTGACGAGCTTGACTTCGTGGTTGCGTAGCTTCTTCACTTCCATTCCTAATATGCAGATTGGAACTTTCCTCACGGTTGCTTCGCGTTCCACTTCAGCTTCTTCTAGAATATTTGGCTCTACCACTTCAGCAGATTCATGTAGACATTTTCGGAGGTGCGAAACGTGAAAAACGTTGTGAACTCCGGCCAATTTTTCGGGTAGCTCTAATCTATAGGCCATTTTCCCAATTTTCTCGATGATAGGAAATGGTCCTACGAACCTTGGTGCTAGCTTTCCTGTGGTTCCAAAACGAACAACGTTCCTTAGCGGAGATACCTTAAGAAAAACTCTGTCCCCAACCTCAAATTCAAGGTCGGTCCTCCTCTTGTCGACGTAGGATTTTTGTCTGTCTTGGACTATCTTCATCCTTCTCCGTATTAAGTCTACTTTTTCTGAAGTCTCTCGGATCATATCTGGTCCAAGTATGAGCTTGTCAGTAGACTCCCACCAACAAGTGGGCGATCGGCACGGTCTTCCATATAAGGCTTCGAAGGGCACCATTCCGATGGTTGCTTGGTAGCTGTTGTTGTAGGCAAATTCCACCAAAGGAAGATGGTCTTCCCACATCCCTCCGAGGTTAAGGACGCACAGTCTTAAAAGGTCCTCCAAAACTTTGTTCACTCTTTCTATCTGGCCGTCGGTTTGGGGATGATAGGCTGTGCTTAAGCATAACTGTGTGCCTACCGCTTCTTGCAGACTCCACCAAAACTCACTTGTGAAGATAGGGTCTCGGTCACTAACAATGTTGGAGGGTATTCCATGGAGTCGAACAATCTCCTTGAGGTAAAGAGATGCTAGGGATGAGACAGTTCTTTTACTCTTGACAGGTAAAAAGTGGGCGCTTTTAGTAAGCCTATCCACTATTACCCAAATGCTAGTGTTGCCTCTTCTAGACCTAGGCAACCCATCAATGAAGTCCATTGAGATGCTATCCCACTTCCACTGCGGGACCTCTAGAGGATGGAGCAGACCGCTAGGCTTTTTCTGTTCCGCTTTAACCTGTTGGCACACCATACACTTAGAAACGAAATCTGCCACGTCCTTCTTCATGCCATTCCAAAAGAAAGTTCTCTTTATGTCCTTGTACATTTTATCTCCGCCTGGGTGTATCGTCATCTTGGAGTGATGTGCTTCCTCGAGAACCGTCTTTACCAAATCCCTTGTCTGTGGGACGCATAGTCTTCCGTCTCGCCTTAGCCAACCCTTATCGTCGATGGAGTATCTGCTGAGGTGACTTGAAATCTCACCCCTAATTAGCCTATCAATCGTCTCCACAAGCTGAGGGTCTTCACGTTGTGCTGTCCCTATTGAGTCCACTAAAGTCGGGCGTACTTCGAGAGATACTAGCAAGCCTGGTACAAAATTGGAGGAGGGCCTAAAGTCAAAGCTGGCTATAAACTCTAGGCTTTGTCTTTCAACAAACAGCGAGCTTAGGGTTAGTTTCTTTCAGCTCAACGCGTCTGCCACTAAGTTGCCTTTGCCCGGGGTGTAGGAGATCTCGAAATCGTACGAGGCAAGAAACTCCATCCATCTCTGTTGCCTCAAGTTAAGATATTTCTGCGAGAAAAGATATTTCAAAAATTATGGTCAGTGTAAAGTTCAAACTTCTCACCTAGGAGATAGTGTCGCCAAGACTTGAGTGCAAAGACGATGGCGGCTAACTCAAGATCGTGGGTCGGGTAGTTCTTTTCATGCACTTTCAATTGCCTTCCACCATAAGCTACTACCCTTCCTTCTTGCATCAAGACAGCGCCTAGCCCTGTCCTACATGCATCTGTATAAACTGTGAACATCTTGCTTCCATCTGGCAACGTCAAAACTGGGGCTGTTGTAAGAGCCCTTTTCAGTCGTTGGAAAGCAAACTCGCAATCCAAGTCCCAATTGAACACTAGATTCTTCTTGGTCAGCCTTGTGAGCGGAGCTGAGATTTTCGCAAAATCCCTTATGAACTTTTGATAGAAACCTGCTAGTCCTAGAAAACTTCGGACCTCAGTTGCATTCCTTGGTGTCTTCCAATCCTGTACCGCTACTACCTTAGCAGGGTCCACAGCTAACCCTTCTTTGGATACTATGTGCCCAAGGAACCTTACTTCCTCTCTCCAAAAGTGGCATTTGGAGAATTTGGCTTTTAACTAATGGACTCGCGGAGTTTCCATGATTGCACTTAGGTGCTGGGCATGCTCCTCTTCACTCTTTGAGAAGATCAAGATATCGTCTACGAAAATCACTACGAACTTGTTGAGGAAATCTCTGAACACCCTACTCATTAGGTCCACGAAGTAAGTGGGTGCGTTTGTCAAGCCAAAAGGCATGACAAGCCGTTCAAAGAAGCCGTTTGGTGTTCTGAATGCCGTTTTATCGATGCTTTATTCAGCCACCCTTAGTTGATGAAAACCGGTCGCTAAATCGAGTTGGGAGAAAACAGACGCTCCTACAAGTTGATCAAACAGATCGTCGATTCTGGGGAGAGGGTGCCTATTCTTTTTCGTTAGCTTGTTGAGCTCCCTATAATCAACACACAGATGGAGTGAACCATCTGCCTTTGTAGCGAACACCACCGGAGCGCCCCATTCTGAAATGCTCCTTCTAATGAACCCCTTCTCTAGAAGCTCTTTAATCTGTTTACTGAGTACCTTCCTTTCCCGTGGAGCCATGTGTCTAACGGGCAATGCAACGGGCTTTGCATTATCTACAAGATATATGCGGAAGTCTATCTCCCGCTTCGGAGGCAAGCCCTTCACCTCTTCGAAGACATCCGGATATTCCCGGACCACTCTAACCGATTGCAAACTTTCAACAGAGGCATCTAGCGATTCAAGATAACTAAGCATAACTGCATACGAGGGATTACAAGTAATTTCCAAAGTGTTACCGAGCTGGGTCAGGAGCCTAACAACCCTTTTCTCACAATCAAGGATGGCGCCATTACTGGATAGCCAATCCATGCCCAAAATCAAACCATATCCCGAGAAGCCCAAAACAAAGGCACTACATCTAAATTCTACGCTTAGAATAGAAATTTTCAATCCCACACAGATCATAGACAGATGAGCTGGGCCCCCAATTGGATTTGAAACAATTAAGGGGTCCTCTACCATACTAGTTTCTAGGTGCAGATATTCTACTAAACCAAATGAAATAAAGGAGTGTGATGCGCCAGAATAAAATAAAGTGTGAACTGGGTGATCATAAAGATAAACTACGCTTTCTACAGAAGTATTTATACCTCGCTGTTGCAGAGGTGGCGCTTCTAGCACATGAACCTGTGCCCCTGAGGTGGATCCAGCCCTCTGCCCCTGTCCTCGTTTCTTCGGGCAATCCTTAGCCATGTGGCCTGTCTCACTGCAAGAAAAGCACACACCATTCATCTTGGCCTTCTTTTTCCGGCAATCTTTCATCAAGTGCCCCACTTTGCCACAGAAATTACACTTCCTCTTCTCTTTGTTATCTTTCCCGCCCTTCTTAAAGTCTGTCTTCTTAGGTTGCAAACCCTCTTTCTTCCCTTGAGAGTTTTCTGCCTTTGTCTCCTTCTTGCCCTTATCTTCTTCATTCAGCAATGCCATCTGCACCAACCTTTCATATGTAGCTCCCATGGGTATATGGGTCATGTCCAAACTGTGTAATGGCTCATTCAACCCCTTGACAAAGCGGAGAGCCTTCTTGTGCGGGGTGTTGACTAGGTCCAGTCCGAACCTAGCCAACTGATCAAACTAGTTAACATACTCTTTGACTGTCATATTCCCTTGCTTGAGAAATAAGAATTTTCCCAACTGAAGACTCCTTTCAGCCTCTGAGAGAAATTTAGCCTCGAACCTTGCCCTAAAGTCCTCCCATGTTTCCACTGGTCTTTCTGCATTAGTGACTTCCCACCAGTAGGAAGCCTCACCTTTAAGTAGCCACACTGCCAGTTGTACCTTCTGCCTATCTTCTACCTCAAAGATGACGAATAAGTCCTCGGTTTCTTTCAGCCAATTCCTGGCTACTACGAAGGACTCGGTTCCATGAAATCCCTTTCCTCCCATAGCTTTAAAATCTTTACATATCTTAGCAAAAGTATTTCCCCGCGGAGGAGGTGGAGGAAGAGGTGCTGCTGTAGCTGGATGATTTCCCACAGCTGGAGGAGGGGGAACGGTAGGACCTGGCTGAGTGGCCCTTGCTTCTAAGAATCGTCTAAACCAACCAGGTATTGGTATACCCTCTGGCAAGTTAAGTTCTTCGGACATGCTGAAACAAAAAGGATAGATTCAAAACGAAGGATAAAAGATAGTACCTATGGCTTTGGGGGACTTTGCCTTTTTAAAATAAAATAATATTTTATCTTTAAAAATGCTTCTTTAAATTTTCTTTTGAAAATAAATTTTCAAAACTTTTTATCTTATATAGTAAAACTATGCTCTGATACCAAGTTAAACACCCCACCTCCGTTAGGGTCACTCTCAAAGGGAATGCCCTAATTTTGGTGGAGGTTTATAAGTATAAGTCACAGATATACAAGACAGATATAAGAACACATATTTTTGAACAGCGGGAAACAACAACAACTTTTATTTCAACAAAATTCGTGTTACACAAACCATGTCATAATTTGTCTTACAATACTTCCAAAAACATAACATCTTCATAACTGTCTTGATTACATTATTTAAAGAAGCATAAAGAAAACATAAGTAAACTGCATAAGTCCCATAATTGTTGTCCAAAGTCATAGTCCAAAATGAAAAAGATCCAAGCAATACATTCTTTCTCTTCAAGCTGGATGTGAAAACTGGTCAAGCTGCGGTATTCCCTCCCTGTGGACCTGGGGGGGGGGGGGGGGGGGGAACGAAAGAAAAGAAGACGAAAGAAAAGTAGAGTCAGACATAAAGCCTGAGTAAGTCTTGGACTATTCAGTCTTTGAATAAAGAACTGGGTATGATAAGTATAAACTGGAAATGGGAAAGCACCATAAACTAAGTTAAGTTGTCTAGAGTCGAATATACTTATCGTACCCCATATTAATCTCTGTACCCATATAAACTAGTTTTCAACAGACACCTCATAATCAGGGTGAAGTGATCCATTTCTGACGATCGGCTCCTACTCGCATAGTTACATGTGTCTTACGGCCCCCATTGTTGTAGTTACCTATGCTGGTCCCACCATGGGGTGTATCAAGTCCCATGGTGGCGACCCGACACAATCCTAGGATGCACAGGTATGCTACTGGTGCCCAGTGCCTTATTTTTCTGCGCCGGAGTGTGTGCACGCCCGCACCCCGTTAGAACCTACACAGCTGCACCACCGCCGTCGATTTGACCTCTTACAGTCAGCCCAGTAATCGTGCCCCACCCTGCCTAGTTCAGGGTATCTTGATACACCTTGTAGGGTTACTGATAAAAAGGGTCCCCCGCTACTAGGTTTTCTATTTCTAGCCAACATGCTAAGTTGGTTAAGTGTTTTGTAAACCTAACCCCCAATCAGTCTGTATAGTTTAGCATGTTCCATTTTGATTAAGTATTAATTTAATTTACTTAATCCTATTAATCCTGACTCAGCCTTAATTGTCTTTTTAAAGCCTTGACCTCTCACATTAGACAGGTATTGTTGTGGCTGCCTGTTGCCGGTTGGGTCGGGGCAGTCTTACGCCACAACTCAGTCTAACCTCCGGTCCTTATTGGGCTCTGTGTTTAACCACCCACATTGGATAGGTGTTGTTGTGACTACTGGACAGCCGGGTGGTTCCGGGCAGGTTTACATCACAACTCAATCCAACCTCGGGTTAAACACATCGTATTTTCTACATTTACATATTTTGTCTCTTTCCTTTTTATATGTAAATATTTGCGGCCCATTATTCAAATTCATCTTTATTGGGTAAAATTTATTTATTCCACTTAATTGTTTTTCATGGTTGTTGGCATGCGTCAAACATGCCACACATATGTTCTATGTTTTAGCCCCATCGCCATTACCCTCATTTTATACGTTCACTAAAATATAACATATGTTGGGTTTAACATTTAAACCCAACTTAGCCACATGAAAAAGGGGAGGCTTATAATGTGGTGTTTATATATTCTAAGTGACATAAAAAGGGGAGTGTGAACACATGAACTTGCAACATAACGATCTAATTAACATGAATTAGGCATATGTGAACTTGCATGATAACAGCATATAATCATGGCATAAACATACTTAAACATGAATCATTCTATTCATATGATCATAGCATAAACATACCTAAACATGAATCATGGTTTTTAATCTATTCATGTAAACTTGTAATTGGAATGTAAATCTAACTTAATTTATGTGTTACATATATCACCATATGATTTTTATAACAACATAGGCCTAAACATGGTTTCAACTAGGCATAACACCAAACATAGTTTAGTCATGTTCATAAAAATGCTTACTTTTGTTTCTAATACAAAAGTAGGATTTGCCAATTCCAACATAGATTCATATAAACCATAGTACATAGTCGAATCCAATTACACACTGAAAGTGATGGTAAAAGTATGTACATCATATTGGCATAATAGTGAATCATATACTTGCATGAATCCCAAATAAAATACTACAACATATGGTTGTTAACATGAATCATATACTTGTATGAATCCTAAATAAAATACCACAACTTATGGTTGTTAACATGAATCATATACTTGTATGAATCCCAAATAAAATACCACAACATATGGTTGTTAACATGAATCATATACTTGTATGAATTCCAAATAAAATACCACAACATATGGTTGTTAACTTCCAACATAAATCACATACTTGCAAATATCCAATCGTATACCACAACATTTCCAAATCGTTTAGAATCAAAGCAACATACAAATATAGATTATTATCGCCACAATTCCACTTCTCACTTTACCCAAATCAAAGCACAATTATTTATTCACATCGGAATAGCACTCTACTTACAACGTATGACGAATCTTCAATTCAGGTATCTGAATTCTGAATTTGGAGATGCTATCCTTTGTTGTAGGCGTTGTTTTGATTTAATTGAGGTTGCTTTAAGCTTTCGAATTATCTCCTAATTGTCTCTCAATTTCTGACAGCTATTCCTAGTCTCTCCTCAGTAGCATGACGGTCTCATCTCCATTTTTTGTTTGTGTGAATTAGGGTGAGTCTTAGGTCCTTTTTATAGAGTTTGTGAGTTGATTTGGACCGTCGATGGAGCTTGGTGTAATAATAGCCGTTCGTTTGAAGGAGAGACCAACCAGGAGCTGACACCTAGCCCTAGTGACAAGGCAAGGCTCAGAAAATCGACCAAACACAGACCATGCCAGCCAGGGGGGCTGGGTTCGACCTGGCTTAGGGGCCAGGTCGACACTCCAGTCGACACCGTGTTGACTTGGCAGTCGACACGGGTGACCCAGGTCGACTACCCAGTCGACCTGGGCAGCCCCAGGTCGACTACCCAGTCGACCTGGGTGCCTTGGGTGGGAAAATTCCCGCCCTGGCCAATCCAGCCCGATTTTGAATTTTGAATTGGTTTTTCTGAGCTGTTTTGGTCTGTTTGAATTTTAAACTGAATTCTGAAACTTCCGAAGGCCATATCTTCTTCATACGGAGTCCGTTTTACGCAAACTCGGACTCTATCTCAAGCAGAATTCCGAGACGAACGTAATGGCGTATCCCGTTTCCCTTAATTCTTTAATTTGAAATTAGTTATACTTTAATTTGTGAATTTCACTGTTATAGAATACACGGGATGTTACAAACACTGAGGAAAATACTAAAAAGATAGATACGAGTATGAACAAACTTAAGGAAAAAGAGATCAAAGATGTACCCTCAAAAAGAAAAGGGTAGGCTGCGCGTATTTTGGCCTCAGTCTCCCAAGTCGCATCTTCCTCAACGTCACTCCATTGGACTTTTACAAGTTTTACTTCACGGTTGCGTATCTTCTTGACTTCTGTACCCATTATACGAGTTGGAACTCTCCTCACGGTCGCCTCTCGTTCTACTTCTACGTCCTCTAATATGCTTGGTTCCACCACTTCCGCAGACTCATGTAAGCACTTTTGTAAGTGAGAAACGTGAAAGACATTATGGACTCCAGCCAATCTTTCGGGCAGCTCTACTCTATAAGCCATCTTCCCAATTCTTTCAATGATAGGAAATGACCCTACAAATCTTGGTCCCAACTTTCCCGCGGATCCGAAGCGAACAACGTTCCTCAAAGGAGATACTTTAAGGAAAACCCTGTCCCTAACCTCAAACTCAAGGTTGGTCATTCTCTTATCTGCATAGGACTTTTGTCTATCTTGGGCAGTCTTCATTCGTTTTCGTACCAAGTCCACTTTCTCTGAAGTTTCTCTAATCATATCTGGTCCAAGTTTGAGCTTATCTGTAGACTCCCACCAACAAGTTGGTGATCGACATGGTCTTCCATATAAAGCTTCGAAGGGCGCCATGCCTATGGTGGCTTGGTAACTATTGTTGTAGGCAAACTCCACCAAAGGAAGGCGATCTTCCCATGTTCCTCCGAAGTCGAGAATGCATAATCTCAAGAGGTCTTCTAATACTCTATTCACTCTCTCTGTCTGACCATCGGTTTGGGGGGTGATAGGTCATGCTTAAGCATAACTATGTGCCTACAGCCTCTTGCAAGCTCTTCCAAAACTTGCTCGTAAAGATAGGATCTCGGTCACTAACAATGCTGGAGGGTATCCCATGGAGTCGGACTATCTCTTTAAGATATATGGATGCTAAAGATGAGGTAGTCCTTCTACTCTTAACGGGTATAAAGTGAGCGCTTTTTGTGAGTCTCTCCACTGTTACCCAAATACTGGTATTGCCTCTTCTTGACCTAGGAAGCCCAGCAATAAAGTCCATCGAGATGCTATCCCATATCCACCGTGGGACCTCTAGAGAATGAAGCAAACCACCAGGCTTCTTCTGTTCCGCCTTGACTTGCTGGCATACTAAGCACTTCGAGACGAATTCAGCTACATCCCTCTTCATGCCATCCCAAAAGAAAATCCTTTTGATGTCTTTGTACGTTTTTTCTCCACCAGGGTGTATGGTCAACTTGGAATGCTGTGCTTCTTCAAGAACTTTCTTCACCAAATCCCTTGCTTATGGGACGCATAGCCTTCCATCCCGCCTCAACCAACCCTTATCATCGATGGAGTATCTATTGAGGTGACTAGAAGTCTCACCTCTACTCAACTGATCTATCAAATCAACTAGCTGAGGGTCTTCACGTTGTACGGTCCCTATCGAGTCCAAAAGATTAGGCCGCACCTCTAGCGATGCTAACAAACCAGTCACATGATCGACAGAGGGTCTAAAATTGAAGTTGGCTATGTACTCCAAGCTCTTCCTTTCAACAAAGAGAAGGCTTAAGGTCAGCTTCTTTCTACTCAAGGCGTCTGCTACTGCATTGCCCTTGCCAAGGGTATAGGAAATCTCGAAATCGTAGGATGCCAAGAATTCCATCCACCTCTGTTGCCTTAAGTTAAGATATTTCTGCGAGAAAAGGTACTTCAACAATTTATGGTCAGTATATAATTCAAACTTTTCACCTAGGAGATAATGGCGCCAAGACTTAAGCGCAAAGACAATGGCAGCCAACTCTAGATCGTGGGTTGGGTAGTTTTTCTCATGTATTTTTAGCTGTCGGCCTCCATAAGCTATTACCTTCCCTTCTTGCATCAAGACAACTCCTAATCCCGTACCACAAGCATCTGTGTATACGGTAAACATCTTGCTCCCATCCGGCAATGTCAGAACTGAGGCTGTTGTTATAGCTCTTTTTAAGCATTGGAAAGCAATATCGCAATCCAAATCCCAATTGAAAGTTAAGTTTTTCTTTGTCAACTTTGTAAGTGGAGCTGAGATTTTCACAAAATCTTTGATGAACTTCCGATAAAAGCCTGCTAGCCCGAGGAAGCTACGGACTTCGGTTGCATTCCGTGGGACCTTCCAATCTTGCACCGCAACTACTTTTGCGGGGTCCACAGCTAATCCTTCTTTGGGCACCACATGTCCAAGATACCTTACTTCTTCTCTCCAGAAGTGGCATTTGGAGAATTTGGCTTTCAACTAGTGTGTACGAAGAGTGTCCATGACTTCCTTTAGATGCTGGGCATGCTCTTCCTCACTCTTTGAGAAAATCAAAATGTCATCTACGAAGACCACTACAAACTTATTGGGGAACTCCCTAAACACCCCGCTCATCAAATCGACGAAATAAGCGGGTGCGTTTGTCAGGCCAAAAGGCATGACAAGCCACTAAAAGAAACCATCCATAGTTCTGAACGCGGTCTTGTCGATGCTGTCTTCAGCCACTCTCAGCTAAAGAAATCCGGTAGTTAAATCTAGTTAGGAGAAAACCGATGCACCTACGAGCTGATCGAACAAGTTGTCTATTCTTGGGAGTGGGTGCCTATTCTTCTTGGTCAGCTTGTTTAGCTCCCTATAATCAACACATAGGCGAAGCGAACCGTCCGCTTTAGTTGCGAACACTACTGGAGCACCCCATTCAGAAGTACTCCGCCTTATAAACCCCTTCTCAAGCAGCTCTTTAACTTGCTTGTTGAGTTCTTTCCTCTCCCTTGGAGCCATGTGTCTAACGGGTAGAGCGACGGGTTTTGCATTATCAACGAGGTATATGCGGAAGTCTATTTCCTCTTCGGAGGTAACCCTTTAACCTCTTCAAAGACATTCGGGTATTCACGGACTACTCTAACAGACTGCAAATTCTCAATAGTCGCATCCAGAGATTCTAGATAACTAAGCATAACAGAGTTCATGGGATTACAAGAAATTTCGAGAGTGTTACTAAGGCGAGTCATGAGTCTAACCACTCTCTTTTCACAGTGGAGGATGGCACCATTACTGGATAGCCAATCCATGCCTAGAATTGACCCATAGCCCGTGAAGCCCAAAACATAGGCATTGCATCTAAACCCCACACTCAATATAGAAATTTCCAAATCCAAACAAATCATTGACAAATAAGTTGAGCCCCCAATTGGATTTGAAACAACCAAGGGATCCTCTACTAAACTGGTGTTTAGGTGCAGAGATTCAACTAAAGCAGTAGATATAAAAGAGTGCGATGCGCCAGAATCAAAGAGTGTACGAACAAGATGAGCTCTCAACAGAAACATTTCTACCTTATTCTTGCAGAGGTGCCATGAGAGCGTGGACCTATCCTCCAGAAGTAGATCCAACTCTCTGCTCTTGCCCTTGCTTTCTTGGGTAGTCCCTAGCTATCTGTCCTGCCTCGCCGCAATGGAAACAACCACCCATCTTTCTTTTCTTCTTCCTGCAGTCCTTAACAAGATGTCCAGGAATGCCACAAAAATTACACTTCCTCTTATCATGGGTTTTGTTGTTTTTCTTACCCTTCTTGGAGTCTGTCTTCTTTCTCTGTGATCCTTCCCCTTTCTTATCTTGAGATGCTTCCACCTTTGTCTCCCTCTTGCCAACCCTATCGTCTTCTTGTAACAGTGTCATGTCCACCAGTCTTTCAAAAGTCGCATCCATAGGTATATGGGACATAGCTACACTGTGCAGTGGCTCATTCAACCTTTAACAAAGCTGATAGCCTTCTTATGGGGAGTGTTCACTAACTCCAATCCAAACCTAGCCAGCTGGTTAAATTGGTTAACGTATTCCTTGACTGACATACTTCCCTGTTTGAGAGCTAAGAACTTCTCCATCTGTAAGCTTCGTTCAGCTTGTGAGAGGAATTTCATTTCAAACCTCATCCTAAAATCCATCCAAGTTTCAATTAGTCTTTCAATGTTAGTGACTTCCCACCAATAGGAAGCTTCATCTTTGAGCAACCATACCGCCAACTGTATCTTTTTCCTATCATCCACTTCGAAGAACTCGAACAAATCCTCAGTTTCTTTGAGCCAGTTTCTTGCTTCCACGAAGGATTCATTTCCATTGAAGTTCTTTCCACCCATGGCTCGAAAGTCCCTACATATTTTTGAGAAAGCATTAGCTCGAGGAGGAGGAGGAACCGCTATAGCTGGGGGAGGAGGAATGTCTATTAGGCCTACGTCATTGACCCTAGCCTCTAGGTACCTCCTGAACCAGCCGGGTGTCGGTACACCATTTGGAAGGTTAAGATTCCCAGACATGCTGAAATGAAAAAGGAAAGATTCAAGACAAAGGATAAAAAGATAATGCATATGGCTTTGGGGGATTATGCCTTTTAAAGTAAAATAACACTTTTTCTTGAAAAATGCTTCCTTTTGAAAATAGTTTTCAAAAACTTTTATCTGATCTAGTAAACCTCTACTCTGATACCAAGTGAAACACCCCACCTCCGTTAAGATCACTCACAAAGGGAATGCCTTAACTTCGATGGAGCATTATAGGTAAAAGACACAGAAATTTACAAGACAGAAATATAAGCAGCGGAAAACAAACATTTATTTCTTACGTGGTTCAATACAAAAACCATTACAGTAAATTGTCTCAACATAACTTCCAAAACATTTCATCATAATCTCTGTCTTGCTTAAAACATAAAGAAGCATATAACATAAATAAAACTGCATAAATCCCCAAGTCTAGTGTGTCCAAAGCCATAGCCAAAAATAAGAGATTCCAAGCCGTACATCACAGAGTCTTCAAGCTTGGAAAGATGAACGGTCCAAATTAAGCTAAGTTATTCCCTCCCTGGCTACCTGAGGGGGGGAACAGAAGAAAAGAGGACGAAAGAAAAATGGGTTAGACATAAGTCTGAGTAAGTCTAGTGACTTTTCAGTGTGTGAATAAAGCAAAGGGTCCTGATAGGAATAAACTAAAAATAAGACAGTACCAGAACATCAACTAACATAAAGTTATATAAGGCAGGATAGACCGAATATACATCACATCCATGTTTAATTCTCTGCACCTACTTATACTTGTCCAACAAGCACCACGTGTTCACGGTGAAATGATTCCCTTATATCGATCGGCTCCTACTAGAATGCATTTATCACGTATGTCCTTCGGCCCCCGCTTGACTGTTGATACCTGTGTTGGTCCCACCACGGGGTGTATCAAATCCTATGGTGGCAACCCGACACGATTCAAGATGCACAGTGTATGACTACTGATGCCCAGTGCCTGCTTTTTCCACTCCGGAGTACGTGCACGACCAATACTCCGCCAGAACCTACATTGATCCACCATTGCCGATGTTTATGACCGCTTATAATCAGCCCAGTAATCGTGCCCCGCCCTGCCTAGTTCAGGGTCCATTATACATCTACGTGGGTTACTACTGAAATAGGTCCCCGTTGCTAGGGTTTTCCAGTCAACATGTTAAATTGGTTAAGTGTCCAAATTTACCTTAACCCCACCCATCAATTTAGCTAACATGTTGGATTGGTTAAGTGTTTCCTTAATTGACTTAACCCTACTACTCTTGGCCTAGCTTTATTAGAGCACCAACCAATCACATTAGACAGGTATTGTTGTGGTCACTGGATGTGTAGGTCGGCTCCAGGCAGTTTTACACCACAACTCAGTCTAACCTCGGGTCCTTTTTGGGCTCAATGCACTAACCACCCACATTAGACAGGTATTGTTGTGGTCACTGGATGTGCCAGTCGGTTCCGGGCTGTTTTACACCACAACTCAGTCTAACCTCGGGTTAGGCATATTCGTCTTTC
The DNA here is from genome assembly GCA_030737875.1 of Allium sativum. NCBI lineage: Eukaryota > Viridiplantae > Streptophyta > Magnoliopsida > Asparagales > Amaryllidaceae > Allium > Allium sativum. The sequence continues at coordinate 219,484,451 of CM060925.1, forward strand.
CTAAATTTACATTTTTATCCTTTTATGCTTATATGTTAATTTGTCAACAATTTATCGTTATGGATCACTTTCCTTCTAAATCAAATTCATAATTTTGGTAAGTAAATTATACCATTTCAATGCCATACCATTTACATGGTTATGAGCCAAATATGTTAATTATGTATAATTTCAAGTTTTCCCCAAAGTTACCCCCGTTGTACGTTCGCAAAATTTCATAAGATGTTAGGCTCGACATTTTAGTCTAACTAATAAACTAAAAGGGGAAAAAGAGGAACTTGCAACATTCCAACATCATACAAAAATATGTATCTAACTACAGATGTGTCACATGAACTTGGCATAATATACTTTTAATTATGAACTTGCAAACTAGATCTATGCAACATGAATCATAAAATAATAGTATTACATAGAACTACCAAAATCTAATTAGACGTGTAGTGGTGAACTTGCGTAGGTTGAATCATGTTAATATTGATCTAACATAAAGGCATATGGTTCTAACATGTAAAGTTGTAGATCTAAACATATAGGTTTACATAGTCTTGTTTTTAACCTATAAACTTGCATGTATTCATAACATGATAGCATCACTTAACTTGCATAAACATGGCATAATTTCTAAATTAACATACAACATATAGATGTCATCACAAGGTCGTAGATCTAAACATGTATGCATAATGAATCTAAATAATTAGGCATAAACTATATGACTTAGCCTAAAACTTGTATAATATCACCAAACTTACATATGATAATTTTATAACATCATAGGTTTATTCACCAATTTCCACAAAACATGATAAACCACAATAATTCGTAGGCATGTACGATAGAAAAGACATGAATAAACATAAATCAGCATCACATACAACTTGATACAATTCTATTTTACAATTCATTACAAACCATGTCTTTAATTCATTCACATCTGAAAGATAACTACACTTACAAACTAAAAGGTGTTCTTGAATTCTGGGTTCTGTATTCTGAAATTGAATTGCTCGCCTTTGATGTAGATCATTGAATTTTCTTAGTTGAATTTGATTAGATTTAATTTTGACGTCGCTTCAATCTTGCCTTTGAGTTGAAAGAGATGACGGCTATTCTAGGTTCACCATTGACGGCGTGGAGGCTCTTGGTATGAATATTTGTGATTTAGGGTTAAGAGTTAGGCTGTTTTTATAGAGTTTTAATTAATTTAGAGCCATCATGTTAACCCTAGAAATAACCAAGGCCATCCAGTGAAGATAGGATAACACCTCAACCCTAATGACTCAGTAGGGATTCAGAAATCATCATCCTTTCAGATCTTCCGCAGGGGGGGTCGACCCCCAAGTCGACCTATAGGGTAGGTCGACACTAGGGTCGACCTCCCGATCGACCTGGCTTGGGCAGGAATCTTTCTTGCTCTGCCCTCTTCTGTATTTGAATCTGAATTTTGAATTTCTGAAACTTCCGAAGGCCATAACTTCTTCATACGAAGTCCAATTCACGCAAACTCGGACTCTATCTCAACCATAATTCCAAGACGAACGCAATGGCATAACCCGTTTCCCTTAATTCTCACGTTTAGAATTAATTTTTCTTTAATTTGTTACTTTAAGGTTTATCGAAAACATGGGGTGTTACAGGGAGTCACAACTTGGTATTAGACATGAATTCAAAATAAATTATGATGAACACATAACATAACATATGTTAAAGTACATTGAAGTATAACTATGTGCTAACATAGTCTCTAATCATCGTAATCCTTAATCGTGTCCTTCATCCTTTCATGTCCTTGAGGGTAGATATAAGTGGGAAAACATCTAGGAATGCATTTTTAAATCTATAGTAAATTCAATTATAATATCTTGCGCTTGTGAATAATTCTTATCTTCTCTTATCCTTTTAACATATGGCTAATAAGGGTAGCTGTGATGCCTCCATTGTTGGGCAGTCCAGTGGCCCACATCTAGAGGGTGTCTACGTGTCCACTGAGAAGTTAATGGAGCCGCAATACTGAGCCTCTAACTCTTAATCGATCTTTACCTTCATGCAAGTCTGCCTTTGCATGTATGTGTAGCGACTTTATGCACTTAGAGGCAATACTTTTAAAGGTTCAGATACTACTCATGAGGTTCACGAATGGTTGCGTACATGAAAACACATATTTTCATGCATGGATCTAGCCAACCACCATCGCATTCCGGTAGCATCAACGATGTTGCAAGAATGTGCATTGGGCTAGTATAAGATCCTGGTTGCTGATACTTATGAGTCAACCCTTGGGTGGAAGTAGTTTTAGGAGCGTTTTGAGATCAAGTTTGTTTTCAAGTCAGATAAAGCATTCTGGCTCGTCATTTCCTTTTATATAAGTAAGGAAAGACTTCTATTTCTATATATGTAGCTTCCTTTGAGGCCATATCTGTTACTATCAAAATTAACCATTAATATAGGCTAATAGTGAAGGGGTATCGAAGGAACACAAGCACAAGAGAATATTCTGAAGGCAAAAAGCTGAGTAATAGAAAGAACCAAAAGTAGGAAAGAATGATCTGGGAGCAACATAAACCGATACCTTCCCGGGAGAAGGGAATTCAAAGTCTACAGAATGCCAGCAAAGTTTCCCCGGGAGGGTCTATCTGATAGGGTTTACCCGGCAGGGAGTTTCGTGTGGAAGAGTCACCTAAGTGAAAAATTAAGAAAGAGGAAGACAAGAGCCCTGCTTATTGAAACCCGGAAGGGCAATTGGCATTAACCTGCTTAGCACCGACACATCAGAAAGCAAGAGTATCAAGCCAGAAGTACATAAAGATTATCTGGAACTAACTTCCCATACATCTCCCGCTTGAATGCCGAGAGGTCACATTGATAAATAACAAACACATCGCCGGGAGCTACCTTCAAGAAGACCATACTATCCCAAAATCTCTACAAGAAGGCCAGCTGAAATTTTAGCGGAGGTATACGCTATCCATACTAATCTACTTAGTACAGAGACCGACAACGGTTTCGAACCGGCAGCTATCTACATACATCATGAGGGCAAGCTCCTATAAGTATTAAAGAGAAAGAAGGAAGCCTACATCTAGAGACTTGCGTCCGAATGCCTACACCCAGGAGCCGCTACCGGGAGTTCAAATGCCACCCGTAAGCCACCACATCGACAAGCTCATATCAATCTCAAAGAAGCCCTAATTGACTAGGTCCCTCACTTTGAAGACTACAATTAGCACCACAAGGGCGGCCAGAAGCCAAATATCTGAGACAGAGGAAAAAAGCGGGCAGCAGAGGCCCTTACCGGCCCAATAGCCCAACAACAGAAGGGGTACCGAATTCTCTATAATTAAGGCCCTAAGGGGAACATTTGGGGGGATGATTTTTTTTTATTTTCTCAGCCTTGTTCTTTCTTCTTGAAGGAACAAACCGTAATTTCCAAATCGGATTGGGGATTTCTATAACTCTTGTAATACATCTACAATTTATGAATGAAGAATTCTGAGACTTAAATATCTTGAGATTTGATAATCTTATTGTGCCATTATGATGAAACAGGGAGTTAACACTAACCTTTCATACGAGAAGGTTGATCATGGCGCCTTTGTGGAAGAGGAAGGGCTTCATAGAAGATCGAAGTCCTCCTCCTTCTATTTTGAGGGTTTGCAACATTGATCAATGCTCTCATTATGAGCCTAATACTTCTTAACCTCAAAAAGGAGGTTACCTGTAGGCTTATAACTTGATCTATGATGCAACCAAGGCACTTCGGGTCGGTTCAATGCGGAAGGATCATCCGAGTTAATAAGCATTGTGATGCCTTCTTTTTTTGAATATGAAGAAGCATTAACCTCTTTTCTTCTTATCACAGTACATATCATCACATTCGTGATCTAGGGAGTAACTGATTTCATAAGGCCTTGGTTGTGTTAAGCTAAGCCAACCTTCTTCAGGTCATTTTTGAACTCCGCTGTACTGAAAATGTGATATTCACCCCTTGAGGGAAGAATAACTAATCTTCAGAATTGGGATTCCAATGCTTAAGGAAAGGCAGGTTTAGCTAAGCAACATCGGTCTTCGAATATCCTTCATTAATCATGGATAATGACTGCATAAAATTTCTTGAACATATTTCCTATATAACTTACTCTAGTGTTGATGGAAAATAACGTTAACATTTTGGCGCTAGAAGGAGGGCTTAAACCTCCGACCTTATGGTTAATCTATCAAAATTAACTTGGTAAATTTATTGCTTCATGGCAGAAAAGATGAAATAAAAAAGATTAGAAGAGTGAAACAAGGAACCGGCTCCTAATGCAACCTTTGAAGGAAACATGGATCTAACGCTTAATCTGAACAATAACGAAAGAGTAGCCACATCTAGCCCAACACAACCACCAAATTCCATGGAATATAATGTCGCATGAATTATGGCCTTGGAGAAGCAACTCCAAGAGATACAAGCTCAGATAAATGCTGCTCAAACACAGAAGTCTTCTAGACTAACCAAATCTAGTCAAAGAGAGATGAATGAGTCTCCGAAAAGGAAGGCTCCCATTCAACACTCAAAAGCAAAGGAGAAGCTCATAGCGACTTCCTCTAGGAAGAAGAAGTCCCATTTGACAAGAATAGATCATCAAGGAAATCAATGCGAGCAGGAGCAGCCGGGAGTTCCACTTCCAAAGGTTATGATCCCAAATGAATAAAGTACAACAACACAGAAGCTTATCTTAAAGACATCGCTCAGAAGACCGTCAAAGACTTGCTAGGAAGCAAGGGGAAATGGACCCAAGATTACAGTGTTAACGACAACGAAAGGGTAGCTCCATTCATTGACGAAATTATGAACACCATGCTTCCGGAGTCGTCAAATGCCATCTTTTCCTAATGACCTTTCAAGGGCAGCAGCAAAGTGGTAACGTCAGTAAAGAGAGAACACCATTTATTCATGGAAACAGTTCTCCTACGAATTTTCCACACAGTTCTGCATTTATAAAGATCCAACTGTTAACTACACAGTCATCACTAACATCAAACAGAGGCAAGGGGAGTCTCTAGGAGATTATCTGAAAAGGTTCAACATCGAGGCAATAAAGGCCAAGGATATGAACGACCGTGACAAGTTAATCGTCGTGCATTCGGGGTTAATCGAAAATACCCCCTTCTAGAAGGAACTATATATTCACGGATGTAATGACCTACAAGACTTTCACTTCCAAGCCGACAAGTTTATTCGCATGGACGAATTGTACTTCACAAAGAGGAAGTTGGGCCTCGACGGGAAGTAGGAAGGTCAAACTTTGGACGAAATCCCCCGGAGGGAAACCAAAAGAGATCAAGATGGGAAGATTCTAATACCAACTCTGTTGCTCTAAATAAGCCCATCTCGTTTGTGTATGCTGTCGCAAGAGAAAGGGTTAAGAACTTTCTCATCTCGTTCAAAGCCAAGAATTGCCCTGAAACTTATTCCGGTGGTAAGTATTGCGAATTCCATAAGACTAATGGACATAAGACTGACGAGTGTAAGGTATTTGACAAGATTATTCAGAAGCTAATCCGAGAGGGACATCTAAAAGAAACCGTTTTAAACAAGGCAACGTCATCTCAGCATACAAACGGACAACAGAAAGTTTCAGTGAATGCAATAGAGGCTATAATGGAAGAAGGTAACCTGGACTTGGGTACGCCAATAAATCAGATCAACGTGATCCATAGAGTGCCACACTTTGCCAGAAAATGTCCGAGAGCTAGGAGTGAATACATGAAGGAAGCCATGGAGGGAATATTCTCCATTCGAGAAGAAGCATCGTTGAAAAATGCACGTTATGCTCTCAAAAAGTATAACCTAGTGGTCTCTCCGGAAGAAATGAAGAAAGGGGTCCGCTACCCACATAATGATCCCCTTATGATTACAACGCAAATAGGGCTCTCTGTTGTTTCAAAAATCCTCATGGACACTGGGAGTGCCGTCAATGTCATCTTCAAACATGCTTTCAATCAGATGGGAAATTTTGAGAAGAAGTTGGAGCCAAGAAACGAACCAATCTTCAGCTTCAACATCAAGGGATCAACTTCGGTGGGGGAAAATCAACCTTCTGGTTCAAGTTGGACTGTCTTCGCTTCATAGGACCTTCGAAACTCTCTTCGTTGTGATCGATCAACGATCCTATTACAACGCCTTCTTTGGACAAATAGCTTTGGAGGAGATGGACGCTTTTCTCTTTTCCATGTATCCTACATTAAAATTCCTAACCAAACAGGGGTGGCATGGGAGAATAGTTTAGTTCTCGCGAATTGAAAAATACAAAATGGAGTGTTCTTCATACTTTGATTATTCTACTGTTTTTATACCTTCAGATATGGGATGCTTACATCCCACATTAGAAGATAAGATAAAAATTAATAAGGCTGACAAGCGTGCAAATGATAGGTACACTTCTTTAAAAAGAAAGAGGAAGAGATCCGATGATGTTAACTTGGCGGAAGAAGGAGAAATCATCATACATTTAGATTCTAGAGAGGTCATTGAAAGAATGAAACCAACAGAAGACATGGAAGAGCTAAACGTTGATTTAAAGGATAATCGAAGGTCGTCAACATAGGGAAAAGACTGACAGAGCTCCTTAAGAGCGACCTAATTTAGTTCCTACAAAGGATGTTTTCACTTGGACTCATTCAGACATGATCAGTATGAATCCTTCTATTATGAGTCATGCCTTAAACATTGACCCTTCATTGATCCCGATTCGGCAAAAGAAAAGACAATATAATAGGGACCAGTTAGAAGCCTTGAAGGAGGAGGTCAAAAGGTTAGAAACTAACGGGTTAATCCGGGAAGTCCTTTACCCAAAATGGTTAGCCAATCCCGTGGTAGTAAAGAATTCCAATGGGAAGTAGAGAACGTGTGTTGATTACACGGAATGAAATATGGCTTTCCAAAAAGATTGCTATCCCCTTCCACGGATTGACCAGTTTATTGATGCCACGAGTGGTCACAAGATACTATATGGATGCTTACTTAGGGTACAACCAAATTCAGATGCATAAACTCGACGAGGAGTATACAAGCTTTATCACTGATTAGGGAACATTTTGCTATAAAGTGATGTCCTTTGGGATGAAGAATGCGGAAGCAACATACCAAAGAAGGGTAAATAGGATGTTTCAAGAACAGATAGGGCGCAATATGGAAGTATATGTGGACGACATGCTAGTGAAGTCTACCAAAACAGAGAACCATCTAAAGGACTTGGAAGAAATGTTCAATGTCTTAAGCAGTTACCAAATGAAGTTAAACCCACAAAAGTGTTCTTTTGGAGTTCAATCTGGGAAGTTTATGGGATATGTGGTAAGTGAGCAAGGGATTGAAGCTATTCCTAACCAAATCCATGCCATAAAGGACATGGATGAACCTAGATCTAGCAAAGAAGTCATGAGCTTGAACGGAAAAGTAGCAGCCCTTAGAAGGTTTATTTCCAAAGCCACTAAGAAGTGCGTCAATTTCTTCAATGTTATAAAGAAAAAGAAGAACCTTGAGTGGAACGAAGAATGTAGAAAAGCATTCCAAGAATTAAAGGTTTACACGGGAACGCCTCCGGTTTTGTCCAGTCCCAAGGAAGGGGAAGATCTATACCTATATATGGCCATTTCAGAATACTCGGTAAGCTCAGTCCTTGTACAAGAAAGTAATGCGACTCAACACCCTATTTACTATGTTAGCCAAAGGCTAAAGGACGCAGAAACCCGAGATCCAGTGGAAAAACTGGCATATTGTCTAATACTTACCGCACGAAAGCTCATAGGATACTTCCAAGCTCACCCCGTTAAAGTTTTAAGTAGCTTTTCGCTCAAACAAGTATTCAGTAAGCCGGAAACCTCAGGAAGGTTAGTCAAATGGGGAATTGAGCTTAGCCAATACGAGATTGAGTTTCATCCTTGAGAGGCAATTAAAGGACAAGCCCTCGCAGACTTCGTAAATGAGTGCACAAGCTTCATTTCAGAACAATTGGCTAACGAGAATGACTTGAAAGCCAAGTGGCAACTTTTTGTGGATGGAGCCTCAAATGAACAAGGGGCGAAGGCAGGTTATTTTATAATCACCCTTGATGGACACCTCTTGCACTACACCATGAGGTTAGGATTCCCAGCTACTAACAACGTGGCCGAATATGAGTCAATGGTGGCCGGACTGAACTTGGCACTACAGTTGAAGATACCTCGAATAGAAATGTTTAGCGATTCACAACTAATGGTAAACCAAATCAAGCAAACCAATGAAACCAAGGATGCATGGATAATCATATATGTGAAGAGGATATTAAAGATGCTTTCCCTGTTTGAGGATTTTTCAATCCATCAAATACCCCGTGGGGAGAATACTCAAGCGATTCACTAGCCAAATTAGCCAGTTCCCGGGGGGCCTAAAACTTGAGTAATCCCCGTGGGTTACCAAGAAAAACTTAGTGTCGAGCATGAAGAATCAAAAATGAGAAAAGAATTGTAAGTCCTAACTAGATCCCAAGCCTTGAGAAGTGGGGATGAAGTAGTCGAAGAGAGTAACTCCAATGTGGAATCTTCTATAATGGAAACAAATCGCCATCATGAAAATACATGGATGAATCCAATGATAGATTACTTACTGAATGGAACTTTTCCCCTTAGTAAACAAGACACAAGAAGGATAAAGCACTAAGCTCCTACATTTGTGATTACGGATAATATACTCTATAAAAGGGACAATCTCTCCCTTACTTAAGATGTGCAAGCCCCGAAGATGGGCTTAACCTGTTGAAAGAAGCTCATGAAGGATGGTGTGGAGACCATTCCAGTGGAATTAAGTTGGCCAAAAGGACCATGTGACAAGGTTATTATTGGCCACAGATGTTTAGTCAAGCAGTTGAGTATGTTAAAAAATGTGAAAGGTGTCAAAGGTACTTTAACGTGGTCCGAATTCCTCCTAGCGAGCTGACCACTATCTCAAGCCCTTGGCCATTCGACGTATGGGGAATAGATTTAATCGGACCCTTACTAATCTCCAAAGGCGGAGCTATGTACGCCATAGTAGCCATCGACTACTTCACCAAATGGGTAGAGGCAGAACCCCTTCCGACAATCAAGTCTAAAAAGGTGTTAAGATTCGTAATAAAGAACATCGTTACCCGTTTTGGAATCCCTCACAAAATCATATCAGATAATGGAATAAAATTCGAGAGCGAAGAATTCACTTGGTTTTGTGAGAAAAATGGAATCATCAAAACTTTTCCTTAGTAGCCCATCCAAAGGCTAACAGAGCTGTGGAAGCTGCCAACAAAACCATATAGACAAATCTTAAAAAACGCCTAAAACCAACCCAAAAGAAATTGGGCCAAAGTGTTGCCTTTAGTGCTTTGGGCACGTAGAACCTCTGCCAAAACAGCAACGGGACACACCCCTTTTTCCCTGACATATGGATGCGAAGCTATGTTTCCGGTTGAGGTCGAAATCCCATCGCGTAGAAGGATAGAATATGCGCTTAATCGCAATCAGGAGTTAAGAAAGGAATCCCTAGACCTAATACAAGGATTAAGAAATGAGGCTGCAATCAGAACAGCTGAATATCAAAGAAGGATTACGAAATACTACAACACAAAAGTCAAGACTAGAACCTTTGCAAAACAAGAGTTAGTTTTACGAAGGCTGATAGCTAACACAAAGAACCCAGTGGATGGCCCTCTCGGCCCAAATTGGGAAGGACCCTTGATCATCCATCAAGAAGTTACGCCCGGAACATATTCACTGCGCAGACTCAATGGTGATCTTGTTCCGAGCACATGGAACTTGGAACATTTAAGACCGTACTTCTCAAATATAAAGGAATAAGGAAAAAGACTTTCCTCCAAAGATGATCACGTAACCAAGGGCACGGAAACCCTTTCGGTAGCTTAAAAGAGACCCAAAAGGGGTCAAGCTTAAAAAAGGATCACATCCTTGCCGTCGCCAATATTGGTCGAGATGACGCATCCCCTGGAGGGGAAGGTGTATTAGTCTTTCTCCATGCCCAAATCAGAGGGGGCTTAGTTAAAGCACCAAAAGCGTAAGCCTCCGTTTCACACCAGAAATGGTCGTGGCGGTGCATCTAAAATTATCACGCCCTGCCTCTGCTCGTAGAAGAGTACGCCCCGCCTCTGCTAAAACTAAGCATGTCCTACCTATGCTTGCAGAAGAGCACGTCCTACCTTTGCTTATGTTCCACATTACCCGTAAAAGGGAACGCAAACCTCTATAATCACCTACGATGGTCAGGATAGGGCACCCCTAAAAGGGGGTGGCGTGTAAGCCTCTATCAGTACCCACAATGGTCAGTTAGAGAATAAAAAGAGTAAAGCTTAGTTCCGTGTCTACAATGACCCCATCTAAGTTTGTAAAACCTTATCATCACCTACGATGGTCAGGATAAGGCGCCTTCTGGAGGGAGGTCGGGTAAGTCCTTGGGCCATGCTTGTGGATAAGCTACTCAAGCACACCGGAGGCACAGGCCCAGAGAGTGGCTAACAAAGCACGTACATCCTCTTCTTTGACATCAAAAGCCCAGTAAGTGGCTCAGGAAGCACGTACAACCTCTGCTTCACCAATTAAATGCCGGAAGGGGAGTTTCCGGTCATTAATCTTTAAATACTCGAATCTGAGTTTGTAACAGCCCGCACCTCTGTTCACGCAAGATATTGTCCCCAACTTAGCCACCGTATAGGTGTGGGGTATTGTTCCTCAAAAGGCCTCGGCGTTAGTAAGAGATGGGTTCTACTATATAAGTACCCACTTCACACAGGCTTCCACGATGTGGGACTTAGGGGTGTTACAGAGTTGAATTGGTTCTTCATAAATGCCTAAAAGGGTTTCCGGTCTTCAATCTTTAAATACCCGAATCTGGGTTGATTCGGTTCTTCATAAATGCCGGAAGGAGTTTTCGGTCTTCAATCTTTAAATACCTGAATCTGGGTTGATTCGATTCTTTATAAATGCTGGAAGTGGTTTCCGGTCTTCAATCTTTAATACCCGAATTTGGGTCAATTCGGCTCTTCATAAATACTGGAAGTGATTTTCTGGTCTTTAATCTTTAAATACCCGTATCTGGGTTGATTCGGTTCTTCAAAAATTCCGGAAGGGGTTTCCGGTCTTCAATCTTTAAATACCCGAATCTGGGTTTATTCGGTTCTTCATAGATGCCGGAAGGGTTTCTGGTCTTCAATCTTTAAATACCCGAATCTGAATCGATCTGGTTCTTCACAAATGCCGAAAGAAGTTTCCTTCTTCAATCTTTAAATACCCAAATAAGGGTTGGTTCGAGACTTCTATTAATGTCGGAAGTGTAATGACCCGCATTTTCCAGGGGTATAATTTATTTATTTAATTGTCTAAAATAGTGATTTAGGGAATTAAATTGGGGTTTAATTAAATAATAAGGAATAATTAATTTAATTAAATAATATATTTAATTCAGAAATAATCAACAAATATTGGAAATCACAATATTCTATGAATGGGGTCGTCCCTTAGATTTAATTCAGCTTAGAGTTGAATTATATTGACGAATATATTCAATCGACGTCAGTTTGAACGTATAATTATATTATAATTAAAATTGAGCTTGAAATGGCGCTGCAGTTCGCGATTTGGCGATTTGAACTTCAACTGAATGTATAAGATTCGTTTTAAGCCGGATTTCTGTGAAACAAGAAACGCGTGGAGCTGGTGGAGTATATCTTTCTAGTGGAAGAGAAAAATCGGGATTTCGTCGTATAGATTTTGATTTACGTCCAAATCAAATTTTAGAAAAGTCGTTGTGGAATTTCTTTATAATTTATAAAGGAATTATTTATATTTTAAAAAAGAATTTCAATATAAATCGAATATTGGGTTGACCCAGATTTGAAATATCGAGTTATAAATCCCAATAGAGCTATATGGTATCCCACTGTGAATATAGACGATAATATTTAATTTTAAATATTAAATTTAATTATATTTTTATATATTTAAATGGGTCATCCAAAGCTTTAAAAATAGCCAGTTTTGCAAACGACCTCGGAATTTTGTTGGATCCGCAATGTCAAATTATTGCTAGATTCCAAGTTTGGTGATTTTTAGGGTCACTGTGTGGCCGTACGGATTTTTAGAGTGAGAAACAGTCAGTATTTTGACAGTTAAAAATACGTTGTGTGAGCATACAAAGTCGGAATTCGACGAAACCAGTTTCGTTGTGACCGTAATGTGAAACTCTAGCTGCATGCCAGTTTTCGTGATTTTTGGGTATCATAGGTGGTCACAGGAATTTTTAGAAGTCAGAAACGAATATAAAGGATTAAATAAAATATTAAAATATTAATATAAAAATATCTAGATATTTTTATTGGCTATAAATACCCTCCCTTACCTTCCTTAAAACCTAATCCCTCATATTTTTCTGCGCCGTCACTATATTTTTCATCCTCAAGTAAAACACCACTTCAGAAAATTCATACAAATGCAAATCAAATACTATAAATCACCATTCGTATATAGTTGGATTCGAAATGGGTTTCTCTTCGATTCCGTGCTGTTTTTGTGGCTTGCGATTTCGGTTTTGGGGATCCACCTTTTTACTGTCGACGTTAGGGTTGGTACTCGATTTTTATTCAGACGTTTATGTGTGAATTCGAGTATCAATTTGGGTTCAGTGTTGGATTTGGCATCATCCCCAAGCTTTTGGTGGGTTTCAGTGAAGTGGAGTGTCGATCGACAGTATTCAGGGCGTGAATGGCCGCTGTGACGCAACGAAGGGTAGGGGTTCTAGTAGACCGAGAATAGGTGGAGGAGGAAGAGGACGGGTAGAGGAGATGGCCGGTGTTTTTGGTTTTGAGAACGGTGGGTTGTCGGAGGATATAATGGTGGAGGAAAGGAGTGAGACCATGGATGTTTTGGGTTCTGGTAGTTCGATCTGTAGAAGGGGAAGACGGGTTGTATGTGTTGGAGCAGACGGGCCGGTTAATTGAAAGTGTAAGGCCTATTAGAGAAATAAATTCAAGTTTTATTTATTTAAATAGTGATTAAACTTTGTAATACCGTATCTTGTCCGTACGAGGTCGGATTTGCAAACCGTAAGTTGCGTTGGGATCGTATGAACGGGAGCAACACAATGAGACTGACTGGGAGAGAAACAGAGCTCGTTACAATTTATGGCAAAATAAATTGTCTGACTCAAATCAAAGAACGCAAACCGGTTATTTAACGGTTAACGCACCAATGTGAGTAAAACTCACCAACTCTGAACAGTTCTATTTTCACGTTGTATTTTTAGAACTGTTAGAAATTGTCTGTTTGATTGTGTGTTGACTGTTTGATTGAACTGCTAGTCAGTTAATGAAATATTATATATATATATAATATAAACTGTTAAATAGTTATATATATTGATTTTGTTTATCAGAATAATTCATATTGAACTGAAAGTGATGACAATCATGTTGTGTAACATCTGTGGATGCAATGAAACAGGTTGGAGGAATCCGACTGGATTCCTCAATAGTTATTTTATTGTTTTTCATATATTGTTATATGATGTGATATAAAATCTATGGGTGATTATATGTGCTTGGACGATATTGAACATCCTGATTTGATATGATTGAATACCATAACATACCGAAATGTTGAAAAGGGGATTTTCAAAGTGATATTGAAAATAGAATATTTATAAAACGGGATATTTATAAATAAGAGATATTTATAAAGTGGACTATTTATAAATAAGAAATGTTTATAAATTGGAATATTTATAAATAGGAGATATTCAAAAAGGAAATAATTTCAAACCATTTTCTTTTTTAATGGAAAGGCCTGTGTTACGGGTTTGGGGATTTTCCCGATGCTCCCATTACAAAGGAGGTTATGGCGAATTTTTCAGAGAATTTAAGGAGTTAGAATATTTCTAGAATAAATTTGAAAAGGGAATATTTGTAAACTATTTACAAATAGAATTGAAAAGGAAACGTTATGAAAAGGAAATCATTTTTAAATTGTAGAACCGTTATTTAAAAGTAAATCTTTTCAAATGAATAAAACGTTGTTAAAAAGGAAATCTTTATAAAGTGAATAAAGTAAATCGAATATGGTATTCGAAAGGAGTTAAATCGAATATGGTATTCGAAAGGAGTTAAATCGAATATGGTATTCGAAGGGAGTAAATCGAATATGTTATTCGAAAGTTAGTAAAACGAATATGCTATTCGAAAGGGGTTAGTCGAGTCGAGTTAGTTGAATAGAGTTAACTAGTTCAGTAGAGTTAACCAGTTCAGTAGAGTTAACCAGTTCAATAGAGTTAACCAGTGAGTTAAGTAAGTCAAGTTAACCAGTGAGTTAAGTAAGTCAAGTTAACCAGTTGGGTTAAGTAAGTCAAGTTAACTAGTGAGTTAAGTAAGTCAAGTTAACCAGTGGGTTAAGTAAGTCAAGTTAACCAGTGGGTTAAGTAATTCAAATTAACCAGTTGGGTTAAGTAAGTCAAGTTAACTAGTGAGTTAAGTAAGTCAAGTTAACCAGTGAGTTAAGTAAGTCAAGTTAACCAGTGAGTTAAGTAAGTCAAGTTAACCAGTTGAGTTAAGTAAGTCGAGTTAATCAAGTCGAGTTGATCGAGTTAGAGTTACTCAATTAGAGTTAATCGATTAGAGTTATAATGAACTAGAGTTAATCAAAAATAGTTATTTGAAACAGAGTTAGTCAAACATAGTATTCAGTGTAAGTTGCCATCTCGTACGACTGCTAGCATAATTCGCAGGGCTGTAAATAGCCTAAGGCGGTCGGATGTTGCCTAAGGGAATCAGGCGTAACCATTGTGATCGTTGCGATCTAGAGTCAAGCGAATGGAGTTAAATCGAATCTAGTTATTCGATAGGAGTTAATCAAGATGAGTTAAATAAGTTAAGTTAATCGAATCTAGTTATTCGATAGGAGTTAATTAAGTTGAGTTACATAAAACCAAGTTAGTCGAGCCTAGGTTTATCGAATCGAATTGGTCGAACCAAGTATGTCGAGTTAGTCGAGTCAAGTTAAGTTAGTCGAGTTAGTCGAGTTAAGTTTGTCGAGTTAAATTATTCGATGTTAGTTTCATCGAAAGGAGTTATCGATGTTAGTTTCATCGAAAGGAGTTATCGATGTTAGTTTCATCGAAAGGAGTTATCGATTATAGTTTGATCGAAGTGAGATTTATCGAATAAGAGTCATTCAAAAAGAGATTATCGAGTATAGTCTATTCGAAAGTGAGATTTTCAAATATGAGATATTTGAAAAGAAAGAATTATCGAATATTAGTTATTCGAAGAGAGATTATCGAATATCGTTTATTCGAGAAGGAGTAATCAAATATAGTATATTCGAAAGGAAGGAGTTAATCGAATATAGGTTATTCGAAGAAGAGTTAATCAAATAGAGATTTCTCGAAGAGAGCTAATCGGCGAATTCGATTATATCGAATTCGGGAAAGTACTTATACTTTCCAGTGTTTAAATAGAGATTTATTTATTTATAAATAAATAAGTGTTAGGTTAATTATTCATACTTAAGAATAGAAGTTATAATTAAAGTTAGATAATTCGAAAGGAGGGATTATAACGTTATCGTTATAACCAATGTTTTAAATATAGAAGTGGATTAGTAAAATTGGATCCGAGAAAGGCGTAAAGAAGTTGTTAAAGATTAAAAGATAAACTTTGACCATTTTGAAGTTATAACGTTGTTCAGTTAAGGTCTGAGAGGTAATTATAACCCAACTTGAGTGACTTCCTTCTTAACTAAGAAATGGTAAGGTTTGATCGTAAAGGAGTTTTGGAAATGTTTTCCAAACGAGAATCAGAAATCTTTTCTGATAAAAGAAAATAAGAATTTAGAATATAGGGAAACAGGAGATAAGTAAATAAATGAACTAAAGAGATTAATGTTAAATGATGTTTGTTTGATATAATTTCCATCTGGAAATAATATCGTTGTTTGCACACTTGTTTTTCTTTGATAGTTAACTCACAGACTATCGAAGTTTTGACCATTTTAACGTTGTTAATATGGAGAGACCGGTTGGATTATTATCCAAAGAACCACTCTGTATTGGCATAAGCGTTGCGAATCATATATGCCAAAGTTAATTGAAGACGGAGTAAAATGCAAGGGCTGTTGTATAAGTCTTAGATAACAGTGCCTAAGATGGATATACTGAATAGTGCCTTCGGTTTGTCCAGTCCCAGGACAAATTGTATGGACGAAGGTCTGACAGAGTATATCCAATGGATCGCGTAAGTTGATCTGTTCAAACGTATTCACGTTTGGTGGCGGAGGAATTCGTTTCTCTTAGCTGTATACCCGTGTTATTTTTGGATAAGTCAATTTGTGATTTGGCGGGTATGACGATGTGACATTCTAAGTGAATGAGGATGACTTGTATGAATGAATGTCTGACAGAGTATTTCCAGAAAGGTCACGTACCTTCATTTCTTCAACCGTACCAAGAGTGGAAGCGGAGAAGGAAACTTCTTTTAGCTAACACGTAATGTACTGTTGTAAACGTCAATTAGTGATTTTGATGGATTTGACAATGTAGCATTCGAAGTGAATCTGATGTAATGATAAAGCGTAACTTCTAGCCTCATCATCTGGTAAATGACAGAAATCGGGCAGGCAGCATGGCTAAGTCGGTCGCACCGAAGTAGGGTGTATAATCACCTATCTAGAGAATATTCATTTGTTTCTTAAATATATCAATGTTGTCCCATATATATACGGGAACGGTTGCTGATCCCAACCGTTGGTGATATACATTCGATACACTCAAGCAAAATGAGTGGTCGGTCATGTGTGGCCGGGTTGCAAGATGTTCTTGTTGAACCCAGTGTATTCCTCTCTAGAGGTACACTAGCGAAAGGTGGTTCCATACCTTGTCATAGTTTGAAATCTATTATCCAATACGTGCTTGCGATTTTGATTGTATACCATATATGTAGAACGTGAGATGAAAGCGTTTCTTCTAGATTGATATCTATTTGTATTTAGACATTATTATAATATCAGAGTGATATTGCTTTGTCAAAGATGTTTGGATTCTCATAAGGGAAAAACCCATTCCGTATTCACGGCGTGGTCTTATGAGATATCATATATATGTTAAACTGTGTTAAACTATTTTACTCACACCAGTCCCATGACTGACCCGGAGTTTACTTTGTTGTTTTCCCTAAACTCTTGGGTGCCTAAATTTGTACGGGAAGTCAAGTAGTCGGGATTTACATATATACTTGAAGAGCTGGAGCAGGAGGCTTCTGGATCATATAGCTATAGTTTATTTCCGCTATGTTGTAAGTGTTGTACTCTGATAAGTGCTATTGTATACATAACTGTTATATTTCAAAGTTATGTTATATATTATATGTTATTCGTTCCGCTGTGAGGTTCGTGTTACTCTGATGTTGTGTTCTTCTTCTTCTATTCTAAGTTTCTATCTTATCTATCATCACCCTCTAATTTCTTTCATTAATTACCAGGATTTTTCGATGTTTTGGTTATCGACATCATGCTTATGTCGATAACCAAAGTCGTCAAAAATCCGGGTCGTTACAGTTGGTATCAGAGCTTAAGTTAAGAATTACCTTGGTTCTGTGGCGTGACTCGGTAGAGATAGGGTTAGTAACACCCTAGATTGAGTTGAGTGTATATATACGAGTGCGTATTTGTATTTGATATAAAAAAGGTTTTATATTGTGGAGATTCATTGGCTGAGTTGTTTATGAGTTCTGGTCGATCAGTTTGATCCACTGTATCAGTAGGAGTAAATAAATACTTGAATACGATGGACCGACACAGTATGGATATGTAATATATTATCATATATTAGATATATTGGTTGTAATTATAATCGAATGAGATTATAAAGTGAAATTTCTATAAATAACTAATCAGAATTCATATAAGTAAAGTATATGAAATAAGATGAATTGAATATGAATTTAAATCAGATTTGGAATTAAAATAAGGAAATTTTAAGTTCCTGGGAGATTTTGAAATGTTTTCAAAATGGAAGTATTTAGTAATGGTATTGAAAATAATATAGTATTGAAATCACTTAGGTCGCTGGAAAATAATTCCGATGATGACTGCGCAGTATCATCGGTGTAATTTTCGAGTTCTAAGTCGTGGATTACTACCAAAGATTTTGATTTGAATTTTTTTGAGAAAACAAGTTGTTTAGAAATTCAAAGGTTTTGAATTGGCAGTATGATTTCAAATTGATTTGAAATTTACCCAGGAATTTAAGTCCTAGAAATTAAAATTTAACTTGTGAAGTTAATTCGAATAGGATGGTAAAAGTAAATAATAAACAAGAATTTAACTTGAGATGATAGGTTAAGAAAAACTGAAGTGATTAGAGAATAATCTGGATTTGAAATGATAAGTTGAGAGTTTGGAATTTGAAACTCGAATTTGAAATTAAATTTGGCTTGAATAAGCGAATGGTTGTGTTAAGAATAACTTGGTTGAAGTTGATTGGGATGGCATTTGTATATGTCGGGTTGATAACAGATGGTAGGGATATAATGATATGCCCAACAAAAAAGTACAAGTTTATATTTTATATGAGTTTGGAATTTATGAGCCGAATTAGCAAGCCGTTTGGCGTTTTGATTTTCTTTTGGGTTGAAGAAAGCCCAGAGAGGCAAGTTGGAGTTTGAGCTATTGACCAGTACAAAGGAGGTGCTGGCGAAATTTTCCGAAAGTTTAAAGTGTTAGAAAATTTTCAGAATTTTTGAAAATTTTAGTTAGTCGGAATGAATAAATATTTTAGTCGATATTAATTGGTTCAGTTAAAATCAGAAATAAGGGGTAAACAAATCTTAGGAATCCCAATAGGTAGGGTCATCCTCTAACTTAGCAATTTCGAGGACGAAATTATTTTAAGTAGGGAAGAATGTAATGACCTGCATTTTCCAGGGGTATAATTAATTTATTTAATTGTTTAAAATAGTGATTTATGGAATTAAATCGAGGTTTAATTAAATAATAAGGAATAATTAATTTAATTAAATAATATATTTAATTCAGAAATAATCAACAAATATTGGAAATCACAATATTCTATGAACGGGGTCGTCCCTTAGATTTAATTCAGCTTAGAGTTGAATTATATTGACGAATATATTCAATCGACGTCAGTTTGAACGTATAATTATATTATAATTAAAATCGAGCTTGAAATGGCACTGCAGTTCGCGATTTGGCGATTTGAACTTCAACTGAATGTACAAGATTCGTTTTAAGCCGGATTTCTGTGAAACAAGAAACGCATGGAGCTGGTGGAGTATATCTTTCTAGTGGAAGGGAAAAATCGGGATTTCGTCGTATAGATTTTGATTTACGTCCAAATCAAATTTTAGAAAAGTCGCTGTGGAATTTCTTTATAATTTATAAAGGAATTATTTATATTTTTAAAAGGAATTTCAATATAAATCGAATATCGGGTTGACCTAGATTTGAAATATCGAGTTATAAATCCCAGTAGAGCTATATGGTATTCCACTATGAATATAGACGATAATATTTAATTTTAAATATTAAATTTAATTATATTTAAATATATTTATATATTTAAATGGGTCATCCAGAGCTTTAAAAATAGCTAGTTTTGCAAACGACCTCAGAATTCGACGAAACTAATTTTTTTGGATCCGCATTGTCAAATTATTGCTAGATTCCAAGTTTGGTGATTTTTAGGGTCACTGTGTGGCCGTACGGATTTTTAGAGTGAGAAACAGTCAATATTTTGACAGTTAAAAATACGTTGTGTGAGCATACGAAGTCGGAATTCGACGAAACCAGTTTCGTTGGGACCGTATTGTCAAACTCTAGCTGCATGCCAGTTTTCGTGATTTTTGGGTATCATAGGTGGTCACAGGAATTTTTAGAAGTCAGAAACGAATATAAAGGATTAAATAAAATATTAAAATATTAATATAAAAATATCTAGATATTTTTATTGGCTATAAATACCCTCCCTTACCTTCCTTAAAACCTAATCCCTCAGATTTTTCTGCGCCGTCACTATATTTTTCATTCTCAAGTAAAACACCACTTCAGAAAATTCATACAAATGCAAATCAAATACTATAAATCACCATTCGTATATAGTTGGATTCGAAATGGGTTTCTCTTCGATTCCGTGCTGTTTTTGTGGCTTGCGATTTCGGTTTTGGGGATCCGCCTTTTTACTGTCGACGTTAGGGTTGGTATTTGATTTTTATTCAGGCGTTTATGTGTGAATTCGAGTATCGATTTGGGTTCAGTGTTGGATTTGGTATCATCCCCGAGCTTTTGGTGGGTTTCGGTGAAGTGGAGTGTCGATCGACAGTATTCAGGGCGTGAATGGCCGCTGTGACGCAACGAAGGGTAGGGGTACTAGTAGACCGAGAAAAGGTGGAGGAGGAAGAGGACGGGTAGAGGAGATGGCCGGTGTTTTTGGTTTTGAGAACGGTGGGTTGTCGGAGGAGATAATGGTGGAGGAAAGAAGTGAGACCATGGATATTTTGGGTTCTGGTAGTTCGATCTGTAGAAGGGGAAGACGGGTTGTATGTGTTGGAGCAAGCGGGCCGGTTAATTGAAAGTGTAAGGCCCATTAGAGAAATTAATTCAAGTTTTATTTATTTAAATAGTGATTAAACTTCGTAATACCGTATCTTGTCCGTACGAGGTCGGATTTGCAAACCGTAAGTTGCTTTGGGATCGTATGAATGGGAGCAACACAATGAGACTGACTGGGAGAGAAACAGAGCTCGTTACAATTTATAGCGAAATAAATTGTCTGACTCAAATCAAAGAACGCAAACCGGTTATTTAACGGTTAACGCACCAATGTGAGTAAAACTCACCAACTCTGAACAGTTCTATTTTCACGTTGTATTTTTAGAACTGTTAGAAATTGTTTGTTTGATTGTGTGTTGACTGTTTGATTGAACTGCTAGTCAGTTAATGAAATATTATATATATATATATATATATATATAAATTTATATAATATATATAAACAGTTATATAGTTATATATATTGATTCTGTTTATCAGAATAATTCATATTGAACTGAAAGTGATGACAATCATGTTGTGTAACACCTGTGGATGCAGGGAAACAGGTTGGAGGAATCCGACTGGATTCCTCAACAGTTATTTTATTGTTTTTCATATATTGTTATATGATGTGATATAAAATTTGTGGGTGATAATATGTGCTTGGACGATATTGAACATCGTGATTTGATATGATTGAATACCATAACATACCGAAATGTTGAAAAGGGGATTTTCAAAGTGATATTGAAAATAGAATATTTATAAAATGGTATATTTATAAATAAGAGATATTAATAAAGTGGAATATTTATAAATAAGAAATGTTTATAAATTGGAATATTTATAAATAGGAGATATTCAAAAAGGAAATAATTTCAAACCATTTTCTTTTTGAATGGAAAGGCCTGTGTGGCGGGTTTGGGGATTTTCCCGATGCGCCCATTACAAAGGAGGTTATGGCGATTTTTTTAGAGAATTTAAGGAGTTAGAATATTTCAAGAATAAATTTGAAAAGGGAATATTTGTAAACCATTTACAAATAGAATTGAAAAGGAAACGTTGTGAAAAGGAAATCATTTTTAAAGTTTCGAACCGATATTTAAAAGTAAATATTTTCAAATGAATAAAACGTTGTTAAAAAGGAAATCTTTATAAAGTGAATAAGGTAAATCGAATATGGTATTCGAAAGGAGTTAAATCAAATATGGTATTCGAAAGGAGTCAAATCGAATATGCTATTCGAAGGGAGTAAATCGAATATGTTATTCGAAAGTTAGTAAAACGAATATGCTATTCGAAAGGGGTTAGTCGAGTCGAGTTAGTTGAATAGAGTTAACTAGTTCAGTAGAATTAACCAGTTCAGTAGAGTTAACCAGTTCAATAGAGTTAACCAGTGAGTTAAGTAAGTCAAGTTAACCAGTGAGTTTAGTAAGTCAAGTTAACCAGTTGTGTTAAGAAAGTCAAGTTAACCAGTGAGTTAAGTAAGTCAAGTTAACCAGTGAGTTAAGTAAGTCAAGTTAGCCAGTGAGTTAAGTAAGTCAAGTTAACCAGTTGGGTTAAGTAAGTCAAGTTAACCAGTGAGTTAAGTAAGTCAAGTTAACCAGTGAGTTAAGTAAGTCAAGTTAATCAGTGAGTTAAGTAAATTAAGTTAACCAGTTGAGTTAAGTAAGTCGAGTTAATCAAGTTGAGTTGATCGAGTTAGAGTTACTCAGTTAGAGTTAATTGATTAGAGTTAAAACGAACTAGAGTTAATCAAATATAGTTATTTGAGACAGAGTTAGTCAAACATAATATTCAGGGTAAGTTGCCATCTCGTACGACTGCTAGCGTAATTCGCAGGGTTGTAAATAGCCTAAGGCGGTCGGATGTTGCCTAAGGGAATTAGGCATAACCAATGTGATCGTTGCGATCTAGAGTGAAGCGAATGGAGTTAAATCGAATCTAGTTATTCGATAGGAGTTAATCAAGATGAGTTAAATAAGTTAAGTTAATCGAATCTAGTTATTCGATAGGAGTTAATCAAGTTGAGTTAAATAAAACCAAGTTAGTCGAGCCTAGGTTAATCGAATCGAATTGGTCGAACCAAGTAAGTCGAGTTAGTCGAGTTAAGTTAAGTTAGTCGAGTTAAGTTCGTCGAGTTAAATTAATCGATGTTAGTTTCATCGAGAGGAGTTATCGATGTTAGTTTCATCGAAAGGAGTTATCGATGTTAGTTTCATCGAAAGGAGTTATCAATTATAGTTTGATCGAAGTGAGATTTATCGAATAAGAGTCATTCGAAAAGAGATTATCGAATATAGTTTATTCGAAAGTGAGATTTTCAAATATGAGATATTTGAAAAGAAATAGTTATCGAATATTAGTTATTCGAAGAGAGATAATTGAATATCGTTTATTCGAGAAGGAGTAATCAAATATAGTATATTCGAAAGGAAGAAGTTAATCGAATATAGGTTATTCGAAGAAGAGTTAATCAAATAGAGATTTCTCGAAGAGAGCTAATCGGCGAATTCGATTATATCGAATTCGGGAAAGTACTTATACTTTCCAGTTCTTAAATAGAGATTTATTTATTTATAAATAAATAAGTGTTAGGTTAATTATTCACTAATAAGAATAGAAGTTATAGTTAAAGTTAGAAAATTCGAAAGGAGGGATTATAACGTTATCGTTATAACCAATGTTTTAAATATAGAAGTGGATTAGTAAAATTGGATCTGAGAAAGGCGTAAAGAAGTTGTTAAAGATTAAAAGATAAACTTTGACCATTTTGAAGTTATAACGTTGTTCAATTAAGGTCTGAGAGGTAATTATACCCCAACTTGAGTGATTTCTTCTTAACTAAGAAATGGTAAGGTTTGATCGTAAAGGAGTTTTGGAAATGTTTTCCAAACGAGAACCAGAAATGTTTTCTGATAAAAGAAAATAAGAATTTAGAATATAGGGAAACAGGAGATAAGTAAATAAATGAACTAAAGAGATTAATGTAAAATGATGTTTGTTCGTTATAATTTCCATCTGGAAATAATATCGTTGTTTGCACACTTGTTTTTCTTTGATAGTTAACTCACATACTATCGAAGTTTTGACCATTTTAACGTTGTTAATATGGAGAGACCGGTTGGATTATTATCCAAAGAACCACTCTGTATTGGCATAAGCGTTGCAAATCATATATGCCAAAGTTAATTGAAGACGGAGTAAAATGCAAGGGCTGTTGTATAAGTCTTAGATAACAGTGACTAAGATGGATATACTGAATAGTGCCTTCGGTTTGTCCAGTCCCAGGACAACTTGTATGGACGAAGGTCTGATAGAGTATATCCAATGGATCGCGTAAGTTGATCTGTTCAAACGTATTCACGTTTGGTGGCGGAGGAATTCGTTTCTCTTAACTGTATACCCGTGTTATTTTTGGATAAGTCAATTTGTGATTTGGCGGGTATGACGATGTGACATTCTAAGTGAATGAGGATGACTTGTATGAATGAATGTCTGACAGAGTATTTCCAGAAAGGTCACGTACCTTGATTTCTTCAACCGTACCAAGAGTGGAAGCGGAGAAGGAAACTTCTTTTAGCTGACACGTAATGTACTGTTGTAAACGTCAATTAGTGATTTCGATGGATTTGACAATGTAGCATTCGAAGTGAATATGATGTAATGATAAAGCGTAACTTCTAGCCTCATCATCCGGTAAATGACAGAAATTGGGCAGGCAGCTTGGCTAAGTCGGTCGCACCGAAGTAGGGTGTATAATCACCTATCTAGAGAATATTCATTTGTTTATTAAATCTATCAATGTTGTCCCATATATATGGGAACGGTTGCTGATCCCAACCGTTGGTGATATACATTTGATACACTCAAGAAAAATGAGTGGTCGGTCATGTTTGGCCGGGTTGCAAGATGTTCTTGTTGAACCCAGTGTATTCCTCTCTAGATGTACACTAACGAAAGGTGGTTCCATACTTTGTCATAGTTGGAAATCCATTATCCAATACGTGCTTGCGATTTTGATTGTATACCATATATGTAGAACGTGAGATGAAAGCGTTTCTGCTAGATTGATATCTATTTGTATTTAGGCATTATTATAATATCGGAATGATATTGCTTTGTCAAAGATGTTTGGATTCTCATAAGGGGAAAACCCGTTCCGTATTCACGGCGTGGTCTTATAAGATATCATATATATGTTAAACTGTGTTAAACTATTTTACTCACACCAGTCCCACGACTGACCCGTAGTTTACTTTGTTGTTTTCCCTAAACTCTTGGGTGCCTAAATTTGTACGGGCAGTTAAGTAGTCGGGATTTACAGATATACTTGAAGAGCTTGAGAAGGAGGCTTTTGGATCATATAGCTATAGTTTATTTCCGCTGTGTTGTAAGTGTTGTACTCTGATAAGTGCTATTGTATACATAACTGTTATATTTCAAAGTTATGTTATATATTATATGTTATTCGTTCCGCTGTGAGGTTCGTGTTACTCTGATGTTGTGTTCTTCTTCTTCTTCTATTCTAAGTTTATATCTTATCTATCCTTACCCTCTAATTTCTTTCATTAATTACCAGTATTTTTCGATGTTTTGGTTATCGACATCGAGCTATGTCAATAACCAAAGTCGCCAAAAATCCGGGTCGTTATAGGAAGGGAATATCTGGTCTACAATCTTTGATTACATGAACAAAGATTAATTCAGGTCTTCTATGTTGGTACCCGAATCTGGGTTGATTCGGTTCTTCACAAATACCAAAAGAGGAATTCTGGTCTCCGATCTTTAGATTATCCAAGCGAGGGTTGGTTTAAAGCTACTATCAAAGCGGGAAATCAATCGTCGGCCCCCAATCTTTAACGATCAAGAAAGAGGTTTCCCGATAGCAGTGCCTTGTAGGTTTCATGACGCAATCCGGCGTTAAGAAGCAACTCACAAATGAATGAAAAAGAATCTAGAAAGAAAAAGTTTGAGTTGAAAAGTCAAAAATTCCCCTTCACTTGGGGCGAGGGGGGGGATGGCAAATGTTACTACCAAAATTAACCACTAATATAGGCTAACAGTGAAGGGGTATCAGAGGAACACAAGCACAAGAAAAATCTTCCGAAAGCAAAAAGCCGAGTAATAGAAAGAACAAAAAGTAGGAAAGAATGATATGGGAACAACATAAACTGACAACTTATGGGGAGAAGGGAACTCAAAGTCTACAGAATGCCAGCAAAGTTTGTCCGGGGGGGGTCTATCCAACAGGGTCTACTCGGTAGGGAGTTCCGTGTGGAAGAGTCGCCTAAGTAAGAAACTAAGAAAGAGGAAGACAAGAGCCCCGCTTATTAAAACCCGGAAGGGCTATTGGCATTAACCTGCTTAGCACTGACACATCAGAAGGAGAGGGTATCAACAGTATCAAGCCAGAAGCACATAAAGATTGTCCGGAACCAACTTCTAAAACATCTACCACTTGAATGCCAAGAGGTCGCATTGACAAACAACAGACACATCGCCGGGAGCTACCTTACGGAAGACCAAACTACCCCAAAAGCTCCATCGAAAGGCCAACCGGAACTCTAGCGGAGATACAGAATATCCATACTAATCTACTTAGTACAGAGACCAACAACGGTTTCGAATCTGCAGCAATCTGCGTACATTATGAGGGCGAGCTCCTCTAAGTATTCAAGAGAAAGACGGAAGCATACATCCAGAGACTTGCTTCCAAAATCCTACACCCAGGAGCCGCTACCGGGAGTTCAAATGCCATCAAAAGACACCACATCTACAAGTTCATATCAATCTCAAAGAAGCTCCAATTGACCGGGACCCTCACTTTGAAGACTACAATTAACACCACAAGGGCGACCGGAAGCCAAATGTCTGAGATCATGGAAAAAAGCGGCCAACAGAGGCTGTTACCGGCCCAATAGCAGAAGGGCCCACGAATTCTCTATAAATAAGGCCCCAGGGTCACATTTGGAGGGTTGAATTTTTTTATTTTCTCAGCCTTGTTCTTTCTTCTACAAGGAACAAACCCTAATTTCCAAATCGGATTAGGGATTTATTCAACTCTTGTAATACATCTACAAATTATAAATGAAGAATTCTGAGACTTAAAACATCTTGCGATTTTATAATCTTGTTGTGCTATTATGATGAAACATGGAGTTAACACTAACCTTTCGTATGACAAGGTTGATCATGGCGCCTTCATGGAAGAGGAAGGGCTTCATAGAAGTTCAAAGTCTTCCTCCTTCCATCTTGAAGGTTTGCAACATTGATAAATGCTCTCATATTGAGCCCAATGCAATATTGAAGAAATACTTAAAGAAGTTGTTGATGTTATAGCTTAAGCTATCTTTTACGGAGTTGGTTAAATTTGCGCTTCATCTTGAACCAGTCGAGAAGGAAAAGATAATAATAATGAGACTGAGATTCATAAGAAACAAAGTAAAAAAAGAAGTTCCCCTTTAATAAGTCTAAGTCGTTGTTGGTTCTATCTCTCATTCTAGTGTAACATCGCTTATCAAAAAGGGATGTTACAATTATGGGTACAGTAATCAGTTGATTAGAGATTGTACCAACCCCCGCATATGTTATATTTACAAGAAAGAGGGACATTGGTCCACATCATGTTCCAGAGCTCCTAAGGTTCCTAAAAATGGGAAACCTAATGTGGTGGATGTATCAAGTGGGTCATATCATCCAAAATGTAGCACTCATCTATTCTGAAAGGTTCTGTATTATTTTATGATCGTACTATTCGAGTTCTCTACGATCGGTGTGCCAAATTCAACCACATCAAAAGACCTTATAGATGTTATTTCTTTTGATGTAACTTGTCTTATGAAATCATTAAGGATTGCGAATCCTATAGAAGGATCTGCAACGCTTAGCATGTGTGTGAAAATGTTGATATTTTTCTATGTGGCTTTTCTTTTCATGCAAATCTACATGTGCTATACGTTACCTAGGATTTGATATGATTTTGGGTATGGATTGGCTTGTTCAATACGAAGTTAGAATCCTATGTTCTGAAAGGGTTTTATATCTTAGATATTCTGATTTTCCTAATCAGTTATCACTTATTCTTAGGGATGTCGCTTACGATTTATAAATGACTCTATTTTCTCTCAAGTCTCGAGATAACAATGACTTATCCCAAATTCCTATCATATTCTATTGTATTCGAGTCTGTTTCGGGTTTCTGTATCGATCTCATTTTTGGTGCATAACCGGTTAATCGTCCTTCTACGGGATGCCTACTAAAGAAAATGAGGAACTCAAGAATCAATTTTAGAACCCGAAGCCAAATAGTTAATTCAATCTACTTCTTCACCATGGGGTGCTGTAGTTGTTTTTATGAAGAAGTCTGATGGAACTCTTAAGCTTTGTTTTAATTATCACAAGCTTGATTAGTTAACTATCAGGAACATGTATCCTTTGAGTAGGATCGAGGATATATATGTTCGATTAATTAGGTGGTACTAAAGTCTTTTCCCATCTCGATATCATTATTGGCTTTCATTAGTTATGAGTTGCGGAGGATAGAGCTCTTCTCGTAACATTCTGCACTCGATGGGTTTCTTATGAGTGGCTCGTTATGCCATTTGATTTGGAGAATGCTCCAGCTTTCTTCGTCGACCTTATGAAACTAGTATTTTGGGAATATCTTGATAAGTTCATCTTGGTTTTCATTGATGACATCCTTATATATGCTAAGCCTGAAGCTAATCATGCTCAGCATCGTCTTGAGTAATCTTCATCAGAATCGGCTTAAGGCCAAATTCTCAAAGTACCATTTCTGGGAGAATAAAATGAAGTTTCTAGGCCATGTGTCTTCCAATGGAATCTCTATCGTTTCATCAAAGATCGAATCCATTCATAACTAGAAGAGGCCAGAAAACGTTTCTAAGATCCACAGCTTTATTACATTGGTGGGTATTACTGTCAGTTCACTAAGGATTTTTACAACATTGTTTATCCTCTTACGAAACTTACATGGAAGGGTGTTAGATTCATATAGTCTTGTAAATGTGAGGCTTCTTTTCAAAAATTGAAGAAGCTTCTCGCACAAGCTCATATTCTTGTGGTTCCGGAGGAGAATTAATATCTCATTGTTTACATCGATGCTAGTAAATGTGGCCTTGGTGCCATGCTTATGCAAAGAGATCACATAGTTTCCTAGGCTTTTAGGCAATTGCATTCGAATGATATTTGATACGCTACCCATGAATTAGAGTTAGCCGCTATTGTCTTTTCTTTAAAGATACACAGTCGTTGTATTTTGGGCAAGCACATTATTCTCTACACCAACCACAAGTCTATTAGGTATATTTTTACTCAAAAGAAGATTAACATGCGACAACAAAGTTGGCTCTAATTCCTTGTCTCTTATGACTTTTATATCCAATACACACTTAGAAAGAGGAACTGAGTCGTAGACGCATTAAGACGTAATTAGAAAGCTGTAGTTTCCATAATGCTAGCAGAATGGAACATATTGGAGATTCTATCTTATTGTGATATTCATTATTGTGCTTCTATTTTAGATTATGCTATCTTATTATTCTGTATGTATGCTCGACCGAGCTTATTGGATCGTATTGTCAGGGAGCATCGGCATGATCCATATATTGTGCATTTCATTCAGGTTTATAAGTCTGAATCTCATGATGATGAGTTGAGGGATTTTAGCATCGATACTCATGGTGAAATTTGTAATAAGAGCTGATAGATCATGCCTAGAATTTTTGATCTTTGGTGGGACATTCTCGATGGATGTCACGGTTCTAAGTATATTATCCACCTCAACAGCAGCAAGATGTACGCTGATATGTGATGCTTATATTATTGGAAGGCATGAAGCATGATATGGCAAGTTATGTGAGTAAATGCATGACCTGTTAACTCACTAAATCAAACAACCACGTCGTAATGGTCTTCTTCAGTCTTTAGAGGTCCTATTGTGGAAATGGGATCCGGTCTCTTAGACTTTCATCGATGGTATACCTCGATCGAAATCGGGCTATAGGAGCATTTGGGTGATAGTGGATCGTTTTACTAAATTCACTCGTTTTATTCCTATTAAGTCTAATAGGACAACATCTTTTGTATCTAAGCTTTAGATTAAGGAGACCATGAGACTTCAAGGTATTCGTGATCCGATTGTTTGTGACCGAGATCTGCTTTTCATCAGTAATTTCTAGCGGAGATTTTATAAAACTTTGGGCACAAATATTAGTTTTAACAAAGCATATCGTATCCCTAGAATGATCAATAGACTGAGCGGGTGAAACGTATTTTTGAGGTTCTTCATCATGCATGCATTCTTGATTTTGGTGGTATAAGGGAAGACCACCTCTACCTCTTGTCGAGTTTACATATAATAATAGCTTTCAGCCCAGTATCGGTGTAATTCCTTTTGAACCCTTATAGGAAAGGCCATTGTAACACGCCATAAAATAAACTTGAATAAACATAAGGTAATTTAATTTAAAATAAATAATAATAAGAATTAATAATAAGTTAATGGGTTGAAAAAAGAGTTTCGAATAATTAGGAATTAGGCAATGAAAGTATTTCTATTGCGTTCATGTCAAGATTCTGATCCATTTTCTTATTTTATTTATTAAAAACAAGGTTTATATGTAAAAGATACTAATAGAACAAGTTATGCATAAATATTAACACACAGGGTTTGAAATTAAAATAGATTATATATAAATCCGGAATATAATTAATTATAGGTGGGCATAAAAGAATATTCCAAGTGGATTTGAATTTTTGTGTATATTCGTATGCAAAGGGGATAAAGATAATCTACATAAGGAAATAAATCCAAGCAATTGATTAAGAAATTAATAGAAAGCATCGTTAGAGGATAATTGAATCTTCTGGCTCGACCCCAGAAAGGAGGTCGATCGCTCCTATAGTGGAGGTCGACCTGGGTTTGGTCGCTCTCCTTTGGATGGGGTCGACTGCCCTCCTAGACAATATGGTGGGGTGTGTGTGTTTTCCTAGGGAGATTTATATAATCTGGATCGGTTAGACCACCCAGATTAAATCAAAATAATATAATGATCTATACTTACATTTGCAAGTATAAATATCGCTCCCTAGCCTCACTTTAAACCTTACTTTCATTTCTCTCCGTGCTTCCATACTGACATTCTGCCATTGCTAATTCCAGAGAAAATGGTTATGATTCTCTTCTATTTCTCTTACCTCAATTATATCCTCTCTATTTTAGATTAACATATATTTAAGTTCTGAAATTTAGTTTATATATATATATAAGATTATGATTCACTTGGTTCTTTTATATATATATATATATATATATATATATATGTATGTATGTATGTATATGTACATATACGTTAATAGAAGGATTGAAGTGTGATTCCAAAGGCTAAATCCAATTCTCTATGCATATCCTGTTGTTCTTCATTCTCAAATCACTATGAGTGGAAACCCTATAAGTTTCTATTTTCTATCTCTTGTAGTTTGGATTTGGATTAAACAAAAATAAAATGTTATAAACCCTCCAAATCCTATATTTTGCTTATCACTGAAATGGTCAACCAAAAGTGATATATTTGGGTTTGTGTTATTTGAATAATAGAAGTTAGTCTTAGGGTATTGTGAAAATCTTAATTTTTTATTCTGATTCACTTGATTCTTATCTTAAATGTCCATATATGTTTATGTGCTAAAAACATAAGATTAATACATTATAAATTAATAGGTTTAAACGTTTATTTTAAATAGATTGGTTTGGATGTATTATTTACTATATATTATCTTAGGTTTCGGTATGCATATAAATTAAAAATTGAAGCAGCGTCAAAATAAAGGTTTTTGCATATGTAATTGGATTTATTGCACCTTGCCTATATTTTTATTATTTAAATAACTATTCAAGCCTAAGTTGTAAGTTTTATTCATATGTGTTGTTATTTCCGTTTATATCATTAATTGAGAATATTCATGTCGGACCATGTTAATTGACAGGGAAATTAACTAATATAACTTAATAATGATTATTAAGACTGATATTTCAAACGTATTAGGTCATTATTCTCGTGCACTAAATTCATGCCTATATAAATATAACATAATCAAACGTAATATTAATGCGTATTAAATGCATACTAAATACGTTTAAATTAGGAAATAAAATTTGAACGTCCCCATAGATATTTACATGTGTATTTCTACGTGTTTGAGTTCATGATTTAATTATAATTAATGACACATGGACACGAGGTTAACCAATTCTTGTAGTAGAAGCCTGCCCAAAGTGACAAGCATATCCAGCATTTACAAATAATACCGGTTAATGTGAGAGGTCTAGTTGTAACGGTCCATCATAATTTGTATGCTAAGATGCAAGGTTAAGCGAACTTGTAGTAGAAGCCTGCTCGGAACCGCCCGGTGAAATCCATCATCTACAAGTGGTTAGTTTAATATGAGATGTCTGGTGTATATGTATTGTAACACCCCACACCCGCTAAGGTCACTCACCAAGGGAATGCCTTAACTTCGGTGGAGCATTTTAAGTGAATATAGAACAGAAAAATTACAATAAGACAGATATAAATACTTGAAAATCTAAAACATCATTTCATTGCAGCAGAAGGTAAACATGTTTAGTTACAACACCATAAAGAGTCAAGTACTAAATATCCATCCTGATAAAAACATAAGTACATAATCCCACTACATAAACAATAGCCATAATAGAAAGGATAAGCTGGGCTTTACATCACGGTCCAAGCTCCAAAAGATAGATAAAGAAATCTGATCAAAGCCCAATAGTGCTAGGCCCAACCTGAGGACCTGAGGGGGAAAAAGATAAAAACAACGGGGTCAGACATAAGTCTGAGGGAGCCATATAACTTTAACAACACAATCATTAAAGTAATTAGGGTATGATATAAACTTGGTACGGGATGACTCGGGATAAATGACTACACTAAGTAGCCCACTAGACATAGGATGAACTAAGATAACGGTAAAGACGCATCTACCCACCCAAGGGTAATTACTAACTGCACCATACCAGTCATTCCTACTTAAAGGTTGATTCCACCCAAGGACTTAGAAAATTTACCCAGTAGTTTCGTGTACCCCTAGCTGACTACATACGTGCCGTCTGCCCCTATCTCCACTAGGTGTACCCACTACTCCCCAAGCGATCGGCTCCCTACCGTAGATACCCGTGCTGGCCCCACAGTGGGGTGTATCACTCCCCAAAGTGGCAACCCGATACAACAAATGGTGCACGGCTTATACCTACACGATGCAACAACGTCTTACCTACCAGCCCGGGTCCACACACGCATATGAAACCCATTGGACTTGCGTTGCCACCGCTAACCCGTTTTGGCCTCTTATAATCAAGCCCAGTACGCGTGTCCCGTCCTCGACATGGGTCGAGCCCAATAAGATACATATGGGTTACTGGTTGAAATGGGCCCCCACAAGCTACCCACCTAAGTTTGTCTCTTTATCTAGTGTATCCCACTTAACCCTTTAATCATGTTTAATTACATGTTTCCACTTGGTTAAGTATTCTAATCGTATTTTCTATTGCCACCCAAGGCAACCCACTAGATTTCCACATGCCACCCAAGGCACCCACTTAACCCCTCATGCCCACTACATGCTTATCTGGTTAAGTGTTTCTTAATTGATTAAGAACGTAACCGTTGTAAAGACCTCTCACATTAGACTATCTTTTATGGCAGCTGCATTTTCCGGTTGGGTCCGGGCAGCCTTACGCCATAACCGAGTCTAACCTCGTGTCTATACACTTGTCACGTATTTAGTTTGTGCCTAAGACCTCTCACATTGGGCCAATCATTTGTAGCCGCTGGATTTGCCGGTCGGTTCCGGGAAGTCTTACGCTACAAAAGGGTCCAACCTCGTGTCTTAGTCGATTAATTACACCTAATTAATCACCCCCATATTTCGAATTAATTTTCCCTAATTAATTCCAATTTTAACGATGTACATAATTGACTCAATTATGTCCATCACTTTATGGTATGCATAATCATACCAACATCACACCATTTCATTAACATGTATATTAACTCCATCGTTCCCCACGTAATTCGCTAACATGACATAAAAGGGAAGATTCATCACAAATACAATGGGTTCAACTTGCATAACATTAGCATCAACATGGGTTTTAAAGGTGTCAACATGCATATAGCATCAACCCAACTAGCATAAATAATCAACCCAAACTTGAATGAATCACATATGTCATAAAGAGGGTAACTTGCATAAGCTACTTATGTCATTCAAAGGGGTAGACTTGCATATGTATGTATGACATCAAAAGGGGTTAACTTGCATATGTATGCATATCATACAAAGGTGTAAACTTGCACATGTTACTTGCATATAATCAACCACCATACTTGCATAACATGTCATATGTGAACTTGCATATAATCATACACCAAACTTGCATACAAATCATATATGAACTTGCATATAATCATACACCAAACTTGCATAATCATGGTGTCATAATGGATCAATGTTTATCATAGCAATTTGCATAACTAGCATCATGAACACATAGCCTAACACTTGCATAACTTGCATAACATCATGATCATGTAGCATATAACTTGCATAACTTGCATAACATCATGAACATGTAGCATATGACTTGCATAACTTGCATAACATCATGAACATGTAGCATATAACTTGCATAACTTGCATAACATCATGATCATATAGCATATGACTTGCATAACTTGCATAACATCATGAATACTTAGCATATGACTTGCATAACTTGCATAACATCACAAACACATAGCACATAACTTGCATTGATCCACATTCATAGCCATAACCTCATTATATCCTATCATAATCATTCAACAATTGGTTATTAAGGCTATAGAAACTCACAACTTGTTGATTAGCACTCCTATGAAGAAGATTAAGTTGCTAGAGTTGATTAGAGGTTGATTTGAGAGGCTATCTTCTTCTACAAATTGATGGAGGCTCCTTCAAGTTGCATTTTGACGGCATAACGGTGTTGTATCTATTTTTAGTATGAATTAGGGTAGTCTTAGGGTGTATTTATAGAGTAGTTAGGTGTTTTAGGCCATTAGATTAACCCTAAATCAGATTAGAGCCGTCAGATCTCGTCCTAGCCACCTAAACACAGCCCAAAAGCCATCAGGTTGTACCCAGGTCACACAGACCGACAGGGGGGGTCGACCCCTGTGTCGACCCCTGGGTCGACCCCTAGGGAGGGGGTCGACACCCATGTCGACCCTAGGGTCGACTCCCTCTGCCTGGCGGGAATTTTTCCCGCCTCTTCTGAAATGTGAAATTTCTGTTTTTAAAACTGTTTTGAATTTCTGAAAACTTCTTCGGGCCTTAACTGGGTCATACGGACTCCGATTTTCGAAAACTCGGACTCTATTTCGCGTATTTTTCCGAGACGAACGCAATGGCATAACCCGTTTCCCCTGACTCAGATTTTAAATTTTAATTCTGCCCTGTTTTATATTATAGCAAGTTATTCAACATGCTCTTCTTCACTCTTAGAAAATACTAAGATATCATCCACAAAGACCACCACGAACTTATTAAGGTACTCCCTGAACACCCTACTCATCTTAGGGAGGTGTTAGAGACTCTTTGAGCGCATGCAGTTGTTTAATTTAAGTATTGTAACTAACATGAAAAAGAGAAGTAAGGAGAGAACAATAATTATTATTGTTCTAAGACTTATTAACAAAAGCCTCTGTAGCTCAGTTGGTTAAGGCATTGGATTTGTAGCATGGAGGTCGGGGGTTCGAACCCCTGCGGCGGCATAATTTTTTTAACTTTGTTTTAGAGAGGGCCAACTGAACATGCAAATATATGTACGTATACAAATTCAAAATTTGAAAGGATAAGAACGTACATATAAGGAAATAAAGAAAATATATATATACATATGAGAATATAAATATATATATATATATGCAAAAATATATGTATACGAAAGATAAAGTTCAAGATAAGGCTACAGTAATTGAAATATGGCAACATCATTTGAATTTTGAAAATAAAATGAAAGTTGTGCATATATATATACGCGTAAAATAGTCTTTAGAGGAATTGTATAAATATAAGAATATTTAATGTGAATAAAATAGTTAAATAAATTCCAGAAATTCAAAAGTTCGAAAATCAAACTTCTACGCCAAAACAATTCATTCGAAATTCAAATTTCTACGCCAAAATAGCTTGTGGGACCCAATGCTGACTCAGCACTGCGTGTATGATAAGGTTTGGCTAGATTCATCTACGTACCTGGACTATTTTCTTAACTGGGTTCAATGCTGACTCAGCGCTGCGTGTACGATAAGGTCTTGAGCAGCTATATAAACAGCCCTAGTTTTCATTCTCTTTGCACTAATTCTCTTCTATCCTTATGCTGCTAAGATTCATGGCTTCTTCCCCTCCTCTAAATTTTCTTAAATATTTAAAATAAAATATAAATTCAAGACATGGAGATGCTTCTCAAATCTGTTCAAGAGAAGATTCCAATCAAAGTGAAGAATTCAAAGGCTAAATCGACAAACCTCGAGCAACGACATATAAATCTTAGCATCGCCATTCTTCCATTCTAGATCTAATTTCTGTAAGTCAGTTGTTTCTAGATTTGAATGTTTTTGCTTTATTTTGTGACATGAAATTAAAGGAATAAAAGAATATGCCAAATCTCTCTCTCTCTATTCGATTCTGTGTTTATACCATTGGACTAAATTAAGAACTGTTATGATTCAAGGACAAATAAGACTTTGCCTAAGACCGTTGCCTATGACTATGGATTCTGAGATCATGTGCCTTTGGACTATGAACATAAGCCTTTGATTTTGGGACATAAAACATTGCCTATGACGGTGACTTATGACTGTGGGAATTATTTTCCCTTTTGACTATGAATATTGCATGTGACTATGGACATTTGCCTATGATTATGAACACAAGCCTTTGATTTGGACATAAAGTATTACCTATGACATAACAACGGTGATTTAAACACCTATGATTCATGACTAGGAAAATTGTTGCTTAGGTTTTGTGACTATGAAATTGGGTCTAAAACCCGATTTATCTATTCTGTCTGTTCTTGATTTTCTTTGCTTTTAGACTGTGGGAATTTACCTATTAAGTTAGGTCTACCCATGTTCTCGAACCTATTCCGTCTATTCTTGGTTTTAGACCGTGGGAATTTACCTATTAAGTTAGGTCTACCCATATTCTTGAACCTGCGTCGTTATTCAAAATCTTTTTATGCCAATTATTATGTCCACCCTTTTTCATAGCATCTTTGGTTCATTCCCTATTTTCTACGAATCTAGATTTATTTACAATCTAGGTTGAATCATGATTATACGAACGGTGGGAATGCGATTTGGGAAAAACACAAAAATAAACAAAAATATAGTTGTAAGCTTGAAATTGGCATAGTTTGGAAGCGAACATGATTCTGATTTATACAATTTTAGAACATGTGTCAAGACATGTGAATTGGGTAGATTTGACATGGATTATAGGTTATGAAATTTAGATCTAGTATTGGCCTGTAAACTGAAAAACTAGAATAATAAATCTAGTTTGTATGTAGACTGTAAACTAGAAGAATAAATCTAGTTTTTGGGCATAAACGGTGAACTAGAATAGAAAATCTAGTTTGGCATATAAAATCTAGTTTAGCATAAACTGAAAATAAAGATGATAGATCTAAATTGCTATGAACTGTAGGTTAGGCAAATCAAGATTTGGGCCTAGAATATAAGTCTGTTAGCGACAAATGAATATAGGCCAAATTTGTTTAAAAAGGGGGAAATGGGCTGTAAGATAAATTGTTAACAATTTATAAACAAAAGAAAGATATTTTGATAACACCCCTTTTTATAACTCGTACCAGAAAGTTCTAGGGTGACAGCGAGGATAGTGTCTAGGCTTGGGTTTGGAAAATATAAGTTTCCTGCCCTCCCTGGCTATCCCTAACTAATCCGACGAACGGGATGGTTGCTTTCAAAACCAGGTTTGGAAATTAATCAGAAAACCCTTTGAACTTAGAAAACATGAATATGCCTAACCCGAGGTTAGACTGAGTTGCGGTGTAAACCTGCCCGGAACCGACAGGCACATCGAGTAACCGCAGCAATATCTGTCTAATGTGAGAGGTTGCGGCTTTAATTTATTAATTAAAGCTAGAACAAGAATGGGAGAGTTAAGTCCATAGAAACACTTAACCAATTTAACACAGTTAAGCAAGAATGGGTGGGTTAAGTCCATAGAAACACTTAACCAACTTAACACAGTTAAGCTAGAATGGGAAGGTTAAGTCCATAGGAACACTTAACCAACTTAACACAGTTAAGCTAGAATGGGAAGGTTAAGGAACACTTAACCAACTTAGCAGTTAAAGCTAGAATGGGAAGGTTAAGTCCATGGGAATACTTAGCCAAATTAACATGTTGACTAGACTAGAAGGTGGGGTTAAGTAAAGTTAATACACTTAGACAATTTAACATGTTAATTAGACTAGAGGTTGGGGTTAAGTAATACACTTAGCCAATTTAATATGTTAGCTGGGTTGGACCGTAGGGTTAAGTAAACTTGAACACTTAACCTTCAGAATATGATAAATGAATAGGGTTAAGTCTAAGACACGAAGAGATGATACTTAACCATTAATAACAGGTTTAGTTAAAACCGGTGGGAAAGGTTAAGTTAAAAAGGGAACACTTAACCAATACAGGATGAATGGGTAGGGTTAAGAAATACTTAACCAATATGACTTGTTTTGTGGTGGGGTTAAGTCAACATGAATACTGACAACACTTAACCAGTTTAACAGGATAAGGGAAGAGGGTTAGGTTAGCTTGAATCGACTAAAGACACTTAACCAATCCAACTTAACGGGAAAGAGAACTAAGTAGTAAAACTTAGTTAAGAAGACAATGATCCTGGAAACTAAGTGGTAAAACTTAGTTAGTAGAACTAAGTAGTAATTCTTAGTATAACACGAAGGAGCGGACGTCCATCTGATTTTAAAGAAGACTCCAACGAATTGGGATACGAAGCCCGAGGCTTCAAGTGGACGTGAGGGTACTCTTGGTATCCTTCTGTGAGGCTGCAGATGATCCGCTTGGGCGCACAGAGGTTAAGGTCTGCGGTAGAAGAGCCAAGGGTATGCCTTGGTTGCAATATATGGCAACCAAAAGACTAGGATGGACCAGCGTGATTCGGCGAGAAGACGGAAGCCCTGTGATAGCAACTCGTCGTCTACCTACCATCTTCAGTCAAGCGAGACACGTGAAGCGGGAAGGCTGGAGGACTCATACGGACCACATACTTGCTATCTAGTTGTGGTTGTCGGGTGTTGTTGGCCATAGAATTAGTGGGGCAGATAGGGGCCTTCGTACAGTTCTCATTTTACAAGGGTGGCCTTCCATTAGTTGAGGGAGGGGTCGGGTGGGACCATAGCCACTGGAAAAACAGACCTTAACATCTGCATCGGCAGATATTGAAAGCTCCCGACCGAGTTCCGTATTTCTAGAGTAGCCCTGACACG
The DNA here is from genome assembly GCA_030737875.1 of Allium sativum. Lineage (NCBI taxonomy): Eukaryota > Viridiplantae > Streptophyta > Magnoliopsida > Asparagales > Amaryllidaceae > Allium > Allium sativum. The sequence continues at coordinate 219,523,668 of CM060925.1, forward strand.
GGACTCGGGTAGCACATTACAGGACATGTGCATCTAGACAAGCGATAACGATTCGCGATACATGCGTGGGGAAAGTCTAGGAACATATACCACTCTAGGTAGTGTATCCTAGACTAAAGGGCATCGTTCGACAGGTAGCATAATCCCTAGTTTGGAACTAGGTGGCATAAATCCTGAATACAAGAAGCGTTCAACAAATAGCGTAAACTCTAATTGAATCTAGAAAGCACTTGATATAAAACCTAGACTAGATCTAGGTAATAAATAATCAAGGTACGCCTGAAGGCGACGGAAACTAGAGGGATTGGGATCACGTTATCGTTACTAGTTGGAACACTAGTTAGGTGGTGCAGAGATATAGAAACGAGTATATTGCGGTAAAAGCGAAGCGGAGAAAGTGTTGTAGTATATCCAGTTTATCTTGCCTTAGTATATCTTGTGGTAATCTTATCTTATCATGTTGACCCTATCATCATGGTATTGTCTTGTATTCAGTTAATTCATGTCGTTTCATTTTTCCCTGTTCACATGCTAGAAGTTACTCAGGATTAGATTGGACCGTTGCTCTTTCCCCAGCTTGAAGATTTGACGAAGTCGTCCTTGGATTCTCTTTCAGATGCTATGGCTGGCTCTTGCTACATTGGGGAATATATAATGTTGCTTTATGCTTCTTTATTTTGTAAAGACAGATGATACTCTGATATTGTAAAAGAATCTTGTACAGACTATTTTATCAATAAAGCAAAGTTCTATTTTCCGCTGTTTAATATTTGTCTGTCTTGTAATTTATCTGCATCTTTTACCCAAAATGCTCCACAGAACTTAGTGCATTCCCTTTGTGAGTGACACTAACGGACGTGGGGTGTTACACGTGGTATCAGAGCTGAAGGTTACCGGATCAGATAAAAGATTTGAAAAAATATTTTTCAAAATGGTCTTTAAAGAAGCATTTTATAAAGAAAAGTTTTATTTTAAAGGCATATTCCCCAAAGCCATACGCACTATCTTCTCTTCCTCTATTTGAATTCTTGTCTCCTTCTTTCTTGACTCTCTAAGGCTCCTAGCTTTCTGGGAGGTAACCTCATCGAAGGGCGAAGTAGTGCCCGACTTCCATCTATAGCCGTAGTTGTTTTACTTACGGCCAGTCTTCTTTCAAGTTTATAGGGTTTTTTCGTGCGATAGAGGCAACTTTCGAGAGATTTGCCAACATGGTTACACGCGGAAGTTTGGCAAAGGAGCACGACCCAAGGATGAGGAAATTATGGATGTAGACTTGGCTCACGAAGGAGGAAGGGATTATAAAATCTAAGACAAGAGGAAGTATCTTTACTATGGTATGATAGGGCATATAATTAAGGACAAAGGACAAGATTTTCAGAAGGACAAGTACATGCTGAGCGTACCTAGGAGATAGGTGGTAAAAGTTTCTGTTGGAAGAATCTAGTTTTTCTGTTCGGATTTAGCGCTTCGCATTTGTTCATATTTGCTTCCATAGTTAAGTCTCTGCACCTTAGTACTTGTATAGTAAGAAGATCCCAATCAGTCTCAAACCCAGTGGGTGGTTCGACCCGTTTATTTTTGGTTAGTAGGGGTTTGAATAGCTATCGAGTTTGCTTATATCATATCACGTAGATTGTCTAAAGGAGATATTCCTTGGGTGCTTTTCTGATATTGGTTTAGGCCTTTGGGGCTTGTACTTGAGGAATGTCGAGTTTGACTAGGATGGTTTGCGTGAGAGATGGATAGTGGTGGCAGGCGCTCTAAAAAGCGCGTAGTGACCTTTTGACCCTTATAATTATGGCATGATGGATAAGATAGGAGGAGAGACCTCTGATCATCCTAGTATATACACTTGGTTGAAATTTGTTCATTTTGGAGATGGAGCTTAGAAACTTCACAATCGTGGAGTAAAATTTGGTTAAGATACAGTGGAGTAAAGCTCAAGAAGGCTAGATACTAGCAACATACCCTTTTTCTTAAGGGTGCATCCTTGATTTCTTTGTTTAGGAGCTTTACGCATAGTTGTTTCTCTCTTTCCAAAGTATATCCTCTAGGTCGTATCTGCGATCCTTAGGTAGAAGCCAATGGATGTAAACATGTATTTGAAACATGTTATGGTTGAATGGTTGCAAGTGGTTGCAAATGGTTGCTCGTGGATGCATATGCATACGTATTAGGCACTAGATCAAGTTCGGACGCTCTCATATTGCATTTACATATATGCAATTGTTTATAAGTTGAACTTGATATGATATCATATGGACGTTGCATATGGATGAATGGCTATGCACGCATGTAGTATTTACATGACTAGGGATGTTTGCATGCATGATTGGACGCATGGCACTAACATGATTTGCATTAAGGAGGTCAACTGAATCAGTAGACCGCCTGATTTTGCATTAGATAGAGACATATACACACACTATGCATATGAACATGAAAGCATTAGAAATCTTTTAAGGACAATGAATGCCTGTGATTGAATGGTTGAGTAGATGGGTGATTGGATGGTAGGACACATTCTTCCTAACTTGAAGATTTCGGGGACGAAATCCTTTTAAGTGGGGGAGAATGTAACACTCCGTAATTCTATGACATTAAGATTCTCAAATTAAAGTATAATTAATTTTTAAAAGAAAAATTAAAAGAAAAAGATCCATGCAGTTGTTTAATTTAAGTATTGTAACTAACATGAAAAAGAGAAGTAAGGAGAGAACAATAATTATTATTGTTCTAAGACTTATTAACAAAAGCCTCTGTAGCTCAGTTGGTTAAGGCATTGGATTTGTAGCATGGAGGTCGGGGGTTCGAACCCCGGCGGCGGCATAATTTTTTTAACTTTGTTTTAGAGAGGGCCAACTGAACATGCAAATATATGTACGTATACAAATTCAAAATTTGAAAGGATTAGAACGTACATATAAGGAAATAAAGAAAATATATATATATACATTTGAGAATATAAATATATATATGCAAAAATATATGTATACGAAAGATAAAGTTCAAGATAAGGCTACAGTCAATGAAATATGGCAACATCATTTGAATTTTGAAAATAAAATGAAAGTTGTGCATATATATATACGCGTAAAATGGTCTTTAGAGGAATTGTATACATATAAGAATATTTCATGTGAATAAAATAGTTAAATAAATTCCAGAAATTCAAAAGTTCGAAAATCAAACTTCTACGCCAAAACAATTCATTCGAAATTCAAATTTCTACGCCAAAATAGCTTGTGGGACCCAATGCTGACTCGGCACTGCGTGTATGATAAGGTTTGGCTAGATTCATCTACGTACCTGGACTATTTTCTTAACTGGGTTCAATGCTGACTCAGCGCCGCGTGTACGATAAGATCTTGAGCAGCTATATAAACAGCCCTAGTCTTCATTCTCTTTGCACTAATTCTCTTCTATCCTTATGCTGCTAAGATTCATGGCTTCTTACCCTCCTCTAAATTTTCTTAAATAATTAAAATAAAATATAAATTCAAGACATGGAGATGCTGCTCAAATCTGTTCAAGAGAAGATTCAAATCAAAGTGAAGAATTCAAAGGCTAAATTGACAAACCTCGAGCAACGACATATGAATCTTAGCATCGCCATTCTTCTATTCTAGATCTAATTTCCGTAAGTCAGTTGTTTCTAGATTTGAACGTTTTTGCTTTATTTTGTGACATGAAATTAAAGGAATAAAAGAATATGCCAAATCTCTCTCCCTCTATTCGAATCTATGTTTATACTCTTGGACTAAATTAAGAACTATTATGATTCAAGGACAAATAAGACTTTGCCTAAGACCGTTGCCTATGACTATGGATTCTGAGATCATGTGCCTTTGGACTATGAACATAAGCCTTTGATTTTGGGACATAAAACATTGCCTATGACGGTGACTTATGATTGTGGGAATTATTTTCCTTTTTTGACTATGAATATTGCCTATGACTATGGACATTTGCCTATGATTATGAACACAAGCCTTTGATTTGGACATAAAGTATTACCTATGACATAACAACGGTGATTTAAACACCTATGATTCATGACTAGGAAAATTGTTGCTTAGGTTTTGTGACTCTGAAATTGGGTCTAAAACCCGATTTATCTATTCTGTCTGTTCTTGATTTTCTTTGGTTTTAGACTGTGGGAATTTACCTATTAAGTTAGGTCTACCCATGTTCTCGAACCTATACTGTCTATTCTTGGTTTTAGACCGTGGGAATTTACCTATTAAGTTAGGTCTACCCATATTCTTGAACCTGCGTCGTTATTCAAAATTATGCCAATTATTATGTCCACCCTTTTTCATAGCATCTTTGGTTCATTCCCTATTTTCTACGAATCTAGATTTATTTACAATCTAGGTTGAATCATGATTATACGAACGGTGGGAATGCGATTTGGGAAAAACACAAAAATAAACATAAATATAGTTGTAAGCTTGAAATTGGCATAGTTTGGAAGCGAACATGATTCTGATTTATACAATTTTAGAACATGTGTTAAGACATGTGAATTGGGTAGATTTGACATGGATTATAGGTTATGAAATTTAGATCTAGTATTGGCCTGTAAACTGAAAAACTAGAATAATAAATCTAGTTTGTATGTAGACTGTAAACTAGAAGAATAAATCTAGTTTTTGGGCATAAACGGTGAACTAGAATAGAAAATCTAGTTTGGCATACAAAATCTAGTTTAGCATAAACTGAAAATAAAGATGATAGATCTAAATTGCTATGAACTGTAGGTTAGGCAAATCAAGATTTGGGCCTAGAATATAAGTCTGTTAGCGACAAATGAATATAGGCCAAATTTGTTTAAAAAGGGGGAAATGGGCTGTAAGATAAATTGTTAACAATTTATAAACAAAAGAAAGATATTTTGATAACACCCCTTTTTATAACTCGTACCAGAAAGTTCTAGGGTGACAGCGAGGATAGTGTCTAGGCTTGGGTTTGGAAAATATAAGTTTCCTGCCCTCCCTGGCTATCCTTAGCTGATCCGACGAACGGGATGGTTGCTTCCAAAACCAGGTTTGGAAATTAATCAGAAAACCCTTTGAACTTAGAAAACATGAATATGCCTAACCCGAGGTTAGACTGAGTTGCGGTGTAAACCTGCCCAGAACCGACCGGCACATCGAGTAACCGCAGCAATATCTGTCTAATGTGAGATGTTGCGGCTTTAATTTATTTATTAAAGCTAGAACAAGAATGGGAGAGTTAAGTCCACAGAAACACTTAACCAATTTAACACAGTTAAGAAAGAATGGGTGGGTTAAGTCCATAGAAACACTTAACCAACTTAACACAGTTAAGCTAGAATGGGAAGGTTAAGTCCATAGGAACACTTAACCAACTTAACACAGTTAAGCTAGAATGGGAAGGTTAAGGAACACTTAACCAACTTAGCACAGTTAAAGCTAGAATGGGAAGGTTAAGTCCATGGGAATACTTAGCCAAATTAACATGTTGACTAGACTAGAAGGTGGGGTTAAGTAAAGTTAATACACTTAACCAATTTAACATGTTAATTAGACTAGAGGTTGGGGTTAAGTAATACACTTAGCCAATTTAATATGTTAGCTGGGTTGGACCGTAGGGTTAAGTAAACTTGAACACTTAACCATCAGAATATGATAAATGAATAGGGTTAAGTCTAAGACACGAAGAGATGATACTTAACCATTAATAACAGGTTTAGTTAAAACCGGTAGGAAAGGTTAAGTTAAAAAGGGAACACTTAACCAATACAGGATGAATGGGTAGGGTTAAGAAATACTTAACCAATATGACTTGGTTTGTGGTGGGGTTAAGTCAACATGAATACTGACAACACTTAACCAGTTTAACAGGATAAGAGAAGAGGGTTAGGTTAGCTTGAATCAACTAAAGACACTTAACCAATCCAACTTAACGGGAAAGAGAACTAAGTAGTAAAACTTAGTTAAGAAGACAATGATCTTGGAAACTAAGTGGTAAAACTTAGTTAGTAAAACTAAGTAGTAATTCTTAGTATAACACGAAGGAGCGGACGTCCATCTGATTTTAAAGAAGACTCCAACGAATTGGGATACGAAGCCCGAGGCTTCGAGGGGACGTGAGGGTACTCTTGGTATCCCTCTGTGAGGCTGCAGATGATCCGCCTGGGCGCACAGAGGTTAAGGTCTGCGGTAGAAGAGCCAAGGGTATGCCTTGGTTGCAATATGTGGCAACCAAAAGACTAGGATGGACCAGCGTGATTCGGCGAGAAGACGGAAGCCCTGTGATAGCAACTCGTCGTCTACCTACCATCTTCAGTCAAGCGAGACACATGAAGCGGGAAGGCTGGAGGACTCATACGGACCACATACTTGCTATCTAGTTGTGGTTGCAGGGTGTTGTTGGCCATAGAATTAGTGGGGCAGATAGGGGCCTTCGTACAGTTCTCATTTTACAAGGGTGGCCTTCCATTAGTTGAGGGAGGGGTCGAGTGGGACCATAGCCACTGGAAAAACAGACCTTAACATCTACATCGGCAGATATTGAAAGCTCCCGACCGAGTTCCGTATTTCTAGAGTAGCCCAGACACGGGACTCGGGTAGCACATTACAGGACAAGTGCATCAAGACAAGCGATAACGATTCGCGATACATGCGTGGGGAAAGTCTAGGAACATATACCACTCTAGGTAGTGTATCCTAGACTAAAGGGCATCGTTCGACAGGTAGCATAATCCCTAGTTTGGAACTAGGTGGCATAAATCCTGAATACAAGAAGCGTTCAACAAATAGCGTAAACTCTAACTGAATCTAGAAAGCACTTGATATAAAACCTAGACTAGATCTAGGTAATAAATAATCAAGGTACGCCTGAAGGCGACGGAAACTACAGGGTTTGGGATCACGTTATCGTTACTAGTTGGAACACTAGTTAGGTGGTGCAGAGATATAGAAACGAGTACATCGCGGTAAAATCAAAGCGGAGAAAGTGTTGTAGTATATCCAGTTTATCTTGCCTTAGTATATCTTGTGGTAATCTTATCTTATCCTGTTGACCCTATCATCATGGTATTGTCTTGTATTCAGTTAATTCATGTCGTTTCATTTTTCCCTGTTCACATGCTAGAAGTTACTGACTTACTCAGGCTTTATGTTTGACTCTGTTTTTCTTTCGCTTCTTTTCTTCCGTTTCCCCCTCCCCCCCCAGGTAGTCGAGGAGGGAATAGTATAACTCAGGATTAGATTGGACCGTTGCTCTTTCCCCAGCTTGAAGATTTGACGAAGTCGTCCTTGGATTCTCTTTCAGATGCTATGGCTGGCTCTTGCTACATTGGGGAATATATAATGTTGTTTTATGCTTCTTTATTTTGTAAAGACAGATGATACTCTGATATTGTAAAAGAATCTTGTACAGACTATTTTATCAATAAAGCAAAGTTCTATTTTCCGCTGTTTAATATTTGTCTGTCTTGTAATTTATCTGCATCTTTTACCCAAAATGCTCCACAGAACTTAGTGCATTCCCTTTGTGAGTGACACTAACGGACGTGGGATGTTACACGTGTCTTTGATTTTGGGACATAAAACATTGCCTATGACGGTGACTTATGACTGTGGGAATTATTTTCCCTTTTGACTATGAATATTGCCTATGACTATGGACATTTGCCTATGATTATGAACACAAGCCTTTGATTTGGACATAAAGTATTACCTATGACATAACAACGGTGATTTAAACACCTATGATTCATGACTAGGAAAATTGTTGCTTAGGTTTTGTGACTATGAAATTGGGTCTAAAACCCGATTTATCTATTCTGTCTGTTCTTGATTTTCTTTGCTTTTGACTGTGGGAATTTACCTATTAAGTTAGGTCTACCCATGTTCTCAAACCTATTCTGTCTATTCTTGGTTTTAGACCGTGGCAATTTACCTATTAAGTTAGGTCTACCCATATTCTTGAACTTTATCTTTCGTATACATATATTTTTGCATATATATATTTATATTCTCATATGTATATATATATTTTCTTTGTTTCCTTATATGTACGTTCTTATCCTTTCAAATTTTGAATTTGTATACGTACATATATTTGCATGTTTAGTTGGCCCTCTCTAAAACAAAGATAAAAAAAATTATGCCGCCGCCGGGGTTTTTAACCCCCGACCTCCATGCTACAAATCCAATGCCTTAACCAACTGAGCTACAGAGGCTTTTGTTAATAAGTCTTAGAACAATAATAATTATTGTTCTCTCCTTTCTTCTCTTTTTCATGTTAGTTACAATACTTAAATTAAACAACTACAAGGATCTTTTTCTTTTAATTTTTCTTTTAAAAATTAATTATACTTTAATTTGAGAATCTTAATGTCATAGAATTACGGGGTGTTACAATATGTATCGTAGGTTGATTCGATCGTTTCGATCAGTTTTCGTCAAAATCAACATATAACTCTATATATTGAATTTGAACATGCATTTCAATTTACTGGGGTCACATACTAACTCGAAAAATTTCAGAAAAATATTTTCTAGCTTTGTATTGACGATACGGTCCTAACAAAACTAGTTTCATCGAATTCTGAGAATGTTCGAAAAATGGCCATTTTCCTGTCGATTAAAATCAACTAAAACTGGTCAAACGCGTTTTCTTTTGCCACGCTCACATATTAATTCGAAAAATTATGAAATTTGTAACCTAGTAATAACTTGACATCACGGATCCAACAAAAGTGGTTTCGTCGAAAACCGAGGTCGTTTGCAAAATTTCCATTTTTAAGGGCCAGAATTCCATAGCGACTATTCTGAAAATTCATTTGGACATACCTTTTGATTCCCGCTATGAAATTTTGATTTCCCGGATTCGTTGGAAAGATATTCTCAATTATATTCAAATATTTTTGGTTTCGTTAAAATCCGGTTTATTTTGCACCCGGTACATTCATTTGAAGTTTGAAATCGAATTATTGAACTACCGCGCCATTTTCAATTCCTTTTATAATTATAAATAAATATTTATATTCTAACGACGATATATATAAATATATACGTTCGAATTTTATTCAAAATAAATTTCTCATTGATATTATTTAAAATAATTCATTTTAAATATTCAAAATTCGCTATAATTGCCAAAATAAAAAATTTAAATTGGCCCAGATTTACGGGTTATTACAATATGTTTTATAATGTTGATGTTAAGGACAAGGTCTTAGGTGTCTAAGAGTTCACCATATGGTATTAAGTGGCAATAAGGACATCCACCCTTAATAAATTAGGTAATGGCCTTAAGTGACCAGGTATAGACTGCCTCATAGAGTATTTAGTGATTGTAAGGATGTCCTCTCTTATATCGACATGTAAACCTTAAGTGGCTATAAGGATGTCTGCCTCATATGTCTAGTTGTGTATGTTTTTTTGCATGGACATAACATGAAGAATTTATATTGCCAAATATAGGAAATAGTCATTCCTAAACTTATATGTTTTCCATTCACCGGAACTTTATGTTTTGACCTCCCTCCTCATAACATAAACATGTTAGTATGTGAGGACACTTGGATTAATGTTGATTAGTGATGCTTAGTGGTGGAGCCCTACGATGGAGGCTTTAGTTATTTTATGGCAGGATTATTATTATTGTTATTGTTATCTTCTGTATTGGGATAATTATAGATGTCCCTTATTATCTATTGAGACTCGAGTATGTGACATTTATTATCGTTTAAATTTATAGTACATTTATTTTGAGATATTATATTTTATCTCTTTCGTTATGTGAGACTCCGATTCCGCTTATATTTCTTTGTTATATCTGTTATAGTATTTCCTTATAGGACCCAACGATCCATTTAGACTGGTTCTAAGTTCTGATTGGTCTTTTTGGGTCGGAATGTAGGCCCATTCCGAGCGGTTTGTTACATTTGTATCAGAGCATGGGATATCCGGCTATGGGGAAATATGTATATGAGAGATGTACTTGTTATTCTGAAATAGGATTTTCAAAAGCTTACTATATATGAATAAATATATTTATTTAAGGTATGCATATCTCTAGAAAATAGTATATGTAGGTCCTTCTAGGAAAGAGTTCACCTTAATTTATAGAAATACCCTAGAAACCATGTAGTGGTTTAGTAGCTTCCTTATCAATTTAGAAGCCTATAAGCATGTAAGGACTGCAAGAACCACGAAGTCGGAAAGGGGGAAAGGAATGAAACTCCCTAATTTAATAGGCATTTGATCGAAATCAATTGATGACTTAATTATCATTCACGGAAAATATAAGGGAGAAATAAATAGAAATAATTTAGAATGGGTGTCTATTAGGATAACCATTAATAAAGACAAATTAATGTCCATAGCATAAGGATACATTAAGGTTTCACGAAAAATGGAAGAATATCTTTTGTTAAATAAGAATAAACTTCCGGGTTGGTAAATATGGAATTTTGGAGTTTGAAAGAGCACTAAATGGTCAATAAGTGAAAGGATATTGAGAACGGAGAAATAAATATTAGTGATGTAGCCAATCGTGCGAATCTATGAATATCTAATTTTAAATTAAATGCCTGTAAGAATAAGCATTATTTAATGGATAAGATGGGCATAAAGGACATTTATAGTCAACTATTAGGAATGGCAAGATATGAGAAAATAAGAACATGGAAGAGTGGATTTAATAAAGGGGATTGACTTCCATAAAATAGTGTGTGATTAAAGTAAGAGGCATAACAAGAAAGATCAAAATGTTAAGATAAATAATTTTTTGACATACTATTAAATTATTATAAAAAAAGGAAATTTTTAGATGACTGTTTAACATTTCATTTATAGGCTCGATTTTCATAATAATTCCACTCGGAGAGAAAATTGAAAATATGATTTTTGAGAAAATAAATGTGTTTGAAAGAATTAAAAATTATACTATTTCTTAAGTTAGACAAATATAATATAAACTTTAGGGTAATAAAAGTTTATTGTAAACGTTTACAGTCATGAGCTTTTTTTGGCAAGGTCGGCTAGTTTTTATAGTGTTCCGTAACACTATTTATTAAAAATAGAGAAAAAGTACATGAGAGTTCAGGTGATATACATAAAGCATATCAGCTATAAGCTTCCACATAAGGAAGATAGAGTAAAACATAAAAATTACACCAGTCACATTACAATATAACATTACTTTTAACTATTAAATATGACATTGGACCCATCTCCATAACTACATCGTCTAAAGTTAGACAGCTAGCCGTTCTCTTGCAAATTTCTGAGCATCTTCTTTTTCATGCTCCGAGTGATAGGAGTTTTAGGCCCTGCTTTTTCAGAGCTTGAAACAGTCTGTTCAGTAATAATATTAGGGGGTCTCTCCTTGTTTCCAGACAGAGTTGCAATGTGCGCATATGGGTTCACCATATTATTGTCATTACCAGTTGGAGACATCTGCATTTTCTTCTTACCATTAGCTAAAATTTGTCATAGCATGGCCGTCACATTTGCAAGTCCGGCTTCATCCATCTGATCTAGAATTACACTTGACTTGAAACATTAAAATCATTCACTTTTTTCTCTAACACTTGGTACTCTTTAGAATTCACCTCATTCCTAGCAAGCTCAGCTTGCAGGTTTATTGATATTAGCTAAATGCTTCCATTAATCTCTCTCACGTATGCCATCATAATAGGATAGTTGTCACTTTGATTGGTACTTGCATTCGACTTCTGTATTTGTACTGTGTTTCTGTTAGCATTAACACTATCACTAACCAAGGATACTTTTGTCGCCATACATTTTGTCACTTCTTGATTCGAAGTACTTCCCTCATTTGTGTTGTTCCCATTAGCATTGCCTTGAATTGTTGTAGCAGCATCAACATTTTGAACCACAGCATTAACAAGCACAACATCATTCTTTTCCTTCTCAAGGTTAATAACTTGAACTTCGACATTTGCATCTGAATCAACATTAGCACCCGAATCAACATTAGTCTGCATATTGGAAAAATCCTTGTTACTCACATCTAAATTCCCAAAGGTTGATTACAGTAGACTATCAACTACGTCAATTTCCTCATCTTCGAAACTAGTGACTCTTTCTATATTTTCCTCTACACTTAAGACTTCAAAGCCCTCCTCAATGTTATCAAGTAGATTATAGCTATTTTCAGCAATAAATGCCTTTTATCGATGACCATTTTCTGCTATGCCTTGACTATTCTATTCATCTGGGACATTATAAACACCTTTCTTCCTACTGACTACCTTCTTCCAGTCTTCATTTCTCTTTACATAGAAACCTTTCTTTCTCTCGGTCTTACCAGTAAGCTCAGTGCTTTTTGCAAGATCTTTCTTCACCTAGCTCGATCATTTATCTCTTGTAATCAACATTGCTTTGCTATTATTTGCTCTAGTGTTCCCTTTACCCTGACATTCAGTTTCTTTCCTGCTCTTGCATTAGTCTGTTGAATGCCCAAAATATTTGCATAAGTCACAAATCTCAGGTTGCCATAGATATTGCACAACTACTGTTTGCTCACCACCATCAGGTAAGCCAACTTGAAACTCACGAATCAGGGGAGCTTCAGCTGTTACTTCCATCATACATTTAGCATACTCAAGCCTGTCGAAACTTTTAGTTGAGTTGTCCATACACAAAAATTTCCCTATAAGCATTGCTAACCAGCAAATTCCTACCTTAATCCACATATACAATGGGATATTCCATAGTTTGATCCAAACTGGGACACTCTTTATCAAGCTAGCATCACTTCCAATATTAATATCCCAAGGTTTAACAATAAACAACTTATTTTATATAACTACAGGATCAACCCTAGATATTCTGGCCCTTTCCTCAATGCTCGTCAGCATAATGAAAAATACATTCCCATTAGACTTTACCTTAAAGCCTCCTTGAGGATTCCATAGTCGTGATTTGCTATTGCATAGAAGCTAAGCGGCTTGTCTAAGAAGAATTCAGCTAGGAAGTCCTTCCATGTTTCCTTTGCAGCGAGGAGGATGTCTTCAAATGGAACCATCGTTTTACCTTTGAACTCTAGTGTCAACGACATCGGCGGAGTAAACATTCCAGCATTCTTCGGCTTGGCAAAGAAAAGCGAAGACCATTTGTTGTATTTGACATTGGAATTCTCAATCGGGTTGTTATTGTTTGGGATCAGACAAGGGGGTAGGGTGGAGAAGTCAGAAGGATGAGGCGGCGGGAGATTAGGAGGTGACTAAAGAGGAGGCAACTGGTCAAATTGAAAAGGCAAAGGTAAGGCTTGAAGGGTAGAAAGAGGTGGCAGACATGATTGGGCGGACCATCGGTTGATTATTGGTCAAGTGTTATGGAATGTTAAGTAGTGAACAATTATAATGGTAAATTTATAATTTTATGGCCTTGATATAAAAAGCTTTTAAAAATTAAATAAAACTGAAAAGATTCCTTTCTTCAGACTATGACAATAAAATTGACCTTTAATTAGGAATAGAAAGAGAAAGGAAAAGAAGACATATAAAAGTTGGTAGGATAAATGTCATATATATTCTCGTTTGAAAGAGAGTGGATAGTAAATTTATTTATTAAAATTTAGGTAGAATTGAAATAGTAAAATTCTCATATAATAAAGAGTAAATGATGAAGTAATAATCTTGCAGTAGAAAAAATGGTAAATGACTCCCCTAATAATTAAATTAGTAACTTATATCTAATTTACAACCGTTAAATTAAATTTTGTAAAGCACCCGCATTGTGCAAATAAATGAGTAGTCATGTTTTGTACAAAAACATGCATATATAGTTAAGGAAATGCAAATGTACATTAATGTGAAAATTTGATAAGAGTATATGTGCATGGCAGTACAAGTTTAAAATGTTATTTTTAAAATAAATACAGTCTCACACTAATGCCTTAAAACATATTTTTGGGAAGCAACTGCATAAATTAAGAACATGGAAATGAATGCACTAAAAACTTGATTGATACTTAATTTGTTTGGGTCTTATTTTCAAACAAAAATAAGCATTTATCTTAAAACATTTTTTGTTTTAAAGGACACTAAAGACTGATATTCAAAATACAAATAAAAGGTAAGTGTTAGAATAAGAGAGCTTATTTAACTCTTAATTCAAAGATTTATGAACATTTAATAAGTGAGCATTTATTTGGAATGTTTTTCAGAAATAAAGAAGTTATTACGCTTTATTATTAAAAGGTACACAAAGCTTGAGTAGTGCTTCAAAAGTGTTATTGTGTGAATTAATAGTGTATTTTGAAAATTTAGTAATAAATGTCATTAGACATTTTAGGAAACTTAATTGTCGCCTAATTCAATTATGGATATTACTCTATTTTCTAAAATAGAATGAACATTTGTTTTACTGACCATTAAAAGGTTTCTATTGACCATTTTGAAAAAAAAAATGTTAATGCTGACATACAAATAGTTAATAAAGATAATTATTTAAAAAGAAAAGCTATCATGCTCCTATTTTAAATAATTAGTAAATGTTTGGAAAGTGGCATCTAAATCCTTATTGTAACCTTTCGAAGTAAATTCTTAATAAAAGATGTTTTATTTAAAACAAAACTTATTTTGACATTTAATTCAGTGTAACAACCCGTATTTCGATAACATGTTAAAACGAGAATCAAGGAAGAATTTCATTTTTAAATTCTGAATCAAGTAAAACGGGCTTTGCCATTGCGTTCGTCTCGGAAAAATACGCGAAATAGAGTCTGAGTTTTCGAGAATCGGAGTCCGTATGACCAAGTTATGGTCCGACGAAGTTTTCAGAAAATTCAAGTTCAAAAACGAGTTCTAATTTCGAAAATTAGGGCTGGAAGGCTAGGCGGGAAAAATTCCCGCTAGGCTCCCTAAGTCGACAGCCCTGTCGACTTGGGAGTCGACATGGCTTGACCCAAGTCGACAGCCCTGTCGACTTGGGGGTCGACTTATGGTGGCCGGGCAGTTTTTCCTGGTGCACCTATTTTCTGTCTTGGCTAGGTTTTTGGGCCTGGTTTGAAATCTGATGGTTCAGGTTGGTCCTAGGGTTAATCTAAGGGTCCTAACTAATCCTAATCTCTATAAATAAGCCCCTAACCCTCTCCTAAATTCTCATTATTCATTCATGCAACTAAACTATGGCAAAATTGCTCCTCTCATGGCCTCCACTCAAAGCCCTAGCCTCCACTTCATTTCTATGAGAGGTTTCATGATCATGTGAGTGTTAGAGAGTCCCTATCTTAGTATGAGAGCTTCTCAAGTTGATTTCAAGGCTAAATCTTTGACCTTTGTTCATCAAGATGGTTTTTTTTATTGATTTGGAGCTTTCATCTTTGGGTTTTTGAATGATGGCATGCATAGGCTTTGTCTCAATCTTTAATTTAATCGATTTGTGCCTTCATAGCAATGTAAGCCCTTTCCCTACTCTTAGATATTAACTATGAAGTTAAATGTTCATGTTGCAAGTTTGGGTTTGATCATTGAGTATGATACATGCTATCATGTCATGCAAGTTTATGAAGTCATTATCTTGATCTTGTGGGCTAAAAGCTACAACCTTTATGTTGAAATGTTGCATTATGCAACATGAGAACCCTCATAACCTTTATGTCAACTTGCATATGAAGTCATAACCCTTATATGATGATATATGCGAGTTACTAGTCATCATTCCATGTCTTTTGTCACCATGATTTGCTTATGTGCCAAGTTTGGGTTTATGCATGTTTTTGAGGCTTAAGAATGTAACATGCAAGTTAATGAACACATTTGTGCCTCATTTGCCACCATGATTAACTTGTGGCTTAATATCCATTTTTGTCATGCCTTTGCCAAGTCTCTTCTTTTAATCCATTACGTTGTTGCGAACGTATATGCGAGTTTAAAAGCGTTGGGTTATGTTATGAGTAATTTCTAATGACATGAAAATACAACTTGAAAACATGACTTGAAATATAACATGGAAGTTGACATGTGAGTATGTTTGAAAATATGAAATTGGGAATTTACCTATTAAGTTAGGTCTACCCATACTATGGAACTGGGAATTTACCTATTAAGTTAGGTCTACCCATATTCTTAAAAACTTGAATATGAACAAGACACTAGACTAAACATGAAAGTGACCAACTCGAGGTTGGGTTGAGTTTGCAACGTAAAACTACCCGGAACCGACCGGCCTAACTAGTAGTTGCAAACAATAGGACCCAATGTGAGAAGTTGGTCATGTTGTGCTTGAACCCGAGGTTAGACCAAGTTGTGGTGTAAAGCTACCCGGAACCGACTGGCTTAACTAGTAACCACAACAAAGTCTAATGTGAGAGGTTGAGGTGCATTAAGTAATTAATGCCACATGATAGGGTTAAGTTAATTTGATTAATGACTCTTAACCAAATATGACATGGACAATGGGTTAAGTAAATTGATTAGGCCAATGATACTTAACAAAACATGACAAGGTTGGGTAGGTTAAGTAACTTGATTTGCCTAATGACACTTAACCATTTTTACATGACTAGTGGACGGGGTTAAGTTAACCAACACTTAATCAATCCAACACGATAAATTGGTAGGGTTAAGTAAGTTTTCTTAATGACACTTAACCGAAAAATACAGTTAATGGATGGGGTTAAGATTAGACTCAACTAGTCTAAACATGGAAATCAGATGGGGTTAAGTTAGCTTAGACTTAATTAATCCCACTTGGCAGTTTAATGGGGTTAAGTTAAACACTTAACTAATCTAACATGATGATTTGATGTGGTTAAGTGACCTATACTTAACCAATCTAACTCGTTAATTTATTGAGGTTAAGTTAACCTATACTTAACCAATCTAACGTGAAAACATGATAAGGCTAAGTCACGAATCGCTTAAATACGCTTGACCGATTTAACTCAGTAATTTGATAGGGTCAAGTTAATATATGCTTAACCAACTTGAGCATGGTTTGTAGGGTTAAGTCTTGAACTTGGATACTTAGCCAATTTTTGACATGATTTGTAGACGGGTTAAGTCATGAACTTAAGTGACACTTAATCCATTATGTAAACCCTAGTTCTGAGGATTAGGTGGATAACCGTAGTTAACAAGGATAACGGGAATAAGGCTAAGTGGTAAACCTTAGTTGAAGAATAACTAAGTAATGATTCTTAGTCAAGGAAATTTAGACCAGTTCATAGATAGATGAGTAACCTGATACGGTAGGTCATCGTTTAAGTATACGAGTAGGAGCAAGTATCTGATTTAGATAAAGGCTCCAGCGAACTGGGTAACGAACAGCGGCTTCGGGGAACGTGAGGATATTCTTGGTATCCCTCTGTGAGCTGCCAGGTGATCGTACTAGGCTCATCAGAGGTTAAGGTCTGCGTTAGAAGAACCAAGAGTATGCCTTGGTTGCTATACGAGCGACCTAAAGACGGGGATGGATAGGGGATAGTCGACGATACACGGTCGTACCCTAGATAGCATTTCGTTAGGCTACCTACCATCTTTGGTCAAGCGTGTACGTACGGAAAGGCAGAGAACACCCAAAAGACCACAATTGCTATCTAATTATGGTTGCGGTAAGGCTAGGATTGTGGGTTGGCCAGTAGTGTGTTCTCGTACAGGATTTATCCTGTCTTGTCTTTCACTAGTTGAGGGAGTGGTCTCGTGGGACCATAGCCACGTATAGAAAAAAAACAGACCTTAGCATCTGCATCGGCAGATAAATCAAAAGCTCCCGACCGAGTCCTGTATTTCCTGATCTGCCCTGTGACAGGACTCAGATAGCACGATGTGATACATGTGCATACAGTCATGGAAAAACGATTCACGATGAATGCGTGGAAAAAAAAGGGGCGCGGTTGACGGTTAGCGTAATTCCTAGTGGCCCTGGGTGGTTGAACCAAAACCGAGATACGAAAACGTGCAATAGGTAAGTATAATCCCTAGTAGTCCTAGGTAGCATAAGTCCTAGTTGTACAAACGATGATTCATGTTGAAAGACCCTAGTTAGATATAGGTTGACAGTCCAAAATGATCTTAAGGATCATGGAACTATGTTAAAGTAGTATAGAATCTCATGGGAAAGCCCGTATGGTCTACGGCAAGGGACTAAACATTTACATGGAATAAAACATACGAGTTGAGTAACCTATATATGCGATATATTAGGTTGACATGGACCATTACACGACTTTTGAGTAAGGGTCATTCATGGTTAACACATGATACGGTGGGGATACTAGTACGGTAGGTGCAGAGCTAAAAGACAGGATAGATACCATGGGATGTTATACGTGATAGATATCTTGGGGATATTATACTTGATAGGAACCTGACGATGGGATACCTTGTTTTATCTTGACATCGTAATTTATCATGACACCTTAGTTTATCTGAGTTCAGTAGTTCATCCTGTTATTTTGATTTAGCTTATCTATCTTGTCATCATGCTTATGTTCATCTCAGTTTCTCATGTCAGTTAACTTTACTAGTTTTTATGCTGATAGTAGATAGGGCTTACTCAGTCTTTTTGACTGACCCGTTTTGTTTTGCCTCTTTTCTTCCGTTTCCCCCCCAGGTTACAGGGAGGAAATACTGTTGTTTAGTTCGGACTTCTTCTGCTTGAAGGTCATCATGGATGGCTTGGACTTTTCTTGGCTATGGCTACTTTACTGTTTTTGCTTGGGGAATAATTTATGAAAAAGTCTTTATGCTTCTTTACTATTGCAAGACAGGTTTTGATGTACTCTGATGTAAAAGGCTTTAGACCTTAATTATTAATGTTTATGAAAGTTCGATTTTACTTCCGCTATTTTATATGTTCTGTCTTGTGATATTTCTGTGCATGTTTACCAATAATGCCCTCTAAAGCTAGTGCATTCCTTTGCGAGTGACCCTAGCGGAGGCGGGGTGTTACACGTGGTATCAGAGCAG
Organism: Allium sativum; assembly: GCA_030737875.1. Classification (NCBI taxonomy): domain Eukaryota; kingdom Viridiplantae; phylum Streptophyta; class Magnoliopsida; order Asparagales; family Amaryllidaceae; genus Allium; species Allium sativum. The sequence continues at coordinate 219,542,593 of CM060925.1, forward strand.
AAGGTTACCAGACTGGGCAAAAGTTTTTAAAGACCTTCTGAAAACTATTTGAAAATCGTTTATAAAGAAGCATTTTTCAAGAAAATTTTCTTTTAAAAGAAAAAGGCTATTCCCCATAGGCCATTAGCACTATCCTTGTTTCCTTAATTGAATCTCTTTTCCTTTCTTTCCTCCATCTGTAGTCACAGTGGTTTTAACTGCGACTAGTCTTTTCCGTCTACGAAAGTGCTTTCCTTACGATGGAGGTGGTTCTCGAGAGACCAGTGGCCGCGTTATAAGAAAGGATAGTGAGAAAGAGGATAAAGGATACGAGCTTAAGGATGAGCAACTTGTGGGTATGGCTTAGTCCTCAAAGGAGGGAGAAAGATGAACAATGAAACCCATGACGAGAAAGTACCTTTGGCATGGTAAAACGGGGCGGATAGTTAAGTATTATGGGACAAGGACAAGATCATCGGGAGGGCAATAGTATGCTCTCATTTCTAGGGTACCTCGGAAGGAGGGTAACGATCTTGTTAAAGGTTTAGCTTTTCTTCTCTATCATCCCGTTAGGACTTCGTTTTTCGTATCATTTAAGTCTGCTTCGATAGTTGAGTCTCTGCACCTTAAGTACTAGCGTAATAGAGAATCCCATTTTTGTCTCAAAGTCCTATTGGAGAATCAGTCCATTTATACATGACTTGTTTGGATTTGAGAATGTCTATGCCAAGTGTTGAGTTTGGAAATAATGCTTATGTTTATAAGCTATGGATGGATTCTAGGGATGAAGTGGTTATCCAGTAGGGGGTGCCACTCTCGGTTTTGATAGGAGGGTAGTTAGACCTTTTGACTAGCCTTGGTAATACCCTCGAAGTATCGTGTAACCTTTTTGAGGTTCTGTCATGACTAGTTACTTAGAATCCCTTGATGTCTTTATTGGAAATTTGAAGCCCGATCGAGTGGTGTTCGCCGATAAGACGGATGGTTTACTTCATTTATGCGTGGGTTATAGAGATCACCCTAGTAAGTGCGCTTGATAACCTGGTTGACATCTGTTTACTTTCAAGAGAAAGTTCTTCTACATGGAATACCTTATAGTATACAAACGAGATCCAAGATTCACTAGTGAATTTTGGAAAGCTTGCATGAGATCATGAGTACGCAGTCATGTTTGCGCCAAGTATTCTAGGAAAAGGATAGGTGCAAGTGGAACGAGAGGCGACGAAGAAATGAGTTCCAGCTCACGTTATGGAAACAGGAAATAAGAAGCTACGAAATCGCGAAGTTAAAAGACGGTCAAGGCACAATAGAATTAAGCTCAAGGAAATACGACTCTGATGGTCAAAGACTAGATACGTGCATGATATCTCTTTTTGGGAGTATGTCCTTGATCCCTGTTTTCTGTAGAGCTTACTTGTAGGCTATCTTTTGTGGACATCTTCTTGGTCCTATTTTCTGTTACAAACCCCGTAAGGAGTTTGTCTTGTTTATCTTCTCGACCCTGTTTCAGGGAATCCTAGGTAGAACCTTATGGATGTAAACATGTATTTGAAACATGTTATGATTGATATGGTTGCAAGTGGTTGCAAGTGGTTGCTCGTGAATGCGCGAATACACATTAGATACTAGCTCGACTCGGTCACATTTCATATTGCATATGCACGAGTATTTATACTTGTTTATGGATGAAATCGAATGTATTATCATGCGGCTGTTGCATATGAATGAATGATTGTGCACGCATATAGTATCTATATGACTAGGATTATTTGCATACATGTTGGATTCATGGCACTATACATATTTTGCATTAGAAAGATTATTCAGGCCTGATCATTAGCATTAGCTAAGGAACATGTACACACACGTTTTGCATATATTCATACAGCATTAGAAATCATCTAAGGACAATGGTTGCTTGTGGATGATGTTTTGAGTAGATGAATGATGGTAGGATATGTTCTTCCTAACTTGGAGATTTCGGGGACGAAATCCTAAAAGGTGGGGAGAATGTAACAACCCGTATTTCGATAACATGTTAAAACGAGAATCAAGGCAGAATTTCATTTTTAAATTCTGAATCAAGTAAAACGGGCTTTTCCATTGCGTTCGTCTCGGAAAAATACGCGAAATAGAGTCTGAGTTTTCGAGAATCGGAGTCCGTATGACCAAGTTATGGTCCGACGAAGTTTTCAGAAAATTCAAGTTCAAAAACGAGTTCTAATTTCGAAAATTAGGGCTGGAAGGCTAGGCGGGAAAAATTCCCGCCAGGCTCCCCAAGTCGATAGCCCTGTCGACTTGGGAGTCGACATGGCTTGACCCAAGTCGACAGCCCTGTCGACTTGGGGGTCGACTTATGGTGGCCGGGCAGTTTTGCCTGGTGCACCTATTTTCTGTCTTGGCTAGGTTTTTGGGCCTGGTTTGAAATCTGATGGTTCAGGTTGGTCCTAGGGTTAATCTAAGGGTCCTAACTAATCCTAATCTCTATAAATAAGCCCCTAACCCTCTCCTAAATCCTCATTATTCATTCATGCAACTAAACTATGGCAAAATTGCTCCTCTCATGGCCTCCACTCAAAGCCCTAGCCTCCACTTCATTTCTATGAGAGGTTTCATGATCATGTGAGTGTTAGAGAGTCCCTATGTTAGTATGAGAGCTTCTCAAGTTGATTTCAAGGCTAAAGCTTTGACCTTTGTTCATCAAGATGGGGTTTTTATTGATTTGGAGCTTTCATCTTTGGGTTTTTGAATGATGGCATGCATAGGCTTTGTCTCAATCTTTAATTTAATCGATTTGTGCCTTCATAGCAATGTAAGCCCTTTCCCTACTCTTAGATATCAACTATGAAGTTAAATGTTCATGTTGCAAGTTTGGGTTTGATCATTGAGTATGATACATGCTATCATGTCATGCAAGTTTATGAAGTCATTATCTTGATCTTGTGGGCTAAAAGCTACAACCTTTATGTTGAAATGTTGCATTATGCAACATGAGAACCCTCATAACCTTTATGTCAACTTGCATATGAAGTCATAACCCTTATATGATGATATATGCGAGTTACTAGTCATCATTCCATGTCTTTTGTCACCATGATTTGCTTATGTGCCAAGTTTGGGTTTATGCATGTTTTTGAGGCTTAAGAATGTAACATGCAAGTTAATGAACACATTTGTGCCTCATTTTCCACCATGATTAACTTGTGGCTTAATATCCATTTTTGTCATGCCTTTGCCAAGTCTCTTCTTTTAATCCATTACGTTGTTGCGAACGTATATGCGAGTTTAAAAGCGTTGGGTTATGTTCTGAGTAATTTCTAATGACATGAAAATACAACTTGAAAACATGACTTGAAATATAACATGGAAGTTGACATGTGAGTATGTTTGAAAATATGAAATTGGGAATTTACCTATTAAGTTAGGTCTACCCATACTATGGAATTGGGAATTTACCTATTAAGTTAGGTCTACCCATATTCTTAAAAACTTGAATATGAACAAGACACTAGACTAAACATGAAAGTGACCAACTCGAGGTTGGGTTGAGTTTGCAACGTAAAACTACCCGGAACCGACCGGCCTAACTAGTAGTTGCAAACAATAGGACCCAATGTGAGAAGTTGGTCATGTTGTGCTTGAACCCGAGGTTAGACCAAGTTGTGGTGTAAAGCTACCCGGACCTGACCGGCTTAACTAGTAACAACAACAAAGTCTAATGTGAGAGGTTGAGGTGCATTAAGTAATTAATGCCACATGATAGGGTTAAGTTAATTTGATTAATGACTCTTAACCAAATATGACATGGACAATGGGTTAAGTAAATTGATTAGGCCAATGATACTTAACAAAACATGACAAGGTTGGGTAGGTTAAGTAACTTGATTTGCCTAATGACACTTAACCATTTTTATATGACTAGTGGACGGGGTTAAGTTAACCAACACTTAATCAATCCAACACGATAAATTGGTAGGGTTAAGTAAGTTTTCTTAATGACACTTAACCGAAAAATACAGTTAATGGATGGGGTTAAGATTAGACTCAACTAGTCTAAACATGGAAATCGGATGGGGTTAAGTTAGCCTAGACTTAATTAATCCCACTTGGTAGTTTAATGGGGTTAAGTTAAACACTTAACTAATCTAACATGATGATTTGATGTGGTTAAGTGACCTATACTTAACCAATCTAACTCGTTAATTTATTGAGGTTAAGTTAACCTATACTTAACCAATCTAACGTGAAAGCATGATAAGGCTAAGTCACGAATCGCTTAAATACGCTTGACCGATTTGACTCAGTAATTTGATAGGGTCAAGTTAATATATACTTAACCAACTTGAGCATGGTTTGTAGGGTTAAGTCTTGAACTTGGATACTTAGCCAATTTTTGACATGATTTGTAGACGGGTTAAGTCATGAACTTAAGTGACACTTAATCCATTATGTAAACCCTAGTTCTGAGGATTAGGCGGATAACCGTAGTTAAGAAGGATAACGGGAATAAGGCTAAGTGGTAAACCTTAGTTGAAGAATAACTAAGTAATGATTCTTAGTCAAGGAAATTTAGACCAGTTCATAGATAGATGAGTAACCTGATACGGTAGGTCATCGTTTAAGTATACGAGTAGGAGCAAGTATCTGATTTAGATAAAGGCTCCAGCGAACTGGGTAACGAAGTAGCGGCTTCGGGGAACGTGAGGATATTCTTGGTATCCCTCTGTGAGCTGCCAGGTGATCGTACTAGGCTCATCAGAGGTTAAGGTCTGCGTTAGAAGAACCAAGAGTATGCCTTGGTTGCTATACGAGCGACCTAAAGACGGGGATGGATAGGGGATAGTCGACGATACACGGTCGTACCCTAGATAGCATTTCGTCAGGCTACCTACCATCTTTGGTCAAGCGTGTACGTACGGAATGGCAGAGAACACCCAAAAGACCATAATTGCTATCTAATTATGGTTGCGGTAAGGCTAGGATTGTGGGTTGGCCAGTAGTGTGTTCTCATACAGGATTTATCCTGTCTTGTCTTTCACTAGTTGAGGGAGTGGTCTCGTGGGACCATAGCCACGTATAGAAAAAAAAAACAGACCTTAGCATCTGCATCGGCAGATAAATCGAAAGCTCCCGACCGAGTCCTGTATTTCCTGATCTGCCCTGTGATAGGACTCGGATAGCACGATGTGATACATGTGCATACAGTCATGGAAAAACGATTCACGATGAATGCGTGGGAAAAAAAAGGGGCGCGGTTGACGGTTAGCGTAATTCCTAGTGGCCCTGGGTGGTTGAACCAAAACCGAGATACGAAAACGTGCAATAGGTAAGCATAATCCCTAGTAGTCCTAGGTAGCATAAGTCCTAGTTGTACAAACGATGATTCATGTTGAAAGACCCTAGTTAGATATAGGGAGACAGTCCAAAACGATCTTAAGGATCATGGAACTATGTTAAAGTAGTATAGAATCTCATGGGAAAGCCCGTATGGTCTACGGCAAGGGACTGAACATTTACATGGAATAAAACATACGAGTTGAGTAACCTATATATGCGATATATTAGGTTGACATGGACCATTACATGACTTTTGAGTAAGGGTCATTCATGGTTAACACATGATACGGTGGGGATACTAGTACGGTAGGTGCAGAGCTAAAAGACAGGATAGATACCATGGGATGTTATACGTGATAGATATCTTGGGGATATTATACTTGATAGGAACCTGACGATGGGATACCTTGTTTTATCTTGACATCGTAATTTATCATGACACCTTAGTTTATCTGAGTTCAGTAGTTCATCCTGTTATTTTGATTTAGCTTATCTATCTTGTCATCATGCTTATGTTCATCTCAGTTTCTCATGTCAGTTAACTTTACTAGTTTTTATGCTGATAGTAGATAGGGCTTACTCAGTCTTTTTGACTGACCCATTTTGTTTCGCCTCTTTTCTTCCGTTTCCCCCCCAGGTTACAGGGAGGAAATACTGTTGTTTAGTTCGGACTTCTTCTGCTTGAAGGTCATCATGGATGGCTTGGACTTTTCTTGGCTATGGCTACTTTACTGTTTTTGCTTGGGGAATAATTTATGAAAAAGTCTTTATGCTTCTTTACTATTGCAAGACGGGTTTTGATGTACTCTGATGTAAAAGGCTTTAGACCTTAATTATTAATGTTTATGAAAGTTCGATTTTACTTCCGCTATTTTATATGTTCTGTCTTGTGATATTTCTGTGCATGTTTACCAATAATGCCCCTCTAAAGCTAGTGCATTCCTTTGCGAGTGACCCTAGCGGAGGCGGGGTGTTACATTCAGTGAGCATTAAATTCTTTGCAAAAAAATAACATTTCAGGTTTAAAAATAAAAAAAGTATTAAATACCTATTTTTGAATTTGTGCAAGTTTGAGAAATAACAAGGATATAAAACTATTTAAAAGAATTTATTTTGTGTTACTACTAAAGTTTCACTTTATAAAAAGAAATAACTCTGAAGTGAATAGGAATAACAAACTACGTAAGTTAGAATTAGGTTCTAGTAATAAGTAAGAAGGAGTTGCACAATCTAATCTAAAATTTTAGCGTCGGTCCCAAAAGCTTCTATTTGAAAAGATGGTGAGATATAGTATTTCCAGAATCAAGGGTTAGTTGTGAACAACGTTTCCCAAGATAGTCTAGGAATTAGTACACTTGTAACTATATTTGATGACTAGCAATAAATATCCATATATAAAGTATATTGCATAACTTACGTAATTCATGATTAGGATGCATGGATATTAATTGCAAATTTATTGGGTGATAGATCTATAATTTACAAGACTAAAAGATAATTAGTTTTTGGGGACTAATTTAAAAGAGAAATCTATTCGAAAATAAATGGATATATTTTCAAACTTGAAGGAGCTTGAAAGAATTAAGTACATGGAATGGTACGGTTTTGATGACGAATGGATCGCATCTATGACAAAGGCGAAGATGGAAAATTTAAAGGAATGGATTGGCATCTTAAGGGGTTGGAATGAAATTTTAAAGACCTCAACAGTATTTGAACCACTTAATTGTAGGTGGAAACTTCCAAGGAATATTTTTAGGTTGTGATGGCTAGTGGTCCCCCGTATTGATTGGATAAGGGTTGAAGTGATATAAATAATAAATCCCTATTTATCCCTGTTTATTTAGGATATAAAACCCTTATTAAAACTTTAAGTTAATTGAGTAAGAGAATATTTCATGGGAACATTTAACTAAGTGATTTATCATATACAGAATTAGGAAGTTAACGATTGAATTAAATTTGTAACCTATAAGGAAGAAGCATATTGGTCTTGACATTTTGGAACATTGAGTATAGAAGAAGTTAGCTTTTGAGGATGTCATCCTTGAGAATAAGAGTTTAAAGCATGAAATTGAGGAATAGGCTTAAATATTAGATTTGCATAAATTGGCCTTTTTAGGTTGAATATGACCGTGTTTTAGTTTGCTTAAGGATATTTGTTTAATTTTTATAAATTAGCATTTTATCGTTTTTAATAAAAACACTATATTTGAAATTATAAGGAATATATATTAAATGTAAAAGGTGCGATGTGTAATTAAAACAATACATGTTCCTTATCATTTTAAATATGTCAATATTATTGTTTGGGCAAAATTATGGAAATTATAGCAAAAAACTTTTATTAGAATTTAAATTCTAGCAAATTGGAGCGTAGCAAAATATTCTGGTTATTAATATATACTAGAACATAGATTAGTTAGAATTAGAAATTTTAATTTAAGAAATTTTGTGATTTTTGGGTCACGCCTCATCTGAAGATTGAAGGGCAAACCGAACACAGCCATAGCTTGGGGATAAGAGGAAAAACTGCAGCCTAGATCTCTTAGACGATAGGAGTAATATGTATTTTATAGGAGTAGCGTAATTATCCTTTTGGTCATTAGTAGGAGCTTTTGAATTATTTCAAAGGGCCATATAAAAATATCAAAGTGTTGATGGGATAACCAACAATAAATTTTACTTGAACCAAATTTATGATTAGATTTTTAGGGAAAATGTCTAATTTGTTTAGGCAACTTGTAAAGGTTAGAAAGTCAATATTATATTTTTGGCTTTCCCAATATTAGGGAAATGATGGATATTTCGTTGATAGGAGCCAATAATGTTTTTATAATTTTATTTGATAAGATACCTTCACACTATGGCCAGATTGGTAGGGCCTAATCAAGAAATGAAGACAAAGACGGAACACTAGGCGTCTTGTGCCACCACCGATATTGTGGAGCACAGGATTTATAGACTCCGCCATATTTAGTTAGAGTGGTTCAATTACATAAGGAAGAAAAATTTGATGAGAGACATGAAAACTTTAATTTTTTATAGCCTTTCTCAAAAATTTAGGGTTCGATGGTTGCTTTGTGGTTGCTAGATTGGATGATAGGAGATGGTTGCAACACAAATGCACCATGCACTCATATAGAAAATATACACATGTTAGGAAGTTTTGCATACATACAACATCACATATCACACATTCACGTTAGGACCAGGATTATTCTAGCAAGTGTGCAGTGCATAATCACATCGAGTCATGAATGTTTTATGGACGTTTAATAAATAACATGGGTGTACAACATGGTTGTTTAGAGAGAGTTGTGTTCTTTGCCTCTTCAAAAGGTTTTGGGACGAAATCTCTTATAATATGGGGAGACTGTAACATCCCACAAAATAAACCTAAATAGACATAAGGTAATTTAATTTAAAATAAATAATAATAATCAATAATAAGTTAAAGGGATGAAAATGGAATTTTGAATAATTAAGAATTAGGCCGCAAAAGTATTGTTATTACGTATGTGGCAAGATTCTGATCAGTTTTCATATTTTATTTACTAAAACTGGAGTTTGTATGAAAAAGATATTAATTAAACAAGTTATGCATAAATATTAACACACATGGTTTGAAATTTAAATATATTATATTTAAATCCAAAATATAATTAATTATAGGTTAGAATAAAAGAATATACCAAGAGGATTTGAATTTTTGTGTATATATTTATATGCAAAGGAGACAAAGATAACCAACCTAAGGAAATAAATCCAAGCAATTAATTAAGAAATTAACAAAAATCATCGTCATAAGAGAATTAAATCTTATGGATCGACCCTAAAAGGGGGGTCGATCGCCCTATAGAAGGGGGTCGATCTGGGGTCGACCTCCCTCTTGGGTAAAATGGCGGTATATGTGTTTTGTTAGAGAGATTTATATAATTTGCATCAGTTAGACTGTCCAAATTAAATAGAAATAATCCAGCGTTCTATACTTACACTTGCAACTATAAATATGACTCCCTAGCCTCACTTTAAACCATACTTATTTCTCTTTATGCCTCCATACTATCCTTTTTCCATTACTGATTCCATAGAATAAGGTTAGGATTCTCTTCTATTTCTCTAACCTCAATTCTACCCTCTCTATTCTAGATTAATATAGATTCAATTTTTCGAATTTAGTTTTTATATATGATTCTGATTCACTTGATTCTTAAATATGGGTATATCAATGGAAGGATCAGATGAGACGACCTGAATTCCCGTTCTCACGGAAACAAGGTTATCTTTGGAATATAACACAGAAACATATAATAGCAGAACAGAATTAAATAAATACACCAGAATGAACAAAAAAATATACTGGATAAAAGTAATCATCAGAGTTACACAGTATACAGGATCTTACTTAGTACAAATACAGTTCAGCTATACATAAATGTCTACAGCGGAAATAAACAAAATATGTACAATAGGAGCTGAACAACATAAAAAGAAATAAATGATAGAATCCATCTTCAGCTCCAGCTATCCAGAAAGAACCAGCTAAACCTGAATACAAGGCTTCCCGTGTAGAAAAAGGGGCAACCGAGTTTGAGAGTGAAACAAACTACGAGTCAGTCATGGGACTGGTATGAGAAATCCACTCAACACATATATAATTGGCTAATCACAGGACCACGCCACTTTCGTGGAACGGGTTTACTCCATTGGATTGCCAGTGCTTTAAAACAAATCATTCTTTTAAACATCGCTATGCATTTTATAAAATGAAGCCGTTATAAGACTCAGTTCCCATCACACAATGCAACGCAAACCGGAGGATAGAGTTTTACCTTATAACGGCCAAAATATGCTTGATACGAATAAAACAAAGGCATTTGATATTATTGCTAGTGTCTATATGTTTTGAAAACAATTTCAAATCATAACTATCAATCATAGACGACATGAGCGTCCCATGCCACTATGTCGCCAAATGTATATATACAATCGAAACCACATCGTCGCGTATTTGGAAATTGGATTTCCGTCATGAACCAAGGCAAAAGATAGTCCTTACCGAATTCGAGACGCTCTAGCCCGTGTCTCAGGAACAGCCGCAACTGCCCCTTGGATCGTCAGGGCCGGTCCACCGATGTGGATTATTATGCCTGAACACTACGTCTCCCCGCCCTTTGGGGCGTAAACGAGCCAATGAATGACTCCATCGGACCCGGATCGTCCGATCAAACCAAGGCGCCTCGCAACAGCAACAACCACATAGGTGAAAAGTATATAAATGTCAGGGCTGGTAGGTCACTGACACCACCCTAGCTAGAAAGAAACGCAGGCCCTCCCTGATGTCCTCTCCCGTTTTAGGTTCATACCGAGGTGTGAGGCTCGCGAATTCACGTTATACACAAAGCTACGCCACACAGGCGGTGCTTTGATCATCACCACAAGACTTTGCTTTTCAACAGAAGCTCTGATCACTGCATCTTAGCATGCCACACAGGCAATTCACGCCATGCGATTGATTTCCATCGATATACAACCTCTGAGCTCGTACGTCTCAGAGAAGGGCGTTAAGCAAAAGAATAAATTCTCCGCCGCCAAACAGATGTATATTTAACAGAGATCAATCAACACAGAATAAAATCCAATGTCGGACACACAGTCCATTTACAAGTCCGTTCTGGGTCTGAACGAAACCGGAGGCATTAAATACCTCGCAAACCCATCGATCACCACGTACGTCTGGACGATCACCACTCATTATCCATATTTCGGGATGCCTCCCAATCAGGACCTCGGTTACCATCCAAACGAGGTGAAGATCTCCGGTCTTCGACCATCGTCTTCATCTTCGACTTTCAATCGTCGGTCAATTATTTGAAATGAGAATTAACTCGGCCTTCTCAAATAATTCACGTATACTTAGAATTTCAAATCAATTTATTTCAATGGTTAAATTATTCGACAACACCAATTGTGTTCTTTTAATGTAATTTTCACACCAAACACATTCAACCATCAAAAGCCACATAAATCAAACAAATTCAGTTTATTTCCATTCCATATCGCTTACGATATTTTATAACTACTTATCGCTATTTTTATGTATTTTAAAATAGCCATTTTATTCAAAACGACGCTTCGGGCCATACAGCGGCCGTGGCGCTGTTTTTCTTCAGATTTGATTTACACAGATCTGAAAATCTAACCGTTGGATCTTCACAAAATTCACATCATTAGAAAGGTCTTTTCAAAACGAATCCAACGGTTCCAGTTTCGGGAAAATCCGACGGTCGGATCTCCCGGTACAATCGTTTGAATTTTCGATTTCAAAATACGAACTGCAGCGTCGTTATTCGATTAAATATAATTATATTTATATATATAAATATAATCGTTTCTGGCGCTGTTTTTCTTCAGATTTGAATTAAACATTCCAGACAATCCAACCGTTGGATTTTTACAAGGTTGGTGCCGTTGGGAAGATTATTCCAAGGCGAACCCGATGGTTGAGGTTTCGGGAAAATCCAATGGTTGGATTTCCCGCACTAGTCGTTTGAAATCACGGTTTCAAAATACGAACTGCACGGCCTCGTTTCGTTTTAATTTTATTTATATTTATATATTTATATATTTATATAAATATAGTTCATTCAATGATTTCAATATCGTTTTCACTTCAAAAAAATTTCTAACACCTTAAAATTTTGGAAAATTTCGCCATAACCTCCCCTGCACCGGGAGCATCGGGAAATTGCAAATAGCATTCCCGGTCCTTCTAATCTCAAAAAGAAAAAGAAAAAGCCAAGCGGCTAGCCAACAGGCTCAAAATCATCACCCAAACAAATCAGTAAATGTGTACCTATTTGTCGGGCACAAAATTTTATTCCTCTTCTCTAGCCCCTTTGCTATAACCTGTTCAATGAATATTGCATGTACATATATATACAGTTCTTATCATTTATCAATTTCTATTCGACTTCATATTCGATTTCTATTTGGTTTAAAAACTCCATTCATTCTAATGTTACATAATTAGGTGCAAATCATTTCATTAGCTAATTAATGAATATTTCATCTCATATATGTTTATTTCGAACAAGTGGCTATTTTTAACACTTCACATTTCAACGATTTATGCATACAATAAAAATGCGATTTTTATTGTAAAACGATTCATTTCATAACACTATTTTTCTATATAGTTCATATAGTCGATAAAAGGTGATTTTTATTATCAAACAATTTATTTCAAAATATGAATACCATTCAACACATGAATTTCTAATCAACGAATGAATATCAATTCAACACATGAATGTTTTCTATAGTTTCTATATATAGATAAAAATGTGATTTTTATTATCGAACAATTTATTTCAAAATATGAATACCATTCAACACATGAATTTCTAATCAACGAATGAATATCAATTCAACACATGAATGTTTTCTATAGTTTCTATATATAGATAAAAATGTGATTTTTATTATCGAACAATTTATTTCAAAATATGAATACCATTCAACACATGAATTTCTAATCAACGAATGAATATCAATTCAACACATGAATGTTTTCTATAGTTTCTATATATAGATAAAAATGTGATTTTTATTATCGAACAATTTATTTCAAAATATGAATACCATCCAACACATGAATTTCTAATCAACGAATGAATATCAATTCAACACATGAATGTTTTCTATAGTTTCTATATATAGATAAAAATGTGATTTTTATTATCGAACAATTTATTTCAAAATATGAATACCATTCAACACATGAATTTCTAATCAACGAATGAATATCAATTCAACACATGAATGTTTTCTATAGTTTCTATATATAGATAAAAATGTGATTTTTATTATCGAACAATTTATTTCAAAATATGAATACCATTCAACACATGAATTTCTAATCAACGAATGAATATCAATTCAACACATGAATGTTTTCTATAGTTTCTATATATAGATAAAAATGTGATTTTTATTATCGAACAATTTATTTCAAAATATGAATACCATTCAACACATGAATTTCTAATCAACGAATGAATATCAATTCAACACATGAATGTTTTCTATAGTTTCTATATATAGATAAAAATGTGATTTTTATTATCGAACAATTTATTTCAAAATATGAATACCATTCAACACATGAATTTCTAATCAACGAATGAATATCAATTCAACACATGAATGTTTTCTATAGTTTCTATATATAGATAAAAATGTGATTTTTATTATCGAACAATTTATTTCAAAATATGAATACCATTCAACACATGAATTTCTAATCAACGAATGAATATCAATTCAACACATGAATGTTTTCTATAGTTTCTATATATAGATAAAAATGTGATTTTTATTATCGAACAATTTATTTCAAAATATGAATACCATTCAACACATGAATTTCTAATCAACGAATGAATATCAATTCAACACATGAATGTTTTCTATTCAATGAATAAATATAGTTTAAGCATATGAAAATAATTCAAACACACGAATATTATTCAAAATTTCGGCAGCATAACGGTAGGGTAGTTAAAACCGGCACCGTCCCAAGTACGGCTCCTCGCTCTACCTTAAAACCTCGCGGTTTTTGACAATGGGGATCATGCATCTAGTTCGCACGCAGGCGGCATGTATAAATTTATTTCATTTCCACAACTAATCCTATGTGGTTTCAACCAAATATTTCTCAACCACAAATGGGTATTTTTCAACCACAATCAACCAATATCAATCACAAACAATCCCAAACAATCATTCGCTATCAATCTATTTCCACAACAATTTCAACCAATAAATATCGTCCATGGTTTGTGGACGAGGGGCGTATATATATATATATATATATATATATATATATATAGGTATTTATATATAGCTATTCACTTTCATTTTCAACACATATATAATTTTTAAATCAGAAATCTCACCAATAGCTATCCAACTTCACGACACTTCACTTATAGAAATCTTCGCCTTTCTCGCTTTTTTGTCGCTTTGTTGCCCGTATTCTCTACATATGTAAAAATCGAATTTTTACGATGTTATTCAATATATAAAAATCGAATTTTTACCACGCTATTCAGTATATAAAAATATGATTTTTACTTCGACTTTCAATATATAAAAATCTGATTTTTACTTCGACTTTCAATATATAAAAATCATATCTTAAATCTTAATAAAAATTCCGTCTTTTCCATTTCAAAGATCAAATCTTTTCTTTTACTTTTTAAAGTTTAAATCTTTTACTTTTCAAAATTCAAATATTTTACTTTTCAAAATTCAAATCTTTTAAAACCTTTTCAAAAATCTGTTTTAAAACCTTTCTTAAAATCAGTTTTTCTTTTTAAACAGAAATCAGTTTTTTTCCTTTTAAACAAAAATCAGTTTTTAATATTTAAACCAAATCAGTTTCTAATATTTAAACAAATCAGTTTTTAAATGCATAAAAAAAAATCAGTTTATTTCCTTTAAACAAAATCAGGTTTTAAATGCATAAAAAAAAATCAGTTTTTAAATCCCTAAAATCGAAATTAGTTTTAACGAATTAAAATAAAATACAATACAATAAAATACTTACAGTATTTTGAAGAAGGGGGGGGGGGGGGTTTCGCAGATCGACGGAGGTTTCGAGGGGGCGGCGCTAGGGTTCCGAACGCGGTGCGGCTTCGAGCCTCGAATCGGAGAAGGCGTTGGCTTCGATCGATGGAGGGGGGGGACAGGCGGAGGCGTGGGTCTTCGACGAGGCGATGGCGGTCGTCTCTGTCTTCGACGAGTTTTTTTTTTTTTTTTTTGCTTTCTGCCTGAAATCGAAAAGAAACGGGGGGGCCAGGGTATAGGAGGGAATTTAGATTTATTTTATTATTTAATTATTTAATTATTTAAATAGGTTGACTTTTACATACGACCTCGAAACGAGGCCCACCGCCTGTCGCCAATAGTGTTTCACCCCCATTCCGAACACAATGGGATATGTATCGCAAGCTGATTTGATCGTTATAATCAGTTTCCTTTTGAATTTTCATTTAAATCACTATATTGAATTTTAAACGCACATTTCAAATTACCGGGGTCACATACTAACTAGAAAAATTCCAGAAAAATATTTTCTAGCTTCGTATTGATGATACGGTCCTAACAAAACTAGTTTCGTTGAATTCTGAGACCGTTTGAAAAATGGCCAATTTCCAGTCGATTAAAATCAACGGAAACTGGTCAAACGCGTTTTCCTTTGCCACGCTCACATATTGATTCGAAAAATTATGAAATTTGGAATCTAACAATAACTTGACACTGCGGATCTAACAAAAGTGGTTTCATCCAAATCCGAGGTCGTTTGCAAAATGTCCATTTTTAAGGGCCTGAATTCCATAGCGACTATTCAGAATTTTCAACTGGACATATCTTTTGATTCCCGCTGCCAAATTTCGATTGGTCGGATTCGTTAGAAAGATATTCACTAACAGATTTAAATATTTTTGGTTTCACTAAAATTCGGATTGTTTTGCACCCGGTATATTCAATTGAAGTTTGAAATCGAATTATCGAACTACCGCACCATTTTCAATTTTATATATAATTATAATTAATTATATTGGTTTTCAAATGTCGATTCAAACTCAGTTTTCATCGCCATTATTTAAAATATTTATTTTAAATATTTAAAATCCATTATTTTAGCCAATTTAAAAATTTTAAATTGGTTCAGATTTTCTGGGTCGTTACAATCTCCCCCACTTAAAACTTTTCGTCCCCGAAAAGGAATAAAGTCGAAAGTGGTTTGATAAATTTACAATCACACAACACAACAACCAATCCAATTGTTTTTAACCTTTTTAACTTTTCAAATATATACCTTTTTTATATTCAAAAATTATATTTCTAAAACCAGACTATATATAAATATAATCACAAATACGTTATTTAAAAACATATTACTCTCGACTCGTTCTGAGGCACTTCTGACCCCATCTCTAACGAGTTGTTCTGATTCTGCTACTCATACTAGGATATTACTGATCCTATCTGTATAGAGTTACCCGTCCTAGAACACTACTGGTTCTATTTCTGACGAGTTCGTTCAAATGTTATATTCCAGAACTAAGCTTAACCAAAGCTCTGATACCACGATGAGACGACCTGAATTCCCGTTCTCACGGAAACAAGGTTATCTTTGGAATATAACACAGAAACATATAATAGCAGAACAGAATTAAATAAATACACCAGAATGAACAACAAAATATACTGGATAAAAGTAATCATCAGAGTTACACAGTATACAGGATCTTACTTAGTACAAATACAGTTCAGCTATACATAAATGTCTACATCGGAAATAAACAAAATATGTACAATAGGAGCTGAACAGCATAAAAAGAAATAAATGATAGAATCCATCTTCAGCTCCAGCTATCCAGAAAGAACCAGCAAAACCTGAATACAAGGCTGCCCGTGTAGAAAAAGGGGCACCCGAGTTTGAGAGTGAAACAAACTACGAGTCAGTCATGGGACTGGTATGAGAAATCCACTCAACACATATATAATTGGCTAATCACAGGACCACGCCACTTTCGTGGAACGGGTTTACTCCATTGGATTGCCAGTGCTTTAAAACAAATCTTTCTTTTAAACATCGCTATGCATTTTATAAAATGAAGCCGTTATAAGACTCAGTTCCCATCACACAATGCAACTGTAACAACCCGGAAAATCTGGGCCAGTTTAAAATTTTTATTTTGGCAATTTTAGCGAATTTTGATTATTTAAAATGAATTATTTTAAATAATATCGACGAGAAATTTATTTTCAATAAAATTCGAACGTATATATTATACGCGTCGTCGTTAGAATATAAATATTTATATATAATTATAAATAGAATCGAAAATGGCGCGGTAGTTCGATAATTCGATTTCAAACTTCAATTGAATGTACCGGGTGCAAAACAATCCGGATTATAGTGAAACCAAAAATAATGGAATCTAATAGTGAATATCTTTCCAACGAATCCGAAAAATCAAAAGTTAGTAGCGGGAATCAAAAGTTATGTCCAGTTGAAAATTCTGAATAGTCGCTATGGAATTCAGGCCCTTAAAAATGGACATTTTGCAAATGACCTCGGATTTCGACGAAACCACTTTTGTTGGATCCGCAGTGTCAAGTTATCGCTAGGTTTCAAATTTCATAATTTTTCGAATCAATATGTGAGCGTGGCATAGGAAAACGTGTTTTGACCATTTCAGTTGATTTTAATCGACTGGAAATTGGCCATTTTTCCAACGGTCTCAGAATTCAACGAAACTAGTTTTGTTAGGACCGTATCGTCAATACGAAGCTAGAAAATATTTTTCTGGAATTTTTCTAGTTAGTATGTGACCCCGGTAATTTGAAATGTACGTTTAAAATTCAATATAGTGATTTAAATGTTAATTCAACGGAAACTGATTGTAACAGCCGAATCAGCGTACGATACATATCCCATTGTGTTCAGAATGGGGGTAGAACGCTATGGACGACAGGCGGTGGGCCTCGTTTCGAGGTCGTATGTGAAAGTCAACTCTTTTGGTTAAAATAAATTAATTAATTAATAAAAAAAAAATAAAAAAAAATAAATATTACCTCCCTCCTCACCTTATTTCCCTCTGGCCCCCCACGATTTCAAATCATTTCGAAGCAGAAGAAAAAATAAAAAAAAAATAAAAAAAAAAAACCCCTAAATCATTCGAGCCGCCTCCACCGTTCGCCGCTCCGCCCACCGCAGCCTCCCCCATCCCCGCGTCGGCCTCTCCTCTTCCCGAGCTCCTCCTTTCTCCTCCCCGCGATCGACAGAGCGCCGCCCCCCTAGACTGCGCCCTTCCTCCACCTCCAGCGATGACGAAGCCGAGCCCCCCTCTGACCTGCAACCCCTCGACGAAGCCGAGCCCCCCCCCTCTGACCTGCAACCCCTCGACGGAGCCCCCCTCCGATCTGCAGTGCCTCGACGAAGCCCCCCCCTCTTCGCATTCAGTAAGTTTTTTTTATTTTTATTTTACTTTTATTTTTATTTTATTTTTTTAAGTATAATACTGATTTCGATTTTAAAAATAAAAACTGATTTTTTTTTTTGGGTTAGAAATAAAATTAGAACTCTTTTGAAAATAAAATTAGAATTGGTTTTTAAATTTGTATATAGCATTGATTAAGAAATATATAAATTTGTTAAAGAAAAATATAAAAACTTTGCTAAGACAAAATATATATATATACCTTGTTTAGGAAAATATATTTTGTTTAGAAATATAAAAATGTACATTGTTTTAAATTAAAATTAGCATTGGGTTTTTATAATGAGGTAGGAATAAAAATATGATTTTTATCTATTGAACTTTGAATAAAAATTCGATTTTTATATATTGAACTTTGAAATAAAAATTCGATTTTTATATATTGAACTTTGAAATAAAAATTCGATTTTTATATATTGAACTTTGAAATAAAAATTCGATTTTTATATATTGAACTTTGAAATAAAAATTCGATTTTTATATATTGAACTTTGAAATAAAAATTCGATTTTTATATATTGAACTTTGAAATAAAAATTCGATTTTTATATATTGAACTTTGAAATAAAAATTCGATTTTTATATATTGAACTTTGAAATAAAAATTCGATTTTTATATATGGAATAGCGAAGTAAAAATTCGATTTTTACATATGTAGTGAAAGCGGACAACGAAGGTGACAAAAAGGCGAAACGACGAAGACTTCTGCAGGATGAAGAGCCGTGGAGCTAGGATAGCTATATGTGAGAATTTCTCACCTTTCTATTTTATTTCTAGTTATATATATATACTAGGATGCAGACGGTGCTTAGTAGCACCCGACACCCGTCCACAAACCATGGACTTGTTTGATTGGTTGTGTAGTTGGTTAGATTATTTGATTTGGATTGGATTGTTTTGGTGAAATGTTCTTCTGTATGCGTTCTGTTGTGGTTTGTTCTCGAACTATCCGACGCTTTCCTTTACGGGGAAGTTGCGGGTCTTCACAGTTGGTATCAGAGCTTTGGTTTACAAAGCTCAGAGAACAAGACACATTAGAACCATACGAAAGAATTCATCAGATATTGGATTAGCAATATCCAATGGAATGACTCGTTAGAGATAGGATCAGTAGTATCCTAGAACGAGTGTGAAGAGTATATTTTTGAAAATGAAAACAAATTTTGTTTTGAAAATTTAAATCAATTATTCGTATCTGATTATCTATTTATATTGAGTTGGACAGTCCAGTATATAAAGATTTTGCGTATACGTCTGATCCGCGTGTATTCGAAGTTTTAATATATTGGATAGATATAGAATCATACTCTAGTGGCCCGAAGATGATTCTGATGGTTGAGTACTCATCGTCAGAATTTATATTCGTGTGACGAAGGTGTGATATCTATATATTTCCATTAGACTGGTGTGAGAACCAAAGATTAGATAGGGCCTATTGTTGTGAATTGGCATCAAAAACCTGATTTTTGTATATGTATCAAAATTATGAATTTGAAACTCTAATTCACTAATTGATTGATGTTTGTGTTGTTTGTTTAATTGTTTGATAATTTTGAACCATTATGCCTAATTGTATCAAATATTGAGTTATATTGAAAATTGGTCGCATCTGCTTGCATATACATATATATCATCGAACAGGTCATAGCAAGGAGGCTAGAGCCAGAGAATAAAATTTGTTTGCCCGACAAATAGGTACATGTTTACTACATAATTTCCTGTTTTGTTTGGGTGATGATGATTTTGTGAGCCTATTGGCTAGCCGCTTGGCTTTTTCTTTTTCTTTTTGAGATCTGAAGGACCGGGGAAGCTATTTGAAATTCCCCGATGCTCCCGGTGCAGGGGAGGTTATGGCGAAATTTTTCAAAAATTTAGGGTGTTAGCCAAATTTTTGAAATTTAGAAAATTCTCAGAAACTGAAAAGTTAGAGAATGAAAGCCAGATCGAATGTAGAGCTTAATAATCAAACCACTTTCGACTTTGTTCCTTTTCGGGGACGAAAAGTTTTAAGTGGGGGAGATTGTAACAACCCGGAAAATCTGGGCCAGTTTAAAATTTTTATTTTGGCAATTTTAGCGAATTTTGATTATTTAAAATGAATTATTTTAAATAATATCGACGAGAAATTTATTTTCAATAAAATTCGAACGTATATATTATACGCGTCGTCGTTAGAATATAAATATTTATATATAATTATAAATAGAATCGAAAATGGCGCGGTAGTTCGATAATTCGATTTCAAACTTCAATTGAATGTACCGGGTGCAAAACAATCCGGATTATAGTGAAACCAAAAATAATGGAATCTAATAGTGAATATCTTTCCAACGAATCCGAAAAATCAAAAGTTAGTAGCGGGAATCAAAAGTTATGTCCAGTTGAAAATTCTGAATAGTCGCTATGGAATTCAGGCCCTTAAAAATGGACATTTTGCAAATGACCTCGGATTTCGACGAAACCACTTTTGTTGGATCCGCAGTGTCAAGTTATCGCTAGGTTTCAAATTTCATAATTTTTCGAATCAATATGTGAGCGTGGCATAGGAAAACGTGTTTTGACCATTTCAGTTGATTTTAATCGACTGGAAATTGGCCATTTTTCCAACGGTCTCAGAATTCAACGAAACTAGTTTTGTTAGGACCGTATCGTCAATACGAAGCTAGAAAATATTTTTCTGGAATTTTTCTAGTTAGTATGTGACCCCGGTAATTTGAAATGTACGTTTAAAATTCAATATAGTGATTTAAATGTTAATTCAACGGAAACTGATTGTAACAGCCGAATCAGCGTACGATACATATCCCATTGTGT
Organism: Allium sativum; assembly: GCA_030737875.1. Taxonomy (NCBI): domain Eukaryota; kingdom Viridiplantae; phylum Streptophyta; class Magnoliopsida; order Asparagales; family Amaryllidaceae; genus Allium; species Allium sativum. The sequence continues at coordinate 219,563,806 of CM060925.1, forward strand.
TCAGAATGGGGGTAGAACGCTATGGACGACAGGCGGTGGGCCTCGTTTCGAGGTCGTATGTGAAAGTCAACTCTTTTGGTTAAAATAAATTAATTAATTAATAAAAAAAAATAAAAAAAAATAAATATTACCTCCCTCCTCACCTTATTTCCCTCTGGCCCCCCCACGATTTCAAATCATTTCGAAGCAGAAGAAAAAAAAAAAAATAAAAAAAAAAAACCCCTAAATCATTCGAGCCGCCTCCACCGTTCGCCGCTCCGCCCACCGCAGCCTCCCCCATCCCCGCGTCGGCCTCTCCTCTTCCCGAGCTCCTCCTTTCTCCTCCCCGCGATCGACAGAGCGCCGCCCCCCTAGACTGCGCCCTTCCTCCACCTCCAGCGATGACGAAGCCGAGCCCCCCTCTGACCTGCAACCCCTCGACGAAGCCGAGCCCCCCCCCTCTGACCTGCAACCCCTCGACGGAGCCCCCCTCCGATCTGCAGTGCCTCGACGAAGCCCCCCCCTCTTCGCATTCAGTAAGTTTTTTTTATTTTTATTTTACTTTTATTTTTATTTTATTTTTTTAAGTATAATACTGATTTCGATTTTAAAAATAAAAACTGATTTTTTTTAGTTAAAAATAAAAACTGATTTTTTTTAGTTAAAAATAAAAACTGATTTTTTTTAGTTAAAAATAAAAACTGATTTTTTTTAGTTAAAAATAAAAACTGATTTTTTTTAGTTAAAAATAAAAACTGATTTTTGGCTAAAAATAAAAACTGATTTTTTTTTTTTGGGTTAGAAATAAAATTAGAACTCTTTTGAAAATAAAATTAGAATTGGTTTTTAAATTTGTATATAGCATTGATTAAGAAATATATAAATTTGTTAAAGAAAAATATAAAATCTTTGCTAAGACAAAATATATATATATACCTTGTTTAGGAAAATATATTTTGTTTAGAAATATAAAAATGTACATTGTTTTAAATTAAAATTAGCATTGGGTTTTTATAATGAGGTAGGAATAAAAATATGATTTTTATCTATTGAACTTTGAATAAAAATTCGATTTTTATATATTGAACTTTGAAATAAAAATTCGATTTTTATATATTGAACTTTGAAATAAAAATTCGATTTTTATATATTGAACTTTGAAATAAAAATTCGATTTTTATATATTGAACTTTGAAATAAAAATTCGATTTTTATATATTGAACTTTGAAATAAAAATTCGATTTTTATATATTGAACTTTGAAATAAAAATTCGATTTTTATATATTGAACTTTGAAATAAAAATTCGATTTTTATATATTGAACTTTGAAATAAAAATTCGATTTTTATATATGGAATAGCGAAGTAAAAATTCGATTTTTACATATGTAGTGAAAGCGGACAACGAAGGTGACAAAAAGGCGAAACGACGAAGACTTCTGCAGGATGAAGAGCCGTGGAGCTAGGATAGCTATATGTGAGAATTTCTCACCTTTCTATTTTATTTCTAGTTATATATATATACTAGGATGCAGACGGTGCTTAGTAGCACCCGACACCCGTCCACAAACCATGGACTTGTTTGATTGGTTGTGTAGTTGGTTAGATTATTTGATTTGGATTGGATTGTTTTGGTGAAATGTTCTTCTGTATGCGTTCTGTTGTGGTTTGTTCTCGAACTATCCGACGCTTTCCTTTACGGGGAAGTTGCGGGTCTTCACAGCAACGCAAACCGGAGGATAGAGTTTTACCTTATAACGGCCAAAATATGCTTGATACGAATAAAACAAAGGCATTTGATATTATTGCTAGTGTCTATATGTTTTGAAAACAATTTCAAATCATAACTATCAATCATAGACGACATGAGCGTCCCATGCCACTATGTCGCCAAATGTATATATACAATCGAAACCGCATCGTCACGTATTTGGAAATTGGATTTCCGTCATGAACCAAGGCAAAAGATAGTCCTTACCGAATTCGAGACGCTCTAGCCCGTGTCTCAGGAACAGCCGCAACTGCCCCTTGGATCGTCAGGGCCGGTCCACCGATGTGGATTATTATGCCTGAACACTACGTCTCCCCGCCCTTTGGGGCGTAAACGAGCCAACGAATGACTCCATCGGACCCGGATCGTCCGATCAAACCGAGGCGCCTCGCAACAGCAACAACCACATAGGTGAAAAGTATATAAATGTCAGGGCTGGTAGGTCACTGACACCACCCTAGCTAGAAAGAAACGCAGGCCCTCCCTGATGTCCTCTCCCGTTTTAGGTTCATACCGAGGTGTGAGGCTCGCGAATTCACGTTATACACAAAGCTACGCCACACAGGCGGTGCTTTGATCATCACCACAAGACTTTGCTTTTCAACAGAAGCCCTGATCACTGCATCTTAGCATGCCACACAGGCAATTCACGCCATGCGATTGATGTCCATCGATATACAACCTCTGAGCTCGTACGTCTCAGAGAAGGGCGTTAAGCAAAAGAATAAATTCTCCACCGCCAAACAGATGTATATTTAACAGAGATCAATCAACACAGAATAAAATCCAATGTCGGACACACAGTCCATTTACAAGTCCGTTCTGGGTCTGAACGAAACCGGAGGCACTAAATACCTCGCAAACCCATCGATCACCACGTACGTCTGGACGATCACCACTCATTATCCATATTTCGGGATGCCTCCCAATCAGGACCTCGGTTACCATCCAAACGAGGTGAAGATCTCCGGTCTTCGACCATCGTCTTCATCTTCGACTTTCAATCGTCGGTCAATTATTTGAAATGAGAATTAACTCGGCCTTCTCAAATAATTCACGTATACTTAGAATTTCAAATCAATTTATTTCAATGGTTAAATTATTCGACAACACCAATTGTGTTCTTTTAATGTAATTTTCACACCAAACACATTCAACCATCAAAAGCCACATAAATCGAACAAATTCAGTTTATTTCCATTCCATATCGCTTACGATATTTTATAACGATTTATCGCTATTTTTATGTATTTTAAAATAGCCATTTTATTCAAAACGACGCTTCGGGCCATACAGCGGCCGTGGCGCTGTTTTTCTTCAGATTTGATTTACACATATCTGAAAATCTAACCGTTGGATCTTCACAAAATTCACATCATTAGAAAGGTCTTTTCAAAACGAATCCAACGGTTCTAGTTTCGGGAAAATCCGACGGTCGGATCTCCCGGTACAATCGTTTGAATTTTCGATTTCAAAATACGAACTGCAGCGTCGTTATTCGATTAAATATAATTATATTTATATATATAAATATAATCGTTTCTGGCGTTGTTTTTCTTCAGATTTGAATTAAACATTCCAGACAATCCAACCGTTGGATTTTTACAAGGTTGGTGCCGTTGGAAAGATTATTCCAAGGCGAACCCGACGGTTGAGGTTTCGGGAAAATCCAATGGTTGGATTTCCCGCACTAGTCGTTTGAAATCACGGTTTCAAAATACGAACTGCTCGGCCTCGTTTCGTTTTAATTTTATTTATATTTATATATTTATATAAATATAGTTCATTCAATGATTTCAATATCGTTTTCACTTCAAAAAATTTTCTAACACCTTAAAATTTTGGAAAATTTCGCCATAACCTCCCCTGCACCGGGAGCATCGGGAAATTGCAAATAGCGTTCCCGGTCCTTCTAATCTCAAAAAGAAAAAGAAAAAGCCAAGCGGCTAGCCAACAGGCTCAAAATCATCACCCAAACAAATCAGTAAATGTGTACCTATTTGTCGGGCACAAAATTTTATTCCTCTTCTCTAGCCCCTTTGCTATAACCTGTTCAATGAATATTGCATGTACATATATATACAGTTCTTATCATTTATCAATTTCTATTCGACTTCATATTCGATTTCTATTTGGTTTAAAAACTCCATTCATTCTAATGTTACATAATTAGGTGCAAATCATTTCATTAGCTAATTAATGAATATTTCATCTCATATATGTTTATTTCGAACAAGTGGCTATTTTTAACACTTCACATTTCAACGATTTATGCATACAATAAAAATGCGATTTTTATTGTAAAACGATTCATTTCATAACACTATTTTTCTATATAGTTCATATAGTCGATAAAAGGTGATTTTTATTATCAAACAATTTATTTCAAAATATGAATACCATTCAACACATGAATTTCTAATCAACGAATGAATATCAATTCAACACATGAATGTTTTCTATAGTTTCTATATATAGATAAAAATGTGATTTTTATTATCGAACAATTTATTTCAAAATATGAATACCATTCAACACATGAATTTCTAATCAACGAATGAATATCAATTCAACACATGAATGTTTTCTATAGTTTCTATATATAGATAAAAATGTGATTTTTATTATCGAACAATTTATTTCAAAATATGAATACCATTCAACACATGAATTTCTAATCAACGAATGAATATCAATTCAACACATGAATGTTTTCTATAGTTTCTATATATAGATAAAAATGTGATTTTTATTATCGAACAATTTATTTCAAAATATGAATACCATTCAACACATGAATTTCTAATCAACGAATGAATATCAATTCAACACATGAATGTTTTCTATAGTTTCTATATATAGATAAAAATGTGATTTTTATTATCGAACAATTTATTTCAAAATATGAATACCATTCAACACATGAATTTCTAATCAACGAATGAATATCAATTCAACACATGAATGTTTTCTATAGTTTCTATATATAGATAAAAATGTGATTTTTATTATCGAACAATTTATTTCAAAATATGAATACCATTCAACACATGAATTTCTAATCAACGAATGAATATCAATTCAACACATGAATGTTTTCTATAGTTTCTATATATAGATAAAAATGTGATTTTTATTATCGAACAATTTATTTCAAAATATGAATACCATTCAACACATGAATTTCTAATCAACGAATGAATATCAATTCAACACATGAATGTTTTCTATAGTTTCTATATATAGATAAAAATGTGATTTTTATTATCGAACAATTTATTTCAAAATATGAATACCATTCAACACATGAATTTCTAATCAACGAATGAATATCAATTCAACACATGAATGTTTTCTATAGTTTCTATATATAGAAAAAAATGTGATTTTTATTATCGAACAATTTATTTCAAAATATGAATACCATTCAACACATGAATTTCTAATCAACGAATGAATATCAATTCAACACATGAATGTTTTCTATAGTTTCTATATATAGATAAAAATGTGTTTTTTATTATCGAACAATTTATTTCAAAATATGAATACCATTCAACACATGAATTTCTAATCAACGAATGAATATCAATTCAACACATGAATGTTTTCTATTCAATGAATAAATATAGTTTAAGCATATGAAAATAATTCAAACACACGAATATTATTCAAAATTTCGGCAGCATAACGGCAGGGTAGTTAAAACCGGCACCGTCCCTAGTACGGCTCCTCGCTCTACCTTAAAACCTCGCGGTTTTTGACAATGGGGATCATGCATCTAGTTCGCACGCAGGCGGCATGTATATATTTATTTCATTTCCACAACTAATCCTATGTGGTTTCAACCAAATATTTCTCAACCACAAATGGGTATTTTTCAACCACAATCAACCAATATCAATCACAAACAATCCCAAACAATCATTCGCTATCAATCAATTTCCACAACAATTTCAACCAATAAATATCGTCCATGGTTTGTGGACGAGGGGCGTATATATATATATATATAGGTATTTATATATAGCTATTCACTTTCATTTTCAACACATATATAATTTTAAAATCAGAAATCTCACCAATAGCTATCCAACTTCACGACACTTCACTTATAGAAATCTTCGCCTTTCTCGCTTTTTTGTCGCTTTGTTGCCCCTATTCTCTACATATGTAAAAATCGAATTTTTACGATGTTATTCAATATATAAAAATCGAATTTTTACCACGCTATTCAATATATAAAAATATGATTTTTACTTCGACTTTCAATATATAAAAATCTGATTTTTACTTCGACTTTCAATATATAAAAATCATATCTTAAATCTTAATAAAAATTCCGTCTTTTCCATTTCAAAGATCAAATCTTTTCTTTTACTTTTTAAAGTTTAAATCTTTTACTTTTCAAAATTCAAATCTTTTACTTTTCAAAATTCAAATCTTTTAAAACCTTTTCAAAAATCTGTTTTAAAACCTTTCTTAAAATCAGTTTTTCTTTTTAAACAGAAATCAGTTTTTTTCCTTTTAAACAAAAATCAGTTTTTAATATTTAAACCAAATCAGTTTCTAATATTTAAACAAATCAGTTTTTAAATGCATAAAAAAAAATCAGTTTTTAAATCCCTAAAATCGAAATTAGTTATAACGAATTAAAATAAAATACAATAAAATACTTACAGTATTTTGAAGAAGGGGGGGGGTTTCGCAGATCGACGGAGGTTTCGAGGGGGCGGCGCTAGGGTTCCGAACGGGGAGCGGCTTCGAGCCTCGAATCGGAGAAGGCGTTGGCTTTGGGGGGGCTCGCGATGGCTTCGATCGATGGAGGGGGGGGGACAGGCGGAGGCGTGGGTCTTCGACGAGGCGATGGCGGTCGTCTCCGTCTTCGACGAGTTTTTTTTTTATTTTGCTTTCTGCCTGAAATCGAAAAGAAACGGGGGGGGGGGGGGGGCAGGGTATAGGAGGGAATTTAGATTTTTTATTTATTTATTTTATTATTTAATTATTTAAATAGGTTGACTTTTACATACGACCTCGAAACGAGGCCCACCGCCTGTCGCCCATAGCGTTTCACCCCCATTCCGAACACAATGGGATATGTATCGCAAGCTGATTTGATCGTCATAATCAGTTTCCTTTTGAATTTTCATTTAAATCACTATATTGAATTTTAAACGCACATTTCAAATTACCGGGGTCACATACTAACTAGAAAAATTCCAGAAAAATATTTTCTAGCTTCGTATTGATGATACGGTCCTAACAAAACTAGTTTCGTCGAATTCTGAGACCGTTTGAAAAATGGCCAATTTCCAGTCGATTAAAATCAACGGAAACTGGTCAAACGCGTTTTCCTTTGCCACGCTCACATATTGATTCGAAAAATTATGAAATTTGGAATCTAACAATAACTTGACACTGCGGATCTAACAAAAGTGGTTTCATCCAAATCCGAGGTCGTTTGCAAAATGTCCATTTTTAAGGGCCTGAATTCCATAGCGACTATTCAGAATTTTCAACTGGACATATCTTTTGATTCCCGCTACCAAATTTCGATTGGTCGGATTCGTTAGAAAGATATTCACTAACAGATTTAAATATTTTTGGTTTCACTAAAATCCGGATTGTTTTGCACCCGGTATATTCAATTGAAGTTTGAAATCGAATTATCGAACTACCGCACCATTTTCAATTTTATATATAATTATAATTAATTATATTGGTTTTCAAATGTCGATTCAAACTCAGTTTTCATCGCCATTATTTAAAATATTTATTTTAAATATTTAAAATCCATTATTTTAGCCAATTTAAAAATTTTAAATTGGTTCAGATTTTCTGGGTCGTTACATCAGAGCATGGTTTTGAAGGCTAAATCGAAATCAGATTCTATACATATCCTATTGTTCTTCATTCTCAGATCATTGTAAGTGGAAACCCTACAAGTTTCTATTTTATATCATTTACAGTTTGGATTTGGATTATTATGCCTATATAGGATTTGGATTAAACGAAAATAAAATGTTATAAACCATTTAAATCCTATATTTTGCTTATTGCGGAAATGGTAAATCGAAAGTGATATATTTGGGTTTGTGTTATTTGAATAATAGAAGTTGGGCTTAGGGTGTCATGAAAGTCTTGGTTATTGGTTCTAGTTCACTTGATTCTTATTCTAAATATTCATATATGTTTGTGTGCTAAAAATGTAAGATTTGTTCATTGTAAATTAATAGGTTTAAATGTTTATTCTAAATAGATTGGTTCGAACGTATTATTTACAATATATTATCTTAGGTTTTGTATGCAATATAAACTAAAAAGTGAAGCGGAGCCAAAAGCAATTTTTGCATATATAATTGGATTTATTTCACCTTGTCTACATTTTAATTATTTAAATAACTATTCAATCATAGGTAGCAAGTTTGTTCGTATGTGTTTTTATTACCTTTTTATCATTAATTGTGAATATGCATGTTAGACCATGTTAATTGATAGGGAAATTAACTTTTATGCCTTAATTGTGATTGTTAGTGTTTGCATTTCAAACATTTTAGGTCCGTATTCTTGTGTGCTAAATACACGCCTATTTATTTTTATATATATTTATAGCATAGTCAAACATAATATTAATGTGCATTAAGTGCATATTAAATACATTTAAATTAGGAAATAGAATTTGAATGTCCCCATAGGAATTTGTATGTGTATTTTTATATGTGTGTGTTAATGGCTTTAATTACAATTAATGACATATATAAATGAGGTTAACTATTACATGTTGTAGAGGTCTTCCCGGAATCGAATGGCATATCCAAATAAGTCATGTTAATGTGATAGGTCTAGGCGCCATGGGCCGTTATAATTAGTACACTAAGACACGAGGTTAAGTCCAACATGTAGTAGAAAACTGTCCAGAACCGCCTAACAAATCCAACATCTACAAACAATCAGTTTAATGTGAGATTCCTAGTGTGTGTGTGTGTATTTGTGTGTTAAGTAGGCATGCCTTGAGAAGGGTATTAGGTGGTTGATCTTCCTCTTGTTGGGTATTAAGTGGTTTGGACTAGGTCCATTCCTAAGGCTCACACCTTGGCTCTAGACCAAAGTCATAAGACCTTCCCTTTTAGGTTTTTAGTGGTCATTGGACCCAACTTTCTCTTATAAGGTGTTAAATGGTCCTAATAGACGATAACTATGAGTAGGGTGGTTGTCCAAGTAATTTCCGCTTCTTATCTAATGGCTTAGTGATGGCTGGCCCAGTGACGATTTATATAAAAGGCCTAAAGGAACCACCATTTAAGGGAAGTATTAAGTGGCTAGGAGTTCACCCGTAGGGACAGCTAGATGGTAACAAGATAGTTAGCCAGGAGGGTCTTAAATGAAGTTGTGTTCCTACCTAAACCTTGTATTAAGTGGTTGTTACTATTTCTCGACCTACAAGGAAAGTATATATATTTAATGATGTTGACATTAGGGACGATCTCTTAAGTGGCTAGGGGTTCGCCATAGGGTGTTAAGTGACTGTAAGGATGTCCAACCTTAATAAATTAGGTAATGGCCTTAAGTGACCAGGTATAGCCCGCCTCGTGGGGTATTTAGTGACTATAAGGATATCCACCCTTAGATCAACATGTAGGCCTTAAGTGACCAGGTATAGCCTGCCTCGTAGGGTATTTAGTGACTGTAAGGATGTCCACCCTTAGATCAGCATGTAGGCCTTAAGTGACTGTAAGGATGTCTGTCTTATATGTTTAGTTATGTATGCTTGTTTTTGTAAACATAACATGGAAAATTTACACTGCAAATATAGGAAATATTCTTTCCTAAACTTATATGTTTTTCATTCACCAGAACTTTATGATTTGCCCTCCCTCCTCTTAACATAAACAGGTTTGTAGATAGGGACGCTTGGATTTGTGATGATTAGTGATGCTTCGATGTTGAGCCCTACGATGGAGGCTTTGTTATTTTATGGCAGTATTAATATTGTTATTGTTATCATTTTGTATTGGGATAATTATTTATTGAAACTTAAGAATCTGACATTTATGATGGTTTAAATTTATGGTACATCAATTTTGAGATATTATATTGTATTCCTTTCGTTGTGTGAGACGCTGATTTCGCTTAGATTTCTTTATTATATCTGTTATAGTATTTCTTTATAGAAACCAACAATCTGTTTAGAATGGTTCTAAGTTCTGATGAGTTTTTCTAGGTTGAAATTTAGGTCCATCCCGGGTGGGTGGTTACCGCCATGTCGATCACCTTCAAGTTGATTATAGTTCGACAATAAGCTAATATCAATCCTCGACTCTATGTCCATTCAAGGGCCAAACTTTGGGTCGGATCGAATAAAAGATGGTTCGAAAAGCACTCTAACCGATGGATCGAGTACGAAGTAAATGAGCCGGATCGAATGTCCTCGGTTCGAATGGAATCCGACTCGTTTATTCGATCCAACCCTCATCTAATCCCGCGAAGGCAGTGTTTCCCACGTTTCCACTTTTCCTTGAAGAATCAGAGCTCTTACCACGTACCCCATGATCTAACCCTACCTTCTGGACACAACTGGTTTGGCAACCGCTCAACTAACTCTCCTACTCTTCTGGTTTGAGTGCCATGTCATCGTAACTGTTCTCGCCTACTTTCCAGAACCTATAACCATAAATATATGACCTGGAGGTCTAAAAAGGAACTTTGGACACTTGAGAGCAAAAAACATCATACCCAGGCTGCCATTTCTATTCGATCCAACCCCTGTTTTCATCATATTTTAGTGATTTTCAATATTTTTGAGAGGATTTTGATTGTATATCAAGTGTTTGAGAATTTCAGGCATTGTAGTTTCTTGCTAAATAGAGAAATTATAAAGTGGACGTAGGCTTGTTAACATCGGGCCACTATAAATCTTCTTTGTTTTCTATCTTCCCCTGTTTTCATTTTATGTTTCTTTATTATTCTCTACAAATCCTAGTCTATTAGGTGTTAGAACCATTTTTTGGTCTAACATTTTGGTGCTTTCACTGAGAAAATTGAATTCTCAGTCTTTTTTGGATTATTTTTCTACTGTTCGGATTGCCAAGTCTGGTGAAATAGTCCATATCCACATTGTTTTCGATAACTTCAGTCATCATGGTTTCTAAAAGAGATAAAGCTCATCAAGCCTCTCGTGGAGCATCAACTAGCGACTCGCAACAACCCGACTCATAGATGGTGCCAACGTAGGGCCTCAGATCGAACGAGCCAGGTTTGAGCCACCCTGGATCAAATTCGATCCAAATCGAGACTTTTCGATACGATCTCACGATAGAGACTGCTGCTCCAACTAATGATCAACCCCTATCTTCAGAATTTGTTACACGAGATGATTTTCCGCGCCTGTTCAGCAAGTAGGAAGAGACTACTGTTGCCTTGGATGCACAAAGGCGAGGCAATGTTGCACTGAGAAATGAGATGGATACCATGACTAGGCAATGTGAAGAGTCCCGAAGGCAAAGGACACCATCTTGACACATCGTTAAATGGTAGAAGACTTGTCCTCATCTAAGGAAGGTGAACGACAACCACGCCAAAGGAGACCTTATGAAAGGCCAGAGAACCTTCGATCGCTCTTATTCGGTTCATTACCTTCCAGGGAAGATGCAACAATGCGACTCGGCCCCAATGTTCCTAGTCTAGTCGAACTAATTCTAATGCCAACCTGATCTTGAGCTCCCCCAAAGGAACAGGGCACTTCCTGAACTGCTCGTGCTCCCACATCTCCCTCTACTCGTCTTGTGATTGACGGGGATCGTAGAGGGCATGGAAGTATTACTCAGACAGTGACCCAGGAGACGTTGCCTATAATAGGAACAGAGATAGTTTGATGAGCCGAGAGTACCGAACCAGAACATGTGATGACCAGTGCAAAAGTAGAAATAATGATAAGGCAAATAATGCATTATAGTAGGGTCTACACTAATGAGGATTAGGGCATAGATCGTAGCCATACTCCCTTTACCAAAGATATTTTTGAGCCCCCATTCCCAGGCGATTTGATTTTCCTGTTATAAGTCACTACTCAGGAAGGACGAACCTACAACAACATTTGATGCGTTATTTATGGTATATGAACACAGCAATTACTCCTAATGCCATCATGTTTAAATCTTTCCTGGTATATTTTAAAGGAGTGGCGATGATGTGGTTTACAAGGATTCCTCCCTGGTCGGTTCCCAACTTCAAAGACCTGAGCAAGAAGTTCATGACTCAATTTTAATTGCATGCATCAAAAGTCTAAGCATGCGAAGGAGCTTTCTACGGTTAAGCAAACCCTTGGAAAGACTTTTAAGGGGTATCTTGATTGCTTCAGTATGGCTGTCATCGAAGGGAGGGACCCTTACCCGGAGACCATTCTAATGGCAATTGTCGATAGTGTGGATAAGGACTCGGAGTTTGGGAGGTATTTGGTTGTAAAACCTCCCACGACAATAGAGCTGTTTTATGAAAAGGCAAACATGCGTTTGTGACAAAAATATGCATACCTGCATTGAAAAAGAAGGTCTAGTGAGAATTTAAAGGAAGAAATTCAAAGTAATATTGCAGACTTGCAGAGAGACAGCCCAGCAACAATTCTAGAAAAGTTAAAGTTAATGTTGGGAACCAAAATAAAAGGAATGATCGCTAGGAGAAGAATGGAAATAAAGGAAATCGCAATCAGAAAGGAATGCTAAGAAGCGAACCCGGAATCATTTGAGAGTTACATGCCATTGAATGATACTTTGAGAATATATATCTCGATATATGTAATGTGGTGCAATACAAGAAATCACCTCTGTGGGACTCGATGGAGAAAGAACGTGAGACTGTAAAGTACTGTTTGTTCCATAAAATATTTGGACATTCGATGAATAAACGTCGTCATTTGATAGATGTGGTTGAGAAGTTGTTGCAAGAGGTAAAGCATGATGAGTACAAGGTAGCCTCGAGGGACGTGGGCAAGAAGCTCCAACCCATAATCATGATCAAGTGGCCCCCATAGATACAACCCAACAAAAGGAAAAGGGAATTGTCATCGATACAGTCGTAGAAGGACCGCATTGATTTCTCAATTTTGAACAAGGCATGGCTAAAGGACGGTATTCCACTTCCATGCATTGATCAACTAGTGCATTCGATGGCTGGACATGAACTCCGCTCATTTATGGACGCAAACTCAGGACGTAACCAAATTCTAATGCATGTTCCAGATCAGGAGCAGATCGGTTTCATTACGGAATATGATCTATATTGCTACGTAGTGATGCCCTTCGGTTTGAAGGATGCAAGGGAAACGTACCAACAATTGGTAACCGTATGTTCAATAAACAGATTGGGAAATTGATGGAGGTGTATGTAGAGGACATGCTTGTGAATTCGAAACAATTGGCCAACCATGTTGAATACTTGGAAGAAATGTTCAATATCCTATGATATTACAGGATGAAACTTAACCTTTTAAATACTCTTTTGGCATTGTGTCAGGGAAGGTTTTGGGATTCACCGTCATCTCGCATGGGATTGTAATCAATCCAAACAAGATTTCTGCAATCAGGAACATCCGATAACCTCAAAAGATCAAAGATGTACAAAGATTGGCCGGAAAGGTAGCAGTTTTGAGCAGGTTCATCTCTAGACCTGCCCACAAGTGCATTCCCATATTTGAATTAATAAAACGAGGGAAGCACAACTTTGAGTGGACCTCATATTGTGTCTAGGCTTTCTAGAATCTAATAAGTCATTTAGAGAGACCCCCAGTATTATCCAAGCTTGTAGATCATGAGGACTTATTTATATACTAATAGGAATTGTTGCATGCAATCAGTTCAGCGTTTGTCCGCGAGGAGGATAAGGTAATGAGACCAGTCTATTAAGTGAGTAAGAAGTTCACGGGGGCGGAACGGAACTACCCAAAGATTGAAAAGCTTGCCTATAGCTTGGTGATTGCTTCAAGGAAACTCCATCATTATTTCCAAGCTCACCCAATCTTGATTTACACCGACCAGTCACTACAACAGGTCCATCAACGGCCTGAGGCATCTGGTAGATTACTTAAGAAGAGCATCGAGCTGAGTCAGTTCGACCTCACATTCCTTCCTAGAAAGTCGGTCAATCCGAGGGCAAGCATTGGCTGATTTCATAGGCGAATTCATGACTCCAGATGCAACGACCCGGATTTTCAGCTGTTGAATTCTGAATATTTAAATTTGTTTTAAATGTTTTATTTGAATTATATATAGGAATTTATTTAATAAAACGATATTTAAACGTATAATTTTTAATATAATTAAAACAAGTTCAAAATGGCGTGGTAGTTTGAAAATTCGATTTCAAATTTCAAATGAATGTACATGGTTCAAAATAAATCGGATTTTAGCGAAACAAGAAATATTTAAATCTGTTTGAAAATATCTTTCCAACGAATGTGAAAAATCCAGATTTCATAGCGGGAATAAAAAGTTAGGTCCAAATCAAATTTTCAGAAAGTCATGTGAAATCGTATATAAGCCATAACGGTTATTTAAATATATTTAAATATCGGTCTCGAATTTGGACAAGATTCTTTTGAGGCGTAGTTATAATTTATTTTTTAGAATTTTACTGTAATTTTTGTTTGATTAAATAAGCTATTTTTTATTTGGGGTATTTTGCACCCTATATCAATATTTTGGGGTTTCATACTATAAGTTAAACTATCGATCTTATTATATTTTTGGGATCGTGGTACCTCGCTGGACACAACCGTACTCTTATTTCTATCCGTAACAGTTCGTACATGAATGAAGTTTTCGTAACGCCTTACCGTTAAACTTTACCTTTAAAAAATTTCAAATAAACATATATGGTATAAAGGTCACGTTCATCTCAAAAGTCATCACATAGGAATATCCGCACGTCAGTCTTATTCACATCTTTGCAAATGTTAAAATCGTATATTCGATCTTTATAAATATTTTGTACGCCAACAAATATGGCCTGAAATCTTTGAAAGTCGGTTCGTATCTTTGAAAATCACCGTAAATCTTAGCCAATCTTAGGCGTGATTTTGTAAACATCTGAGCCTTTCTCTCTCTCTCCGTTGTCCAAGAATCGTATCAGTATATATATAGAAAATCTTATCTAAGTCTTACAAACTTCTCGGCTGTTCTTGGGTTGTTCACCTCGAAAACAATGGGACTTTTGCCTTCAATTTTTAACGCAGCAAACATCAAAGTAGAGCCAACTCTGTAATAAAATAAAATAAAATCTCTCTGCCATGTTTCTTCAATCAAACAGTTCACCCGGATCACATTTCACATGCTGAAACCCTCTCGACAGGCTAAAATATAGTACTGCAAACCTACCTTCATGTATTTAAAAACATAGACTATCTAAAAAGAGATCATGAACAAGACTGCAAAGTAATTTCTAATCACAATAGCCTTCCTCCATCTACCAAGCCGTACGTTGATCCACGTGGAAAAGAAACCCATGAAAAGAAAGATCAACGCATTGGAACACCTATCCTATGTAGCTAAGTCTTGGGTGCCACGGCTTCTGCCTGTATATAAACGCGAGCTCCTCCTGTGTTTTCTTCGGATCTCAGAAAAACCGAAGCCTTTAATGGCAACAACAAATCAAAACTTTCGTAACTTCAGAAATCAAATTCAAAACAAACACTCCACCGAATCATAAAACCTTCGATCCATTAAACTCGAGGAAGTAAGCACTTCAATCTCTTGTTCCCGTTTCTTGGAGCGATTCTAAGTTGAAAGGGGCGCACAGATCTGTCCTATTTTCAAGTGCCGTAGGTGATGGTCAAGGACAGGACCAGGGGGATCGGTGTCTCTGTCTCACTGTGCTGGGCCGAGGTCGGAGTCTTCGGAGATGGTGCGTTGTATTGAGCTCAAGGTGGTGGTAGGGGAAGGGCACGGTGATGGTTCAAGCATGGGGATTTGCCTGGAACGGAGTAACAAGGGAGAAGCAGCAGGTCAGTTCAATTTTGTATGATATGAAAAGAACATTTGTGGTTCACTAGTTTTTAATTGAGGGGTTTAAAGAAGAAGGAAAAAAGGATAATACCGCAAAATGGTTTAGGGAATAAATAAACAAAAAGTGGACTCCAGACTGTCATTTTCGAAAGGAAAATGGTGTAGTAGTGGACTTAGCTGAAGGTGATTTTCATGAAGTGACCATGATTTTCATGGTGACTAGGGTATTACAAATGAAGGGTTGGATGTTGTATAGAAAGAAGAAGGGTTTATGTTAATAATTGATGATATTGGTGCATTTTGGTTTGAACTCCTGTTGAAAGTCGAAGGGTAAAACGTGATGTTGTGGTTCCGTGTGAATAAGGGGGCGTGTGTAACTGGGGTTGTTCCTATTAATAGATGCAAGCATGGAAGGGTAGTGCGGAGGCCTGTTTGCCTGTGGAAATGATGTGGAGATGTTTTTGAGTGATGTCTAGGTGGGATTTTTGAAACAAGAAATGTGTTTAACGAGTTGATGAAACAGAACGGGGAACCATCGAACAAGGAGACTGGTGAAAAATTGAATTGGGTGGAAATTTGGAGGAGTCAAATGTATTGCTTTGTCTTAGAGAAGAAGGTCGTGTGCTAATAAGGTGATTATAAGAGATATTTATTTAAATCTAATTAAGTAATAAATTAATTTAATTAATGATGTTAAGTTCACATAAAACCTATAACGTGTATTTGATCAGAACTGAACACGATCAGATCAGATCCGTTGGGACTGTAACAACAAGGTATACACTTTGGAACTGACGTGGCTAAGAAGAAAGCTACTTGGATTTCGTGATAAAATCAAACGCTTGTTTGATTGTAAACGAAATAAAAGTAGAACCGTCAACCGCGAACAAAGTGAGTAAACTCACTAAATCTGCCTCGTTATATTTTTATAAACGAGTTTTGAAATTTATTTACTGGGTGATGGTTTCTTGGATGAATGGTTGATAAAATTGGTTGAATTGGTTAACATAGTTATATATAAATCTTTGATCGTTTATAAATTCTGTTTACCGTAATGGTGTGAAAATATATATTGATGTTTGACTAACATCTGTGGATGCAGGGAAACAGGTTGGAGGGATCCAAATGGATTCCTCAACATTTATATTGTTGTTTGTTATTCACTATGATTTATACTGTGATTAATTTTGTTATCATGAATTACACTGGCCCTATACTTTTGGTGTTTAATACCATGAAGTATTTTCAAATGTAGGAAAGGATTTTAAAAAGAAAATTTATTTTCGAAATTTGAAATAGAATTTCGAAAAGATTTGAAAGAAGAAACTTGTTTAATAGATAAGACGAATTGTTAAAGTTATAAACGATATTTATCGAATAAGGGAACTAAGTATCATTGGATAACTAGTATTTGACATGAAATCGGTATTTTATTATCGAATGTAAAATCGCTGAGGTTTTAAAAAAAGAGATTTTAAATAGAAATTTGTTTTTCTCCAAATAAACTGAGAGGATTAAATTATAATTCAATGTTTTAAAATTCAATGAAGTATTTTACTGGGATAAATTGAAAAGTGGGAAAAGTTTTGAAATCGTTATTTGTAAATTGGACTTAAACTTTGCGGTTATAAAAGAAATTGTGAACGATATAATAAATGTTTTGTAAATCTAAACAGCGGTTTTTAACGCTGTTGTTGTAATAAATGTTTTGTAAATCTAAACAGCGGTTTTTAACGCTGTTGTTATAATAAATGTTTTGTAAATCTAAACAGCGGTTTTTAACGCTGCCGTATAATAAATGTTTTGTAAATCTAAACAGCGATCTTAACGCTATTATTATAATAGATGTTCTATAATTCTAAACAGCAATTGTAACGTTGTTGTTAAAAGTAATGTTTTATAAATCAAACAATTGGAAACAGCGATTATAACGCTACCGTTATAATCAAGGATTTTCCGTGAAATAAGTGTGTTCTTAGATTGGATCAGAAAATCGCGTAAGCGATGTTTGGTTTAAAGTTGTGAACTTTGAATATTTCAAAGTTGAGAATGTTGTTCAATTAAGGTCTAAGAGGTAATTATACCCCAACTTGATTGACTTCATGATTGATGGAGGAATGGTTTAGGTTCGGTAGTGAAGATTGATTAACAGTATGGTTAGTTAAGAAATGATAAATGGTTTGGGTTATAATAACGATGTTTTATAGCATCGTAGTAATTTAAAGGATTTTGAATGTTTCCCAAATAAAATGAGAGATATTTTCTACGCATAGAAAATGAAATGAATTGGTCAACGAGGAATTAAGAAATGGAATATGGAAATATTTTTAGATATTAATAAGGTATATTTTCTGAATATAGAAAATAAGGAATCATGAATATATAGAATCATTTTCTAACTGGAATAAGAGATATTTCTTGAATAAAGAAATTATGATATTGAAATGTTTTTCCCAAGAATAGAGAGAGGAAATCGAGCTTTGAAAGGATACGAAAGAGGGAAAAAGGGAATTTGAAATTGATAATATAATAAAGAACCAATATAAAAAGGGCCGGTGTAGTTGATGGTTGATCGGTAGAATTTCCAATTGGAAATAGGACCGTTGATTGTATGGATGTTTCTTTGATAGTTAAATCACCGATTATCAAAGTTTTAATTTATTTTATACCTCCGTTGTCAATATGGAGAGACCGGGATCAGATTTAATATCTGAAAACCACTCTGTACTGGTATAAGCGTTACGTTTCAACTTATGCTGAAGATAATTGAAGACGGAGAAAAACTCAAGGGCTGTTCTGTTAATCCTAGGTAGGATTTGCCCAAGATAGATTAATCGAACGGTGCTTTCGGTTTGTCTAGACCCAGGACAACTTGTATGGACGAGTGTCTGACAGAGTATTTCCAAAGGGATTACGTACGTTGGTTCCTTCAAACGTACGAAGTTGGTGGCAAAGAAGGGAAACTTCTTTAGCCTAACAATCTGAGTATTTTTGTGGCAACCAATTAGTAATTTCCGATGGATCTAACGATGTGGCATTCAAAGTGAATTGTGGCCAGATGTTCTGGAAGATAATTCAAACCTCAAGCCACACAACTGGGAATTGAAAAAAAACCGGGCAGGCAGCATGGCTATGTGGATCGCTCCCATTAGGATGTATAATCAACTATTTAGAGAAATTTCCATTGCTTCTTAAATCTATCGATGTTGTCCCTTTCGGGAAACGGTTGCTGATCCCAACCGTTGGTGATATACATTCGATACACTCAAGCGAAATGAGTGGTCGGTCATGTGAGGGCCGGGTTGCAAGAAGTTCTTGTTGAACCCAGTGTATACGGCTCTAGAGATACACTATCGGAAGGTGGTTCCATACCTTGTCATGTTGGAAATCCAATCTCAATAAGCACCCTACGGTTTTTGATTTAATATTATATATGGAGCGTGAGATGCAAGCATTCCGCTAGATTTCTATTTATTTGGTTTACACACTATTGTAATATCACTGGATTTGGTATCAAAAATATTTTTGGTTATCGTAAGGTAAAAACCGTCCGTGTTTATGTATGGATCGGTCTTACGATTACCATTTCTTTTGAAAGGATTTTTGAAAGTTAAACAAATGGTTGGAGTTTACTCACACCAGTCCCATGACTGACCCAGAGTTTATTTTGTTTTGTTTTCCCTAAACTCTTGGGTGCCCAAATTTGTACGGGCAGTCAAGTAGTCGAGATGTTACAGATTCACTTGGAGGTGTTCGAAGTAGGAGGCTTCATCAGTTGGCTATAGACTATCATATTTTCCACTGTGTACTATGTTGTATCTGGAAACAGGAGTTTATAACTGTTCCAGGGATATCTATTGTGCTCTGATGATGGTATGTATATACAGTTACTGATTTGTATTTCAAAAGTTATGTTATATAATATATTTTATTCATTTCGCTGTGAGTTTGTGATCTTCGTTTTTCTTCTATTCTAATATTTCTGTCTTTCTATTTCTCATCCTCTAACTTCATTCTAATAATGATTCGTGTTTCTGTGCAATTTGGGTTGGATACGTGGTGTTATTAGTTGACTCAAACAGTACGGAAATTCGGGTCGTTACAGTTGGTATCAGAGCTGAAGGTTGAGTGATAACCTTGGCTCTGTGGCGAGACTAAATAGAGATGGGGTTAGTAATACCCTAGATTGAGTTTGAGTATATATACAAGCGCGTATTTGTAAATTTGATATAATATTGTTTTATATTGTGTTGACTGGTTTATTGAGTGGTTTATGAATTCTGGTCGATACAGAATGTACAACTGTATCGATAGGTGTTTCTGAACTCTCGAACAAAGCAATTCGATTCAGTATTGTTTTATAAGGGGTAAAGGAAATAATTCTGCCCGAAAACTATTTTTGATATAAAAAGGATAATTTCTGGGATATTATAATATAGGAATGTGTTAATTGCTATTACAATCAAATGAAATTACCAAATTATGAAATGGTGATATAATTTGTATACGGATAATGTATACAAATGAGATAAATCAAGATTTAGTTCAAACCAGAATTGGAATTTGAATTCCGGGTGTTTAGATAATATTTTTTGAAATATTATAAAGTAATATAACATTACTTTAAGGTATTTTTGAATAAAAATGATTTTTAAATAGATTTTGAAAGTGATTAAGCATTGAAATCACTTTAGTGGCAAGAAGATAACTCTGATAATGGGTCGCGACATTATAGGTGTTCATTTTCGAGTTTCTAAGTGATGGATTGCTACCATAATAGTTTGTTAATGGGAAATTTGTTCGAAAGGATAAGTTATTTTAAAAATTCAAAAGTTTGGTTTTGCAAATGGTTATGGATACATGTATATATATTATTTCAAGGGAGTTTGAAATAAAAGCCGGGAATTTGGATTCTGAATTTCTATTTAACCATTATAAATTAAATAAATTAAAATGGTATAAGTAAATCCAATATAAATAAAATTTAACTTATGTTAAAAAGGTTGAAATTGTAAAAGTGAATTAAATAGATTGGAATTTAACTTGGGTCCAGTTAAATGAAATTGGATCGAATTAAAAATAATTCCGATGAAACTAAATAAAGAGAGATGTTGATATTCGAATTATTAATATGAATTCGACCTATGTATAAACAAGTTGAATAGATATTAGATGTTGTTGTTTGGGATTAAAGTGTGATGGAATTGAACTCAAGCAGGATAAGGGGGTTGATTTTTGAAAACAGAACTCAGTTTGGATTAGTGAATGGAAGTGAACTAATCAGAAGTTGATTAGAGATTTAAAAACTGGAAGTTGGATTGATTTGAAACCAGCTGGGAATGGATATATGTATGCTGAGCAGATATTGAATACAAGCAAATGTAAGAGATAGAATTATGCCCGACAAAAAGATACATGTTTACAATATTATTAGGGTTTGATGGTTTTATAAGCCTATGGGGCAAGCCGCTTGGCATTTTGATTTTCTTTTGGATTGGAAATGGCCTAGAAAGGCGAGTTGTGGTTGTACCGATTGGGCCGTGCAGAGGAGATGCTGCCGAAATTTTTCAGAATTTAAAGTGTTAGAAAATTTTCAGAATTTTTGAAAATTTTCGTTAATAAGAATAAATTAATATTTTAATTGAAATAAATTGGTCCAATTAAACTGAAGTTAAGAATTGAACAAAAAATAATTTCGGACCTAGTTAATAAGGAATGTAGCATCTTTTCCTACCTTAGCAATTTCGAGGACGAAATTATTTTAAGGGGGAAGGAATGTAACGACCCGGATTTTCAGCCGTTGAATTCTGAATATTTAAATTTGTTTTAAATGTTTTATTTGAATTATATATAGGAATTTATTTAACAAAACGATATATAAACGTATAATTATAATATAATTAAAACAAGTTCAAAATGGCGCGGTAGTTTGAAAATTCAATTTCAAATTTCAAATGAATGTACAAGATTCAAAATAAATAGATTTTAGCGAAACAAGAAATATTTAAATCTGTTTGAAAATATCTTTCCGACGAATGTGAAAAATCCAGATTTCATAGCGGGAATAAAAAGTTAGGTCCAAATTAAATTTTCAGAAAGTCGTTGTGAAATCATATATAAGCCATAACAATTATTTAAATATATTTAAATATCAGTCTTGAATTTGGACAAGATTCTTTTGAGGCGTAGTTATAATTTAATTTTTATAATTTTACTGTAATTTTTATTTAATTAAATAAGCTACTTTTTATTTGGGGTATTTTGCACCCTATATCAATATTTTGGGGTTTCATACTATAAGTTAAACTATCGATATTATTATATTTTTGGGATCGTGGTACCTCGTTGGACACAACCGTACTCTTATTTCTGTCTGTAGCAGTTCGTACATGAATGAAGTTTTCGTAACGGCTTACCGTTAAACTTTACATTTAAAAAAATTCAAATAAACATATATCGTATAAAGGTCACTTTCATCTCAAAAGTCATCACATAGGAATATCCGCACGTCAGTCTTATTCACATCTTTGCACATGTTAAAATCTTGTATTCGATCTTTATAAATATTTCGTATGCCAACAAATATGGCCTGAAATCTTTGAAAGTCAGTTCGTATCTTTGAAAATCACCGTAAATCTTAGCCAATCTTAGGCGTGATTCTGTAAACATCTGAGCCTTTCTCTCTCTCTCTCCGTTGTCCAAGAATCGTATCAGTATATATATAGAAAATCTTATCTAAGTCTTACAAACTTCTCGGCTGTTCTTGGGTTGTTCACATCGAAAACAATGGGACTTTTGCCTTCAATTTTTAATGCAGCAAACATCACAGTAGAGTCAACTTTGTAATAAAATAAAATAAAAGAAAATCTCTCTGCCATGTTTCTTCAATCAAACAGCTCACCCGGATCACCTTTCACATGTTGAAACCCTCACGACAGGCTAAAATATAGTACTGCAAACCTACCTTTATGTATTTATAAACACAGACTATCTAAAAAGAGATCATGAACAAGACTGCAAAGTACTTTCTAATCACAATAGCCTTCCTCCATCTACCAAGCCGTACGCTGATCCACGAGGAAAAGAAACCCATGAAAAGAAAGCTCAACGCATAGGAACAACTATCCTATGTAGCTAAGTCTTGGGTGCCAAGGCTTCTACCTGTATATAAATGCGAGCTCCTCTTGTGTTTTCTTCGGATCTTAGAAAAACCGAAGCCTTTAATGGCAACAACAAATCAAAACTTTCGTAACTTTAGAAATCAAATTAAAAACAAACACTCCACCGAATCATAAAACCTTCGATCCATTAAACTCGAAGAAGTAAGCACTTCAATCTCTTGTTCCCGTTTCTTGGAGCGATTCTAAGTTGAAAGGGGCGCACAGATCTGTCCTATTTTCAAGTGCCATAGGTGATGGTCAAGGACGGGACCAGGGGGATCGGTGTCGCTGTCTCACTGTGTTGGGCCGAGGTCGGAGTCTTCGGAGATGGTGCGTTGTATTGAGCTCGAGGTGGTGGGAAGGGCACGGTGATGGTTCAAGCATGGGGATTTGCCTGGAACGGAGTAACAAGGGAGAAGCAGCAGGTCATTTCATTTTTGTATGATTTGAAAAGAACGTTTGTGGTTCATTAGTTTTTAGTAGAGGGGTTTAAAGAAGAA
The DNA here is from genome assembly GCA_030737875.1 of Allium sativum. Lineage (NCBI taxonomy): Eukaryota > Viridiplantae > Streptophyta > Magnoliopsida > Asparagales > Amaryllidaceae > Allium > Allium sativum. The sequence goes on from CM060925.1 coordinate 219,587,211, forward strand.
GGAAAAAGGATAATACTGCAAAATGGTTTAGGGAAGAAATAAACAAAAAGTGGACTCCAGACTGTCATTTTCGAAAGGAAAATGGTGTAGTAGGGGACTTAGCTGAAGGTGATTTTCATGAAGTGGCCGTGATTTTCATGGTGACTGAGGTATTACAAATGAAGGGTTGGATGTTGTATAGGAAGAAGAAGGGTTGATGTTAATAACTAATGATATTGGTGCATTTTGGTTTGAACTCCTATTGAAAGTCGAAGGGTAAAATGTGATGTTGTGGTTCCGTGTGAATAAGGGGGCGTGTGTAACTAGGGTTGTTCCTATTAATAGATGCAAGCATGGGTGGGTAGTGTGGAGGCCTGTTTGCCTGCGGAAATGATGTGGCGATGTTTTCGAGTGATGTCTAGGTGGGAGTTTTGAAACAAGAAAGGTGTTTAATGAGTTGATGAAACAGAACGGGGAACCATCGAACAAGGAGACTAGTGAAAACTTGAATTGGGTGGAAATATAGAGGAGTCAAACGTATTGCTTTGTCTTAGAGAAGAAGCTCGTGCGCTAATAAGGTGATTATAAGAGATATTTATTTAAAGCTAATTAAGTAATAAATTAATTTAATTAATGATGTTAAGTTCATATAAAACCTATAACGTGTATTTGATCAGAACTGAACGCGATCAGATCAGATCCGTTGGGACCGTAACAACAAGGTATACACAATGGAAATAACGTAGCTGAGAACAAAGCTACTTGGATTTCGTGTTAAAATCAAACGCTTGTTTGATTGTAAACGAAATAAAAGCAGAACCGTCAATCGCGACCAAAGTGAGTAAACTCACTAACTCTCCCTCATTATATTTTTATAAACGAGTTTTGAAATTTATTTACTGGGTGATGGTTGCTTGGATGAATGGTTGATAAAATTGGTTGAATTGGTTAACATAGTTATATATAAATCTTTGATCGTTTATAAATTCTGTTTACTATATTGGTGTGAAAATAATATATTGATGTTTGACTAACATCTGTGGATGTAGGGAAATAGGTTGGAGGGATCCAACTCGATTCCACAACATTTATATTGTTGTTTGTTATTCACTGTGATATATACTGTGATTAATTTTTTTATGATGAATTACACTGGCCCTATACTTTTGGTGTTTAATACCATGAAGTATTTTCAGATGTAGGAAAGGATTTTAAAAAGAAAAATTATTTTCGAAATTTGAAATAGAATTTCGAAAATATTTGAAAGAAGAAACTTGTTTAATAGATAAGACGAATTGTTAAAGTTATAAACGATATTTATGGAAGAAGAGGACTAAGTATCATTGGATAATTAGTATTTGACATGAAATCGGTATTTTATTATCGAACGTAAAATCGCTGAGGTTTAAAAAAAAATGATTTTAAAAAAAAAATTTGTTTTTTTTTCAAATAAACTGAGAGTATTAAATTATAATTCAATGTTTTAAAATTCAATGAAGTATTTTACTGGGATAAATTGAAAAGTGGGAAATTTTTTAAATCTTTATTTGTAAATTGGATTTAAACTTTGCAGTTATAAAAGAAATTGTGAACGATATAATAAATGTTTTGTAAATCTAAACAGCGGTTTTTAACGTTGTTGTAATAAATGTTTTGTAAATCTAAACAGCGGTTTTTAACATTGTTGTAATAAATGTTTTGTAAATCTAAACAGCGGTTTTTAACGCTGTTGTTATAATAAATGTTTTGTAAATCTAAACAACGTTTTTTAACGCTGTCATATAATAAATGTTTTTTAAATCTAAACAGCGATCTTAACGCTATTGTTATAATAGATGTCCTATAATTCTAAACAGCAATTGTAACGTTGTTGTTAAAAGTAATGTTTTATAAATCAAATAATTGGAAACAACGATTATAACGCTACCGTTATAATCAAGGTTTTTCCGTGAAATAAGTGTGTTCTTTGATTGGATCAGAAAATCGCGTAAGCGATGTTTGGTTTAAAGTTGTGAACTTTGACTATTTCAAAGTTGAGAATGTTGTTCAATTAAGGTCTGAGAGGTAATTATACCCCAACTTGATTGACTTCATGATTGATGGAGGAATGGTTAAGGTTCAATAGTGAAGATTGATTAACAGTATTATTAGTTAAGAAATGATAAATGGTTTGGGTTATAATAACGATGTTTTATAACATCGCAGTAATTTAAAGGATTTTGAATGTTTCCAAATAAAATGATAGATATTTTCTACGCATAGAAAATGAAATAAATTGGTCAACGAGGAATTAAGAAATGGAATATGGAAATATTTTTAGATATTAATAAGGTATATTTTCTGAATATAGAAAACAAGGAATCATGAATATATAGAATCGTTTTCTAATTGGAATAAGAGATATTTCTCGAATAAAGAAATTATGATATTGAAATGTTTTTCCCAAGAATAGAGAGAGGAAATCGAGCTTTGAAAGGATACGAAAGAGGGAAAAAGGGAATTTGAAATTGATAATATAATAAAGAACCAATTTTAAAAGGGCCAGTGTTGTTGACGGTTGATCGGTAGAATTTCCAATTGGAAATAGGACCGTTGATTGTATGGATGTTTCTTTGATAGTTAAATTACCGACAATCAAAGTTTTAATTTCTTTTATACCTCCGTTGTCAATATGGAGAGACCGTGATCAGATTTAATATCTGAAAACCACTCTGTATTGGTATAAGCGTTACATATCAACTTATGCTGAAGATAATTGAAGACGGAGAAAAATGCAAGGGCTGTTCTGTTAATTCTAGGTAGAAATTGCCCAAGATTGGTTAATCGAACGATGCCTTCGGTTTGTCCAGACCCAGGACAACTTGTATGGACGAGTGTCTGACAGAGTATTTCCAAAGGGATTACGTACGTTGGTTCCTTCAAACGTACGAAGTTGGTGGCAAAGAAGGGAAACTTCTTTAGCCTAACAATCTGAGTATTTTTGTGGGAACCAATTAGTAATTTCCGATGGATCTGACAATGTGGCATTCAAAGTGAATTGTGGCCATATGTTCTGGAAGATAATTCAAACCTCAAGCCACACAACCGGGAATTGACAAAAAATCGGGCAGGCAGCATGGCTATGTGGGTCGCTCCCATTAGGATGTATAATCACCTATCTAGAGAAATTCCCATTGCTTATTAAATCTATCGACGTTGTCCCTTTCGGGAAATGGTTGCTGATCCCAACCGTTGGTGATATACATTCGATACACTCAAGCGAAATGAGTGGTCGGTCAGGTGAGGGCCGGGTTGCAAGAAATTCTTGTTGAACCCAGTGTATTCGCCTCTAGAGATACACTATCGGATTGTGGTTCCATACCTTGTCATGTTGGAAATCCAATCTCCAATAAGTGCCTTGCGGTTTTTGATTTAATATTATATATGGAGCGTGAGATGCAAGCGTTCCGCTAGATTTTTATTTATTTGGTTTAGAAACTATTGTAATATCACTGGATTTGGTATCAAAAATATTTTTGGTTATCGTAAGGTAAAAACTGTCCGTGTTTATGTATGGATCGGTCTTACGATTACCATTTCTTTCAAAAGGATTTTTGAAAGTTAAATAAATGGTTGGAGTTTACTCACACCAGTCCCATGACTGACCCAGAGTTTATTTTGTTTTGTTTTCCCTAAACTCTTGGGTGCCCAAATTTGTATGGGCAGTCAAGTAGTCGGGATGTTACAGATTCACTTGGAGGTGTTCGAAGCAGGAGGCTTCATCAGTTGGCTATAAACTATCATATTTTCCATTGTGTACTATGTTGTATCTGGAAACAGGAGTTTATAACTGTTCCAGGGATATCTATTGTGCTCTGATGATGGTATGTATATACAGTTACTGATTTGTATTTCAAAAGTTATGTTATATAATATATTTTATTCGTTTTGCTATGAGTTTGTGATCTTCGTTTTTCTTCTATTCTAATATTTCTTTCTTTCTATTTCTCATCCTCTAACTTCTTTCTAATAATGATTCGTGTTTCTGTGCAATTTGGGTTGGACATGTGGTGTTATTAGTCGACTCAAACAGTATGGAAATTCGGGTCGTTACACCAGAGGAAGACGCCTTGGATGATGACTCAAGCCTCCCTAAGACTAAACTGGAATCGAGCATCTGGAAGCTATATACAAATGGTGCACGCAATGATCGACATTCTGTCGCCTGAGTTGTCTTCGTAACTCCTGTGGGACGATCGATCTATTATGCTTTAAGACTGGATTTCCCCGCCACTAACAATGATTCGGAGTATGAAGCCCTACTTGTTGGGATAAAGCTCGTGAAGGAATTGGGAGTAATTGCATTAGTTATTATTTGTGGTTCTCAGATTGTTGTGTTTCAGGTTTGGAAAGATTATTAGACAAAGAGACCATGACTCGCTACTTACTTGGAACGGTTAAAAGAACTATTGGATGGCTTTAAGTACCACAGCATTTATCATAACCCATGGGAGGAGAATCCGAAAGTAGAATGGTTAGCCAAAATGGTCAGCTCTGACGGGCCATAGGATATAAAGAAGGTTCTGATTGAAGTCATGAATGCTCTGAGCTTTGATCAGATGAAAGTTGATCAAATATTGGAAGCCGAGCCTGAAAGAGAGTCATGGATGACCCTTATAAAAAAAATTCTACAACATGGAACACTTTCATAAAGGAAGAGAGAAAAGCATGCCATTGTCCGCAAAGCTTCAAGATATATCATGCAACATGGTATGCTTTATAGAAGCTAATTTTTTGTTCCTTTACTCCGGGCATCGTTGATGTTGACGTTAAGCGCATATTGCGAGAAGTACATGAAGGTGATTGTGGAGACCACACTGGAGGGAAAACCTTAGCAAAGAAGATACAATGGTACAACTACTTTTGGCCTATCATAAACCGAGATGCAGTTGCTTATTCACAAAGCTGCGACAAATGTTAGAGGTTTGCTAAGATTCCTCAGGCTCCGCCTAACCATTTCACCCAGATGGTGAGTCCATGGTCGTTTGCAATTTGGGGAGTGGACATTATTGGAAGTCTCCCAATATCCAAGGGCGGAGCGAAATATGCAATCGTGGAGGTTGATTATTTCATGAAATCGGCTGAAGCGAAACCTTCAGCCACCATCACGACCAAGCAAGTGATCAAGTTTATCATCAGATATATCATATGTCGATTTAGGCTACCTCGCACTATCATTGCTAATAATGGAACCCAATTTTATATCATGGAGTTTAAATATTTATGCCGATAGCGTCATATCGAGAAGAGGTACACGGTAGTTGCGCACCGCAATCGAATGGACAAGTAGAAACCATGAATAAGATCAATAAGACCATTATGATGAAATAACTTGAACAAGCAAAGGCCAAGCGGGTTGATGAATTTCCATTAGCTCTTTGGGCATATCAAACTACCCATAAGGTGGCAACCAGCCACACTCCTTTTGCACTTTCGTACGGCTCGAAAGTTGTCATCCCCATAGAACTTGAAGTCCTTTCTCATATAAGGACGCACTACGATCCTTTGACTAGTAAGGCTCTTCTCATGGAGTCGCTTAATATGATCGATGAGAAGAGAGAGGAAGCGGACTTGCGTGCATTAGAGCACAGACATTAGGTTGCCCGATACTATAACCGAAAAGTACGATCTAAGACCTTCGATCATGGCGACCTAGTTCTAAAACATGTCTTCCCGGCCCCATTTACATGGGCCTAAAGGGGAAGTACTACATGTCATTCATCGAAAGCTTGATAAAAGAGCTTCTAGGCTAACAACCGTTGATAGCGATCATTTTTTGAGAGCTTGGAATTCCGAGCACCTACGACACTATTTGACTTAAGATTTTATATAGTCTTGGATTATGTAATGAGGCAGAATTTTCTTGAAGCTATTATTTATAAATAAAAGCTCTTTCCATGCTCTGTGACTATTTGTGTTGATTTGGTTAAGTTTTGTAATTCGAACGGCTTGTACCAAAAGTGAACAAAGGGAGTGGTTATCTCCCTAACAACGTCCACTTGTTCGCCTTTAACAAGTAACCCAATTCCATGACCAATTGAACTTGGGTTAACCAAGGTCGAGCTCGACTTCGATGCTTAACATAGCAGCCCTGACTTTGTGAACCAATGCGAGGATCAAATGCTTAAACGGCATATAAAACTCTTCCCAACCATTGATGGTATGAGTATAAATAATAAGGTTGGAATTCGACTTTCCCTAAAGGCAACCTTTTCCCTCGACTGGGGGCTAAAGGACATGTACTGAACAAGTGTGACCTGACCATATATCTAATTAATTCTGTTCATCAAAGTTTGGAATGGAAAATTGACCTAATTCGAGCTCGTTTTTGACACTCGAATCGACAAAAATCCAACTTTAGTGCTTAAAGTGTAGACCAGATGCCAACGCGAATGACATGACCATTTACACATCTAGCTCTAACTCTCATGGTTCAAGAATGAGTATAAAATTAGGGTAGGCGTGAAATGGTACACCACTACTTCAGACCGCCTTAACCAATAACTCTAACCGTAATTCACGATAGGGGAGTATAAAATCACTTGGACCAATATCCAAAGGATTTAGCTCCCGATCCGCAGAAAGCTTGACGGCATAAGCGTAGACTTATCCTGAAATCTCCAGTGATGCTGGTGGCGGTGGAACGGTCTTATAAATTAACCTCAAATATGTCATAGACTTGGCTTATAATTCAAGGTTAATTGGGGGCATATACTCTATACCTCTGAATTACTTGGCTCATAAGTTAGATATGGGTCTAAAATTTAAATCGCAAATACATTGAATGGAAGGCGAATAATAGACTCAAACTATTTACTTCACTAATTACTTGCTTTTTACAGAATGATAAAGCAAAAGGCGAGGGCCGCACATGCAACAACCATAGCAGGCCAGTGGAAAAAAAAAGAAACAAGTTTGAAAGAATCTATGACTTAGATATTTTGGTCTTCTTAAGCTCTCTGAGCTTCTTCTTCTCCTATTTTCAGTCTTGGTAAGTATATGTTTTGTTGGATCTAGATTAACCCTAGAGGGGGGGTGAATAGGGTTTATCACAGTTTTTGACTGAAAAAATCTAACAAGATATATAATAATAAACAGATCACAGAATATAGCAGAAACAGAAATGCAGAAAATAAATCACACACAGATATACCCAGCTTCGGCAAAACCCTTCCTACTGCTGCATTCCTAAGGTTTCTACTAGGTGATAAAAAAGATCCCGCATACAAGACCATGTACACTCGCGAACCCCTCGCTCCTATTCTAACCCTATGTTCAAAACCCTAGACTGATCGATATCCCCTCGACCAGATTTCCCCTGATTACGACACTGTAACCAGTAACCCAGATTTTACAGACTCTATCAACTGTCAGTCAACACCCTGACTGAATCCCCCTAGATTTTACAGACTCTAGAACTGTTTGATTGTTTTACAACTCGAAATAAAAAAAAACAATACAAAACGAAATTAAAAAAACAAAAAAGAACCCTAGTTTTAAAATGAGAAGAGGAGTTTTAAATTATTAAAGGGTCATTCCTTTTCACATATGTTTGGTCGGCCCATTCATTTGCGTTGCACCCATATGACCCGATCCCTTTCTCTCTAAAAATGGAGGCTCTGATGAAAAACTAGGGTTTTCAAAAAATCACACCAAATCGATGCTTTGATTGATGATACTAAAATCTCTTATGCTCGAGTTGATGCTCTTGGTCAATACTATTCTCTGATGCCTCGAGTTGATGCTCTTGATCAATACTATTCTCTGATGCCTCGATTTGGGATACGGCGTGGAAAAAAACAGATGATCGAAATCCCAATTTTAATTGTGAGTTTTCTGAAGTTTCTTTGAATTCCTTGAATTCCTTGAATTTGTTTTTGTGAGTTTTCTTAGTCGCCAGTGATGAAGTAGGTGTGCTTATATATATAGGGTTAAAATAGAAACCCGACACTCTGATTTCACGATAATGACTTGACTGATTTGTAGTTTCCCCTTTTGATAATTCTCGGTTTGAAATGGAATTTGTTGGCTTTAAAATACCTGCGTGCATTTGGTGCCTTGATAAAAAAATTCTCTGCTCAATTGATTGCCTTGACTTGTTGTTCGATTTAAAAATGATTTCCACAGCTTTGAAACCTTGCCTAATATGATATGTTATTTCTGGAAACACTTAAAACCTTGCCATATATGTTTGTCTGCAAATAGAAACTCTTGCCAAAAAATATTTCCATGTATTTGTTTCTCTCTGAAATTGAATTTGAGATTTTCTGGAAATACTCTATTGGATGCCAAAGATGGATTTTCTGATTTCTGGAAGCATGTTGAACTCTTGCCATATTTGTATATTGAAAAGCTGGAAATAATTTCTTGTCTGAAATTCTTGATTACTGGAATGACACCCATGCACATTAAAAACATTCCTATTTATAAAATTTCTCACTATATTCTTGAACCCATTAATGTAACACCCCACCTCCGCTAGGGTCACTCACAAAGGGAATACACTAGGTTTGGTGAAGTATTATCGAGGTAAACATGCACAGAAATATTACAAGACAGAACATATTTAAAACACCTGAAGTAAAGCAAATTTCATTACCTTATAAAATGGTAATGTCGAAAGCCTTTTACATTAGAATACATCAAAACCTGTCTTGCAATAGTAAAGAAGCATAAACCATTTCATAAATTATTCCCCAAGTAAAACAGTAAGGTATCCATAGCCAAGAAAAGTCCAAGCCATGCATGATGACCTTCAAGCAGAGGAAGTCCGAACTAAATAACAGTGTTTCCTCCCTGAAAACCTGGGGGGAAACGGAAGACAAAGAGGCGAAACAAAACGGGGTCAGTCAGAAAGACTGGTAAGTCCAATCTACTTCCAGTATAAAAACAGGTAAAGGTAACATGACATGCATAAACTGAAAGTAAACATAAGGATGACGACAAGATAGATAAGCTAAACCAGGATAACTGGATGAACTACTGTAGCAAGATAAACTAAGGTATCATGATAAACTACGGTGTCAAGATAAATCAAGGTATCACATTGTCAGGTTTCTATCAAGTATATTGTCCCTAAGGTATCTATCATGTATAACATCCCACGGTATTTATCATGTATAACATCCCAAGGTATTTATCATGTATATTTGCTCTGCACCTCTCGTACTAGTATCCCAACCCGCGTCATGTGTTAACTATGAATGTCCCTTGCCCAATGTCACGTAATGGTCCATGTCAAACTAATATATAACATATGTAGGTTTCCCAACTCGTATGTTTCTTTCCATATATAAGTTCAGTCCTTTGCCGTAGGCCGTACGGGCTTTCCCATGTAAATATATACCACCTCAATGTAGTACCATTTTATCCTTGATGTTGTTTTGGACTGCTACCCTTGATCTGGTTATGTTTTCTTACCATGAACTATCGCGTGTTCACTTAGGATTTATGCCACCTAGGACCACTAGGGATTATGCTACCTAAGGAACGTTTCTGTGTCTTGGTTTGGGTTCAAGCCACCTAGGGCCACTAGGGATTATGCCACCCGTCAACCACGCCCTTTATCCCACGTATGTATCGTGAATCGTTTTCCATGTCTAGACGCACATGTATCTCAATGTGTCATCCGAGTTCCGTGCCAGGGAAAATCAAGAAATACGAAACTCGGTTGGGAGCTTTAAGTCATCTGCCGGTGCAGATATCAAGGTCTGTTTTTGTATCAGTGGCTATGGCCCTACGTGACCCCTCCCTCAACTACTGAAAGGCAATCCAAGAAAAATCATGTATGAGAACTACATCCCGGCCCTACTATAGCCCCACTTTACTATTGGCCAACCTCACCCATAACTCGATAGCAAGTATATGGTCTGTTGGGAGTTCTCTGCCTTTCCGTACGTACACGATTGACTAAAGATGGTAGGTAGTCGACGACGCGCTATCCAGGGCAAAAACAAGAATCGACGACTCCACGCTAATCCATCCCAGTCTTTAGGTCGCTCGCATAGCAACCAAGGCATACTCTTGGTTCTTCTACCGCAGACCTTAACCTCTTGTGAGCCCAGGCGGATCATCTGCAACCTCACAGAGGGATACCAAGAGTATCCTCACGTCCCTCGAAGCTTCCGCTTCGTCACCCAGTTCGTTGGAGCGTTTATCTAGATCAGATATTGCTCCGCCTCGTGTATTTGTTTAAGGGATGACCTACCGTATCAGGTTACTCATCTGTTCGTGAACTGGTCTAATTCCCTTGACTAAGGATTATTACTTAGTTATCCTAAACTAAGGTTTACCACTTAGTTTCCTTTCCCGTTATCCTTGTTAACTACGATTTTCCACCTGGTCCCCTGAACTAGGGTTTTGTCTAATGGGTTAAGTATTGTCATTCCAGTTCATGACTTAACCCGCCTACGAATCATGTCAAGATTTGGCTAAGTATTTAAGTCCAAGCCCTACAAGTTGGTTAATTAGACCAAGAAGCTCATGACTTAACCCTATTCAATCATCAAGTCAAATTGGTTAAGTATTAGTTTGTCTTAACCCTATCAGATTATCGTGTTAGATTGGTTAAGCATAGATTACCTTAACCCCATCAGATTATCGTGTTAGATTGGTCAAGCATAGATTATCTTAACCCCATCATATTATCGAGTCGGATTGGTTAAGTATGGGTTAGCTTAACCCCATCCACTGATCGTATTACAATGGTTAAGTATATTTAAACAGTCTTGTGACTTAACCCTACCAAGTTCTTACAGTAGGTTGGTTAAGTATAGGTTACTTAACCTCATCAAATCATCATGTATAATTGGTTAAGTATAAGTTACTTAACCTCGTTAAATTATCATGTTAAATTGGTTAAGTAACCTCATTGAATTATCAAGTTTAGATTAGTTAAGTCTAGGTTAACTTAACTCCATCAAATTACCGTGTTTAGATTAGTTAAGTCTAGGTTAATTTAACTTCATTAAATTACCGTGTTTAGATTAGTTAAGTGTAGGTTACTTAACCCCATCTAATTACCAAGTCGGATTAGTTAAGCATGGATTAGCTTAACCCCATCCCCTAACTGTATTTTTCGGTTAAGTATCATTAAGAAATCAAGTCCAGTTTAACTTAACCTACCCATTCATGTCATATCGGTTAAGTATCATTAGTCAAATTTACTTAACCTTATCATGTAGCATTAATTTAATTAATGCACTCTCAACCTCTCACATTAGACCTTGTTGTGGTTACTAGTTAAGCCGGGCGGGTCCGGGTAGTTTTACACCACAACCTAGTCTAACCTCGGGTCTTAAGCGCGACATGACCAACTACCCACATTGGGTCCTATTGTTTGTAGCCACTGGATTTTCCGGGCGGGTCCGGGCAGATTTATTCTACAAACTCAACCCAACCTCGAGTTGGCCACTTCCATGTTTTTCTACGTGTCAAATTTAGACCCCTTTTTAAGTCCATGTTTTCATGTAGCCCCATGTCAAGTTTTCGTGTCATATTCACGTTTTTCCTAAACTACCCAAACGTATTTCCAACCCAAGTGGAAGCGAGTCACATATTAAGTGTATTATGCCAACATATTGGCCTCAAACATGCGAGATATCATAAAGGGATTGGCCGCAATCGTGAATATTATTCTAAAGGATTTGGCCTCAAGCATGCATAGTATCATAAGGGAATTTGGCCACAAACATGCATAGTATCATAAGGGAATTTGGCCACAAACATGCATAGTATCATAAGGGAATTTGGCCACAAACATGCATGATAACATAAGGGGTTTGGGTTCATTTACATGCATAAGCCCCAAAGTCAAGTCTTTGCCAATGTTTCACAAGTCAAATAGTTCCCAAAGGTTCATGCTAACATTCCATAGACAAAGACTCAAACTTGCAAGATAAACTAGGTTAAACATAACATGAGTGGCATGATTAAGTCGCTAAAACTTAGCCCAAGGTCCTAGATCATAGAAAAAGGGCAAAATTAGGTTCACATAGGCTAGCATACTTATGTTTCATCGCATTTTATCCCATGTCACATTAGAACCACCATTAGAATCTACAAGTAGCTAGAACTTATATAGCGAGGCTTAGGGAAAGATCATGAATCGTCTTGACAAAGAAAGGTGGCTCCTTTGTTGAAGAATCGTCATGAAATTTGCGTAGCAGCGTTGATCCACTCCCTTGATTTGATGTAGCAAGCTAGCACCTTTGATTCGGATCCGATTTGAATGCATAAGCTCTTGGAGTTGGAGATGGAGGACATGATCAAGAGGGATTTGGGCAGCACTTCGTTGTTAGATTGATTTTCAATGATTTAGGTTAGGTCCTAGGGCCTAGGGTGTTTTTATAGATATTAAGACTAGTTTAGGCCCTTAGATTAACCCTAGGATAGAACTGAACCCTCAAAATCCGTCACAGGCCATCAGAACAGAGCACAAGGCCAAGCAGGTGCACCCAGGCCAAAGTGGTCGGACCACCCAGGTCGACACCCGTGTCGACTGGGCAGTCGACCTGCCCCCTGGGCGTGTCGACTCCCCAGTCGACCTGGGGCTTGGGCGGGAATTTTCCCGCCCAATCTGTTTGGCTCCAGATTTGAATTTTCGAGCTGTTTTTGAACTTGAATTTTTCTGAAAACTTTGATGGGCCATAACTGGGTCATATGGACTCCGATTCTCGAAAACTCGGACTCTATTTCGCGTATTTTTCCGAGACGAACGCAATGGCAAACCCCGTTTCCCCTTATTCAGGTTTTATAATTAAATTCTGCCTTGATTCTTGTCCTAGTATGTTGAAAAAATCCGGGTTGTTACATTCTCCCCAACTTAAAGGATTTCATCCCCGAAATCTCCAAGTTAGGAAGAACGTATCCTACCATCCATCATCCATCTACTCAAAACATCATTCACAGGCAACCATTGTCCTTAGACGATTTCTAATTCCATATGAACATATGCAGAACATGTGTGTATATGCTCCTTAGCTAATGCTAATAATCAGGCCTGAATGATCTTTCTAATGCAAAATATGTTTAGTGCCATGAATCCAACATGTATGCAAATAGTCCTAGTCATATAAGTACTACATGCATGCACAAACATTCATTCATATGCAACGTCCGCATGACAACACATTAACTTTCAAACAAGTATAAATACTAGTGCATATGCAATGCAAAATGTGAGTGCGTCGATCTAGTATCTAACGTGTATTCGCGCATCCACGAGCAACCACTTGCAACCATTTGCAACCATATCAATCATAACATGTTTCAAATACATGTTTACATCCATAGAGTTCTACCTAAGGTTCCCAAGATAGGATTGAGAAGATAAACAAGACAAACTCCTTACGGGGTTTGCAACAGAAACAGGACCGAGAGGATATCCACCAAGCGATAGAATGCAAGCAAGCTCTACAGGAGAACCAGGGATCAACGATATACTCTTAAAAAGAGACATGATGCGCGCGTCTAAGCCGCATTTCCATGAGCTTAATTCTATTATGCCTTGACCGCCTTTGACTTCATGATTTCGTAGCTCCTTGATTCCTATTTCCAAGGTATGAGTCGGAACTCATTTCACTGTCGCCTCTCGTTCCTTTTTCACTTATTCTTTTCTAGAATACTTGGCTCAACCATAACTGCGTACTCATGGTTTCATGCAAGCTTTCCAACAATTCACTAGCGAATCTTGGATCTCGTTTACCTACTAAGAGGTATTCCACGCAGAAGAACTTTCCCTTGAAAACAACCGATGCCAGCCATGTTGCCCAGTGTACTTACTAGGGTGATTCCCACAGCCCATGCTTAAGCAGAATGAACCATCCGCCTTATTGGCGAACATTCCTCAATCGGATCAGAGATTTCCGATAAATGCATCAAGAGATTCTAGGTAACTAACCATGACAGAACTCATAAGGTTACACGAGACTTCGAGGGTATTACCAAGGCAAGTTAAGAGTTTAACGACCCTCCTTTCAAAACCGAGAATGGCATCCCTTACTAGATAACCACTTCATCCCTAGAATCCATCCATAGCTCAACAATAGAAGCATTGCTTTTAATCTCAACCCTTGGCATTTACACTCTTGATTCCAAACAAGTCATGAATAAATGGATTGACTCTCCAACCATATTTTGGGACAAAAGTGGGATCTTCTACCATGCTAGTACTAAGGTGCAGAGACTTAACTATCGAAGCAGACTTAAATGATGCGATGATCAAAACAAAGTCTAGACGGGATGATAGAAAAGAAAGGCTAAACCTTTAACAGAAATGATACCATCCCTCTTAGGTACGCTAGGAGTGAGAGCATACAATTGCCCTCTCGCTGATCTTGTTCTTGTCTTCCTTCGTGGACTAATCCATACCAACAAGTTGCTTATCCTTACGTTCGTGTCCTTAATCCTTTCTCTTATTACCCTTCCTTGTAACACGGTAACAGGCCTCTCGAGAACCACCTCCATCTCACGGAAAACACTTCGTAGCTAGACAAGGATTAGTTGTAGTTAAAACTACTGTGACTACAGATGGAGGAAAGAAAGGAAAAGAGATTCAATCAAGGAAACAAAGGATAGTTCTAATGGCTTTTGGGGAATAGCCTTTAAAAAAAATTCTTGAAAAATACTTCTTTGTAAATGGTTTCTCAAATAGTTTTCAGAAGGTTTTAAAAACTTTGCCCAGTCTAGTAACCTTCTGCTCTGATACCAAATGTAACACCCCACCTCCGCTAGGGTCACTCACAAAGGGAATACACTAGGTTTGGTGAAGTATTATCGAGGTAAACATGCACAGAAATATTACAAGACAGAACATATTTAAAACAGCGGAAGTAAAGCAAATTTCATTACCTTATAAAATGGTAAGGTCGAAAGCCTTTTACATCAGAATACATCAAAACCTATCTTGCAATAGTAAAGAAGCATAAACCATTTCATAAATTATTCCCCAAGTAAAACAGTAAGGTAGCCATAGCCAAGAAAAGTCCAAGCCATGCATGATGACCTTCAAGCAGAGGTAGTCCGAACTAAATAACAGTGTTTCCTCCCTGAAAACCTGGGGGGAAACGGAAGACAAAGAGGCGAAACAAAATGGGGTCAGTCATAAAGACTGGTAAGTCCTATCTACTTCCAGTATCAAAACAGGTAAAGGTAACATGACATGCATAAACTGAAAGTAAACATAAGGATGACGACAAGATAGATAAGCTAAACCAGGATAACTGGATGAACTACTGTAGCAAGATAAACTAAGGTATCATGATAAACTACGGTATCAAGATAAATCAAGGTATCACATTGTCAGGTTTCAATCAAGTATACTATCCCCAAGGTATCTATCATGTATAACATCCCACGCTATCTATCATGTATAACATCCTAAGGTATTTATCATGTATATTTGCTCTACACCTCTTGTACTAGTATCCCAACCCGCGTCATGTGTTAACTATGAATGTCCCTTGCCCAATGTCATGTAATGGTCCATGTCAACCTAATATATAGCATATGTAGGTTTCCCAACTCGTATGTTTCTTTCCATGTATAAGTTCATTCCTTTGCCGTAGGCCGTACGGGCTTTTTCATGTAAATCTATACCACCTCAATGTAGTACCATTTTATCCTTGATGTTGTTTTGGACTGCTACCCTTGATCTGGTTATGTTTTCTTACCATGAACTATCGCGTGTTCACTTAGGATTTATGCCACCTAGGACCACTAGGGATTATGCTACCTAAGGAACGTTTCCGTGTCTCGGTTTGGGTTCAAGCCACCTAGGGCCACTAGGGATTATGCCACCCGTCAACCACGCCCTTTATCCCACGTATGTATCGTGAATCATTTTCCATGTCTAGACGCACATGTATCTCAATGTGCCATCCGAGTTCCGTGCCAGGGCAAATCAAGAAATACGGAACTCGGTCGGGAGCTTTAAGTCATCTGCCGGTGCAGATATCAAGGTCTGTTTTTGTATCCATGGCTATGGCACCACGTGACCCCTCCCTCAACTACTGAAAGGAAATCCAAGAAAAATCATGTATGAGAACTACATCCCGGCCCCACTATAGCCCCACTTTCCTATTGGCCAACCTCACCCATAACTCGATAGCAAGTATATGGTCTGTTGGGAGTTCTCTGCCTTTCCGTACGTACACGATTGACTAAAGATGGTAGGTAGTCGACGACGCGCTATCCAGGGCAAAAACAAGAATCGACGACTCCACGCTAATCCATCCCAGTCTTTAGGTCGCTCGCATAGCAACCAAGGCATACTCTTGGTTCTTCTACCGCAGACCTTAACCTCTTGTGAGCCCAGGCGGATCATCTGCAACCTCACAGAGGGATACCAAGAGTATCCTCACATCCCTCGAAGCTTCTGCTTCGTCACCCTGTTCGTTGGAGCCTTTATCTAGATCAGATATTGCTCTGCCTTGTGTATTTGTTTAAGCGATGACCTACCGTATCAGGTTACTCATCTGTTCGTGAACTGGTCTAATTCCCTTGACTAAGGATTATTACTTAGTTATCCTAAACTAAGGTTTACCACTTAGTTTCCTTTCCCGTTATCCTTGTTAACTACGATTTTCAACCTAGTCCCTTGAACTAGGGTTTTGTCTAATGGGTTAAGTATTGTCATTCCAGTTCATGACTTAACCCGCCTACGAATCACGTCAAGATTTGGCTAAGTATTTAAGTCCAAGCCCTACAAGTTGGTTAAGTAGACAAGAAGCTCATGAATTAACCCTATTCAATCATCAAGTCAAATTGGTTAAGTATTAGTTTGTCTTAACCCTATCAGATTATCGTGTTAGATTGGTTAAGCATAGATTACCTTAACCCCATCAGATTATCGTGTTAGATGGGTCAAGCATAAATTATCTTAACCCCATCAGATTATCGAGTCGGATTGGTTAAGTATGGGTTAGCTTAACCCCATCCACTAATCGTATTACAATGGTTAAGTATATTTAAACAGTCTTGTGACTTAACCCTACCAAGTTCTTACAGTAGGTTGGTTAAGTATAGGTTACTTAAGCTCATCAAATCATCAAGTATAATTGGTTAAGTATAAGTTACTTAACCTCGTTAAATTATCATGTTAAATTGGTTAAGTATTGGTTACTTAACCTCATCAAATTATCAAGTTTAGATTAGTTAAGTCTAGGTTAACTTAACTCCATCAAATTACCATGTTTAGATTAGTTAAGTCTAGGTTAACTTAACTTCATCAAATTACCGTGTTTAGATTAGTTAAGTGTAGGTTACTTAACCCCATCTAATTACCAAGTCGGATTAGTTAAGCATGGATTAGCTTAACCCCATCCCCTAACTATATTTTTTGGTTAAGTATCATTAAGAAATCAAGTCCGGTTTAACTTAACCTACCCATTCATGTCATATCGGTTAAGTGTCATTAGTCAAGTTTACTTAACCTTATCATGTGGCATTAATTTAATTAATGCACTCTCAACCCTCACATTAGACCTTGTTGTGGTTACTAGTTAAGTCGGGCGGGTCCGGGTAGTTTTACACCACAACCTAGTCTAACCTCGGGTCTTAAGCGCGACATGACCAACTACCCACATTGGGTCCTATTGTTTGTAGCCACTGGATTTGCCGGGCGGGTCCGGGCAGATTTATGCTACAAACTCAACCCAACCTCGAGTTGGCCACTTCCATGTTTTTCTACGTGTCATGTTCATGTCAAATTTAGACCCCTTTTTAAGTCCATGTTTTCATGTAGCCCCATGTCAAGTTTTCGTGTCATATTCGTGTTTTTCCTAAACTACCCAAACGTATTTCCAACCCAAGTGGAAGCGAGTCACATAGTAAGGGTATTATGCCAACATATTGGCCTCAAACATGCGAGATATCATAAAGGGATTGGCCGCAAACGTGAATATTATCCTAAAGGATTTGGCCTCAAGCATGCATAGTATCATAAGGGAATTTGGCCACAAACATGCATTGTATCATAAGGGAATTTGGCCATAAACATGCATTGTATCATAAGGGAATTTGGCCACAAACATGCATAGTATCATAAGGGAATTTGCCCACAAACATGCATGATAACATAAGGGGTTTTGGGTTCATTTACATGCATAAGCCCCAAAGTCAAGTCTTTGCCAATGTTTCACAAGTCAAATAGTTCCCAAAGGTTCATGCTAACATTCCATAGACAAAGATTCAAACTTGCAAGATAAACTAGGTTAAACATAACATGAGTGGCATGATTAAGTCGCTAAAACTTAGCCCAAGGTCCTAGATCATAGAAAAGGGGAAAAATTAGGTTCACATAGGCTAGCATACTTATGTTTCATCGCATTTTATCCCATGTCACATTAGAACCACCGTTAGAATCTACAAGTAGCTAGAACTTACATAGCGAGGCTTAGGGAAAGACCATGAATCGTCTTGACGAAGAAAGGTGGCTCCTTTGTTGAAGAATCGTCATGAAATTTGCGTAGCAACGTTGATCCACTCCCTTGATTTGATGTAGCAAGCTAGCACTTTTGATTCGGATCCGATTTGAATGCATAAGCTCTTGGAGTTGGAGATGAAGGCCATGATCAAGAGGGATTTGGGCAGCACTTCGTTGTTAGATTGATTTTGAGTGATTTAGGTTAGGTCCTAGGGTGTTTTTATAAAGATTAGGACTAGTTTAGGCCCTTAGATTAACCCTAGGATAGATCTGAACCCTCAAAATCCGTCACAGGCCATCAGAACAGAGCACAAGGACAAGCAGGTGCACCCAGGCCAAAGTGGTCGGACCACCCAGGTCGACAACCATGTCGACTGGGCAGTCGACCTGCCCCCTGGGCGTGTCGACTCCCTAGTCGACACCCCAGTCGACCTGGGGCTTGGGCGGGAATTTTCCCGCCCAATCTGTTTGGCTCCAGATTTGAATTTTCGAGCTATTTTTGAACTTGAATTTTTCTGAAAACTTTGACGGGCCATAACTTGGTCATACGGACTCCGATTCTCGAAAACTCGGACTCTATTTAGCGTATTTTTCCGAGACGAACGCAATGGCACATCTCGTTTCCCCTGATTCAGATTTTATAATTAAATTCTGCCTTGATTCTTGTCCTACCATGTTGTAAAAATCCGGGTTGTTACAATTAATGTCCTTGCTGAAACTGATCACTAAAATCTTGAAATTGGTTAATTGCTCACATCATGTTGTTGATTCCATGACTTGTTTCTTGCCCAAAATCAGTTCATGATAAAAACTAGAAATTATTCTTGTTGAGATTTATTTCCACATCTTGACCAAGTATTAAATAACCATGCTGAACTTGATCTTGCATACATGACCACATCACTATTTTGCTTAACCCATGTATAGTTGTACCATGCTGAATTGAACTGACTTAAACTTCTTGTAGCCATGCTAATCTGACAATGAGTTTGCTGCATGCTTTTGTTGTTTAAACATGAATTTGTACGTTGCTGCACAGACTTGAAAATGTCTTACCCATTTGCTTGACCACTTACATTGATCTACCACCCTGTTGAGGCATGAACAATATGCTGATTATTTGCCGTACTTGAATTTCATGTGATATTAATTGCTCATGTAAATGAACTGATCTGAGCTCCATATATTGTTATTGTTTACTGTTGTACATTTTGTTCTGGCCATCAGCACTGATTTGCTTTGTGCTTTCATGTTGCATTGAAACCAATCTTTGAAAGAATTTAAGCCGTGTCATTGTGAATTGACCTTGTGTATTCTTGCACAATCATTTTCTATATGACCCTGCCTTGTTCTTGTATATGCTGTAGCCTTGTTAGTACCTTCTGCTTGTCCGTTTTCAATCAGCATTGCTTTGTATTTTTGAACTTGAAGCTTTGTGTTGCTTTGTTTTGATCACCTTGCTCTTGCCTGAATGTTATGTAGTCTTGAGATTTGAGCATGTATCATGCACTCACTGTTTTGACCATTTTGTATTCATGCAACACTAGTTTGCATATGACTTATGCACACTGTCATGCTTCATGTTGACTTCACCACATGACAACCATGTTACACTGCTGCTCTGCTTTGATCTTTGTACTCGGCTATTTTGAATTTGTTGTTGACTTTTGAGTGTTGTACTGATTCGAGAAGGTCCACATGGCTACTCCTCAGTTGCACACTGAATTGGCGAGGCAATGCACACATGTATATATATACACATATGTGTATGCAGCCATTCAGAAAATTTCCTGTCCCTGTACATATACAAACTGTCTGGACACAGATAAATCAAATCAAGTCATGAAAAATGATGAGAAACACACCAGAAATCTGAGGCAAATAAAATTTCAAAAATAAAATTCAAATCTGCACGTATTCTGTTTTTATTTCTATTGCAGTGTATTGTGTGTGTGTGTGTTTCATGTGACAGGTAAGCAGATGATGACTGGACTGACAGTGAAGGTGCTGTGAAGACAGAAGCTGAAGACAGAAGACAAGTATATTGCAGTGTCAGTGTGCATAACAGTAGTGAACGAATGTATATAGTAAAATGAGTGATTGTATATATGTATGAGATATATAGACCGAGTGTTATAGTGAGGAGCTATGTAACAACAGAATTGTACTGACATTTGTATTAAACAAATTTGTTTGAAATAAAATATTATTTTATTCTTGTCAAACAAACTTGTCTATTTTATTCAGTTTATTTACAAGTACAATATTCTGTGAATGTATATGAAATGTGATGCGTTCAAATAGTGGAGTTATAAATCTGTACAGTTAAATATTGAAATAAAATATTATATTTATATAAAATACTGTTGAATATTTGAATTCGTGTATTGTCGTACTCTATATAAATATAAATATTATATTCCTGTCTGTGATGTATATATTGAATAGTACAGTAACAAACACATTTATAGTATATACTTGATTGTTATCATCAAACAAAAATCATATAATTGTGTATACAACACCGTTATATACATCAATCTCCCCCTTTTGATGATGACATACAAATAAAACATTTTGAGCACAATAAATGTGTTTGACAGCGAATTTTGAACTCCCCCTACACCAGAGAACTCCGCTTATAACTGTGCGTGAGTGAAAAGTGAATATTGAATAATAATAAATTTTCAAAATTAAAAATATTTATAAAATATTCACTCATAAATCGAAATCTCAACCCATTCTCCCCCTTTTGTTATCATCAAAAGGATACAGAATTTAAAAAACAGATGAATACTGACTAAAAATATAATTTCAGCTTAAGAGAAAGAACAGTCATCATAAATCTCAATCAGTCAAACAAAAATCATAATATACTGAGAACTAGTGGCATATTTCACATTGTAGATAATGACGGATTTATGATGAAATTTATATAAATGGGGAGAGTTCAAAAATGAGTTCCAATTATTTTTCAAATAATTTTTTTTGTAAAAAAATGAGATTCAAAAAGCAGTGATGGATTTTGGACTAAAAATAATAATTCAATTTATGTGACAACATCATATAATCTCAAATCCCAGTAGCTATCAATCAGCAAATCATAATACGTCATAAAATATTAACACATTTCACAAATTAGAAGATGGAGTGATAGATTGGTTTTTAAACACCAAGGAGAATTTCAGATATATTTCAATTTACAGCACATTTTTTTATTTAAGAGCACACTGACCACGCATGACCAGAGCTTGGATTTTTAAATGAGATCAGTCGCATCTTAAATTATAAGTTGTCTCATAACCATGCATAACCAGAGCTTGGATTTTTAAATGAGGTTAGAGACACACTTATGTATTAATTATATATTTTATCATTTTCAACTTTGAATAGAAAAACTCCTCGGTATATACAACCAATATGAATGATAGAAATGTGGTAGGTACAGAAATGGACTGTGAAATAAATTTCTAAATTAATTATATTATGAAATATGCTCGACTGTACCGGGATCATTGAACATTCCAATTGTCACTAATTCTGAATAACAACATAACCACAATTCCATCACAAATATTTTCACTGTTTCTCCAAAAATATTTAAAAAAAAATTAACTCTCCACATTAATATAAAATCATAGCGGATGGCAGAAAGATGATAGGTAATGAAGATGGTCATGAAATAATTGCCAGTTCAAAGATATTATAATAAATGCTCAACCATCATGAAAATATAAATAAAATCTCCTCTTGTTGTGAAATATACTGCAGTCATGATTCATCACAATTTCAAAATCTGATAATAATTTTGATGAATTATAAATACAGTTCAATTTGGATATTGATTTCAATTTCTGAATGAATAATCAATAAATAATTTTAAAATTGAAAATCAATTACTAGAGAAATATGAAGATCTATACATGCCAAGAGGGATAAATTTGTACAAGGCAAAAAAAAGGTGTGTAGATCTATACAAGGTGAAAATTAGAATCTAAGTACAAATGAGAGACAAATATAAGGCACTTCTGATACCACTTGGTGTCTCTATTAATGAGGATTTTAACATGACACTGGAGACAAACCAAGATATCTCAGACAACAGAAATTTAAAGCCCAAGCAGACAAATTTAGCACAGAGCAGCAGGCAGTTCAAAAATAAGCAGTAATCTAAGAACAGTATCAGAGCAGTACAAAGACAGTTTCCAAGCAGACAAGTCAGGATGATGGTCACAAAAAAATATTCCATGATCCCAGATTAATAAATATACTTTATTTTAAATCATTTGAAGAAATGTGAAGTATTTAACGAATCAGTCAAACCAGGTTATATTTCATATTCAAAATTATGTGTGAGATTCAATAAATCAATAATTTCAAATGATTTTAAACAAACATATATTCAAATCAAATAATCATAAAATAAAAGTGATATTTATGACCATATTTTTAAAAGGATTTTCACAAATATTTTTGACAAGTATAAAGAATATTCAGATCATTTACGTCTAATTTGAAGGATATTCATAATCCAGAAAATTTATTTGAAATCACTTGAATCAATGTCGAGTTTTGAGATATAATGAATCCATCACACAAGATTGATATTTTTAAAATTTAAGAGGTGTGTGAGATTCATAATATCAAGAATTTCAGATGATTTCAAACAAACAAACTTCGACCATAATAATCATGAATAAGGGTGAAATTCAAGATGTATCACTTTGATTCAAGCCAATCCAAAAATCAATGAAATTATCACGAATGATAAGAAGCGGTGTACTGTAATGAGTATAATATTTTAAGCGTTTCCAAAATGAATTGGAAGAAACTCAAAACAGAATAAGTGTGTGAAATTTCATTAATTATTCAGATCTTCAAAATTTTAGAATTCGAAATGACAGTGTTCAAGATATGATATTAATGCATCAACACTGTTATGAATTCAGAAAAAAATAAACGTCAAAATAATTGCAGGTATTTACAAGATTAAATTCAAGATCTGGAAATAAATAAACCATCAGAGTTCTATTCAACTAAAGCAAATTTCCAAAAAAAAAAAAATTCTATAATTTGAAGTTAATGAAGCCCATAAAGAAACAAAAAAAATATGGCAGTGATAAATTAAAAAAACGAAGAAAAATAGAAGAGGTAGAGGAAGAAATAAACTCAGAAAATAAAAACAGAGAGAATATACAAAGGTGAGTTTAGAGATCATACCAGAATCCAATGTAAAACAGAATCTTTAACTCATGAGACTTGGCTAAGGAACTCTGAGTGATACAATCATAAAATAGTTTGAATCTGAATCTCTTTTGAATAGCAGTTCCTCAGCCTCCTCCGGTACCTAAGTGTTTAGGGGATTGAGTGGTCTAACAAAATTAGTAAAACCACTCACAGTTGTGTGTCGGACTTTTGGTACCCAAACTTGTTTGAACAACAACCCATCAGAATTTACCATGCTGCCTTTAGGAACCCAGATCTGTTTGAATTTAGACGAATTCATTTTGTTTCTTTTTGAGTTCCAAACAGGGTTGTTTCTAAACAAGTTTACATTTTGCTTTCGATTCAAAAATCCTTTGAAATTATCACTATTTAGTTTATCAAGTCGATTCTTTTCAAAGAAGGTTGAAGGATTTTTAAAATTGTTTGGATTCCGTTTTTCAAAATACTTATTTTTCCCAAAGCCAAGTCCACTTTTATTTCCAGGTGAGAATTGATTTTTCAACAACATATTCAGAGATTTTTCACCATTAGAAAATTTAGTCAATGTTGTTTCAAGTTGTTGAATTTTAAATTTAAGATCACCATTTTCTTGCATTAAATCTGAACAACGGTTTTTAGTGATCTTATTCTTTTCAAAATCAGTTTTCAAAATCATATTTTCATCTTCAAGAAATTTAATTTTGATTTGGGACACAGCCATTTCAAAATCAAAATATTTTCGACTTTCAGATTCAAGTTTCTTCAAATTTTCAATTTGGAGTTCAAGCTCTTTCAAAATCAGATCTGTTTTCAACAAACTATCATTTTCAGTAATTTCATGTTTGAAATTTTTGGTAGCCTTAAAATTTATAAATTCCTCTTGTAAACAATTGTTAGCATCTTTCAGCTCAATCTCGTTATCTTTTAAAATTAGAATATCTTCTTCAAGCCTTTGAATGTTATTACTGAGATGAACGAAATCGGTTTTTAATTTCAAACAATTTTCACAATTAGAATTTTCAAATTTCACAACATTTTCAAGTTTTAATTCCAAACAATGAATTTTGCTTGTCAACTCACGATTTTCAGTTTTCAAAGATTTATTTTTAGAATGGAGTTTGTCAACAGATTTAGTTAAATCCATGCACATATAAACTAAATCTTCATATGAGAAATTTTCTATTTCAGCATCTGTTGATTCTCCATTATCTGATCCTTCAGAATTTCCATTTTAAATCCTGATAAACAGAACTCTGAATCTGGGTTGACTTTCTCGTGTTTTGAGCTACCATTGTCAGATCTTCCATACTTCGTATTGAGAGTATCCCAGATTTCCTGTGCAGGTAAACAATGACAGATAAGATTAAACTGTTCAGTGCTAAGATAATCAAATATAATTTTCATAGCACGAGTATTGAAAGTAATATCTACATTATCAAATCCATTGATAACAACATCCTAATATTTAATGTTAACAGATTTTAAATAAGATTCCATTTTGGATTTCCAGTTTAAAAAATCTGTTCCATCGAAAATAGTTGGAGATGAACTGGACTGGCAACTAGAGTGACCCATAACTCTAGAGTTAAAGAAATAACCTGCTCTGATACCACTTGTTGGATCTAGATTAACCCTAGAGGTGGGGGAATAGAGTTTATCACAGTTTTTGACTGAAAAAATCTAATAAGATATATAATAATAAACAGATCACAGAATATAGCAGAAACAGAAATGCAGAAAATAAATCACACACAGATATACCCAGCTTCGGCAAAACCCTGCCTACTGCTGCATTCCTAAGGTTTCTACTAGGTGATAGAAAAGATCCCGCATACAAGACCATGTACACTCGCGAACCCCTTGATCCTATTCTAACCCTATGTTCAAAACCCTAGACTGATCGATATCCCCTCGACCAGATTTCCCCTGATTACGACCCTGTAACCTAGATTTTACAGACTCTGTCAACTGTCAGTCAACACCCTGACTGAATCCCCCTAGATTTTACAGACTCTAGAACTGTTTGATTGTTTTACAACTCGAAATAAAAAAACAATACAAAACGAAATTAAGAAAACAAAAAATAACCCTAGTTTTAAAATGAGAAGAGGAGTTTTAAATTATTAAAGGGTCATTCCTTTTCACATATGTTTGGCCGGCCCATTCATTTGCGTTGCACCCATATGACCCGATCCCTTTCTCTCTAAAAATGGCGGCTCTGATGA
This sequence comes from Allium sativum, assembly GCA_030737875.1. Taxonomy (NCBI): domain Eukaryota; kingdom Viridiplantae; phylum Streptophyta; class Magnoliopsida; order Asparagales; family Amaryllidaceae; genus Allium; species Allium sativum. The sequence continues at coordinate 219,613,083 of CM060925.1, forward strand.
AAAACTAGGGTTTTCAAAAAATCACACCAAATCGATGCTTTGATTGATGATACTGAAATCTCTGATGCTTGAGTTGATGCACTTGGTCAATACTATTCTCTGATGCCTCGAGTTGATGCTCTTGATCAATACTATTCTCTGATGCCTCGATTTGGGATACAGTGTGGAAAAAAACAGATGATCGAAATCCCAATTTTAATTGTGAGTTTTCTGAAGTTTCTTTGAATGCCTTGAATTTGTTTTTGTGAATTTTCTTAGTCGCCAGTGATGAAGTAGGTGTGCTTATATATATATATATATATATATATATATATATATATATATATAGGGTTAAAATAGAAACCCTACACTCTGATTTCACGATAATGACTTGACTGATTTGTAGTTTCCCCTTTTGATAAATCTCGGTTTGAAATGGAATTTGTTGGCTTTAAAATACCTGCGTCAATTTGGTGCCTTGATAAAAAATTTCTCTGCTCAATTGATCGCCTTGACTTGTTATTTGATTTAAAACGATTTCCACAGCTTTGAAACCTTGCCCAATATGATATGTTATTTCTGGAAACACTTAAAACCTTGCCATATATGTTTGCCTGCAAATAGAAACTCTTGCCAAAAAATATTTCCATATATTTGTTTCTCTCTGAAATTGAATTTGAGATTTTCTGGAAATACTTTATTGGATGCCAAAGATGGATTTTCTGATTTCTGGAAGCATGTTGAACTCTTGCCATATTTGTATATTGAAAAGATGGAAACAATTTCTTGTCTTAAATTCTTGATTACTGGAATGACACACATGCACATTAAAAACATTCCTTTTTATAAAATTTCTCACTATATTCTTGAACCCTTTAATGTCCTTGCTGAAACTGATCACTGAAATCTTGAAATTGGTTAATTGCTCACATCATGTTGTTGATTCATGACATATTTCTTGCCCAAAATCAGTTCTTGATAAAAACTGGAAATTATTCTTGCTGAGATTTATTTCCACATCTTGACCAAGTATTAAATAACCATGCTGAACTTGATCTTGCATACATGACCACATCACTATTTTGCTTAACCCATGTATAGTTGTACCATGCTGAATTGAACTGACTTAAACTTCTTGTAGCCATGTTAATCTTACAATGAGTTTGCTGCATGCTTTTGCTGTTTAAACATGAATTTGTATGTTGTTGCACAGACTTGAAAATTTCTTGCCCATTTGCTTGACCACTTACATTGATCTGCCACCCGGTTGAGGCATGAACAATATGCTGATTATTTGCGGCACTTGAATTTCATGTGTTATTAACTGCTCATGTAAATGAACTAATCTGAGCTCCATATATTGTTATTTTTTACTGCTGTACATTTTTTCTGGCCATCCACACTGATTTTCTTTGTGCTTTCATGTTGCGTTGAAACTAATCGTTGAAAGAATTAAAGCCGTGTCATTGTGAATTGACCTTGTGTATGCTTGCACAATCATTTGCTATATGACCCTGCCTTGTTCTTGTATATGTTGTAGCCTTGTTAGTACCTTCTACTTGTCCCTTTTCAATCAGCATTGCTTTGTATTTTTGAACATGAAGCTTTGTGTTGCTTTGTTTTGATCACCTTGCTCTTGCCTAAATGTTATGTAGTCTTGAGATTTGAGCATGTATCATGCACTCACTGTTTTGACCATTTTTTATTCATGCAACACTAGTTTGCATATGACTTATGCACACTGTCATGCTTCATGTTGACTTCACCACATGACCACCATGTTACACTGCTGCTCTGCTTTGATCTTTGTACTCGACTATTTTGAATTTGTTGTTGACTTCTGAGTGTTGCACTGAGTCAAGAAGGTCCACATGGCTACTCCTCAGTTGCACACTGAATTTGCGTGGCAATGCACACATGGATATATATACATGTGTGTATATGCAGCCATTCAGAAAATTTCCTGTCCGTGTACATATACAAACTGTCTGGACACAGATAAATCAGATCAAGTCATGAAAAATGATGAGAAACACACCAAAAATCTGAGGCAAATAAAATTTCAAAAATAAAATTCAAATCTGCACGTATTCTGTTTTTATTTCTATTGCAGTGTATTGTGTGTGTGTGTTTCATGTGACAGGTAAGCAGATGATGACTGGACTGACAGTGAAGGTGCTGTGAAGACAGAAGCTGAAGACAGAAGACAAGTATATTGCAGTGTCAGTGTGTATAACAGTAGTGAACGAATGTATATAGTAAAATGAGTGATTGTATATATGTATGAGATATATAGACCGAGTGTTATAGTGAGGAGCTATGTAACAACAGAATTGTACTGACATTTGTATTAAACAAATTTGTTTGAAATAAAATATTATTTTATTCTTGTCAAACAAACTTGTCTATTTTATTCAGTTTATTTACAAGTACAATATTCTGTGAATGTATATGAAATGTGATGCGTTCAAATAGTGGAGTTATAAATCTGTACAGTTAAATATTGAAATAAAATATTATATTTATATAAAATACTGTTGAATATTTGAATTCGTGTATTGTCGTATTCTATATAAATATAAATATTATATTCCTGTCTGTGATGTATATATTGAATAGTACAGTAACAAACACATTTATATTATATACTTGATTGTTATCATCAAACAAAAATCATATAATTGTGTATACAACACCGTTATATACATCAATCTCCCCCTTTTGATGATGACAAACAAATAAAAGATTTTGAGCACAATAAATGTGTTTGACAACGAATTTTGAACTCCCCCTACAACAGAGAACTCCCCCTATAACTGTGCATGAGTGAAAAGTGAAAATTGAATAATAATAAATTTTCAAAATTAAAAATATTTATAAAATATTCACTCATAAATCGAAATCTCAACCCATTCTCCCCCTTTTGTTATCATCAAAAGGATACAGAATTTAAAAAACAGATGAATACTGACTAAAAATATAATTTCAGCTTAAGAGAAAGAACAGTCATCATAAATCTCAATCAGTCAAACAAAAATCACAATATACTGAGAACTAGTGGCATATTTCACATTGTAGATAATGACGGATTTATGATGAAATTTATATAAATGGGGAGAGTTCAAAAATGAGTTCCAATTATTTTTCAAATAAATTTTTTTTTAAAAAAAATGAGATTCAAAAAGCAGTGATGGATTTTGGACTAAAAATAATAATTTAATTTATGTGACAACATCATATAATCTCAAATCCCAGTAGCTATCAATCAGCAAATCATAATACGTCATAAAATATTAACACATTTCACAAATTAGAAGATGGAGTGATAGATTGGTTTTTAAACACCAAGGAGAATTTCAGATATATTTCAATTTACAGCACATTTTTTTATTTAAGAGCACACTGACCACGCATGACCAGAGCTTGGATTTTTAAATGAGATCAGTCGCAGCTTAAATTATAGGTTGTCTCATAACCATGCATAACCAGAGCTTGGATTTTTAAATGAGGTTAGAGACACACTTATGTATTAATTATATATTTTATCATTTTCAACTTTGAATAGAAAAACTCCTCGGTATATACAACCAATATGAATGATAAAAATGTGGTAGGTATAGAAATGGACTGTGAAATAAATTTCTAAATTAATTATATTATGAAATATGCTCGACTGTACCGGAATTATTGAACATTCCAATTGTCACTAATTCTGAATAACAACATAACCACAATTCCATCACAAATATTTTCACTGTTTATCCAAAAATATTTAAAAAAAAAATTAACTCTCCACATTAATATAAAATCATAGCGGATGGCAGAAGGATGATAGGTAATGAAGATGGTCATGAAATAATTGCCAGTTCAAAGATATTATAATAAATGCTCAACCATCATGAAAATATAAATAAAATCTCCTCTTGTTGTGAAATATACTGCAGTCATGATTCATCACAATTTCAAAATCTGATAATAATTTTGATGAATTATAAATACAGTTCAATTTGGATATTGATTTAAATTTCTGAATGAATAATCAATAAATAATTTTAAAATTGAAAATCAATTACTAGAGAAATATGAAGATCTATACATGCCAAGAGGGATAAATTTGTACAAGGCCAAAAAAAGATGTGTAGATCTATACAAGGTGAAAAGTAGAATCTAAGTACAAATGAGTGAGACAAATATAAGGCACTTCTGATACCACTTGGTGTCTCTATTAATGAGAATTTTAACATGACACTGGAGACAAACCAAGATATCTCAGACAACAGAAATTTAAAGCCCAAGCAGACAAATTTAGCACAGAGCAGCAGGCAGTTCAAAAATATGCAGTAATCTAAGAACAGTATCAGAGCAGTACAAAGACTGTTTCCAAGCAGACAAGTCAAGATGATGGTCACAAAAAAATATTCCATGATCCCAGATTAATAAATATACTTTATTTAAATCATTTGAAGAAATGTGAAGTATTTAACGAATCAGTCACACCAGGTTATATTTCATATTCAAAATTATGTGTGAGATTCAATAAATCAATAATTTCAAATGATTTTAAACAAACATATATTCAAATCAAATAATCATAAAATAAAAGTGATATTTATGACCATATTTTTAAAAGGATTTTCACAAATATTTTTGAAAAGTATAAAGAATATTCAGATCATCTACGTCTAATTTGAAGGATATTCATAATCCAGAAAATTTATTTGAAATCACTTGAATCAATGTCGAGTTTTGAGATATAATGAATCCATCACACAAGATTGATATTTTTTAAATTTAAGAGGTGTGTGAGATTCATAATATCAAGAATTTCAGATGATTTCAAACAAACAAACTTCGACCATAATAATCATGAATAAGGTTGAAATTCAAGATGTATCACTGTGATTCAAGCCAATCCAAAAATCAATGAAATTATCACTAATGATAAGAAGCGGTGTACTGTAATGAGTATAATATTTTAAGCGTTTCCAAAATGAATTGGAAGAAACTCAAAACAGAATAAGTGTGTGAAATTTCATTAATTATTCAGATCTTCAAAATTTTAGAATTCGAAATGACAGTGTTCAAGATATGATATTAATGCATCAACACTGTTATGAATTCAGAAAAAAATAAACATCAAAATAATTGTAGATATTTACAAGATTAAATTCAAGATCTGGAAATAATTAAACCATCAGAGTTCTATTCAACTAAAGCAAATTTCCAAAAAAAAATTCTATAATTTGAAGTTAATGAAGCCCATAAAGAAACAAAAAAAAAATGGCAGTGATAAATTAAAAAAACGAAGAAAAATAGAAGAGGTAGAGGAAGAAATAAACTCAGAAAATAAAAACAGAGAGAATATACAATGTTGAGTTTAGAGATCATACCAGAATCCAATGTAAAACAGAATCTTTAAGTCATGAGACTTGGCTAAGGAACTCTGAGTGATACAATCATAAAATAGTTTGAATTTGAATCTCTTTTGAATAGCAGTTCCTCAGCCTCCTCTGGTACCTAAGTGTTTAGGGGATTGAGTGGTCTAACAAAATTAGTAAAACCACTCACAGTTGTGTGTCGTACTTTTGGTACCCAAACTTGTTTGAACAACAACCCATCAGAATTTACCATGGTGCCTGTAGGAACCCAGATCTGTTTGAATTTAGACGAATTCATTTTGTTTCTTTTTGAGTTCCAAACAGGGTTGTTTCTAAACAAGTTTACATTTTGCTTTCGATACAAAAATCCTTTGAAATTATCACTATTTAGTTTATCAAGTCGATTCTTTTCAAAGAAGGTTGAAGGATTTTTAAAATTGTTTGAATTCTGTTTTTCAAAATACTTATTTTTCCCAAAGCCAAGTCCACTTTTATTTCCAGGTGAGAATTGATTTTTCAACAACATATTCAGAGATTTTTCACCATTAGAAAATTTAGTCAATGTTGTTTCAAGTTGTTGAATTTTAAATTTAAGATCACCATTTTCTTGCATTAAATCTGAACAACGGTTTTTAGTGATCATATTCTTTTCAAAATCAGTTTTCAAAATCATATTTTCATCTTCAAGAAATTTAATTTTGATTTGGGACACAGCCATTTCAAAATCAAAATATTTTCGACTTTCAGATTCAAGTTTCTTCAAATTTTCAATTTCGATTTCAAGCTCTTTCAAAATCAGATCTGTTTTCAACAAACTATCATTTTCGGTAATTTCATGTTTGAAATTTTTGGTAGCCTTAAAATTTATAAATTCCTCTTGTAAACAATTGTTAGCATCTTTCAGCTCAATCTCGTTATCTTTTAAAATTAGAATATCTTCTTCAAGCCTTTGAATGTTATTACTGAGATGAACGAGATCGATTTTTAATTTCAAACAATTTTCACAATTAGAATTTTCAAATTTCACAACATTTTCCAGTTTTAATTCCAAACAATGAATTTTGCTTGTCAACTCACGATTTTCAGTTTTCAAAGATTTATTTTTAGAATGGAGTTTGTCAACAGATTTAGTTAAATCCATGCACATATCAACTAAATCTTCATATGAGAAATTTGCTATTTCAGCATCTGTTGATTCTCCATTATCTGATCCTTCAGAATTTCCATTTTAAATCCTGTTAAACAGAACTCTAAATCTGGGTTGACTTTCTCGGGTTTTGAGCTACCATTGTCAGATCTTCCATACTTCGTATTGAGAGTATCCCAGATTTCCTGTGCAGGTAAACAATGACAGATAAGATTAAACTGTTCAGTGCTAAGATAATCAAATATAATTTTCATAGCACGAGTATTGAAAGTAATATCTACATTATCAAATCCATTGATAACAACATCCTAATATTTAATGTTAACATATTTTAAATAAGATTCCATTTTGGATTTCCAGTTTAAAAAATCTGTTCCATCGAAAATAGTTGGAGATGAACTGGACTGGCAACTAGAGTGACCCAAAACTCTAGAGTTAAAGAAATAACCTGCTCTGATACCACTTGTTGGATCTAGATTAACCATAGAGGGGGGTGAATAGAGTTTATCACGGTTTTTAACTGAAAAAATCTAACAAGATATATAATAATAAACAGATCACAGAATATAGCAGAAACAGAAATGCAGAAAATAAATCACACACAGATATACCCAGCTTCGGCAAAACCCTGCCTACTGCTGCATTCCTAAGGTTTCTACTAGGTGATAGAAAAGATCCCGCATGCAAGACCATGTACACTCGCGAACCCCTCGCTCCTATTCTAACCCTATGTTCAAAACCCTAGACTGATCGATATCCCCTCGACCAGATTTCCCCTGATTACGACCCTGTAACCTAGATTTTACAGACTCTGTCAACTGTCAGTCAACAACCTGACTGAGTCCCCCTAGATTTTACAGACTCTAGAACTATTTGATTGTTTTACAACTCGAAATAAAAAACAATACAAAAAGAAATTAAGAAAACAAAAAATACCCCTAGTTTTAAAATGAGAAGAGGAGTTTTAAATTATTAAAGGGTCATTCCTTTTCACATATGTTTGGCCGGCCCATTCATTTGCGTTGCACCCATATGACCCGATCCCTTTCTTTCTAAAAATGGCGGCTCTGATGAAAAACTAGGGTTTTCAAAAAATCACACCAAATCGATGCTTTGATTGATGATACTGAAATCTCTGATGCTTGAGTTGATGCACTTGGTCAATACTATTCTCTGATGCCTCGAGTTGATGCTCTTGATCAATACTATTCTCTGATGCCTCGATTTGGGATACAGTGTGAAAAAAAACAGATGATCGAAATCCCAATTTTAATTGTGAGTTTTCTGAAGTTTCTGTGAATTCCTTGAATTTGTTTTTGTGAGTTTTCTTAGTCGCCAGTGATGAAGTAGGTGTGCTTATATATATAGGGTTAAAATAGAAACCCTACACTCTGATTTCACGATAATGACTTGACTGATTTGTAGTTTCCCCTTTTGATAATTCTCGGTTTGAAATGGAATTTGTTGGCTTTAAAATACCTACGTCAATTTGGTACCTTGATAAAAAAATTCTCTGCTCAATTGATTGCCTTGACTTGTTATTTGATTTAAAACGATTTCCACAGCTTTGAAACCTTGCCCAATATGATATGTTATTTCTGGAAACTCTTAAAACCTTGCCATATATGTTTGTCTGCAAATAGAAACTCTTGCCAAAAAATATTTCCATGTATTTGTTTCTCTCTGAAATTGAATTTGAGATTTTCTGGAAATACCTTATTGGATGCCAAAGATGGATTTTCTGATTTCTGGAAGCATGTTGAACTCTTGCCATATTTGTATATTGAAAAGATGGAAACAATTTCTTGTCTGAAATTCTTGAAATTACTGGAATGACACACATGCACATTAAAAACATTCCTGATTATAAAATTTCTCACTATATTCTTGAACCCTTTAATGTCCTTGCTGAAACTGATCACTGAAATCTTGAAATTGGTTAATTGATCACATCATGTTATTGATTCATGACTTATTTCTTGCCCAAAATCCGTTCTTGATAAAAACTGGAAATTATTCTTGCTGAGATTTATTTCCACATCTTGACCAAGTATTAAATAACCATGCTGAACTTGATCTTGCATACATGACCACATCACTATTTTTCTTAACCCATGTATAGTTGTACCATGCTGAATTGAACTGACTTAAACTTCTTGTAGCCATGTTAATCTTACAATGAGTTTGCTGCATGCTTTTGCTGTTTAAACATGAACTTGTATGTTGCTGCACAGACTTGAAAATTTCTTGCCCATTTGCTTGACCACTTACATTGATCTGCCACCCTGTTGAGGCATGAACAATATGCTGATTATTTGCGGCACTTGAATTTCATGTGATATTAACTGCTCATGTAAATGAACTAATCTGAGCTCCATATATTGTTATTGTTTACTGTTGTACATTTTGTTCTGGCCATCCACACTGATTTTCTTTGTGCTTTCATGTTGCGTTGAAACTAATATTTAAAAGAATTTAAGTCATGTCATTGTGAATTGACCTTGTGTATGCTTGCACAATCATTTGCTATATGACCCTGCCTTGTTCTTGTATATGTTGTAGCCTTTTTAGTACCTTCTGCTTGTCCCTTTTCAATCATCATTGCTTTGTATTTTTGAACTTGAAGCTTTTTGTTGCTTTGTTTTAATCACCTTGCTCTTGCCTGAATGTTATGTAGTCTTGAGATATGAGCATGTATCATGCACTCACTGTTTTGACCATTTTTTATTCATGCAACACTAGTTTGCATATGACTTATGCACACTGTCATGCTTCATGTTGACTTCACCACATGACCACCATGTTACACTGCTGCTCTGCTTTGATCTTTGTACTCGACTATTTTGAATTTGTTGTTGACTTCTGAGTGTTGCACTGAGTCAAGAAGGTCCACATGGCTACTCCTCGGTTGCACACTGAATTGGCGTGGCAATGCACACATGGATATATATACAAGTGTGTATATGCAGCCATTCAGAAAATTTCCTGTCCACGTACATATACAAACTGTCTGGACACAGATAAATCAGATCAAGTCATGAAAAATGATGAGAAACACACCAGAAATCTGGGGCAAATAAAATTTCAAAAATAAAATTCAAATCTGCACGTATTCAGTTTTTATTTCTATTGCAGTGTATTGTGTGTGTGTTTCATGTGACAGGTAAGCAGATGATGACTGGACTGACAGTGAAGGTGCTGTGAAGACAGATGCAGAAGACAGAAGACAAGAATGTTGCAGTGTCAGTGTGTATAACAGTAGTGAACGAATGTATATAGTAAAATGAGTGATTGTATATATGTATGAGATATATAGACCGAGTGTTATAGTGAGGAGCTATGTAACAACAGAATTGTACTGACATTTGTATTAAACAAATTTGTTTGAAATAAAATATTATTTTATTCTTGTCTATTTTATTCAGTTTATTTACAAGTACAATATTCTGTGAATGTATATGAAATGTGATGCGTTCAAATAGTGGAGTTATAAATCTGTACAGTTATATATTGAAATAAAATATTATATTTATATAAAATACTGTTGAATATTTGAATTCGTGTATTGTCGTATTCTATATAAATAAAAATATTATATTCCTGTCTGTGATGTATATATAGAATAGTACAGTAACAAACACATTTATAGTATATACTTGATTGTTATCATCAAACAAAATTCATATAATTGTGTATACAACACCGTTATATACAACATGTTTTTCTTTTGTTTCTTCCCAGTTGAAGATTCTTCAGGTTCAGGAGTAGACTTGGAGCTTGGATCCTATAGTGGTGGAAGATCAGTAGAAACATCTGTGCTAGAATGGAGGAGCACGTTAAGGGGATCCACTAGAAGAGGCATGGACAAATCCTCAATCTTGACTTGCAGGAGGTTGCCCTCATTTCATGCCTTCATCTCAGCAAGTGTTAGTTCCCCAGTCTTACCGGACTCCCCAGCATAGATGACATCGTCATTGCCATCCTCGCCGTCGAGATCTTTCTACGCAGTTATCATCTCTTCTTCCTTCGAGGCATCATGTGACGACTGCCCACAACTCTTGCACTTAACAAGAGGAATAATGCACTGAAAGATGTGGCAAACAAATTTGGACAATCATCGAGGTAAGATAACACAAGCGGAACCTGTCGTATAACCCACAGCACAAGGATAAAATATAATAGAACATAAACAATAGGCAGTATAGAGAAGCATAAGTGCGTAGAATTTTAAACTCTCATATCATCATAAGGATATCCATAGTACCATAGGAATACATCACCAAACTCTGTACAAAAAAACCTTACTACAATCACTCAAAGTATCATAACAACCATAACAGCGGAAACATATAATAATATGTAGGAAATAATACGTCAGCCTCCTTCTCGTCATCACTCTGCAGCATCGTCCTCACCAAGATCTACTACCTGCTACTCAGTTTGGCCATCCAAAACATGAATGAACAGCCCAAGGTAATAAGAGGGAAACATAAAATCTTGAGTCAGAGAATAATATTAATGAGTGATAAAACAACTATTTAACATCGTCAATAAAGTATATTAGAAATAGGTAGATCAATTAACTAATCTACCAACTCAACAATAAAGAAGAAACCCAAACAGTCTCCCCCATTCTGATAGTGATAGCCATTACAAAAAATCAATAAAAACCACTCAGTAACAAACATAACAACTAATTATTCTATATATACCATCCTAATTGAGATTGACATCTCCCAAGCACAAGCCCCGAAGGCCTAAACTATAACATCCTGCATTTTTGATAGTTAAATATTTAATCTATTCTATTATATTAAATATTGATTTGGAATCATAGATGGATTTATAATATATATAATCCGTTTATATAACGAGGTTTGAACGTATAATTTATATTTAATTATAATTCGAACTCACAAACGTCCCCGTATTTCATAATTTATGATTCGAAATTCATGTATAACGCTGTACAAATATATAACGCTCAACGAAAATTGATGATGAAATTAAATAATCATGTAAAATAGAACGTTTAAATCAATGTGTTGCTTACCGTATGATGAGGCCCGTGCTTTGCACACGGATAATTGTTTGATATATTATAAGGCGTTAGAAATGATTATTTTTCAAACAACCTTCATTTTCGACGAAACGAGTTTTATTGGAAAACATATAATTAGTTGCTGCTAGGTTTCCAGTTTGAGGCCAATCGGAGTTGTTTTATTTGTATGTGCATTTTTAAGGTGAGCCGATAATTTAAAATAACGACGTTGTGAAAACGTATTCTGTTTTCAACAAAATTAATGTCGTCAGGACCAGAATGTCAAAACGCAGTAGTATATCTAATTTTGTTATGTCTGGGGTTTTCATACGGTGGTATGAATATATCAGTTAACGGTAAATGACGATAACATTAATTATCGCATTAAAACAAAATAAACTGGAAGCTCCTGCCCTAAGAAAATATAGACTTAGACCTATAAAATCAAACCGCCAACCATAAATTTTATATTAGCTACCTATGGATTCAAAACAGGGCAGACCTAACCTAATCATTCCATTCGCACTTCCATTCACATTAGTCATGACACATGCTACGAACTCAATTGTCAATGTCTATTCTGTTTCACGCCTACCATCTTCTTCTAATCTACTCTGCGCAACCTTCCTAGGCCCATGGTTCCCCATGTTAGAAGTAAGTATGGCTTCTGTATTTTCTTTTCACTTCATTACACAACCTATTTTCTCCAATGAGCACGTCACGCAGACCCATTTTCTACCCGTAAATGTTTCTGTTACCTACACAGAGTCTTCCTCCGTTTTTAGTGAAGTACATGAAACCGCTTAAATGAAAGGAAAAGTACCCCACATGCCAACAGCTTCCCTAATTAACTTTTGCACAAACATTACCTAATGTTCTATCTGCGCACAGTTTTATTTGAATATTCAACATCTTCGTACCAATAGCCACCCTACTCTAGAAGCCAACTCTATCGTGCAGACTTCACATGTAATTAAGCAGGCACCTACCCTAAAAAGCAGACATCACATCTTCCAAACAAGCAAATTTAAGAACACACATGCACATAAGCTATACTACGATCCTAAACACAGACAAACCATACCCTGTATTACTTGGTCGCCAAACTTCTGCATCTATAAATACGCAGTGGCCATTCCATTCTCTCCAACAAAATAAACACGCAGCTTCCGATTTTAATTAAAACCGTAAACTCTCAATTGAATACCAGAACTTCCCTCACCACTAGAAATATGAATGTTGAGACCAAAGCACGGAGTTGAGGGGTACTATAATAGAAGTGTTCATGTCACAACAGGTGGTTGGAGACGTTATGCCTAGCAGGACAATGAGAAGTGATGAAAAGCGGTTTCAAGAACAAACTAGGATGAAGGACTGGAACTGGATTGCATGCGAAGAACAATGCAGGTGAGGGACTTGCGAAGTGTAGAAATAGTCTGGAGGAGTAAAGCATGGGAATGGAATGTTTAAATGTAGCATGCAGTTTGTATTAAATGAAAAAAGGAACAGAGGCACTGGAGGGTGCAGGCTAGTTAGGGTTAGGCCAAAAGAGCACAGCAGCAGGGTGGGCATTGGTGATGGGGCGGAGCATTGGTCGGAGATAGATGATGGAACGGTTGCGCGGCCTGTTGGGAAAGGATTGGAGTAGCGTTTGAGTTTAGAGGAGGTGGCGGAGTCAGTTGTTTGTCAGAGAATGGTTCGGGGGGTCGGCGTGAGTGCTGGGGGAGCGGACGACAGTCCGGTGGAGTGGAGATGAGTGTGCCGTTGAGCATTTGGCGAGAACGAGGCATATAAAGTATAGTGATGGCCATTTATAAATAGCAGCAGGTATAAATAAAAAGATGAACAGTACTTTCCTTAGTGTTAACTAATCATGAACTACTTTATGCCTAGTTTGAGACTTAAGCAACCGTAAGTGGTTACTACACAGAGGATAGTTATACGTGGCCTAACTATTTAGTTATCTGCCGAATTAAGATTATTATATGTATGTATCGTGACCTGTGTTGAATTTGCGGAGTGTATACGTGCCCAAGCACTTCTATGTCTTGCCTAATCTAGGATCTAGCGTCCAAGTTTATTTAATCGGTGAGTAACAATATATATAACGTGGCCACTTCAGTTAACCCTATATTAAACGTGCCTAACAACCTTTGAATATGCCTAATAGTTTAGTAACGTGACTAACCCCCTATTAATATAAGCCTAATCTAGTTTATACTTTATGGTTCCTATCCATTCGAATCAGCCTAATCGAATTAAAATATGTCTACTCTGGTTTATTATATGCCTTAATTAAATAATATTATGTACCCGATGAAGCCATTCGAACATGTAATCGTTAATACAATAGGATTTAAGTCCTGTTCACCCTTTTCTGACATGGATTTGGCCAGATTCAACTAGAGTTAGTTAAAGTTATATAAACGCATGTAGTAGTGTTCGCTACAAGGGATTTTCTATCGAATTAGAAAACCGTCGCACGAATTATCGAAATAACCGCAAGTGCACGGCGTACTATTGTAGTACGTAGTGAGTGCGAGTCGATCCACAAGGAAAGAAGTGATTTCAATTTTATTCAATCGAATTAAACCAAACTTTGAATTGTTCTAATAAAAACTATGAAACTAGAAACTAAGTTGAGAGCTAAAGATGAAATTAGAGAGTAATTTAGAGGTAAATCCACTCTCATATTTATGTAAGTTGTCAAACATACAATGTATGATCTCAATAAGTGATATAAATGCAACATTTAAACCACTTATGATTCTCATGAAAATGAAACAAAAGCAAAACTATTCTAAGTATGGTCTATGAACTATTGGCTAGAACTATAGACCATCAAATTTTGTTCATACTTTCATTTCAAAATCAATAATCACTTAGCAAATATTGATGTAACTTGTGTTTATATTGAATAAGCATAGATCATTTGCAAATGAAACATGACCTATCAAACCCATATGTATAAACTCACATCAATATTCACTAACATGAAGCACATATTAAAGATCACAAATCATACACATGTTGAACTTGCACAAAGTTAGAGAGCATCATTACCCCTAAATCAAGGGATTAGCCACTCATATGTGTTGTAATATCAACACATGCAACTTTCAACATTAGAAAATTAAGCAAAATGAAAGAAAAACTAAGTAAAACAAGAAGAGAACTAAACTAAGAACATAAAGTAAATCTCATCTATGAGCATGAAAGTAAATCTAGGCTATGAACATGAATGTATAGAGCATAGAAATTAAATTACATTAAAGCAAAGAAGTTACATAAAGAAAATGGCTAAGTAGCCATTAAAACAAAAGAGAGCTATGAACTAAACTAAACTACTAAAGGATAAAAAGAGAAGATCCAAGAAAGGGATGGATAAATGAACATGAAGGGGGTATATATACAAGATCACAAACCCTAAAACCCTAATCACTCATAATGGGAAATCCCCAAAATGGCCCTTCATGAAGCTTCTAATCCTCTCTTAGCCACTAATGAGTCATGTAGGATGCATGAGGCCTTTTGTCTCATTCAATTAGTCTTTAATAAGAAGCTTTAAGAGAAAGAGGTTAATTTGAGAGGTGGGGTCCTCCATGATCATGTATGAAAATTATTTCCTCTTCATTCCTTTGTATGCATGCATTTGTGCTCCAAATCTTCATGTGTATGCATTATTTGTGCTCCAAAATTCCTAGTAGAGACAATAACAAAGAACAAGTAAATGCAATCACAAAATAAAACATGCATAAGTGATCAATTTTTCCCAAAATGAGTGATGATTTTGAAAATATTTAAAATATGGTTTGATCGTATAAAACACCCAAAAATGTTCAATTATTTAATTAACAAGAATAAATATGTGAATATAATTGTGCATTTTTACGTGCACATCAAATACCCCCACACTTATCTTTTTATTCGTCCTCGAATAAAGTAAAAAAAACAAAGATAAATCCACTTTCGTAGAGAGCACGATTGCATTGAGCGTATGCAACAAGCCGTTAAACCTCTGGGTGTCCCCAATAGGACGAGTGTTGTCTCGTGAGGGTTTTCAGCGGATACTACCCACAAAATCCAAAAGTTAAATGCAAAAAAATATTTACAAAAATGCTAGATTCAAAAATATGTATAAGGTGAATGCAAGATTATTTACAAATGGGTAATTTACTTTTAAAATTTACACGAAGGATTTAACACAAGTTTGGGTCGTCACTATGAAATTTAAGTCCGTTACTAATCAAAACTTCAAACAAAAGTCAGTTATCGCTACAAACTCCTCTAGCTTGGCCAGTTGTTTTGGTAGAGACATAGTGCAAATATGAAATGAATTTTGTAATTGATATCAAAAATCGTACATTGGTATCTTTATTTACTTTTGGTTAAGCAAGTTAGGTCAAATAAGTGAAGAGTGTGCTTGGATTTCAAGTGCTAACTCTCTCTTTATTATAAAATATTTACATTGTTATTATTTACAAATACCTAGGTATACCACCCCTACACTGCACTACGACTTACGTGAGGGTCAGTAATCCTAAGGTGTCTAACTCATAAAATGAGACCAAGATATACCGACGCTAACTTTGTCAACAAGGTGCCGGATAGAGCTTGGCGGGTTTGCACACAAACGCCAGATGTACCAGCAATGTTGGATACCCTTGGATTATTAAATATATTCTTTTTTTTCTCTTTTTTTTTCTTCTTTTTTTTACGAGAGAGAGTTTAGCGAGAATATCTTAGCACAACTTCACTTAGACGATCTAAAATGTTAACGTAAGTAATCTAAATCAACCGTTCATTCAATCAGATTACAATTTAGAAAACACTTCATACTCATCACCCATGAATTTCCCTATATACCGGTTACACTAAATTTGCTCATAATTCAAACTTTTCTTTCATTATCCGTTAAGAGAAGTAAAATTCCAAATATTTTAATCGTACGACAAAAACCGTATATCCACTTCATCGTGCCCATTTAAAAGTAAATTAAAATGCAATTTTTTTTTTGAAATTTTGTTTTGGGATGAAAAAGGAAAAGAAAGTTGAAATCTATGCAAAACAAATAAATATAAAACTCCCCCCACACTTGATTTTGACTGTGTCCCCACAGTCAACCCAAGTGGCAAGAGAAAAGAAAAAGAAAATTTTGAAAATATGCCCAATATTTACAAAAAAGAAAAAAAATGATAATTAAAGTATATCAGAAAATATATTGACAAGAAGTAAATGAAACGGTCTTCTAAAGATTGATTTATTTGTCTCTTCAATTGTGAGAGACACAGCTTAAGGTCGAAAAACCAAATCGTAAAAGCTTTTGAAGTTAGGCGTAGATTCGGAAAAACAAATGTTGTTTTATTAAAAATCGAATGAGTTGGTTTATTTTCGATGATTCTTGGGGTAGATTGAATAAATGGTTGAAATTCATTTTTAATTTCACCAATTTGAACTTCAAATTTATCATTGAAAATTTGTTCAAAAATAACGATTTCAAAATCCAATTGGTGATTCACATCTACTCTTTCATAATTCAACTCTTTTTCGAAAAGTCCAAAAATTTTGTGTTCATTAAATTCATCTTCCTTTGAATCATTAACAGCTTCATTAATTATATCATTTTCAAAGTCTAAAATTGTTATTTTCAAATTTTCAGAAAAAGGAAGATCGAATTTTAAATTTTGTTCCACCTTCTCATAAGAATTGAAATCCAACTCAATTACCGTATTATTAACAAGTTCGTTAAGATTGTCATTTTCCATTTCAAAAGTTGTTATTTCAAAATCATCAATTGTAGGCAAAGGTGGATTATCGTTCAAATCGCCACACGTTGAAACTTGATTTTGTTGGTCACGTTGTTTCAAGTATGTTTCAAATACCAAATCCGTGTGATTATCAAAAATTTCGTTCATTTGCTCAACAAAATCAAAGTTATAATTATTAACTTGAGTAGCTTGAAATTGTTGAGAGCAAAAATCGTTAATTGCACCATCATTGAAATTATTTCCATTTCCAAAATCATTTGTAAAGTGTTTCACATTTCCATTTTGAATTTGAAATTCATTTTGAAGTTCGAAATTGTATTGGCAAGGGTTATGATCAAAATCATTTGAATTTAAATTTGGAATTAAATTTTGAATATTTTGAAAACTTTGACTTGAATTGTTGCACAAATATGAATTACACCATTCATTTATTCCTTGATTTTGTTGTGTGCTCATTTCAAGTAAAGATTCAATTTGTGTTTCAAGAGTTGAAGGTTGATCATTATATGGTGGAAAATCAGAGTTATTTTGAATGTTTTGAAAAGTTGATGGTGGAAAATCCAAATTGTTTGTACAATAGTTGTTATTAAAATATCCATATGAATTTGGTGCAAAATTATATGGATTATATTGATTTTCACAACTATCGTAAAATTCATGGGAATAAGGAAACTGAGTCATTTTCAAGATTTTTTTTTTTGGTTTATGAGAAAAGGAAATATTCACAAAAGAAAATTGTTTTTTTTTTATTTTGGATTTTTGATTTTCAAATTTTTTGTTTTTTTTATATATGCATGAACCTAATGCAACTATATGAATGAAATTTACTTATTTACAAATTTCTAAAATTATATAATGACGGTTAGATTAATTTCAACAAAAGATTTCTCAGCCAGTTAACAGACAGGAGTTATCGGTGCACCAGGAATCACCCTAGCAATGCAGCCGAAGGTTTAAGTACCTTCAGAAGAACAACCGATATAATATTTACGAATCACTGTAATATTTATAAACGGTTATTACTCTGCCGTAGTCTAGACACCGAGAAATAATTCGTTAAAAGTAAACCAATTTGTCAAAATATAATGATGTCCTAAGAAAATAAGATGAATGCAAAACAGAAATTAAACGTGAATTACCAATGCAAATACTAATGAATTTTTGTTTTGTTTTTGATTTTTTTTGTGCAAATGCAAACAAACAACAATGCAATTAAATAAAAACGAGGGAGAAGAGAACAATACCAGAGCGTCTGAATTTATTAAAAAAATTTTTTAAGCGGCAATTTTTTTAGCAAGCGCAACAAAGCAGTGCAAAGCGATTCCCTTCCTTGTGCAACCTGAAAAGTGAAGATGATGTACATACAATTTAAAGGCAAGCGATTTGTTTTTCTTTATTTTTTAAAACAAAATGCGAATTTACACTAGAAAGCAAAAACTTTTTTTTTAATGAACGGACAAAGTGAAACCTTTTATTAGCAAACAAAACAAAAATTACAAAAAATAAAATTAAAAGCAAAGATTTTTTTTCAAATGAATTTGAACTTGAAAAACTAATCAAAGAGAACAAAATTAAAACTACTAGTCACTCAAACTAAGTCGGCCCATACCACAAACAAGCCCAACTCAGATTTCCTTCTAAACCGACATTGGAAATACTTACAAGTTACAGCTCGAAAATCATAGATTTTTTTTTTAAATACCGAAATCAAAAATCGACAATTCGTTTCAGAAGTCGAAAAACAATTTGAAATCGGGTTGCGGTCCTGACTTGAATTCGAAGGGTTTCGGCGAGGTGATGTTTGTGGAGGTTGTGCCGTTTGGACGGTGGTGAATGGAGTTTTAGGGCTGTGGTTTTGGGGTGTTCAGTTTAGGATGAGGAGTTTGGTTGGAGATGATGGGGCTTGAAGTTTCGAATTTGCGTTGGTTTTAGGATTGTTGTACGAAAGAGGGAGTAGTTATTTCGGGTGTGGTAGAAGTTGAGGCGGCTCAGGGTTGAACGCGTTTGTGTCTGTCGGAGCCGGCTGTTTGGGCGTGGTGAACTGCGTTTATTTGAGCAGTGTATGGGCTAGGGTCACTGGCAAAAAGGAGTTTCAGTGGAGTGAAGGCAGTATTGTGAAGTGGGGAGTCTGAAGTGGATTGGATTGCGAAAGAGTATGATGGTGAATGGACTGTGCAAGGAAATGCTTGTTTGCTGTTTTTTTTTTTTTGAAGGAAGTTTGCTGTTTTTTTTTTTTTTTTTTTTTTTTTTTTGAGGTGGGCAGTGATGAAGGTTTGGGAAGGCAGTGCTAGTGGTTTGATGAATTGGCAAATTTTGTGAAGAACAGTACTGTATGTAATATTGGTTTTGGAGTTTGGTAGTGTAGTGGTTGATTGGTGGAAAGAAGATTGATTTCAGAGATGTAGTATTAACAGAGGGGGAACAAATTTGATTGTACTTAGAAAAGAACACAGAATATGTAAAATTTGCAATGTAATAGTTATATTCAAAGTTGTGTAATGAAAATGCTTAGAAATCAACAGTTTGAAATGTGATGCACGGTTTTTCTTACTTTTTTTTTAATCGAAGCAAATGCATCCGTAAACAGTGCACAGAAGATGAATGAAATGCACAGAAATAAGTCTCTGAATGCAACGAAATCTTAAAATGAAACTCAAGATGCACAAAAACAAGCCTGTTGTGAATGCAGAGGAGGAAAACAAAGTGCACAGAAACTTACAATGCACATAGAAATTCCCTGAACAGATGAAAACTTAAAGGCTGATGGGAATTATTATTTTTCTTTTTTGTGAAGAAAGACAGTAAAGAAGAAAGAAAGCAACTAGCAACAGAAATGCAAAAAAGAAATAAAACAAAACGAAATGAGGATTTTTTTTTTTTGAGCGAGCACTGAGAACAGAAGGTAGAAAGAAAGCAAACTATGCAACTGAAATGTGAACAACCAGAGTAAGAAAATGCACAAAAACCTGGGAATAGAAATGAAAAGGAGAACCTAAGAACCGAAAACAGAAACTTAACACAGGAACAAAAATACAAATGCAGAATAACACAATACTTCTTCTCCCTTTTTTTTTTAAAGAAGAAAAACACAAATGCAACCACCAGACGAAAAGAAAGAAAATGCACAAATCAACACACACACAAATCAAAAACAAAACAAGTTTTTTTTGTTTTTGTTTTTTAATGCAAACACACGCAAAATAAAAGCAAAGAAACAAACACACAAACAAAGCGAACACACAAACAAAAACAACAAAAGCAAAGACACAACAAGCTATTTTTTTTTAAGAAAATAAACAAGAAAATTAACAAACACACACAAACAAACACAAATGAAAAACACAATCACACAAAATGAAAAAGAAACAAACAACACAAGTTTTATATATATATATATATAAGGAACAACAAATAACAAGAAAACTTAACTCGAAGAATAAAACTAAAATCAAATTCCTTCCCCGGCAACGGCGCCAAAAACTTGTTCGCTACAAGGGATTTTCTATCGAATTAGAAAACCGTCGCACGAATTATCGAAATAACCGCAAGTGCACGGCGTACTATTGTAGTACGTAGTGAGTGCGAGTCGATCCACAAGGAAAGAAGTGATTTCAATTTTATTCAATCGAATTAAACCAAACTTTGAATTGTTCTAATAAAAACTATGAAACTAGAAACTAAGTTGAGAGCTAAAGATGAAATTAGAGAGTAATTTAGAGGTAAATCCACTCTCATATTTATGTAAGTTGTCAAACATACAATGTATGATCTCAATAAGTGATATAAATGCAACATTTAAACCACTTATGATTCTCATGAAAATGAAACAAAAGCAAAACTATTCTAAGTATGGTCTATGAGCTATTGGCTAGAACTATAGACCATCAAATTTTGTTCATACTTTCATTTCAAAATCAATAATCACTTAGCAAATATTGATGTAACTTGTGTTTATATTGAATAAGCATAGATCATTTGCAAATGCATCATGACCTATCAAACCCATATGTATAAACTCACATCAATATTCACTAACATGAAGCACATATTAAAGGTCACAAATCATACACATGTTGAACTTACACAAAGTTAGAGAGCATCATTACCCCTAAATCAAGGGATTAGCCACTCATATGTGTTGTAATATCAACACATGCAAGTTTCAACATTAGAAAATTAAGCAAAATGAAAGAAAAACTAAGTAAAACAAGAAGAGAACTAAACTAAGAACATAAAGTAAATCTCAGCAATGAGCATGAAAGTAAATCTAAGCTATGAACACGAATGTATAGAGCATAGGAATTAAATTACATTAAAGCAAAGAAGTTACATAAAGAAAATGGCTAAGTAGCCATTAAAATAAAAGAGAGCTATGAACTAAACTAAACTACTAAAGGATAAAAAGAGAAGATCCAAGAAAGGGATGGATAAATGAACATGAAGGGGTATATATACAAGATCACAAACCCTAAAACCCTAATCACTCATAATGGGAAATCCCCAAAATGGCCCTTCATGAAGCTTCTAATCCTCTCTTAGCCACTAATGAGTCATGTAGGATGCATGAGGCCTTTTGTCTCATTCAATTAGTCTTTAATAAGAAGCTTTAAGAGAAAGAGGTTAATTTGAGAGGTGGGGTCCTCCATGATCATGTATGAGAATTATTTCCTCTTCATTCCTTTGTATGCATGCATTTGTGCTCCAAATCTTCATGTGTATGCATTATTTGTGCTCCAAAATTATTAGTAGAGACAATAACAAAGAACAAGTAAATGCAATCACAAAATAAAACATGCATAAGTGATCAATTTTTCCCAAAATGAGTGATGATTTTGAAAATATTTAAAATATGGTTTGATCGTATAAAACACCCAAAAATGTTCAATTATTTAATTAACAAGAATAAATATGTGAATATAAATGTGCATTTTTACGTGCACATCAAGTAGATTCCTTCACCCAAGTTACCAAACCCAGAATTTTAAACTGATGTGTATATTACAGTAGGTAACATAAGCTTAGTTATATTTTAAGAAAAAAATAATTGTTTTATTAATTAAGATCATGTATTAAAATATTATAACTTACGCCCATACTAATAGAATTGGACGGAACAAAGGCCGCTGGGATTATGGTGTTGGACGCTACATCCTGAAACGGTTTGAATAGTACGGGGGATAGCTTGGATTTATGGTAAATGAAATGCCCGTTTAAATTTAACTGAGAATTGAACGCGACAACAATAAATGGTGACCAAGGTGAGTTCAACTCAATCAGTTTTTATCCCACTTATATTTCATATAAGCCGGGTTTAAATATTTATGTGTTGTGATTGCTAATTGTGTGATAGATGCTGAATATATTTATATATGTTGACTGAACTGATTAAATTAAATGATTATTTAATTTAATTTAAAATTAATCGTTATTTTTAACGATCATTTCCAAATGAGGTAACTTACCACATTGGTTACGTTTATAATAATATAAACGTATTGAAGTGAAATATGGACGCTTGGATTGCTGTTATTATTTGATGGTTGAATATTATATCTGTTTATTGAAATAAATGATATTATTGGGATAACGTATTTGGATGCAGGGAAAACAGGTTGTAGGGATCCAACTGGATTACTTAAATTTATTATTTATTTTCATACTACCATTATATGAATTTTTTAACCAATTTGACTGAATGATTGATTTGTTTGCTAGTTGTTGAATCATAACTCGACGTTTGTTCTGTTTTAACCAATAGACAGTATTGGTTGAGTAATTGGTAGCAGTTGGCCCAAAAATATATTTTGATTTACCGTCAAGTGAATCGACGGTAAAGAATTTATAAAAAATTATTTTATAATTTAAGATAGATTTTTAAATCAATATATTTGAATAAAAGGTTAATTATTATTTAAATATAAGTAGTTATTAAATGGTTTTACAAACCGATTACTTTGATAAGATTTATAAGCAGACAAAGTGAAATAAACATAACGGTTAAGACTGGTATTAATCATTTCTCAAGAGATGATTAAATGGAATTAATTAAATTAATTATGTTATTAATTAATTTAAAAGAAGGGCTAATTGGAGTTGATTAACGAGATGATCATGTTTTAAGTCAACTAATTTGATTGGAATTGGTTATTTGATTGATCTGGTTTAAATTAATTAAATAGATTAATGAATATTAGTTTTAACCTAATAAGATTTTGGAAAGAGGTTTACCATTTATTTAGTTAATAAAGAATTTAACCACTTCTACGGTCGTTAACGAGGAAATAATTATTTTAATTAATAATTTAAGATGTTAATGCTTAAATGGAATTCATTTAATTGATTAAGCAATCAAAATTCGTTTTGAAACCGGATTGGATTGGGAAAGAATTTTATAAACATTATTTAGTATAAAACCGAGTTTTATAAACTAAGTTATTGAAAGGGATGTTAAGCCAATGCGATAGCTTAAATAAGTGTTTACTTAGTACTAAATTAAGTAAGAAGGGATCGAAACAAAAAGGGTTTATATTAAACCAGAGAGATTTAAAGGAAGTTTGAAAAAGGGGCATGAGGCAAAAGCATTAAGTTTAAATTAACGTTACTTATCAATGGAATTTGAAATGAGATTTTCAAAGAGGAAAATGATTAAATGAATTAGAAGTTGAATAATAAGGGATTAGTAACAAGTTAAGTTAAGAACGTTGTTGTTCAAGGTCTGAGAGGTAATTTAAAATACCCAACTTGAATGATTTCAGGATTATCGAAGGATGATATTAGTTGTAATGATGAAGAGGTTAAAAGGAATTTATTATGAGAAATAATAATATAACGTTATTTGAAGAATTTGGAAATATATATAAGGGATTCCAAAATAAAAGGAAAATAAATAGGCTTGAGAATATGAAATGATATTTCCATAGAAAAAAGAAATAAAGAAGATTTGTGAAAATATAACGATATTTTCAAGGTAAGAAGATGATATTTAGATGGGTTTATGCTAAAATGGTAAGCGACAATTATAGTGTTCTAATAATGAACCCAAAGGAGTTGTCATAAAAAATGTTTTACGAAAGCAAATTGAATCGATGATAGAAAATAAACGGTGATGTAACAAATGTTTGAAATTAAATTAAAATAGGAATTTGACACGGTTATCAAATATTTTCCAAATATTAGATTTAAAAGAGTTTTGAGAAGATTAATATTAGATTTAAAAGAGTTTTGAGAAAATTAATATATTGAAATGAGAATTGAATACCATATTTAAAATATGGAATATTTTAGTGGTTTAAATTAACCATACATTAATTATTTTTATTTAAATTGGCCAAGTGATGCTGAGTACTGAACCAGTAAATCTATCTTTATTTTTATGGTTGAATGGTGTTTATTTGATGGTTAAATAACCGACTATAAAATCTAGCCAATACGATTGTTGGTATGGAAAGACCAGGATCGAATTTATATTCGAAAACCATTCTGTCTAGCAAATACGTAAATAGTTAAAGATATCAGATGTTGATCAAGACAGAGAAATTAAAGACCGTGGATCTTCATTAAACGATAGAATTACTTATAATCTCTGGTTTAGCGACCAGAGATATACCGTGACTCTGTCGTGGTTGAAATCGATGGATTTGCAAGGACTACTCGCTACTGATCTATAGGGTGATTCCTAGGATGCAGTTGGAGGGTGCCTTCGGCTTGTCCAGCCCCAGGACAACTTGTATGGATGAGTGTCTGACAGAGTATTTCCACGGGGATTATGTAAGTTGATTTCTTCAAACGTAAGAAGTTGGTGGCCAAGAAGGGAAACTTCATTAGCCTAACAATATGAGTATTTTTATGGAAATCAATTAGTGATTTCCGATGGATCTGACGATGTGGCATTCAAAGTGAATGGTGGCGTGCTATCAATGAAGTAATTCAAACCTCAAGCCTCACCACCAGGAAATGACAAAAATCGGGCAGGCAGCATGGCTATGTGGGTCACACCCATTACGGTGTATAATCACCTATCTAGAGAAATCTCTTTTGCTTCTTTAATCTATCGATGTTGTCCCTTTCGGGAAACAGTTGTTGATCTCAACCATTGTGATATACATTTGTTACACTCAAGCGAAATGTGTGGTCGGTCATTTGTCGTCGGGTTGTAAGGCGTTCTTGTTGAACCTAGTGTATTCGCCTCTAGAGATACACTATCGGCAGGTGGTTCCATACCTTGTCATAGTTGGAACCCAATCTCCAATAAGCGCCCACGGTTTTGATTGTATACTATATAAGTGGAGCGTGAGATGCAAGCATTCTGCTAGATTGATATTTACTTGTATTTAGACACTATTATAATATCAAAATATATACATGTTTTCAAAATGTTTTGGGTTATCGTAAGGTAAAACCCGTCCATATTTATATGTGGATTTGGTCTTACGATTATCCTTTTCTTTCAAAAAGATTTTTGAACTTTAAAATCAAGTTGGATGATTCCTCTTAAAAACTTTTCGAGTTTTTCTCACTCTGGTTCACCAGACTGACCCGATGTTTGTAATTCTCAGGTTAAACCGGGGTGTACAGGTTCAGGTTATTGAATGCAGTGAAGAGACGAACTGTAAGAGTTTAGACGTATGATATTATATTATTCCGCTGTGTGATTGTATATGAGGATTGATGGTTATAACTGTCTATATGTGTGATGTACTCTGATGATTGTAAATTTTTATTACAAAGCTCTCAACAGAGTTTTATTTATATATTATATTTTGTTCTATTGCGATGTGAGACTCTGATATAGTGTTTTTCTTCTTCTTCTATTCTAATATTTTCTTTCTTCCCTATCTCACCCTCTAATTTCTTTCTATTGGCATCTGGGTTTTTAGTATAATTTGGGTTGGACTGGCGTTGTTTGGTCAGCTCAAAAGGTATGGGAAATCTGGGTCGTCACACTTGGTATGAGGGCTATTGGTTTAGTAATAACCTTGGCACTGTGGTGAAATTCGATAGAGATGGGTTAGTAATACCCTAGATTGAGTTTGAGTGTATATATAATGAGAGCGTATTTGTAAATTTTATATACAAATATTTTATATTGTTTTGTTTGATCAATTCAAGTATTGAGAAGCATTTAAACTGACAACAGATACGATAGTGTTTTGTAAAGAGGGTAAATGAAATAATTTTACCCAAAATATATTTTTGATATATAAAAGAAATATTTTTCTCAAATTATTGAAATATTTGTATATTTAGTTTATTTGAATGGAATGTAATTAGATTGAAAATTTGAAATGATTTAATATAATCAAGAAGATTTCAATATTAAATTAGTAAATATTATGGAATTGAATGAATTAGATTTAACTAATAAAGTTGAATAGAAATGTATTACTCAAAATTTAACTTGAAACCAAGTTAAATAAAACCAGAATGGATATTGGTGTTAAGATGGATTTTTGAGTTAATGAAAATCAATTTGGAAATTGAGTAAAATATAAATTTATTAAGTTAGTGGAATATTAACTATGACTGTGCATTATTGAGTGATTGTTAGATGAATTGAATAAATTCATCACATGATTAATAAATAGAATTTAAATGAATTGGAAACTAAATTATAGTATAATGAATCAGAATAAAATTCGATTAGGAAATAAAACTGAATAACTCTGTATTTATTATGGCATTGGAAATGAGTTAAGTAGAGGTTGATTGAAGATGGATGAGTTGTTAATGGCTATGCTTTGGAACTAGAGTTTGGTTGCCCGACAAATAGGTAAACCTTAATATTATTTGTTTGAATGATTGATTTTATACCCCTGAGTAGGGTGGCCATTTGGTTTTCTTTTCTTTTGAGATGTGTGAGGGTCGGAAAAACATTTGTAGTTGCCCTGATCGAGCAGTGCAGAGGGGATGCTGACGAATTTTTTTCCGTAAATCTATATAACATAGAAATTTTTAAGATAATTCTATTATAATTATTTTGAAAATAACTGGGGATTGGAACATTTCTCTTACTTACTAATTTCGGGGATGAAATTCATTTAAGGGGGAAGGAATGCAACGTCCCGCATTTTTAATAGTTAAATATTTAATTTATTCTATTATATTAAATATTGATTTGGGATTATATATGGATTTATAATATTATAATCTGTTTATATAAAGAAGTTTGAACGTATAATTTATATTTAATTATAATTCGAACTCACAAACGTCGCGGTATTTCATAATTTACGATTCGAAATTCACGTATATCGGTATGAATATAAAACGCTCAACGAAAATTGGCGATGAAATTAAATAATCATGCAAAATAGAACGTTTAAATCAATGCATTGCTTACTTATGATGAGTCCCGTCGCACATGGAATATTGTTCGATATATTATATAGGCGTTAGAAATGATTATTTTTCCAACAACCTCCGTTTTCGACGAAACGAGTTTTATTGAAAAACGTATAATTAGTTGCTGCTAGGTTTCTAGTTTGGCGCCAATCAGACTTGTTTTATCTATGTGTGCATTTTTAAGGTGAACCGATAATTTAAAATAACGACGTTATGAAAACGGAGTCTGTTTTCAACAAAATTAATGTCGTTAGGACCGGAACGTCAAAACATAGCAGTATATCTAATTTTGTTACGTCTGGTGTTTTCATATGGTGGTATGAATGTATCGGTTAATGGTAAATAATGATAACATTAATTATCGCATTAAAACAAAATAAATTGGAAGCTCCCGCCCTAAGAAAATATAGACTTAGACCTATACAAATCGAATCGCCAACCATAAATTTTATACCAACTACCTATGGATTCAAAACAGGGTAGACCTAACCTAATCTTTCCATTCGCACTTCCATTCACATTAGTCATGGCACGTGCTATGAACTCAATTGTCAATGCCTATTCTGTTTCACGCCTAACTTCTTCTGCTATTATACTCTGCGCAACTTTCCTGGGCACATGGTTCCCCTGTTAGAAGTAAGTATGGCTTTAGTCTTTTCTTTTCACTTCATTGCACAACCTATTTTCTCCAACGAGCACGTCACGCAAACACATTTTCTACCCCTAAATGTTTATGTTACCTACACAGAGTCTTCCTCCGTTTTTAGTGAAGTACATGAAACCTCTTAAATGAAAGGAAAAGTACTCCACATGCCAACAACTTCCCTAATTAGCTTTTGCACAAACACTACCTAGTGTTCTATCTGCGCACAGTTTTATTTGAATATTCAGCATCTTCGTACCAATAGCCACCCTACTCTAGAATCCAACTCTATCGTACAGACTTCACGTCTAATTAAGCAGGCACCTACCCTAAAAAGCATATTTCACATCTTCCAGACAAGTAAATTTAAGAACACACATGCACAAAAGCTATACTACGATCCTAGGCGCAGACAAACCATACACTTTATTACTTGGTCGCCAAACTTCTGCATCTACAAATACGCAATGGCCATTCCATTCTCTCCAACAAAATAAAGACGCAGCTTCCAAG
The DNA here is from genome assembly GCA_030737875.1 of Allium sativum. NCBI lineage: Eukaryota > Viridiplantae > Streptophyta > Magnoliopsida > Asparagales > Amaryllidaceae > Allium > Allium sativum. Next base: position 219,641,893 of record CM060925.1, read on the forward strand.
TTTTATTAAAACCATAAACTCTTAATTGAAAACCAGAACTTCCCTCACCACTAGAAATATGAACGTTGAGAACAAAGCATGGAGTCGAGGGGTACTGTAGTGGAAGTGTTCATGTCATGACAAGTGGTTGGAGGCGTTGTGCCTAGTAGGACAGTGAGAAGTGATGAAATGCAGTTTCAAGAACAAACTAGGAAGAAGGATTGGAACTGGATTGCATGCGAAGAACAGTGCAGATGGGGGACTTGCGAAGTGTAGAAACAGTCTGGAGGAGTAAAACGTGGGAATGGAACGTTTAACTGTAGCACGCAGTTTGTATTAAATGAAAAAAAGGAACAGTGGCACTAGAGGGTCCAGGCTAGTCGGGGTTAGGCCGGAAGAGCACAGCAACATGGCAGTGCATTGGTGATGAGGCGGAGCATTGGTCGGAGATAGTTGATGGAACGGTTGCATGGCCTATTGGGAAAGGATGTGGAGTAGCATTCGAGCTTAGAGGAGGTGGCAGAGTCAGTTGTTTGTCGGGGAATGGTTCAGGAGGGTCGACGCGAGTGCGGAGGGAGCGGACGACAGTCCAGTGGAGTAGAGATGAGTGCGTCGTGGAGCATTTGGCGAGAACGAGGCATATGAAGTATGGTGATGGCCATTTATAAACAGCAGCAGGTATAAATAAAAAGATGAACAGTACTTTCCTTAGTGTTACCTAATCATGAATTACTTTATGCCTAGTTTGAGACTTAAGCAACTGTAAGTGGTTACTACACAGAGGATAGTTATATGTGGCCTAACTATTTAGTTATTTGCCTAATTAAGATTATTATATGTATGTATCATGACCTGTGTAGAATTTGTGGAGTGTATACGTGCCCAAGCACTTCTATGTCTTGCCTAATCTAGGATTTAGCGCGTCCAAGTTTATATAATCGGTGAGTAACACTATATATAACGTGGCCACTTCAGTTAACCCTATATTAAACATGCCTAACAACCTTTGAATATGCCCAATAGTTTAGTAATGTGACTAACCCCCTATTAATATAAGCCTAATCTAGTTTATACTTTATGGTGCCTATCCATTCGAATCAGCCTGATCGAATTAAAATATGTCTACTCTGGTTTTTTATATGCCTTAATTAAATAATATTATGTACCTGATGAAGCCATTCGAACCAGTAATCGTTAATACATTAGGATTTAAGTCATGTTCACCCTTTTTGACATGGATTAGGCTAGATTCAACCAGAGTTAGTTAAAGTTATATAAACGTATGTAGTAGATTCCTTCACCCAAGTTACCAAACCCAGAATTTTAAACTGGTGTGTATATTACAGTTGGTAACATAAGCTTAGTTATATATTAGGAAAAAAATAATTGTTTTATTAATTAAGATCGTGCATTAAAATATTATAACTTACGTCCATACTAACAGAATTGGACGGAACAAAGGACGCTGGGATTATGGTGTTGGATGCTACATCCTGAAATGGTTTGAACAGTACAGGGGATAGCTTGGATTTACAGTAAATGAAATGCCCGTTTAAATTTAACTGAGAATTGAACGCGACATCAATAAATGGAGACCAAGGTGAGTTCAACTCACTCAGTTTTTATCACACTTATATTTCATATAAGTCGGGTTTAAATATTTGTGTGCTATGATTGCTAATTGTGTGATGGATGCTGAATATATTTATATCTGTTGATTGAACTAATTAAATTAAATGGTTGTTTAATTTAATTTAAAACTAATTGTTATTTTTAATGATCATTTCCAAATGAGGTAACTTACCTCATTAGTTACGTTTATAATAATATAAACGTATTGAAGTGAAATATGGACGTTTGAATTGCTGTTATTGTTTGATGGTTGAATATTATATATATTTATTGAAATAAATGATATTGTTGAGATAACATATTTGGATGCAGGGAAAACATGTTGGAGGGATCCAACTATATTCCTCAAATTTATTATTTATTTTCATACTACCATTATATGAACCGATTAACCAATTTGATAGAATGATTGATTTGTTTGTTGGTTGTTGAATCATAATTCGATATTTGTTCTGTTTTAACCAATAGACAGTATTGGTTAAGTAATTGGTAGTAGTTGGCCCAAAAATATATTTTGATTTACCATCAAGTGAATCGACGGTAATGAAGTTATACAAATTTATTTTATAATTGAAGATAGATTTTATAATCTTTATATTTGAATATAAGGTTAATTATTATATAAATATAAGTAGTTATTAAATGGTTTTACAAACCAATCATTTTGATAAGATTTATAAGTAGACAAAGCGAAATCAACATAACGGTTAAGTCTGGTATTAATCATTTCTCAAGAGACGATTAAATGGAAATAATTAAATTAATTATGTTATAAATTAATTTAAAAGAAGGGAAAATTGGAGTTGATTAATAGATGATCATGCTTTAAGTCAACTAATTTAATTGGAGTTGGCTATTTGATTGATCTGGTTTAAATTAATTAAATAGATTAATGAATATTTGTTTTAACCTAATAAGATTTTGGAAAGAGGTTTACCATTTATTTAGTTAATAAAGAATTTAACCATTTCTATGGTCGTTAACGAGGAAATAATTATTTTGATTAATAATTTAAGATGTTAATGCTTAAATGGAATTCATTTATTTAAGTAATCAAAGTTCGTTTTGAAACCGGATTGAATTAGGAAAGAAGTTTATAAACTGAATTTAGTACAAAACCGAGTTTTATAAACTAGTTATTGAAAGGGATGTTAAGCCAATGCGATAGCTTAAATAAGTGTTTACTTAGTACTAAACTAAGTAAGAAGGGATCGAAACAAAAAGGGTTTATATTAAACTAGAGAGCTTTAAAGGAAGTTTGAAAAAGGGGCATGAGACAAAAGCGTTAATTTTAAATTAACGTTACTTAACATTGGAATTTGAAATGAGATTTTCAAAGTGGAAAATGATTAAATGAATTAGAAGTAGAATAATAAGGGATTGGTGATGAGTTAAGATAAGAACGTTGTTGTTCAAGGTCTGAGAGGTAATTTAAAATACCCAACTTGAATGATTTCAGGATTATCGAAGGATGATATTAGTTGTAATGGTGATGAGGTTAAAAGGAATTTATTATGAGAAGTAATAATAAGATAACATTATTTGAAGAATTTGGAAATATATAAGGGATTCCAAAGTAAAAGGAAATTAAAACGGGCATGAGAATATGAAATGATATTTCCACAGAAAAAGGGAATAAAGAAAATTTGTGAAAATATAACGATATTTTCAAGGTAAGAAGATGATATTTAGATGGGTTTATGCTAAAATGGTAACTGATGATAATAGTGCTATAATAATGAAACCAAAGGAGATGTCGTAACAAATGTTTTATGAATAACTAATTGAATCGATGATAGAAAATAAATAGTTATGTAACTAATGTTTGAAATAATACTAAAACAGGAATTTGACACGGTTATCAAATATTTTCCAAATATTAGATTTAAAAGAGTTTTGAGAAGATTAATATTAGATTTAAAAGAGTTTTGAGAAGATTAATATTAGATTTAAAATAGTTTTGAGAAAATTTATTGAAATGAGAATTGAATACCATACTTAAAATATGGAATATTTTAGTAGTTTAAATTAACCACTCATTAATTATTTTTAATTAAATGGGCCAAGTGATGCTGAGTACTGAACCAGTAAATCTATCCTTATTTTTATGGTTAAATGGTTGTTTATTTGATGGTTAAATAATCGACTATCAAATCTGCCTAATACGGTTGTTGATACGGAAAAACCGGGATCAAATTTATATTCGAAAACCATTCTGTTCAGCAAATACGTAAATAGTTGAAGATATCAGATGCTGATCAAGACGGAGAAATTAAAGACCATGGATCTTCATTAAACGCTAGAATTACTTATAATCTCTAGTTTAGCGGCCAGAGATATATTGTGACTCTGCCGTGGTTGAAATCGACGGATTTGCAAGGACTACTCACTACTGATCTATTGGGTGATTCCTAGGATGCAGTAGGAGGGTGCCTTCGGTTTGTCTAGCCCCATGACAACTTGTATGGACGAGTGTCTGACAGAGTATTTCCAAAGGGATTACGTACGTTGATTTCTTCAAATATACGAAGTTGGTGGCAAAGAAGGGAAACTTCATTAGCTTAACAATCTGACTATTTTTATGGAAATGATTTAGTGATTTCTGATTGATCTGACGTTGTGGTATTCAAAGTGAATGGTGGCATTCTATCAAAGAAGTAATTCAAACCTCAGGCCTCACAACCGAGAAATGACAGAAATTGGGCAGGCAGCATGGCTATGTGGGTCGCACCCATTAGAGTGTATAATCACCTATCTAGAGAAATTCCTTTTGCTTCTTTAATCTATCGATGTTATCCCTTTCGGGAAACAGTTGCTGATCCCAACCGTTGGTGATATACATTCGATACACTCAAGCGAAATGAGTGGTTGGTCATGTGTGGCCGGGTTGCAAGACATTCTTGTTGAACCCAGTGTATTCGCCTCTAGAGATACACTATCGGTAGGTGGTTCCATACCTTGTCATAGCTGGAACCCAATCTCCAATAAGCGCTCGTGGTTTTGATTGTATACTATATATGTGGAGTGTGAGATGAAAGCATTCTGCTAGATTGATATTTGCTTATATTTAGACACTATTATAATATCAGAATATATCTATGTTTTCAAAATGTTTTGGGTTATCGTAAGGTAAAAACCGTCTATATTTGTGTGTGGATTTGGTCTTACGATTATCCTTTTCTTTCAAAAATATTTTTGAACTTTAAAATCAAGTTGGATGATTCCCCTTAAAAAAATTCGAGATTTTCTCACTTTGGTTCACCAGACTGACCCAATGTTTGTAATTCTCGGGTTAGACCGAGGTGTACAGGTTCAGGTTATCGGATGCAGTGAAGAGACGAACTGTAAGAGTTCAGACGTATGATATTATATTATTCTGTTGTGTGATTGTATATGAGGATCGATGGTTATAACTGTCCAGATGTGTGATGTACTCTGATGTTTGTAAATTTTTATTACAAAGCTCTCAATAAAGTTTTATTTATATATTATATTTTGTTCCGTTGCGACGTGTTGGTGTTGTGTTTTTCTTCTTTTTCTACTCTAATATTTTCTTTCTTCCCTATCTCACCCTCTAATTTCTTTCTATTGGCATCTGGTTTTTTAGTACAACTTGGGTTGGACTGGTGTTGTTTGGTCAGCTCAAAAGGTATTGGAAATGTGGGTCGTCACATAAACAAACATCAGACAAGCACCCAAAAAATCTCTCCTTTGACACTGGAAAATCTGCACAAGACGATACAAGAAAAAAAAAACATTATCCATGAATTTGTCTATCACCGCCAATCCTGCCTTGAGACCATCGTTAATCGTATGTTGGCTACAACGTGTCATTCTGTCAAGGGCTAATGGTAACCCCGGCTCTATCTAAACTCCATACACCATCGTGACTCATATGTTTGTCTTCCCAAAAGACAACTAGGACCATTATGACTGCCCAAGGTACTCGAGTAATCCAATAAGCCTTTTAGGCGTCCCTATTATACCCCTACTTTGAGTCCGCTAGAACCTCCGATTAACGATAATCCCTTAGCCTCGAATATCTCTAGTCGTCATCACTGGCGACTATCCACAAGCACAAATACCATATCGAGCAACCATTATCCATGAGCTCAAACACATTTGAGTCATCTGCACATTCGTTGCATTTCGTCTATCAACGAACACTTCATATCACTTCGAATATTCCTCCGTGAACTCACTTCGAAGCCACACCGATTCTCGAACCAAAATAATCATCACTTTTGGTCGACATTTAGTCCATAGCACTTTATCCATTCCGCTATGAAAAACATATTGTAGCGCTTAAATTCTCATCCACGACATTTGTTAAACGCTGTAGTATCTTCTACCCGATCCATTAAAAAAATGACCCAACTCATCAGGTCTCTGAACGACCTGACTCATCAGGTCATGAACGGTCCAACTCATCAGGTCGTAAACGCCCCGACCCATCAGATCATGAATGACCCGATCATGCCCTTCAAATCCGTCAAGTTCCAACGGCCCAGAGACTTCAACGATATGATATTCAACGACCCATCATCAAGCGACCCAACTTCAAACTCGAACGACCCGACCTATCTGGCACTAACGGCCTAAAGACTTGGCTGACCCATCATTTCTTTGGCAACAAGTCAAGTGACCTAACTCCAAACGACCTGACTCCAGACTTAATCGATCCATCTTCAATCTCAATCAATCCATCAGCAAACGACAATATCGATGCAAACAACTCATCCAAATCGACCAATTCAATCATCAACACTTCGTGCAATCATATTCGTCATACAACCATATGAAACTCACCAAATCATGATAAAACAATGAATAAACAAACAATGGATCTAAACTTGCATATACATATGAATTAACATAAGAATTACCGATTTAGGTTGCTAGATTAGATATTATGGTGATTAAAATGAAAATATACTTACCATGATGTAGATCTAGGTGAAAACAACTTGAAATGACAAAAAATAAGATCAAACAACCCATATACTTGATTGAATCCGTGTGAGAGATGTTTATCACTCACCAAATCTTGAAATTATCTTGAAAACAACTAATCTCTAATCCGGATAGTGAAGAACGATCTTCGAATCTCTCAATTTGATGCGATCTCCCTTTACTTGATGTAGATCTAGCTTTGCTTGATGTAGATCTTCAATCTTCTTGCGTAGATCTAGAATTTTAATGAAGGAAAGATGTATTTGATTGAGCAAGGAGGATCAGAGCTCAACCAAATGAGAGAAATGGAGAAAGTAAACTATTGTCCATGCCTCTACCCTCTATTTATAGCCTCTAACCAGCCCACTAATGGGCCACACCAATTCAACCCATTAATGACTAGCCAAATCTGTACAGAAATTGTGCAGCACTAAAACAGCGATTCCTCCCAAACCGCTAAACCAAATCTTCAATATGATCACTCTACGGAATTGGCAACACCATTTCCTTTCCAATGAAATTGATCTCAGCACTTGATTCAATCCCAATCAAAAATTGTGCCCTGTACAAAACTGACAGGGGCAAAATGATCACAAATAAAATTGGTAAAAATTATGGACATGTCACACACCCCCCACAAACAACATATCAAAATACGAGAATGATCCTACCCTTAGGGAATTAAATAAAAATATTTTACGATCCTCCAATACGTAAAATGTGGGTCGTTACACATCATCACCAGGAGGCATTCTAGGTTGTCTTTGTCCCCTGCTCATTATCAACATCAGCAGGATTTATACCTAAAGCAGGGAGAGCAATGGTCATTAGCTCTGGAGAAATAACAAGCCTCTCAATTGGAAGCCTAATAACATGACGACACACTAGAATATCTTTAGCAAAGCGAGGAAAGCTTGTGGAAATACCTTCGGTCGACTGATCTCCAGGAGTTGCAGTAGTCTTAGCTTGGGTAATAGGAGAGAATTGTGCATGTAATAGGTCTAGGACGTTCAGGATTGTACCCCTCTATCTCCCCAACCTTGGGTACTACAGAGGAAGAGCTAGAACCACCTTCAATCGCATCTTTACCCTTAGCCCGACGCTTTGCGACATCCTAAGCTTCCTTTAGCATCCTCTTTCCTTCTGCCAAACGTTCAGGTTCATCAACCCTCAGGAATGTTCTCGTCACTTCTTCCTTATTCACAGTTTCAACCTTCAACTACTTCTCATTGTCAAAAAGCTCGCTCCATTCATCAACTAGAGTCGTGGGATAATCTTTTACCCATGGTATGTCATGGGTTTGAGGGACTTGTGCAAAGGAAGACATTACCATATATCCCACACCATCCAGATCGTGTTTGGCTTCAGTGAGTTGTTTCTCTATTATGGCCTTGTCAACTTCGAACTGTGCCTTAGAATTAGAACAATACTCAAGAAAAGTGTTAGCATTTTCCTCAGCCTTTCTCTCCCTCTCCTTACCTTCAGCCATTTTGGCTCCTAGATTGACAGTCTCCTTCTCAAGTTCAACCTTCTCATGCTCAAGGCGGGTGCAAAGTAATTTCAGATTAGTATTCTCAGCCATAACACTCTGGCATTATTCCTTAACAGTTGCACATTCTTTGCTATTGACATCGAGCTCATTGTAGAAGCTCTGTAGCAACTCATCATGCTCTTTCTTATACATCTCGGTATCGTGCTCTACAAGTGCAAATATCGCCTAGACATATTCGCACTCCTCACCAGTTAACCTAGTCAAGATGTCATGCTGTGATATTTATTTTTGATCGTCCAAATCTAGTTGGAGGTTCTGTATAATCTCAGATAGCATACCAGCAAACTTGCAGGTTTCCTAGTACCATTGATCGACAAAGTCTACCTATTCCTTGACGCCTTCAAACCAATTCGTAGGGATAAGTTGGAGGTTAGGCACGAAATGCATATTCCAGAAGTGATATCGAGGGAATTGATCCCTTAATATTTTACCATTTCGGTGGTAGAGGCATCAAGCACAACGGGCTTTGACGTGGAAATATCAGTGGATGAAACGATGGCTGCACTGTCCTTATCTTTGGATTTTTCCTTGGGGTCAAAATGCTTCTTGGAACATTTTTCCATAGTGTATGACTCTTTTGGAGGAAATGAAGCATTTGGTGTCTGTTTATCCTGTTCACAATGGCCTTTGTAGCCTCTGTGCTTATTAGACTCACAACAAACCGAAGATCGATGAATGAGGAGAGATAATACTTTTGTTGATAACGCCTTCTATCATCTCTCTTGTAGTCATCTCTATAGTCATGGTAGACGTCATAATAAGACTTTTGGAGACATCTGTGGAGCTTTCTAGAATCATAACTTTGACGAGACATTGTCCCTGCAAATTGACACAAGCCAGTATTAAAATTAGTAATTAATACAACACATAGGTATTGTGACGTGCTGTGTTTGTGTTGTGTGTATCCTAAGTGATCCCCCGGACGGACTGAAGCCAGGAGATTGTCTAGCTGTCATTATCTTCCCCATCTTTGTGGGTGTGATTTACTCTTCAGAAGTGGGTAAGAAAGAACCCAAGCCAATGTCCTGAGAAAAATATATAGTATCTGGCAAAGGAAGATCGCCCAATCCTCGAAATGGAGACAATGACTTTGTAACGACCCAGAAAATCTGAACCAATTTAAAAATTTTAAATTGGCTAAAATAATGGATTTTAAATATTTAAAATAAATATTTTAAATAATGGCGATGAAAACTGAGTTGAATCGACATTTGAAAACGAATATAATTAATTATAATTATATATAGAATTGAAAATGGCGCGGTAGTTCGATAATTCGATTTCAAACTTCAATTGAATATACCAGGTGCAAAACAATCCGGATTTTAGTAAAACCAAAAACATTAGGATCTAATTGATGATATCTTTCCAACGAATCCGACCAATCGAAATTTGATTGCGGGAATCAAAAGATATGTCCAGTTGAAAATTCTGAATAGTCGCTATGGAATTCAGGCCCTTAAAAATGGACATTTTGCAGATGACCTCGGATTTCGACGAAACCACTTTTGTTGGATCCGCAGTGTCAGGTTATTGCTAGGTTTCAAATTTCATAATTTTTCGAATCAATATGTGAGCGTGGCAAAAGAAAACGCGTTTGACCAGTTTCTGTTGAATTTAATCGACTGGAAATTGGCCATTTTCCAAACGGTCTCAGAATTCGACGAAACTAGTTTTGTTATGACCGTATCGTCAATACGAAGCTAGAAAATATTTTTCTGGAATTTTTCTAGTTAGTATGTGACCCCGGTAATTTGAAATGTGCGTTTAAAATTCAGTAAAGTGATTTAAATGAAAATTCAAAAGGAAACTGATTATAACGATCAAATCAGCTTGCGATACATATCCCATTGTGTTCGGAATGGGGGTGAAACGCTATGGGCGACAGGCGGTGGGCCTCGTTTCGAGGTTGTATGTAAAAGTCAACCTATTTGCAAAATTAAATAATTAAATAAAAAAAAAATCTAAATTCCCTCCTATACCCTGGTCCCCCCCCCCCCCGTAATTCATTACCGAAGTTCACAGAATAAAAAAAAAAAAAAAGACGGACGGAGAAACCCCGAGCGCCACCGCCTTCAGACGACGACCAGACCTCCACCGCGCCTTCGATCCTGTTCCCCCCTCCATCGATCGAAGCCATCGCGAGCCCCCTGGAAGCCAGCGCCTCCTGCCACCACCGTTCGAAACCCTAGCGCCGCCCCTCTCGAAACCCTAGCGCCGCCCCCTCGAAGCCTGCCTCCGACGAACTGCAGAAACCCCCCCCCTTTCTGTAAGTATTTCTTTTATTTTATTATTTTATTTTTATTTTATAAAAACAGAATTTAAAACTGATTTGGTTAAAAATTTAAAACTGATTTTTGTAAAACAGAATTTAAAACTGATTTGTTTAAAAAGTAGAAACTGATTTTGTTTAAAGGGAAAAACCTGATTTCTATAAACATTTTAAACTGAGGTTTAAAAACTGAATTGAATTTTAAAAGGATTTTTAACCTGATTTTAAAAAGAATATAAAAACTGATTTTTACAGAAAGTTAAAACTAATTTAAAATAAATTTAAAAACTGATTTAAAAAGAATTAAAAACTGATTTAAAATGAATTTAGAAACTAATTTAAAAAGGATTTAAAAACTGATTTAAAATAAATTTAAAAACTGATTTAAAAAGAATTAAAAATTGATTTAAAATGAATTTATAAACTGATTTAAAAAGGATTTAAAAACTGATTTAAAAAGGATTTAAAAACTGATTTAAAAAGAATTTAAAAACTGATTTAAAATGAATTTAGAAACTGATTTAAAAAGGATTTAAAAACTGATTTAAAAAGGATTTAAAAACTGATTTAAAAAGGATTTAAAAACTGATTTTTAGAAAAAGGTTTAAACTTTAAAAAGAAAATGGTTTTAACTTCAAAGAGAAAAAGGTTTGAGCTTTAGAATGGAAAAAGATTTGAACTTTAAAAAGTAAAAATCAGATTTTTATATATTGAAAGTCGAAGTAAAAATCAGATTTTTATATATTGAAAGTCGAAGTAAAAATCATATTTTTATATATTGAATAACATCGTAAAAATTCGATTTTTACATATGTAGAGAATACGGGCGAAAGCGACAGAAAGGCGAAGATTTCTCTAAGGAAGAGTCGAAGTTGGATAGCTATTGGTGAGATTTCTGATTTAAAAATTATATATATGTGTTGGAAATGAAAGTGAATTGCTATATATAAATATCTATATATATATATATATATATATATATATATATATATATACGCCCCTCGTCCACAAACCATGGACGATATTTATTGGTTGAAATTGTTGTGAAAATTGATTGATAGCGAATGGTTGTTTGGGATTGTTTGTGATGGATATTGGTTGATTGTGGTTGAAAAATACCCATTTGTGGTTGAGAAATATTTGGTTGAAACCACATAGGATTAGTTTGTGGAAATGAAATAAATATATACATGCCGCCTGCGTGCGAACTAGATGCATGATCCCCATTGTCAAAAACCGCGAGGTTTTAAGGTAGAGCGAGGAGTCGTACTAGGGACGGTCCCGGTTTAACTACCCTGCCGTTATGCTGCCGAAATTTTGAATAATATTTGTGTGTTTGAATTATTTTCATATGCTTAAACTATATTTATTCATTGTATAGAAAACATTCATGTGTTGAATTGATATTCATTCGTTGTTTAGAAATTCATGTGTTGAATGGTATTCATATTTTGAAATAAATTGTTCGATAATAAAAAATCACATTTTTATCTATATATAGAAACCATAGAAAACATTCATGTGTTGAATTGATACTCATTCGTTGTTTAGAAATTCATGTGTTGAATGGTATTCATATTTTGAAATAAATTGTTTGATAATAAAAATCGCCTTTTATCGACTATATGAACTGTGTAAAATAATCTAGTTTTAAAAAGAAATTGTTTTATGATAAAAATCCTATTTTGTCACCTATATGAACTATATAGAAAAATAGTGTTTTGAAATGAATTGTTTTACAATAAAAATCACATTTTTATTGTATGCATAAATCGTTGAAATGTGAAGTGTTAAAAATAGCCACTTGTTCAAAATAAACATATATGAGTTGAAATATTCATTAATTAGCTAATGAAATGATTTACACCTATTTATGTAACATTAGAATGAATGGAGTTTTTAAACCAAATAGAAATCAAATATGAAGTCGAATAGAAATTGATAAATGATAAGAACTGTATATATATGTACATGCAATATTCATTGAACAGGTTATAGCAAAGGGGCTAGAGAAGAGGAATAAAATTTTGTGCCCGACAAATAGGTACACATTTACTGATTTGTTTGGGTGATGATTTTGAGCCTGTTGGCTAGCCGCTTGGCTTTTTCTTTTTCTTTTTGAGATTAGAAGGACCGGGAAAGCTATTTGCGATTTCCCGATGCTCCCGGTGCAGGGGAGGTTATGGCGAAATTTTTCCAAAATTTAAGGCGTTAGAAAAATATTTGAAGTGAAAACGATATGGAAATCATTGAATAAACTATATTTATATAACTATATAAATATAAATAAAATTAAAACGAAACGAAGCCGTGCAGTTCGTATTTTGAAACCGTGTTTTCAAACGACTAGTGCGGGAAATCCGACCATTGGATTTTCCCGAAACCTCAACCGTCGGGTTCGCCTTGGAATAATCTTTCCAACGGCACCAACCTTGTTAAAATCCAACGGTTGGATTGTCTGGAATGTTTAATTCAATTCTGAAGAAAAACAGCGCCAGAAGCGATTATATTTATATATATATAAATATAATTATATATTTAATCGAATAACGACGCTGCAGTTCGTATTTTGAAATTGAAACTTCAAACGATTGTACCGGGAGATCCGACCGTCGGATTTTCCCGAAACTGGAACCGTTGGGTTCGTTTTGAAAAGACCTTTCTAATGATGTAAATTTTGTGAAGATCCAACGGTTAGATTTTCAGATATGTGTAAATCAAATCTGAAGAAAAACAGCGCCACGGCCGCCTTATGGCCCGAAGCGTCGTTTTGAATAAAATGGCTATTTTAAAATAAATAAAAATAGCGATAAATCGTTATAAAATATTGGAAACAATATGGAATGGAAATAAACTGAATTTGCTTGATTTATGTGGCTTTTGATGGTTGAATGTGTTTGGGGTGAAAATTACATTAAAGGACAAAATTGGTGTTGTCGAATAATTTAACCATTGAAATAAATTAATTTGAAATTCTAAGTATACGTGAATTATTTGAGAAGGCCGAGTTAATTCTCATTTCAAATAATTGACCGACGATTGAAAGTCGAAGATGAAGACGATGGTCGAAGACCGGAGATCTTCACCTCGTTTGGATGGTAACCGAGGTCCTGATTGGGAGGCATCCCGAAATATGGATAATGAGTGGTGATCGCCCAGACGTACGTGGTGATCGATGGGTTTGCGAGGTATTTAGTGCCTCCGGTTTCGTTCAGACCCAGAACGGACTTGTAAATGGACTGTGTGTCCGACATTGGATTTTATTCTGTGTTGATTGATCTCTGTTAAATATACATCTGTTTGGCGGCGGAGAATTTATTCTTTTGCTTAACGCCCTTCTCTGAGACGTACGAGCTCAGAGGTTGTATATAGATGGACATCAATCGCATGGCGTGAATTGCCTGTGTGGCATGCTAAGATGCAGTGATCAGGGCTTCTGTTGAAAAGCAAAGTCTTGTGGTGATGATCAAAGCACCGCCTGTGTGGCGTAGCTTTGTGTATAACGTGAATTCGTGAGCCTCACACCCCGGTATGAACCTAAAACGGGAGAAGGACCTCAGGGAGGGCATGCGTTTCTTCCTAGCTAGGGTGGTGTCAGTGACCTACCAGCCCTGACATTTATATACTTTTCACCTATGTGGTTGTTGCTGTTGCGAGGCGCCTCGGTTTGATCGGACGATCCGGGTCCGATGGAGTCATTCGTTGGCTCATTTACGCCCCAAAGGGCGGGGAAACGTATTGTTCAGGTATAATAATCCACATCGGTGGACCGGCCCTGTCGCTCCAAGGGGCAGTTGCGGCTGTTCCTGAGGCTCGGGCTAGGCAGTCTCGAATTCGGTAAGGACTATCTTTTGCCTTGGTTCGTGACGGAAATCCAATTTCCAAATACGTGACGATGCGGTTTCGATTGTATATATACATTTGGCGACATAGTGGCATGGGACGCTCATGTCGTCTATGATTGATAGTTATGATTTGAAATTGTTTTCAAAACATATAGACACTAGCAATAATATCAAATGCCTTTGTTTTATTCGTATCAAGCATATCTTGGCCGTTATAAGATAAAACTCTATCCTCCGGTTTGCGTTGCATTGTGTGATGGGAACTGAGTCTTATAACGGCTTCATTTTTATAAAAAGCATAGCGATGTTTAAAAGAAAGATTTGTTTTAAAGCACTGGCAATCCAATGGAGTAAACCCGTTCCACGAAAGTGGCGTGGTCCTGTGATTAGTCAATTATATGTGTGTTGAGTAGATTTCTCATACCAGTCCCATGACTGACTCGTAGTTTGTTTCACTCTCAAACTCGGGTGCCCCTTTTTCCACACGGGCAGCCTTGTATTCAGGTTTAGCTGGTTCTCTTTCTGGATAGCTGGAGCTGAAGATGGATTCTATCATTTATTTCTTTTTATGCTGTTCAGCTCCTATTGTACATATTTTGTTTATTTCCGCTGTAGACATTTATGTATAGCTGAACTGTATTTGTGCTAAGTAAGATCCTGTATACTGTGTAACTCTGATGATTACTTTATCCAGTATATTTTGTTGTTCATTATCTGGTGTATTTATTTAATTCTGTTCTGCTATTATCTGTTTCTGTGTTATATTCCAAAGATAGCCTTGTTTCCGTGAGAACGGGAAATCGGGTCGTCTCATCGTGGTATCGGAGCTTTGGTTAAGCTTAGTTCTGGAATATAACATTTGAACGAACTCGTCAGAAATAGAACCAGTAGTGTTCTAGGACGGGTAACTCTATACAGATAGGATCAGTAATATCCTAGTATGAGTAAAGCAGAATGAAATTACACCTGGATAAACACATTTACATTTGAAGTATGTGTTTCTATATTTTAAAATACCTTTTCTGTGACCTGACACTTGATCTGCCATTTGCAGAAGTACTAGAAAAATGAGTGTCAGAAGCAGAAGGAATGCAGAACCGGATACTGAGGCCCTATTAATCAAATATCGAAATATGGGTGGAATACCGTTCTCTGGTGAAGAATCTATTATGAAGACACAAGCTTGGATTCGTTCGGCTGAGAAAATCTTCGAAGCATTAAAGCTGAGGGATGACCAGAAAAGATTACTGGCCTCCTGGGCTCTCAAAGATGAAGCTTTGTTTTGGTGGGATTCAGTTATTAAAGATAATCCAGAAGGTGATATCACCTGGGATAGATTCAAAGTAATTTTCTTGAAAAGATTTACTCCTCCCGAAGCGACCGAGAGATTATGTGATGAATTTTCTTATCTAATACAAGGAGACATGACCATTCCCGAATATCATAAGAAATTCAACGAACTTGCTCACTTTGCTCCTCATCTAATTCAAGACCCAAAGAGGAAAAATCTGAGATTTATTCACGGGCTTCAAAGGAAATGCCGGAATAAAGTATTGGGGCATGTGAAGCTTCCTTTCTCAGAAATGATTTATATGGCTTATCAATACGAAGATCTAGACAAGAAAGGAATGTTGCGCGACGAAGAAGAAGTCTATTCTAGTGACAAAACAGAGTCAGAAACTGATCGTCCTGGGGGCAGTACGGTGTCTGAGGTCAGTAAGAAGCCCAAAGTAAGTCGGAAAAGGGCCAGACCTGAGAAAGAATCACCAATGACCGCTATGTGCTTAAACTGCAATCAAAAAGGTCATTTGTCCAGGAAATGTAAGTCCTTGAAATTGCAAAAGAAGGAGGGATCTAAATCAAAGGGCAAGGTTAAAGGAAATAGAAAATGCAATCTCTGCCATCAGGATGGTCACGTAAAGCAAGATTGCTGGCAGTTGAAAAAGACTGAAATAGTTCAAGTGAATGAATTAGCAGAAACCTCTGAGCCCTCAGCTAGTCAAGAAAGGTATGATGTGTTAGAAGGCACGGTTACTGTCAAAAACATTCCAGTCAAAGTACTGTTTGACACAGGAGCGTCACGAAGCTTTATTTCAAAGATTGCCGCTAAGAAACTAGATTTGAATTTGAGGAAGCTCAAGGAACCAATGACTGTCCAGAACCCGGTCGGGGGTTCTATCAATCTCAGTTGGATTTGTGCAGTACCTGTCTCCTTTTCTTGCTATAAATTCCCCATTATCTCTATCGTCATGAATTTTAATGAATTCGATATCATTCTGGGATTGGATTGGTTAACCAAATATGAAGCGGAAGTTAGGTGCGCCGAGAAAGTTGTAAAGGCAAAAGCACAATTGGGAAATTATATAACCATACCTTGTGAAGGCCCGACTTCTAATAGAAAAGATTTCTGGTCAGCTCTCGATGTTTCTCCAGCTCAAATAGAAAATGTCCCTGAAATCAAGAGGATATTCCCGACCTCGTCAAAGATATTCCAGTCGTCAAAAACTTTGCGGATGTGTTCGAGGAAGTTGTTCGCTTACCTCCGCAAAGAGAAATAGATTTCAAGATTGCTTTGATTCCCAATGCAAGGCCGGTAGTTCACGCTATTCGAAGAATGTCCTTGAAAGAGAAGGAGGAATTAGACAATCAAACACGACAGCTAGTATGGAAAGGTCTGATAAGGCCTAGTTTTTCTGATTGGGGTGCAGCAGTGGTATTTGTCCCGAAATCTGACGGTACTCTACGTCTATGTGTGGATTATCGTGATCTGAACAAACAGACAATAAAGAACAAGTATCCATTGCCGCGGATCGATGATTTGTTGGATCGATTAAATGGAGCACAAGTTTTCTCACGAATGGACCTAGCTACAGGCTTCCATCAACTTCGAATTGCCGAAGAGTGTGTTCCAATGACAGCGTTCAGAGGCCCCGACTTATTCTACGAGTGGTTAGTAATGCCATTCGGCTTATGTAACGCTCCCGCTTACTTCGTCGATCTGATGAACAGAGTATTCAGAGGAGTATTGAATAAATTTGTTCTGGTTTTCATTGACGATATTCTAATCTTCTCTAAATCAAAGGCCGAACATGAAAAGCATCTGGAACAGGTTCTAGAAATTCTGAGATGGAATGTATTGAAAGCCAAGTTTTCCAAATGTATCTTCTGGCAAGATGAAGTGAAATTTCCGGGCCATGTCGTATCGAAAGATGGAATCGCTGTGGATCCAAGCAAAATCACAGCTATTCAGAATTGGAAACAGCCCAGTACTCCCACTGAAGTCCGCAGCTTTCTCGGATTGGCTAGCTTTTATCGGAAGTTCGTTAAAGACTTTTCTAAGATATCTGGCCACTTAACGAAGCTTACAAAGAAGCATTCTAAATTCAAATGGACTCAAGAGAGCGAGGAGGCTTTCGAAGAGCTAAAGTTGAGATTGACCACAGCTCCAGTGTTAACCATCATCGATGGCAACCAAGATCTAAAAGTCTGGACTGATGCTTCTAGAGAAGGCCTTGGCGCAGTGTTAATGCAAAGAGGCCAAGTGATTGCCTATGCTAGCCGTCAACTGAAGCCGCACGAGAAGAACTACGTAACTCATGATCTTGAGTTATTGGCTATCATATTCTCTTTGAAAATCTGGAGACACTATCTTCTGGGCGAGAGATTTGAACTGTTTACAGATCACCAGTCGTTAAAGTATCTGTTCACTCAGAAGGACTTGAATTTGAGGCAGCAACGTTGGCTGGAGTTTCTTGCAGCATATGACTTTGAAATTATATATACTCCAGGAAAAGCCAATGTCGTGGCTGATGCGTTAAGCCGAAAGAATGAAATGATCGCCAGTTTCATCATTGCGACTTCGTTGATTGATAAGATATCGGCTCTCCAAGAAGACGACCAATTTATCAAAGGAATAAGTCAGCGAATTCGTGAAGGCAATGCTTCGGATTTCCAGTTAGACAGCGAAGGGATTCTGAGGTTAGAAGGACGAATTTGTGTTCCAGAAATTCCTGAACTCAGAAGAGAAGTGCTTGATGAATGCCACAAATCTAAGCTCAATATCCATCCAGGTGTGAATAAAATGTATAACGACATCAAACGCACATTCTGGTGGAAGTCGTTAAAAAGAGACATCTCGATATATGTGAGTAGATGCCCTACTTGCCAGCTAGTCAAGAGTGACCAACAGAAATTGGCTGGATTGTTACAACCACTGGAAGTTCCTGGTTGGAAGTGGGAGCATATTTCTATGGATTTCATTGATGGTCTGCCCAGAACCAAAAAAGGAAACGACAGTATTTGGGTGATCGTAGATCGCTTCACGAAGACCGCCCATTTCATACCTGTCAGATCAAATAGAACCGCTCAGAGTCTGGCGCAGATATACTTCAGGGAAATAGTTAGACTGCATGGAGTGCCGCTCAGTATAGTAAGTGATAGAGATACGATATTCACTAGCAAATTCTGGGAAGCATTTCAAGTCGAGCTGGGAACGAAGTTAAACTTGAGCACCGCTTATCATCCTCAGACAGACGGTCAGACTGAGAGGGTGAATCGCATTTTAGAAGATCTATTGCGGGCTTGTGTTATAGATTTCGGTGGATCATGGGAAGACCATCTGCATTTGGCTGAATTCTCTTATAATAACAGCTACCAGGCGAGTCTGACAATGTCGCCATTCGAAGCATTGTAACACCCCGAAAATTCTATAACTGTGAAGGTAACAAATTAAAGTATAATTAATTTCAAATCAAAGAACTAAGGGAAACGGGATACGCCATTGCGTTCATCTCGGAAAAATACGCGAAATAGAGTCCGAGTTTTCGAAAAACGGAGTCCGTATGAAGAAGATATGGCATGCAGAAGTTTTGAATTAAATTTAAAATTCAAACAGAATAAAATAATTTAAAATCGGGCCCAGTGGGCCAGGGCGGATAAACACCCGCCTAGGCCACCCAGGTCGACTGGGCTGTCGACCTGGGCTACCCATGTCGACAGGGCTGTCGACAGCCCTGTCGACAGGGGTGTCGACCTGGTCGAGCCCAGTCAACCTGGCTGGCCAGGTCTGTGTTTGGTCGAATTTCTGTGGTCTGCTTTGTCATTAGGGCTAGGTGGCGGGTTTTAATTGGTCTCTCTTCCTAATGAATGGCTATGATCTAACCTAGCAACATCAATGGTCCTAATTAGTTCCTAACCTCTATATAAACAACCCTAGACTAAACCCTAATCTATTCATTCAAAATTAAGAACATAGCCGCCATGTTGCTGAGGAACGACAAAGAGTAGCCGCCAACTAGAGAGAGGATTAGGAAGAAAGTTCTAAAGCCTAAAGCAATTCAAGCAACCTAAAGCCAATCAATTCAACATAGGAATCATATCTCTTAATTAGAGAATTCGCCGCAACCATAGTAAGTAGAGTATTACTTTGGTATGAATAAGCAATTGTGTAGATATGTATGCTTGAATTGTGGCAATAAAATTCATATTTGTGCGTTCTTATCAATTTATATACGTTTGGATATTCTGAATTATGTCATTTAATTATAAAGAACTACATGCGGTAGTTCTATGCAAATATACGTTTGGAATATTGCGCAAATTGTGTAATCTATGTTGAAGCTACATGTATGTAATTGATTGAAATTCATGCAAGTTTAGGGCTTTGTTATTATGCCATCATAATGTATATTTGTGTGCATAAATCATTTTGCAAGTAATTGAAACAAGTTTGGTTATTATAGTTCATATGAAACTATGTTGGAATTTTTGTCACCATAATCCATGTATTAAGTCATGCTTTTGCAAACTTATGAATATGGCTAGGCTATGAATGATATTTGGCATAATTGAAATCCATCTTGTTTAAAAGAATTATATGATGACATATGTGAGACATGGCTAGGTTAGACTCAAGAATCCCTTTTTGCAAGTTTAAAGCAAACACCATGTTTAGGAATATTTATGCATAAGTATGTTTATACCATCGTTATGTGATTAGACTTAAATCATGATTAAGTTGAACTATACTTATGCCATGCTTATGATATTATGCCATGCTTATGTTTGACATTATGCCATGCTTATGCTAGAAATATTTATGCCATGCTTATGTTTGACATTATGTCATGCTTATGCTAGAAATATTTATGCCATGCTTATGTTTGACATTATGCCTAAGTAAAATATAGGTTCATGTGACAATAATGATATCTCAATTACAAGTTCACATGCTTTGATTCATGTCACCTATGTTACCACTATATGCAAGTACACCAGCTTTTATTTTGTGTTTCCAACGTCGTATTGCAAGTTCATGCGCTCACATTCCCCTCTTTGTGTATGTAATTACGCTTTAAGCTTCCCCTTTTCGCATGGCTAAATTGGGCTTTAAAAGGCTAAGCCCAATGTATATAAACGGACGTGTAAAACGGGGGAAAATAACATTGGGTTAAAATTAATTAATGAATGAAAATATAAAATAGAAGGGCCCAAATTCAAGTATGGGTTGGGCCCATGATTGGTGTAACCTTTACACCATTAACTTAATAATGGGCCGCAAATATTTACATATAAGAAATAAAGAAGAATGACAAAATATGTAAATGTAGAACATACGATGTGTTTAACCCGAGGTTGGATTGAGTTGTGATGTAAACCTGCCCGGAACCGCCCGGCTGTCCAGTAGTCACAACAATACCTATCCAATGTGAGAGGTTAAACATGGAGCCCAATAAGGACCCGAGGTTAGACTGAGTTGTGGCGTAAGACTGCCCGGAACCAACCGGCAACAGGCAGCCACAACAAGACCTGTCTAATGTGAGAGGTCAGGGCCTTAATAAGACAATTAAGGCTGAGTCAGGATTGTTAGGATTAAGTGGACTAAAGACTTAATCAAAATGGAACATGCTAAACTAAACGGACTGGTGGGGTTAGGTTAGGAAACACTTAACCAACTTAGCATGTTGGCTAGAGATAGAAAACCTAGTAACGGGGGACCCTTTTCAACAGTAACCCTAAAAGGTGTATCAGGATACCCTGAAACTAGGCAGGGTGGGGCACGATTACTGGGCTGATTGTAAGAGGTCAAAGCGACGGCGGTGGTGTAGCAGTGTAGGTTCTAACGGAGTGCGGGCGTGCACACACTCCGGCGCAGAAAAATAAGGCACTGGACACCAGTAGCATACCTGTGCACTCTAAGGTTGTGTCGGGTTGCCACTATGGGACTTGATACACCCCATGGTGGGACCAGCATAGGTAACTATAGACATCGGGGGCCGTAAGACACATGTAACTTTGCGAGTAGGAGCCGATCATCATAGAATGGATCACATCACCCTGATTATGGGTGCAAATTGGAAACTAGTTTATATGGGTTCAGAGATTGACATGGGGTACGATAGTATATTCGACCCTAGACAACTTAACCAAGTTTATTGTGCTTGCCCACTTCTTGTTTATACTTATCATACCCAGTTCTTTATTCATAGACAAAATAGTACTAGACTTACTCAGGCTTTATGTCTGACTCTATTTTTCTTTCGTCTTCTTTCTTCTGTTTCCCCCCCCAGGTCCTCAGGGAGGGAACACAGCAGCTTGACCAACCTCAGCATCCAGCTTGAAGAAGAGAAATGTATTGCTTGGACTTTCCTGTTTTGAACTATGGCTTTGGACAATCCACTATGGGGCTTTTGCAGTTTATCTATGTTTTATTTATGCTTCTTTAAAAATAATGTACTCAAGACAGATTATGAAAGTGTTATGTTATGTTTTTTTGGAAAGGATGTTGTTGTAACACGTATTTGACTTTATGAAATAAAGTTTGTTGTTCTTCCGCTGTTTACAAATATGTGTTATTATATCTGTCTTGTATATCTGTGACTTGTACTTATAAACCTCCACCAAAATTAGGGCATTCCCTTTGAGAGTGACCCTAACGGAGGTGGGGTGTTTCACTTGGTATCAGAGCATAGGTTTACCAGATAAGATAAAAAGTTTTGAAAAATTATTTTCAAAAAGGAAATTTAAAGAAGCATTTTTAAAAGATAAAAATATTATTTTATTTTAAAAGGCAAAGTCCACTCCCCAAAGCCATAGGTATTATCTCTTATCCTTCGTTTTGAATCTATCCTTTTTGTTTCAGCATGTCCCAAGAACTTAACTTGCCGGAAGGGGTACCAATACCTGGTTGGTTTAGACGGTTCTTAGAAGCAAGGGCCACTCAGCCAGGTCCTACCGTTCCTCCTCCCCCAGCTGAAGGAAATCATCCAGCTGCAGCGGCACCTTTTCCTCCACCTCCCCCTCGGGGAAACACGTTTGCTAAGATATGTAAAGATTTTAAAGCTATGGGAGGAAGGGATTTCCATGGAACTGAGTCCTTCGTGGCAGCTAGAAATTGGCTGAAAGAAACGGAGGACCTATTCATCATCTTTGAGGTAGAAGATAGACAAAAAGTACAACTGGCAGTATGGCTATTGAAGGGCGAGGCTTCCTACTGGTGGGAAGTCACTAATGCTGAAAGACCAGTGGAGACATGGGAGGACTTTAGGGCAAGGTTTGAGACCAAATTTCTCTCAGATGCAGAAAGAAGTTTGCAGTTGGAAAAATTCTTATTTCTTAAGCAAGGAGACAAGACAGTCAGAGAGTATGTGAATCAGTTTGATGAGCTGGCTAGGTTTGGGCTTGACCTAGTCAACACCCCGCACAAGAAGGCTCTCCGTTTCGTCAAAGGGTTAAATGAGCCATTACACAGTTTGGCCATGACCCATATACCCATGGGAGCCACGTATGAAAGATTGGTGCAAATGGCATTGCTGAATGAAGAGGATAAGGGCAAGAAGGAGACAAAGGCAGAAAGCTCTCAAGGGAAGAAAGAGGGTTTGCAGCCTAAGAAGACAGATTTTAAGAAGGGCGGAAAAGGCAACAAAGAGAAGAGGAAGTGTAATTTCTGTGGCAAAGTGGGGCACTTAGTAAAGGACTGTCGGAAAAAGAAGGCTAAGGAGAATGGTGGGTGCTTTTCGTGCGGTCAGACAGGCCACAGGGCTAAGGACTGCCCAAAGAAACGAGGGCAGGGGCAGGGCACTGGATCCACCCCAGGGGCACAGGTTCATGTGCTAGAAGCGCCACCATTGCAACAGCGAGGTATAAATACTTCTGTAGAAAGTGTAGTTTATCTTTATGATCACCCCGTTCGCACTTTATTTGATTCTGGCGCATCACACTCCTTTATCTCGTCTGCTTTAGTAGAATCTCTGCACCTAAAAACTAGTATGGTAGAGGACCCCTTAATTGTTTCAAACCCAATTGGGGGCCCAGCTCATTTGTCTATGATCTGTGTGGGATTGAAAATTTCTATCCTAAGTATTGAATTTCAATGTAGTGCCTTTGTTTTGGGCTTTTCGGGGTATGGTTTGATTTTGGGTATGGATTGGCTATCCAGTAATGGGGCCATCCTTGATTGTGAGAAAAGGGTTGTTAGGCTCCTAACCCAGCTCGGTAATACTTTGGAAATTTCTTGTAATCCCTCGTATGCGGTTATGCTTAGTTAACTTGAATCGCTAGATGCCTCTGTTGAAAATTTGCATTCAGTTAGAGTGGTCCGGGAATATCCGGATGTCTTTGAAGAGGTGAAGGGCTTGCCTCCGAAGCGGGAAATAGACTTCCGCATATATCTTGTAGATAATGCTAAGCCCGTTGCGTTGCCCGTTAGACATATGGCTCCACGAGAAAGGAAAGAGCTCAGTAAACAGATTAAAGAGCTTCTAGAAAAGGGGTTCATTAGGAGGAGCATTTCAGAATGGGGCGCTCCAGTGGTGTTCGCTACAAAGGCGGATGGTTCACTCCGTCTATGTGTTGACTATAGGGAGCTCAACAAGTTAACGAAAAAGAATAGGCACCCTCTCCCTAGAATTGACGATTTATTTGACCAGCTTGTAGGAGCGTCTGTTTTCTCCCAACTCGATTTAGCAACCGGTTTTCATCAGCTAAGGGTGGCTGAAGATAGCATCGATAAAACGGCGTTCAGAACCCCAGATGGCTTCTTTGAATGGCTTGTCATGCCTTTCGGCTTGACAAATGCACCTGCTTACTTCGTGGACCTGATGAGTAGGGTATTTAGAGATTTCCTCAACAAATTTGTAGTGGTCTTCGTAGATGATATCCTTATCTTCTCAAAGAGTGAAGAGGAACATGCTCAACACTTAAGGGCAATCATGGAAACTTTGCGAGTCCATCAACTAAAAGCCAAATTCTCCAAATGCCACTTTTGGAGAGAAGTGGTGAGGTTCCTTGGGCACATAGTATCCAAACAAGGGCTAGCGGTGGACCCTGCTAAGGTAGTGGCGGTACAGGATTGGAAGACACCAAGGAATGCGACTGAGGTCCGAAGTTTTCTAGGACTAGCAGGTTTCTATCGAAAATTCATAAGGGATTTTGCGAAAATCTCAGCTCCGCTCACGAAATTGACTAAGAAGAATCTAGTGTTTAATTGGGACTTGGATTGCGAGTTTGCTTTCCAACGACTGAAAAGGGCTCTCACAACAGCCCCAGTTTTGACGCTGCCAGATGGGAGCAAGATGTTCACTGTTTATACGGATGCATGTGGGACAGGGCTAGGCGCCGTCTTAATGCAAGAAGGAAGGGTGGTAGCTTATGGCGGGAGGCAATTGAAGGTGCACGAAAAGAACTACCCAACCCACGATCTTGAGTTAGCCGCCATCGTCTTTGCACTCAAGTCTTGGCGACACTATCTCTTAGGTGAGAAGTTCGAACTTTACACTGACCATAAATCGTTGAAATATCTTTTCTCGCAGAAGGATCTTAACTTGAGGCAACAAAGATGGATGGAGTTTCTTGCCTCGTACGATTTCGAAATCTCCTACACTCCGGGCAAAGGCAACGTAGTGGCAGACGCGTTGAGCCGAAAGAAATTGACCCTAAGCCCGTTGTTTGTTGAAAGACAAAGCCTAGAGTTTATAGCCAGCTTCAACTTTAGGCCCTCCTCCGATTTCGTACCGGGCTTGATTGCATCTCTCGAAGTGCGCCCAACTTTAATAGATTCAGTAGGGGCAGCACAACGCGAAGACCCTCAGCTTGTGGAAATAATTGATAGGCTAATTAGGGGTGAGACTTCAAGTCACCTCGACCGATACTCCATCGACGATAAGGGTGTACTAAGGCGGGACGGAAGACTATGCGTCCCACAGACAAAAGATTTAATAAAGAAGGTTCTCGAGGAAGCACATCACTCCAAGATGACGATACACCCAGGCGGAGATAAAATGTACAAAGACATGAAAAGGACTTTCTTCTGGAACGGCATGAAAAAGGACGTGGCAGAGTTCGTTTCTAAGTGTATGGTGTGCCAACAGGTTAAGGCGGAACAGAAAAAGCCTGGCGGACTACTACATCCTCTAGAGGTCCCGCAGTGGAAGTGGGATAGCATCTCAATGGACTTCATCGATGGGCTGCCTAGGTCGAGGAGAGGCAACACTAGTATTTGGGTAATAGTGGATAGGCTTACTAAAAGCGCCCACTTTTTACCTGTCAAAAGTAAAAGAACTGCCTCATCCCTAGCATCACTTTACCTCAAGGAAATCGTGCGACTCCATGGAATACCATCTAGCATCGTTAGTGACCGAGACCCCATCTTCACCAGCGAGTTTTGGCGGAGTCTGCAAGAAGCAGTAGGAACACAGTTATGCTTGAGCACAGCCTATCATCCCCAAACCGACGGCCAAACAGAGAGAGTGAACAGAGTTTTGGAAGACCTTTTAAGACTATGCGTCCTTGACTTCGGAGGGACATGGGAAGACCACCTCCCTTTGGTGGAATTTGCCTACAACAACAGCTATCAAGCAACCATCGGAATGGCGCCCTTCGAAGCTTTATATGGAAGACCGTGCCGATCGCCCACTTGTTGGTGGGAGTCCACGGATAAGCTCATACTTGGACCAGATATGATCCGAGAGACCTCAGAGAAAGTAGACTTAATACGAAGAAGGATGAAGACGGCCCAAGACAGACAAAAGTCCTATGCCGACAAGAGGAGGACCGACCTTGAATTTGAAGTTGGAGACAGAGTTTTTCTCAAGGTATCACCGCTAAGGAACGTTGTTCGTTTTGGAACCACAGGAAAACTGGCACCAAGATTCGTAGGGCCATTCCCTATCATCGAGAAGATTGGAAAAATGGCCTATAGATTAGAGTTACCCGAGAAGTTGGCTGGAGTCCACAACGTTTTTCACGTTTCACATCTTCGAAAATGTCTACATGAGTCTGCTGAAGTGGTAGAGCCAAATATACTCGAAGAGGCCGAAGTGGAACGCGAAGCAACCATAAGAAGAGTTCCAACCCGCATCTTAGGGACGGAAGTGAAGAAGCTACGCAACCGCGAAGTCAAGCTCGTCAAAGTTCAGTGGAGCGACGCCGAGGGAGACGCGACTTGGGAAACTGAAGCTAGAATACGTACTGCCTACCCTTTTCTGTTCAAGGGTACATCCTTGATCTTTCTTTTTCCTTAAGTTGCGCTTTTATCTATCTTTTAGGTATATTTCCTCGACCGTATCTTTTAGGTAGAATCTTTTTGGATGGAAACATGTAGTTGAAACATGTTATGGATGATGGTTGCAAGTGGTTGCAAGTGATTGCTAGTGGTTGCTCGTGGTTGCATATACACACACAATCTAGGTTTTAGATCGGCTCAGTCACTTCATATTGCATATGCATATATGTTTGTATTCGTATATGGTTGAACTTTAATGTGTTGTCATGTGGATGCTGCATTTATACTGAATGATTGTGCACTCATGTAGAATCAAGAATAGGAAAACTTGCATACATAATGGATTCATGGCACTTACATAATTCGCATTAAGGAGGTCAACTGAATCAGTAGACCGCCTGATTTTGCATTAGATAAGTTCATGTACACACACACTTCGCATATGATCATGAAGCATTAGAAGTCTTTTAAGGACAATGGATGCTCGTGTTTGATGGATGAGTAGATGGATGATTGGATGTTAGGATATACGTTTTCCTACACTTGAAGATTTCGGGGACGAAATCCTTTTAAGTGGGGGAGAATGTAACACCCCGAAAATTCTATAACTGTGAAGGTAACAAATTAAAGTATAATTAATTTCAAATCAAAGAACTAAGGGAAACGGGATACGCCATTGCGTTCGTCTCGGAAAAATACGCGAAATAGAGTCCGAGTTTTTGAAAAACGGAGTCCGTATGAAGAAGATATGGCATGCGGAAGTTTTGAATTAAATTTAAAATTCAAACAGAATAAAATAATTTAAAATCGGGCCCAGTGGGCCAGGGCGGATAAACACCCGCCTAGGCCACCCAGGTCGACTGGGCTGTCGACCTGGGCTACCCATGTCGACAGGGCTGTCGACAGCCCTGTCGACAGGGGTGTCGACCTGGTCGATCCCAGTCAACCTGGCTGGCCAGGTCTGTGTTTGGTCGAATTTCTGTGGTCTGCTTTGTCATTAGGGCTAGGTGGCGGGTTTTAATTGGTCTCTCTTCCTAATGAATGGCTATGATCTAACCTAGCAACATCAATGGTCCTAATTAGTTCCTAACCTCTATATAAACAACCCTAGACTAAACCCTAATCTATTCATTCAAAATTAAGAACATAGCCGCCATGTTGCTGAGGAACGACAAAGAGTAGCCGCCAACTAGAGAGAGGATTAGGAAGAAAGTTCTAAAGCCTAAAGCAATTCAAGCAACCTAAAGCCAATCAATTCAACATAGGAATCATATCTCTTAATTAGAGAATTCGCCGCAACCATAGTAAGTAGAGTATTACTTTGGTATGAATAAGCAATTGTGTAGATATGTATGCTTGAATTGTGGCAATAAAATTCATATTTGTGCGTTCTTATCAATTTATATTCGTTTGGATATTCTGAATTATGTCATTTAATTATAAAGAACTACATGCGGTAGTTCTATGCAAATATACGTTTGGAATATTGCGCAAATTGTGTAATCTATGTTGAAGCTACATGTATGTAATTGATTGAAATTCATGCAAGTTTGGGGCTTTGTTATTATGCCATCATAATGTATATTTGTGTGCATAAATCATTTTGCAAGTAATTGAAACAAGTTTGGTTATTATAGTTCATATGAAACTATGTTGGAATTTTTGACACCATAATCCATGTATTAAGTCATGCTTTTGCAAACTTATGAATATGGCTAGGCTATGAATGATATTTGGCATAATTGAAATCCATCTTGTTTAAAAGAATTATATGATGACATATGTGAGACATGGCTAGGTTAGACTCAAGAATCCCTTTTTGCAAGTTTAAAGCAAACACCATGTTTAGGAATATTTATGCATAAGTATGTTTATACCATCGTTATGTGATTAGACTTAAATCATGATTAAGTTGAACTATACTTATGCCATGCTTATGATATTATGCCATGCTTATGTTTGACATTATGCCATGCTTATGCTAGAAATATTTATGCCATGCTTATGTTTGACATTATGTCATGCTTATGCTAGAAATATTTATGCCATGCTTATGTTTGACATTATGCCTAAGTAAAATATAGGTTCATGTGACAATAATGATATCTCAATTACAAGTTCACATGCTTTGATTCATGTCACCTATGTTACCACTATGCAAGTACACCAGCTTTTATTTTGTGTTTCCAACGTCGTATTGCAAGTTCATGCGCTCACATTCCCCTCTTTGTGTATGTAATTACGCTTTAAGCTTCCCCTTTTCGCATGGCTAAATTGGGCTTTAAAAGGCTAAGCCCAATGTATATAAACGGACGTGTAAAACGGGGGAAAATAACATTGGGTTAAAATTAATTAATGAATGAAAATATAAAATAGAAGGGCCCAAATTCAAGTATGGGTTGGGCCCATGATTGGTGTAACCTTTACACCATTAACTTAATAATGGGCCGCAAATATTTACATATAAGAAATAAAGAAGAATGACAAAATATGTAAATGTAGAACATACGATGTGTTTAACCCGAGGTTGGATTGAGTTGTGATGTAAACCTGCCCGGAACCGCCCGGCTGTCCAGTAGTCACAACAATACCTATCCAATGTGAGAGGTTAAACATGGAGCCCAATAAGGACCCGAGGTTAGACTGAGTTGTGGCGTAAGACTGCCCGGAACCAACCGGCAACAGGCAGCCACAACAAGACCTGTCTAATGTGAGAGGTCAGGGCCTTAATAAGACAATTAAGGCTGAGTCAGGATTGTTAGGATTAAGTGGACTAAAGACTTAATCAAAATGGAACATGCTAAACTAAACGGACTGGTGGGGTTAGGTTAGGAAACACTTAACCAACTTAGCATGTTGGCTAGAGATAGAAAACCTAGTAACGGGGGACCCTTTTCAACAGTAACCCTAAAAGGTGTATCAGGATACCCTGAAACTAGGCAGGGTGAGGCACGATTACTGGGCTGATTGTAAGAGGTCAAAGCGACGGCGGTGGTGTAGCAGTGTAGGTTCTAACGGAGTGCGGGCGTGCACACACTCCGGCGCAGAAAAATAAGGCACTGGACACCAGTAGCATACCTGTGCACTCTAAGGTTGTGTCGGGTTGCCACTATGGGACTTGATACACCCCATGGTGGGACCAGCATAGGTAACTACAGACATCGGGGGCCGTAAGACACATGTAACTTTGCGAGTAGGAGCCGATCATCATAGAATGGATCACATCACCCTGATTATGGGTGCAAATTGGAAACTAGTTTATATGGGTTCAGAGATTGACATGGGGTACGATAGTATATTCGACCCTAGACAACTTAACCAAGTTTATTGTGCTTGCCCACTTCTTGTTTATACTTATCATACCCAGTTCTTTATTCATAGACAAAATAGTACTAGACTTACTCAGGCTTTATGTCTGACTCTTTTTTTCTTTCGTCTTCTTTCTTCTGTTTCCCCCCCCCCCCCAGGTCCTCAGGGAGGGAACACAGCAGCTTGACCAACCTCAGCATCCAGCTTGAAGAAGAGAAATGTATTGCTTGGACTTTCCTGTTTTGAACTATGGCTTTGGACAATCCACTATGGGGCTTTTGCAGTTTATCTATGTTTTATTTATGCTTCTTTAAAAATAATGTACTCAAGACAGATTATGAAAGTGTTATGTTATGTTTTTTTGAAAAGGATGTTGTTGTAACACGTATTTGACTTTATGAAATAAAGTTTGTTGTTCTTCCGCTGTTTACAAATATGTGTTATTATATCTGTCTTGTATATCTGTGACTTGTACTTATAAACCTCCACCAAAATTAGGGCATTCCCTTTGAGAGTGACCCTAACGGAGGTGGGGTGTTTCAAGCATTGTATGGTAGACCGTGCCGATCTCCTGCTTGTTGGGTCGAACCAGGAAATAGACTTGTGTTGGGTCCCGATATGATTCGAGAAGCTGCCGACAAAGTTGATTTTATCAAGAAGCGATTACTCGCCGCTCAAAGCCGACAAAAGAGCTATGCTGATAGAAGAAGAAGAGATATATCCTTTGAAGTTGGCAACTACGTATATTTGAAAGTATCGCCAATGAGAGGAGTTATCCGGTTCGGTAAAACTGGAAAGTTAGCACCCAAATTCATTGGTCCGTTTCCTATTCTGGAACGGATTGGGACTCTCGCTTATAAAGTCAAACTGCCTGACTGGTTGCCTGGTGTGCATGATGTATTTCATATATCTCAACTTCGAAAACACGTTCATGATCCAGACTTGATCGTGGAAGAAGCAGCTCAACAGGACATTGAAATTACTCCAGAATTAGCCGTGAGACGTGAGCCGCTAAAGATTATCGGCAAAGAAACCAAAGAGCTGAGGAACAAGAAGGTTCACTTAGTCAAAGTGCAATGGAGTGGAGATCCGAGAGATTGTACTTGGGAAACCGAGGAGAGCATTCAGAAAGCTTATCCCAGATGCCGAGTAGATATCTCTGATTGACTCCGGTGCAAGGTATATTTACCATACTTTACCTCACCATTTAATTCTCTATTCTATTATAATTGTTTGAATGATTTTAGGAGAAAAATAGGAATTAATTTGTATGGCTTTGAAAGGTTAAAAACAATTTGATTGGTTGTTGTGTTGTGTGATCGTAGATTTATCAAACCACTTTCGACTTTATTCCTTTTCGGGGACGAAAAGTTTTAAGTGGGGGAGATTGTAACGACCCAGAAAATCTGAACCAATTTAAAATTTTTAAATTGGCTAAAATAATGGATTTTAAATATTTAAAATAAATATTTTAAATAATGGCGATGAAAACTGAGTTGAATCGAAATTTGAAAACGAATATAATTAATTATAATTATATATAGAATTGAAAATGGCGCGGTAGTTCGATAATTCGATTTCAAACTTCAATTGAATATACCAGGTGCAAAACAATCCGGATTTTAGTAAAACCAAAAACATTAGGATCCAATTGATGATATCTTTCCAACGAATCCGACCAATCGAAATTTGATTGCGGGAATCAAAAGATATGTCCAGTTGAAAATTCTGAATAGTCGCTATGGAATTCAGGCCCTTAAAAATGGACATTTTGCAGATGACCTCGGATTTCGACGAAACCACTTTTGTTGGATCCGCAGTGTCAGGTTATTGCTAGGTTTCAAATTTCATAATTTTTCGAATCAATATGTGAGTGTGGCAAAAGAAAACGCGTTTGACCAGTTTCTGTTGAATTTAATCGACTGGAAATTGGCCATTTTCCAAACGGTCTCAGAATTCGACGAAACTAGTTTTGTTAGGACCGTATCGTCAATACGAAGCTAGAAAATATTTTTCTGGAATTTTTCTAGTTAGTATGTGACCCCGGTAATTTGAAATGTGCGTTTAAAATTCAGTAAAGTGATTTAAATGAAAATTCAAAAGGAAACTGATTATAACGATCAAATCAGCTTACGATACATATCCCATTGTGTTCGGAATGGGGGTGAAACGCTATGGGCGACAGGCGGTGGGCCTCGTTTCGAGGTCGTATGTAAAAGTCAACCTATTTGCAAAATTAAATAATTAAATAAAAAAAAATCTAAATTCCCTCCTATACCCTGGTCCCCCCCCCCCCCCACCCCCGTAATTCATTACCGAAGTTCACAGAATAAAAAAAAAAAAAAAGACGGACGGAGAAACCCCGAGCGCCACTGCCTTCAGACGACGACCAGACCTCCACCGCGCCTTCGATCCTGTTCCCCCCTCCATCGATCGAAGCCATCGCGAGCCCCTTGGAAGCCAGTGCCTCCTGCCACCACCGTTCGAAACCCTAGCGCCGCCCCTCTCGAAACCCTAGCGCCGCCCCCTCGAAGCCTGCCTCCGACGAACTGCAGAAACCCCCCCCCCTTTCTGTAAGTATTTCTTTTATTTTATTATTTTATTTTTATTTTATAAAAACAGAATTTAAAACTGATTTGGTTAAAAATTTAAAACTGATTTTTGTAAAACAGAATTTAAAACTGATTTGTTTAAAAAGTAGAAACTGATTTTGTTTAAAGGGAAAAACCTGATTTCTATAAACATTTTAAACCGAGGTTTAAAAACTAAATTGAATTTTAAAAGGATTTTTAACCTGATTTTAAAAAGAATATAAAAACTGATTTTTACAGAAAGTTAAAACTGATTTAAAATAAATTTAAAAACTGATTTAAAAAGAATTAAAAACTGATTTAAAATGAATTTAGAAACTGATTTAAAAAGGATTTAAAAACTGATTTAAAATAAATTTAAAAACTGATTTAAAAAGAATTAAAAACTGATTTAAAATGAATTTAGAAACTGATTTAAAAAGGATTTAAAAACTGATTTAAAAAGGATTTAAAAACTGATTTAAAAAGGATTTAAAAACTGATTTAAAAAGAATTTAAAAACTGATTTAAAATGAATTTAGAAACTGATTTAAAAAGGATTTAAAAACTGATTTAAAAAGGATTTAAAAACTGATTTTTAGAAAAAGGTTTAAACTTTAAAAAGAAAAAGGTTTTAACTTCAAAGAGAAAAAGGTTTGAGCTTTAGAATGGAAAAAGATTTGAACTTTAAAAAGTAAAAATCAGATTTTTATATATTGAAAGTCGAAGTAAAAATCAGATTTTTATATATTGAAAGTCGAAGTAAAAATCATATTTTTATATATTGAATAACATCGTAAAAATTCGATTTTTACATATGTAGAGAATACGGGCGAAAGCGACAGAAAGGCGAAGATTTCTCTAAGGAAGAGTCGAAGTTGGATAGCTATTGGTGAGATTTCTGATTTAAAAATTATATATATGTGTTGGAAATGAAAGTGAATTGCTATATATAAATATATATATATATATATATATATATATATATATATATATATACGCCCCTCGTCCACAAACCATGGACGATATTTATTGGTTGAAATTGTTGTGAAAATTGATTGATAGCGAATGGTTGTTTGGGATTGTTTGTGATGGATATTGGTTGATTGTGGTTGAAAAATACCCATTTGTGGTTGAGAAATATTTGGTTGAAACCACATAGGATTAGTTTGTGGAAATGAAATAAATATATACATGCCGCCTGCGTGCGTACTAGATGCATGATCCCCATTGTCAAAAACCGCGAGGTTTTAAGGTAGAGCGAGGAGCCGTACTAGGGACGGTCCCGGTTTAACTACCCTGCCGTTATGCTGCCGAAATTTTGAATAATATTTGTGTGTTTGAATTATTTTCATATGCTTAAACTATATTTATTCATTGTATAGAAAACATTCATGTGTTGAATTGATATTCATTCTTTGTTTAGAAATTCATGTGTTGAATGGTATTCATATTTTGAAATAAATTGTTCGATAATAAAAAATCACATTTTTATCTATATATAGAAACCATAGAAAACATTCATGTGTTGAATTGATACTCATTCGTTGTTTAGAAATTCATGTGTTGAATGGTATTCATATTTTGAAATAAATTGTTTGATAATAAAAATCGCCTTTTATCGACTATATGAACTGTGTAAAATAATCTCGTTTTAAAAAGAAATTGTTTTATGATAAAAATCCTATTTTGTCACCTATATGAACTATATAGAAAAATAGTGTTTTGAAATGAATTGTTTTACAATAAAAATCACATTTTTATTGTATGCATAAATCGTTGAAATGTGAAGTGTTAAAAATAGCCACTTGTTCAAAATAAACATATATGAGTTGAAATATTCATTAATTAGCTAATGAAATGATTTACACCTATTTATGTAACATTAGAATGAATGGAGTTTTTAAACCAAATAGAAATCAAATATGAAGTCGAATAGAAATTGATAAATGATAAGAACTGTATATATATGTACATGCAATATTCATTGAACAGGTTATAGCAAAGGGGCTAGAGAAGAGGAATAAAATTTTATGCCCGACAAATAGGTACACATTTACTGATTTGTTTGGGTGATGATTTTGAGCCTGTTGGCTAGCCGCTTGGCTTTTTCTTTTTCTTTTTGAGATTAGAAGGACCGGGAAAGCTATTTGCGATTTCCCGATGCTCCCGGTGCAGGGGAGGTTATGGCGAAATTTTTCCAAAATTTAAGGCGTTAGAAAAATATTTGAAGTGAAAACGATATGGAAATCATTGAATAAACTATATTTATATAACTATATAAATATAAATAAAATTAAAACGAAACGAAGCCGTGCAGTTCGTATTTTGAAACCGTGTTTTCAAACGACTAGTGCGGGAAATCCGACCATTGGATTTTCCCGAAACCTCAACCGTCGGGTTCACCTTGGAATAATCTTTCCAACGGCACCAACCTTGTTAAAATCCAACGGTTGGATTGTCTGGAATGTTTAATTCAATTCTGAAGAAAAACAGTGGCAGAAGCGATTATATTTATATATATATAAATATAATTATATATTTAATCGAATAACGACGCTGCAGTTCGTATTTTGAAATTGAAACTTCAAACGATTGTACCGGGAGATCCGACCGTCGGATTTTCCCGAAACTGGAACCGTTGGGTTCGTTTTGAAAAGACCTTTCTAATGATGTAAATTTTGTGAAGATCCAACGGTTAGATTTTCAGATATGTGTAAATCAAATCTGAAGAAAAACAGCGCCACGGCCGCCTTAAGGCCCGAAGCGTCGTTTTGAATAAAATGGCTATTTTAAAATAAATAAAAATAGCGATAAATCGTTATAAAATATTGGAAACAATATGGAATGGAATTAAACTGAATTTGCTTGATTTATGTGGCTTTTGATGGTTGAATGTGTTTGGGGTGAAAATTACATTAAAGGACAAAATTGGTGTTGTCGAATAATTTAACCATTGAAATAAATTGATTTGAAATTCTAAGTATACGTGAATTATTTGAGAAGGCCGAGTTAATTCTCATTTCAAATAATTGACCGACGATTGAAAGTCGAAGATGAAGACGATGGTCGAAGACCGGAGATCTTCACCTCGTTTGGATGGTAACCGAGGTCCTGATTGGGAGGCATCCCGAAATATGGATAATGAGTGGTGATCGTCCAGACGTACGTGGTGATCGATGGGTTTGCGAGGTATTTAGTGCCTCCGGTTTCGTTCAGACCCAGAACGGACTTGTAAATGGACCGTGTGTCCGACATTGGATTTTATTCTGTGTTGATTGATCTCTGTTAAATATACATCTGTTTGGCGGCGGAGAATTTATTCTTTTGCTTAACGCCCTTCTCTGAGACGTACGAGCTCAGAGGTTGTATATCGATGGACATCAATCGCATGGCGTGAATTGCCTGTGTGGCATGCTAAGATGCAGTGATCAGGGCTTCTGTTGAAAAGCAAAGTCATGTGGTGATGATCAAAGCACCGCCTGTGTGGCGTAGCTTTGTGTATAACGTGAATTCGTGAGCCTCACACCCCGGTATGAACCTAAAACGGGAGAAGGACCTCAGGGAGGGCATGCGTTTCTTCCTAGCTAGGGTGGTGTCAGTGACCTACCAGCCCTGACATTTATATACTTTTCACCTATGTGGTTGTTTCTGTTGCGAGGCGCCTCGGTTTGATCGGACGATCCGGGTCCGATGGAGTCATTCGTTGGCTCGTTTACGCCCCAAAGGGCGGGGAAACGTATTGTTCAGGTATAATAATCCACATCGGTGGACCGGCCCTGTCGCTCCAAGGGGCAGTTGCGGCTGTTCCTGAGGCTCGGGCTAGGCAGTCTCGAATTCGGTAAGGACTATCTTTTGCCTTGGTTCGTGACGGAAATCCAATTTCCAAATACGTGACGATGCGGTTTCGATTGTATATATACATTTGGCGACATAGTGGCATGGGACGCTCATGTCGTCTATGATTGATAGTTATGATTTGAAATTGTTTTCAAAACATATAGACACTAGCAATAATATCAAATGCCTTTGTTTTATTCGTATCAAGCATATCTTGGCCGTTATAAGGTAAAACTCTATCCTCCGGTTTGCGTTGCATTGTGTGATGGGAACTGAGTCTTATAACGGCTTCATTTTTATAAAAAGCATAGCGATGTTTAAAAGAAAGATTTGTTTTAAAGCACTGGCAATCCAATGGAGTAAACCCGTTCCACGAAAGTGGCGTGGTCCTGTGATTAGTCAATTATATGTGTGTTGAGTAGATTTCTCATACCAGTCCCATGACTGACTCGTAGTTTGTTTCACTCTCAAACTCGGGTGCCCCTTTTTCCACACGGGCAGCCTTGTATTCAGGTTTAGCTGGTTCTCTTTCTGGATAGCTGGAGCTGAAGATGGATTCTATCATTTATTTCTTTTTATGCTGTTCAGCTCCTATTGTACATATTTTGTTTATTTCCGCTGTAGACATTTATGTATAGCTGAACTGTATTTGTGCTAAGTAAGATCCTGTATACTGTGTAACTCTGATGATTACTTTATCCAGTATATTTTGTTGTTCATTATCTGGTGTATTTATTTAATTCTGTTCTGCTATTATCTGTTTCTGTGTTATATTCCAAAGATAGCCTTGTTTCCGTGAGAACGGGAAATC
The DNA here is from genome assembly GCA_030737875.1 of Allium sativum. Classification (NCBI taxonomy): domain Eukaryota; kingdom Viridiplantae; phylum Streptophyta; class Magnoliopsida; order Asparagales; family Amaryllidaceae; genus Allium; species Allium sativum. The sequence goes on from CM060925.1 coordinate 219,679,155, forward strand.
GGGTCGTCTCAGACTTCTCTTAGCGAAAATCGTGAGCCGGTGATTTTGTCGGAGGTGGTGTCTTGGGAGAAGGCTGCTTCTCTGTAGTGGATATACCTTTTGGAGAAAGGTCCCTAGGATTCTCCTTGGTAGTCTTTTCTAGAAGCCTCTGTGAATACTTTTGTAGGAGAGGGGATCTTGAGTGTTTCACTAGTCACTTTATTACGGGATTTTTCTTTCTCCCCCCCCCCCCACCCCCCCCCCTCGGGTTGTGGTTCCTGACTGTAACTTACGAAATCTTTTATCTTAGGGGTCATCCAAGCCCTGGTTAATACTGCTAGCTCCCCCCGATTGGGGGACGTATTCAGTCCTCGCTAACGTCGGAGGAATCTGAGCTGGGGGCATATATACAGGAGCGTGACCTCCACCAACTCCCATGCTTTGTTGTGGGCTAAGTAAATGATACTGATGATGAAACTCATGCACAAGGCAGCTCTTGATGCTTCCCAATGCCGGTGGAGCATTCAATAGTGTACTCAAGCGATCCTGATACACCTCACCCTGTGGCTTCTTTGGGTTTGGAACTAGCAATGAAAAAGAGGGGTCATAAAATCCAGCAATGAAAGTTTAAAAAGAGGAGACTGGGATTTGAAAGTTACTAGACTAAAGCCATCTCCGAGCACACCTGGCTTGATGTCGAATATAAAACCAATTGGGCCTTATGTCGCCCGCATTACTGAATCCATCGGTAATAATCTTCTTCTTGGGCACAAACTCGAAGTAGAGGAATGAACGAGTCACATGTTGATGATGTTTGAAATTTTATAAAAAGATTATGTCTTCATAGGTGGGCTCCACACCTATGACTTCCATATATGCTATATACAAAGTGTACAAATATGAGTACGATGTTGGATAAAGCTGCATGAGAGCTACTTTCACTCATCTTAGAAAACAGACGACAAAAGGGTGAAAAGGAGGAATGCTCCCAACTTAACACATTTGTCAACTTATCTCTGTGTATCCTTCTGGAGGATTGTGAGGTCCATTTACGATGTCGGCGATCGAACGTCATCCCGAGAAATCCCATGATTTAGGCATAATCGTCGAAGTCTTGATTTATCGGTGGTGGATACCCAAGAGTCATTAGGCTCTTCCAGAAAGACTCCATCATTGAAAGTGTCGGGAGCTCTGTTGCCTCCTACTCCTTTTACCTCTTCGTCCAAACAAATTCCTTATTTGGAGGATTCTACCTCCCTATGGATGTCGACTTTGAATTCTGGATTAGTGTCATCAGAATTAGTGTCTGATGGAAAAAATATAGGGATTGGCTGCTATCTCTAGAGCTTTGACTTTTTCAGATTTAGAATATCTTGTAGGATATCTCCTAAACATGTTTGTTGTACTATCAAAGAAATGTTGCAGATTAGAGTAAAGTAACCCATACCCCCCTGTGTGTGCGCATTAATGTGTGTGCATAACAAGTGTGTTTGAAAGAATATCCAAAGAAATCGCTGAGTGCATGAATTTTTTTGATATGTGCCGCAGTGTTGAGAAAGTTTGACAATGGGTTGTTCGACAGATATATGATATGCCATGTTGATTCAAGTCCTAGAAGGCTTTATCCTAACTATCCTAAAATATGTATGTCCATATAGATTTTCGTTTCCGTATCTTGGCTCCGAGCAACAATGGTTATGTAATCGTCAACTTGATTAGAAATATTATATTAATTGTTTAGGAAGTCAAAGTGCAAGGTTATAGCAATTCAGATCAAACAACTTCGGATCGGATGGATGCGCATCAAAGTAGTTCAAATCGAAAGACTAAAATTTGTTAGACTAGCTTTCACTAGTGAAGAGTTTTCAATTCGAAGGAACTCGACTCAAGTGGTAATCCGGTTTAAAGTCTTCAAATTGAATAGCCCTGGATCAAGCTATTCGGGGTTGAGAATTTTTGATCCGAACCTTTCCCTTTTTTTCAAGCTCCTATTCTCATCGTCTCCAGAACCCCATCTACATAAAGCCCCCATTGGATCGAATAGCCTGTTCGATCCAGGAAACCTAAGCCATTTCGAATTCCTTTCATACTCCTTCTCCGTCGCACTTCCATTGTTCCTCCAGTACTAAGTTCGAGTGACAAACCATCGATAAGCTAATACTGTTGACAACCATTGACGAACTAGAGACACCACATACACCAACGACGGTAGCAGTCATCCCTAGAACTCAAGGCGTCGACGCTATAGCAAATCGGAGGTGGTTAATGAAGTTTCAAAGGTTAAATTCATGAGAGACTTCGAATTAAACCGTGAAAGGAAGGAATTATCAACCCACCTTTTATTGGATTGGAGATTGGGATAGATTCGAAGTGTTTTGGGGATTAAAGTTTACGAGTTTGAAGTGATTTGGCAATATAAGAAAAAGCAAAAGACAAAAGATGGGTGAAACGACTTATATACAGTGCCTAGGTGACTATTCAGCTTCCCTGAAAAGAAGGCTTGATTGTGTTTTTCAGGGATGATATAAAGGATATAGGGTGGATCAGATCGATTAGTCTCCAATCGAATTATTCGATCCGGAACGCAATGAATTTTTTCAATCCGAAGAATTGAAAGATAGAAAATTTTTAGAGAAAATAAAGGACATCTCTGACAATCAATTCATGCTTTTGGTGATGTGACATATTCATATAGTTTGGTTAAATCTCAATAATTAAAAGATGTTGTGACGGCAAGGAATTTCGCTCGATCCGAATCAGTCGTTAAACCGATTTAGACCGTTCGAAACCCCTGATCGTTTGAGAATAGGACAAATCAGAACACAAACAGAAGAACATTTCATTGTTATTACCACAATTCCATCAAATACAAGAATATACGGAGTATAATTGAATAAATTACATTCGATAAATATCAGAGATTACAATAAATTACATAGCAGCGGAAAATAATACAAAGCACAACTGAAGGTGATATACGGATACAGAGCTTTCCGGATATCATTCCAGCTGTAAACCAGGATCCTGTGAATATAAATATGCAAAACCAAAACTACTAGCTGCCCGTGTGGAAAATAGGGGCACCCAGAGTTTAGGTTAAAACAATAAACTCCAGGTCAGTCATGTGACTGGTGTGAGAACTAAAACAGTTATTTAAAAACTTGACTATAAAAGAGAGTAATTCAAGGGACCACGCCGTATAACACGGAACGGGTTTCCTCCCAAGAATACCAGTGCATATCAATAAACAACGCAATGCTTTTTCGAAAAATGAAGCTATTATAAGACCCAGGTCCAATCACACAATGCAACGCAAGCCGGAGGATTGGGTTTTCCCTTATAATAGCCAAACATGCTTGGTACGTTTAAAAACAAATCATTTGATACTATAATAAGTGTATAGTGTCAAAACAGTTTCAATCATAAATATAAATCATAGGCGGCATGAATGTCCCATACCACTATGTCGCCATACTAGTTCTACAATTAAAACCGAGATATCTCATATTGGAAACTGGATTTCCGTCATGAGTCGAGGCAAGGGGCAAGATCCTCTCCGCTTCGAGACACTCTAGCAAATGCCTCAGGACTACACACTCTGGGCAACCCCGGATGCGGCTGGGCCGGTCCTCACTTACGTTAGAGGATTAATTATGCCTGAACACACGTTTCCCAGTCCTTACAGACCTATAATCGAGGCGCCTCCTTCCAACAACCACAAAGGTGAAAAGTATATAAATGTCAGGGCTGGTAAGTCACTGACACCACCAAAGCTAGAAAGAAACATCGTGCTCTCCCAGCGGTCCGTATCCCGTTTTTAACTCATACCGAGGTGTGAGGCTCGCGAATTCCCGCTATACACAAAGCTACGGCACGTAGGTCGTACTTTGATCATCAACCACAAGACTCTGCTTTTCAACAGAAGCCTTGATCATTGCATCTCAGCGTGCCACACAGGCAGTTCATGCCATGCGATTGATATCTATCGATATATAACCTCTAAGCTCGTACGTCTCAGAGATGGGCGTTAAGCAAAAGAATAAATTCTCCGCCGCCAAACAGATATATATTTAATAGAAATCAATCAACACAGAATAAAATCCAATGTCAGACACACAATCCATTTACAAGTCCGTTCTGGGTCTGAACGAAACCGGAGGCACTTTCCTCGCATATCCATCGATCTCCAAGTACGTCTGGACGACCACCAACTGTTTCCATCCTCTTGGGTGTACAGCCCAATCAGGATCATCAGTAATTATCCAAACGATGTGAAGACTTCCGGTCTTCGACCACCGTCTTCATCTTCGACTTATCGTCGAATCGGTTATTCAGAATGGGTACAAACCCGGCCTTTCCGAACAACCCGCGTATATTAATAACAAATGTTACACAAACTCAACATATTAGTGGATTAGAGTTTCAAATTCATAATTATGATATATATACAAAAAAATCATGTTTTTGATGCCAATTCACAACAATGTGTTCTAGCTATATAAGTTTTGGTTCTCACACCAGTCGATGGAAATATATAGATATCATACCTTCGAAACACGAACACAAATTCTGATGATGATATATCAATCATCATAATCATCTCCGGGCATCTAGGATGTGATTCTATATCTATCCAGTATATTAAAACTTCGAATATACGTTCATGACGCGTATATGCAAAACCTTTATATACTAGATTGTCCAAATCAATACAAATAAAATATTCAAATACGTATAAAACGATTTAAATTTTCAAAAATAAAATTGTTTTCTTTTGAAAAATATACTCTTCACACTCGTTCTAGGATACTACTGATCCTATCTCTAACGAGACATTCTAATTGGATATTACTAATCCAATATCTGATGAATTCTTTCGTATGGTTCTATGTCTTGTTCTCGAGCTCTATAAACCAAAGCTCTGATACCAAATGTAGTGGCAAGGAATTTCGCTCGATCTGAATCAGTCGTTAAACCGATTTAGACCGTTCGAAACCCCTGATCGTTTGAGAACAGGACAAATCAGAACACAAACAGAAGAACATTTCATTGTTATTACCACAATTCCATCAAATACAAGAATATACGGAGTATAATTGAATAAATTACATTCGATAAATATCAGAGATTACAATAAATTACATAGCAGCGGAAAATAATACAAAGCACAACTGAAGATGATATACGGATACAGAGCTTTCCGGATATCATTCCAGCTGTAAACCAGGATCCTGTGAATATAAATCTGCAAAACCAAAACTACTAGCTGCCCGTGCGGAAAATAGGGGCACCCAGAGTTTAGGTTAAAACAATAAACTCCAGGTCAGTCATGTGACTGGTGTGAGAACTAAAACAGTTATTTAAAAACTTGACTTTAAAAGAGAGTAATTCAAGGGACCACGCCGTATAACACGGAACGGGTTTCCTCCCAAGAATACCAGTGCATATCAATAAACAACGCAATGCTTTTTCGAAAAATGAAGCTATTATAAGACCCAGGTCCCATCACACAATGCAACGCAAGCCGGAGGATAGGGTTTTCCCTTATAATAGCCAAACATGCTTGGTACGTTTAAAAACAAATCATTTGATACTATAATAAGTGTATAGTGTCAAAACAGTTTCAATCATAAATATAAATCATAGGCGGCATGAATGTCCCATACCACTATGTCGCCATACTAGTTCTACAATTAAAACCGAGATATCTCGTATTGGAAATTGGATTTCCGTCATGAGTCGAGGCAAGGGAAGTGGTGGGTGGTTAGGGTTTGGGAGGCGGCGGCTAGGGTTCGCGGGATTCGAGGGGGGGTATTCGTCGCTGGTTCGGGTAGAAGGAGGGGGAGGTTGCGGAGGGGGAGGGACTGAGAACGGAGGTGGCGATCGCCTGGGGGTGTGGTGGGATCGATCGAAAGTGGGGGGTTCGGTTTTTTTCCTTTTTTTTTTATTTTTTATTTTGACTGGTTTTGAAAAGTGAGGAGAGAGAGAAAGGAGAGAGGGCTATATATTTTATTTTATTTATTTTTTATTCCTTTGAAAGTTGACTTTTCATACGAATCTCAAATCGAGCCCAACGACTGTCGCCCCTAACGTTTTACCCCCGTTCCGAACACAATGGGATATGTATTGCAGGCCAATTCGACTGTTTGAATTAGTTTTCGTTGAATTTAAAGTATAGTTCTTTATATATTCAATTTAAACGCACATTTCAAATTATCGGGGTCACGTACTAACTCGAAAAATTCCCGAAAAATTATTTCTGGCTTCGTATTGAGGATACGGTCCTAACAAAACTAGTTTCGTCGAATTCTGAGACCGTTGGAAAAATGGCCATTTTCCAGTCGATTAAAATCAACTGAAACTGGTCAAACGCGTTTTCCTTCGCCACGCTCACATACTGATTCGAAAAATTACGAAATTTGAAACCTAGCAATAACTTGACACTGCGGATCCAACAAAAGTGGTTTCATTGAATTCGAGGTCGTTTGCAAAATTCCCATTTTTAAGGGCCTGAATTCCATAGCGACTATTCAGAATTTTCAACTGGACATATCTTTTGATTCCCGCTATGAAATCTTGATTTTCTGGATTCGTTGGAAAGATATTATCAATTAGATCCTAATGTTTTTGGTTTCACTAAAATCCGGATTGTTTTGCACCCGGTACATTCAATTGAAGTTTGAAATCGAATTATCGAACTACCGCGCCATTTTCAATTCCTTTTATAATTATATATAATTATTTATATTCTAACGACGACGTATATAATATATACGTTCGAATTCTATTCAAAATAAATTTCTCGTCGATATTATTTAAAATAATCTATTTTAAATATTCAAAATTCGCTAAAATTGCCAAAATAAAAATTTTAAACTGGCCCAGATTTTCCGGGTTATTACAGATGTTATTTGGTACAACTTGTATGTGTATAAACGTTTATGAGAATCAACAAATTAACATGATTTAAATAGGTAACTCTGGCCTTTTCAGTCGATAAGGGTTTGAAGGATTTACCTGTATATTTGTCTACACTCCAATTAAAGATCTTGAATTGCCAATTGCAAAAAGGACAATTATGGGTATGGTCTTCTATTTATACATAAAACAAGTAATCAAGAGTCACGACTTCATAGAAAGACATGACTGTTGACTGTCGTTTATTCAGGAATGGGTAACTTGACAAGTTCAAAGCATATCTCATCTACGTACGATGTACTTTAGGGTCAAAATGTTAGCCTACCGTATAGAAAGGTTGTTTAAAGTTCGAGTGATCACGATTGTAAGCCTTGGGCATCAAGAATCATGAACATTCAAGAGCCAAGCTTCGGTTTGGATCAAAGAAAAGATGGTACGAATAGCTCTCTACCCATCAAATTGAATACGAAGTAGATGGCCCAGATCCAATGTCCTCTGTTTGAATGGAATCTGACTCGTCTATTCCATCCGACCCTCATCCAATTCCACGAAGGTCATTTTTCCCATGTTCCCACTTTTCCCTAAAAAAACCCGGAGCTCTTGCCACGTACCCCACGATCAGATCCCACCTTTTGGACATAACTGTTTGGAAACCACTCCACTAACTCTCCTACTCTTCCATCACGTCATCGTAACTGTTCTCGCCTATTTTCTTGAGCCTATACCTATATATATATATATATGATCCGGAGGCCTAAAAAAAGAATTTTGAAACTTGAGAGCAAAAAACACCATACCAAGGCCGCCATTGCTGTTCGATCTGACCCATGTTTTCATCATATTTGATTGATTTTCAATATTTTTGAGAGGATTTTGATTGTATATCAAGAGCATGAGGATTTCAAGAATTGCAATTGTAGTTTCTTGTTGAATAGAGAAATTATAAAGTGGATGTAGGCTTGTTAACGCCGAACCACTATAAATCTTGGTGTTTGCTATCTTCCTCTTGTTTTCATTTTATATTTCTTCATTATTCTCTACAAATCCTAGTCTATTGCATGTTAGAACCATTTTTTGTTCTAACACCATGCATCTCCCTTGAAAGGGGTTTTACGTTTCAGTCAAACTGGAAAGTTGGCTCCTATACATATGACCATTTCCTATCACTAAATGTATCGACCCTGTTGCATATCAACTAGAACTTCTGGTCCAAATCTCTAGTATTCATGACATGTTTCACGTATCTCAGCTTCAGAAGCGTCTTCATTATTCATATTCTTTATTGATTCTTGTTTTTTAGAGGAGTTTTCGATCTCACCCGACCTATCTATCGTCCAACATCAAGTTCGTGTGCTTGCTTTGAAGATTAAACACCTTCAAAACAAGGACATGCCGCTCGTGAAGATTCAATGGTTCGATAATCTTGATGATTTTATTTGGGAAATTAGAGAACTCATCAGTAGATCCTATCTCGGTTTTCTATTTTTCGGTGTTGAAGGTGAGAAAATTTAATTCACGCTTATTTATTTCCTTTTTGCTAGATGAAACACCAGGAAATTGTAGGGACAAAATTTTTATAAGGAGAAGTATGTAACAGTCTTGGTTTTGTGACTACATGTATAAGATAGTTGAATGGTGTTTATAGACTGTTAATTGAAATTAAACTTAGTTTGGAGAGGATAACTCATAAAATCCTTTGAGTTAAACAAGTCAAGGATTTTGGAGTTGAAACATGTAAGTACGTTGGGTTGAGTTGAATTGTATCGAAGGAAGTTAATCAATTCAATATAAACTTGCTAATCAAAGAATATAAACAAAAATTTGGAGAAAATTACCTAATCATCAAGTTGATTAAATACTGGGTTTTGTGCTAACATGTGGTCATTTGTGGAATTATGTTAAATTGTAGATTTGTTGGAATTTAGTAAGTGTTAAAAGAAAATAAGTCCAACAATTATTTCTACATAAATTTAAAAATTGAAAAATAAATCTTGATGACTTTATAATAGTGATTTATGGTAAAAATATGAATTTAATGATTTTAATGAACCAATTGTAAAGATTTTACATATATTTACGTTGGCTAGTCATCGAAAGATAAAATGTGAAAAATTGTTTAAAATTGGTGTTTAAACATGTAAATAATTTTAATATGGTTTGTTGCACTAAACTAAACTTGAATGAGATATACTTGTAATTTTTGATAAAAAAATGTAAGTTTTAAATAAAAGAAACATAAAACAAATATTTTATTTAAAATGTAAGATATTAATGTGTTCATGTTAAAAATAATGTTCGAATTGGTTGAAAAGATTTAATACATGTATAATACAATTTTTGGAAGTTCAAACAATGTAAAACCTATAAAATTTGATTCAACATTGACTTAAAACACATGTTAATAGACGTTAATTAGTGTAACATAGCTTAATTAAGTAAAATTTAACATACTTAAGCTAATATAGGAGAATTGGGACCTAAATGGGTGGCAATTAAACCCGACCCGATGAGTTTCGGTTCTAGGTAGTTTGAAGGATCTAAACTACACATTTCATAAATCTAGATTTGGCCCAACCCGAGCTTCGGTTTGGGTCGGATCGATTCAGGTTCGGTTGGATAATAACACTAAAAATACATATATATTAATGCTTTTGGGTCGGGTCTTTTAGTTCAGATCAGTTTTGATCGGGTATTTATTGTATTTTTCATCACCTAGACCCGACCCGACCCGGGACCCATTGGGGTCGGTTCGGTTCAGGTCTCTTCGGGTCGGTTCGGTTCTCTGTTCTAATTGCCATCCCTAGGCCCTAATCTAGTTCATTAACAAGAATTAAGAGAAGGGAGAAATATCTGGAAAAACAAAACAAATGTACTTTTTTTTTATACTTCTTCTTTCTCTTGAAAAAGAAACACTGAAAACTCTAAAATCCCACTCCTAAAATCTTCAAATTAAAGCACAAACTCAAAATAAAACAGAAGAAAGTGCACAGATTGTAACGACCCACATTTTTTGACCGTTTAAATCGACAATAAACCACACATGTCGACCCGAACAAATCGCAAATACAGGAAGTTATTGGGAAAAGAAGAAAAGAAAGAAAGAAGAGAAAAACCAAACACAGAATCTCACAGCGGAAGGACAATATATAATAAATAAATAGCAGTTAAAGCAGTTGAAATGTATACATTGGTTATAACATTCAAATGAATATCAGAGTTACATATACATACAGATGTACATAATAAGCAGCGGAAATACCTATATATGATAGATGTATATACAAATCTTCGTCTTCGACCTCCAAGGCACATTCATCTTCAGTAACTGCAACGTCTGCTGACCCGAGCGTATTGCATAAAAAAAAGAAAACACAACAACCATTCGGATCAGCACTAAATCATCTCATATTAGTCAAATCAAAATACGAAATAACATCAGTATCATGGGTGCAGTAACTCAAGAGATGTTACGGGATTTTTCCATCTCTCGAGAATCCGTTAAACTAATATCTATATAATAATACGCTATTATTATAATGTCTATTCAGTAAAGTATAAATACTGAAAATAGCGTAAGCGGGATTACATTTTTACCCTTACGCCGTTTATAATACCGTAGTCTATACAGTACCGTAAAACCACCGTAAACGATGGCATCAGAGGGCACTCCATAGGTACGATACAAATCAAAATCGTATGCGGCTCGATATGGATATATATGACAAGGCACTCGAGGCAATGCCCAGGGTAGGATTCTACCAATTGCACTCCCGGACCGGTGGTAACGCATAGCAGCCACTACCGCCCACCTCGGAACACACTCCCAAAGTCATAAATGGGCCCAAATCATCATCATCATAGTCATAGAAATAGTATCGAAGAAGTGTGTCCGATCAAAGGTGCTACCTCAGTTAGTCACGGTATAGCTCCTGTTTTAGTCATTTCAATTCTGACCCGAAGGTCAGGGCTATTCCTTCATCGTTCATCTTCTTCGATTCAATAATTGCCTTCAAAAGTCATCATACTCATTCTGGATACGTCATAACGTTCACAGTTGTCAAAGTGGTATCGACACTGATAGAGAGTATGCCTTATGTCGACTCCGGTCTCTTTAACAACCAACGCTTACATCTTTTCACATCGGTTGGTTCTTTTACATTTCAAAGGTTCGCTTTCATATCAAAATATCATATTCTGTTTCGAACCAAATTATATTCCAAAAATAGAATATAGTTTCATATTGAAATATCATAATCTTACTAAACCGATTATATTCCAAACCAGGATTTATTTCCATATCATTATATTATATTCATATATAATATTTCAAATCGATATATCTATATATTCATACAGAATATACCTTATCCCAACCGATTTCAATTATTTCAAGTCAAATTACATTTGAACTCATTCATATCCAATAAGGTATATATATTTCCATATCTATTCATTCAAATTCTTAGAATCCCATTCATATTCACGTAGAATAAACTCCACCCTTTTCGTATAAAATCGATTTAAAATCAATTCATATTCAAAAAGAATATAACAGTCTCTCGATTCCATTTGAACCAACGATCTAAACCCAACCACTTCCATTCGGAAGGAGAATTAAAATATATATATAAAAATTTATAAAGATAAATACTTAAAATAAACCATATATAAAACTTACTGATATAAATTATTAGAGTATACTAAGGAAATTCAAATTGCTACATATATATAAAACAAAGTTTACTAAATGATTTCTAAATAATAATGTATAAACTTTACTTGAAATAAGGTAGATATATAGTTTAAAATAATATAAAATAGAATAAAATAAAATAAAACAAATTAAAAATAGAATTTAAAATTTTAAATTATTCTCCTTCCAAATTTCAGCACTCGAATCAAATCCCAACTCAAATGGAGTTACCCATTTCAAAGTCTCGTTTCAAACCCCTTCAAACATTTTTACATTTCGAGAATTCAAACCCTACTCGTGTATAGTTTTAAACAATTCGAATATCCCCGATTTTCTTTTATTCCAAAATTTTAATTCAAAAGAATTATTTTCATTCGAGTTCAACTGTTGGAATAAATTCCAAAGTATATTTAAATCCGAAATTCAAATTCCAAATTTTTTTTTTTGGAAAAATTTTCCTTAATCATTTCAATTGTCATCGAGAACCCATATTTCAAGAAAATAATAATTTATCGAAAAATCGATACATTCCTTTAATGAAATTTCACATCGAGTATGTTTCAAATAATTTTAAAAATTATTTAACCGACCGATGTCCGTATATAATTTTCTATCCTATGGCCAAGTGATTTAACTTTAATTTTTCAGTATTCAGGGATGGATCTATCATTTCAATCCAAATCAGGGTCACAGGTATGTATCATTTCAACCTGTGTTCTTAATTCATTCTATCGATAAATCCCGGGTTCATTAGATGTCCGCAATATCAAGGGTAAATGGGATTCATCGTCAATAACATACATCAACATGAACTGAATAAATGAACAATTCAGGTAATATTCATCAAACAGTCAAATCAACCAAGGCATTCATCACATCATTTCATTCAAACAGTAAATTGAATCATATTACTGATCAACAAGTGCTCGAAATTTAAATTAGAAATTTAAATTAAATTTAAACAACTAATTTATCGATTTTCAGTGCATGTTAACACTTGCATGTCAAATTTCAAGCAACCATTCACCAGAACAATCACTACCATACATCCAATTCATTTCATACATTAATTCGATAAATATGGAATTAATTCAGTATTTCGTGAGTGGCAAAACACTCACCTTTGGTTTCAATTTGAATCGAACGTCCAGAAAAGGCCCAAAATTTTGACAGTCTCAGATCGCAACCAAACCAGTGCCAAAACGTCCGCAACCCCGCCACGATCCCAACGCAACAAACCGTGCCCAATTCCGATTTAAAACAAAGAAGTTATGAGCGATTAACTATTTGGATTTTTAAATATATAAAAATTTAATAAATCCAAACCTATCACTAATTGGCCGCCACGTCAGCAAGGCCCGCTCCATTTCTTCCCGCTCCAGCCCTTGCGCGTTGACCCGCTACAGCACCCACGCACGAAAGAACCCACCAAGCAGCGATTTTGACCGTCGATTGTGGCCGACACAGGCCACGATAGCAGCTCCGGCGACCGGCATACTGACCCTCATCGAAATCTGCACCCACACATGCCCGCGCCTTCTGCTCCGGTTGACCCCTTCGCCGCCGGCGAGATGATGAACGTAACGGGTCTTAAACCTTTAAACGCGAAATCCGAGCACCTCAGGCTGAATGACGTCTAGCGAACACCACCCACGAGCTTGTATTGACTTCCTCTACAATACCCAGATCTCCGATTCTTTGATTAGGCCCTAGATCGAAAATACCCAATTATGAGATTAGGGTTCCGCGGATTTTACCCTTTGACCGCGATTTCCGGCCACCTCGCTCACTGCATGTCAAAACTGATTGTAGATCTGAATTCTACTCGTCGAGATCTTCAGTTTGATATATAATATGATGGGTTTTGGAGAGATTTCATTTTGAAGTTGAATTTTATTTTAGATCTAGGGTTTTGGATTTTTAATTCAGCCATTAGAGAAAAATTTGATGGAGAAAAAGTAACGTACAGATGGAATGAGCTGATGAGGTGGTAGTTGGGTTTATTTGTATAGATATAGGAGGCTCAAATATGAGAAATACCCAGTTATCCATTTACAAAGACCTCGTTCACATTTTCTCTAGTACGGTCAAACGGTAAGTCGGATTGTAACGCAAATTGAAATCCTATAATAATTCACCGTTCCGGTCCCAATGGCGCCAGTTTCGTCGAATTCCGAGACAGTCGCCAAAACCGCTAAATTTCACAGTTGATAAATAAATAAATATTCAAAATTCATTTAACTATTTTAAATTCGATCTAAATATCTATTAAATTCAAATTTAAGTCAAATTATAACTTATATAAATTTTATAAACAAATTCCTTCCATTTCAAATCTAAATTTGAATTTAAATTTGAATTACAGTTATTATTACCCAACTTAGAATTCTCCATTTCAAGTTAAATTCGAATTCCCAATTTAACTAAATAACTCAAATTATTTAAATAAATAAAATGTGAATTTCCAAATTTCACAACTAAATAAAAATCTATTTATACTCCATTCAAATAATCATCACCATTATAATCAACGAAATTTGATTTGTATCTAGTATCTTCCCATTTTATTCTTTTTAACTTGAAAAATTAAAATATACAAAAATTGTGGGATGTTACATTCTCCCCCACTTAAAAGCTTTTCGTCCTCGAAAAGAAAACAAAACGAATTTAAACACATATCTATTTCAAATTCATACTTAAAATAGTGTTTATAAAATAAGTTATAGAGTTGTAAACTCATAAATTTTCTAACTCCCGAAATCACGGAAAAATTTCGGCAGCATCTCCCCTGTACGGAGAGCCCCGGGAAAAATCCCGATACATATATTAACCCAAATATACATCTCATCAACGATGAGGCATCCCTGAACCAGGGGAAAACAAAACAAAACCACCAAGCTTTATATAACCCTAAATATTTACCTCTTAAAGCGTTTATTTGCATTTTGATTTACCTTAGCATTTTAGTATTTAGCGCACGCGAGCTCCAAGCGTAGTTCCGACTCCTTGCACCTACTAAAACACTCAAACATGCCTAAGAATCAAATATATAACAATATGTGGCGAATTTATATAGCTTACACAACATATACAAAGTAATTTAACCACAAAACCAAGATCTTCATAGCGGACCAGCGAACAAATCATTGATTATCACCCTTTAAAAGTTGGAATTTGACTAAAACATACTAGGCAAAAGTTGTAGCATTTGTTTCAGGCTTTCCGAATTCGTCGAATTTCGACAATTCGCTCAAAAGTTATGACTATTTTAGTGAAGGCGAACATCTCAGCCCGTACACTGAAAAATGCAGATCTGAATAGTTCAACCCAGTTTTTAACCCTCTAAACATCAGAATTTGACTCATCATGTTAAGAGAAAGTTTCAGTTTACATTCTGGCCTTTCCGAATTGTACTCGCACATCAAAATCCGATACTCGGTTAGAGAGTTATGGTCAAAAACTATATCGATATTCAGTTCAGATTTTTTTATTTTCTGCGCATACTACTTTGACTAAATCTTAAATTTCAACATGTAGGCTTGAAAAATCTGATGAGGCTCTATTCATGACAATTCTAGTTCAGATTCTAAGGTTTCTGAAAAGTCCGGAATCGCCCGATTCTGATCATCCATACAAAAGTTATGCTCATTTTGTTTCAGCTTATTGAATACTTCAAATTTACGCATCAACCTTGACTCATTTATTTTGGAACTTCCAACTTTCGGATTCTAAATTTTCTAATTTTAAGTCTTCGTCATTCCAAAACTAGTGGTCACTTCTTTATTCAAGAAATGAATTCATATTCATTTGCTTATTCAATCTCGATATATTTCTATTCGCTTCATTTTCAAGCATTCAATTTCAAACAACATTGAATTCTTTTTTTTTTTTTTTTTTATGTTTCCAACCAACTCGATTTAAATAAAACATAATTTCATAAATATAAATTAAGTTGCCACTTCATTACTTATTCAAAGTTACTTTATCCTTTTGCGTTGAATAATATCTTGTTTACCCACATTAGCTTAACCATTCACTTGAACTAGTTCGGATTCATTTATTCTGAACTAGCTCAAGTTCATTCACATTCACTCCTTCCACTTGTGTCTGCATCTCGCTATTCTTATGTTGGTACTTCCTTCATATATTAACCACTCTCTTCTTCACCTATCTAAATTTAATCTTCTTAGTTCAAAGTCCTTCCGATATTCTAATTTAACAAATTAGACTTGGTTTACATTTTTATCACCTTATCTCATATTCTAAACCTCAAGTTTATTTCAGTTGCTCCCTCATTTGGGTTAACTTCGAATCTATATAACGGGTTAAGGTTCGTCATGGTTTTATATAAACCATTTTTATTTCATCCCGTTTATTAACTCTACTTGACTCGCCTACTCATCACTTACTAATATGAGTCAAATTTTTCTTATATAACCAAAGTTCTGTATTGGTTCTAGACTGACTTATTAAAAATTTTCCAAGTCAATTTCATTTTATTGAACCCATCAACTCGAACTACGATTTCCCAAATTCGGATTTAGAATTCGTTAACTGTTATTACTCCGTATAAGCCAATTTTATATTTGCACCATATTATTCATGTTTGGCACTCGATTCAAATCTTAATCATTTTCTCTCATCCATTACTTTTCTTTTTATTTCAAGTAGATCCATAATTTTAATTAAATCAATGTTGTTCATGATTTTAAATTTAGACTTAGTCTCCAATCATCATTACTCGCTTCCTTAAGTTAAACCTTTTATAAGATTTCCATTTCTAAACTTATATATTAATAAAGTATATATGAATATATAAATTCCATAGCGCTATTTCTAAATTTTAATTTAGTCATAACTTACCATTTATAAAGTAAAAACTAAATTTCTTACATTCATTAGAAAGATATGGTCAATTCGATCCTAGAGTTTCTCGTTTTATCCAATTCCGACTTATATTGAATTTTATATATTTATTCAAAGTTAGAAATCGAACTTTCGAACTACCGCGCCATTTCAGGCTCGTAATATAAATTTTATAAATCTCGAATTCAAAATTTCGCTTTAAATAGATTTATAGTTGTTATTAGTTGAGGTAAACTCAATACTCGATTCCGGATTTTCAAATCAAGTTTAAAATAACATACATATATACTTATATAATTTATAAAAAAACTTACCATATACAATTTTAAAACCAAATCTTTGGTCATCAAAGAACTCAAAATTTAAATTCTGGTTTTAAACTCAAATTCATCCTTCAAATATTATATATTAATACCTTTATATAAAGTTTATATTATATGGAGTTAAATTCAAAATCCTTTGTCAAAACTGATTTTATAATAATCATTGAGTGGTCTCTCCCCCACTTAGACTCTTCGGAGTAACATCGATAATGTGTGCACTCATTACCGATATCGTTTCTAAGGTCCAAGGAGGGATTATACCACTTTGAATAATTTTTAAAACCATTTCCTTTCGATCATACCTAAAATATAGTATTATTTAAAACCTTGGCAACTATTTCCAAAGATACCCCAGGATCAAGTTTCAAGTTCATTTATATTTAAATCTCAATCTTTCTCACCAAATTTTATTTTGGATATCATTTCAATTTCAAATTGTTCTCATATATCATTTGAATTTCCCTTATAAAATTTATTATCGAATCAACCATATTAGGTAATAGCTTAATATTGTTACTTACCAACGACCAATGTTTACACTTAAAACCACTAATAGTATATATATAATATATATAAAATATATCGAAACCATATTATGTCAATTCATTCCATTCGATTATTTAGGAATTCCTATCGATACCATGGCGTCCCATATATCAACCAGAACCCATAAATATTCAACAGAACAAGCCAACACAATATAAAACCATTTTATATAAAAATACAAGTACGCTCTCTCATATCACTCAAACTCATTCTAGGGCACTACTAACCCTATCTCTAATGAGTTTATTCCCAAACAGAGCCAAGGTTGTCGACAACCATCGCTCTGATACCAACTGTAATGACCCACATTTTTTGACCGTTTAAATCGACAATAAACCACACATGTCGACCCGAACAAATCGCAAATACAGGCAGTTATTGGGAAAAGAAGAAAAGAAAGAAAGAAGAGAAAAACCAAACACAGAATCTCACAGCGGAAGGACAATATATAATAAATAAATAGCAGTTAAAGCAGTTGAAATGTATACATTGGTTATAACATTCAAATGAATATCAGAGTTACATATACATACAGATGTACATAATAAGCAGCGGAAATACCTATATATGATAGATGTATATACAAATCTTCGTCTTCGACCTCCAAGGCACATTCATCTTCAGTAACTGCAACGTCTGCTGACCCGAGCGTATTGCATAAAAAAAAGAAAACACAACAACCATTTGGATCAGCACTAAATCATCTCATATTAGTCAAATCAAAATACGAAATAACATCAGTAACATGGGTGCAGTAACTCAAGAGATGTTACGGGATTTTTCCATCTCTCGAGAATCCGTTAAACTAATATCTATATAATAATACGCTATTATTATAATGTCTATTCAGTAAAGTATAAATACTGAAAATAGCGTAAGCGGGATTACATTTTTACCCTTACGCCGTTTATAATACCGTAGTCTATACAGTACCGTAAAACCACCGTAAACGATGGCATCAGAGGGCACTCCATAGGTACGATACAAATCAAAATCGTATGCGGCTCGATATGGATATATATGACAAGGCACTCGAGGCAATGCCCAGGGTAGGATTCTACCAATTGCACTCCCGGACCGGTGGTAACGCATAGCAGCCACTACCGCCCACCTCGGAACACACTCCCAAAGTCATAAATGGGCCCAAATCATCATCATCATAGTCATAGAAATAGTATCGAAGAAGTGTGTCCGATCAAAGGTGCTACCTCAGTTAGTCACGGTATAGCTCCTGTTTTAGTCATTTCAATTCTGACCCGAAGGTCAGGGCTATTCCTTCATCGTTCATCTTCTTCGATTCAATAATTGCCTTCAAAAGTCATCATACTCATTCTGGATACGTCATAACGTTCACAGTTGTCAAAGTGGTATAGACACTGACAGAGAGTATGCCTTATGTCGACTCCGGTCTCTTTAACAACCAACGCTTACATCTTTTCACATCGGTTGGTTCTTTTACATTTCAAAGGTTCGCTTTCATATCAAAATATCATATTCTGTTTCGAACCAAATTATATTCCAAAAATAGAATATAGTTTCATATTGAAATATCATAATCTTACTAAACCGATTATATTCCAAACCAGGATTTATTTCCATATCATTATATTATATTCATATATAATATTTCAAATCGATATATCTATATATTCATACAGAATATACCTTATCCCAACCGATTTCAATTATTTCAAGTCAAATTACATTTGAACTCATTCATATCCAATAAGGTATATATATTTCCATATCTATTCATTCAAATTCTTAGAATCCCATTCATATTCACGTAGAATAAACTCCACCCTTTTCGTATAAAATCGATTTAAAATCAATTCATATTCAAAAAGAATATAACAGTCTCTCGATTCCATTTGAACCAACGATCTAAACCCAACCACTTCCATTCGGAAGGAGAATTAAAATATATATATAAAAATTTATAAAGATAAATACTTAAAATAAACCATATATAAAACTTACTGATATAAATTATTAGAGTATACTAAGGAAATTCAAATTGCTACATATATATAAAACAAAGTTTACTAAATGATTTCTAAATAATAATGTATAAACTTTACTTGAAATAAGGTAGATATATAGTTTAAAATAATATAAAATAGAATAAAATAAAATAAAACAAATTAAAAATAGAATTTAAAATTTTAAATTATTCTCCTTCCAAATTTCAGCACTCGAATCAAATCCCAACTCAAATGGAGTTACCCATTTCAAAGTCTCGTTTCAAACCCCTTCAAACATTTTTACATTTCGAGAATTCAAACCCTACTCGTGTATAGTTTTAAACAATTCGAATATCCCCGATTTTCTTTTATTCCAAAATTTTAATTCAAAAGAATTATTTTCATTCGAGTTCAATTGTTGGAATAAATTCCAAAGTATATTTAAATCCGAAATTCAAATTCCAAATTTTTTTTTTTGGAAAAATTTTCCTTAATCATTTCAATTGTCATCGAGAACCCATATTTCAAGAAAATAATAATTTATCGAAAAATCGATACATTCCTTTAATGAAATTTCACATCGAGTATGTTTCAAATAATTTTAAAAATTATTTAACCGACCGATGTCCGTATATAATTTTCTATCCTATGGCCAAGTGATTTAACTTTAATTTTTCAGTATTCAGGGATGGATCTATCATTTCAATCCAAATCAGGGTCACAGGTATGTATCATTTCAACCTGTGTTCTTAATTCATTTTATCGATAAATCCCGGGTTCATTAGATGTCCGCAATATCAAGGGTAAATGGGATTCATCGTCAATAACATACATCAACATGAACTGAATAAATGAACAATTCAGGTAATATTCATCAAACAGTCAAATCAACCAAGGCATCCATCACATCATTTCATTCAAACGGTAAATTGAATCATATTACTGATCAACAAGTGCTCGAAATTTAAATTAGAAATTTAAATTAAATTTAAACAACTAATTTATCGATTTTCAGTGCATGTTAACACTTGCATGTCAAATTTCAAGCAACCATTCACCAGAACAATCACTACCATACATCCAATTCATTTCATACATTAATTCGATAAATATGGAATTAATTCAGTATTTCGTGAGTGGCAAAACACTCACCTTTGGTTTCAATTTGAATCGAACGTCCAGAAAAGGCCCAAAATTTTGACAGTCTCAGATCGCAACCAAACCAGTGCCAAAACGTCCGCAACCCCGCCACGATCCCAACGCAACAAACCGTGCCCAATTCCGATTTAAAACAAAGAAGTTATGAGCGATTAACTATTTGGATTTTTAAATATATAAAAATTTAATAAATCCAAACCTATCACTAATTGGCCGCCACGTCAGTAGGGCCCGCTCCATTTCTTCCCGCTCCAGCCCTTGCGCGTTGACCTGCTACAGCACCCACGCACGAAAGAACCCACCAAGCAGCGATTTTGACCGTCGATTGTGGCCGACACAGGCCACGATAGCAGCTCCGGCGACCGGCATACTGACCCTCATCGAAATCCGCACCCACACATGCCCGCGCCTTCTGCTCCGGTTGACCCCTTCGCCGCCGGCGAGATGATGAACGTGACGGGTCTTAAACCTTTACACGCGAAATCCGAGCACCTCAGGCTGAATGACGTCTAGCGAACACCACCCACGAGCTTGTATTGACTTCCTCTACAATACCCAGATCTCCGATTCTTTGATTAGGCCCTAGATCGAAAATACCCAATTATGAGATTAGGGTTCCGCGGATTTTACCCTTTGACCGCGATTTCCGGCCACCTCGCTCACTGCATGTCAAAACTGATTGTAGATCTGAATTCTACTCGTCGAGATCTTCAGTTTGATATATAATATGATGGGTTTTGGAGAGATTTCATTTTGAAGTTGAATTTTATTTTAGATCTAGGGTTTTGGATTTTTAATTCAGCCATTAGAGAAAAATTTGATGGAGAAAAAGTAACGTACAGATGGAATGAGCTGATGAGGTGGTAGTTGGGTTTATTTGTATAGATATAGGAGGCTCAAATATGAGAAATACCCAGTTATCCATTTACAAAGACCTCGTTCACATTTTCTCTAGTACGGTCAAACGGTAAGTCGGATTGTAACGCAAATTGAAATCCTATAATAATTCACCGTTCCGGTCCCAATGGCGCCAGTTTCGTCGAATTCCGAGACAGTCGCCAAAACCGCTAAATTTCACAGTTGATAAATAAATAAATATTCAAAATTCATTTAACTGTTTTAAATTCGATCTAAATATCTATTAAATTCAAATTTAAGTCAAATTATAACTTATATAAATTT